>OX451366.1:6679585-7938590 GCA_949629185.1 Apamea crenata | reverse complement strand
AAAGATGATTCTGATTTACAAAATTATGATTTTTGAATGTAAGATAAAATGAGTGTTTGCCAAACGATTTTCTGCGAAATGGAGTTTATGCCATGCGCTGTTATGCAAAATAATATTATGACTAAAAAAGTTCTGCTATAGAGGGTAGACCCATCGCTAGTTGTTTATTCACCACCCCTAAACGTTCCGGCTAACACATCCTCGTGTGTTCTTTGAAAAAAATCCATTCATAATAAATAACGAGGTAAAAATACGTGTCCCTAAGCAATACACAGCCATTAAAAATTACCTACCCACTTCCGACCTTACATAGTCTCGAGCTAAGCATCAAAGCGTCACGTCTTTTGCCTCGACTCTTTTTGTTTGCCGTACGTGAAAATATTTTTCTTCATCGCAAGAAAACCTCCAGTTATAAACGAATACTATGGTGCACTTTTGATGATACATAATGTGATTGTGGTCTGTGAAATAAGTGTAAATTATTTTTTTATTTATCTACGAGCACTTACAAGGTGGAGATGACAATACGACAATGTCGTTCCCAGTCTGCATACAAAAAACCAATCAAATATATCCAAGAGTTCAGTCACTATAGTTGGTCAAAAATTGGTAAAACCCATAGTTTGCCCATTACTACTATTCATTTTGTTTGGAAAATCAATTTTGTTTTTTCGGTGTTAGGATTCATATAATAGTTCTAAAATAGGTACTCCTTTACTAATGCAAAAACGCACATCGTAAACAGTGAATTTTCACACCTAAAATAAAAATTGCTAGTACTAAGTGTTTATCGTGTCCTACATTCTATATTTAATTTTACACCAGAAAATACGTAACAAAACTGCTTTCTGCGATCTCTTCCAGGCAACCTTGGAATGGACAGTCATTACGTGGACGTAAAATCCTGTGGTCGTTTTTTACGAATGAATGGTTGAAAAACATTGACCTTCATACTTTAAAGTTAAGAAAAGCTTAAACGTCAAAAAACTGGCCAAGAGTGAGTCGGGATCACACAATTATGGTGCTGAACCAAAATACAATAAACAATCTGTGGAACGGTCAGTGGCCTGGAGTAATTACTGTACTGCGCGTACTTAATTAATAAACCTACGCTAATAGTTCCGAAACTAATCATCTAAATGACATAGTGTCAAAGAAAAAAATAGTCTGCCCTTAATTATTCAGCTAATTTGATACTACTTAGGTCAAAAGACATTCGTAAGAAAACACCAATTTTTTTTTTGGTGTTTTAACATATAACTTATCTTTAAATACTCGCACGGTCCTTGTACCGTTGGATGGACCCATAAGCACAATGTTTTGCGTGAATTACGTTTGCTGCGATCGGAGGATCGAAAAAAAACCGAAATGATTTTAAATAAATTTAATTACGGAATTAATATTACAAAATTAATCCTATGAATGATGATTCCAGGTCGAAGTAGGACAATAGAATAATCATTCTTACAATTTATTAAACTAACAACAACTTGCGAAATCGATTGACGTCATAGGTGCATCAGCGATTAAGAAATTGATAAGTGTCGGCGCGGATGCAACATCAGCGATCTTCATATAGTAGCGCTATGTAATTCCTCCCCCTTTAGAATGGCGACTATTTTAGCACGTTCAGTGAAAATGTTGCCGGAAGTTCGCCAGAACTTTGATTCTCTTCCAGGGTTGCGGCTGGCGGTTGCTGATCCTTTTTCGTAGTGTTCGTACATCTGCGTAGGTAGCGCCGAGTCATTACGATGATAATGAGTACGCTTGCACTCAATAGTACTCCATAGAAAGGGATTGTAGTGTGGTAAAGTGCGTCGGTGTGCAGGTTCTCAAGTTGAACTGGATTCTGGATCATAAGTTGGTCCTGGATGCTGTGTAGTCCTTGGAGATCAATAGAGTTCAGGTTGACGTGGGTAGCTGTGGTGGCCTGTTTCTCAGAGTCATAGGGTATCTTCATTAATTTCAAGGGTTGGCCGTTAACTTCATCGTAAACGTTTGCAATGGTGAACTCTTCAGATTTCAGATAACACCCAGTGGGAATCGTAGCAAGATAACTACCCTGAAGCGATGTGTAGTCTTTCTGGTTACAGGTTAGTTGTACCTTCGTCTCTTGAGGAAAGGATAGGACGTAATGTTGGTCGTCGAGCTTCTCCATGGCTTCTCTCGTCAAGGTGATTGTGGTAAACTTGCAGGAGTCTTGTAGAACTTGGTTGGTGATTAACTCCTGGACGCAGTCAGCTTTGGTGCGAGTCTGGTGGGTAATATCCTTCTCACAGAGGTACCAGTCTTTCAGCTTCGGGCATTCAGCCTCTATGTACACATGTGACATCTCGTTAGTTGCAAGGAAGGGAAAGGGTGGAATAAGGGCTTGTGCATGTTTATTAGGTACCACAGAGAGTTTATAAAAATCGTAACTATTTTTAGAAAAGATTGGAAATTTAAATACGAATACTATCTGCTTATCTACATAATATGATCCCGGTTTTATAACATCATAATAATCTCTGAGTTCTAGATCTAAAATTTGCTCTTCGGCGTAAATAGTCTTAAGTTTTCTTACCATTGACTCCAGTGTTTCTATGTCTATCATAGAGTGGTGTGTACTACTCGCACGAACAAAAGCTAAACTATTTTCTATCCTAATTAATTCCTGAGTTAAATCCTCTACGTTGTCGCTTAAAACTTCTAGTAGTTGCGCAAAATGAGCATATTTTATTAAACTATTTTCACTTAGTGCATTACTTTGTAATATAGTCTCTAAGGTAATGTTAATTTTATTCTGGTTTTGTGCTATCTGTGTAATTACGCTATTATATTTAGACATCCACTCCTTACTTATACTAATATGGTCATTGAATTCGGACACCAATTTGTTTTGATTGCGTTCTAGGATTTCGATTACCTGATTATATTTTAGTGCATCCTCGTGATCTAGGTTCCCGGTTAGGCTTTTTATCATTGAACCTAGTCCGTCTACAAGACCTCTTTTAGCTCTGTTGGGTTCTAAGGATCGTAATTGTTTTAGGACATTGCCAAGTTTGCTGGCAAGATACTCTAATTGAATTTCGTATAGTGCGTAAGTGTCATTAGTCATTTGATTTTGACAGTTCGTTAGTTGGGTCTGTAGGGAGTGAACATTGTTTTCGATGTTACTTAGTTGTACGTACTGAATGAAGGTATGATGATGAGTCGTGATTTTCATTTGTCCAAGTTTAAAGGGTAGAAGTCCTGGTCCGTCGTCGAGGCTTTCAAGTCTTATCTCCTGAGTTCGCGTCATTGGAAGCATTGTTATCAGTAGAATCCTGTAACAATTTTGCTGATTTAGGTATACGCTTAAGTCTTGACTTCGCTATGGGGCCACGTTTTTTCGAGGTATAAATGTGGATCGGCAGGTCTGCTAGAACTGTGTCCTGTGTATATCGTGGGGCAGTCTTTTGTCGACTTGCGAGAGGGTTTGTTATAAATACTTGCTGTTGGGGGGCGTATTCTATCTCGGGTTCCCGGGTTTCATTTTTTTTCTCTATTATCGCGGTACGATTAGCAAGTGATGACGAGTTAATGATGTCATAGACATGTTTCATTTTATCCCTATGGACTTGCGTATACTGTTGTAGTAGATGCTGTGTAAGGTCAATGTCTTTACAGTCTCGGGGGTCAAAATGACCAGTCAGTAAGTCAAAGGGTCGACATCTTGTGAAACTATGTATAGAGCTATTATAAGCTATTAGAGCATAGGGCACAAGGTTAATTATTGGTTCGTCTTTATGCTGTAACTTAAGGAGTCTAAGATGTTCTAGAAGGGTTGAGTGTAGTCGTTCGATATTTCCGTTGTCGTTAGGTGAGTGAGCTAGTATTCTATGATGATTGATTTTATGAAGCCTTGTAAATTCCATGAGCAGTTGGTTTGTAAACTCAGTCCCATTGTCTGTGATAATAGTCATAGGGACGCCATGGTGGGTACAGTACTGCAAAAGGGCTTGTAATATGCTAATAGCTGTTCCGTCACGTAGGTGATAAGCTTGACCGTACTTTGTGAATACGTCGATAAATGTTACGTATTTTTCACCTTGTACAGTGAATAGATCCATGTGGATTGTCTCAAACGGCTTGGTGGCTGGTGGTACGATGTTAAATTGGGGTCTTATCGGATTTCTATCGTACTTGGCCTGACCGCAAATCGTACATTCGTTTATAAATTTAGTTATCTGGTCTTTCATCTTTGGCCAGTAATATTTACGAGATAAGGCTAAATGACACTCGGTAATCCCACGATGGTTAGTTCTACCGTCATGATAGTGTCGTATTATCTCCTGTTGTCGAAGATAATCCTTGACATTTTCCAATTCAGATTTAGCTAAAACGAGATTTAAGGATGAACTTTTGAATTTGTCCTGTATAATCGGTATAATTGAATACATGGCTAGAGGTGGGTTAACTAAAGTAGCTGTCTTAACCTTGGGGTTAACGTACTCTTTTACGGCACAGATCACATCTTCCTCTAGGTTAGATTCAGATAGCTGGATACTTATACGTGTGTGGGTGTCAAATGGTCTAGTAACTACAGGTCGCTTTTTAATGTCACTTACAATGGTGAAACATATCTGTCTGTTGAACTTGTTTAGTGGCTCGTCAGTTATGGGGATTTCTAGAATTGGGTTCTCGACGCTTGTGTGTGCTGTTTCGGTTGAGGAGTTTGGTTTGCCAAGGATGGTTTCTGATGGATTACCCATTAAGGAGTTGAGTTCATCGATTTCCTCTATTAAGGACATGGCTTCTTTAGTGTGAATTTCAATGCGAGAAAGGGCGTCAGCATTTGTATTAGATTTCCCTTTTTTATAAATAACTGAAAAGTCGTACTCACTAAGTCTAAGTCTCCACCTGGTCAGTCGGGAATTTGGTTCTTTCATGTTCATCATCCATTGTAGTGGTTTATGGTCAGTGAGAATTTTAAATTTTTGTCCAAATAGGTAGGGTCTGAAATATCTCGTAGCCCAAACTATAGCAAGTAATTCCTTCTCTATGGTACTATAGTTCATCTCGCTCTCATTTAAGGTTCGGGATGCATAACAGATAGGTTTGTCTGAGTTTATAGGTCCTTGGGATAAAACAGCGCCGATGGCTACATTCGAAGCGTCTGTCGTCAAGTTGAATTCTTTACTGAAGTCTGGATACTGTAGGATGGGGTCGTTAGTCAGGAGGGTCTTGCATCTTTCGAAACAATTCACGTATTCAGGGTCAAGGGTGATTTTTCGCCCTTTTTTCAAGCATTGAGTAAGTGGTTTTGTGGTTCGGGCAAAGTCAGGAATAAATTTTCGATAATAACCGAGGAGGCCCAGAAATTGTTTGATTTCTTTCGATGTTTTTGGAATGGGGTACTTCTTAATTGCAGATATTTTATCGGGGTTTGGCTTAATGCCGTCTTTACTGATGATATGACCTAAATAAGCTGTTTCAAGTTTGAGGAATTCTGATTTGTCCATCTGGATTTTAAAGTTGGACTCTCGAAGTCTCTGGAATACTTTCTCGAGATTAATTATGTGTTCCTGAAGGGATGTACTGAAAACAATTATGTCGTCCAAATAGACAAGACATATCTCGTTTTGGAGTCCTCTAAGGACATTGTCCATCACACGTTGAAACGTGGACGGCGAGTTTTTTAATCCCATCGGCATTCTGAGAAATTCAAAATGGCCGTGTTCTACATTGAATGCGGTCTTTTCTACGTCCTGGGGGTCCATCTCGACCTGGTAAAACCCACTTGCCAAATCCAAGGTCGTAAAATAGTGGCATTTACCTAATTTGTCTAGAACGTCATTGATATTAGGTATAGGGTACTTATCGTCTAGTGTCTTTTCGTTTAACTTACGAAAATCAACAACGAGACGCCATTTTTGTCTTCCTGAGGCATCTAACTTTTTTGGAACTACCCAGATAGGCGAGCTCCATGCGGATTCCGATGGTCGTATGATACCCTGATCAAGCATTTTAGTTATTTGGTCCCTAACTTCTTGGCGGTGCACGAACGGATACCGGTAGCTTTTAGCGTGCACTGGAACATCATCGGTAGTTCTTATTCGATGCTTTATCTTATTTGTAAAAGTTAGTCCCTCGCCTTCAATGTAAAAAACATCCGAGTAACGAGAACAAAGAGCTACAAGGTTAGCCCTTTCCTCCGGGTTTAGGTGATCAGTTCTTAAACGCGATACTACTTCATGAGCGCGTGTCGATGTCTGTTGAGTACTACTGCCCTCAATATTAAATATGTCCGCGTGCGCTGGGCGATCGAGTGAAAATATTACGTCGTTTAGAGTCGGATTTTCGACTTCCAAGTAGCCACGATTATTACTTACGGTGGTAATACATTCATGGATTATGCAATTGCAAAGAATTTGTTCCCGAATAAAAGCGTCGCCTTCTGGCACATCAATAGGGATTCGTATAACCTTAGTACTCCCAGCTGGTATAATATCTTCGTATAAATTTACATTACACGAGTTATACATTACAATAGGGTTTATCGCGGATCGAGTTACTAACATGTTTTCTTTCAAATCTATGCGAGCTTCCCAATCGTTTAACAGGTCTAAACCGATGAGGCCATCGAAATAATCATGAAATCGATAGATGAACAACTTCATGCTATTGGCGTCATTAAACTCCGCAAAACATGGTAAGGTTATCGAATAGTCGTTCCTGCTTGTCGCGTGTATGTTGGTTATCTCAAAAGGGTCGAAATTCAAGGGGTATTCAGCGAAATATTTTTCGACAGCTTCGGGGCTGATGAAAGACTGATTGGCACCCGTGTCTATTAAGAGTTTTAAAGGTGGGTCTCTGACTTGTATGTAGGGAAGTTGTCTCTGCGTCTGAAGATTTAATTCTATTTTGGTTTTTGTGACGTCGTGACCTCCTGAAAATCCTGCTGAGTATGGTCGGTTACGCCCGCTTGCGATTCATCACATACTTGGTCGTTCGTTGACACGTTATGATAAGTCGAGTCAGCGGCTAGACTCGGGTCAAAGACACCGTCATTGTAGTCAGTGTGGTAATTGTACACCGGTTCGTAGAAATAGTTGTAATACGAGTCGTCATATGTCATGCACTCATTCATATTCATTTCTCGGGCTTTAAAATAATTCGAGGGTGGTGGATTGCCAAACTTATTCCAGTCATGGGCTGCTGGCTGATTTAATGGAGGTAGAGGTTTAGGAGTAAAACGTTGAACACCACTCATCGGCTGAGGGCCTTGAGGTGCATTATTTCGGGGTGGTAATCTAAATATGTTACTACGGGGGTTGTAGTTAGGAGGTGCAGCACTGAACATTCTTTGTGTGTTCGTTGGCATACGATATTGGTGCTGTGCTGGTGCAGGGAATTTGAAGGGTTGAGGTGCGGGTCCCGCTGGACGCTGCCCCATGGGTACTGGCCAATTAGGTACTGGCGTTGGGAAGTTATGAGGTCGTGGGGTAAACGCTACAGGTGTTAGAGTGGGATGAGTGACTCTAGGAGGAGCTTGAGCTTTTGGGGTCTCACGCTGTTGCAAGTACATTACATTGAGTTCTTCCTGAACGAACTCAAGCGCCTTTTCTATTGTTGGTGGACGCATGCAACGTATACGGGATCCTAAGGGTTCTTTTAACCCTCGGACGTATGCCTGCATGGTAACCTTTTTATACAAGTCGCGTTTCGCTTCTGTAGTCGTCGATACAGTCTCATGTAAAGTCACGTATGTCATGATCGTACTAAACAACGTTTGGCAATGATCATAGAATTCCTGTGGCGTTTTATTACCCTGAGTAGCTAAAGAGAGGTCGTTGTACAATGCGGTTTCGTCACGCTGATCTGAGAAATTATTAATCAAGGCAGTTCGAATGCCTAGCCAGCTCTCTGGTATTCCATTGGCGTTAATAGTACATGCCGCGGTCCCAGTTATTTTATTAAGTATCCCGTTTAGTAAGCACAAGTTGGAAAATTCATTGCCAGGTGTATTACTTAAGTACTGCGCAGCTAACGAATCACAAACCTTAATGAAACGGGTAAGGATGTTTGGGTTGCCGTCAAACTCTGGAACAAGGCGAAGAGCCCTGAAGATAGTATCTGGGTCTTTCTGAGCTTGAGTCATATTGTCTAATTCTAAGTTATCCAAAGTTATATCTCTACTAATATCTACTGTACGTTGGCGAGCCTGTCGCGATTCAGGCTCCCGCACACTGGAGGCCCTTGGGTGGTAAATCTTGAGGTTTAAGATTCAAAGGGTGCAACACGAGAATGATTCAAGTGTACTTACAGGTATCTCATTTCTGGTTCCTCTCCGTGAATCGATGGCTGGATTCTCCTTCCGGTCTGCAGCAGGTCCGTAGGTTCAGGATTCCCGGAACGGTGCTTAATAGCCACCCGAGTGACTCGCGACGCGATTATCGATGTGAGATAGAGTCCCGATATCTCTCGCGGAAATCCTACCGACTGCGCCAATTACGTTTGCTGCGATCGGAGGATCGAAAAAAAACCGAAATGATTTTAAATAAATTTAATTACGGAATTAATATTACAAAATTAATCCTATGAATGATGATTCCAGGTCGAAGTAGGACAATAGAATAATCATTCTTACAATTTATTAAACTAACAACAACTTGCGAAATCGATTGACGTCATAGGTGCATCAGCGATTAAGAAATTGATAAGTGTCGGCGCGGATGCAACATCAGCGATCTTCATATAGTAGCGCTATGTAATTCGTGCGCTTCGTCACGCACAAACATAAACAGCGAATTTTCACACCCAAAATAAAAATTGTTTCCCAGCAAAGTTTTTTGTTCAAAGTTTACGTTTGATGTACATACCACCAGCACCACCAGCAGGTCAAACTACCCGAAACTGTCAAATTTTCCCAATCAACCTTGAACCTTAATGCTTTATAGATGACGTTAAAAATATATTAAAGAAAGACAGATTGTAGTAGCTTGATGTGCTGGCATCTGTACGGTCTGCTTATGTAGATGACGGCTTCGTGATGGGTGTGTTTACACCCTATATCCTGAAGGCCGTTAAACCAAACACGTTATATTTATATAAACATTGTATTTTTAGAATCTGAAATCTCTTTCAAAACGATACATAACACGAACTGAAACTTTTTTTCCTAACATCGAACTAACACCAAAAAATATTTACGAGTAACTAACAACAAAACATATTTGTTTTAGATTTATTTGGGGGTTCCAAATAAATCTAAAACAAATATGTTTTGGTGTTGGTTGAGTTAGTACTTTCATAGTTTTAGATAAAATACCGTATCGTAGGTCGACAAAACTTTGATTTATTTGATCCTGTTTGTTTAAAAATGCATTGACAATCATTAGTAATGGGTACGGTCGTGTTATTTCTTTCTTTGATCCCTAAACACGACACTTTTAGCCAAATGTGTCAAGGCTGCCGGCTGTCATCGTACCTTTTTGCAGGATTTTTGCAAATAC
Organism: Apamea crenata; assembly: GCA_949629185.1. Taxonomy (NCBI): domain Eukaryota; kingdom Metazoa; phylum Arthropoda; class Insecta; order Lepidoptera; family Noctuidae; genus Apamea; species Apamea crenata. Next base: position 7,929,114 of record OX451366.1, on the reverse strand, counting down.
GTGTTATTTTTTTTAACTACTTGACTTGCTTTTATATTGAAGACCTTTTGTGTGTGTGAATGTACTATATTTTATGATAAACAAAATTTTTCTTGTTTTTGATTCTTTTCGATATAATAATAAACGATAAAAATAAACCGAAAATCGATCGATATAATAGACCGAAATCTTATTTTCTTGTTATTGCTTAAAATAAAATAAATGTTCAAAATTTTAAGTTTAAAATTGACCTGACATTTTATGGCTACGAAATGGTGTTGAATTTCGTAGGGGAAAGTACGAAATCCACGTGGACGAAGTTGCGGGCGAAGTGCTAGTGCTTTATAATATATAACATACTAGCAGCGCCCGGCGGTTTCACCCGCATAAGTTTCGATCCCGTGGGAATATCGGGGTAAAAAGTATCCTACGTGTTAATCTTGGTTATAAAATATCTGCGTGCCAAATTTCATCTAAATCCGTTCAGAAGTTTTTGCGTGAAAGAGTAACAAACATCCATCCAATCCATCCATGCAATCCATCCATCCTCACAAACTTTCTCGTTTATAATATTAATAGAAAGTAGGATAGTAGGATTCATTCGGTAACACTAAACCTATAAACTTATTCATATAATACTAAGGTACTCCGCTTACCCAGCGAAATCTTCTTCTTGTTTTCATACTTCATTACTGAAGGAATCCAGCAAGATAAGATTACTTGTACTTAAATAAACCTTAAGTATATCACCCTGTTGTTTCAGTGTTGGTCTTAGAACTTTGAATTTGCTTCTCATTAGCAAATTGCGTGAGTGGTATTATCCAAGACGCGGGTGCTTAGACGTTAACAATTATAGAAATAATATTATCTCCTTCGTTTATCAGTGGTTAATATGTAAATACTTACTTAGATAAAGTACTTAGGTAAACTTAAAGCGGAAGATACGGTACTGGATCAGAGGGCGCGGTCCTACTGAACCAAGTCCAATGAACACAGTGGCACTCAGTTACACGCGGACCAGCGACTAAACAGCGCCGCTCAATAATTTTAGTATTTGTATATAAATACGCATTCAGATTGTCGTGTAGCGACAAGTAAAACTAACTTAAAGAGACAGGGGTAATGAAATTAAAGAGAGGGAGGTAGAGAACAATTAAAAATATATTTATAAACAGTTAAGAATGGACATGGATTGAAGAGTGGTGTGTAGTATGTGGAGGTGGGGTGTAGCGATGACGATGAGTGATAGGAGGCTGAGGAGGCTGAGGTGGAGCAGTTGCTAGCAACAGATGCGGGTACAGAAGTCCAAGTACAGATGCAGGTACAGATGAGGGCAGATGCTAGTGCGTGCGCGGCCGGAGGGCACCTGTAGGAAGGCCCACGCAGGAAGGCAGGTCGCAGCACGGCAGCAGGAGGAAGAGGCACGGCGGGCGCTGACACCCCACCAGGTAAGGCGGCCCTCAGAAGTTGATGCGTGTGCGGCACGGAGGGCACTCGTAGGAGGGCCCACGCAGCAAGGCCGGTCGCAGCATAGCAGCAGGAGGAAGAGGTACGGCGAGGACGCACCCTCCAGGTAAGGCGGGCCTCAGACAAGATGCGGCCCGACAGGTTCAGATACGTAGCCTTGAGGACGGAGCACGGAGGTGTAGTAAGGTGGCTCTGGAGCAGACAGGCGGCTCTGGAGTATCAGGCCTTATCCTTAGTGTTCGCTTTAGAGGCGAAACTCGAACTGACCACTGCATTGCGTGGATCAATAAGGAAAGCTCGTAGAACAACATCATGTAGAAAATATGAATTTGAGATATGATTGTGACCAGTGTTATTTAATCTTTGTTAAGTATGTATATGTTTATAACTGGCCGTTAAGCATTTGATACTGGCAGCTAAGGATTTGAAAGTAAACGTTACCATGACGTTTTAAACATCAAATGTCAGAACTGTCATAATAAAATAAATACTATTAAAATACAATAAAATCTATAGTTATTGTGTAATAAAAGTATAGTGTTTATAGGAAAAATGATATGAATTAATGTGGACGAAATTACCAACCCATGGTTGACACTGAATCGTTGAAGTCATATGTTAAAGTTTGTCTGTGTACTAAATGTGGATAAAAACGTGTCCTGGTGTCGTGAGAAATAATCAGATCAGCACCTAACGGTAAAGGAATGCTTATTCTGACCTGGAGGAATGAATTAAAGTAACTGTGAGTATGTACATTATGTTACAAGATGCCTTCTTGTGTATTTTATAAGTAATCTAATCACTGAAGAAAAAAAAATAAGACAAATGGGACACATTAAAAATAATGAAGTATGGTACTATTAGTTATTTCTTTTTGCTCCTAAAGGTCTTAGCGTGATGTCAATTGCCTATAGCTATTAACATCAAAAATTTGGCTATCATAATTATGCAAAAATATTTTTTCGAATCCGACGGGTAGTAGGTAGTTCCAGAGATTAGCGCTTTCAAACAAACAAGCAAACTCTTCACCTTTATTATTAGTATAGTTAGATACAAACAAATGTGCTGGCAATTTTAAATGGAACATAAAGTGTGTTTGCAGCCAAAGTTTTAAGTAAATAAACAAATGACTTCAGCTACTAAATAAGTAACTGCAAGTAAGTATTCGATTGCGTCGCGACAGAGCGCATCGCATCGCAAGTGTTCTTGTCATGAATAAAATATTTACCTACATAAGGTAATTTCCTTTTTTAAGATGGCAACATAAAATAAGCTTTCAGTTACATGTTCGATCGATGCGCTCCTTTTAGAGAACAAAATCTTTTGTTTGACTTCAGCATCAAAGTTCTTAGTATAAAAAATGCTTAGAAAAACTTAAGCTAGAATATTGAACAAGCCAGAAGTCTAAGTTAAGGCTAAAAAGAAACAACAATAAATATCGATTCCATGAAGAAAATGTTTAGGTATTTTTTATTATGAAAAGTGCGAAAGTACTTATAAAGAGCTTACAGTTGAGCGTTTTCAAAAGATTGAACGTTACTCTCGCGCTTTGGAGAGCTTTTGTATACCATGAAGTGGAAATCGGATACTTGAAATGAAATGTTGAGTTCCGAGTTCTTTCACGTAATGTGGCTACGTGCTACGGCGTAGACACGAACGTAGCCGGCTACGGGCTGCTACGGACTTTTTGTGTTATTGTGGAAATAATCATTATTGTTTTGAATTCAAAAGGAGATTCGAAATTAAAAATTGGACACGAGAATGTTACTTATTCTGTGTAACGATTCGTAACTATATTTTTATTTAAAAAAAACATTATGTTCGTTTTAAAACTACCGATGTCGATCATAATACACATACACTGTCAAACTATAAAAAAGTATTACTTACATTGAATAAAGAAATATTGTAGTGGCCAGTGTGGACACAGCACTCGCCCTTGTCATACAATGGGGCACCGGATAACATATCACGACTGTAAGGAATGCCGTCCAGTAAATCATTGTACACTCGAGGCCAGATAAATAATCTCCGATCGGTATCTCATACATTCCTATCACATTCGTGTCGATTTGGAGGCCTTTCTTATTTCGGACAGAATTGATGGGCTCGTTTGAATATCCAAGAAGTTCGGTGTTCAATATGCCGGGAATTTATGTCGGTACGTTTTTCTTGGTTGGTTGTTTATTTGGTCGGGAGTGTAAAATTATTTTATTTGATTGTTCACCGTTTTATCACGTTGTTTGATAATATAATTTTTCGGTTGTTTACGCGGATAACTGAATCAAATATAAAATTATGTGTTATGTGTATTGAAACTTTGTTATGTATCCGTCACTTGTCTCTAAAGGTTCATTAGAAAACTAGCGCCAGCAGGATCTGTCTAGCATTGATGACGAAACAGATATTTTTACCGCAGCCGTGAGGCACACACTTTTGTAATGAAAACAATGTTTTTACTTTTTTTTTCATTTGTATTTTGTGTTTCAATAACATTTGTTTGTTACTAAATAAATATTATTCTTTCTTTCTTTTGAAATAATAGGAAAGTTAATAACAACTAATACCTAATTTATTAATAAAAATAACAAAATTATATCCTAACTTAACTAAAACTATTCACAAAGTAGCGTTATATATATTTATAGCGTCGAAAAATTCATCCGCATCGGTGTCGACTGGTAGTGTACCCAAGAGACTGGCGGCATTGCCACGTTGTATGGCAATGCTTAGCCTCTGGCCAAGGCACAAGCCAGCCCTTGGGTCACGGGAAGTGTCAACCAGCCGTTTCGAAATTTCCTTAAAAGACCATGATCACAAATAATTTAAACTATTTCTACGTTGTATTTTGTTATAAACAAGTGTATATATATATATCTTTCTTGTAATACCCACGTTCGAGAATACCTACCAATAGACTCTCATAATATAATGGAAGAGAAAACCAATTAATCAAGTTCTATGCTGCTAATTACATTCATTGTATTAGTTTTATTACGAACCACCGTAAGGGTATTCGAAGCAAGATTTATTTCTGTCAGGTTTCTCTATTATGTCGAGAAGTACGGGAGCTTGTCAATGAGAGGCACGACAAAGATTGTTGAAAAGTGAAAGTATATTGCCATGGAGCGTTCCATGCTTGGTTTCAGGATAATAGAACGAGTTCCAAACGTCGAGGTACGAAGGCTTACGAATGTCTTCGATATCGGACAGCGTGTCATGGAACTTAAATGGAGTTAGGCAGAACACCTGGCTAGGCGCAGTGATGAGAGGTGGAGTAAGGCGGTGACAGAGTCCAAGGACTGGAAGACGAGATGTTGGTCGTCCGGCGGCGAGATGGGCAGGTGACATAGTTGCCATTGCGGGCAAAACCTGGATTAGGCTGGCACAGGAGCATGGGGATTAGCACAAGAAAAGAGGCCCATACCTTGCAGTGGGTGAAGTCGGACTGTGGATGATATTGCGAAGAAGATTTACAGTGATACAGCGATAGGCAGAAGTTAAAAAGAAAAAAAGGCGATTTTATGCAAGAAGGGTTACCATATGAAGTTCGTTAAGGTAGCGGGATGAAAAATGAAATTACGAGAGCTAATAAAAAATATGGAAAAATGGAGCAGTGCAGTGGTGACCCAGTAGTAATGGCCGCGACTCACGAGTTGCAGGTCGTAGGTTCGAACCCAGACAGGCGCTTTACTTTGTGTAAATTATTTCATCACCACTGGTCTCAAAACCTTGAAGGAAAACATCGTGAGAAAACCGGCATGTCCTGGAACCTAAAATTCGAAGACATGTACCATCTACCAACCCGCACTGAGCCCGTGTGGTGGATTACAATCCACTCCCTTTAAAAGAGAGGAGGCCTGTGTCTCAGAAGTGATGAGTGTTCGCGCTGACTGTTCAGCGATCGATTTGACGTCACTTGGTGTTATGTGGGGTGGTACTGGCAGGAAAAAAAACCCGGAAGCTTGAAGGAAATAGATAAAAAAAACAAAACCGTCCCGGCCAATCACTTTTCCATTACCACCAAAGTGAAAAACTCCGAATAATGAAAAATAAGGGAAAACACTTGCGTCCAAAAAAAAGATGATATTTCAAAAATTCTGATGTCTAAAGTATACATCAAATTTTTTAAGATATTGTCTCATTATTGCATATTGTGTGAAGGTAGGTAAGATAAAGTTTGTTTACACATAATTATATACTTTGATAAAATCAATATTCTTGACAAGATCGACTCGATTCTTCGACACGAGTGTTTTTATGTTTGCGTTTTTCTTAAAAACGAATGAATCCGAAAGAGTTCAATTCTTTAAAAAAAAGACTGTACTTATTGATAATTTTTTCACTAACGTAATCTACATACATTCAGGAAGGTTTTAATACCCACTATATTATGTTATTGTTAATAAAACTCATTGAATTATGTATTTTTTATTGAAACTTTATGCACAAGTAAAAAATACAGTACAAAGGCGGAATTAATGTCTGAGGCATTTTCTACCAGACAACAAAACATGGCAAGTGCAACATACAGAATAAACAGCTCGGAAATTACTTTATAATACAAGAATAAATACTAATACTAATTAACTTGTTTCACATCGAAGAGATCGAAGGAAGTGGGTCGATGTTTTTTGCACGCAAATATATTTAAAAAGTTTGGAGTAAGTGTTCGTTGTTAAAAGGATTTCTTGTCAGCTGTAATATCCCACGTGGAAATCCCAGACAATATTAGACGAGGGTGAACCAGGATTATGTATCGTAAGAAGGGATGCTTTCTACAGGTACTTCTCCCCTTCAAGCGGGTATAGAAGGGATTATAATATCATAACGGCATGGAAAAAACTCTATGAAAGCTTAAGTTGAAAAGTCGGTGTTTTTTAAAGCAATTTTACTCAGTTTTTGATCATTAATAAAGCGATTGTTGAGAGAGAAGACGTCGCGTCGAAGTGTATTATGTTCTTATTTTAGCACTTAGTTGTCACTTTCAATTATCTTGGAGGTTGCTTTCTCATGTCATGGGTTCTTAATTATTTTTTACTTGCTTGTGTTTACTTTATTCAAATTGTTTTTTTTATGAGAGTGGTGGTGGTAAATCTATTTTCATTAGTAGTCACTTACAGACTTATTTAGGTAGTAGGTACTGTCTCTCAGCTACTACATTAACAGAACCGTTCCTACGTGTCTCCCTTGTACCTCTCAATATTATTTAAGATGAGTTTCCAAAAACAACATATCTATGTAGGTAAGTGTCGTGTACCATGTACTTTCATCTCATATTCAAGGACAGCTACTCATCCTCTGCATTATTTAGTGAACCGTCTAAAAGTTTGACCTACTTACCAATTCACGCTCTTCTCATTACGATCGAACATCTGAAACAAAAGTAAAACAGAATTTATATGTGCTTTTAAGTAGCTTCACTTTTATAAAGATGTTATTTTTCATATTTACGATACTTTTCTGGTAAAGCCCGCAATAAGGAAAAACGAAATAACGTTTTACTTCTGGGAATCTGAATGTTATCCAAAATTCATGATGGTTTTTTTATGTGTACCTGTGGCTTCACCCGCATGGATGTCGGAAAATGTCCCACAGGAACGTACTACCAAAATTAAAAGATGTTCCTATGTCTTATCCAGGTTATAAACTATATGTATGAAATATTTATCAAAATTCGGAACATATACATACATATCTAGACGAACGGACGAAAATTCTAAAAACTATATTTTCAGCATCAGACTCTTTCCTTCGCCTCGTAGCAATTACTTTTATTTAAAAAACAGTCAATGTTCAGTTTTGGCTACGTTACTATATTATTATATGTTTATGGGCTGATTTTTGCAACGAATTACTTTACGATGACTACTCGTATATCGGAGGAATAATTTTGAATTTTTAACACTTCTTCCATACAAAAGCTGTCAGTCATCAATTTTATTCTACGAATAATAATTATCGGTCGATTGAAAAATCAGCCCTAAATAAGTTAGAAAATAATATGTACCTATAGAGATTATATACGTTTACGTTTTACGTTAAAACAAAAAAATATATATAATTTAACTTCGCAGCAGAATCACCCATCATCATCTTTCTTTCTTTCTAATTGTTGAGGGTTTTACCATAACTTTATGAAAAACTCAATCAAGCATCCTTGCTTGATTGAGTTTTAGGGCAACTAAAAGCACTCATAAGCAATATCCTTTCAGACCCATGTCAAAGTCATTGTTAGTTCGCTTTCAAGGGAAAATTCAATATCCCACAAATATCCATTGATCTTTTAGCCGCCCAATCTTTTTGTTGTGAACTTTTTACATAATCAGCCTACGATGCTCGTACTGCTGGACATATGCCTTCTCTCTGTGATGGGAGTGGACTGTACTTTACCACGCGGGCCCAGCGCACGTTGATAGATGTCACATGTCTTCGAATTTTTGGTTCTAGAACATGTTTTCCGTCGCCGTTTTGAGAGCAGAGGTGGTGAAATTATTTACATAATTTAAAGCGCCTGTCTGGGTCCGAACCTACAACCAATAGCTCGAAAGTCCCTTTACTACTGAGCACCACTGTTCCACTTGCTTAATCTGCTTATTCCAGGAACACAACAATGGAATCTGTCACAGTGTATCTGTGACCTTTGTTGTCAGTGACGCGACCTTTGTAAATTGATAAATGAATTGTTAATTACGTTTTCCAGGTTCGGAACCTACCGAAATAGAAACTCTAGCTTTCAACGTTTTAAAACAACCTTGGACGTGCAATTGCCTATTTGTTTCTGCGAAATGTTACCATCTATACAGGCCGTGTATACAGGTGTATTATTATAAATTAAAGTAGTTATTTATTAAACATTTACTCTGCTTAAATTATAAGAGTATTGAAGACACATTTAAGATTCTGAAATAGCAAACTCATTACATACAGAATATCAATTATAATCACACACTCACAATCACAAGAAGCCAAAATAGTGTTTAGTGTAGCAATTTCATTGCAAAATTATTTAAAGTTGTTCCTTTTCCTAAGGAGCCTATATACTCTTAAGTTCTCACTCGTTTGTTACTCTACGGGTCACAAAAATGAGGAATGATACCCTACTACAATACAGTATCAACTAGTACAGGGGGTATTGTGACTGTTACTGGCGGCCTAAGGGGCAATTCTCGTAATTTTAAGAACGTTCACAGTCTGATCTCAGTCTCAATCTATCAAAAATACCTCTAATTTTCCTACATTTTGACAAGTTTTTGACATTTGTTTGTCGCCGAGATGAGACTGCGACTACATTTTGAACGTTTTAAATTACTACAATTGGCCTTCTGTTATTGTAATGTCAACAGTATACCTAAACTACCTTTTGTCTGTCTTTGTGCCCACGTTGTTCTTCGAAACTCATCATCTAGAGTATTTACTCCGGAAAGTTTATGTTTTAATACATTAACATTTAACTTACGTATAGGTAATACAGAATCGATGTTTGTTTAAGTAATGAAATTGTTTATTCTGTAAATAGGATATCGGAATCACTTTATCACGCCATATTATTTAAAAAAAAAAGCTGGTGAAGGCCGGCGTTTCCTATCTTACTGACCGTGCTGAAAAACCGTACGAACCCTGCATTTCTTGAATAAAAGGACGAGATGAGACTATTGGCAATTAATCCCTAATATGATAGTATTGCCTTGGGTTATTCTAATATGGCTTGCCAAGTCATTATAGTTACATACTTAACATACTGTAATCACCAGTCTGCTGAGATTATAGAGACGAGTACAATCACGAGAATGAAATGTGGTAAGTAAACATGGTATACTCAAAACTTAGTATAGTTTCTAGGAAATCAGTCTTTTCTCAAAGTTTCAATCGTTGTTTCACGAAAAAATCACTTTTGAACTTTGCGTAACTGTAAGGTATACATGCTCGTGACTACCCATAATCACGAGAATTCAATTTTTCTTCGTAAAAATATTTTTCACAGTAAGTTTAGTAATGTATCAATCTTTCTAAAGAAACCAATCAAATTTACTTTACACAAGCATAAAACTTTTTCACGTAATAACATTCTTAGCGACTTAGAAATAATATTTTTAGTATAAGGATCCTTAACGCCTCCATGTGTGTAAACTGGAATGAAACAGAACAGCTGGTCTATTCTGTTAAAATTTCACCGTGAAAAGTTAGGTGAAGTGAGCTGTCAGTACTGTCAATCTCTAGCATCAAGTGGAATGACAACTCACTTCACATAAGGTTTCACGGTGAGATTTTTACAGAATGTACCTACAGGCTGCGCCGCCGTGTCGGAAAGAAGACAGACAAAATGTTGTACTGTTGCAAAAACACGTGCATATAAAAAAAAAACAAGTTAGCTCGAATACCTACTTACAATACAAATAAATATATTATAATAAAAAGCACGGAAAAAAGTAGTCGGCAGCAGCAGCACGTCGCCGTGTCGTGGCCGTGTCGTGTGGTGATTCTCTGAAGGAATGTGCAGAAGTGTACGGTACAGCTGTACAGCCACATTTTGTCAGCGCACTTTGTCATTTTGTCGTACTCAGCGCTTCTAGTCCACGTTTATTATGCACACTGTGTTCCCTCCCACATTTAACCCGTCTGCCTTCAAAGCAAGGGTGAATCTTCTAAGCATCTTCTGGGCACGCTCGTTCCATCATTGACCTCATCCATCGCTTCCATCAGGCGAGATAGAAAAAAAAGTAACTTGTAAGTAAAAAGATATTGCTATTGACCGAACTCAAATCATGACTCCGGTCAGATACTGAAAACTTCCAAATGATAAATACAATTAAAATTTTCCTGACCTGGGGATCGAACCTAGCACCTACATATCTGAGCAGACCAACGAGGCACTCAATTAATACGAAAGTATAGGAATATCTATAGTCAGCTCCAAAAGTATCTGATAAAAGTGTAAACAAACCCTGCTCAAATTAAATTCTTACGCAATTACTCCTTATAGGAAATTAGTAACACATTAGGTTTCACCTTTGTATCCAACAATTATTGTCTGAACAAGATTGTGAAATTCTATATGAAAAATCATCTTCCAGAAAAGAATTTCGAGTTTAAGTATTCAAATAATCAGATAAAAAAATTGTGAGTGGTGCTAGAAATTGGTATCCCCAGGTCGGACGATTTTTGCTTCATTTGTTTACATTTTCATCATACACTTTCAGAACAGACCTTAGGTAGTTTATTTAGTGTCCCAACACCAGTAAAGTAGTTAATAGCTTCGAGGAAATTGGCAGGTCAAGCGGTTATCAAAACTAAAACTAATTCGTTTAGACGTTCGACAGGATGGAGTTTGACAAATAATAATTTAGCCCCGGAGTTTTGGAGCTAACAGTCCCGATAGCAGATTATAATTAATTTTCTAGATATTATGTCGTTCCGTGTGATAAATATGGTAATTTTAAGATTTCCACAGACTTTAATCTGGGGGGCAATTACCGTATTTTTAAGAACTTTCGCATTATAATCTCAGTCCAAATCCGTCAAAAATTCAACCAATTTATACCCTGTCATTACTTGTCATTAGGTTAACCGTTTTTTGACAGCTGTCTTAGAATAAACATTCCAGATTACGTAAAACTTAACTTTAAAATGCGTAATAAAATAAATATATAAACTGCCTAATCTTATTGAATTATCTTATTTATGGCTTCTTACAGACATTATAAAGCCGTACGTGTACGAGTATCAATCAATGTATTGTGTGTTGCTACAATCACTAGTTCCATCTGTCAAGAAACTGTTTACTTATTAGACAGGGCACTTTGCATTTTTGACAATTTTTTGACATTAATTGTCGCTGAGATGAGACTGCGACTAGGTTTTGAACGTTTAAAGTTACAAGATTGGGCCTTCTGATTACAATATTTTTTAATTATTAGTAGTCAAGTGTCAGTCTAAAGTTAGAACGTACGGTTGATTATCCGTACGGCCTTTGCGTTAAAATAACACCTTTTGCCGACAGAGAGGGTGTTGCGCTACAAAGATTTATTTATAGACTGAAAAGGTGGGATTACCTTTGCGTTTTTTCTAAAGTTAAAATGGTAAAGCATCTTTTTAACGTTTTTTTTATTTATAAATCCATTTGAATTATCAAGGATAAACAGATACACATTTATAATCAGCCTATAATGTTCCCACTGCTGGGACACAGGCCTCCTCTCTGTGAGAGGGAGGAGTAGGCCATAGTCTCCATGCGGGCCCAGTGCGGGTTGGTAGATGTCACATGTCCTAGAATTATCATCCTTGCGTCTAGGACATGCCGGTTTCCTCACGATGTTTTTATTCACCATTTTGAGAACAGTGTTGATGAAATAATTTACACAGAGTAAAGTTTCTGCTTGGGATCGAACCCACGACCTACACTCTTAAGTCGCGACCATTACCACAGGGCAACCACTGCTCCCAAAAGCTGCTGCTGCTAAAAGATACATAAACTCGTAAATATTATAGTATTTTGTATATATATAATATATATCTTAATATTTTTTAAGTATAGTAGTTTACCCAAGTTATCCGTTTCTAAGACATGGCACAACAATAAATCATATACATCAATTTAATAACGACCCACAAAGCCATAACCCAATAATCACATACCCAACACAGGTAAACACGAAACAATTTCAGACTCTCCGTGCCAACCACTATTCCCACCTGGTCACGTATTAAGATATCACAATCGCCAACCCAGCGGCGCCTCGACCAAAATACCGACAGTAATTCCATTATTGTTACCATCAATTTCAGAGAAACAGGAAGTTATGTGTATTTACCACAGAATTTGTAAGGTTTTACCTCAGGTATAATCGATCGGTAGGTTCGCATTAACGGTTCATAGGTATGGTAGATATTTCACGCGAGTTTGATGAAATCCTTTGGTGAGCGATTAGAGAGCTGCTGATTTTGATATTATCTTAACGTGGTCGTGCACCGCATTCTTAGCGATACTGTGGTAAAAGATGACGGAATGAATATTATCATATCGATTTACTCTAGAAGACAGGTCAACGTGGGCGATTACGCCCCTCGTGGGCGTTTCTTAGAGGACAGTAGAAGTCTCAGATAAAATTATATATCCTATCTTACGACTATATAATATTACAATTTCAGAGAAATAGGACGCTATGTGTATTTACCACAACTATCCATCGCGGCAATAGCTGTTTCAGATCCGCGACAGATGGTAAGTAAAAAAAAATGTGGGGTCTAGAAAAAAAATATTGTAGTGGAAAAATAAGTTTGAGAACCTATGCTCTAGCTAGAACGATGCTATTATGAATAATTGCGATTTAGAACTGACATATTTCATATTGTGTGTGGACTGTGGTCGAAACTATCTCTGTACGGTGTAGACTGGCGCTTGGTACGGGCACTGAAATCTTTATACAAGACAAGGATTTCAATGCTTGTGTTAGGATTAATGGGCACACACGAACTGGTGCTGCATCTCAAGGGGTGTTAGAGAGGGTTGTGTAGCATCAACCGGTTCACCCGGCGTGCGTATATGAACGTAAAGAGGCAAACGGATAAGAATATAAAATATACATACCTACATATACATACGACTGACTTTTTTTACCGTCTGGACAAAACCGAAGAAGCCTCTGGCAAGGAAACTTCTTGTTTTTTCACAAAAATTACCAGCTTCTACTCTGTTCACCTTTTATACCCTGTTTTTGTACAGACGGTAAAAAAAGTCAGCCGGTGTTTGTGTGTACTCGTATATTTCACATTTTCAACCATTCGGAGATTACAGCCGGTCGATTCTGTAAAAATCTCACCGTGAAAACTCAAGTGAAGTGAGCTTGATGTTAGTTGTCATTAGTGTCAATCCCTAGCATTATTTGGAATGACAGCTCACTCCACGCTCACTTCACCTAAGTTTTCACGGTGAGATGGTTACAGAATCGCACTGCTGGTGTGATGTTATGTTATGTTATTTCATATTCATCTATACTCAAATATAATTTTAAACCAAAAATCATGACCGACAGAGATTATTTTCATACCACTGTTGGTCTCTGCATTACCCCAAGGTTGACTGACATTGACATTTGTGTGCTTAAAGTATTAAATAAATAAATTATCGTTCTATGTAGAATAAGGTACTTAAAAGGCGACTTTCACCTGCACCATAATTACGTAACACACTATCAATCTCAATCTGAATAATTTTGAAGGATATTGCTAATCCATTGCTTCATATGCTCGAAAAATGTGTCTGCTCAGCAACATAAATAACGCAATGAATGTTGTTAAACTGTCAAAATGAAACCCATTGGTACTGACAGTGTGTTACGCAATTACCCCGCTGATCCCAATAAACACCAAATCGTACACAAACATTTTGCAAATATAAAGCCGAAAATACAAGGGCAAATTAAAATCTGCATTAAGAAACTCTTGTCCTACATTATAAGGAAATTTAATTAAGAGCTAATCCTAGAGGTGTACAGCTTTTGGGCGAAACCATGACCAAATTAAGAAGACCCTAGGGATTTCTTCGCAGCCATCTTTGTTCAACAAAATTGGAGGGCCAAGATACCATAATGGTTTTTGTTAAGATGGTTACCTTACCGCATCCTTTTGATTTATCGTTCATACCGTAAGACCATGGCCACCTGAGCTGACAACTTTTATTGACCATTACACGAAAAACAACTCAATTTACGCTTTATATTATGAAAGCTTTTCGTTTTTATAGAGTAGGATATTTTTGGTGTGTATGACGAAACGTTTAGTGCAATTTTGTTATTCAATTATAGCACTTAATGGCTTTCGACATCGCGGTAGGTCAAGACGGAGATGGCGGTATGAGCTGGTCTCCTTCAGATAGAACTGGTCCTTAGCAGCTTTAAACGAGGAGGCCTTTGCGCTGCAGTGGGATATCACAGGCTTTTAATAATCGTTTTTACTATTAAAACTCTGAAGATATCGTGCTGTGTACCGCCAACAGTTTTCATGTTGTCTCCCATGGGCTTTATTTATTTATGTAGGTATTGGTTCGGATTGTGTTTTCAGAATCCTAGCTATAACTATTTTATTTTTCTATACCAATGCCATTATAAGCTGGAAATGGCTGCTAAGGACCAATCAAGGACCAATCAATGTGTGTAGACCAAACTATTTGTCTTGACCAGAGAATTTGGAATATTTGACAGTTTTTCCATACTAGAAAAGTCAGACGTCAATTTCATTCCACAGATAAAATATATGACTTTGGTAAAATCAGCCCATACAGAAATAACATCATTTATAACTGTATTAAAAAAAAAAAACTTTATTGCTGTTCTTGTATTTTTTATTACGAAACCAGTTGTTACTTTGAAACCTAAAACTAATTACGTTTTAAATCACAAAATAAAGTTCCTAATTTGCAATAACAACTTGGCTGAGCTAGTCGATAATCGCACTCCAGTGAAAAGGTAACAGGACGGCGTCCTTTGATCTACGCCCCCGCAACGAACAAACTTTAATAAATAATTAAACTTTCTGCCTCAGTATTTATGATTACTTTGAAATACTTACCGTAATTTTCGTCAAAGAAAATAAAAAGTAGGTATGGCGAACTCTTTACGTGACGCTGAGTTTATTATGCTTTTTTTAATGGATTTTATTGATGGCAAGGTTTGTTTTTGTTATTGAACATTTGAAATCAAACAGGTGACCAGAAATGGTACCTAATTGTTCTTGATTCATGCTATGAAAGCTCTTGTTTCATCTCGGGAGGGTCTTGAACGTAATCACTTACCTACCAATTTTGCCTAGAAAGATATGAATTATGATTTACCTACATCTTTATCTATTTGTATCTTTGCTTTTCTGGGGACACATGTTGTCTGTTCTTTTATACAGGATGGCACCATTTTTTGTCAACAAAATAATCGTGCTTTTCATAATGACTAAAGTTAGGCGCAAGCGAGGCCCAGTTACCGATAACCCAGCGACAAGCAGTTCACTTGATTTTTTTCACACCGCACACTTGTGGTCAGTGGCAGCCACCCGCTACAACAGTACTCAACAACTCAGCAAGAGGCGATGTCCACCAGTGGTTGTGGCCAGTGGCCACAACCACTGGTGGACATCGCCTCTTGCTCGTGTGTGCTTACCCTAAAGATCGTTCTTTTCAATAAAAAAAAAATATCATAGTCTTTCATCACAATTACGTAATAATGTATGAAAACCAAATAATATTTAATTATCAGAAACATAAATAAAAAGTAAAGTAAGTAGTAATAAAGATAGAAATTACTCAAGACATATTTACCGTGATGTGTGAACAGTACCTATAGTCGACATTCGATATTAATAACACTAATAGTGCTCAACATCAAAAATTAGGTTAAGATAATTATGAAAGTATAAGAATTAAGTATTTCTTATAGTTTCATTATATTTGTATAGTTCTTTTTATGTGGTCTCTACTCATTAGACAAAACTCTGAATTTTAATTTGCTGGACCAAAATGACAGCTGCGACCGGCTTTTTTGTCAAGTTGACAGTGTTTTATACAGCTGTCATTTTCGTCTAGCAAATTAAAATTCAGAGTTTAATTAATTCAAAACTTGCATAAATAAAAGGCAGTTTCACAAAACCACGCCACAGTTTCAGCAAAAATATTGTCCGCACGAGGCCCTAACAAGCCCTAAATGTGTGAGCACGGCGGATACTGAAAACAAAACACTCCACAAACTGGGCCACTCATGTACAGTTAGAATTATGAGCAAGACTGTTTATACAGACAACTACTTGTTTAAGAGGGCACGTACTTCAAACAAGCCTTCGCAGATAATATTTGTGTTGGCGCCACTAATTCTCGTCTTCGTTACGCCTTGGTCGCGTCGCAGTTTCACCAAACAATTTGAAGTTTCACGCGGTAAACATAAATAGAGACATGTTCGTCTTTTGATTGTTTAGTATCAGATTATATATATGAGTATTTCATTAGGGCTTGTGGTTACTTGGCAGGCTAGTGGCAGAACAAGCTAATTAACCATAATTATTCCTTCACCGCTGCTCTTAAAACGGTAAAGGAAAACATCGTGAGGAAACCGGCATGTCCTGGAACCAAACATTCTAAGCGGCTTTAATTGATAGTTTCAAAATATTCTTATACATAATTATATAAACACAGGCAGTGTATATTGTCAATTGTGTATATTGTGTGAAAGTCAATTAGTGTGAGGAAAAATACAGACGTTCGATTTCGAGAATGTACCGTGCCTACATGAGAGCGAAAAAAAAAACAAAAAACGAATATTAATTTTTTTTTGTCCAGGATAGGTATATAATATTTCAACTATTTTTCCGAACTTTTTAAGGATCCTAGCGTGATATTAAATAACCTAATAGTCTTCCTCAAGAATTGGGCTATCAAAAGCAAAAAAAAAACAACCGACTTCGGAAATTAAAGTTATTTTTCATTTTTTTATGTGTTTTTTGGAAGTCGTTTGTTTTTTTTTTTTGTAAAAAAGTTTTATTTTTCACTTTTTAGTTTGATTTATTATTTATTTATTTATTATATAAATATATACCTACCCCACACGAATTCAGATATACTTGCAAAATTAGAGTTACCCCAATAACAACTTTGACAGAAATGAGGGTGTACGGCGGTATACTTAACACCTCTGCGTACGCCCTTTAGAGGGTACAAGCGTGATGTTATGTTGTGTGATTGCGTAAACAATGTATACTTAAGCGATAGCAGCAATCGCGGTTGATTTGCTGGTATTTATTGAAGAGTTCCGTTGTCTGTCTCCGAAACTCATCATCAGATATTTACGAAATTTAAATGGGAGGTCCCATTTCCGAATAAACTTGTTTCGAACAAAATTTTGCAAATCCGTCTATATATGACGGAGTTATGCCCGAACATACATAAAAAATATACATAATTATATACCTATAAACATCCGAATTGAAAACCTCCTCCTTTTTTTGAAGTCGGTTAAAAACAAATCCCACCGGTAGTTCCAGAGATTAGCGGGTTCAAACAAACAAACAAACCCTTCAGCTTTATTATACTGTTCTATAGTATAGAAGATTCACAATGATCTAACTCATTTCTCGGTCAAAAGACCTCATTTCAGCCAGACCTTCTTAAAGATGTTTACTGACTGATAAGAGTCCGCTTTGCAAATGTAAGCGGCCCTCTATTTAGCGTGTACCTTTGAAATTAATTCAGAAACGGTTGAGGGTAATCTCTAATTGTGTTAACTACCTCGTTTGGAATGTAATTCGAGTTGAGATCGTCATTTTCCTTTCATTAATTAAATATTTGTATATTTATCTTCAACCGAGTAAGTTTGTATTTAAGACCAAACAAAGTGCTTATTCATCGACATACCGTCGTACAGCTTATGAAATACAGAGGCTCAATATCTTTTTCAGAGAATATTGTAATGACGGGTAAAATTTAAAGCTTTCATGAATGGCGATTTTTATAATATTGACGCTGGACTCACAAAAGGCTAGTCTGCTATGGAAAGCTCCTTATTTTAATGTCCTTTATAATTTAAAAATAAAAATGAAACGTATGCAAAATGTACCCTTTTAAACTGAAATTTATTTTTCCTCATTGACGACCTCGACACTCGTCGGCAGCTGCTGTCGTCGCATGGCGACGGCTGCAGTTACCTCTGCCATGGACATGCCATGGATGAGTGCAAGACACTTCAGACGCATAAAAATACATATTATAAACATCAAAGAGCTCACGCCTTCTTCCCAAGGCAGAAAATACAAAACGCCACCTGCGATGATCCACGTATAAAATGCCCACCAACAAAACAAACATGCAATTATTTTCAAGTCAAGATAAACGTTCACTCTCAAACATACATCCATATCAGTAGTACAGTTCCGCAGTACGGAATCCCTGCTGATATGCTCTTAAAGGGATTTGCGGTTCACATAACCCGGCTGCGTTGTTCACCCAAACGACAAAGTGGATTGTAACGGTCACTCAGTACGTATAATCTGTGCTGAGTGGTTTTCTTGGTACTGCCTAACTTATTATTATTGGCGGATAATAATGCTTTCGTTTCTATAATAATGGTGTGTCATTAAAAACATGCACAAAGTGTAGAGGTAGGCCCTTTTTACTTACTTGGCACGGTTTCATTACGGTACGGCGTATAAACCGCACCGTACAAAAAACGTATCTGTCAACAAGCTTCCATAGTGATCCATACAACACTGACGACCGTGCCTACACACGGCGAATAAACCGTAGTTTTTCACGGCAGTAAAAACGTGACATACATTTTTTTCTTGGCGTGAAAAACTACAGTTTGTACAAAGGACCTGACGGCTAATAACGGCTAAAAATCTCGCTGAGGGGCGCCACCGGTAGAAGCGTTGAAAGGAAATTGTTCGGTTTGACCGCGGATTGACGCATGTGACCAAAAGAGTGATGAATATAAATGTTGTAGGATGGAGAGGGAGAGTTAAGCCAAAAGAAAATATAGATTATGTGAGGAATGCTAAGAAAGAGAAGGGAGTGAATGATAGCGTGGCGGTTGACAGGGGAGATTGGAAGAAAACAAAACGGGTTGCACTCCGGGAGTGCCGGCAGAAGTGAAAACTTGAATATTAACGTTGTGCATTTTTGATATTTTGGAATGCGGTCTACTCTCCCTCCGTCTTACGAATTTTCGATCGGGTCACGTATCCTGACGCGAGTTCCGTCTTACGAATTTTCGATCAGGTCAATTGTCCTGACGCGAGTTTAACATTTTTTACCAACACAAAAAAAGTGCACAACGCCGCTAAAGAAGTTTTCACTTCAAAACTTGTTGCTCCGACCCCAAGTAACACGGGACAAGGGCAGGAAGATGATGATGAACCTATTTTTCTAAGATTTTGACGTATAGCTTGAGTGAAGTGTTGATCTTTTGATAGACTTTTGTGTCTAATACCACTTTTGTTCAATCAATTTTTGTGCCACTCTATATGTGAGCGGAATAGAAGTCGAAACTAAGAGTTCGAAGTTTTTTATTGGGACCCCAGAAATAAATATATAGGTGTACAGTTTATCTCTACGTAGACTATGTGGTCTGTCCTCCGGTCTTTGCACGAGCTTTACGAGAATAGCTCAAGCTGCGTCCGATTTAGCAAGTCACTAAAGTTCATACTGGAACTGACAGTCTCGAGTGAGACTATTTCAATGCTTAATGCAGTGTTCTATTTTTGTAATATTACTCGTTTATATTCAGATATATTGTAATGAACCCGAGACGGTATGTTTAAACAACCACTTCAGAAAATAAATTTACAGAACAAGTTTAAGACAGCTATAAAGCTATAATATCATTCATGCTACCTAACATTCTTATGAAAAATGGAACAGTCAAAAACAGATCAATATTTCCATACAAGTCATTTGAATCTCATCTAATATTAATCACAATAAAAATTTCGACACTTAATATTAAAATTTACAGAAAACTTCGTTTTAATCATAGTCTCGATTCCTTTAGAGAATTCTAAACAACGTAGTTCCGAAGTTTAGTATCGCTTGGGTCATGTAAAACGAAAGACACTAAACTCGATATACATAGCCGATAGCGTCACGTCCGTGATCCCGGAGGAATTGGTATAGAGGTGCACTTTCGTCGAATGACAGACTTACGAGCGGATATCGACGACGATCGATTCGGAAGGTGTTGTAGGTAAACGTCCGTTTTCTCGAGTTTAGAGGTCGCAGGTTGATTTATATCCGTCACAGAATGTTAGTAATGCTTGTACCTACATAATTCATGCACATATATTATTCAAAAACCTGTAAGTACACGGTTATTTTTTTTTAATACTCAATGGTTTTGCTTGGATGGCTTTCTCAACCAACCTCCACGAATGTTTGATAAGTTAATGACGTATTACGAAATAGACAGTCCTCTAACAGTTATTTTTCCTCTGGTAACGTATTCCCTATGACACAATGAATGAAACTGCGCGAAATGAACGCGAAGTTGACGTGATTAGCTAAGGAATTGACGTGGTTTCGAAGTAAGGAATCATTGTGTGGTCATAGTGAATTAGAGCCCTGAAGGCCAATTCTCGTAATTTAAATCGTTCAAAATCTAGTCGCAGTCTCATCTCGGCGACAAACAAATGTCGAAAACTTGTCAAAATGTAGGGAAATTAGAAGTATTTTTTGACAGATTGAGACTGAGATCAGAGGGTCAATTCTCATAATTTTAAGAACGTTCACAGTCTGTACGTTTTAAATTACGAGACTACGCCTTCAGACTGAACGTTCTTAAAATAATAATAACCAACTTACATTAACGGTTTGCACCACACATACAAGTTATTAGTCAATATTAGTAATTATAATTACACATGTCATACATTCAATAATGAGAATAGCCCCTCTGATTTTGCATCACAGTCTAAATCACAGTGATCTTTAATCTCATTCTCATGAGTTTGAGTTGGTTTGCTGCCATTGACAAGTCTGTCAAAATCATTATAATCTTTATTCTTGTCACAATAAGGTGCTGTTCGGTGGCTGGTGTGAGAGGTAAAATAACTGGGAACGTACTGTACACTACTTCATATTTAGTAGTAGCGAGGCCTGTTGGCTGTCAGGCCGTGTATTTTAATATAAACGTGATTTATGCTAAATAATTATAATAATAATAATAATTATTATAATAATTGCAATGATCGATTCGCGTTCCTTATATAGCGAGAACCCTGGATTTAAAAAATGGTGGAAGCGCTGGGTATATTTCTACGATCTACTGGGTCTACTCTTGACCTCGATTTGCCTGGTAGAAAGCGATAGATGGTGTGCGATGGAAACAGCATACTCAGAAGATACATATTTACTCTACCTTGATGGTTGACGGGTCAAAGGTAGTAAAAAATAAAGATGGCAGGGATTTTCACACTTTGGCTGTGCGATGAATACTCGTAAATGAGGAGAAACGCTTAGTGGGAATTGCCGGGATATCAACCTAGTGCGAATGGAATCCTGAAGTGCGTTTGGAAGTTCGATGGTAAAAGTTGGACATTTATAAAATACCCTTTCAAAACATCGCAACTCTAGTGCATATAAGTACCCTTCATACGTTGTGTCGAGGAGTAGATTCGCATGCGAGTCAAAGCCTTTATTGTCCCTTTTTCTTTTGACATTAAAACTCGGTAGTAGATCAATTGCCACACAGGCATTCGTCCATACTTCACTTAATAGAAAATTCCTTCTCTTCATGTGACAGTGTGCATCTATGGTACAGAAGAATGCTCCAAGAGTTTCGAAAACAAATGAAAAGTAGGTCAAACCCATAATTAACATCAATGTCTTCCGTCTCTAGAAACTTTGTGAAAACTGGACCCAAAATAATACATTACAGACATTATTAGCATTGTTCTTGAGTAACAGAACACCTATATTGAAACTGTAGACTTACTGAGTAATTAAGTAATGATAAATAGACCTCGACTAAAATTAATAATTCTGAATAGCGGAAAGTACTTTTAGATAATAAATTGATTGTCAAAGCGATGGATATTAATGAATATTGTGTTTGACTTACTGATGAAGTTTAGGTGGCAGTTGGCTCGTGTCTTTCTGTGTTTTATTGCCTACATAACATCAATCAGAACTTTAACCCACATAAATACTTATGTGGATTGAAGTATCTCTAAAGTTCATAACCAGCTTATAATGTTCCCACTGCTGGGACACAGGCCGCCTCTCTGTGAGAAGAAGTGGTCTAAAATCTACCACGCGGGCCCATTGCGGGTTGGTTGATGCCACATGTCTTCGAATTCTTTGGTTCTCGGACATGCCAGTTTCCTCAAGATGTTTTCCTTCACCATTTTGAGAGCAGTCGTGATGAAATTATCTACGCAAAGTAAAATAAAAACATAAATATAAACAAGCGTAACTATGCTTATTTTTCTTGATTTAGACATGACAAATAAGTTTAAAAGATATTCAAGTCCACTTTTAAAAGAAGCATGCTTTCGATCAGCTTGTCCTACACAAGCTTATCGAAAGCATGCTTCTTTTAAAAGTGGGTACAACGTACGGTGAACAGTCACGAGCACTAATATGTCAACACTTGGAAACTTTCGATAGCGATTTCCACGTGAAATAACGAATGCAACGTTAAAATACGACAAATCACATAAACCTATACGTTTGAAAATACTATGTTTATAATAACATAAAATTTCATTCAAAAACAAAGGAGAAAATCGCATTTGAATAAAGCCAAGTGTATACATATTTATGCTCGTGACTGTACCTATTTCTTCTACAAGTCCATAGGTAGTTCCTTATTGTAACAACTATCTCAGCTCTCAGCTCTTCGGAGCTGATTTGGTCTGGAAAACTCGATTACACAGTGTACAAAAAGTACACGGTGTAATCGAGTTTTCCAGACATTTGGTTTTGCAAGTCATCAGAGAGGTCACGAAAGGAATGAAAATTATCCTAAGTCACTGTCACCTAAATTAAAACCTTCTCCTAAATGTCTACCAAACAGTAACGCCATAATTCTTTTAATTCCTCCCTTACATTATTATCTCTATCAGCGTAATTTCTATCCACAATTTCCACCATTCCTAACAAACCAGCTAACAATCAGATAACACAATCTATACAAAATTTCCACTCGAGCGGTCCCCGTTAACCATACGTTAGGGCTACATTATATTGTGCCGATCGCTAATTTTAAACACATGTGCGTTAATTTTCCAGACCAATGAATATGGCGCGTTAATCCCATTTATGATCATGAATAACCTAGATTGTATGCAAAGTGAACGATTGAGTTTCGGCTAAGATATGAACGTCTTATTGTTTATTGAAATGTCTTGGTTGGTAAGGGATAAAGTTTAGGTGTAGTTTGTGTCTATTTATGATTCAGTTGGGTTTTGGGCAGCGAGGCAGACTTACTTGTAGTACAGTATTTGAGGTTTTTTTTAATTTTATTATTATTATTTAATTAGGTTAAGAATAATTTGTACCAATGAGTTATAAATATTGGCTTGTGGTTTTGCTGCGGAGGTACACTGATCTCTCTAAGATACAGGGACACCCCTAGTTTGGAGATCAGGGTTTCAATGTATTGTGCTTAGCATAACCTCCTAGTTATAATATAACATTGTTTTAGTAAGTAGGTACTTCAATAAACATTTTCTTTTTTTTTTTCATGTTTTTTTATTCTTTATTATTCGGGTTGTATGTATGTGTTTATGTGACAAATAAACCTATTTTTTTTCTTTCTATTTAGTATAGGAACCTAAAGTCGAAAATACTCATCTCTCCACTCTTTTGAGCTCATACTAAAGAGAGTGATTTAATATTAGAGTATCCTATGTCTTAATTCAGGTCATGGTTTACCCATGTGCTAAATTTCATCCAAATCCGTTCAAACGTTTTAGCGTAAAAACGTAACAAATAAACATACAAAACATCAATTCTTTTCAATCTTTGCAAAGAAAGCGGATCGGTACTGTATTATAGTCAATTTTATAGTGCTTAAATCAATGTCATAAAAGTTCAAGATTATGAAGTTTATTTTGAATTAAAGTAAATTAAATTGGTGACAAAAAAGAAATTTCTGTGCTATAGACTTATTCTCCGTTAACCTTTTACGAGTATACCCTGTTTTTGTCCAGACGGTAAAGAAAAGTCAGCCGGTATATTAGTTTAGAAGAAAAAGGAGCTCTGGTTATAATGAGACAGGATCGTGAGACAGGATTAACCTTAGAAATCATTTTTCGATAAGTTTTGACATCCCAATTCTGTCAAAAAGCTCAATCACTCTGCCAAGCGTGACAGCAGGAAATAAAAGGATAACTTGAGCATTAACACAATTTGGAAATAAATGGCGGGATAAAGTGGCTTGGTAAGGGATTGGTCCACAATCGCAGTGGACCGGGAAAAGTGGAAAGACGGGAGGCCGTTGCTCAGCAGTGGGACAACAAAGGCTTATTAATAAAATAATAAAGTAGTACCTACCAAACATTGAGATAGGTAGGCACATGAAATTATATGGAAGAGCACCATGGTTCTCAAAGTACCTATACAACGTGTTTTTTTTTTATATCCTGTAACTCTAGGGGGTCATTGTACTCATCATTATGAACAACTGTTACTATGGGACCAAACCCGAAATCGCGAAACAAAAATCTGGTGCTTCCTAAATTTTGACGAGTTATATGAACATAAATGTAGGGAACAGCTGATTTTTTTTTTCGCGCTTTCAAATTTGCTCCCATAGTAAAAGTTGTTCATAATGATGAGTACAATGACCCGGTAGAGTTATGGGATATAAAAAAAACACGTTGTATAGATACGAAAATAACGAGCAGGAAACGCCAAAAGAAAAACGTAAAGAATCACCACTTCCAAGAATCATATTCAAAGATGATTGGGAGGTAACAATGGCGTCTGCCGTTTGTATAAATTAACAATACGCCACACAAGGTAAGGTACGCTAAGAAGAAATCGATATAAGCTCTTTCTGAAAACAGTAATATGATTTCCTTTGCCGGGTAAAAATAAGCTTTATGGAAGGGACGTTTTTTTTTTCGTTGTTGTTTTCGCCTGTCTTGGTGACTTTGTTATACCTGTATGACGTTGTTAAGTATTATCCGGGAAATATTTTTGTGCTGACGTTTTGATGAGACGATTGACGATAAGGTGTTTCGGGCCATTAGGCTCGGCTTATTGAAATTGTGGTGAAGTGGGGTTCAAATTGATGTTTGGGGTAAGAAAAAACGTTGAATTTTGACTCGTCTGTATTTAAAACAGATATTCTTCGTATGTTTTTGTAAGGTGCAGTAAAGTGTTATATCATTGTAATAAATTATGATAGGTATTGCTTTAAGGCTTTAGAGTTGAATGATATTTTTTTCTTTAATCCGTCTTTACTCAATTTGTATATTTATGTTACAGTTAGTTTTATTGTTTATGCAGAACATAATAAAGTTCATTTTGATCAAAGTCATCATCAGCCTAGCGTTTTCGTAGCTTGGGTTGACTTCCAGACTAATCAGATGCCGCTGAATACCAGTATTTTACATGGAGCGGCTGCCTTGTATTCCAAAGCCAAATACTGGGTCACACCATACACCTTGGTAACGAAGGTCAAAGATCCGCGAATGATAGCCAGATGATGACCAGATGTAACGTGCTTTCCGAGCCACGACCCTAGCACGGTCTTAGTCTTGGTATGTAAGAATGGTC
Organism: Apamea crenata; assembly: GCA_949629185.1. Taxonomy (NCBI): domain Eukaryota; kingdom Metazoa; phylum Arthropoda; class Insecta; order Lepidoptera; family Noctuidae; genus Apamea; species Apamea crenata. The sequence continues at coordinate 7,903,415 of OX451366.1, read as the reverse complement.
ACCTATCCACAGACAAACCGTGGCAATCTTAGCTTAACCCCATCAATCGACCCGTGCGCCTGTTGTTACTTAGCCACAAGCCCCTCCAAATCATCTAAATGTCTAAGTGTTATTCGTGTTAATCTCCATTACAACTATAATTATACGGATCGTAACACACACTAATAATGAAGTAAACGAGTAGTAATTAAGGAGGAGAGAGAGGAGAGTAGTAATTAAGGATACTCACACTCTACGGACTATGGAGTATTTAGGATCGTAGCAGTTGGCGTTCTGTAGTTTTTGCCTACCCCCTTAGGAAAAAGGCGTGAGTTTATGTAAATGTGTACTTACAGACACACTTCCAAAAAAATTGGCGTATATGGCGCTGTAGCGGTATCTAAAACGCCATATGCGAACTACGCTTCATACTGACGTCACGCAAAATCCTGCATCGCACAAATAGATTTTACCACGCAATTAGCATATATACCTACAACAGCCCGACATGATTCATTGGACAGTTGCCCGCCAGACACAACACTCGTCTGGTCGGAAGATCCTCCCTTTTCTATGAACTTTACACCCTGTTCCTCATACGTCTATACAACTTTATAGACCTTGATATTTATTCAATAAATCCTTCTCTATTTTTACAGCTTCTATTTTTTTCAGATCTTCCACATTAATCATTCACAATCGAGTAAAACTCTTCTCTAACATCTTCGAGGCCACAGCCAAAACTGTTGAATCTCTTTTCAAGGCCTGAGACAAAAGCCATTTTTCATGTTTTTATTTCGCGTATATTTGAAGGCTTACCGTGATCACGACAACCATTTTTCAAGGGAGAGCGGTAAACGAGGCCACGTATTTGTGTCACATAGGCTGTGAGGATTTAGATGTTTTGCTGCAAATATTTTGGATACATGGGGCTTAAAAACAAAGCACAAAAAAATTAGAGTGGTAAAATGATGATTTTACACATTAAAAACCTAACCCCGGAACACTCCCATGTAACTCCTATATAATCAGCCTGTAATGTTCCCACAGCTGGGACACAAGCCTCCTCTTGGTGAGAGGGAGTGGGCCGTAATCTACCACGCGGGCCCAGTACGGGTTGGTAGAGGTCACATGTCCTCGAATTTTTGGTTCTAGGACATGCCGGTTTCCTCATGATGTCGTCCTTCACCGTTTTGAGAGCAGTGGTGATGAAGTAATTTACACAAAGTAAAGCGCCTGTCGGCGTTCGAACCTACCACTCACAATTTGTAAGACGCTGCCATTACTACTCTGGGCCACCACTTGCACTGCTATAAATATAGGTACTATAAATAGCATAATGTCACTTTGAATGCTTATTCTAGCTAGAAAGCGATGCGTATTGAGTTACGAGTCATTCAGGCATTTAAAGGGTCGGGTAGTTGTCTATGTATAAACATTACGTCATTGGTCCCACTTGGACAACGCGTTTAAAACCGCTTTGTTCCGCAACTTTAAACAGTCCACTGTAGCGTTATCTACTCCATCAATCAATGGATTCAGCCTATCGCAGTCCCGACAATGCTTGCAGAGTAAGCAAACCGAAGTGGCAGAGGGCTGGCCGTGTCTGTCAGAGAATCGATGGCCGGTGGAGCAAGCGGCCAAGCATTATTATATTAGCAAGCGTAGTGTGGCCCCCCCGCTATATGGACGGACGACCTAAAGAAGGTGGCTGGGGTAAACTGGATGCAAAAGGCGGGGGACAGGGTGTTGTGGCGCAGTCTAGGAGAGGCCTATGTCCGGCTGTGGACTGCGATCACTGCAGTCCACTGCTGGACATGCCTCTTCTAAATAGCACTAAGACACCCTCATCTCTGTCTTCTGCATCCAGCCTAGATATGCAGAAGGCAGCCTAGCATGCGTAGACTGCGAAAGGCTGAATTCATCAGCCTATCGCAGTCCATTGCTGGACATAGTTCCCAAATAGCATTACGACACCCTCATCTTTACCTTCTGCGTCAAGCCTAGGTAGGCAGAAGGCTGCCTAGCATGCGTAGACTGCGAAAAGCTAAATTGATCAGCCTATCGCAGTCCATTGCTGGACATAGTTCCCAAATAGCATTACGTTACCCTCATCACTGTCTTCTGCATCGAGCCTGTTCCAAATACCTTTTCGTAGTTAGTCCCAATTAAGCTACGTAATTTACGTAGGTAAATATTGTGCTCCATTTACTAATATGTATGTTGATAACATATTTCCCAATCGATACGTTTATAATTGTGTGTAATATAATATACCGACAGGTGTTATTATTTTAGTCTCCGTAATTCTAGTAAACAATATTATCATATTTTCCCAAAGTGATTATAAGAGTGGGCCGTAATCCACCACGCAGGCCCGGTATGGATTGGTAGATGTCATAATTATGTCTTCGAATTTTTGGTTCTAGGTCATGTCGGTTCCCTCACGATGTTTTCCTTCACCGTTTTGAGAGCAGTGGTGATGAAATAATTTACTGACGGGGTTTGAACCTACAACCTATAACTTGTAAGTCGCGGCCTTTACCACTGGGACACCACTACTCTATAATTATATGTTACTAGCTTCTGCCCTCTACTTCATCCACGTGAAGCAACTTTCTTACATTTTTTTCCGTAAGAACCATCCTCGTACTTCAAAGTATATTCTAAAAAAAGAATTAACGAAATCGGTTCAGCTGCTCTCGAGATTTGCGCTTAGCAACAAATTCAGCGATTCATTTTTATATTATAGAAGATGAATTATGTCATACCAAAACAAGCTGCTTGTAATATCTAGTCTACGTTAAGGTGACGGATAAAGGGTGTCTAATGATGTTTCTAAGCTCGGCTTAATCACGTCATATCTGACACTGATGTTCGAGGTGGTTCGTCTTGTATGAAATTAATTTACTCCTTAGTCTTTGGTATGTACATGGGACACCTAAATACATAGACCCTAATTAGTATACATTTGCGTAATAATTTACCTTATTTCCATTGTTAAAATGTCACAAGATAAAATAATTACCATTGTATGAAAATTAAAGAAAGAAAAAGTAGCGATATTCATTTTAATTAATGGCACGGAGCATGAGTTCTACTTTTACTGAATTAATAAAAATGACAAATGATGAAACAGTTGAAACTCATGCCTGAAATGTTCATTTGTGTGATTGCCTGATTCGGAAACACACACACAACATTACAAAGTGTAATGAAATGTAGAACTATTTAGGTTCGTAGAATCATAAATATGAAGGGTGGATTTTTGATACGGTACAGTTGTAGCGGCGCCGGCGGTGCAGTCTTAATCAAAATCAACTCAGCCTATGGCAATCCACTGTTGGACATTGGCATCTACCATGCCGCGCCACAACACACTGTCCTACGCTTTCCGCATCCAGTCTGACCCAGCCACTTTTTTGGGGTCGTTTGTCCATCTAGCTAGGGCGCGTCCTACGGCCGGCGGTCACTCTATCCATCATAAAAAAGTAAGTTGAAGTCTCATTTTCTACAAAAGGTATAAGAACAGTTTTCTGTCTTTTCTAGTACTCAAACCTCACTTGGTAGAATAGAGTTTTTTTTTTTCTTAACTTCCTCTTCGTCATATCGATAATTTCCTTTAATTAATTTTAAATAAGCTTCGACCAGAATTCGGCCACTTCGACAGCGTTAGCCTGGGAAGAAACATGATTGATTGGCATAAAAAAAGTTATTGTGAATATTTCCCATTATCTTGCAGACTGTACCTACAATTTTTTCAACATTACAACGCATGTTAACTAATTCGCATTATGACCAATGATGGTTACCGTCATAAATACGCGAAATGACCACTCGCTAAATGACCAACCCGCTTAGTGACCAATAGGCTAAATGACCCATACGTGAAAATCTGTGAATGCAGATAAAATTTTCTCAGAAAGTTAAGGACAGTCTCCAAAGACCGTTTTGCTGTGGCTACATTGGCTAAGGTACCTGTCCTTACTGCCCCATCTCAAAAATCCTCCTTGTATAGAATTTCACACGTACTTTACGATGAACCTAGCACAATAGACCAGGGTAGAAGCCTTTAAAAATAATAAAAAGTGAAAAAAAATAATAGTAGGATGAAACCCATTAGAAAAGGAGGGGAATATTATAAAAATGAAAGGAAAAATAATTTACGGGCGATCTGAGGTCGGGAAGGGGATGGGGGTGAGTTTTTAAGGGTAAAAAACGGTTTTTCTCGATTTCCGGCAAAACTAAAAGTCCTATCGAAAAAAGTCAAATGGCAAAGTTGTAGGTAATAAAAAGATCTAAAACTTTTGTATTTACACTTTTTTCACATAACCTCAAAATTTATGTGAAAAATTCAAAAAACCAAGTTTTTGGTTTTTTATTTTTATCTTTTACAAAAATTATTTTTTTTTAACGAAATTTGGTGAAAACTTACCTTTTTATGTCTGAAATACGCTGTAATTTATTTGATTAAAAATATTTATTATTTCACCTTATTTTGAATGAATATCGAAAAAGCACCCTAATTTTCAATCGAAAATTCACCCGTCAAAATATCAGCTTTTTTCAAAAAGTTGGTATGTTTTCTGTTCCTTGAAATCTCTATTTTCCGATGGTGAAAAAAAAAATATATGTTACTATAGTAAATCTTCTCAGAAAATGCGAAAAATCGAAAAAAACTCGAATTCGAAAACTGATAATCTGAAAAGACAAAATCGAATTATTAATGCCTTCACTATTTTATCGTAAGTATACCGCCATGAAAAAAAAAAATATTAAGGAAATAAATGTCGAAATGTATAAAAAATATATTTTTCCTTTCATTTTTATAATATTCCCCTCCTTTTCTAATGGGTTTCATCCTACTATTATTTTCTTTCACTTTTTATTATTTTTAAAGGCTTCTACCCTGTTCTATTAGTTTTATGCAATACCATAAATGAATGACTTAAAACCACAACATTTTGAAAATCCTTTGTCCAATACCTACACAACCTCAATAATTCAAGGAGCAAAGAAATAAAACATGAAGGATTAACAACGGTATGACATTAAGTTGAATGTCCCGGTAAAACCCCTGGTTAATATTTGGAGGTATGAGGAACAGGGTGTAAAGTTCACTCAACCTCCATTGAAAAGGGAGGATCCTCCGACCAGACGGGTGTTATGTCTGGCGGGCAATTGCCCAATAGTTGATATTGGGAAATTGTATACATATTTTTTATATATTTATACATTTATTATAGATTTTTAATATATTTATAATATATTTTTTATACATTTTGACATTTATTTCTTTAATATTTTTTTTTCTTGGGGGTATACTCACGATAAAATAGTGAAGGTATTAATAATTCGATTTTGTCTTTTCAGATTATCAGTTTTCGAATTCGAGTTTTTTTCGATTTTTCGCATTTTCTGAGAAGATTTACTATAGTAACATATATTTTTTTTTCACCATCGGAAAATAGAGATTTCAACGAACAGAAAACATACCAACTTTTTGAAAAAAGCTGATATTTTGACGGGTGAATTTTCGATTGAAAATTAGGGTGCTTTTTCGATATTAATTCAAAATAAGGTGAAATAATAAATATTTTTAATCAAATAAATTACAGCGTATTTCAGACATAAAAAGGTAAGTTTTCACCAAATTTCGTTAAAAAAAAATAATTTTTGTAAAAGATAAAAATAAAAAACCAAAAACTTGGTTTTTTGAATTTTTCACATAAATTTTGAGGTTATGTGAAAAAAGTGTAAATACAAAAGTTTTAGATCTTTTTATTACCTACAACTTTGCCATTTGACTTTTTTCGATAGGACTTTTAGTTTTGCCGGAAATCGAGAAAAACCGTTTTTTACCTTAAAAAACTCACCCCCATCCCCTTCCCGACCTCAGATCGCCCGTAAATTATTTTTCCTTTCATTTTTATAATATTCCCCTCCTTTTCTAATGGGTTTCATCCTACTATTATTTTTTTTAGTTTTAAAAATTATCGACCCTGGTCTACAAACAAATGATACGCGAATACCGAACGTCGAAAATCGTTACATCACTTCGAAATTTTAACAAGAACGTAACGAGATGTAAAACTTAATACTCGCATGCGAACATTCTGCAATATCGGGTTATGAAAATTTTGTTCGACGAATAAATCGATCCGTACAAGTTCGGGCACGTTCTGAATGCCACTTCTTCTTTCGGAAGAGCAAACTTTATTGAAAAGAGCCGATTTTAGCAAGTTGCTTAACTTGAATAACGATAACAAATATTTTGCTTGGGTATTGTTGTACCTAAGTATCGATTTATTGAAAGTCATGCTTCATTTGTTTGGGAGAAAACTTCGAGTTTGCTCCCGTTTTGGTGCAATAATTTAGATTTCCTTAGAAAAACGTTCACAATAATTCAAATTACTTTTATAGATTTTTCTCAATTCTGATTGATAGAAACGGATAACTCCTTTGTTTATAAACGTCGCTTAAAGTTCAATTGCGATGAGCGACGATATAACCATGCATTTTTGACGTTTAAACTTCTTTAAATTATAAGCAGCGTTTAAAAGCAGCGTTTTCGGCCTTATTATCCAATATCGTGATATTGGATAATAAGGCCGAAACATTCATGATTTTGATTTTGAAACATTCAATAGATACAGCGCCATTTCATGATACAAAAACAGTTCTCTTTGCATTTCATATGGCCGGAGGGCAAAGTGGTAAAAAAACCTAGAAAAGTTGAACGAAAATATGCTGTGCAAGGATTCTGATATTTGATTTCAGGCAAATCCCAGCGCGTTTGTAAATCTTTTTATTTGACACGTCGCAGGGTGTCGTTCCGCTGTGCACACATTGCCTTATTTGCGCTTGGGACACGTGTTTGACACTTATATACGATCTCGGGTAACACAATGTGAAAGTTGTGTAAGGGTGCTATTTGGTTTCAATTTTAAAACTGAAAATGTATTTATTATAATACAACATTTATATTTACAATAATTTTATGCTATAATGTTGTCCTCAAAACTACTTTAACCTTTTCGAAGGACAATATTATACACCCCAAGTACAAAACACCTAAAGTAATTTCATCCCCTTCGCTATGCTAACAAGATACCTGTGTGTTTCGTAAATTTAGACGTCGCTCAGCAAACTGTACTAATTAAATGCACAGTGTAAACAAATATTTGAGACTGCAAAATAACTTGTTTCATATTCTTGTTTTGTTTGTAATATTAGCAAAGAAATACATAATAAGTAATTAAAGTTTCTAACAGTGTTTTTGTTAAATTTAAATATTATTAGCGTCTAAAATTAAAAACATATTCAATGAACAGAAACTCATTGAAAACACAATAAATTAAAGTTTATACATTTTTTGATATTCAAATGAAATAAATCAAGTGCCTAAATTATTAAAGTCTTCGTCTTTATTTTAATTATGAACTCACTTTCCATTCACTAAAAAATAAAATATTACTATAATTAAACTACATTAAACCTATTTGCAAAAGTTTTTAGGTAATTAACACTGAATTAAATAACCCTCCTGAGCATGTAATCTGAGCCGACCTTACAAAGACGTTTGTAATTAAAATTCTCAAAGAATAAAGCCATATTAAATCTGCAATGTCAAAATTATATTCGGCGACGGCGGCATTTCGAAGAGAAAAGAAGATTTTTAAATAATAAGAACCCAGACCTTTTTGCCCAAAGTGGCGGGACGCCGCGCGCCGTCCCACTGGGAATTCTTTTTACAAGTTGAAGATGACCTGTTTTGTTATATTTGCAACCAGACGACCTATAAATGGCATCGGTCAGTGGTAATGCTATATTCGATAATGATTTGTGGTCGGATCAAAGGGAAAGAGGATTATATCATTTCACTTTGAGTTTTTGGGTCCTTAGAATGGGTTATTATAATTTTGTTATAAAAAGAACATTCGATCGTAAAAACAGCAGCTTAGCATTTTTAACATTGAGTTTTCCTCCTATTATATTCGTGTAATGGTAACTCATTATTTGAATTCCCAGCACGACATAATACTTCAAATTAAAGTGATTTAGTGGCGAAGACTGTTCACAAAAGATCTTATCGATACGACGAAGTTTGAGTATTCAATCACAGGCTTACAAGACGTCATAATATATCTGTATGTGTGTGTCTACCACCCGATATTGTAATATTGCGGCACAAGGAAGCCGATTGACGCTGTAAAGGAAATTGATGGAATGCACTCAGAAAATCATTTCTCTTTGAGTTTGTAGCATTTTCCGGAGACACAATTTTATGATTGTATTCCTTATTGTTTTGCCATTTCAATATTCCATATTATATTATTTTACAAAGAATTTCATTGCACAATACGCGAAAAATGAAATGAATGGGAAATACTCTGGTTTTTTTAAAAACGCGTCCGAATTCTTTTGGACAACCAAAGAATTCGGACGCGTTTTTAAAAAAACGGATTACAACAAAACCCATTCCGGAACCAATATGACTGATCTGTAACCTCAATGATAGTAAAAAACGAAAGAGCGGATTCATACAAAGGGCATTTCGGATTAACAGAATTAATACAACTTTTTAGAATGTTCCCCGCTCCAGTGATGGAATAATACAAGTATTGTCAACTTCTAAGGCATCCCAACAATAGGTCGGATGCTATTTTAATTAATACTTAACAGTATAAAAGGTGTTGTCAAACATTTACGGTCTCATTTTGATTTACAAAGTACGAACCACGATGTGGTTTAAAACTTTTGGGGACAATAGGATCACTGTTTATGGAGCTAAACTTGATGTTTGTACAAGGAAAATTGGTTTTGTGGAATTTTGAGGCTTTAATAGAAACTTTAGTTGTGATTTTTTGGAAAAGCTTAATTTAGGAAAATCTTTGCTGACAGAAAATTCATATAAACATGTACCTGCTATTGAATGGATAATATATTTCATTATAGCATAACATCAAGCCTGTATTCTCATAGGATTAGACAGATGTGCACCTATTATAGTACGTCCACATTTTGCAATTAATTATCATTCATATCATCCAGACTTATTAGTATGTCGGAGTTATTCGTTTATTCGGAACGCCAGTGCCATCTCGTGGCGCTAGACAGAGTCTAGCCTGAATTCCTGGGGATGGACGGGAGCTACAGCTATAGTACAAGAGCGGTGTGAGCAGAGCTCTCGGGATCATCTAAACATTGGACATCGTACGGACAACATGTGCTTAGAAACTGTCTCGCGTTCCGTTTAGTTAAGTTGTGTACCCACATTGTGTGATTCGCTAGTGTGACTAACTTGCTCGTAAATTATAATCTGATTTGAACTGCAAACCATTTTTCTATTGCGCTATAACCAACACTACCCATAGTACGTCCACAGTAAATAAAATATGCCTGATGACGAGAAATAGTCATACCTTCTCTGACAAATATATATCGATACTGGAAATATGAAATAACGTAAGGGACAAAACTAAGGTTTTCAGGAGAGCAAAAATAAGATATTTTTCTTACAAAACTGGCTATAATTTTTTAACTATATGTTTTATGTAAAAAGTGTCTAGGACAAAGTTTCTTAGATTTCTTCATTCTTTGAAGCTAAAATAGTAAAAAATCAATAAAGCCTACAGTTTCAAAGATAGCATGTCCCTTACGTTAAATAATAATGAATACGAGTGATATACATTAACAAAATTTTAGATGTAAATAAACGGCATTGATGTATGGGACACTTAAGGAAATAAACATTTAGAGTTTTTCAAAGTAAAGGTCTCTTAATGGTACACTCTATAATGTTAATGCTGTTAACAAATATAAAAAATAGAATTTTATGCATTCGTGACCTACTATGCCTATGCCATACAGTTTAAAACTACTTGCTGACTCATAGGGATAAAAAATAAACGAATAAAAGAGATCAAAACTTTTATTTGTGCTCACTAATCCTCTTTTATAAACGCAGTTTAGGTACTCTCATAAATTATCTTAAGTATAACATTATTAAATTCTGTTTTAAATCACACTAAAAATAGCTATTTTGGCTTACTAAAATTAGACTCATTGTCCCAAACGAAAAATAAAATTCACTTAAAAAATAAACAAATCAGTCTTCTTATGTAAATAGTAATCATTATACATAAAAAAAAAACAAATTAACTTCTTCCTTAATAGAAAGCCTACAGATAAATTGAAAAAGTCTCAAAAATTAGTCATTATCTTTGTCAGTCTCATCATCGTCGGTGTCATTGAGCCTATCTTTAATTATACTCTTTTAAGAAGATTCAAATATTCATTGTGAAACCTATTTGGAATTATACCATTGTCACATAATTTTTTGAGATCTTTAAACTTTGGAACTGAAATTGCATGGCACATCGGCGTCGAGGCAACGATGAGATACCTGGGTCTCGTCCTCGACAGCCGGTGGAACTTCGTCGAGCATTTCCGACGTTTGGCCCCCAAACTGGAACGGGCCGGGGCCGCCTTAAAGCGGCTCCTGCCCAACCTGAGGGGGTCAAACGCCTCCTGCCGGAGGCTTTACGCGGGGGTCGTGCGGTCCATGGCCCTATATGGGGCCCCGGCGTGGGCGCGTTCACTGCGGCTTCGAGCCGCACACTATCTTAACGCGCCCCAGAAGGTGGTAGCCACAAGGCTGATCCGGGGCTACCGCACGATCTCGCGCGAGGCGGCAAGCCTCCTTGCCGGACTGCCGCCATGGGATCTGGAGGCGATAGTCCTCGCGCGCCTGCATGACTGGCGCGCGGAGGCACTACGCCGGGGGGAAACTCTGCACCCGCGGGAAATCGCTGCGGAGTGGACGGAACTCCGGCGCGATCTCATGGCGGAATGGAGGGCGCGACTATCGCAACCCAGCGCAGGGCACGCCACGATAGTGGTGATAAGACCCCTCTTTGAGGAGTGGCTAGAAAGGCGTCACGGCGTTCTCACGTACCGCCTGACGCAGGTCCTCTCCGGACACGGATGTTTCGGGAGGTTCCTGCACATAATCAGGCGGGAGGAGACGCCTGGGTGTCACCACTGCCAGGATCGCCCAGAGGACACGGTGGAGCATACGGTGGAGGTCTGCCCTGCTTGGGCGGAGCCCCGCCGTGTCCTCGTAGAGGCGATCGGCAACGGCGACGACCTCTCGCGTCCGGCCCTGGTGCAAGCCATGGTCCGGGGCGAGAGGGAGTGGGAGGCAGTCACCTCCTTCTGCGAAGCAGTCATGCTAGCGAAGGAGGTGGCGGGGAGGCTGAGGGAAAACACCTCACACCTCAGCCGCCGCGGGAGACGCTCCGGGCGTCGGGAGCTGCGTGACGACTCCCGGCCACCGTAAGCGCGGGCCTGCGGGCGGTAAGTAATGGGTAACTCACTGTCCGATCAGGACCAGGCCCGTGCCGGACGGCGCGTTGTGTTCCACGCGCGCCTCAAAGAGATGTCAGCAGAGGACGGGGCCCGATAGGGCCGAAGCCTGCCAGGGCGGCGGGATCTTCCGAAAGGGTTACCGCTGCCCTGGAACAGAAAGAGCTAAGGAACACGGGTGGGTTTTAGTCAGTAAGAGCCTGACACTCCCTTCCGCTCCACCCAGAGCGGGAGGGGTCATTTGATGATTTCCCATCCTCAAAAAAAAAAAGGGTCAATATAATTATGATAATTTGAGTCACAATTTAATGTAAGGGACATAGTATTTGTACCTTCTCAGGGAACACTAATGTATAAGACAATAATAAAACATCTCAAATTATGGAATAACTTAAGTGACCTGTTGTAAAATGTACTCGATTTTGATTTAATGTAAATACCAAATACTGTGAGTAAAGAGACTTACATTAGTTTTTATAAAAATATTAATTTATAATGTCATATACAGCCAGTTTCTAGAAAAAAAATGGTCCAGGCCTACGGAAAATATGTGATGTAAAGGACATTTTTTTTAAGATATCGAGATTTTAAATATACCAATCGATAGAGCAAAAAATTCCGAATCCAACGATATATATAACTCATTTTCGACCAAATGTCCCTTACGTTATTTCATATTTCCAGTATCGATATTTCACCAGTTATGTTTGAGTCTCATGTAATAGAGGGTGAGGCTATTGCCATCAACAGGGCACGAATCCGGGCTGCTAATGAGATATTCCCGATGGTAAAAGCCAATAACACTTTGTCCGACCCGGGAATCGATCGATTTATTTTACTAAGGCTCAGTTCCTGTAGAAATAACTAAAACCTAACAAAAAAAGAATAAAGAACTTTCAAAAACTAAACTCAAATGTTGCTTCACTGAACTGAACGAACCATCTGCTGACCAATTCTGTAAACATATCACCGTAAAATGTTAGTTGAAGTGAGCTGTCAATAGTGTCAATCCCTAGCATTAGTTGGAATGACAGCTCACTCCACGCTCACTTCACCTAAGTTTTCACGGTGAGATGGTTACAGAATCGCACCGCTGCTGTAAAGGAAAAACTGTCCCCTATTCGTGTCTGACAGGTTACGTTTCAATACGCTTTATGGACTTTTCACTCAGTGAACGATTTCGTTTCGTTCAATAATGTGCAGGCAAACCGTATATAATAGTTATATTTACACAGGACATGTCATATTGATAATGATGTTGATTGATGAATGAAAAATACATAATTAGTTTCAATAATAAGCGTAATTAAAAAAAACTTGCATTTTATCTTACAAAATTTTACTGTTAAAAAGCAATAATTTAAATTTTTATTTAGCTATAACTTTTCACTGACAATTTTATTGGAAAATGGTTTGAATGCTTGTCTTAGTAAAAAATACTCTTTTATAGACTTTTCAGTGACATAGGTCTCATTTAGTGATGGACATGAACAAAGCCAACAAACAAACAACAAAAAAAAAAGCAGAAAACTGTTTTTTTAATGACTTTTACTCTGACCTCGATCACGGCTGAAGGAAAGCAATAGATATGGTCTTAGGATTTACCACGGATTAGTATGTGAACAATAATCCTGAAAAATAAGCACATTTTAAAGTGAACGAAACCGCAGATCCAGGTAGTATTTAACATCTCGTTTAACTAATGACGTATTCGCGAAAAAAACATTCAATTCCATCAGAAAATCCTCTGAATTCGTAGAAAAGACTCAATCTTGTTGACTGGTATTTTTTGGGCCCCATCCCAAATTGATATTTAATCACGTTTCAGAGATCACTGGTTTTGTGAAAGCGGCCACGGCTTACTAATCAGACTGAGACATTTTTTGTTCGCGTTGACTTGCATTGTTGGAATCGAGCCTTTAGGAAGAATTCCAATGAAGTTTGCAAGGTTACATCTCTTCATTATGGTGCCCAAGATATATGCTGTGTCTAGTTTGGGACCAACTTAATCAGCCTATAAATGTTTTCATTACTGGGACAGGCCTCCTCACGGTGAGAGGGAGTGGGTCGTAATTTCACCACGCGTGCCTAGTGCTAGTGGTTGGTAGATGTCTTCGCAATTTTTTGTTTCTAAGCTATCCGGTTTCTTTACGATTCGATGTTTTCCTGGGACCAACGCTATCTCCATTTAGTAATTTTAAAGCGTGAAATAATCGATTTTTACTTCTTACTTTTACTTTACTTTGTTAAGTCGTGGGCGATAAAATATTCTAGTGGAAGAGTTGTACTTTCTGTCATTATGATCGTTCTCTTTGCTTTCCCACGAACTTGTTGGCTAAACCACAATTATCTAATTTCCACACTATAATACCATTATTTAGCCAACAACCACAAACAATTACTTATTAAACGCTTCGAAATTAGCGTATATGATACAGACTAGACCGAAATAGCTGATCATTGCCTAAATTATGATTATCACAGGTTAATTACCGTATAAAGGAACTTTATAGGCACAGGTAGATAGTAGCTACATAATTAAACTTGGCCATTGGAGCCCTCAATTGAAGCGGACTGTGCACAAACTTAATAGGTAATTAGGATTTGGACGACCTGTTGGGTGCTATCGATAATAACCGTTATGACACAACCCAATATTGGACTGAACATTGGTCCCAATATTTGCTACAGACAGGTGATTGTGTTGGGTGCTATCACCGATAAATAACCGTTGTTATACAACCCAATATTGGACTGAACATTGGTCCCAATATTTGCTACAGGTAAAGGTGATTGGACTTTTTAAACGGCCACGTGTTTACAATCCATACGTTGCAATTTCTGACCCGTGTACTACCTATTCTTTGAAAGCAAAGTTCGATTGAAATCTTCCGTAAGTAACCGCACAAATTTGGTAAGCTTATATAGTAAGGTCTTAAATTTTGCATTTTTCGTGGCTCCAGCTACAGTAAAGTGAAGTGTTTTAAGCTAGGAAACCCCTGCTCTTGACACGAACTCATGATGGAAATAATCTTGAGAGTGTTTCCCTACCAGATGGAAACCCTACTTATCCTTAAGTATGGGATTAGTCTCACAAAGATTTTGCATGTAACTCACTGAATAAACCCATAAACCTACACTAGGATGCTCTCAACAAAGCCAAAGTAGGTAAAATATGAGCTATCTTCAATATTTCCGCACTAACCAGTTTCAATTTGAATTCATAGCATATTCTGGCTTCTCATCAAAGTTCGAAACATCAAAAAGAATTTCTGGGGTAATCTGCTTTCGTTTACTGATTGCTAGGAAGATTTGGGGTGAATCCGTAAATATGGAATATCGACTTGAGTGTTTTGGTAATCAATTGACTGGATAATTTTGTGGAGGCGCATATTTGAAGGATGTTTGTTTAGGAAGCGTGTTTCAATTTTGAAAAGGATGTTGTATTTCAGTAAGAGGATGGAGTCCAAAATATTGCAAATATTATGGTAAAGGTTTTTTAAATTAAATGTTGCGTAAATATTTAATCTTATTTATTTATATAAACTCTATTTTACACCAGAAGATACATGACAAAAAATATGAAATATTAAGAAAATAAATAATAATATTTAGTTCTTCAGAAAGGTCAGGTGCGTACTCGCGTATCACTAGTTGTATGAACGTAAACGAATCAAAACGGGTGAGGATCGTAGTAGGTGGCGTTCTGTAGTTTCTGCTTGTCCCCATGGGAAGAGGGCGCGAGTTTATGTATGTATGTATATAAGCACTTTAGATGAAAGTAATTAATCATGTCTTTTAGCTCAGCAAACCACGATTTAGTCATTTTTTTATCTGATACTAGAAACACCCCGCGGTTTCACCCACATAAGTGTCTATCCTATGGAAATATATAGTATTACTAGCTGACCCGACAAACGTTGTTTTGCCATATAAATTATTTCTAGCTGCCCGGCGCTACTTCGTTCGCGTGGTGTCCTACCCCCTACCCTACCCAACTCCTACACTACTCCTACCCTACTCCTTCCCTAATCCTACCCTACTCCTACCCTACTCCTACCATACTCCTACCCTACTCCTACCCTACTCCTACCCTACTCCTACCCTACTCCTACCCTACTCCTACCCTACTACTACCCTACTCCTACCCTACTCCTACCCTACTCCTACCCTACTCCTACCCTACTCCTACCCTACTCCTACACTACTCCTACCCTACTCCTACTCTACTCCTACACTACTCCTACCCAACTCCTAGGGTGGACATACCTTACCACTTACGGGTTTGAAAAAAAAAAAAAAAAAAAAATAAAATAGATGTTGGCCGATTCTCAGACTTACTGAATATTCATAAAAAATTTCATAAGAATCGGTCAAGCCGTTTCGGAGGAGTATGCAGACTAACATTGTGACACGAGAATTTTATATATAAGATATGTGTTAACATTAGTTATAAACTACCTGTGTGCCAAATTTCATCCAAATCCGTTCAGTAGTTTTTGCGCGAAAGAGTAACAAACATCCATCCATCCATCCTCATAAACATTCGCGTTTATAATATTAGTGGGATAGGATAGAATAAGTTATATAATTTAAGTAGGATATATAAGTAGGAAGTAAGATTATTATCCCATTGTCATGAGATGAGGTTGCAAAACCTTGACCTGAAAATGATTCGTCGTATATTTTCAGTGGCCCAGCCAAAGCCCACGGGTAAACATGACCTATTTAAAAAACACGAAAATGGTTCCGTGTTTTTGGTGCAAAATAATATTTCCTTACTCTGTAATTTAACCATTTACTCGGTAAAACGCATGATATATAAAGATTTGATTAATTATTGATAGACATAACCAATTAGCGGTTCAATTCGCATTAAATATTTGTATAATTCAATTTTATCCAAACAGAGCCTGGACTGACATTGTTGTCATCACTTTTAGAATATTTGGCAATTCTTCGGACTATGTGTACTGACATAGTCCGAAGAATTGTCAAACGTGCCAAATGAAGAGAACCGCAGGAGAACCAAGGTAACCGTACCTTGGTTCTCCTGCGGATCTCATCAACCATAACCCCGTCCATTGCCCTTTGGGTGATTTTCAGTAATGTTTTGTCCATTTTGAGTGATTACGTTGCAGTTCCATAGTCCATCACTGAACTCGAAAATGTTTTTCTATTAGATTCTTTGCTACCTAAAAGTACAGTTGATTATTTATATGTTAATCAAACTCAGAAAAACACATCGCCGAACAATTTACTCTATACTTTATTCATTGTTGTTGAGAGAGTAATTTAAAAAATATATCTGTATGTGTCGCCCTGAAGTCATCAAACATAGGCAACTTTTCTCATTTATACTTATTGAGAGCGCGCCAAGTAATAATAAACTTACGGTCTATTACATTAGCGTCTGTATTGGGTTGTAGCGAGTCGTTTTATTTTCGAGGAGAGGTATTTGTGGGCTCTTGTAAGCCTTTCATATAGTATTGTTCGAGATACATTAGTGTTGTCATAGCATTATGTGCGTCATAATTTACGTTTTAAATAATTAATTAATGAACAAGATAACACAGCTGTTAAGTGTTACGAGATTACGTTTATTTTAATAATTGCTACATTGTCAGGATTTCATTTTCAGTCTGTGTATATAAAGGTTGGCAATGTACTGAAAAACTGATTAAACTAACATCATAACATAACATCACGCCTGTATTTAGCGAAGGGTGAGACAGAGGTGTACCTATAGTACACCCAAATTTTGGCCAGTTATGTTTAAAATAGGGAAATAGGGCGAGCCTATTGCTATCAACCAGGCACAAATCCAGACTCAGGGCTGCTACTGAGAAATTCCAGATGGAAAAACCCAATAACTTTAACCGACCCGGGAATCGAACCCGGAACCTCATGCTCAGCAGTAGCACTTGCGAGGCAGACTTCTATATATATCAAAATTAATCCCTATTTCCCTTCGCCACGCCATAACTTGAGAACGACTTTACCGATTTCATCCATCTTTTTTTTTTCTTTCTAGCGGAAAAAAAAATTAAGAAAGTTGCGCAGAAAATAAGAAAATTTAAGAATTACGCTTTTACGCTAAAACTGCTGAACGGTTTTAGATGAAATTTGACACATGGGTAGACCATGATCTGGAAAAGGACATAGCATAGTTTTCATCCTGGATCGCAGACGAAGTCGCGGGAAACAGCTAGTACCTAATAATAATTGTATACATTTGTGTCACATTCACATAATCCACCCACCATAAAACGATGAGGTATCCGAGCAGAAACTCGTCAAATTTATCCATGGACAACGCAAACTATCCTCTCTATAACTAAATTAATAAAGTTTATGCTGTAAACATGTGTACGTATACCTGTACTACTCGTATATATACGAACGTACATAGATCAGCTGTGAAATTCAAACAGACAGTACGTCTGACGTTTATTAATCCTGACAATGCCTAATTATCTAGTTATGCCACGCGAGGTGATAATCATCATGCATAATGTATGGGTTCATTGTTTGCTGTTATGTGACGTAGTTACTATTGGCGTATCGTGTGACTTTTCTACCAACTTCATTTTGCGAGCATCATTATCAGTCTATAACGTTTCTACTGCTGGGACACATGTTTCTTCTCTGTAAAAGGGAGAGGGCCGTAATCCACACAAGGGGCCCAGTGCGGGTAGATGTCACATGTTTCGAATTCTTGGTTCCGGGACATGCCGGTTTTCCTTCACCGTTTTGAGAGCAATGGTGATGAAATGAATTACATAAAGTAAAGTGCCTACCTACCTTCGACCAACAACTCGTTAGTCGGAGCCGCATGAAATCGTCGACCGTCGACCTGTATCAATCTGCAAATAAATTGTCCCACTGCTAGTTCTCTATTTTTCCTTCAAATTGTGAAATTTATACCCACATCAAGAGACTTTGGAGGTATGAGGAACAGGGTGTAAAGTTCACTCATACTCTATAGAAAAGGGAAGATCCTCTGACCAGACGGGTGTTGTGTCTGACGGGCAACTGCCCAATGATTGATCTTGGGAAATTGTATCTATGCTAATTGCACGGTAAACTTTGCTTGCGAGGTGCAGGATTTGCGTGACGTCAGTATGACGCGTTGTTCGTATGTGGCGTTGTAGATACCGCTACAAGACAAACCACGTCTTAAGCCCGTCTTTTCAAAGCAAATAGAAGCCCAAGCCTAAGATGGTGATGTCGGCATAGTCCGACATCATCATCTGCTATGATGGTGTTGATAGCAACATCACCTTCAAAAGAAATCAATACCAGTTAGCTGCAGTACACACATTACGTCTCATTCGTGCCTCCTCTATTTTCACATCATAAACCACTCCTATAGGATATAGCGTTGGCGTTGTAAAATTTTGGTCATATTACTTTACTAATGGTGGTGCCTGTCTACGTCCGCAGCCCCGTTTACGCCTATAATCACTCCAAATAAGGTGGAAAGATTTACCGCGAACCGTAAAAACGTGTACTTAATCGCGAATCGATCCCCCGGGTCTGTCAAACGTGACCGGAGTGAATGACTGGGTTTAGGGTTCCGCAAATGAAAGACTTCTCGTCAGCTTCCAGTCTTCAAAGCTCCACTCCAACCTGCTCTCCTGACTAAATGTTTAAGCAAGTTTGCTAGCGTGGCGATAGGTATTTCTGTCGCGTTTGTCTTAGTTTCAAACTATCCTAATCCATCCGTAGGAGGCATGCAGCCAATGAAATATCCGATGTATAAAGGCATATGCAATATATTGTATCCAATACAAAACTTTATTGCGGAATGTTCCTAACAAGCATACCTAGTAGTGATCCTGACAATACACTGATGGAATGGTGCAGAAATGGTCACATGGGCAGATATACATAGAGTATTGCAGAATAAAACAAACAGAAAAAAGCAGGAGTGGTGAACCCTAAACACGAGAACCGATCACACGCTTGGCCGTTTCCTATTTTTTTGTGCCCAGGGTTTGATTTATTCTGGTGATGTTACAGAAGTTGGGCTCACACAAAAACGTTCTGTTTCTATTCGAGGGCCTAACTTTGTAGGCAGGCGAAAAATCTGTGCGAGATTTAATACATTACCTACGAACATACCTATTGGAATAAAGTTTGTAAAGGCTCTTTGCTGTCTAATTATCTAGATAGGCGCTATCAAGATAGTCATATTATCGGCTGTCGTGTATGTAGATAATTACAAAGTATAGGTCCATCTCTCAGATTGCTGCTATTAATTACCCGTCTTAGGCAACATAATTGTTAATAGTAGTTAGTGATATGCTCCACGGCATAGATACCTAATGCTGACTTTATTAGAACATTTCATGAAATTATACTGTGATGTCGCCACAGAACCACACAAAATAAAATGAATTAGCAAAAAACTTCGAAGAAAATAAACCCACTATTTCTGACCAAAATGTAAACTTAACAGTTTCCGAGTATACTGCAACGCGTTGGCATAGAAAAGCGCAACGCAAACAAAATAACACCACAAATCGCTTAAATTTTCATAATAAACTGAGCGGACAAACCTGCTTCAGGAATTGCATTCAGTCCCGCATTCTTAATTTATTCAACGATTCTTTGCGCTCTGTTGCATAAAAACGACATCACCGCTTTCAGCCCAGCGAAAGGTAAAAACTCGGACACGGACACTTTACGCGAATCCCCGTCGACAAATATTTTCATGTTCAACGTACAATGTTTACTCTATTCGGAGATATTTAAAAAAAAATGTAAATACACTGGACTTTCATGGTTTTTATTCAGCGACAAAAATGGCTGTCCGTAAAATAACGGATTTTTTTTTATTATGTTTCGTATCAAACATAACCACTGAGGCGAAAGGACACCGGTTTTCATGGAAGTGAGTAAATAGCTGCCGACAAATATTTGTCCAAGCTTTTATGTCCAGTCTGTTAGGCTCGTCGTTTAGTCTATGATCGTATATTTATAGTATATGTACCTATAAACATGAGTGACAGAAGTTCCTCTTGTGTGTGTTCAGCAAATGTTAAAGTTTGTTATTACCATGGAGAAGTGCAATAATAATAAACATTTATTCAAAGTAATAGTACCTGTCTATTCTATAAAAATCTCACCGTAAAGGAAGGTGAAATAAGCTGTCATTCCACCTGCTGCTTAGGAATTGACACTGTTGACAGCTAACCTCACCTCACCTAAGTTTTCACCGCAGTACTAGGATAAACCTGCATCACGGGCGGCATGGCGTCTTAAAATTACTATTAGAACAACTGATTTCTTAATATTATTTAACATAAGTTTTAAGAATAGTAAAATAGCAATAAAAGTGTTCAGAATTTTGATTGTCTTTTACTTTCTATCTTTTATGGTTTCTTAGTTACTTTTCCTTGATCGCTTCCACTCACACTTCTGCTTCACTCCCTCTCACAGAGAGGAGGCCTGTATTCCAACAATGGGAACATTACAGGCAGGTTATGTGTCTTATGTAAAGCCTGGCAACATAACATATCTGAATATATTGTTTTGTGCATGTGGTGTTTACCTTTAAGTAATTGTTGCGCTGTAATTTAATTTTAAGAATGAATTGTGTTGCTGTATCCAGTGTGAACAATTGTTGGTAGACCTAAAAATAAATAAATAAATAACAGACAGGTCCACCATGGAATGTATCACATCAATGTTTGTTTAACAACCGTATAGAAACGAACTCATAACTTCAGTTCACTTACATTATTGTGTTTAATCTGGTGTACTCGTATCATACCCACTATTTATTTATTATACGAACTCCATAATTACTGTTAATTTAATAAATAAACACTGTCAGAGATAAAACTTATGCATATTTATTTTATGCATTTGTTAGATATTTCATTTTGATATAATAATATTAGAATATTGTTTGTTGGATAGTGACATCCGTCACATTTCAGAAGTACCTAATTTGACTAGATATTGTGTTTACAAAAAACAACAGTCTTAACTTGTAAAAAATACTTAAATGTTATTACTATAAATGATTAAGTAATATTTGATTATACTTGTAGTATATCTTAGATTTTATATTGCTATTTTAATATAATAGGTTGTTTCAAATGATTGGCACAATACTGTCAGTTGATGTTGATATACTTTTTGATGTCTAAGAACTAAGAATCAACTCTTATTAAATTGATTAATTACCTTATAATGTTTTAAAATGGTTTCACTATATAAGATTTGTTTATTACTAATTGTGTGAGAAGATATTAAGCCAAAATATATGATGATCTGTGATTGTGTCAAAATGGCGGTAGATGTTTGACGTAAAAGACGTTGGTAGTGTATAAAAAGGATTGTAACAACGTTATCGAGTCAGTTGCTTGGTAGATGTTCAGTTGGTTGGTTCTAGTGCCGTTATTATGTGGAATAGATCGACCAGAGATGTCACGTAAGTTAAGTAATTTGATATTATACTTTAATTATTGCTTATTATGGCTATGTTGTTCTGTAAATCATATTATGGCCAATATTCCTAACTATTGTTATTATGTTACTTTTATTTTGAATTCTCTTGGACCGTTGTCCAAGAGATAGAATGAATTGTTTTTAGAAATAACGATAATTTATGACAACGACAAAATGTATTGATAGAATACTTAAATACTGTTTCCATGGAGTTTCTTGTCCTTCTTCTCCATGATGACCTAGTTTTACGAACGGACGACTAGTTTTCTGATTAATTACTGACAAGCCTAAATTCAAATAAATGCTTAGCCTTGTCTGTCTGTGCTTTACTTCATAAAACCCTTTCCCTACAAACTATATTCAATAATAACCTTCATACACAGTAAATAACTAACTAGTAACCATTTTCATATTCAAAGCTTGTTATTTGGCTATTATATAGATACATATACTTCTAGTATGTAACGAATAATCTAACATCAGAAGTGGGATTGTTCACAGGCTAATAAAACCACTTGCTAATGCATTTTTTTATTTTGCTATTTTCATGATTGATGTTGGAGTTTTGGAGATCTTTTGGAAGCCGTTTGTTAGTGGGTCACTGACTCCACTCACACCATAATGATGACATCACACTGCCGCCTCTGACGTTGAAGCTGCGGAGCTGCTTATTACTGTATGAGCTTTGGAAAGACGGAACCTCAATCTGCTGTAAGAATATCGAGAAGCTTTCCAGCAGTAAGAAGTATCTGAAGTCGGTAAGGCCCTTGGAGGCTCTTTTACATTAAATTGAAATGCAATTGGATAAGATGATTACATTGAAAGTTTACATATTGCAAAATACTTTTAAACAATTATTATTAAACATTTAGTTCACGCTTGGCTTCTAAAGAACGAACATTGGGGTATTTTGACTATGTTAATTACGTGATAATCGTTGAACCAATTGCTCTAAATTAAAATATAATTTGAGAATACAATAACATAAAAGAGTAGTATAATACTCAAAAGTGGAATTTAGTGATTCCTGATGTTAAGCTCATCATCATCATTTTCCTGCCCTTATCCCATGTTACTTGGGGTCGGCGCAACACCCCGACCCCCCCGAAGCTATATTTGCTTATAAATTATTTTCTGGAGTAAGATAATTTAATTTTGAGATAAGACACATTATGAAGTACTTTATTAAAAAAGAAAAGAGAAAGAAAGAGAAGGTAAAAATCCGCTGGGCAATCGTTTACTTGGTGCTTGTCTATCTCACCGGCTGCTGGTGGATGGGACTTGCATGACGAGGTAACCGATAAAATTTGTTTCCGCTGGTCGGTCATATGCTTGGTGCAAGTCTATCCCACTAGCAGCGGGTGGAGGGGACTTGACACGTCTAGGCACTTGGCAAAACAAAACTAAAATACAAATATAAAACTTGTTTCCGCTGGTCAGTCATTTGCTTGGTGCAAGTCTATCCCATTAGCAGCGGGTGGAGGGGACTTGACACGTCTAGGCACTTGGCTAAACAAAAGTAAGGCTAAACAAAATTAAGGCTAAACAAAAGTAAGGCTAAACAAAAGTAAGGCTAAACAAAAAGTAAGGCTAAACAAAAAGTAAGGCTAAACAAAAGTAAGGCTAAACAAAAGTAAGGCTAAACAAAAGTAAGGCTAAACAAAAGTAAGGCTAAACAAAAGTAAGGAAAAACAAAAGTAAATTACTAATGTAGAAAAAGGGTATCATCTAATGTACTTAGAGAGCGAAGTACTTGTCAGATTGGTCATGTTAGATGTTTGTTAATATGTTAACAGAAAATGTTTGTTGAATAGTTTTCAATAATATGGTCAGATTGACCGAGCGATGAGGTATTTGAATTATTTTCATGATCGCTGGTTATTGTTTGGATTCAAAAGCTGCTGAATATGATTTATCTAGATTTACCAAATTGTTGGTATCGCAATTTTATATTATGTTTTAAGTACTTTGAGATACATTGCTAAACAAGTTGCCTCTGAGCAACAAGAATAAGAAAAAATGTATAACTTCCTGTGGAATTGGTCAATATGAAACGCTGTTGTGTTTTTGAGACTGTAGATTCATAGGTACTTCGAGAACGAAGTACATGTCAGTATGGCCGTGTTAGATATTTCATTTTGATATAATAATATTAGAATATTGTTTGTTGGATAGTGACATCCGTCACATTTCAGAAGTACCTAATTTGACTAGATATTGTGTTTACAAAAAACAACAGTCTTAACTTGTAAAAAATACTTAAATGTTATTACTATAAATGATTAAGTAATATTTGATTATACTTGTAGTATATCTTAGATTTTATATTGCTATTTTAATATAATAGGTTGTTTCAAATGATTGGCACAATACTGTCAGTTGATGTTGATATACTTTTTGATGTCTAAGAACTAAGAATCAACTCTTATTAAATTGATTAATTACCTTATAATGTTTTAAAATGGTTTCACTATATAAGATTTGTTTATTACTAATTGTGTGAGAAGATATTAAGCCAAAATATATGATGATCTGTGATTGTGTCAAAATGGCGGTAGATGTTTGACGTAAAAGACGTTGGTAGTGTATAAAAAGGATTGTAACAACGTTATCGAGTCAGTTGCTTGGTAGATGTTCAGTTGGTTGGTTCTAGTGCCGTTATTATGTGGAATAGATCGACCAGAGATGTCACGTAAGTTAAGTAATTTGATATTATACTTTAATTATTGCTTATTATGGCTATGTTGTTCTGTAAATCATATTATGGCCAATATTCCTAACTATTGTTATTATGTTACTTTTATTTTGAATTCTCTTGGACCGTTGTCCAAGAGATAGAATGAATTGTTTTTAGAAATAACGATAATTTATGACAACGACAAAATGTATTGATAGAATACTTAAATACTGTTTCCATGGAGTTTCTTGTCCTTCTTCTCCATGATGACCTAGTTTTACGAACGGACGACTAGTTTTCTGATTAATTACTGACAAGCCTAAATTCAAATAAATGCTTAGCCTTGTCTGTCTGTGCTTTACTTCATAAAACCCTTTCCCTACAAACTATATTCAATAATAACCTTCATACACAGTAAATAACTAACTAGTAACCATTTTCATATTCAAAGCTTGTTATTTGGCTATTATATAGATACATATACTTCTAGTATGTAACGAATAATCTAACACATTCATCTCTCCGAACGTAATGAGAGCCTCAAAGGGATCTCTGCAAACTTTTTCTAAACACGAACAGTTTATATTTTTATTTTATTTAACACAGATGTAAATTAATTAATTATTGTGAACTTTAGCTAGATATAAGCACAGAATCAACACTGGATGGATGAATTGGCAGCAGGTCACGGGAACAATCTGCGATTCCCGCATTCCCTTTAAACTTAAGGAGAAGATATACAAGACCATGGTTAGGCTGTCTTGTATGGATCAGAATGTTGGGCCACAAAAGGGATGAATGAAAGGCAATGATGATGAGCCAGATAATGATAGAATCAGCTTAAATGCGGGATCAACAGGATTCTACAGATATATTTATATGAAAATTCATATGTCAAGTTTTATGAATAAAAGGATTTGGAAGGTTCTGAATCACGTATAATTATGTAAGTAGATGAACAAAATTGGTAATGAGCAATAGTAAAAAGATTAAGTAAAATCACAAATCCCTAACTCAAGGGTGGGATTTAGCAAATTATGAGTTTTTTCAATGACAACGTAAAGATAATTAGGATGATTATAATTATTTTAGATACAGCCCACTGAAAGGACACCTGTGTCCCAGCAGTGGGTACGTTATAGGATCATTATGTATTAGATATTATGTATAATTATTATCCATTGCGTTTGTTTACGTCAAAGAAGTAAGGTGCCACCTAATGTGGTAAAAGCAACGCACACATGAAAGCTATAATTACACTGTCGAGACGCGAACAGCATTGAAGCATACCTCTATACCTATTGTAGTACATACATGTATTACATATGTACAAAGCTCAAGGTAGGCACACAATTTCTGCGGCGACGTTACCAATTCTCTACATGTGTATAGACGCATACTGTCCGGAACACACATTAATGGAACACTCTTAATAGAATGCTTTGTGTACCAGTCAGAGCTGGAGTGATCAATTAATATCATCTTTGTGTATATGTCTTAGTAAGTAGGTATTAATAGTAATATAGTACATGCATAGGCATGTCATCGTTGCGCTGGAACACATATCAAAAATCTGTCAAATCCGGTACTTTTTAATTTAGTTCTCTTTTTCGCCATACGCACACTATGTTGGTATCTGTGCCATGATTAAGTGAGAGGTTACTTCTAATTATTGTTCGTTTGTTTTAGTTTTGTATGTTTCAGAGTTTTGAAGTTTCTGAACTGGCGTTCAGCTTGTTTGCTGTTGAAATCAAGTGCCTTTGAAATTGCTACGCCCCACTCTATGGCTATTAGAGTCGGATTTCAGCTTTTTGCATGCCGCATGCCACATGAAACGTTTGAATAAAAATTCTTGATAATTGAATAAAAACAGAAGGTCGTACAATTCAACTTTCAAATTCAAGTTGTAATCTCATCTCAGCAAATCAAATCATAGGCATGTCATCGTTGCGCTGGAACACATGTCAAAAATCTGTCAAATCCGGTACTTTTTAATTTAGTTCTCTTTTTCGCCATACGCACACTATGTTGGTATCTTTGCCATGATTAAGTGAGAGGTTACTTCTAATTATTGTTCGTTTGTTTTAGTTTTGTATGTTTCAGAGTTTTGAAGTTTCTGAACTGGCGTTCAGCTTGTTTGCTGTTGAAATCAAGTGCCTTTGAAATTGCTACGCCCCACTCTATGGCTATTAGAGTCGGATTTCAGCTTTTTGCATGCCGCATGCCACATGAAACGTTTGAATAAAAATTCTTGATAATTGAATAAAAACAGAAGGTCGTACAATTCAACTTTCAAATTCAAGTTGTAATCTCATCTCAGCAAATCAAATCAAATCAAAAGTCATTTATTCAAATTAGGCTGAGAGTCAGCACTTTTTGAACGTCAAAATTACAAAAGACAGTCCCCCAAAAATGCCCGCCCTTCACAGCGACAATCACTCTCAAAACTGTAGGTAAATTAGAGGTATTTTTGACGGATTGAGACTGAGATTAGAATGTGAAGCTTCTTAAAAATACGGGAATGGCCCCACCGCTACGTCATTTCGCGTAGACGCATCAACCAATGCCAGGCTACGGCGTAGCCGCACCAAGTAATGCCAGGCTACGGCGTAGCACGCGCGTAGCACCCCATTTTTAATAATTAATATTTCACATAATGATTCCACTGCTGCGACACAGGCCTCCTCTCTGTAAGAGGGAGTGGCCGGTTATCCACCATGTGGCCCCAGTGCGACTTGGTGGATGTAACATGTCTTTGTTTGGTTCTAGGCCGGTTTCCTCACGATGTTTTCCTTTACCGTTTTGAGAACAGTGGTGATGAAATAATTTCCAAAAATTAAAACTCTTTTAACAATATCATTTAATGATGAATTGTTTATAAATAACTTTCACGCGTCAATTGAAATGTTATATTCCAAAAGTCTTAAAGTAAGTAAGGAAACTCAGGCGGACAACAATTCAATAACCGTTCCAGTAAATCGAAATTGGAACGTAGTATCGAGCAAATTCGCAGCATCCGCGCTTGGTGCAAATAAAATACCAAATAACTGTCTCAATAACCAAGACGAAGAAGCAACAGATTGCCAAGGCTGGGTAGATTGTATCAAATCGATATAGCGTACGATAATCGGGCTATAAAGGTCCCTTCCGACGGGCGGTCTTTCTCGGTCCATTTTTACGACTCATCGTTTATCTTGGCATGATGCAGGACAATACTTCACTGAGTATTATGGAAGATGTTTTTATTTGAGTATTTCCTTGAGTAGGTTTGAGGAATTTCAATATTGTTACAGAAATTTGAGAGAAAACTATAGGTATAGATTATGCGGTATTAATGTATCGTGAAGGCTGGTTTGAAGAAATATCTTTACAGTTTATTTTTACTTATGAGATTACATCTGAATCTTTGTTACAGAAATGATTGGGAAGACCTATTTTTAGTACTTTTTCTACTACTTGTTTTCGTGACGAAGATATTTGTTTTCATATTGTTAGAGCACAGTAGATGGCAACGTTGATAGCGACATCAGTAGCGGTCATTAGGTTTTCTTTAGTGCGAGTCAAAGGAACTTAGGACACTCCAGCAAGTGGGACATGGTCTGATCAGAAGCAGCGCACTCGCACTAGGTGTTGGATGGGTCAGTAATCAAATGGGCAACTAGCTTCATATTTTTTGACTGACCGACTTCTTGACAATATCGAAAGTGCCTTTAAATGGTTTAATTGAAATGAATGCTTTGAGTTTGAATTCCCTACTTTGTCAGATTGTATTGTGTTGCTATTGCAGCGGACTACCTGCGCACGCAATCGATTGAGAGCTTTGCGTATAGGCCACTACAGATCAGTATATAAGTTGTAAAATACATTTAGGAAAGTTTCCTTAGCTGTTTTTTATAACTGTAATTAATTGCTTAGCAAATTGACACCCTACGTCGATTTGACGTAAACGGACAACTTAAGTTGATAGTCAATTTACTTAATATTTAACTTCCCTGACATTACAAAAATATGAAGTACTTACAACATTTTAAGAAACGTATTATCTTCAAGAATTCATCTTCTGGGAAGAAAATTTAAATTCTTAAGAATGATGAGTTTATTATTTCTAAGAATTTAACTTTCCTTTGAAATATATTCAACAAACATAAATTCTTACTCAAAACATTTTACTGAAGAGCAAAGCTGAGCTTGGTACTGATAAAATGTGAACATTGTTCCAACACATGTTACACGATCTATGTTTCGAAACTTTTCCTAGGTACTGTTACTTCTAAGAGCAGGAAAAGAACTGGGTCCACTGAATCTGAATTTAAGAAGAAAAAGCGCTTCAATTTTCTGGACCGTAATGGTTGAAAAGTATCTATCTTTCTTACTACTTATAGTCAAAATATTTTTTTTATTGAATTTTGCGGTAAGTAGACATGAATACAGTATAATCAGCGTAGAATGTATCTCACAGAGCTTGGCTTAATACTCCAGCAGTGAGAGCTCGAACACAGGCCTTCTCTCTGTGAGAGGTAATCCACCACGCGGACCCAGTGTGGGTTGGTGGATATGACATCCACCAAAACGCAATGGGCCCGCGTGGTGGATTGCGGCCCACTCCCTCTCACAGAGACTAGGCCTGTGTCCCAGCAGTGGAATCATTATAGGCTAATTATGTATAACAAAACATTAGTAGCCTATAATGATTCCACTTCCACACTTTCCACAATTACGGCGTAGCACTCGCGTAGCACCCCATTTTTAACAAAAGATGGGGTGCTACGCGAGTGCTACGCCGTAGCCTGGCATTGGCTGGTGCGGCTACGCCAAATGACGTAGAAGTAGGGGCACTTCCCGTATTTTTAAAATCGTTATATTATTATCTTCGAATTTTTTGTTTCTAAGACATGCCAGTTTCCTCACGATGTTTTCCTTCACTGTTTTGGGAGTAGTCGTGATGAAATAATTTACTCAAATAGAAACTAATAAAAATCTTAAAATCTACTAAAGGACTATTAAAAATAGTTTCCAAGTTAAAAATAATCTTGACAATAGCTTAACGAAACCTTAGCTGTAAAAATTGTTTACGTCGTAAAATGAGTTTCACTAGGTATTTTACGATTTTAAAGAAAATAAAAAAATGTTAAAGAGTACCTAGTATTTTTTATACCAACGGTTCCTGATGCTGGCGTGTAGATTTTACGTTGATTTTGTACTTAATCCCTTCCAACTTTAGTTTATATCGAAGTAGTAGCAATAAACGTGTTGGTGACGTAGAGAGTGAATTTATACCATAGTACAAAGAATTTCGCAAAGAAATATTTCACATTTTCAGAACCTGATTCACTTTCAATATCACGCAAATATTACAGAGAACATTCAAATAACAATAATTGGATTGCTCCCAAAATGTCAATCACTTTGGATTTTAAATTAGGATACTAAAATATGATCTGTTAAAGGATTTAGTGGATAAAACTGGTACCTCAGCTAAATAAAATAAAAATGTGATTAAGACAAAATTCATAATCCATTTTCAGTGAACATTTAAATACAGTTGAATAATGTTCGTACAAAATTAACTGAATAAATATTAGGGTCACACCGTCTGTACGTAACGAAACAAATACTCGTTAACACCGTGCTATTGAATCACGAAACATATCTATAGGTCTTTTGTTCAACAACAAAGCTCTAGCGGTCAGTACATGGAAATCATTAATTCCTTAATTATAAAGCCATG
Organism: Apamea crenata; assembly: GCA_949629185.1. NCBI lineage: Eukaryota > Metazoa > Arthropoda > Insecta > Lepidoptera > Noctuidae > Apamea > Apamea crenata. The sequence continues at coordinate 7,873,197 of OX451366.1, read as the reverse complement.
CTTGTGATCTTTAACAGGAATTTCAATTAACAGTTTTAAATAAGACAACAAATGGAACAGTTTCAATAGAATTAATTATGGAGAAGCATTCCAATAATTAATATTTCGTGTAAATTCTGATACTGATAAACAAAATATAAACCGTTTATTTTGTGGAGTGGGTGGTACTGCAATTTAATTATGTAAATATTGTATTTATATACATGGAATAATTTATTTGCACTAATATCTGGAATGGGTTTGCCATTCCACATCACGGTAGGCCCAGACGGAGATGGCAGGATGAGCTGGACTCCTTCAACAAGAACTGCAGTGCGATTCTGTAACCATCTCACCGTGAAAACGTAGGTGAAGTGAGCGTGGAGTGAGCTGTCATTCCAACTAATGCTAGGGATTGACACTATTGACAGCTCACTCTAAGCTCACTTCACCTAACTTTTCACGGTGAGATTTTTACAGAATCGATCGACTGGGCCTTAGCAGCTTTAAACAGAGAGAAGTGGAAAAAGAGTAGGGAGGCCTTTGTCCTGCAGAGGGACATCACAGGCTTTTAATACATTATGTCTGGAATACTAAAATAATTTTTAATTAAAGCTTCCAATCAGTTTTCAATCTATTGCATATACAAATAATTAAAATATTATGTAAATAATTCAGAAACGGGTCGACAATATTTATCTTACTTGCACCCTGCATAAAAAAATCCACCTTATTTGAGTATTCACCTTAATGAGTATTCACCCTGGCGAGCAAATGCTCATAACATTTGCTCGCGTGCAAGATTTTTGATCATAATAATAAAGGCTACTCTAAAGAGAGTGTCACACCGTTGAAAATGAGTCGCAGAAATGAGGTAGCAATCGGTTTCACACACAACATTGCGGTTTACCCACTAAGTAATTGAGTCCAAAAATTCAAAGAGACTCTGTTTGAACGGCGTAAATAACGAGTTACGCTCGTCTCTTCCCGCCCTAATTAGATTTCGCAGTCAACTACAAGTAGTAAGGTTAATTTTCCCATTTTAATTGGAGGGCGAAAGTTTAAGTTCTGAACAATAATTACGAGAACTGTTTAATAAGCGAATGAAGTGTACTCTAATGTTATTTAACCTATATTAAGAAAACTTCCAAGGCCGCATTTGTAATGAATTTTTAATGTTTATTGGCTCTGCAAACAACCTACATAACGCTATTTGGAGCAACATCAAGCAATAGTAAATATCTATGAATATATAGACTACTTACTGTAGATGGGAAAAGCTGTTGATGACGGAAATGAAAAATGTGTTTGACTTTTTTTTGTAATTGGCCCCGGAGTATTTTTTTTTTTTAGTTGACAGTTATATTTTGGTCATGATCTAGTTCTTTCGATTCCTATGTCATGAAAAATCGTATTGAGCTTTCTCTGTTAGAAAATCTGGATATGACTTGCAATTTGTTCACGACTGGTGATATTATAAACCTATATAAACCCCAGAAGAAAAAACTGCACTTACGTACAGAAATGAAATATCTTTTTCTCGCAACATCATCGCAAAATTGTGGAAAATTACTCCGCAAATGACATAATTGTCATCCATTATCATCCATAAAACATTTTCAACGGAAGCTTAAAATAAACCACTTTACTTATTGTAATATTGTTCTTTCGTTGTTCCATTACAGTTAATGTTTTACTGACATAAGTATTTTTTTATCATCTAACTACGAAGAATAGGGGCCAATTTTTGCAATACCAGATAGTACTAACGGAGACATCATTTTGAATTTTTGACAGTTCTTCCATACAAAAACTGTCAGACGTCAATTTCGCTCCACGAATAAAAAAATATCTGTCAATTGAAAAATCATCCCTAAAACGAACAAAACCTTTTGAGTTAGTGCAGTGAAAAAGTTTTGGAATAATAGTGACAATGACACACATAATAACACATAAACAAAGTGTTTATATAATAATTATATCAGACTCTAAGAATTGTGTAAAGTACAATCAACAATGTTCTACATTTTAAAATAATTTCCACGTAAAAAATTAAGTTTGATTAAAATTGCTTGTTAGTCTTATAAGCTAGATTAAGAACCTGGTTCTTTTTAATAAAGATAAAAAAAAAATCTTTCTACAGGCCCTCCAAAAATACTTATACCTACATAAACGTATAGTTTAAATTACGAGCACATAGGGCTTAAATTGCATTGCAATAAAGCCTCCGAATATGAAGTGGTATTTAATTAAAGCTGTGACATCAAACCGTCAGCTATTCTTAGCATATCGGTATAACCCAGTTATTGGGCGGCGTAAGCCATAGTCGTTTTGTGCATAATACAGATTTTCAGCTGCATCTGGCTCGACTGAAATGAAACTCAAAGACACGATTTTGCCTCGTTGGTGTAGTGATGGCAAGGGCTGCCGCTGAGCATGAGGCCCTAGGTTCAATTCCCGTGTCGGGCAAAGAGTTATTGGGTTTTTCCATCTGGAATTTCTCAGCATTCCATCTGGAATCTCTCATGGCAATAGGGTCGCCCCCTATTACAGTCATGAGACTCAAACATAACTGGTGAAATATATGTGTGCACCTCTGCCTAACCCTTCGGGGCATACAGGCGTGATGTTATATCATGTTATTTTACTGGAAATTTCCTTGAACTTAAAAGAGTACTTGTCAGTACCTATCAAATAATATGTATATCAATAAGCTCATTGATATGAATTTCTCTGCAAAACATATTTATAAAAGATCTAATATCACATTTAGTTCATCGAAGAAATTATTACCTGAAGAATTAATGAGAGAAAACATTTCCAAGTGGGTTTTACTCAGGTACTTCAATATTCTCAAGTATTTTGAAGTAGCTATTATGCACTCGTTTCTAACAAGGGAGTAATACTTTCAGAATATTAATTTCATTTTACAAACAAGAGAGAATGAAAGAATATAAAACAATATAAACAATGGCTGCCCATGGGCTCCATCAGTGTAAATCAATTCTCGTAATGGACTCCCATTTTGATTTACAGCACTCTGTTTTACAATTTCCGAATGATGATTCGGGGAACGATTGAAAAAATAAAACATTCACGAATTTTCTTCAGAGTCATTGCTGTTGATATTTATCGGTCGTGCTACCTCAGGACCTAGGACCCGTTTTCAAACTATCTGACTACAAAGTCTAGGGCACAAGCCCCTGATACCTGCAATTTTCGAATAGTGAAACGTCGTGAGGCACCCTACACTTAAAATTATGGTCTGAAATGCATCACCCAAAGATTTATTTATTTATTAAGTTACACCAGCAGCTTTTGTGTATAATATAACTTAAGTACTATATAGGTAACAACAGCCTCGGACTTACACAGTCGCTAATTACAGAGTTGAAAGCACCCTAATTGCGTAACACACAATCAATCTCAATCTGAATAATTTTGAAGGATATTGCTAATCTATTGCTTCATATGTTCAAAAAATGTGTCATGTGTCTACTCAACAACGTAAATAACGCAATGAATGTTGTTGAACTGTCAAAATGAAACCGATTCCGATTGATCGTGTGTTCCGCAATTAGGGTGCAAATCAAGTTTAGTGACCAATGCGTGTTCCTCCGATGACCTTAGCTTAAATCGTGTAGATCAATCTGCCTAGACTCTGTCAACTGGATGCAGCTGAATACATATAGACGCCCGCAACTCAGTTACTGGGTAACAGGATACCCCTTGTAAGATTGGTAGCTAGCTAGCTTTTAGGCTTCTGACTACACGTAACGACTGTCAAAGACATAAGAATGATAGCCGAATCAACGGCTGAACGTGCTTGCCGAGGCACGGAGTAAGGGTCTCGATATGTAATGGATGTTCACCCATCCCCGAACCGACCGTGGCAAGCGGAGCTTAACCTTCTCTCGAACTGTGCGGCTGTTATTATTATAGCCACGTACCTAAATCGTGTAGATAAAGAGTATATAAAACATACTATACATCGTAGGTGACGATAGAAAAGGGGACACTGAAGTTTTCCTTATACCCTTGTATCACAAAGAAGTCCAACAAAGAAACTAGAAAGTAGGACACGTAGGAATTATGAAAATACGTCCACATGTACTTTTTATTTGCAAACTCTTTTGCCGTCACCTATTACTTTGCGTCCCCGGTACGGAATAAAAAGACCAATATACAAGCAAGCTCCATCTGCTCAATTTGCGTAATGGAATGTTCGTTTGGACGTTCTCTGTTTTACATCACGAAAAGGCTTAACGTTAAAACTAGTATAACGCAAAATGTCACATAAAAATATACAATTTGACCCCGACACCCTTTTAGGGGTTTCGTTTGCATTTTTTGCCGCGGGCGTTCGGTTGTCCTGGTATATTTTGAGGAAGAATATGTATAATAAATGCTGGCTAGAAATATGATGAGAACACGTTTATGTACCTACAACGTTTGCAAAGGTCAATTCTATGAATCATTTATTTTTCTGCAAGCACAACTAAACCAAAAAAAAACACTCATCTTCTCGTGACTTCAAATAAAACAACTTTTAAGAATGATTACTTTTTTCAGTGAGCATAGACGACTACAAACAACAGCAATGAAAATTCAAAAAGTTACTTATACTTTTATTTTGTCTCATCACCATTGCTGCAGAAATACTACTTCACGAAGTTTCTGTTTCATTTGCAGCCAGTTATCATCGTAAACTTCAATCAAGCTTGATAGCACATTTCTCTGCAACATTATTCCCTCACGTACTCTTCTAAAAACGTTCGGCTTCCAGTCTAACCGGATGCAGCTGAAGTCGTAAGCCGGACTGCCTATTTATTGGATGCGGGATGCACAGAACCAGTCGAAGTGGCGGTGCTTGGGGGAGGCCTTTGTCCAGCAGTAGACATCTTTCGGCTGAAATGACAAATTAATGACTGCCTTAAAAGAAAATTAATGAACCCATTTCTGTTTAAGCGATGTCAGACTTTAAGGCTTCTTGTCAGAAGCCCGAAAGCGTGAGATTTTTAAAGTTGTTACAGGTAATCATCCGTAAAAACTTTTAGAGTTGTACAAATAACAACCGAAATCAATGACTTAACGTGCTTTCCGAGGCACGAAAGAATCTCAGTATGAAACGGATGGTCCACAGACTGACCTCGGCTAGCGTTGCCTGACCTTTGATAGATCGACCTGTGCGGCTTAAACTTTCGTCTAAACAAGCTTATCACTTCCGCCTTAAAACCTTGTACTAATTAGCGAAGCGAGAGAGGTGTTTGATCCGTCGCTTCGGTTCTGAATTTGCATCGCAACGAGCACCGGTTATTGAGTTACCGCGACCACGGCATGCTCGATCACTAATGTTTATTGAATTAAAACCTAAGTCAATATAGACGACGAACTCGCTAACCATCGCTTCTATTGATTTTCGGTAAAGTTTTACACTGTTATTCGTTTGTGGTTTTCGCTTGTTGATTTTTGATGTTTCGGGTTTAAACAAAGTGGTTTGTGGCCTTTTGAAGTACAGCGCTTAAGTTTGATCTGCAACAAGGTGACCCAGCAGAGAACCAAAGTTGTCGACTTAGCTCACAGAATAAGCAAGCTGAAGTGGCAATGGGAATATTAGCCGTAGAGTCGATGACCGTTGGGGTAGACGTGTTCTTGAGTGGAGACCGCAAATCGGTGAACGTAAGGTGGGACGCCCTCAGGCTAGGTGGACCGACGATCTTTGCAGGATGGCTGGTAGCAGCTGGATAAGAGTTGCTGAAAATCGAGTTGAATGGCGTGCAGGAGAGGCCTATGTCCAGCAGTAGACTGCTATAGGCTGATGGTGATGATGCGGATTTTGCGGACGATTAAAATCTGAAGAGAGCAGCTAGGACCGTCCCAAGCTGCTCTTAATAATTTTGTCTCAATCATACAATATAATATACAAGCTAACAGACTTAAAATAATAATATAATCATATTGTATAAAAAACAAAACAACGGTAATGAATCATAGGGCATCAAAAAATTCATCCGCATCGCAGCAGGAAAAGTGCCCATAGGGCTGGTAGCATTGCCACGTTGTATGGAGATGCCGATTCATTGGTTATAAAATAGGCCAGCCCTCTTGTCACGTGGAGAGTCGATCAACCGCTTGGCGATCCTGCTATAGTATTTAATCCCATGGAAAGAAAAATCCGCGTAAAGCTCCTGCATCTAGGGATCAAAACCATGTGAAATCATTTTCAGCAATGGATATTTTGACTTGAAAACCACTTCACTTTGGTTCATAAACAATGTCAATATAGTCGCATTTAACAACATACATAAAACAGCATCACAAAATCGTGGTCCTTATTCTATCTCCATCAGAAATATGGCGGTTCTCGTTACAACATTCACAAACAAAATGACGAGAGAACAATGAAAGCGTGTTTTGATTAACAGTAACGTTTTCCCCGGTATAACGACATACAATAGGGTTGAGAATGGGTTGAAAGTAAAGTTTGTGTCTATTCCCGACCCCAAGGGGCGACTCAATACTCGCGCAAATTAATTCTCATTAATTTCTTAGGAGTTTATACACAGGGGCCCAGTTAATGCCTAGCACCTGGGCTGGGATGTCTTTTTAAACGATTCATGATTACTTCCTTTATTATAGAGTACTATGGATATATTTGCTTGAGAATTTTTGGGAGATTGAAAAAGAAGCGTTATGGATTAATTTTATACTTTTTGCTCTTCCCTACAGGGTAAATAATTGTACCTTAGGCTTTAAGCCATTGTAACACCTCAACACCATTATTTAATGGAAATAAAAATATGAATAATCTAAGCAAGCCGGTTACTAATTGTCTTTTATTATGTGGTTTTCCTTTACAGGACAAAAGATAAAACCGTCAAGAATAGTTATGTGCCTGGAGGCATGCAATGACATACTTATTGTTATTCAATTTTCCATTAAAAAGACTTACATGACTTAGATCCTTTTGGGCTTCACCGTCAGGTAATAACACAACTGAAAGTACGTATCAAATGTACAAAAACGGTTAATTTTTTTAAAATTAAAGGGCATTGCTCTGCGCCCATACATTGTTCGCCCTGGAACCAAGGGCATCGGAAAATTATGTGTCGTATTGTCGATCATTAGTAATCTCCTATAAGATCTTATTTGTATAGCGGACTAGCTGCAGAATAGATATATACTTATTTTAAAAAAACTATCATATTTTGAGGTTATAATCGAACCACAACAACGAATATTAGGTATAGTTTTTCATAGCTCCGAGTGATTTTTAAGAAACTAAAAACAATAACATAATACATTTTTAGTTATTTTTCGTACCTACCTAGATAATTAGCTATCTATGCAGTTTTTTTCTAAAGCCTAGGTATGTCTAAAGTGTATGTAATTACAACGTTTAAATGCATAGAATCTAATTAAAATATAATAGGTACCTGTATTCTTAGCATTGGTTTTGGAATGAGATAAAATGTTTGTGTGTAATTTAAAAATAATGTTGTCTCCTTAGATGATTGTTGGTGATATAGCGCGGTAGATAGATGGCGTTAGTGTGCATTGATAAATGGCTGAGCGCTTTTGAGTGAATTTTCTAGTGATTCGGATTCAAAAACATGCACAATTCATTAAAAATTCGATCGTTCGATTGCAATCTATTGGGCATTCCTAATCTTTTTCGATACGACTTGACGTTTGGCGAAGATGGCGGCGACAAATGTTATTAGGCGCGTAATCGCGTTAAATACTTTAAAATGTTCATTTTGGCATGCAGCTAGTCCGTGTTACAAAAGCATGTGCAACTAATATAATAAAATAAACAATTAATTGTCATGTATGTCCGATATTTCTTGTGCACAGGGCGATTCCGGACAATGTCCTTTGTTATTTGTAAAATATAGGTGAGTGTAAAAACAGGTGTTGTAAATAAAATATGTAGAGATACAAAATATTACGCCGTTGACGGCGTACAAATAACAATAAAGTATATGTAAAATTACGCTTATGTAACAGAATTTATCCACGCAAAATTACATTTTGTGAGTATGACATAATTCGGAAAGTATCCTCTGTTTTTACAATGAAAGGAAGTTGGAAGTGACTTCCTAATATTAAAATTTGATGTATCAGAGGTCCTTGAATATGACTAATGAAAGACAAGCCGTCACTTGGAAGGTCGTCGGTGAAAGCGATTCATTTGACGAGGGACCTCAACTTTGAGGAAACATGCGCATAGAAATTAATCAGGCCATGTACATATTATATGTTATGAAATATTATGAACGTCTTAATTATAATATTTTGAGTTTATAAGATGCTTTATTTTCTTTACTAGCAGCGCCCGCGGTTTTACCCGCATAAGTTTTGATCCCGTGGGAATATTGAGATAAAAACTATCCTATGTGTTAATCCAGCTACGTCCATACCAAATTTCAGCAAAATTGATTTAGCCGTTTGAGCGTGAAAAAGTAACAAACATACAAACACACACACACTCTCAAAGTTTCGCCTTTATAGTATTAGTGTGATAAGTAGGAACTAGGATTGTCAAGTAGAAGTGAGTGAGAGAGAGTGTCTATAATCGAATTCCCAGCAATCATTGCGTACTTTAGAACTTCGTTATTAGGTTTGTGACATAATATGAAATAGGCCTGAATTCACCGAAGGTTTATCCCTTTGAGTTGTTCCCAAAGTTCACTCGCATTTCGCCTCCAGATATGTTTAAGTCCTATGTAATAGCCAGAGAGCCAGTGCCATCGATCGGGTTCATATCCAGGCTCCGGCTTGGTACTTAGATATTCCATAATGCGGAAAAGCTAATTAAGTTAGTATGACTTTAGGGGGATGCACCAAGGTCGATGGCCGCGAAATTAAAATTTACTTATATTTTTTGCAAAGAGCTGGTCAGCGGCACCGATTCCCTTGTTCACAAACTAAACTAAATTTAAGTTCAGTGCATCTTTTTCTTTGTAATTCATTAAGAAAAAGACAGAATATAAATATTAGTTTAGTCCTGTCAATCTCTCTCTCAATGTCTGTATTAGGCAAGCCTGTGATGATAGTTGTGTGTTTTAAAAAATAAAAAATATCGTGGGCTACCCTGACGGTATCGCTTTAATATTTTTGCTGAAACAGTAGTCATAGTCATATCATATTGACTTTTGATGCTATGAGGTGCATAACAGATAGATAAATGTATAATAGGCATAATAGCTAAGTAATTAGGGCTAACCAAGCTCCGGCCTCATTACTACTAATTAGTGCCTATCATTCGCTATATTAAGCAAATACATACATAGATAGTACTACTATTAGTTAATAGAAATATGTTGATACGTAATATTAACGTTTACATGAACAGGTATCAAGGTAAATAAAGTATTGTATTAAAGCCTCCGGGGCGAAATGACATGAGTGGCTCTTGACGGAGTGATCGAAGGTTAAGCTACGCTTGCCGCGGTCGATTCGTTGATGGGTGACCATCAATTAAATATCGAGACTCCTTCGTGTCTCGGAAAGCACGAAGACTTTGGTCCCGGCTTTCCTTTGTAGATCTTTGAAAATTCTGACAACCAGTAGATAACTAACTAAGGGGGATCGTACCTATTATAACCCAGTAACTGGGTTGTAGAGGTCAGATAGCTAGGCGCTCGCTGTAAAATACTGGTATTTATCTGCATACCGTTACACAGAAGCTGACCTCAACAACGTTGGAAAGGAGTATGCAGATAATGATGAGGTGAAACGACAACATACGAATTGATAATCAAAAGCAAAATTATTTTGGTACAAAAGGAGTACCTATACGAGTATTACAACTAATTAAGTTACATGTCATTTAACGTGGCAATGTTGCCAGTCTTCTGGGCACGTTACCGGATGACAGCGATGCGGACGAGTACTTGGACGCCTAAGGGCCGGGTGTTTGAAACGGTTGGTTAACGTAACACGATGTTAACGATTATATAATCGCTATTATTTGATGTTAGTCAAGACCACAATTTTGTGAACGATAAGTTATCGCCATTTTTGACGTATACGCGTGCGTCAAGTGGACGTGAAACAACCTGCCCTAAATATCCTTTTGGTTTTATTTGTATAATCAGTTAGTTAGTCATTTAATTTAGTACCTACGTGTAAATAGTTATTTGGAAAATTCTTCTTTTGTTTGAAAGGGTATACTTAAAGGACCACCCTTTATTCCATATAAAAGAGCAGCCATATTGGGCCTTAAAACAAAAATGGCCGGCCCACGAAAGCAAATGTATTACTCTGATCGGGGAAGTCCTCGTTATAATTTTTTACTATTGCCCTGAGTCTCTACGACCATTCCTTCAGCTGTTTTTAAAGTTGAAAAATCTTGTTTTCTTTAATTTTTTAGTATAATTTTGTTACGATGGCTTTACTTTGGGTTTTGGGCCCAACTTTGTATGAAACGTGACTGGTCTCCTTTGATTAAGTTACTAATATTGTGGGATTATAATTTCATTTCCGAAATTATACCTTCAACGAAAAGTTTAGGGGACCATAAGTTTAAGCGAGCTCTATATTTAAGGTTGAGATTAAAGTTTAAAGCCTTTCGCCCCCGATAGAACAATACTATATAATATAGCGGCATCAGGAGAGGCCTATGTCCAGTAGTGGACTGCTATATGCTGATGATGATATATGATAATAGACTAACATTTTTTTTTTCTTTGTTTATTGTAGTGTCGCGTGTAACCCACAAAATAATTTAATACACTCAAACTGAGTCAAGGATTTTAAGGTGCATAAAATAATGAATAAACATACATACATATACTGCTAAAAACATAACCCTTTGGTTTTGCCAGAGTTGGTTAAAAATCACGTTCGCGATTAAACTAGGTACTTATTTATGAAACTGAATACACACATAATTTCGGCTACGCATTTTGAGCGAAACGAATCACTGTGAGTTGTTTTTTCTGCCCCCAAAAGCTAAGGTTTCCTAAGACTGCGGCGGCCGCCACATAGCGTTCGCAATTTACTGACAATGACGTCACTGAAACGTTATCTATGAAAGTAAGTTAGTGTGTTTTCCTAGAACGCGTTTTTGGCACCGTAAAGTCAAACCCCGGTGCCATCAATTTCATGGTGGCCGTTATGTGGCGTCCACCGCCCTTATAGGAAACAGTAGCTGGTTCCATATTTATTTCTATTATGGAAAAAAATCCTCTGTTACCCAAAAATCCATAAAACATAAAAACGTACGCATGTAATGTAACCCATGTGCACAAACCCATGCGGCACAATTGACGGAATTGCGGAAATTGAGTAAATCAAAATTAAGTGAGTGATCATCCGATGTTGCTTCGTAAATATGATTTATATAAAAGCTTTATAGCGTTCGCTGCAGGTATATGTGGAGTAAATAGAATAAAGAATTATTGGCTTTACGTCGGCAGCCTGGGAAATGCTATGGTAATGGATGGAGAGGATTTGCTGGCTGCACTGAGTATTCCCTGTTACTGAACGCAGGAAAATGTTTGTTTTATTTCTAGGGGAGATGGCTGGAATGAATCTTTCAAAAGGAAAATGTAAGTAGAATTGTTCGTTATTGATTATGTATTTACTGACCAAGATGGAGGAGAAATCCGTCTTCTATTTCAATTCATTATACTTCATAAAGAAACCTGAATGATGTTTTCATTAGATTTTAGTAATTATTTGACCATATATGCTATCTAATAATACCTAATACATTTATTGAAACGGAAAAACTCAGTTACAGAAACTCTGTGTTCGATAACAAATTAACTGCATTAGTATAATACTGTGTCGCAGTTATTAACGCCCAACTCCAATCTCTCTCTCTCTCTCTGTCAATGTCAAAAGTTAAGACAAAATCAAAACTAATAAACAAAAAGATTATCTACATTTACCTACCAACCTGGTAAAAATTGTAACTACACTGAATCAAGTTTGAATATTTGTATGAATAATTAACATTATATTTTATTTAAAACGTATTCTCTGGTAATAACAGATATCCTCTGTGGTATTTTATCCACATCCTCGAGCGCAGTTTAATGTAAACGTTATATTTTATTAATACTGTAGGTACATATTTAACGTTTCGAACAAATATATATTTATTGTTGCAATGAAGTTCATGTTTGACTAATTCTGCTGACGTCTTACCGACCGACCGCCAGGTCACCTGTCACGCTGCCAAAGCAAGGTTCCCAACTAGCAAAGTAATGGTCAAAACCTTGTGCTCGCTGATTTCATCTGACCTTACTTCAGCAGTGTAGAAGTGACATTTTAAATCTCATTTTCTACTTAATAAAAATCTTAAATTCATTCATTCATTCACTGACAGACAACGCACAGCCATTTGGTCTAGAAGCAGGAAATTTTGAACAAGAGTTCATTTTGTAAAGAAGTAATTTGCATGAAAGTTCGAAATTTTACCGATGAGACATCCCATCGAGCGCATGTCTGGTCCTAAATACTCTCACTAAATTTACCAGTTTCAGTTTTTGACTTGTATAGAAAAATCAATCAATCATGCGTTCCAATGAATGTAAAAGGCATCCATATATTTCGATACTACGTCATGTAAAATCATATTTTACAGCACAATAATCGGGGAAGGGAGTGTGAAAGCATTATGTATTCCTGTATCAGATTTATGACACGAAAACGGGACCATTTGCTTGGGGTATTTGGAGGTAAAAGTAGCTACCTACCTACCTAAATGTAGGTACTTACACGCAGGAATGTTGCAACACTGGTAAAAAGGAACGGTAGGTAACGTTCTGAAATTGACTTTTGGTTATTTTGCGGTACTTACTGATACGTCCCCTACGTATGATTACGAATCTCCACAAACCCTTGGTCTAAGAGCACTCAAATGTGTGTTTGATATAGAAATCATTATCCAATCATTGATAAAAGATCGTCCACAATGCCGCCAGATGGTGTTTTTGGTACAAGTGTTTTCACTTAAAAAATTTGCACAAAAAAAAATGTAGGTACTTATATTAATACATATTTATTTATTGTTATTTTTTTAATTGATTTTTTTTTATATTAAGTGAATTGTTTTTGATGTTTTGTATTTATTTTCTCTTTTACTCGTCTACATCTCTTTATCTACTTTCATATCGCAGGTATGCTGGAAGAGATTTCTTTAGAAATAAGCGTCACCTTTGTACTTATTTTTCTGTTTTTTTTTGTCTGTTTATAATATATGTATATATATATATAAGAGAACGGTATAAGAACGGAAGAACAACGGAGAACGGTATTAAGAGTACTTTCCCTTCAGGTGGCATTACAAAATTCCACCCTGTATACAATATATATATAATATATATATCCCTGGACATTTCACACAGCACCATTTGTCCCAAGCTAAGCAACCTAATGCTTGTGTTATGGTAACAAGATGGCTGATAAACTACTTACATACAATTTTTTTTTTTTTTTTTTTATAAATATATGATAAATGATAAATGATTTTATTTTTGTAAGTAGGTTTGTACAAACACTTTTACACGTCAATCATATTTTAAAACTAGATGAGGTCGGCACATCGGCGTATGCATATTATAGATAGAAAAACACCCGGACTCGGAACAAATACATGTAGGTCATACAAATATTGGTTCCGTGCGGGAATCGAACCCGCGACACGCAGGGCAGCAGTCAATCGCTTAACTACTGCGCCAACCGTGCCGTCAATATGTGTGTAGGTACATAAATGGTTAAATAAATAAATAAGGTTCAATTCGCTAAAGTCATGGCAGTTGTGAGTCAAACGTTAGCATCCCTTGGGACGCATCAATAGTTAGCTATGTTTGAAGCCCTATATTTTCGCAGCTGCCCACTCCAAATCCAATCTAACAGGGGTCAAGTAGTGGGTGTAGTGCCGCGGGGGCAGGTACGCCCTTACATACCCATCATATCTACTAATTTAGGGTTGAGAGCCCCTGTCATTTGTTGGAAGTGGCTGGAAGTGGTGCCAAAACATATTGTAAAAGGTGGCTGACCAACACAACTCGTAATAAAGAAGCTCTACAGCTTCACCCCTTTGTTTATTATACCGTAAACAATACCGAAGCATTGTTTAGAATTCTGAATACAAACTTTTTGCAGTACCTCTTGGCATTTAGCTTAGGCAAAGGCTTTTTTAACGCCAAAACTTTGTGAAATGTCAAAGTTATATCGCAAGGCAGACAATTTCATTTTTCTGTAAGTATGTGGAAACATAGAGAATGTTGAAGAGATGTTTAAAAAATCAGTCAGTTATGGACTCATTAAGAAGTTTAAATAAAAATTATTATGATAATAATACAAAATTACTGTATGCACGACATCTCATTAAATACGACTCGTTCATCAAGATTTCGGTGAAAATCGTTGTTGAATTTCACCTTTATGATTTTTTTGCACGTAATGTTACTTTGTGTATTATAATATCTTTTTTTTCTACAAGTCTATAAGGTAGGTACTACCTGTAACTGAATTTAGAATTTGAGATCATTATCAAATTATGGAACTACAAACTGAATATCATACTTAACAAAGTTCAACTTCCATTGCAACCAAAAACTTATTAGAAAGAAGAAAGAAAAACGTTTATTTGGACACAGTTCGTGAAACACAAAATACAAAATTAATAAAATAACAAATAATGTTTCAGACAACAATAGTGTGTGCCTCACGGCTGCGCCAAAAAGGTTCATTTCAGCATTAATGCCAGACAGATGCTGTCTGACGCTTGTTTTCTAATGAACGCTTAGGGAAAAGTGACGGAGAGTACACACAGTTTCAACATACCTAATACATACTAATAAATAAACTGTAATCACGTATATATCATTACAAATAAGAAAAAAACAAAACAACAAAGTCTGAGCAAAAACCTGTTTTTCTCGATCAACGTAGATTAGATTGATCCGTGCACGGTGCACTCAAAGCGCAACAGGCCGCCGAGCACGACGGACCGCACTATGTTGTGTTATTTATTTCTGCGACAGTAAAACTGTGGGTTTTTGAATAAAAGCATGAGTAGTCGTATTATTAATAAGAACTAGGATAAAAAATGACTAATATTAGGACCTGTTACAAATGGTCACTCAAAAATCAACTTAGAATACATTTCATAAAGGCAAATTTTTCGTCGTCGTCGTCGTCGTCGTCTGACAGTTTTTGTATGGAAGAATTGTCAAAAATTCTAAATTATTCCTCCGTTAAAATTATCTGGCTTTGGTAAAATCAGCCCTAGAGTACATAACTTATTAAGTAGCGAAGGAATATAAATTATCCGAGATTATTAACACTGCTATATTGAAATTCTATTTCGTATTCATGTTCAGTGTATGTGTGTAATTCTAGCAACGCCGGAACAAGGCACGGAAAGTTGTGTTATCAGTCCCCGGCGTTCTCACGAACATGTATTTGAAACAATGGGCAATCAGTACATTCGTATGGAGATACGGTTCAAATGATGTAGATATGATACAAGCGCCCTGCTAGCTTGAAATAGAGATATAATGGAATCAGCTTGGATTTTAAGGCTTTTGTTGATATTGGGATTTTGTCAGACTCAATCAAAAATCAAAATCAAAAGTCATTTATTCAAACTAGGCTGAGAATCAGCACTTTTTGAATTTAAAAATTACTTAAGATAGTCCTTTTACCTCTGAATTTGTTTCGAACTTTCTTCTCAGAGTAGTCAGATAGGAAACGCCGACCTCATCTAGTTTGAAAAAATATGATTGACATGTAAAAGTGTTTGTACAAACTGACAGAAATAAAATCAGTTATCATTTACAATACACCCGCCCTACCAAACCACTTCGTAGTGCTTTAGCTGGTATTAAGTGCAACAAACTCCCCAGCAGCACGGCTGTCTGTTCAGTTAGAAGAATATTATTCTACACATTAGTAAGTAATTAAAATTACAAAACACAAAACATTATATTAAAATAATTTTCTTATGTCAGCTAGTACACGCCAATTTGGGTATTAACAAAAATTAATATACCTACTAAAAAAATATTGATACTAAATGGATTAACTAACAGTAGTCTACTTAGTACCATCAATCATTCTCTTGTGCTTATCCCAATTTATTTGGGGTCGGCGCAGACTTCCTTCTTCCATACTTCTCTATTAACCATCATTTCAAAAGTCATACCCTTTCTAGCCATATCATCTTTCATACACCCCATCCATAGCTTTTTGGTCTTGCCATATCCTATAATCATAAAAGATTTATTGATTTGCGAACATCAAGTCGAAATAAAAGTTATGTCTATCCATTACCCGAAAGTGTAAAGACCACAACAAGTACGATATATAACTATACTCGAAGTACAAAAAAAACAAGGCGTTATTCGTTTTTGCACTTCAATTACGAAGAAGTGGACCAAAAAAGTGGCAATTTTGTTAGATAGGTAGGTATACACTAATGACCCAAGGGGCTAGTTATTTTTCAACAGAAACGAGAGCAGATAGTCTTGGTATCGAGTTTCGTTGAAATGAAGGTTCAGTCTGACAGTAAATCTGGGCTTAATGTGCGATCATTGCTTCGCGAAAAAAGAAGGCTGCCTACAGAGTACCTACAGACTTCAATATACGCTGATCAAAAAAGATTTGCACCAGTTCTGAATAGATACGGCTTACTGGGATAACGTTGGTGTGCGCTTGACTTAAATTGGTTCTCAGCCTATCTATCAGAGATATTATGAGGACTGCATTAAATATTTTCAACCGGTGCATCGTTTTCATGTACCTGAATAATTTTCTAAACAAGATCTTTATTTAAAGCAAGTTTTCGCTTCATCAGGACAGAAAATAGTATCTGTTTACATACCTGAAGTTGTTCAATAAGAAGTTTATCTGTAGACTTTAATATACGCAGATCAAAAAAGCTTTGCACCAGTTCTGAATAGGTAGGTCTTGCTTATCAGGATAACGTTAGCGTGCGCTTGAGTTGCTTCTCAGCTTCAGAGATTTTAAGCACTACACTAGATAATTTCTTCAGCACTTTTTTTAAGAATCCTATCCTACTTTTATAATATCAATATTTTAATTGAATAACTGACCTGTAGGATAGGTTATGAAGTACGGTTAACATTATACAGGGTGTTAGGAGAACGCTTCCGAAGCCAGAACGTAGATTATATACAACCTTTATGCAAACGGATACCACTAACCTTTCGCCTGAAATTGATTATTTTCAAGACTTCATATTTCGCAAACACGCAATGGAAACCGTACAAAACGTGAGGTCACTGACACGCACCGCGCTTCTCGCGTCGCGTGCGCCGAGCGCTCCGTACGGCCGTCACGGGATTTATACGAAATTTACAAACACCACTTTCAAAATCCCTACACCTACAACACTTCACAAAATTTTGAATTTTAATCGCATACGTAGCCCACTTTTAAACATTAAAGTTGACAGAGGCATTTTACGTACCTGTTTTTGCGATCTTATGAGGTTTGGCTCGAACTGCGGTCCATACATTTCAATACATAGGTAGCTAGGCCCGTCCCTGTGTCGAGCCGTGAACACGAGGCATTAGTGTAGGATCCTCAACCCTTCTGCACGTAGTTTATTAAACACGCTCACTATAATTCTGCCCCGCATTCCATCAGCACTGTCACATTCCCGATCAAACGCTCTTTCTTTCACATACCCCCACAAAAAGAAGTCCAAATGTGTTAAGTCGGGTGAACGAGCTGGCCAGGCGTGCGGCCCTAGCTTTCCGATCCAGCAGTCATCAAAAAGCTCAGTGAGACGCGCGCCACGGGCTTCTCCTAAACACATCAACATGTTGCCGTATTCACGAGCACTGTACACGTATGTCTCAGGCATTGTTAAAAACAACAAAAAAATATTACTAAAAAACAATAAAACAGCACTAAAAACGTAGGTAACAATAATAACTAAACACAAAACTAACAAAACAGTAATAATACGATTCAATGGCTATCGATCGATTAACGCACGTTCGCTCACGAACCGAGTCGGAAAGGAACTAACTAAGTAACTAGAATACTGAAGAAGTACTATGAAGATCAAACATGCCGCCTGCATGCGATGCCGGCCGACAAAAGGTACCGCCGCGCGCTGCCGTCGGCGCGGCGACGACGAGTCAGATAGCGGTGTCTTTTGATGTGCAAAGATCAACAACAAATTACAGAGGAGAAAATGTTAAAAGAATAATTATGAAATCAGAAAACAATTAATTTTAATTGTTAGGAAATTGTAGATACTTATGCTTTATTAGGTACAAACTGTTTTCATTTTCTAACTTTAAAATAAGATTTAACGGGTTTATTAGATTAAATTAATTTGATTATCCACTTTAAATTGATTGGGTTTACTTACTAAATGAAGGATACAGTTATTGTAATAAATGAGCGCGCGTCGTGTCACTCTAATTGCATTGACATAAAGTTCAAATTCAATTGAATCACGCGCGCTAGTTGCTTCAAACTGTACACGCGATCTTTTACTTTATTTCATTCACTATCGATTATCGACTTACATACAAAACTTATTAAATACACGACACATTGCTTCAATTTAAAACTGTTGACGCCTCTGTAATGTTTCTTCCTTTTTATTTTGGCGGCGCGTCGCATCGCGCGTCACGTGGACTTGGGGTCGTCAGCCGCACAGCTGTCGGCGAGCGCGCGCGCACTTTGAACTTGAGGTCACGCGCAAGCGTCAGATGATATTTATTTACGAATACATTGCTTGTTAGAGTTGTAAAGAAAAAAAATGTGTTTAATAGCAAATAATGGTTTAATTTAACTGTTCTCACAGCATAGTGTACGAAAAATGCTAAAAAAAATAGGTAAAATTGTTCATTTTTTTTTCTAATTTTTTGATGGTATCGTATCGAGAATCAGTAGCCCTATCACCTGTCTTCGTTTTCGGAAGCGTTTCCCTGCCACCCTGTATAGTAACCACAAAGGGTAGGTTAATCTGCTAGTGCCGATTTTGGGAAATTCCAACACAATCCTTTGTGCTACGACTTGTAACCTTTAGTTGTTGATGATGATGATAAAGTTGTAGCTAAATAGGGAAATTATCAGAATAAGCAAGCTGAAGTGGCAATGGGCCGACCATATTAGCCCTAGAACCAATGACTGTTGGGGTAGATGTGTTCTTGAGTGGAGACCGCGAATCGGTAAACATAAGGTGGGACGCCCTCAGGCTAAGTGGAGCGAAGATCTTCGCAGCATGACTGGTAGCAGCTGGATGAGAGTTGCCGAAAATCGAGGTGAATGGCGTGCAATAGGAGAGGCCTATGTCCAGCAGTGGACTGCTATAAGCTGATGTTGTTGATGATGATGGGGGAAATTATCTGGTTCTCTTTTATGACAATGATTTATTTTAAATTTAGAATGATGAATATTAAAAAGTAGAAAAATTCAAAGTATTAAAGCTGGTTCGAACTCAGGCAGGCACTTTACTTTGTGTATGTAATTTCATCACGGGAGACATCGTGCTTAACCCGGGATGTTAATGTAAAATTTACCAACCCGCACTGGGCCCGCGTGGTGGAATACGGCCCGCTTCTTCTCACAGAGAGGAAGATTGTGTGTCAGCAGTGGGAAGATTATCGGCTGATTATACTAAAGCTGTCTCTTGTTTTATTTACATTTAACATTCAAAAAAGGTCACTAGCGTTAACGTTTATCGCAATATAAACGTCCCCCAAGCTTAAAAGAGTCTCACCTTTATAAAATATGAGAAACATTCCAGACAGTCTTAAAACACACTCGTTATTACAAATATACAACATCTTTTCACTGAGAACCCCTTCACAAAGTTAGAGAACTTTCACACAAAAAGGACAGCACAACCACTTTCTACTTGAAGTATTCAAAAAGCGAAGAAAACGTCCGTTCAAAGGTTTCGTGTGAAACATCTCTTATTGCCTTTGGGAGTGAGAACAAAGGCTGTATTTAGAGAACAGAGCGTAATTAATATTTAGTTTCAAGTCTTTGTGTAAACATACAACGTTTTGAGTACATTTTAACTCTTTTATTGCAACATTCCTCATTTGTAGAGAAAATAAATGAGCTTTTACTAGTAATTCAAAGTTATCATCCAAGTATACGCCATCTTCTAAGTGCACACATTAATTTAGAACTTTAATATTAATCTCTGACTTCAATTAGTTGGGAATGTTCTATCGCAATGAATGCGGCTTGCACTCTGCAGTTTCAGTAACTTTTCATACGCCAACTCTAGTTTTAATTAGATAATGTTTTAGCATTTATTAATGGATTGCTGCGGTATTCATTATTTAAGTAATATCTGACCATTTTGAAAACAAAATCCCGTGCACATGATGACCACAACTGCGTCCGTAAGTAAAACAAAAGAGGATACTTTTAGGTCGACTAATAATATACGCTGCAAGCAGGAATAGTCCTTACGGTGATCAGATATAGATTTTGGCGATAGTACTTTCTGAGTCTATCTTAGACATTACTGACATCGGTGAAGGAAAACATCGTGAGGAAATCTGGAACTTACCTATACAGTGCAACCTCGATATAAGGTGAGGTTACGTTCGTCTAAAATTTGTTATAAAGAGGTAAAAACGTGTCGAAACATGTCGTGACTGAATCATATACTATTGGGAACGTTATATAAAGGTTTTGGGTTGTCAACAATCGTTAATTCAAGGTTTACACTTTTTTTATAGTTGAAAATTCGTTATAAAGAGGTTGTTCCCCAAAAAAACTTCGCAATGTAAAGGTATATTTTACATTGTCTCCTAAGGACAATTCAAGGAGATTACGAAGAATTTGTTAAATCGAGGAAGTCGTTATATTGAGGTACGTTATATTAAGGTTGCACTGTACTTAATAAAGTTTGAAGTCGCCAACCCATTGTGGTGATCAATCCGCCGTCTCTGTTTGAGATTAATAGGCTGGTATAATTTTTTTTTACACATTTTATTAAATAGTCCTTAGATGTGCTTAAAGATAACTAAGAAATAATCCGTAGAGGTCTTTTAAAACCGGATGAAGTGGACAAAATTGTGAATATTTAGATTAAGTCAATTGAAAAACGAAATGTTCCTTGTTCACTCCGGAAGATAAGATAACATTATATGGATATCATAACATAATATCACGCCTTGTTTCCCTGAAAGGTTAGGCAGAGGCGACCCTATGGTAAACCCACATTTCGCCAGTTATGTTTAAGTCTATATAATATTTCGCAGCGTCAACACTGATCCGCCAACTTTATTTTGATTATTTTATTGGCATCTAAATTATTACTAAATGGAAACGTCAAGTAGTACGCTTGGGTGAGATCAACATAAGAAGCAGCAACACTGTTGATTGTGGATACTAATTGTCTGTTGACATTTGACATTTTTTAAGTTTTGTGAAAACGTCAGAGAGACGTCAGAGTCGACGGAAGACATTTTTGGTATCGAGATACGCTTGCGAGAGGTTGCCCTTGCCTGTATTGAATTCATCGCATTTTCCTTTTAAAATCCGATTGCATCTGCCTAGTTTCGTAACAGTTTTGTGATTATTAAACTGTAGTGCCTTAATAGACGTTTGTACTGAGTGCTTTGACTTTTATTTCGGTTACCCATCCATCATGGTGTTGACCAGGATTGATGGGCACTCTTATAACGAGGAAATGGAACTACCTTCGTTATATACAGTATGTAACAAAAACCCTGTTGTTCCTTGTAGGAGCGTATATATATACCTATAGGCTTACCATTATTGAAGTTATAATTAAAAAAAAAACAATGGTGGCCGAACATTGTCCATAATCAGATAGTTTTTAAATTCGATACATTTGTTACAAAATGTTTTTAACATCTGAACTTACAAGTACTAATGGATCTAGCCTACGGTCGATAAAGATTGCCGCCGCCGGCGGCGGCCCCTTTGATTCGCGATAGCTAGACAGGTTGGCGCCAAAACACAAAGCAGGCGGCACGCACAAACTCCCTTTGTACGACCGCCACTAGCCGATTGTCGCCCTCACTGCCCCTCAGTCGCCCGCGCAACTTACTTCGGGACGGATGTATCGTACGCGTTGACAGCATTAGAAAAAGAACCAAATTATTGTGATTTTGTGAGTGAATTCTGTGTGTGCGTTTTTTCCAAAAATTCTTATTCAAATGAGGAATATTGTAGTGTACCAAGAACGTTTCGCAACTCCATGGAACATAACTTTGCGTCGACGATGGCTTACCAACGTCTCCACATACGGACGTTCAACATTGGGTCTGTGCACGGTCGAGACCAACATCGTATTGCCGAAGGATAACCGAGGACACGAGACCATGACATTGAGGAAGAAATCCTCGTGATGTTTGAAGAAGACCCTACGGAAAGTGTTAGTTATGTCACAAATGACTAAATAGTTACTACGTAACAGATACTTCACTTAGTAGAAAATTACCTACTGCTATAATAGCCTACTCCGTCTCGTCAGCAACCGCTGCATGCTAAAATGTGCCTAAATACTCAAACGTACAGTTGTGATTGCTTCACACCGCGCGATTCCCGTATTATTATTATACTCTTTGGCGCGATCCCACAGCACTGAATTTGGGCCGCAAACGGCCCGGACCGCTCGGCCGGGCGGTAGGTAATTATAACGTGCAAGTACATGGAGTGACGGAGGCCTGGTTATGTGTTTATTGTATTATCAATCGTCAAACTTGATAAGCCGACTTTTTGAAAAATTCAAACTAACGTTCCCAAAGTGTTATCTATCAGTCAAACAGCTGAGTGATGTGAACGACACGTGACGAGTTCATGACCTTAGTGTAGTATGGTAGTGTGCGGCGCGGCGGGCGGCGACAAAGCGACCGGTCGCTACCTATTTCTCTTTGCAGGGGTGAGCAATCAGTGTTACTTTTCAAATATTTATTATAAAATATTTATTTTGATTTTTTTTTCTTCAATATTTTTTTAATTGACTTACGTAATTACCATCGGATATCGATTCTGAAAACGTCCCTACTTGGAACAACAGGGTTTTTGTTACATACTGTATATAATAGTCTATAGATACCTAGTACAACTTCCCGCTATGTAAATAAAGTACCTACATATTATTAAAACGTCCACTCACAATGCAATACATTCACTCAATGTGAAATACGAAGTCAACCCAAAACTCGGCCGTGACTCGGATAAAACGCGCGTTTTCTCAATATTTTTGTACTTTCCTTCCCAAAATAAACGAGCAGCGGTCTTTTGAACACAAAGGGCCTACGGGTTCAATATACATCAAGTAAATGAGAGGTTGAACTGTGACGAGGCTTTTTTGCTGAGTGCAAGGGATACTATGTTTTATTATAATATCTTTAGCGAGCTCATGATGTAATGTGATTACGGCTCTTTGAAACTACTAATGCATCCTTCTTGAAAAGGAAACTGCCGCAGTAAGCGATTTGAATAAAAATGTGCTGTGATGCGCGTTTATGTGAGCTAGAGTTGTATGAGCCCTGAATTTTAGCTGCAACCTGTCATTTTGTGCAAAATATGGTGCCTGCTGCTGCCAACTGACCTGCAATTAGAGTTTATTTACCGAGAGAACTTTATCGTTTTCCCTATAGGTACGGAAGGTATAGTGACAATACAAGTTTTAGCTTAATATTCAACTCGTACTATTTTACACAAATAAAAATAAAGACTAGTAAAAAAATTATAATCAAATAAAATGAAAAAGAAAACACGTTTGTTTCACAAAGTATAAAAACCCAGCCCATATTTTTTGTATGGATTAGTGACATTATTTAAGTATCTACTTGCTTCACTAATGCTTAAATTGTTCATGAAATAAATTGAAGAATACCTCATGTAAGTATAGCATAATCGGACTATAATGCTCCCAATGCTGGGACACGGGAGTGATATGAAGATTCGAATGACGTTATTGCGATGCACGCTATTTCGAAAAACTTTACGAGTGGTACGCCAGTTCGAAAACACATTGGGTCGAAAACCGTTATATGGAATGACGTTTTCGCGAACACGCGGATTCGAACACAGGCCTCCTATCGAATGGGCCGTAATCCGCACGGTAATAGGTAAATAGAAGGAAGGTCTCAGGAATCCACTGGATGCGAAAAGCACAGAACAGATCGAAGTGGCGATGCTTGGGCGAGGCGTATGTCCAGCAGTAGACGTCTTTCGGCTGAAATGATGAGGTAGATAGATAGAATATACGATACACGTTAGGTACCTACTTATTCAGGGTAGGTAGGTATTATCAAAGCTGGATTAACGCTAATTAAAATTGGATCACTGTGAAAATTACAATTGAACGGCTTTCATGTCATTTACGCGACTAATCTAACCTAATTGGCGTTTCATTTGACGATATTTTATAAGTGCCAATTATTTATAACACATTACAGCATTTTAATGTGAAATTGTCAATTCAGAAATGCAATATTCCACAAAGGAAAATCATTGTTATGATAAGCACAATACATATTTTGATATTCAGCTGTATCTGGGTAAGACTGGGAGCCGACACCAACACAGTTTGAAAAGGGCTTGGCAGATTTATCTTTCACTGCAACCTCGGTGGTAAAGCCAGTCCCAGGGTTGGGACCCCACTGAATTTATTGTCATAATAATGTCTTGTAAAGTTCCCGAAAAATATATTTTACCCACTTACCTACCTCTTGTTTTTTAAAAAAAGAAAGGAAATAAATGACATTTAGTTGGCTCAGTCTGAAAAACCAGGAATGGTGTGCGTACCTCACGCTACCGCTAAATAGGTCTGAGATTGGGGTTGCAGTTCTCTGTGCTGATATTGAGGGCCAATTGCTTGGCCTTCCTATATATACAGTCACGAGCACCAATATTTCAACACTTAGCAACTTTCAATTGCGATTTTTTCACGAAATAACGAATTCAACGTTGAAATACGACACATTACACAAACGTATTGGTTCGAAAATGCTATGTTCATAACAACATAAAATTTCATTCGAAAATAAAGGAGTAAGTCGCTTTTGAATAAAGCCGAGTGTATACATACTTTTGCTCGTGACTGTAGGTACTATCAGCAACGCTCACGGTGACCCCTCTTAAGACTGCATTTTGCGTGCAGTGTCTGGCGGCTACCTGCTGCGGCCTTGGTTTAGTCCGCCAATAGCAGTATGTTTTAGTGCTTTACTATTGGCGGACTAAACCAAGGCCGCAGCAGGTAGCCGCCAGACACTGCACGCAAAATGCAGTCTTAAGAGGGGTCACCGTGAGCGTTGCTGATGGTACATGGCAGCTTCATCTTTATTTGGGCGATGTGTTCCCCTCCTCCTATTTTTTTCCCTCCGACACGTACTTTATAATGAAAAAAGTGACCAAGTGTGAGTCGGACTCGCACACAAAGTGTTCCCGTACCACAAGGTAAAAAACGAGTAATACCCACTCTGTGAAAATTTCCACTGTCTCTAATAAGGGCCATGAGATAGAGCCCGGTGACAGACAGACGGACAGTGGAGGCTTAGTAATAGGGTCCCGTTGGCACATTTTGTTTACGAAACCCTAAAAAGGGTTTCACCTGTATTAGATGTCGTGCGTACCTAATGTAGCCTCAAATACAATTGTTTCGGCAACCCTGGCACGGTTTGCTGTCGTCACCCAACGCAAAGGAAATTGAATAGCGATCTACTTGAAACTTCCCAAAGGGCCTGATCGCTGATAGAGCTGCTATAAATTTACTGGTGTGGTATTGAAATCGCAATTGAACGTAATGTTCCATGTTTCTACTGGAGGCGTCGTGTACGCATTGTACTTGTGTTATTGTAATTTATACCGTATGTATAATGGTGTGTTAAAAATAATTTTGTTGTACGTACGAGTATGTCCTAGAATCAAAAAATCAAAATTTAAGACAGATGACCACCTGCACTGGGCCCGTGTGGTAGATTATAGCCCACTGCCACTCGCAGAGAGGAGGCCCGTATCCCTGCAGTGGGAACATTATAGGCTGCTTATGCTTATGCTAAGAATTTTCCCGGGAGAAGCACAATATCTAAAATAAAATTGCGACATATTCGCCAAAAATGTAAACAAATATGAGTTTATGGAAAAATAACTTTAATTCCTACACAATAAAGTTCAGTTTACGCTACAATTTCAAACATTCTTATAACTTTTTCAATAGTGCTATTCACTCTGAAATCAATTTAATAACCACTAAGATAAAGTTGATATTTGTTTAATTTGAAATAACTTCAATTTGAAACATAAATAAATTTTGAATATAGCTAGCAGTGGATTTATTTCGTCTCTTGTGAAGAGATGTTCAATTGTTTCTTTTTTAATGGCAGTGACACAAAAATCTTTTCCATTTCCACACTCTTTCTTTTCGCAAAATTTACATACACACTTTAACACTATCATTACCTATTTACTAATTTCCTCCAGTTTAGGCTAAAACGGTGAGACGGTTAAGAAACCACAGAAATATTTATAGTATTTTGTCTCCATTCTACAAAAAGCTGCGGTTTGCGGTCTCCCCACATAGCTTTATTTACGGCTACACATTTTGCTGAATGGTACCATTCAGCAAAATGTGCGTAGCGTAAGACCAATCTACCAACCAAAATCTACCTACCTATGTATATCCCTATTGATCTATGTATATACGTACTGTGGCTATAAGGGGTAGTAGGTCAGGGCGGCGGGATCGTCCGAAAGGGTTATCGATGCCCTGGAACAGAAAGGGCTAAGGAAGGAACACGGGTGGGTTTTAGTCAGTAAGAGTCTGACACTCCCTTCCGCTCGTCATTTGATGATTTCCCATCCTCAAAAAAAAAAAAAAAGGGGTAGTAGGTACATACTGGATTTTCGTTAAAGAGATTATTTAAGTTGACCATTATTTACACAGAGCTGTACTGAAGAATTGGCCTGTGATATCTAAGTGACGCCCTGGAAATCCTGGAATACAATTTTCACGTATTCAATAAGAATATAACATGTTATTTATTCATGAATTTTCTAATCTAGATTCTTGCAAACTCACGTAGAGAGAGTCTGGGGTAACCAAGCTCTCTCTACGTTGCGTACGTTTGCTCAAAAACTTTAAAGTTACAAAGAGTACTAAGTTTTAAAAACTAAACGACACATAATTAATTAATTCAATCCAACCATATCACAAATGAAATCAGATAATTATCTAGATTCCCGGTAGTTCTACGTAAAATAAACAAAGGTATAAAATAAACAAGGAAATTAATGCAATGCTTTCATAACCCTTTCATCGAAATACCGGAAAGCACACAAACCGTCGGAGTTCGAGGTAAATCTTTACTACCACACAAACTACAAACAACACACACAAACAAACTACTCACAGAATTCCAAGTATTTCATATCAAAAATTAGATGATAATTAAATTGTTTCCAGTGTTTTTCTCTGAAAATCGCAGCCTTCAGCTTAGCATAATTTGAAAATTGAAAGTATTATTACTGCGAATACAGTACCTAAGTTGAGACGACATGAGTAGCCTAAAATATTACCTCCAGCTAGTTTACAATATTATTCTTTGCCAGTGAGCACCAAACTAGACAGAAACACTCTCCACACTGGATTTCGTACCCCGAGCCCCAAGATACAGACTAAGGGGTTTATTCATAAACTTTGCGTCATAACTTAACTTTAAGTAACGTTTATAAATAAGCCCCTTAGTCTGTGTCTTGGGGCTTGGGGTACGAATTCTAGTGTGGAGACTAGAAAGGTGATTTCAGGTGTGGTATGTGTAATATTTGTGGTGTGTGTGTAGCGTGCACTAAGTTATCTAACAAAACATTAGGAGTATTTTATAAATAACGTGGAAGTCCATTTAAAAGTCATTACAATAATGATTCTTGTCGGTATACCTCTTGAATAGAACGAAACAGTTTCAAAGAAGACCATTTTACCCATTACGTACTGATCTGCAATTAAAAGTTTTCTACAAAAGCCAAATCAACGTTCTAAAACCCGAAAAGAATGTAAAATGTCAAGAATACAACAATAATTAATTATAATTAATCATAGTCTGCAAACAATTTTCTCGAAAGAAACAAAGATTTGTTTCCCAGAATCGGTAAGACATTGTTACAAATTGGCGGAAAAAGCTTTTAATAGATGTTTTTCTCATCCAGTTTTATAAATAGGATCAATTAACTGACCGCTTACATTGTAGGTACGAATCGTCGCGTGAGATTGCGTGCTAACAGTCCCGCAGAGAATATCACTATTTACTCAATCGCCTTCGCTATTTTATCTCTAATGAGTCCCACTAGACCCGTTCTAATTGATTGGATTATTGTTTTATTAACAACTAGCAATTGGCCGCACATCCTTTAGGACCTATTTTATATTTATTATTTATATATAGTACATGGTTACTATTTCCAATCAAATCAGTCTATCGCAGTCCAGTTCTGGACATAGGCCTCTCCAAAGCTGCGCCACAACACCTTGTCCTCCGCCTTCCGCATCCAGTCTGTCTTTTTATGGTCATCGGTCCATCTAGCTGGGGATCCGCATCAGTCATCATCACTGCCACTTCAGCTTGCTTACTCTGCAAACTAACTTCATTTCTGATGTTATCCTTCAAAGAAGCTCCGGTTTATTCTTGCCGTGGCAGAATTTCATCGAATTGAGTCACAATCGTCTTAATATTTTACCAACTGTCGCATTTACAATATTGTTGTCACGAAATATTTATTCAAAAGCTTTACGTGTACCGATTCTGGTTTACATTGAATAGCATACGTGCTTCCATGTTTCTCATATAATTTTACATAGCTTAGTTTACGAGGTGAACGAAATGAAAATGTTTTCTTAGTACATAATAAAGTGAATTTTATTAATATTATTTTGAGATATAAGTTGGAGATAACTGAAAACTGAAAACTGAATTTGGTTATGTCAATCACAGAAGTCTTAACTTTTTTTTTGTTAAAACTAAAGTTACGTAATTGAATTTTCTTTTTCTTCGTCTATGATTAGATTGGGTATCTCAGTGGTTACCTATCATCCCATTTTAATGGGTATGCTCATAATTTACTACTAAAATAAAGTTGCTAAATCAAGTTCCATACTGTTAGCATATTTACATAAAACATATTCCTCTTTCGATAAGACACAACAACAAATGCTGAATGCAGGCAAAACAACAGAAAAAGATAAGATCAAAATTGCTACGATGTGCGAGTATTGAAATGTATCGAATTACTTTCCATTCTTACTTTTTTTGTGAAATAAAACATCATTAGAGAGATGCACGCGAAATAAAATAAACCTTTCTTTCTTACACGAGAATTTGCAATTTAATAAGCCTTCGTGAAAGACGACCCAATGCGCCGTTCGAAGCTTAACATGATTTCATTTTGCTTATATTTTCTGCATTTCCCTTCGACTATGACATCCCTGTCATAGTCGAAGGGAAATGCAGAGTCAATTATTTAATGCCTTTTCTCACAATTTGCTCGTTCGTGTGTAAATAATCTAATTTTCAAGGCTCTTTACAATTCGATTAGATCTATTGTGATTGAATTCGTAATTGGAAAAGAGACCGCATAATTACAATTCCATCATTTATGAACAGATGGCCCTATTTATTTTTAATTTGAATAAGTATGCATAGCTAAAACAATTATGCGGCTCTCTTTCTTGTTCGAAATATGTGTCAGCAAATTGTCGCGCGAAGAATTAAAACCAAATTGTTATGTTATTGTTATCTCATGAGGCGATGCGGGCTTTACTTGCGTGCAAAGACGCTGTGAATGTGTGTGGAAGCGCAGGAGCTCTTGGTACCGTCCGAGACAATGGCGAAGTCGAAAGTGTGGGTGTGTTATGTTCTGACACTACTAGTCTTTTCGCACACATTCACAGCGTGCTTGTACACTTGCTAACTACAAGTAAAGGACGCTTCGCAATTACCATACATATTAAATTGTATGTAATTTTCAAAGATCAAATAATGTATTAAATTAACTCTACAAACTCCACTGAAGGTTGATAATGTGTCAACGAGACTAATCATTAAAATATAGTAGTTATTAAACATTTTATACTGAATAAAAAAAATTAAGATGAAAGTCTCATCACTGCGTCAAGAAGGCATTTCTTACTAAGGCAAAGATTTTGTAATTTCCTTCCCTGACCGTTTCAGGTAAGTTCATAATTTAATAGCTCTTTAGAGTTATTTTCATGTTAACGACAGAATATTGCAAACATCTTTCATTATGCATCGCGACCGAGGACTTTAATATAGGGAACTATTTTATGGTGTACGAAGGTAATGGAAAGAATTTTAATATTTCCTAGTTTTAATATTTAAAAGTTGGGAACAGCAAATAATTTAATACTCAGGTATAAACGTGGGCTAGGTATTTAATTAAAGTTATACGTATATGTAGGTAGATGATTTGAATACCTTCCTATAGGAAACTGTAAAACAGGCTGGTTAAGATTTTCTAGGTATGTTTGCATGACGTTTACTTTTTCGGGTATTGATAATCATAATCCCAAGTAATGATTAGCGTCTGTTTAACAATACGTTTTTAAAGTTTAAACGTCTCTTAACTTTAAGCAACGTTTATGAATAAGAGGATATAACTTCAAAAAGATATCCCAAAAGCGCAATTACGGTTTTATGGTGTCTTAAAACGTAATAACGTAAAGTAACCTTGTGAAGGCCGCAGAAACCCATTGAATGAGAGAAGCACAGAGCCGGTCGAAGTGGAGGTGCTTGGGGGAGGCCTATCTCCAGCAGTGGACGACTTTCGGCTGAAATGATGATGATGATGATGATGGAAATTATGATGTAATAGGACCAAGCATTTTGTTCAAAAAACCCCAATTAGGTACAAAATTTTTGAATCTCCTAAAGTTTTTACAATCAAGATCATATCTTATATCTTCTTGGTTTCGTTTTTCTGTGGGGGCCTAATATTTAAGCTCCCTACATTCCCACATTGAAGGTGTCATTGAAGGTGTGATTCAGAATATTATCAAAAAAACATTTGGCGAGTCTCAGAGATCCTATATTTATTAAATAGCTGTTCATTGCTTCTTTTCAATCAACGTTTTTCTGTATACAATGTACTCATAGCATCAGTGGAACTAAAAGCAGTACACACGTTTTAAAACCGCGTCCATTAAATGGATGCTGCAAACACGGTAGGTATTGATGGCCTAGTTACCAACTAAAATAACCTACTTCACTCGGTTACCTCTACCGCTCAAGGGTTAAAACAAAACATGTGAAACTGAAACCGATGGGGTGTACCATACCGTATATAGCCGTATATACAACAAAGCCGAAGTACGTTGAAATTTCATTAAAAGACATTTCCAATCTTCAAAAGTGTCAGCCAGTTTTGGTGCTCTTTTTTTTGCGTCCCGATTGGTCCTTTTTCGGTACCGTTGAACAAGCCCCGGGCGAAATGTCCACAACAACAAAAGTTTTCATTCGGTGACCGCAGCCTTCGGTAATATTTTTCTGAATAAGTTCGGTACTGCGTCACTGCAGATGATTTTTTAAATATTCTTACGCCAAATGAAAAAACGTATTGACATCAAACAACTGACATTTTTTATGAAATTTTGGTTCTTTAAGTAACATGATGCAGTAGATACAATGGGAAATTTTCCGCCAGGTTTCAGAACACCTTACTAAATAGTAAGTAGGATTTACCAAAATGCACGGTCCGTTCAATACTACGACCGTCTCACTAACATAACAATTAAACAAACTGACACGCCATTACAGCGGGCAGTTACAAAGTGACCCACCACTAAAATAGCCCTCCAATTTAGCGAGGTGCTTAATAAGTACCTGGCAACACGAAAAAGCACTTAAAACATTAAATATGGAGGCAAACCGTGGCTCCGTTCATATCTGCGACGCTGTAGCACCACGAAATATTAATGTTCACCGGACACCTCTATCGAAGCAAACAACCAGTGCCGAATGCTCAGAATATATGTAGAATAATCGAGACAGCTCGTATTCGATCATTATAATTCTATGCCGCACTATATCCAAAAACAAAAGAAACTGCCTCCCTCCAATATTATGTTTTACCATTTTTTGTGGAAAAATATTGTATACGTTCTGCACACAGAAATCAATATAAAACAGACTTAAGAAAGAAAGGTCGAACAAGTGAAATAAACATTTTATTTTTCTTTAAATATGGGTATCGGAATTGTTTTGACACGTCATATATAAAAAAATAAAAAATAAGCTAGTGTCGACATTTATTACCTGAGAAGAAATGGACATACAAACTCATGGGTCAAAACCTCTATTAAAGTCCAGACGTAATCTTGGTCAGATCATGTGAGGACAATGTAGATGAGTGCCTTGGACTTTTGAGGAAAAAACCACACAGATTTGAGTGGACCAGTCCAGTCAGTGTAAGCACTTGTCAGTAATCTCAGCACTTGAGAACCTCAACGACTCGACGAACAATTCCAAAGAAATGTTGCCTAGTTTTACGCGCGTTCGCAACTTTTGGTTCATTCTGAATTCTGTACCCAAATGTTACTCGTATATTGTAGTTCGAACCGCCCCAGGACAGGACAGCCAGAAATCAGGATCAGTCTATATTAGTTTGAAACTGTTATTACTTGTACGAGTAAATAATGATTTAACTTGTATTTGGGGAGATGTCGTACCGTACCTATTTATTGGAAATTTTGTTTGTTGACGGTTGGCCAATTCTCACAGCCGCAGGATATGAAAAGCGATATATCCACATATATGTTTTCACGTTCATTAGGTTGAGAGTATTTTCAGTTGAATGCTGTATTCGAACTAAATATTTAATTTCATGTCATTTGCTGGTTCGTGCGAAAGCATTGACGGACAGCGCTATATTGGTTTCAGTTTTTAATTTGCAAATGTCTGTTATGCAGTACCTACTTACGAGTACTTTGGTTTTGGAGCCAGACACTTCATTGCAATATCACTCAAATATCAGCAGGCCCATTCCCGTAATTAAAAACGTTCAAAATCTAGTCGCACTCTCATCTCAGCGACAATCAGTGCCAAAAACTTGTCAAAAATGTCAGGAAATTAGAGGAATTTTGGACAGATTGAGACTGTGAACGTTCTTAAAATTACGAGAATTGCCCCTCTGAAGGTAAATGACGAAAACAGGCTTGATATGTCTGTCTTCGCTCATATGCCTATAAACATCAATTTTTAAGCAGTATTTATGGCCGTGGTCCCCTCGTGCTACTTTCATCCAAAATTCGTCGTCAACGTCACCTTACCCTCGTACCCACCTCGTTTACTTCACTTCCATTTTCTTTTGACCCACTCACCAACAAATTATCATATTTTTCGTTGAAGATGAACCTTCGGAGACTATATTATTTATACTTACTTGGTGTGTTGGTAACGCACCTCATTATCTGGAAACAAAAGAAAGGATTTTATTATTTTCTGAAGTAATAATAACATATACGTGAAAGTTCAAAGTAGATGTCTCTAGGTATACTTAATAAAAGTTTTCCCAATTTGAGAGTTCGCGGTGTAGTACCGGACGTGTTAAAGGGACGCCCATTGTCAGTTAATAGACACGTTTCGAAGGAAAAGGGTAGGCCTTTGTCCAGCAAGGAAATTACTAAGCGACCAGGTGATTCAAATGTATGCAAATGTATCAAAATAAAGTTGACTATTACGTATTACGTCATTGAAAAACTTTCAGGGACATCAAAGTTATAACGTAGGAAAATCGCGTTCGGACCTTGTACTCGGATTACAAAGAAAAGCACTCACAATATTGAAATTTTAAGGCTCTGTATTCCCACTTTCTATGTTTATTACGCATGTTTCAAAATCCGTATCTTATTTTGTGCCAGCAAAAATATTATTCTATAACAGAAATAACATTCAATGCCTGAATGCAATTTCGCTGTAAAAACTATGAAAGGAAATTGGTAAAATACATGAACTAATACTGCGAGGGATGCCCAATTTATATTTTATTTGACCCGCTCCAGAGTACACGTCGATTCGATGTTTTATTAAAAATACATAACATTTTGTGATTTTTGGAATATTTAAAAATTTAGTGAACTATGCAAACCTGTGTACCGTGTAAGTATACAGGGTGGCAGGGAAATTGACAATCGGTTACCATGGATTCAGTATATGATTTTGGGAATTTCAACACAGAGGGGTCTGCGTTGACATTTTACATCGGTTATTACAAAAAAAATGCTGTTTCCAACAAAAGAGCAATACCTATGCGGTCGAAATTTATGGAACAGCAAATTTTTTTCAATAACCGAAAACAATTCAATGCAAAGGGGTCCAGAATGTACTGAATCCATGGTAACAGGTTGCGGGTCAATGTCCTTGCTACCCTGTATAGTTATAGTGATTACTCGTAGTTTCGTATATTACCAGACTATATACCTAAAGCCTATTCTGGAACGCTAACATTACAACTAGATTCTGTTAGAGATTAGTATGAAATCTGTCAGTTTTGAATCGAGATTCATTATTCGATAATACGGGCTCCAAAGTGTACCTTCATTAAAGTGTCAATATTTAATTGCTTTCGCTTTTGGCATTATAATAATTGACGAGTCTTACGAGTTAATAATTGAGCAGAGTCCAGGGGCGGTAGAATAATAATGATTATATTTTGGCCATAAATTTAAATGTTAAAGATTGTATAAATTACAAGGAACATCGGGATAAAAAGTATCCTATATGTTAATCCTGGTTGTAAACCATCTGTGTGCCAAATTTCATCCAAATCCGTTCAGCAGTTTTTGCGTGAAAGAGTAACAAACATCCATCCATCCATACAAACTTTCACGTTTATAATATTATATATAATATATATATATATATATATATAGTAGGATAGAATTGTTATAGGAATGTTAAACATAGATCTACATATTGTTTACACATTTTTGCAAATTAAATTAATTTGTCAGTTTTCATTTTATATTTAGGTTTAAATCTATTAGGCCAGTCATTTATAACATTAGGTAGGTTGAAAAATTGCACTGCACTGAACTTTGAACTTTTTTGGTAAAATTACCTATTTTTGCAGCGTTGTATCTCGGGTTTTATTGGTCCTATAGAACTACTCCTCATATTGAAGAATTACTTTAAAAATGTACTTGGTGACTAATAGATACCTACGTAGGATGCGTCTTTTAGAGGATATAACTCAAAAACTGAAAAAAATCCGAATATTTCAAGGTTTTTCGAGCACCATGTAGACAGGTTTTTCGAAGCTGCAAAATTGGTTTTATACTATTGGTATCTATCCTAACAACACCGAAATAAATCAGTGCAGTGCCATTTTTTGCGACCTGACACGATTTTTGTGTCTACGGTGACTGGCCTATATCGCGACTACATTATCTCGTTCGGAAACGAAATGTCGCAAATATTTTTCATGTCAATTAGATTTTCCGGATTTTCCATCTGGAGTGCAAAACAAGAAATGGTTTCAGTGGCTCTAAAATGTTATATATAAAAACTGTCCTAGCTTGCAGCTGTCCTATGATATCTCTGAAAGTCAATTATGAAAACTCAATTTTTATCCGAGTGTTTGCAGTGAGGAACATCCGCTGAAAAAAAAACTGAGATTTTACACAGATGGACAGGCTTTTAGGCTCATAGCAGTTTAATTCGGTACACAAAAAAAGAACAGCAGAACAGAAATAATGTTTATTGAGTAGTAAATTTCTAATTTTAACTCTAAAGTAAATTTGAATTTAGGTCCAATGACCAGGATGACTCGGTAATTAACATCTTCGAAATGATCATTAGGAACTTAACACCATACCTAATACAAAGTATACATACAATCCATTCTACAAAAAATATCTTAACACCGATCCGCTGGATCATCTCCACAATTTAAAAACATTTCCCAACTCAAATATGGATCGCAAAAGAAAAACAGCAGACGTTTTTTTCTCGAATTCGTTGACCTGAGAAAATATTTGCCGAAGTAGAAAAGTTAAG
This sequence comes from Apamea crenata, assembly GCA_949629185.1. NCBI lineage: Eukaryota > Metazoa > Arthropoda > Insecta > Lepidoptera > Noctuidae > Apamea > Apamea crenata. The sequence goes on along the minus strand of OX451366.1, from coordinate 7,837,201 downwards.
AAATAATGACACCAATGATTAAAAAATCTCGCTGTGAATAAGAGAAAAAATATTGTTCAGAATTTCGTGTCGGATTGTGAGAGACGGTGAGATAAAGTATAATGGATAGGATCACAGCCGAATTTAATATTAAACACTGAAGCTTTTAAACACTTTTTTTCGTATTAACAAATATTGTTGCTATCGTATTTTAGCCAAACGAGGCGTCGCGTCTTTTTGATACAATATATCTACCCGACGCTAGCGCAGTGTACCATACATTTACGCAGCTTCAATGCCTGCAAGGACATACAATAATGCTGATTGCAAACATGCTCAAGCTCCAAGTCAGTTTTGTTTATAGTTATTCCTAACAATACCACAACCTACTGGCTCGAACAATGGTATGAAGTCTTCCATAAGTCCTCATACCTTTGTTCAAGCCAGCTGGAGCAGTAATCGGGTACTTATCCCAGTTCGAGGCAAAAGTCTACCTAGTAGAAGGAAACCTGTATTTTTTAACAAACCAATTTCCTTAATTAAATTACTTCGACACGTTTGCTCATCCATTTCGTTCACAAAATTAATATTAATATCAATCTACCGTTTCCCCCTAATGGATGGAATAAAAAATGTTGGCCATTTGTCCACGGATTCACCATGACAGCGCGCAGCCCCATTATATTAGCTAAACACTACGCAGGGTATGTTGTATCGTATTTTAGTGGTGAGTCGCTCTTGCTTAACACCGAAAATCGATATTCTGTGGCCACAGAGATGAAGATGCAACGCTGTTCTGGTGGAGTTTCGAAAATGGATAAAATAAGAAACGAATATATCTGTGGTACTTAAACGAATAGGTATATGGTAAGTCGCTAAGATACACGAAATGTTCAGGTTCTTCCCGCGATGGTAACAAAGTCGTCCTCCCATCTCACCGCCGGACGACCGTCGTCTTTCAGTCTTTGGACGCCACTTGGCCAAAAAACCGGTGTCCTGTCCAACTACATTTGAGTTTTTATTGTTGTGTTGAATATTGGTTTCACAAAAATCCCTCGCCAGTAATACTTTCACGTATTACATTTAAACTCTAACCAAAATCGCCTTTTATTTTAAAAGCTCCCGATAAAATTACCATTGAAAGTATTTTGGCCATCCCTATTACCTTTGTAACTGCTGGGCCAAAACTACATTTATTATAACGCGGCAATTTAGAACACAAAGCAGGATCACCATTCTATGTGTACTTAGTCGCTTAGCGGTCCCATCATTGTTATTTCGGTCACGGATTTGTCGTACGTCCCTAACGCCATTCTCCTAATGGTAACGGAATGTATGATTAAATCTTCGTTGGTCACTGAGTTTGCTGTATCATTGCCTTCGCTTTAGTTATGTGAGCCTGGTACTTTTATGACGATTTTTAAGACGTTTTCATGGGTAATAAACTATGTATACTAATAACAAAAGCTGAAGAGTTTGTTTTATTGAACGCGCTAATTAATCTTAAACTCAAACTCAAAGCGTTTATTTCAAATAAACCAATTACAGGCACTTTTGGATTGTCAAGGGGTTGGTCAGTCAGAAAGATTAAGCTAGTTAGCCCATTCCAAAGCGCAGTAGGTACCCATGGAGAAGACCGGGCAAGAAACTCCATGGACACTCTTCTAAATCAAAATACTAAACGGTTACAAAATATAAATATGTAGGTTACATCATTCATGTTAAAATAATGCATGTGAGAACGACGCAGAACGTTAAAAGTATCCGTAATGAAAAGATAAAAAAAATCAAATATTAAATTCATTCATTCACTGACAGGCACGCACAGCCAAAACCGCTAGAGTCTAGAAGTATGCTTTTGCACAAGAGTTACGTACAGAATAGGGGTTGAACAGGTGATGAAAGTTTGTATGGATATTTGTAATTTTTTACTTGTATTTTTAGAAGTTTTAAAATTCCTGTATTATTTAGACTACTTTTTCTGGAATTTTGTCACGACTTATTTTCCTTTACTTTACCTCGCTTCGTAACTCAAAGGATTTATTATAACCTCAAAGCTCTACTTTTTCGTCGAATTCAATGTAGTGTTGGTCAGAGAAAATACTAATGGAAAATGTATTACTAGCTTATTCATTTTCCAAGGTAAATAGCAAAATCAAATTGAGAAAACAGAAAGTTAATAACGTCCAACTCCCTATAGACTGGCCAGATGAGGTTTGCTTTCTGCATTGTTCGTAAAACAAAAATTATGGGTTCTGTCGCTTGTATTTACTATTATTTATTGCGATATATTTTGTGGTTTTTGTACCCGTACGCTCGTTATCCTGTTGAAAAATGTTTTTTTTTACAATTTATCACCTGTTTTTCCGAACAAACTTATAGGTGTACTAGCTGCGCCCCACGGTTCACCCGCATAAGTTGCGATCTATTGAGAATATCGGAATTAAAAGTATTCTATGTGTTAATGCTGTTTATAAACTATCTGTGTGCCAAATTTCATTCAAATCCGTTTAGTAGTTTTTGCGTGAAAGAGTAACAAACATCCATCCATCCTCACAAACTTTCGCGTTTATAATATTAGTAAGAAGTAGGATAAGTTTGTTTTAACAAAAATCAGGTATATTAATAGTTGCACCTGTGACTAACAACTGACAGTTTATAGAGGACTTTTAGGGCTGCGACTCCAGCCTACACAACATTATTTTACATTTACAAAGCTTCTTATCTATTCAAATGGTGCTGTGTGAAATGTCCAGGGAAAAAAAAAATAAGAAATGTTACGGCGTGCGCGCTATGTAGCAGAGTCTTAGCACAAAGCGTAGATTATTTTTTTATCGTTCAAATGTTTTCATTTTACTGTTTATAAAACAGCAATCAAAAGTAATAATAAAGTAAGCATCATGCATAGTAGCATAGTCACTCTATAATGTTCCTACTGCTGCGACACAGGCCTCCTCTCTGTGAGAGGGAGTGGGCCTTAATCTTCCACGCAGCCCAGTGCAGGTTGGTAGATGTCACATGTCATCGAATTTTTGGTTCTAGGACATCCTTTACCGTTTTGAGAGCAGTGTTATTTTGACAGCACTGATGACCTTGAGAGCCGTGTTGAAGTTATTTACACAAAGTAAAGGGATTCGAACCTAAGACCATTGCTCTACTAGGCTACCACTGCTCTTAAGTAAGCCATAGTCCTCTGCCTCGCCTTTTCCCAATTATAATGGGGTCGGCTTCCAGTCTAACCAGATTTAATTTTCAAGTCAGTATCGCGCGTATTAATACTGATAAGTATTTTCAACTAATTGGAACTAACGGCCAATTTGTAGTCGTTACTGCCCTCATAATAACTAACTGCGACATTTAATCACTATTTACAAACAAACAGCAAAGTGAAACAGACAAATGACGAACATAACGTGAAATAGAAAGTGGAATCTGTTACTGTAATAGATTTGTTAATTTATTACTAAGATGGCTGTTTTTGAACAGGAGTTTTAGTTAGGGTTTTCTAAATTTAAGTACCGTTTTACCCATTAGCGTAGTTTTTCATTTTCCTGAACTTATTTTCCTACACTGTTAAATGAAACTCTTTACCAAAAGACGAATTGAAATTCTCCATAAATCCCATAATGTAAATGAGACAAAATCTAATATTCGATGAGAGTACTCGTCAAAGAAAATTCGATTCTGGCCATCCTAAAAAGATAATCTTCACTCAAAAATTATCATAAAGAAACAGATTATGGTAATGAAAATCGGATACGATTAAATAATATTTTTATTCGTAAACAACGTTACTTTATCAAACAATCTAACTTTAAATTATTCTGTAAGAAGGTTGTTATAACAAGGCTGAGGGACAGGTAAGGCCAGCTTGATTCAAAACTCCGTCTTGTGGTGGTTGTGGGCCAGAAATAGGATCATTTACATATCTTGTGGGTGTTGAGAGAATTTTCTAAAGGTATGCACTCGAACCAAGGGTAAGGTAAAGTGTGCGTTTATCACCTAAAATACTTGGAAAACAGTAAGTCTTTTTTTTTTGTAGAAGAGTTTTATGTGACCATTGGGTCACTAATTCGTCAGAGTTGGCAGAAAAACACTTCGACAAGTTAAACATTTAACTACAGTTACTAAGCGTTTATAATATTTCTATGTTCCAATGACGTTTTACTGCAAGTGGGCCTAACATCTGTGATCGTTTAGGATCAAATATAATCGTCATCATGTCAGCCGAAAGAGGTCCACTGCTGGACAGAGGCCTCTCCCAAGCATCACTTTGACAGCTTCCAGCGGATTCCTGCGACCTTCACCAGGTCATCGGTCCATCTCTAGGGAGGCCTTCCAACGCAACGCCTTACGGTACGCAGTCGCCACTCCAGAACCTTTCGGCCCCATCGGCCATCTGTCCTGCGGGCAATGTGTCCTGCCCGATGGCTCCGACATAACCCGACAGGGTCCATACTGATCTTTTACCTTGTATATACCATCTATGTAACACATATGGAATGTAATAAAGTTTTGAGTATTGAGTAACCTGAAGAATTGCCAAACTTAAGTGGTGGTCACTTGAGTTTGGCAATTCTTTTGCATTGATATAATGATGTCAATTTTTAGTCACACGACATTTTAGTACTTAATTGCAACTTTTGCTTGCGTTACTTCTGGAAACCAAAAACAATTTAAAAAAATGTGTTAGATGGTAAAGCAAGTCTACTCCGAAGTAGTATCGGCCGAATGTTCGGCCGTTTCCTGCTACGATGTTACTATTTGGTTCGGTCGGTTCCGATCCTACACTCTTTCGAATATTGACTATGGTCCCGACCCAACTGAGCCGATCTGAGCTGTTTTCGCATTTTTCAATAATATTCGGTTCGGCCATGTGCCGGTCCGATCCGAACATTCGCACTTTGCACTTTGGAGACCCCCTGGCTCATAACCATCAAACTCTTCTTCATTCATAACAATTCTACATTAAAACATGTTACTCTACTTCATTATAAAGAGCGTTTTCAAAGAAAAGCGTCGAGCTAACCGAATTAATATTAATGAAGAGAAAATAGCCTAAAGGCTTGGGTGCGGGGGAGGGCTGCGGATTCAAATCCGACCCTTGAAGCATGACCTTATTGTTAGTGAGCCTACTCCTAGCACTGTTTGCAAGAAGATTTTTTATACATTTTATGGACACAATGAAAGACTGGTAGGAAGGTCACGCTTTGTAGAAAATATAAGTCTTCGTTGACAGAAAAAATGTTCTATGCAACTGAGGAATTTTGAATGGGTTTCCTTTTTGGAACGAAGTCCTTTAACGTGGTTTGTGGTAGGAGTTGACTGGTGGAAATCATTACGTTACAAAAATCCGTTGTGCCTCATGCGACACTCTCTCTCTGTCTCTTTTTATTATATACGAGTATGTGTGTGTTTTAGAGTATTGCGGCGGAGGTCCACCGACCATGCACGTTTGATTTTTAGAAGTCGGTTAGTAAATTCAATTCTAATGAAGGGGAAGGATGATCCATATCACTGCTCTTGCTAATTGTGATGGACTTTCCAGAATTAAACAAGTCACCTTTCAAACAAAAAAAAAAAATCGGTTCAGCCATTTGGAAGCTACAGACAGATAGACACACAGATACACAGACACGTTAAACTTTTAACATCCCTCTGTTACTACCGGGGGTTAAAAAAAAATCGGTCAGTTTTCTCACGATATTGACCCATTCCAAACCTTAATTCCAGTCCATCTCTACCCGAATAATACAATTTGTGTATTGTGCATCGACTACTCTCAACGGAGAAGACACGGTAAATTACCGCACTAGTATTTAGGTGGATTGTAGGCAATTAGAGCATCATGTGAGGGTCCGTTGCGCTCTTAGTGCGACTGCAGACATCAAATGCAGGAATCTATTTGTAAAGAAAATGGCGTCGAATGTAGGACACTGACGACTAGTTACGACTAGATGTCTCAAAAAGTTATTAAAGTGAATTACAGATTATTTTTACTAGCTTAACCTTAATTGCCATATATTACGTGGCAATACCGCCATGTTTCTCGGGTACATTACCAGTCGACAGCGATGCGGATGAATTTTTCGACGCTATATTTAAGTTTGCTAATGTTAAGATATTAAATAATTATTTTCATTAATTAATTAGGTAGGTGTGATTCATGTACTTTCATTTTAATTCTGAAAAAAATAAAAATGTCTGTCTTCCTTACAAAATGGACCTTAAAATGAAACATTTTCAGACCTCAGTACTCATTCATAATTTTGTCGCAAAGAGAAAACATGTGTCTCTCAAAGACCCGAATACATTAGTTTGATAAACCGCGAATGTAAACATCAGAGGTCATTTTCAGAGAGAATTTCTTCGTTCCAATTAGGCTTGTATACACTTGCTGCTTCTCGATTCTCAGGAATTCGTAGATTTCATTTGTTTTTACTTCAAACATTCGATGTTTACAAAAGTGTCCAGTGATGGCTTCGTTACTTCTCTTGTTATTTGTTTTGTTCATTAGCGGATTTGAATAAAGAAAATGTACGCTGTTTACGATTTGTCATCCTTCATAGTTTACAAATAGGTGTCTCGGATATCCACTTACAATAAAAAAATTGTTTTGTGTTTTGATTATTTTACTTTACGATTTTTAGCGTATTCATTGCAAGGGGAAAATAAAATGTATTTTAGTTAAATAGGTATTTCTCTACGGAAACTTCACTGCTTTTAACTTCTTAAGATAATAGAGAGCAGTGGTAGCCTAGTGGTAGCGGCCGGGACTTACGAGTCGTAGGTTTGAACCCCGACAGGCGCTTTCATCATTTTCCTGCCCTTATCCCATGTTACTTGGGGTCGGCGCAACACGTTTTCTTCTTCCATTCTCCCCTGTCAACCGTCACGCTATCATTCACTCCCTTCTCTTTCATATCATTCCTCACACAATCCATCCATCTTTTCTTCGGCCTTCCTCTCCCTCTCCATCCGTCAACATGTATATTCATCACTCTTTTAGTCACATGCGTTTCGTCCCTTCTCATCACATGCCCATACACTTTGTGTAAATTACTTCATCACCTCTGCTCTCAAAACGGCGAAGGAAAACATCGTGAGGAAACCGGCATGTCCTAGAACCAAAAATTCGAACACATGTAACATCTACCAACCCGCACTGGGCCCGCGTGGTGGATTAGGGCCTACAGAGAAAAGGCCTGTGTCCCAGCAGTGGGAACGTTATAGGCTGATTATGTAAGATAATAAAGAGGAAGAAGATCGTTAACTACTTTGTGAAATGTTTTGCTAAAATTCTAAGACATGTAAGGAACGGTTGACTTGAACGGTTGGCGTGGCCTTCGATAAAATTATCGTGACCGACTAATTTCTTTAAAGAAATTATGGGCCGGGGCGTGTTTGATCTATCGATAACTGTTTACTTTGTACCTGACGTTTTAAGGCTGGTAGCACTTTAATAAACTACTTTTACTGAAACAAACTGAAACACGAAAAAGTTTTTTCCATTTTGTCGATCGTGTCTGTTACTGATGGAAATAAAATGAAAATTCAGTAAAAGGTAAATTAAATCTTTTGAACTGTTCATTCTAAGATTTTATTTTACTGTTTATGTTTCAGAATGTCGAACAGATTAATAGCTTTTTCTACAGCAGGTTAGTAAAGTCATATTTTAATCTACTCTATCTTATAAGAAATACGTTTTGCATTGTTTAATAACTACTTTTGAATAACTACAGCAACCGTATCATACCATATCAACCACCATAGAAACGGGTTTTGTCGACAGAAGAATAGACAAAATGACTGATTGTAAAATGATTATCGTCTTAGGCATGGTCATGAAGAGAAGAAATGTTTCTATTCTCCAGTCGACAAAAGTCTATTATGTCAGACATGACAACCAATTGTTCTCTACTTTAGACACATGGGGGTAGAAACATTTCTTCTCAACAAGTATCAAATTGTCTACATCAAATTATAAGACAAAAAAAATATTTCACATAATGTTTTAATTATTTCACATGGGCACTTATGAAACGTCAGAAGCTAGGTGCACGGTTCCAATCGATCGTTTCTTATGGAGAAGAGCCGGCAAGAAGAATATATGTTGATTTTAAAATTTACTGTTGCTGTGGAACAAAATAAATATGTCTTTATCTTCATAGAAACGTGAGGCCCGTGCTTGGCTGAAGAGATGTCGAGTTGGATAGAAAAAACTTTGTCTATTCTTGGTAGAATAGAGATAGAATTGGTCATGGTACGCGAGGTGGCAGAATATGCCATCACTACACAGATTATATGTATATACATACACTAGCTTCTGCCCGCGGCTTCGCCCGCGTGGATGTCGGAAGTTATCCCACGGGAACGTGCTACCAGGATAAAAAGTATGTGCTTCCCCAGGATGCCATCTCCCTCTTTGCCAAATGAGAAGTTCAGTGGTTTAGGCGTGAAAATGTAACATACAGTTTCAAGTTCAAATCCTCCCCTGAAAACCGAATTACCCCTTTTTGCCCCGTCAGGGGTCAATTTTCGATAACTTTACATACTTATTATTAATTATTTTCTGTCGAAAGTATCAATACTGAGTTTTGTTCGTTCGTTCAAATTCTTCCACACAAATTTTAACACCCCTATATCCCCTTTAAGGGGTAGTTTTGAAATACTAATAATGATAAACTTTATTGCTTACTTAGGCGAGTATTCATGCCAATTTTCAAGATTATTAACCTAACGAATAAGATTTTTCATATAAACTGTATCCCCGCTTTTCCCACAGGGGTGGAATTTTGAAAAATCATTTGGGATGTGTTCATAAATTGACTCAAAGATTATTTATACCCATTTTCGAGTTAATCAAGCCACGCTGTAAAATCCTCCCCTGTAAAATTGATTACCCCTTTTCAGGCCGTCAGGGGTAGATTTTCGGAAAACCCTGATACACATTATTCTTTCCTTTCAATTTTAGGTATAAATACTGACTTTCGATTAAATCGGACCGCGCACTAAAATTCTTCCATACAAACTTTGACACCCCCCAATCCCCTTTTAGGGGGTAGTTTATAAAAACAAAAAATGCCCAACTTCATAATTTACTTAGATAAGTATTCGTGCCAAGTCAGTCAGTCAGTCAGGACTTTGAATTTTATATATATAGATGTACACCTAAGTCACTATACCACTAGCTTCAGACCTTAATAGTGGACGGTCCACGCCTGCATCATGCATGTTAATACAACCAGAAATTGCTTCGAACGGACAGTTCACCATGTTGTAATAATACACATCAGAATTCTCGAGGAATACATTCCTCAACGTCTCCCTTGTCATTTGCGGTAAAGTTGTTGCATTTCACAAGCGCATTGCAATTTAAACCTTATGTGAATGTCGTAAAACTGACATGATGTACGCTCCTCATTTTCATAGACTATTACAGAATCTTGTGATTCCTGTAACTACTCTACATACCTATACGTCTCTATCCATTCCAACTAGACAATTGCTGTTCGAGTAATTGAATCAATTTGTTTCTCCTATGTCAGGAATATGAGTATTTTCATCATAGTTATTGAGTGTTATATTTGCGATGGTAATGGAAACTAAAATGTGCTGCGTACATGGGACAAGAGTAGAAAGATGATGAATGGAGACTGTGCTAGCAGTTTTTGTGTAACTTGATGGTTGACTGACATTAATTAAAAATTAAATTAATTTACAGGTACAGGTAGATAATTACATTTATGCTCAGATCACTTAAAACACAATGCTATCTCTTTCCCTCTCTGTACAATCTTTATATTGTTTTCTTTTCTTACAAATGTGCTGACATCAAATAAGTACTTCTTTCGGACTCTTCCGAAGTAGAATTTTCTTTTTCTTTTGTCTAAGTATATTTTCAATACATACTTATTTAAATTCTCAAGTCTCGTTGGCCTAGTTGCTCGTTAGTTCGATTCCCAGGTCGTGCACAGTGCCATTGGGTTTTTCCATCAAGAATTTCTCATGAGCAGTCCGGAGTCGGGATTTGTGACCGGTTGAAGGCAATAGGCTCGCCCCCTAGGACAGAACAGTTCTGGCAAAATATGGGTCTACAGGCGTGAAGTTACGTTAAATTATTTACAAGTAGACATTGGCGCCGATTCCCTTGTTCACAAACTAAACTAATGTTTATCTTCTGTCCTTTTCTTAATGGAATAGAAAGAAAAAGATGCACTGAACTTAAATTTAGTTTAGTTAGTGAACCATGGAAATCGGTGCCATTATGTTTCTCTGCAAGGCTATATTTAGAAAATAGATTGTTACTATTTTAAGTGATCATAACCTTAATAATTAAGTAATGTTTACTTTTATCCTGTTTATTTTTATATCGTTCTTTCTAACAACTAGTAGATCTGTTTAGTAATATGTGGATAACGTTGTGAGTAGTATATTTGTTACCTTTATTATTAAGTTCTAACCTTTACAATACTCTTTGTTGTCCCAAAATAAATAAAGTAAAATCCATAACAGCAGTATTAAAGCAAAGTGAAAATATTCCCATGTTAGTAGATACCACAAATATTTTTAAACAAGTTTAACGTCTGAGTACTCAGAGGAATTCACAAAGATGGATACTGTTATAAATCACACGTTATATTCAAAGTTGAGGCCGGGATTAATATCGCCTTATGAATGCCATATTAATGTATTGTATTAGGCATAAGAGAACACACTTTAAAGGATTACCTACTCAAGTTTTTAAGTAATTAATGTTCGTTTACTTTGATTAATTGTTACAATTCGTATTACCTACCATGTTTTAATTTATTGTCTTAGTTTTTAACTGAGTTGTCCGGAATATTACCCTCAGGGGCACCGCGAGGAGTATTTATGGCAGAAAAAAGGACACATGCTACGTGTAATTCTCGGGTTGGATTTCATGATTTGCACGGTACGTAAATTGTTAATGGGAGACCAAATTATGAAGTAATGAGTAAAAAAAAATACAAATACACCAATGAGTACACATTTATTTTATACTAAGTATCATGACAATCAACAACACCGTACACTTAGTATATTTACACTCGATCGATTGCGTTTCACTACCCGAAATTTCCCCAACAATAACACAAATATTTTAGCGAGGAAAACACACTTCCTTGATTGGTTTCGGAACATTCATAGTTTGAGTTGAAGTTTGTCTTACAAAAATTTGTCGGCGCTTCATAGCTGTCATTGACAGAGTTACACATATTATAGATTTGCACCAATATATCACTCAAATACACAGCAATAGAAAATGGCAGGAAAATTTTTAAAAGAGTATTAAGAAAATACCTCACTTCAATTCAGGGTGTTTATTCCACCAATGACGGTTTTACAATCAGACCAAACTTAGGTTAGGTTAGGTCATTATAAGGTAGCTGTTGCCCTCGACTACGTCTACGATCCAGGATGATAATAACGAGCTCATGTCCTTTTCCAGTTGATGGTCTACCCTTGTGCCGAATTTCATCCAAATCCGTTCAGCCGTTTTTGCGGGAAAGCGAATACAAAAAATCTAATCTTTTCTCTTTATAATACCGATTATAAGTTTAGATTAGTTTAGACTAATACCCCACATCAGTCGAAACCATTATCAGTCTTTTGAAAATATTTTTCGGAAAGCTAGTTATTCTCCCAACTGATTAAAGAGATTTTGCACGACATACCTATAGAATATGAACGCTCCTTTTCATTCATTCAGCCGAGAGACACTGAGACTGTTGGACATAGGCATAGGACATAGTGGTGGTGCTTGGGGGATCCCAAGCACCAACCACTTCGACCGGTTCTGTTCTTCTCGCATCCAGCAGATTCCTGCGGTCTTCACAAGATCATAAACGTAGTGAGAGGCCTTCCAACTCTACGCCTTACGGTACGCGGTCGCCACTCCAGAACCTTTCGGCCCCATCGGCCATCTGTTCTGCGAGCAATGTACCCTGCCCACTGCTACTTAAGTTTTCAAATTCTTCGGGCTAAGTCGTTATGCCCAAGCATTAAACCTTCTCTAAAAGGTGTGTCCCTAATAATTATGTGACAAGATTCTAATAATAGGACGGGACTAGGTCACCGGGTAAATAATTGAATTCTGCAGTGTGATACATCTGGCGACACGGTTGGCGCAGTGGTTGAGTGATCGACTGCTGCGCTGCATGTCACAGGTTCGATTCCCGCACGGAACAAATATTTGTATTGCCTACAGGTAGTTGTTCCGGATCTGGCTGTTTGTGTATGTGAGTTTAAATGTTTGTAAATGCACCAACGATACAGGAGAAATTCCTAGTGTGCAACGTTTTAAAAAAATTAAAATAAACTATTTACCCACCATCTAAGTAACTAAGCACAATCCACCACCAGAAAGTGTTACGTTACTTACACACACACAGTGAGTCACAGCATGTCAGAAATAAATTACCTATGCTCGCTCTGAAATATGATAGTGGAAGACGCAGTAACAATGAGCGACAGCGTAAGTCCCCACGGCTTAATCAACGTACGCAAATGACACCGTAATGCTATGCCGTCCTGGTACCGTGCTTTATTTAAAATAATATTAGCTTATGAATTTCAAGGAAATTGTTGGATGGTTTCTGCGGTTTTTGGAAGGTGTGACTAAAGATGATAATGGGTAACGGTTTGAGTGACGTTGCCGCTAAAACTTTAGTTTCCTACGATAGCAGTTGCCGCCACATACCGGCCGCAGTGAAGGCTGTCCTGAAAATTATGGCATCGTGGTTTGACTTTACGATGTCAAGAAACGCTCTCTAGGGAAACATACAAACCTTCTTTCATAATAACGTTTCAGTTATGTCATTCGGTGGTGAATAGCGGACGCTATGTGGCAGTCACCGCAGTCTTACGAAACCCTAACTTTACGGTTAGTGGTTGCGGTCGCCTTTGGAACAGGGCATTACCACCAGCCCACCAGGTCTTATAGAGCAGGGCAGAAGTGGAACTGCTCTGCTTTTTTGTTCTATGACTAAGTACAAAACACTGCTTTTTTGTTCTATGACTAAGTACAAAAAAACAGTGCAGTTCAACTTCTGCCCAGCTATAAGAGCTGGTGGTAAGCCTCAAACAACAACATTAAGAATTGTATAACAACCGCTGCGAAATTCCATCTCAGTGGCAATGATACGGCCAATACAAATAAAACACACACGATGACTGAATACTCATTCAATGTTCAATTATTCAACCCTTGTCTACGATTTAACATTATTATAACCCACGCCTCTAACGACCACGTTGTAGTTACAAAATGTCTAAATAAAAAATAATATTTTTTATTTAGACATGTTGTAACTACAACGCGGTCGTTACTGTTTAATGCCCTATTGGGCATTACGACATAGCCCGAAGAATTTGCAAACTTAAGTAGCAGTGGGCACATTGCTTGCAGAACAGATAGCCGATGGGGCCGAAAGATTCTGGAGTGGCGACCACATACCGTAAGGCGTAGCGTTGGAAGGCCTTTTTTTTTGTGGATGGGAAATCATCAAATGACCCCTCCCGCTCTGGGTGGAGCAGAAGGGAGTGTCAGACTCTTACTGACTAAAACCCACCCGTGTTCCTTCCTTAGCCCTTTCTGTTCCAGGGCAGCGGTAACCCTTTGGGATGATCCCGCCGCCCTGGCAGGCAGCGTTGGAAGGCCTCTCACTACGTTTATGATCTTGTGAAGGCCGCAGGAATCTGCTGGATGCGAGAAGAACAGAATCGGTCGAAATGGTTGGTGCTTTGGCTCCCCCAAGCACCACCACTATGTCCTATGCCTATGTCCAGCAGTCTCAGTGTCTCTCGGCTGAATGAATGAAAAGGAGCGTTCACATTCTATAGGTATGTCATGCAAAATCTCTTTAATCAGTTGGGAGAATAACTAGCTCTCCAAAAAATATTTTCAGAAGACTGATAATGGTTTCGACTGATGTGGGGTATTAGTCTAAACTAATCTAAACTTATAATCGGTATTATAAAGAGAAAAGATTAGATTTTTTGGTATTCGCTTTCCCGCAAAAACGGCTGAACGGATTTGGATGAAATTCGGCACAAGGGTAGACTCTAGAGCTCGTAATTATCATCCTGGATCGCAGACGTTGTCAGGGGCAACAGCTAGCTTATATTAACCTAACCGAACTTTGGTCTGACTGTAAAACCGTCATTGAAAGATATTATGACAGAGAGGACGTTTCGCATTTACGAGTAGGTTGTTTTCTAGCAGACACAAGTAATAAAAATCGAAACGAACGCAAAAGTATAAAGCTAAAAGCTTCTTATTTTAAATTCGATCATAAAAAAGAAAACACATTCGTTTCAATGAATGCTAACTCCTTTCTACATTTACGTAATCCTTTTTGTTTCATCGATACGTGGCCATGTTTGTTCGCATACAGTATCCACATTAAGAGCTCACTAATGAATCTCTGTAATGATATTACAAACTCGAAAGTCATACTAATTAGCGAATACAAATTTTGCCTTCGGATACGTGTCCAAGCTCCAGTTTCTGTTAGTATTCTTTCCTTTAACAAGTACCTATTGCTTAGCTTTCATGTAACTTGGCCATTTTCCTGAAAGTTTACTAAGATATTTGCTATTGATAAATCTAGTCTACAATTTTCTGAATTCATGATTGGGAAAAGAAAAATTATCTAAAGGCGCAGCAAATGGCGTCGCCTCGTTTTGTTACGAAGTTACTGGAATCACCAAAAAGGTCAGATAAGTCACTGGCTGGTGACACTGGTTTCGTGGCGGCTGTCTTTTGATGAGAGATGATGTCAGGAGAGCCGCTGTCGTACCCCATCCACGACGTAATACTATATTCTGGCACAATTCTGATGATTTGAAACTACCGGTAAAGGCGATCCTAAAATTAGAAATAACAAGTCTATATGGAATTACCCTTATACTTAAAAGTGGTTAGCGAAACTTCACAGACCTAATGGAATCGGCAAATTATAGCAATAAATATAGCTAAAAATGAGTATATAAGTTTGAAGGTGGCGCCAGTGACAGAAAAGTTGAAAGGAAATCGTTTAGCATGGTATGGGCATGTGATGAGAAGGGACGAAACGCATGTGACTAAAAGAGTGATGAATATTCATGTTGATGGATAGAGAGGGAGAGGGAGGTCGAAGACATGATGGATGGATTGTGTGAGGAATGATATGAAAGAGAAGGGAGTGAATGATAGCGTGACGATTGACAGGGGAGAATGGAAGAAGAACGTGTTGCGCCGACCCCAAGTAACATGGGCAGGAAAATGATGAAAAAAATTTGTAACAGAAAATCAATGAGATTTTCTGTTACTATTTTTAGCTCAGTATTATGTACATATTTGTAGTTCTTATTTCAGTGCACTAGTAGTAGACCAGTAAACTTGCATAACATAATATCACGCCTTTTATATTGCCTGAAGGGTTGGGCAGAGGTGTACTTATAGTACACCCACATTTCGCCAGTTATGTTTAAGTCCCATGTAATAGGGTGCGAGCCTATGGCCATCTGCCGGGCAGAAATCCAGACTGCGAGATGCTACTGAAAAATTTCAGATGGAAAAAACCAATAAAATTTTGCCCGACCAGAGAATCGAACCCAAGACTTCATGCTCAATAGTAGCGCTTGCGACCACTAGACCAATGGGGAAGTCAATCTAGTAACCTACGCTTTTATAAATAGGGCCCTGCACTCGATCGTTTGTTCTATATACGTTTGTGCTAGCACTTTACATTAACATATTTCAATTTCTTGGATTGCTTTGTTTGATAGTCGATAATGTCTATTAGTTTGTTTCCCTAGAGTGGGCTCGATATTGAAGTAGATAAAGTAAGGCGGAGGTATTGCGATAGTGAAGTATACAATATTGCTTTTTTCCTACTCATATTTTTTACCTGTGAGTATTATGTTGAGCTGAAGTTATCTGATAGAACTTCAAAATATTACATGTAGAATAGTAGAACATGTAGGAATCCCTTTTTTAAAAAACAGCCAACAGATTATCCAACATAATCTGTCTAGGTATAATGTACCCAATACTGGTACATAGGCCTCCTCCCTATGAGAGAGAATGGGCCATAATCCACCACGTGGGCCCAGTGCGAGTGCAGATGTCATATGTCTTCGAAGTTTTTTGGTTCTAGGACATGTCCGTTTCCTCACGAAGTTTTCCTTCACCGTTTTGAGAGCAGTGCTGATGAAATGAAATACACAAATAAAAGTGCCTGTCTGGGTTTGTGCGCATGACCTACAAACTCGTAAGTCTGGGCTGATAAACACTATTTTTAATAAAGAAAGAAAGAAAAAACTTTATTTGGACACAGTTCGTGAAACACAAAATACAAAATTAATAAAATAAAAAATAATGTTTCAGACAACAATAGTGTGTGCCTCACGGCTGCGCCAAAAAGGTTCATTTCAGCATTAATGCCAGACAGATGCTGTCTGACGCTGGTTTTCTAATGAACCTTTAGGTTAAAGTGACGGGGAGTACCTACACACAGTTTTAACATACCTAATACATAGTTATAAATAAATAAATAAACTGGTAATCACGTACATATCATTACAACACAAAACAAAAACAAAACAAAAAAAAAAAAAAAAAAAAAACAAAACAACAGTCTCAGCAAAACCTGTTTTTCTCGATCAATCTACAAGATGAGATTGATCCGTGAACGGTGCACTCAAAGCGCAACAGGCCGCCGACAAATACACAAAAGTCTTTCAATGATTCATTGATTCTATCGCCAATCCATACTTTCTTGTTTTGTTTTTAGAGTGTGTCGGACAATCAATCACATAACAGTTTTATATTAATAAAAAAAAAACCTAACAAATGACAAACGCAGTAAACGTTTTGCCTACCTGGGTGGTAACGACTAATAAAACGAATATTCTAATTACTTTTATGAACCAAACTCGTAGAACAATTAAGGAAAGAAAACTACTTGGGAAGTTTCAGCGAACCGTAAAAATTATAAAACATTTTCTTTCTTTTTCTTTCCAAGTCTCAAATATCAGCATATCAACATAAAAGTTGAAACGAATTATTTTTACCGTAAAAAAATACGATTTTGGTTCAATAGAATTACCTACGTCTTACTTTGTAAAAGCAGTAACATTAATGTTTAAAATCTCGAGAGGTTTCGTCTGTGTAAAGAAAAATGGTAGATACTAATAAAATAATATTATTCTTTTACAGCTTTGTAAGGCTTTTACAACTGTTACAGCCCTGTAAGGTTAATTTTTATTACGTTTAGTATTTGAAATATTTTTTTTTATATTTGAGCTGGTTTTTCAATCGACAGATAATTTTTATGGTTACAGTATTCCCCTATTCCAGTTGTAGCCTGCCAGGGCCGCGGGTTGTTCGAAAGAGATACCGTGGCCCCTGGCACAGGCAACTGAAGGAACACGGATGGGTTTTAGTCAGTAAAAGTCTGACACGCCCTCCCGCTCCGCGCAGAGCGGGAGAAGTCATATGATGATTTCCCACCAAAAAAAAGAAAGGTTACAGTATTTGTGGGTCTCAGCAGCCACAGTAGCAGTTAGTTAGTCATTTAATTTGAATAGTTACTTGTGATAAATATTCTACAAGTTAAGTAAAAAAATGGATAAATATAGAGCTATATTTAGAATAAGTAGATATTATATTTCACTGACCTTTAGCAATTTTCCAATAGTCTCTCAAAGCTGCGAATGTAAGTTCGAGATCATTGCATTTCAAAATGGAAATGTTATTACTTTACAATATCATAAATGAGCTCTATTTTATACATTACTTCAAATGGCACTTCTGTAAAATTGGTATTTTGTAGATCCGAAAATACCTATTTCAGAGCTTGGCAACTTGGAAGCAATGTGCATTACCTATCTCGAAGTTTTCCAAAGCAGTCTATAAAAACTACATCCTTTAGGAAAATCTTTCATCTAATTTAGAAGTCCAACAAAACTACACGTACAAAATATTATATCTGACGAATCCTTTGACCATTCCAAAGTCAAACCATGAGTTCCGTTTTCTTCCTAAATAAATATTTAGTTGATATTACCCCTTAGCGCCCACGAGCAGCAATTGTTTCCGCAACTTTTCACTTTGTTTTATGTTCTCCGAGATACATTTTAATAACAATCCGAGTAATAATTTTAACTTTGTATTGATTACCTGTAAGTTTGCCCTTGCTGTTATTATTATCAGTACCTACGCTAAGTATTTTTTTTTTATATGGTAATCTGTGGATAACGTCGTGGGTAGTATATTTGTTAATTCTATTATTTTAGTACTCCAATCATGTGTAATATTTAATATACTGCTGTTTGTTGTCCCTAATAAATAAAAAAATTTAAAAAAAAAACTAATTTGTCTCTCACATCAAGTATACGGGTTTGTACGAAAGTGCACGCAAGAAGTAATTAAGCTGCAGTCGCAAAGTTTCCGATGCTTATAGTTATTTATTATGCTATATAATAATTATCTATAGAGCCCTACCTGTCAAAGTAGAAACTTCCATTCCAACTAACTTGAACTCGAGTTTGTCGAACACTCTAAGTGAATGCTTGTATGTATGTGTGTTTATCATGATTGTGTAGAAATGTGGGGTGTTAATGTGTGTGTTTTGTTGGCTGTCAATTTGAGTTAAGAAGGGCAGAGCAGTGTGAACCGAGGGAATTGATAACCAAAATAGAATTTCACAAAATTAGCGAAGCAGCTCCGCTCTGTTTTAGTGGAACTTGGTAAAACACAGCATAGATTCGTTTTATTTACATCAACTGCTGAACGCGATGCGGAGAAATAAGGAAAATAACACGAGGAAAGTTTCGCATACAAATGTGGATAAGTTGGGGAAGACCAAAAAAGCCATGGATGGGCTTTGTGTAAAATGATACGGTTAGAAAGGGTGTGATTGGGTGTAATGAGAAGACGGCAATAAAGAAGTATAGAAGAACATGTGGCGAGAGAGGAGGGGCTTTTGACTAAATATTAGCAGCCGCACGGGTCAAGCTACGCTGGTCGTGGTTGGTCCGTGGATGCGGGACCATCTTAACATACCAAAACCGTTGATACGAAAACCGTTGGTACCGGCTGTCATTCGTGGATCTTTGACAGTCGTTACGGGACATCAGAAGCCCGAAAGTCTTACAACCAGTCTTACCAAGGGGTATCCTATTACCTAGTAACTGGACTGTGGAGGTCAGATAGACAGTCGCTGCATATAAAATATTGATATTCAGCTGCATCCGGTTTGACTGGAAACTGACCCTAACATATCTGGGAAAGGCAGATGATGAGAAGAAGAAATCACGTTGCGAAATCCCAAATAAGTTGGGATAAGGACAAGAGAATGATGACTTCACCCGATGAACGTATGAAAAAGACCGTTCACTTCACAATGCACATTTTCTCCGCGCGTTTATTCACTTTGATCTAATTGATAGACAGGCTCATTGTACTGTCAGTTCACAAATGTTCTCAAGTAGGTAATCTAATTTTCCGCATCTACATATCTTCAGTTATTAATATAATTGAAATTAATACCCGCCATTGTTCTGTCAACGGTGTTGTTAATTAACTCTAAGCTGATTCGAAACTCTATCATTCTAGTCTATATATACCCACGCAAAGTTTGTTGATCAAATAGGATAGCTAATCACCGTTCGCGATTTATTTGCCAAACATGTAAACAAATATGAGTATTTGGTAAAATAATTTTGATTCGTATACAATAAAGTTCAGTTTACGCTACAACTTCGAACATTCTCACAGCTTTTTAAGTAGTACCTACTAGTCACTCTGAAATCAACTTAATTACTACTGAAATAAAATTAATATTTGTTTAATTTGAAATAACAACAATTAGAAACATACATTTAAATAGTCCTTAGGTATGTTGTAATAAGAATAATGACACTTCGCAAGACGCTAGACGTTCCCAGATGTATTAACAATACAATATCTATTGAGTCTCGTTAGGCCCTTAGTACAGACACGTTTTTCTTGCCGTGAAAAACTACGGTTTATTCGCCGTGTGTAGACACGGTCGTCAGTGTTGTATGAATTACTATGGAATCTTGCTGACCGCACAACTGCTTTCTACGGCATGGTTTATTATACGCAGTAACGTAAAGAAACCGTGCCGTGAACAAATGGGCTTAAGTGTCCTTCTATCGATTAATTAATTCGTAATTTTTTAAACATAACTTATACCTAGTCTAAATCTATTTAGGAAACCTGCACCTTGAAAGTTATTATTAGTAACAGGGCGAGCTTTAGGAATATACTGTCACACACGTAGTTACATAATAGTGTTAGTGGAGTCGAGAAAGAAACTGTCACACAAGTAATTATTAATGACAGCGAGCTTTAGGAAGACACTGGCACACAGGTCCATATACACATAACTATTTCCATTTTGTAGAAAATTATTTGTAATATCAGCCTATAATGTTCCCACTGCTGGGACACAGGCCTCCTCTCTTCGAGAGGGTGTGGGCTATTATATACCAGACAAATCCAGTGCGGGTTGGTACATGTCACATGTCTTCGTATTTTTAGTTCTAGTTACATGCCGCTTACGAGATTTTCCTTCACCGTTTTGGGTAAGTACCTATATTTGAAACTTGTCCAGTTAGTATATTTAGAAAATGTTGAATATTGATCGTGTATCGACTTACTTATTGGAAAAGTAGGAATTCTACCATCCACGATTTCTCCGAATGGTTCGGTGCTATTGTGCGCAGCTTCACAGCAAGCGAAGGACCTAAAATAATTGGCTTCCTAGAAAACCTCTTCGTCCCATTCTCCCAATAAGGAAGAAATTATAAGCCGTAGAAGCTCAGTACATCTCATAATAGTCCCGGCTTTATTCTGAAACCGAATAAATTACGTATTGACCTAATTTCAACTGATTCAAACGTTATATGCAAAATGGATTTCATGCTCCGAAAAGCGAAGCAAAACTGGTGCGTTGGTGAATAGGTCTATCTGTATCTAATATATGGAAATGTTTATATTGATTTTCTGTTATTATTTTAGTGGAACTAATTAGTAGTACTTTGGCAAAGCTTTTTTGTGAGGAACCGTCTATGGAAGAATGTCTACCAAAGGAAGTTTTGTCCCCGTGTAGATAGCTGTGATGTATTGCAGTTCCAGGGGCTTAGGAACTGGAAAAAAATACTAAAGTTTACCTCTAAGATTGGCATCGTGTCGTTTAAACATTTTTGAAGGCCGCAGGAATTACTGGATGCGGGAAGCACAAAACCTATGTCCACAAGTGGACGTCTTTTGGCTGAAAAGATAATGATGATGCATCACTTTTAATTTAGGCGAGCTACCAATATTTTTGCCAATATTTTTTTACTTTTTTTGCTTGGTTAGTTAGCATTTGATCTTTCAGTAACTGGCCTCTGATAAACGACATTGCGGTCGACGGTGGAACACGCTTGCTTAGAAGTGACCAATTCACCCAAAGACTTGAAACACAGACCACGCGAGCAATACATTATAGGGGTATGAGGAACAGGGTGTAAAGTCCACCCATCTTCTATTAAAAAGGGAGGATCCTCCGACCAGATGGGTGTTGTGTCTTTCGGGCAACTGCCCAACGACTGACGTTGGAAAATTGTAGGTATCTATGCTAATTGCGCGGTAAACTCTGCTTGCGAGATGCAGGATTTGCGTGACGTCAGTATGACGCGTTGTTCGCATGTGGCGTTGTAGATACCGCAAAAACATGATAAAAATGAGCAACACCATTTTGGCTGTATGTAAAAACGTGGGGAAGTCTACAGATCATAGAGTCGCTTACGTCATAATCTGTATAACTTACAATAGCGTCTAACGAAGCTTCACCTACATTTCATGTTCTTTCCCTCTCTAAGTGAGCAGATGATTTGTTCTTATTTCGAAAACGAATTTTAGCGAAGGTAACTGAAAAAATATATGTACCTACTGTGTGGTTTATTGGTTAGTAAGCTTAGTTATTAGCAAGCGCTACTGCCGAGCATGAAGTCCTCGGTTCGATTCCCGGCTGGGGCAAGCTGTTATTGAGTTTCTCCATCTGGAATTTCTCAGTAGCAGCCCGTAGTCTGAATTTGTCCACCAGCATTAGGCTCGCCCCATATAACCAACATGGGACTTAAACTTTCGAAATACGGGTATAGGTCCCTGCTAAGGTTCGCCTGTATTGGGGAATAGGGTGTGATGTTATGTCACGATAAATCGTTATTTTTCACTTCTCCGAATCATAGTAACACTTGATTGAAACCTCGTGAAAATATTATAAAGAATCGCTCAATAGTTCAATAAAATATAATTGGCTTGTTATCGCAAGTATACGCGCACGACATTTTTTATGCTCCAATTCCGAATACTGCTGAATAATATGTGTCATATTTTAACACTAGTTTACATAACATAACATCACGCCTGAATTCCCCAAAGGGGCTGGCAGATGTGAGCACACCTATTTTTCCAGTTACGTATAGGTAGGGCGAGCCTATTAATTGCCATTGGGCATAAATTCAGACTTAGGGGTGTTACTGAAAATTTCCACGACGAATTCATCTTAATATTCCTCCAAATCTCTGTCTCGTTGAATTCCAACATCTGCAGTTATTATTGCAAACAAAACAAAGATTATTTCTATTAAAAACTAGCTTTTGCCCGCGACTTCGTCCGCGTGAAGCAACTTTCTTACATTTTTTTTGCCGTAAGAACCATCCTCGTACCTACTTCAAGCAATATTCAAAAAAAATAATTAGCGATATCAGTTCAGCTGTTCTCGAGATTTGCGCTTAGCAACACATTCAGCGATTCATTTTTATATTATAGATTTTTTCCACACTATTTCGTTAATCTTCTGTTGACCTAGATTTTTGCACCGATATTAATATCAACAATGAAGCTAGAAAACAGTGTGTGGACCATCAAATAAAGTACCATTGAAGAGGTTTGGCCATATTTTTTTATTACATACAAACACGCAAATCCTTGACCGTTTTCATAGATTTAATATTCATGTTTTAGCTACTCATAATATGAATGTATCTAGCCGGATTTAGACGGCTTACTTTCATGATATTTTGATGAAATGAGTCAGGGATATTAAATCCAGATAATCTGTACTATGTGAACCCGTCAGCTGCAATGTAATTATGAAAGTATAAAATATTGTTTACTGTAACTGTTAGCCTGTATGATCCCACAGCTGGGTTAAAGACTCGACCAGAGCTAATGTGGACCACTGGTCGTCTATTTAGCCCAGCTCGTCCCGCCATCTTTTACGGGGTTTGCCGCGACGCCATGTAGCTGTCTCAGGGCTCGAGTTGAAAATAATAATAATAATAATAATATCCCTGGACATTTCACACAGCACCATTTGTCCCAAGCTAAGCAACCTAATGCTTGTGTTATGGTAACAAGATGGCTGATAAACTACTTATATACAATTTTTTTTTGTAAATACATACATATTATAGATAGAAAAACACCCAGACTCGGAACAAATACATGTAGGTCATACAAATATTTGTTCCGTGCGGGAATCGAACCCGCGACACGCACCGCAGCAGTCAATCGCTTAACCACTGCGCCAACCGTGCCGTCAAAATCCTAAAGTGCCTGTTATTTCACTGTATAAGTATAATCAGCCTGTAATGTTCCCACTACTGGGATATAGGCCTCCTCTCGGTGAGAGGGAGTGGGCCGTAGATCACCACGCGGCCCCAGTGCGGGTTGGTAGATGTCAGATGTCTTCGAATATTTGGTTCTAGGACATACCGGTTTCCTCACGATGTTTTCCTTCACCGTTTTGAGAGCAGTGTGCACAAAGTAAAGTGCCTGCTTGGGTTCGAACCCCCGACCTACATACAACTCGGAAGTGGCAGCCGTTACCACTGGGCCACTTCTCCTTTGACATATAGTATAGGTAGATATTTCCAAAATCAGAGTTCGTAAATAACTACGATAGAAATATTAGGACCCTAAGTATGGAGGTATTTTGTCCCCAGAACAACTCTTTTGCAAGGAACTCTACTAATTACAAAGCTTTTCTCGCATTCAAAGATGTGCTCACTACGAAGGTCAAAGAGTTTTCCCACTAATTGTTAACTGGATTGGCTTCCACATAGGTACCTATATCCAACAGAAACCGATTCGGCGAAGTTCAAACGCATGTTCTTGACATGTGGCTAATTGAAATCTGTTATTTACACGAGTTAAGATACAGGAGTATTATTTGGGATTAGTAATTGGGTAAGCAGATCGTACAGTTGTTTATGAAGTAGATATTATAGTACTGGTCTGATGTTTGTTTCATTGGTGTAGTATTCGCTAGCGCGACTGACAAACGTGGGGTGAAAACTCAACCCATAACTGGCGTAATGTGGGTGTGTAGGATACACTTACCTCTGCCTAACCTTTCGAGGATTACAGGCATGATGGTATGTTATGTGTGTTATTTGGGAAAATAAATGGTTACACATTTGAGGCTTAAACAAAATAAGGGCTACAGAATCAGTTATTTAACTAACTCTGTATAACTAACGATTTTTTCCACATACTTAATATATATATAAAACTAATGCGATGTGCGCTTTTAATTATATACATATTAATTAGGTACGAGTATATTGATATTTTGATCCCATGCCAAGATTTATTGTGTTTTTAGACGCCAGCACATCAAGCTACTACAATCTGTCAAATTTCTTTAATAGATTTTCAACTTTATCGCTAAAGAATTAGGTTCAAGGTTGAATGGGTATTGTATAATATATTGACAGTTTCCGGTAGCTTGATGTGCTGGCGTCTGTACCTGGTTTATGTCAATATAAGGCTCGGCCCCTATAACATAGGTATTATAGCTGGCGTGATGTATTTAACAACTCTGCCCACGTCTTTGGCGTAGGTAGCGTTTTCGCCCGGTACCGATAATCGAATCAATGCCACAGTCGAAACTACCACGGTAATACCATCACGTAGACAAGCTTTGATTGAAAATCTGGCTACGTACCACCCACACCCGCCCAATTAATACTGGTTCTGGTTACTACGCAAGTGGGTGGCACGTGGTCGAATCGTGGGCGTCCGACCACGCAGCATCCACGTCGGATATGAGAGTTATTTTCCACCTGCATTTCAGTATTTTACTATTGTTCGTTCTACGAGTTCTACAAATAAATACCGCAGTATTAAACTACTTAACTGAATGTAACATTTCATTGAATACAGCATGCATTGTTCATCGAAATATACATAATATGAAGCTCGTTATATCTCCTAATATGATAATTGTGACAATAAACGATTTGTATTTGTATAATTATGTATTTGCCATTTATCGAGCTTCATAATATATTTCGCTGAACAATTTGACATATCCCACGCCGAATGCTGGTCTCCGCTGAAATTGGTCGTCATGGCCGAAATTCGGTCTGAAGAACTTTATTTTAGTTATTATAGTGATCCGAATTCTTAGCCAAATTAACATAAAAATTAAAACGTGTCACCTAACCGGCCATGGACTTATGATGAAGCGTTCTTTATTCAAAATCTGACAATAGAAACCACAACTTACGCACGACAGAGCAAGAAATGACGTCACCAGTTCATTATTATTAAGTCCATACATTCCAACAGCTAACGAATTCTTCCATCAGCGTATACTAATGACATGTAAATGAAGTAAAGTCGCGTGTCAGGCCTATTACTATGAAAATATAGAACATCTAAATTGCTAACAGACCCTGCTGGTTGCTGTTTTATGGCTTTTTTGTGAGAATGTGTGTCAAAATTGTAATCAAAAGTAATGTTTTGTAGACATTTTTATTTAGGTAGCAGGTACAATTTTCTTCTATACTAACCACTATAAAAATGACTGTGGTCTATGGATATAGACTTTTTAGGGTTCCGGGCCCAAAGGGTGCCAACTGGACCCTATTACTAAGGCTTCGCTGTATGTCCGTCTGCCTGTCTGCGGGCTGTAACTCAATATCCATAGTAGCTAGACCGTTGAAATGTGCACAAAATGTAGTACTTTTATTGCCGCTATAACAAAAAATAACAAAAATTAAATAAAGTTAAAAATTAAGGACCCAGAATATAAAAATAAAGGAAAATAATTATGTCGAAATACAATACTCACAAGACTAAAGCAGCTCAAAAAAAACAAAGCTACGAAGTGCACCCAGTCCTGTTGTCTTTCGAAACTTTCTTAAGACAAACCCAGAGGGGGAAATTAGCGGTTTCTCTCCAAAGAAAATTCACTTTAAATATTTAATAAGTAAGTAAGTACTTCTTTTCTTAACTTGGCTTCTTAACATCGGCTGAATATCGAAATTTCCTTGCAAGACCCTAGCAGCTTAAATTTTTAACTGCTTTATTGATTGACTTGGCCACTTTGTTGAGGTTTTCTTATAAAAAGCTTTTTTGAAAAAAAAAGACGAGAAGAGGCTGAAAATAGGGTGGTATTTAGGTCAGATTTATATAAAAATATAATATCGCTTTCAAGCAGGTAAAAATACCTGTTTCAACATTCTAACGATCGAGAGATTACATTATATTGGAAATAGACGGTATTCGACGTCTATTTTGAAAAATCTCTAATAATATGATTTAATATCAGCGGTGCGGACAAGTACTTCGGCGCCTCAGTGTCATTTTGTTTTTATTTGTATTTATTCGTATCGTTATTTAATTTAGAGCTTAGAGTAAAAAGTTACTTGTGTTAAATATTGTATTGTTGTTGTATTGTTTTGTTGCTATTTTATTAAGTGAATTGTTTATGATTTTATGTAATTTTTTTTGTCTCCTTTACTCTTTCAGACTGATGCTGTCTACATCTCTATCTATTGTCCTATCGCAGGTATGCTGGAAGAGATTTCTTACGATATAAGCACATCACCTTTTTACCTATTTTCTGTTTTTCTTGTCTGTTTATATAATGTGTGTAAGTACATAAATGGTAAAATAAATAAAAGTTATTTAATATCAATAACACTCTCTAAACACCGTTTTTATAATCAACCTCGTGGCCCATAATATAATAATGTTTGGATGGGTGTGCCACCAAAATGGCGAAAATCCGAACGACCTTTTTCATGCATGCCTTATTATAACGAGTAACAATAGAAGGGTAGGTGTACAAACGTGGATTGACGCTAAAGGTGATAATCCCCTAATTGTAGCTTTCACCTCGTCTTTTTGTAATAACTTTAACATTTTGGCGTTCTTTTCGACACACCTAACCTCACAATAATGTTTGGCCACACAGTTATAATTTAATTACTTCGGAAAATTATTTGTTTAAGGCACTGACTGCCACCGCGGGCAACACGGTGACCGCCAACAATAGATTTTCTATTGTGTCTGTTGTGTGGCATTCAACGTGTTAAAAAAATTCATTTGTTTTCAGACTCAGACCAGCTTCAGGATATAAAATTAATATACAACCTTAATTTTTTTTTTTCGATGTAAGAACCGAAGAACAGTAAAGTAGGTACATCTAGAACGAATGAACTGAAGGCATAGTCAGTTCATTCGTTCAAGAAGTACGTTATTAAGTACCAGTTAATTACATTGGCGCAATCTATATATATAAAATTCAAAGTCCTGACTGACTGACTGACTGACTGACTGAGACATCAACGCACAGCCTAAACCGCTGGTCCTAGAGACATAAAATTTGGAGGGTGTATTCTTCGTAAAGAGTAGGTATCCACTAAGAAGGGGTTTTTCGAAATTCCACCCCTAAGAGGGTGAAATGGGGGGATTTCGTTTGTATGAAAAATCGTATTCCTTGAGTTAATAAACTTGAAACTTGGCACGAATACTTATCTAAGTAAATTATGAAGTTGAGCATTTTTTGTTTTTATAAACTACCCCCTAAAAGGGGATTGGGGGGTTTCAAAGTTTGTATGGAAGAATTTTAGCGCGCGTTCCGATTTAATCGAAATTCAGTATTTATACCTAAAATTGAAAGGAAAGAATAATGTGTATCAGTGTTTTTCGAAAATCTACCCCTGACGGCCTGAAAAGGGGTAGCCAATTTTACAGGGGAGGATTTTACAGCGCGGCTTGATTAACTCTAAAATTGGTATAAATAATCTTTGAGTCAAGTTGTGAACACATCCCAAATGATTTTTCAATATTCCACCCCTGTGGGGGTGAAAAGCGGGGATACAGTTTATATGAAAAATCTTATTCGTTAGGTTAATAATCTTGAAAATTGGCATGAATACTCGCCTAAGTAAGCAATAAAGTTTATCATTATTAGTTTTTCAAAACTACCTCTCAAAGGGGATATAGGGGTGTTAAAGTTTGTGTGGAAGAATTTGAACGCGCGCGCGGTCCGAATAACTCGAAACTCAGTGTACTGTGTGTGTACTTAAGACTAAAACTAAATAATAACACGTATGAGGGTTTTTCGAAAATCTACCCCTAACGGGGTGAAACGGGGTAGTTAGATTTACAGGGGAGGATTTTACAGCGTGGCTTGATTAACTCGAAAATTGGTATAAATAATCTTTGAGTCAAGTTATGAACACATCCCAAATGATTTTTCAAAATTCCTCCCCTGTGGGGGTGAAAAGCGGGGATACAGTTTATATGAAAAATCTTATTAATTTAGTTAATAAACTTGAAACTTGACAACAATACTTGCCTAAGTAAGTAATAAAGTTTATCATTATAAGTTTTTCAAACTACCCCTCAAAGGGGGATACAGGGGTGTTGAAGTTTGTGTGGAAGAAATTGAATGCGTGGTCCGATTAACTCGAAACTCAGTATTGATACTTTCGACAGAAAATAATTAATAATAAGTATGTAAAGTTGTCGACAATTGACCCCTGATGGGGCAACAAGGGGTAATTCGGTTTTTAGGGAAAGATTTGAACTTGAAACTGTATTTTTACGCCTAAACCACTGAACTTCTGATTTGGCAAAGAGATGGATGGCATCCTGGGAAAGCACATACTTTTTATCCTGGTAGCACGTTCCCATGGCATAACTTCCGACATAC
This sequence comes from Apamea crenata, assembly GCA_949629185.1. Lineage (NCBI taxonomy): Eukaryota > Metazoa > Arthropoda > Insecta > Lepidoptera > Noctuidae > Apamea > Apamea crenata. The sequence goes on along the minus strand of OX451366.1, from coordinate 7,808,180 downwards.
ACGCGGGCGAAGCCGCGGGCAGAAGCTAGTAGGATAATATTATTTATTTTGCCTGACCTTAAAACATACCCAAACAAGAGATTTTTATCTCACAAAATGATATTTATACAAACACAACGATAATAATTCAATACGTTCTTCAAAAACATGGCTATTCACCCTTAAGGATCATCGTCGGAAAAGATAATCAGTTGATGTATTACGTAGCTTTCGTAGATATTGTAATTACGAAAACAATACATCACTGATAGCAGCAGGCAACTCCGTTCTTATACCAGCAGCTTTTCCGGAAAGAAATTGCATAAATACACAGAAATATAACCATTTTCCGTCGTATAATATGTAGAAAAAGCACATAACATTATTCACAGAAACATGTGCATACAAAAAGGTAAGGTACCTCGAATAAAAAAATAAAAACAAAAGAGAAACCTGAGATTTAACACGGACCATAAATAATCGTTAGTAGACGCTATGTAATGACCACAAAGCTCTTACTAATCTGTGCCACACTCCAAATAAAAATAGATTATAATAAATAAGTTACGAAAATAAGCCCGGCTTTTCGTACCCAAGAAGTTAATCAAAATAAATTCGGCTTAGGCATAACGAAACCGGCATGTCCTAGAACCAAAAATTCTAAGACATAATTATGACATCAGCAAACCCGCACTATGCCCGCGTGGTGGACGGCCCACTCCCTCTCATAGAGAGAAGGCTTGAGTCCCGGCAGTGGAGACATTATAGGCTGATTGAGTGTAAGTAAAAACAATTAGATTGTTTCTTATGTCTTTGGATGCCAAACTGGCCAATCTCTTGGTAAGTGATCACCATTGTCTATGGCATTAACAAAGACATCGAAGATTCGTGGCCTTCTTAAAAACAAAGCTGAACTGACTCATGAGCTCAATTACCTTCAATTATTTTTTATTGGATATATTAAACTGATCTTCTAAAAACTTATTCACCTTCTAATGATGGACGCTTTTTAAAATAAATGAACCTCTAAAACTTTTTGCGTTGCTAATGAAGCAGACTTTTTAAAATAATTGATCCTTTTTTTTACTTTTTGGCCTATTCACAAATATATTTTGTGCAGTGATGCACAAAATATATTTTCTGTTACACATTGTTTTGATGTTGTCAATGAACGTGATATTATTTCACCGAGAGTGTTCGCGAAACATTTATAAAATCACATATTTTCCCATAATTCGTATCATATGCCATCCCAACGCGATCGTAAAAAAATTCCATGGCGAATGCCAACCGTCCTGTTATGAGCCCAGGGAGGGTAATTAAATTCTGCCTGAATTCGTTAAACGTGAATGTAGTACAATGTACACACGAAATGTTCTAAATTGTTGTGGGTTTATTGTAAATTATTTCCCGTGAACTCGTACGAGTATCTGTATGCACGGAGCGTTTGGTCCTCCCTTCCTTTATTAGCAGTTCGACGGTTGAATACGAGAATGCGATTGCTTCTTCAAGAATTAGGCCAAGGAAGTGTGTCTAAAGCTTCAGATTTAACTGCCCCGTTATTCTCGTGGTTGATTGGGTTCGATTTCCGGGTCGGGCAAAGTGTTTTTGGGTTTTTCCATTGGGAATTTCTTATTAACAGCCCGAGTTTGGAAATTGGCGGTGTTAATTGATTCCCTAGTACCTCGGAGAGCACGTTAAGCCGTTGGTCCTGCACCTGATCCCTCTCCAGTCGTGTCTGGTTGCCGTTCCATCGAACAATGAGACTGAGGGAAGAGAGAGTGCATCTGTGCCTGTGTACACACTTGTGCACTGTAATAATATCTTCCGCACCAAAGGCTGGTATCAGCTGAGATTGGTCGCCATTGCCGAAATTTCCTTAGATGATTCCCGCAGACTTTATGTAAAGGAATATTGAGATATAGGAACTATCGATAAACTAGTAACAAAGTAGGTACATAAGGATGACCCAATTTTCTAAAGTTTCCTGAAAACGTTTCTAATTACAAAACTTTAAATAGCCTTAAGACGAGTCATCAATCTTATGAAAGAAAAATGACGAGAATTTCAAGATTTCCATCTACATTTTCCTAACTAATAAATACATACCTAAACATTTTACATTTAAAATGTCTAAACTAAGTCGCTTCGTCAGTTACGCTTTGAATGAATTGAGCTTCGAATCCCCAGCCTGCGGTCTTCTGCTACACGTATGACCAAACTAAGGGTCCCGGACTCCCGGCGGACGGACCGACAAGTCACAATTTATGTAGATAATATTAGGGTACAGCTGAATAATCTCACACAAAATGAACGATTATATTCCCCAGACTATTTAAAGGATTAGAGTAATTTAAATTGTTTGTTGTAAACGATTCAACAAATGTCCTAATAGAAACCCTCGTTGAATTATTTGATTAGATGATGTAGCGAGTTAGACCTTGCTGTGGGTCATTCTCATTTTTTTTTAATTGAGATATATTTCAAGACGGCCTCGTGTCTAAGTAATAACAGCCGCACGGGTCGATCGATCAGGTTAAGCTACGCTTGCCGCGGTCGGTTCGTGAATGGGTGACCATCTGTACATATCAAGACCCCTCCTTGTCTCCGTTTTCCCGGCCGTCATTCATGGATCTTCGACAGTCGTTACGGGTCGTCAAAAGCCGAAAATCTTACAACCAGTAGGTATTACCATGGAGCATTGTGTTACCGAGTAACTGGGTTGTGGAAGTCAGATAGGCAATCGCTCTATGTAAAAATAAAAACTTTTTTACAAAAAAAAAACAACCGACTTCCATAAAAACATTACAAAGTGAAAAATAACTTTAATTTCGGAAGTCGGTGTCTTTGGTTTTTGTATTTCGTTTTTCGCCACCGACTTCCGAAATTAAAGTTATTTTTCACTTTGTAGTGTTTTTATGTAAGTCGATTGTTTTTTTTTGTAAAAAAGTTTTTATTTTTCATTTTTTTGTTGTGATCTTTTTTTTATTTTTGTTGATTTTTCAAAAACCGCTTGTCCGATTTTGATAAATTTTTTACGGGACTATTTGGCAAGTATACCCTTTCCAACGAAAAAAGAATTTTTCAAACTGGTTAGCAAGCGACGGAGTTATGCGCAAACAAACATAAAAAAAATACAAACATCCGAATTGAGAACCTCCTCCTTTTTTAGAAGTCGGTTAAAAATACAGGTATTCAGCTGTATCCGGTTAGACTGGTAGCCGACTCCAACATAGTTGAAAAATGGCTAGGTAGATTGATTAGCATTGTAAGAAAAATAGTGAGTAGTACACACTGACCTAAGTAAAGTTTGTGTTGTGTGTACAGTCACGAGCACCAATATGTCAACACTTGGCAACTTTCGATTGCGATTTTTTCTTGAAATAACGAATGCAACGTTGAAATACGACACATTACTTAAACCTATGGGTTCGAAAATGCTATGTTCATAAGAACATACAATTTCATTATCAAATAATGGAGTAAATCGCTTTTGAATAAAGCCAAGTGTATACATACTTTTGCTCGTGACTGTACACGTCTCTAATGAACTATTTCCGTATCCTTTGTAATTCCCCTTAGGTCTTCGTGTCGTGATTTTACGGTGTCTTATTGGAAATTGAATAAGCAATGTTATTATTTATGTACCTATATCATTTATTGGTGTTGTTCTTCAAGCAGGTCAGGGTCATAACCAGATGTATAAAGGCAAATGGATACTCCTTTTGTATTACTGATTCTAATGATTTTAATTCTGTAAAGCCATATTTGATGGACGTGAATCATATTTTAATCAACATACAACTCAACATACAACCTAACACTGACCTGCAACTTGCAAAAAACGTAAGTAAATTTGAATTTGAGATTGATTGCAATAAGTATTATAGGTACATCTCTTCGACATTATGTATTCAAAAAAAAAATTAAGTGATTATAAAAGTACAGAAATAGTTTTATTGAATAGCAGTGTAATTGCGGCGGAGGAGCTCGTGGGTAAGTACTAATAACCGCACGGGTCGATCGATCAGGTTAAGCTACGCTTGCCACGGTCGGTTCGTGGATGGGTGACGATCTGTACATATCGAGACCCCTCCGTGCCGCGGAAACATAAATATGAAGCAATTGAAATGCAGTATTATCAAAAAGAAAACGACAGCGTTCAATGAAATTGGGAATTTGTCCTGAAGCTGCCAATTTTAATAATATTAAAGGGACAAAATTAACTTTGTTGAACAGAAAACAAAATAAATCAGTATTAACCTCTTTCCTGGGTTCATCTTGAAACATTCTATTCTTGGAACGTCGTCGCCATCTAACAAAATTACGCTACTTAAATGAATTTCATGCTAAGTAAGAAATATTGGCTCAATATTTACCTATAAGATGAAAGCTTTCTGAGTTCCTTACTGGTGTTTACGCAAATCAAACAATCAAATGCTGAATGAAAATCAAATTGATTTTCAAATTCAAATGCAATGCAGTACATAGGTAATAAATACTTGTTCAAGGTCACCTTACATTGATATCCGCCAATCGTTAGTTTTATATTTCATTAAAATGTATAAAGCTAGATTCTGCAACTTTAAAAACAGCTGCCACACGCGAGATCTATATTATGACAAAGACTTTGTGTTAATGTTGTGTATGTGTTTAGTTGGTAAGCCTTCATAAAGTCTTAGAGAAAGATTCGGCGCAATAGTAAAAAATAATAAGGTCTTCCCAGAACAGGATAATAGTTTTTTTTCGCTGATCTAACTTTGGGTTTTGGGCCCAATATGACTGATCTCCTTTTTATATTTGTACACATGGGTGTAATCTAGTGGTACATGATGGTATAAAATAAAAATATGTTGTGCCACTAAGTATAGGCCTTGCAAGGCGTACAAATATTGTAAACAGCTGTATATTGTATAGTCACAAAGAAATTAACAGCTGTTTATATATTTGTTTTTGTAACTACCCTTCATACCATACCTAAACACAGCAATGTTGCTTGGCGGCAGACATAGGTATTCTAGGTTTTAATGATGTATACATCATTAAAACAAAATATTTCATATAAAATAATTATATAGAATCGTTCCACGTGTTTTTATATGTTTTGGCATCTCACTTGCCTTTTCAGCCAAATTCTGCTTTCTCAATTCGTATTAGCGTTTATCTTTTAGTGTTATGCCATTATTTTATAATTACCAACAAGGTTGCATGCCACAAAGCATGAAGATCATAATCTCTACAGTATATAAAGATCTAAGGGCTAAAGCTCACGGCGGTTATTTTACGCGCCGTCAACGCGCGTAAACGCACCATAAACGCAAAATATCATTTTTCAAGGCACAAAACGATGAACAGTTACATGAAAAACGCCGTATGCATATGCTATAAAGGCCTTTTTTTGGGAGGGAAATCATCAAATGACCGCTCCCGCTCTGTGCTGAGCGGAAGGGCGGGTCAGACTTTTACTGACTAAAACCCATCCGTGTTCCTTCAGTTGCCTGTGCCAGGGGCCACGGTATCTCTTTCGAACAGCCCGCGGCCCTGGCAGGCATCGGCCCTAGCGGACCTCGTTAGTTCGTGCTGACATCTCTTTGAGGCGCGCGTGGAACAAAACGCGCCGTCGACCCGTGCCTGGTCCTTACCGGGCGGCAAGCTGCCCATTGCACGCCGCCCACAAGCCCGCGCCTACGGTGGCCGGGAGTCAGCTATAAAGGCCTTATATTCCGTAATAGAAAAACGTGTGCGGTCGAGGGACCTTCGCACTATAATCGCAATATAATAGAAAGAGAAAGAGAGAAATTCGCATGGTGGGAGCATAGCACTTTTTCAGCATGGCGATTCCTACCAGTCGACCCCTACCGCAAGCCGCGTAAAGGAACTTCGTTCCAAAAACAATCCCTTCTTAAAATCAACCATCGCTATACAAAGTTTCATAAAAGCCGCTTCAGGAATCAAACTTTAACCAAATGTTTGCTTTATCGAATCCTTTGAGCTTGGTTGAATTTCCTTTATGACAATATAATCGATGGTTAAGAACGATTTACTTAAGAGCTTAAAAACATTGTCAACATCAATGAACCGTGATCAAATAACTAGAGATTACTCTTCGCGGAAACAGCAATTACTTTTTTCAGTCAACTAGGAATTAATTCTCTGAAGTTCTATCCAGTGTTAACGATTCCTAATACTTTTTAATCATTTTTTTACCTCTACAAGTAATTTTCCCTTGAAGCTTAACTTACCAAGTTATGGATTTTTTTCTACAATATTATAAAAATGTTATCCAACGTTAAAATTTAAACTGAGATATTTTATTGAAGTACGGGCTGATTTTTCAATCGCCAGATAAATTATTCATAGAATAAAATTGAAGTCTGACAGATTTTGTATAGAATAACTGTCAAAAATTCAAATTTGTTCCTCGGATAAAATTATCTGGCGTTGGAAAAATCAGCCCTTAGTATCCAAATCACAAGGTAGGGTTTAAAGAAAAAAATATATGGAAATACCAGGTAAGACATTATTGTGGCTAAATAATAATAGTGACACGGCTCGATCGATCGGATGGGTGACCATCTTTACATACCAAGACCCCTCCATGTCTCGGAAAGTACGTTAAGCCGTTGGTCCCGGCTGTCATTCGTGGATCTTTGACAGTCGTTACGATTGGTCAGAAGCCCGAAAGTCTAACGACCAGTCTTACCAAGGGGTAACGCATTAACCAGTTACTGGGTCGTAGAGGTCAGATAGGCAGTCGCTCCGTGTAAAATACTGGTATTCAGCTGCGTCCGGTTAGACTCGAAGCCGATCCCAATATAATTGAGAAAAGGATAGGCAGAAGACCATTTTATATTATTTACAGTTTATAATAAGTATATAATGTACACGTACGTATATTTAAAGAAAAGTTTATTGCAGAAATTTGTACAACTTTTACAGTAAATCTTATGTACATAGGGACCTCCTTTTAAGTAAAAGAAAAATAAATAAATATTTAGGTATTCCTCTAATTTCGAAATTACACTTAGGTACCACTGTTTGACTTTGTTTCACTAGAGGTGAAGCAAAGTCAAACAGTGGTAAGTGTAATTTCGAAAGCTTAACTGGTTGAAAATGCATAAATGGCATTAAGTCCGCCTCTGTCCATTTGTGTGCTTAAAGTATTAAATAAATAAATTGGTCAATGTCTAACACGAACGCAATCACCTCTGTCACCGATTGGCTAATCTCATTCCTCCAACGTAATATTTACTCTGGATATTAGGAGAAAGATCCTTATTTACAGGTGTGTTTGAACAGGATCGATGTTGGCAATTTGGACGTAAGTGCCGAAAGAGCAAAGGCACATTACGTTGATATCCGTACCTCTACATACATCGCTAGGTAAGCATCATCTACTCTAATCCTAAGTAGTCTTATTAGTAAACAAATTGACTACCTACTTAAATTGTCCTTATATGGAAATCACAAGTGTCATTCTTTGACAGTTGTATAAAATGGCTAAAATACGGCAAATTGAGGGAGGCTGTCAATTTGCTTATCAATTAATTTTCCTGGCTGTATAACAGCATGGCAATAGACTTTGTTTGACTAAATAATGGAATATGTTAAGCGTCGCAATTAATATGATTATTGAAATAAAACCTCTTATGGTATTACAATGCTAAATTATTTTTTGTTACTAGATGCGAGCATTATGCCTACCGAGATGGCGACTATAGGCCAACCGCTTAACTGAGACGTTGCCCGTTGCGTGGTGCGGGAGGGGTGTGGTGACGTGATTCCAGAGCACAGTGATTCGTCAACTTGTGACAACTATCACCCCTCCCGCACTGCGCAGCTACCTCAGACTCCGTCACAGTTAAGCGGTCGGCCTTTAATAGAGAAGTATAGAAGAAAAAGACATGTTGGGCCGAGCCCAAATAAATTGGGATAACGACACGGCAGGAGAATGATGATGAGATGCGAGCATTATGTTACAAGAAAATTGCTACATAGACAATTCCTTTCAGATGGATTGATGTTATTACGAAGTATACTCTAGTGAGGTTGTTGTTGTACTCTAGTGAGGTGTGGCTAAGTAATAACAGCCGCACGAGTCGATCAATCAGGTTAAGCTACACTTGCCGCGGTTGATTCGTGGATGTGTGACCATCTTCACATACCGAGACCCCTCCGTGCCTCGGAAAGCACGTTAAGCTGTTGGTCCCGGCTGTCATTCGTGGATCTTTGACAGTCAGTAACGAAAGTCTGACAACCAGTCTTACTAAGAGATATCGTACTACCCAGTAGCTGGGTTGTGAAGTTCAGATAGGCAGTCACTTCATGAAAAATACTGGTATTCAGCTGCATCCGGTTAGACTGGAAACTGACCCCAACATAGTTAGGAAAAGGCTGGACAGATGATGACAAAGTATACTCTAGTATTTCATCAAAATTTCAACTACTATTACGTATTGAACATTTCTACTACAAATATGTAGTTCTGAGTAAAGTATTAACCAAATAACTTGCATTGTTTCCAAGACTTTCGACATCGAACATCATAAACTTACTTGAGTCAGTGTCCTTCACGCTGCATCTTCTATTCGATACATATATCTAAAACGTTTTGTCAAACTTAGACAAGCTGTCTACGCCGCAGACATCTTTGCAGTGGTTTTTGGTAACTTCACGTGAACTTATATTGTTAAGTTTGCACGTCTCAAACTAATCTCGGACTATTAGAAGTTTTAGTGACGTTTTACAAAGGTTGGACGTTTTGGTGACGTGTGACAACACGAAAGGTATTGATTTGTTCGTAAAAGCCTCGAAACAATCTTATTTATTTCTATTTCTTATTTAATTCAGAACAACTTTTTGTTTCCTTGAGCAACCTTGCTGACATAGGTGTATGCATGCATATGCATACACTTATGTCAGCAAGGTTGCATACATCATTTTGTTTTGCTAGCCTATGGTCTTCCATTCCTGGGCAAAGGTCACTCTTCCACTCCTTTCATATTTCTATCCATACATTCTAATAATAAAAATGCGAAAGTAACCGTCTTTCCGTAGGTGTAGTTGTTTTATTCCACGAAGGCGGGTTACGTGACTTATATGACGTCGAAATAAGAGTAATTTTGTTACGGTTCATCTGCCTTCGTGAGATTAAACTACTATACCTTTGCACGCCATAACAACTGAACGGATTTCGAAAGCATTAGGCGCACAGGTAAAACATGACCTGGGTTAGTTCATAGGATATTTTTTTTTATCTCGGTAGTACGTTTCTGTTGGATAATTTCTAACATCCATACGGATAAAGCCGCGGGAAAACGCTTGCATTCTTATAAAATAGCCCTTTTCTTTCTGTCTACTTACAACATTGGAAACACAGTCACAGTACCTCCTTTCATTCATTAGAAAACGGATCTAGCTTATGACGGGATTCTAAGAAAGCTTTGTGACTACTATTTCATGTTAAAAAGGGAGCTAAATAGTTTCTAAATCCCCTTGTAAATGGGTAAAGTAAAGGTAGGTTAATGTAAATAGGTAGGACAACAAACAAGGCTGTGTTTATTGAGCGACAACAGTTTCATCATTATCTTCCTGCGCTTGTCCCAAATTACTTGGAGTTGGCGCAATACCGTTTCTTCTCCCATTCTCCCAACAGTAAATATTGTGACGAAAACTTTCGTTAAACGGAGGGCTAACGTCACGACTAACAGCTCATATCCATCCGGAGTTATCGACATAGCTTGCAGAGTAAGCAAACAGAAGTGGCAGTGGGCTGGCCATGTTTATCGAAGGACCGATGGCCGGTGGAGCAGACGAGTCCTGGAGTGGAGACCGCGTATCGGCAAGCGTAGAGTGGGACGCCCCCCAGCTAGATGGACGGACGACCTTAAGAAGGTGGCTGGGATAGACTGGTAGCGGAAGGTGGAGGACAGGGTGTTGTGGCGGAAGGTGGAGGACAGGGTGTTGTGGCGCAGCCTGGGAGAGGCCTATGTTCAACAGTGGACTGCGATAGGCTGAGTTGTTTGACTATGGCGAAAAATATTTACCTAAAGTTAATTATGTCGAAACGTATCGTTATGCATCGGTAGACCTTCCTTTCGTCACACAAGCAACATGTCTTCAGAAAAATATTTTCGGTAAAACTTTATCGTTTTCCAGGAACTAACAATTAATCATCGCGGATGCTGCTGTGATAGCGTTGCTCGTGGGCTGCAATCAAGCTAGGGAGTGGGCGGGGTAGAGCACTTCCTTCAGATTGTACTAGGAAATAAAACAAGTATGCAGTGTGCAGAATGCTTTTGAAGAAACTCGCGTTGTTTTTCATCGAACTGATTGTTTGGCGTCGGAACTCTAACTTGAAGGATTTTTTGGTTGAAATATCGTTTGCATTTTCTTTGATGCGATTGTAACTATAATAGAAAATGGAGATAAAGACGATTATTGTAAATAGAAAACATGGCAAATTAGGCCAAGCTGGTGCTTACATAATCAGCTTATAATATTCCCACAGCTAGGATATGCTGATATGCGACTATCCAACGTAATCAGTCTATAATGTTCCCACTGCTAAGACACAGGCATTCTCTCCGTGAGAGGGAATGTCTTTGAATTTTTGGTTCTAGGGCATGCCGGTTTCCGCACAATTTTTTCCTTCACCGTTTAATTACTGCTCATTTATTAGTCAAATAGTAGCTAACGTTAGGCATACCTGTAACAATAATGCCCTCTTTTTAGTTTTATTACCTTTCATTGATAACGACAATAATCAACAGGAAATTGTATCCTGAACTCTTAACAACGTTACTTGCATGTAACATGATCCAAAAATGATTTCATTAACGTTAAATCGTGGGAGGCATTCGGTATTTTATATCTTTTTCGGCGAACATTCTTTAATACAGCATTATTTTCATCTCAAATACATTAACGTAATTTTGAATGTAGGGTTGATATACGCACGTTTTGCATTTTTTACCCTTGAGTTTTATAACTATTTAATTTATAAATACTTTTCTCAGAACTTTATACAGGATGGCAGAGGGACATCGACAGGAAAACTGCAACCGTGAATTTAGGACATGATGATGACATGACCTCTAGAGTAGAAATTTTTCGTTGGCTACCAAAAAAAAATCTGCTGTTTCATAGAATAGTGCGATACCTACGCGGTCAAAATGTATAGAACGGTTATTTTTTATGTACCTATGTAGTTTCAAATAACAATTGAAGGTTTATGTAATTGTAGAGGAGACCGCGTGTCGGCAAGAGTAGCGTGAGATGGACTGACGGCTTTAAAAAAGTGGCTGGGACAGACTGGATGCGAAAGGCGGAGGACAGGGTGTTGTGGCGCAGTTTGGGAGAGGCCTATATCCAGCTGTGGACTGCGCTATGCTGAGTTGATAATTGTAGATGGACTGTCATTAAATAAAAGATTCTAAAGTTTTAAGTAATTAAATACGCTGTTTGGAATACTATATATAACTATTAATTATGTTCAACGTGAACTAGAATTATTTAAATTCTGCAAGCCTCAATCTTCTTTTTCGTGTAGCTGGTACTACTTTTCTCAGATCTTGATGGCCCAGAACTTCGCCACTTTCACGGCGTCTTCAGTGGCAGAGGTCACTTTGACTGCTAGTTTTGGGACACAGAGGGCAGAATAGGAGCACATCTCCCTGCGGTGCGGGGTGTAACCTGTCGTGGTCCACTGGTAGTAAAGAGGGGGGAGGCTCGACGGAATGGCAGCAGGGTGTGGATGTGGTGCTATGTCGCAAACTATGCAAGTTTTATTAAAATCCTTCTTCATCGGCAGCTATACATCTACCTACGTAAGTAAATACAAGTCTTTCGAACGCACACTCACGTTAAATCAACGTTTATTTTTTAAGTAAAATACTGCAGCAAATTGCGACGGCATCGATGCATAAATATATAGGCATAACTGTATCTGCATGAAATTACACATCAAAGCGGCGCATTTATTTACGTTTTACTGAAGCTACAGAGTAAATAACTGGTCTTTAATGGAAAATAAACTTGTTTAATATTGAGCAATAAGTAAATATGATTGTAATTTACAATATTTTGCTGCGACTGTGTTTTTGTTCATGGATGCGAGATCAAGTGCCTTTTCCCAACTGTGTTTCGGTCCACTTCCAGTACAACCGGATGCAGTTGAATCAGTATTTTCAATGTATTTTACGACTGCCTATCTGACATCAACGGCCCAGTTACTGGGTTCTTCAGAAAAGTCAGGTGCGTAGAACTCGCAATTGGCGTGCGGGTATGACCAGCAGGCCAATTCTCGTAATTTAAAACGATCAAAATCTAGTCGCAGTCTCATCTCGGCGACAAACAAATGTCAAAATGTAGAGAAACTTGGCGTATTTTTGACAGATTGAGATTGAGACTGAGATCAGACTGTGAACGATCTTAAATTTATCCGAATTGCCCCTCAGACGTATGAACGCAAACAAGGCAAAAGGAGTATGTAAGGGTAGTAGCAGGTGGCGTTGTGCAGTTTCTGTTTACCCGCATGGGAAGAAGTATATATGTAAGTAAAAAATAGGATGCTTTTATTTATTTATTAACAGCGGCCCTTTGAGGAGGGCGGATTGGCATATGACCTTGTTTTTAAGGCACTACAGTAGACGCTGGATTTCCGATGAAACATCGTCTTCAGTTAATTTTTTATCAAGCTTTCTGAGCTTCTTTTGTTTCTGATTATAAAAAAATATATAAAATTTTCCCAATCAACCTTTAAACTTTATTGCTTATGGATAAAGTTGAAATCTATTAAAGCTTTTTGACAGATTATCGTAGCTTGATGTACTGGCGTCGGAACATAAACAAGTTCTTATAAACTAATAACATTTAATCCTATGAAGGTTTCTACTTGTTAACCCTATATTAGCAAATTAGCTATTATCGGCTACCAGAGCAGGCCTCCTCTATTTCGCTCTACTTATTCCTGTCTAGAGCTATTCTTCCCCAACCTTTTGACAGATTATCCCTTTTCATATGGCTTATTTTTTATTTAATTTTATATTTGAATTGTTTTTTTTTATCAGTTCATTACGGACGCTTTTAATGTTCTGCATCGTTCTCACATGCATAATTTCTAACATGAATGATGTAACCAATACTTTGTAACCATATTATTCTGATTTAAAAGAGTGTCCATGGAGTTTCTTGCCCGTTCTTCTCCATAGGTACCTACGCTTTGGAATGGGCAACTAGCTTCATTTTTCTGACTGACCGACCCCTTGACAATTCAAAAGTACCTGTAATTGGTTTAATTGAAATAAATACTTTGAGTTTGAGTTTGAGTTTGAGCTTACCGAACGTCTTTTTCCAAGAAAATAAAAATATTTGAAACAGTTGTGAATCGTGATCTTTTGTTTTTCTATGATGATTAGGAACAGTAACGAGTCGGCAAAAATCAAGGATATCGAACGAGACACACTAGTTGTCATGTGTGATTAACGAAATGGATTTGAGTTTGAAATAAAAGCATTTTTTTTTATAACTCCTGCTTTTGAATGTCAAAATTCTTTGTTAATTTACAAACAAGATAATATTAACATAATATATAATCAAAGAGTCTTAAAATAATAATACGTATATGTATATAAAAAGGATGGGAAATAATCACAGAGCATAAAAAAAATTAAAACGTTCACATCTCTGTCAACAGGAAAAATGCCCGAAAGGCTGGCAGATTATGTAGGGACACAGGCCTCCTCCCTTCGAGAGGGAGTGGGTTGTAATGTACTACGCGGGAACAGTGCGGTTTGGTAGATGTCACATGTCTTCGAATTTTTGGTTCTAGGCCATACCGGTTTTCTTACGATGTTTTCCTTCACGTGTTTGAGAGCAGTGCTGATGAAATTATTAACACAAAGTCACACACACACACGCACACGCGCACGCACATCAACGAGTAGGTACTACAATCTGTATTTTTTTTAATAGATTTTCAACTGTATTTCCTAAGCATTAAGGTTCAAGGTTGATTGGGAAAATTTGACAGTTTCGGGTAGCTTGACCTGCTGATGTCTGTACAAAGCACCGCGCTACAGGAACATAAAATGAAGGCGAGATTTATGCTGACCACTGTTTACCCAACTAAGTGTTACATGTTTTTAAAACCCCTGTATTATTGTAGGTACTCCAGCTTATAACCCGCAAATGGGTAAAAGGCTAACATAATATACGGCAACTCCTGAAACCACATTATCCCGTGGTTAACGATAATACTGCGTGGAACTGTGTGAAAGTAACCACTAGTAATTAAGACGTCGCTTTCAGAAACTCTAGGTGCAGATTTATTAAAACAACTTCTGATTTTTACATGAGAAAATAGAACTTTTCAGGTCCGCTTACAGAGATTTCTTTAGAAATGAGTACCTACCTTTGTACTGCACTTCCATTATATTTTTCTTGTCTTATTTACTGGGTGTAAGTAAATGGCGACGTAAATAAAATAAAATAAAACGATTCTATCTTTAGTTACGCCGAGGTAAAAAATTATGTCAGTCAAAAGGCGCGACAAATGTTACTGCGGTCGTTTCTAGAGTTTGGTATTTATAAAAAAAATCGTTCATAATCTGATAACCAACAAAATAAAGAAAGAACAATACGTTTAATAATGACGAAGATAATATTTGTAAAATCTCGTTGACGTATCTATTGAATACTCAAGGACATCTTTACTCTTCAGTATATATCACATCTTGCCTGAACGCTTAGTTGGCAACGCTAGGTCTCTAGTGTTAGTCAAAGGGTCAACGGGACTCTGCGATCCCTATATCGTTTGAGAAACTTTTTGCCCGCTAAGACGAAGACCATGCTGGTGCAGACTTTGATTTTCCCTATAATCGTCTATGGTGACGTGTGCTACTTTTACTTGAATGCGGTTTTGCTGGATAAGCTCGACAGATTGCTTAACAATGGGATCCGGTTCATATCCTCAGGAAATATCACCATGTGTCGAGCTATAGGTCTGAGCTCAAATGGATGCCCATTCGCCAAAGAAGAAGCTTGCGCGCGTTGACCACGCTTTTCTCCCTTCTCAACTCTCCCACTTCTCCTTCTTATCTAATATCTGACTTCCAATATCTATGTTCTTCACACACTAAGAATCTGCGTTCTTCTAACAATCTTCTCTTACTCTGTCCTTCTCATACGTCTGACTTTGTTCATTCTTCTTTTCATATTCAGTCCATTCTGCAGAGTTATTTTCAAAACAAATTAAAAAAATAGCGTAGTCATCTTAACACCTCTCTTCCTTGATTTTGTATATATATATATATTATAAGTAAGTATATATTATAGTAATAGTATGTATGTGTATATAACCTATTTATGTACATAGGTTTTTTTTTATCATTGTCCCTCTCAACCAAAGCACCTGCCATCTAATCTCTTCACCACCCTTGGTTGACCGGTAGAGAATGCCTAAGGCATTAAGTCCGCCTTTGTACCTTTTTGTGCGAAAAGTTTAAATAAATAAATAAATATATATACGGTATTTGGCACAGATACTTATAATTAAAATTAATTGACTACGACGGTAACGACGAACTATCGAAGAGTTTGTGTTCCAAACTTTATGAATGACGTAGTAGGTACTCGAAGTGCCTACCGACCTAATCGTCAGAACTTGGGTGATATTGTTATCCCAAAATGTATTTACAATCGAAAATCCTACCAAACTCGACGAAATTACATGCAAAATAGCTTTCTTGGAAAAAGTGACACGAAAATTGAATATGGGAAATATGAGCGTTGTTTATTTTTAGTCTTTACTGCAAAGGTTAAGTGTCTGCCTACGCTTTTTATCTTTATAGGGTTATATTGGAAATAAACCCTTCAGAGATTACAAGAACAAGCATTTCAATAGACAATTGAGACATACGTAATTTAAGCCTGCCCACACTTAGAAGTCGGCGATTCGTTTGATTTTCCCTAGAATCAGACATGGAGTAATATTCTCGCTTAAACACAATCGTGTGTCTCAGAGATGACGTAGCACATGTATCTCGATTTATGCCAAAGTGTGGCTTACAGCTATACATCATTCCTCTGCCCACATCCTAATTTAATTGGGGGTTGGCGCAGCATGTATTTTTCTGCCATACTTCTCTATTAGTCGTTATGTCGGTAGTCGCTCCCTTCCTAGCCATATCATCTTTCACACAGTCCATTCATCGTTTTTTTGGTGTCTTCCCCTATTCGTATACTTATAACTTTCCTTGTACGTCTTACAAGTGGTAATTTGTAAGAAATACATCGAATAAATTGTTTCTTTACATTGTTTTGTATAGATTTACTTACAGCTTGTTTTGTTCAATAATAAATCGAAGCCGATAAAGTTATGAATTTTGAGGGAAATGTAAAGAAATACAACGCTGAGAGAATTACCAAGTGGAATAATTGGGCTTTAAATGCCATTTTGTAATTGTTGATTTTTATGGGTGTTTTAAAAGAGCCACCCTGAATGACCATGGCCATACTGGCTGTAGATAAGTATATATGACGCACTCTGTGCAGTCATCCGCAGTGTTTCGATAACTTAGATGACTGGTTAACATAAATAACACCAGCTGTACTAAATTATTGTATAGGTTTTTTAATGCGTAGAATTTATGTACGATTGGCTGCAGAAGACGTTAAGCAGGTAGTACAAAACCGATGGAGAATTTACTGTCGATTTAACTTGGGAACTTATTGTCGAAGTAACATCCCCTAAATTGGAGTATTGATGCAACTGACCCACTACAGCATGGCCTGTAGAATATCGATGAATACAAGATTATTTTTGAACTATCGGTCCTGAAATCCCAATGCTCCGATACGGTTCAATTCCCGGTGAAACGATTTAATGTCGCAACATTCAATAGTCGCTCACAATCCGATTAGGGGCTCGTGTATAGCGGGACGTTAAACGCATTATTCAGTTAGCATTGTGTAAGTGCCTGAGACAAAGATGCACCCTGTCTCTGAGTATGTGGGTGAGGCAGGTGACATCGCAAATAGGTGCACTTACCTGTTGAATGCAGCTTTTTATTGTAGCTATAAGACGACGACTTACATTATGACCTGGTTGAAAATAGGGTAATTTAACTCATTGATTTTCTATGGAAATTTAACTGAAATATGAGATTTTCATGTGATACTAAGCTTAATTTATAAGTCCGACAGTCGAAAATGGCGCCATAAAAGTAATTTACTGCTCTTCTAATCGTAGTTAAATTACCCCTTACGAAAATTAATCACAAGGATTTATAATGCCACTTACCTGTGCTCAGGAACGCTCCACAGTATAACGAATGATATTATAATTTTACAGCGACGTATATATTTATTTAATTCAGAATTCTCTAATTTAATAAGTAAGTAGTCAACAGGTAACACAGATGCGAGTTATTAACAACAGTTTCTAAATATCTCAAAAGTTACAACAAGTTACAACGCGCTCAGGATCATGTTACTGAGAGAGCCGTCCGTAACAATAATAACACTGACAGGAAGACGAAACCAAGCGTATGTAGGAGTGAAGAGAAGGCAGAGAGGAAGCGAAGAGTAGGCATCACAGGTAGCTCGAGATCAGCTCAGAAGTACAAGATACTAACCGAAACGAAATAAAATCAAACAAAACCGGACACGAGAACGAAGTGTTAACACGCGCGACGTGACTCGAGCGAGTTCGGTTTAGGTGTGAAAAGTCTGTAAGATTCAACAAGTGGTTTGCGAGCGCCGGCGACGCGGGCCGGCTCGGAGGTCCTCGCGGCGGGAAAGCTCGCCCGCCAGTGCCCCGAGCTGCGCCGCCCGCCTGCCTGCGGGGCGCGTCTGTGTGCGTGCGGCCCGCGCGCTACACCCTTCATTGTTAGCTCCGCGCCTGTGTGCGACCCACCCCTGTCATCACACAGACTGCGCGCGCCTGTCCGTGTCCGCGCGTCTGTGCGAGTGTATGACGCGCCTACGGGTCTGGCGCACAGGTGAGCCCGGGCCGACCTCCAGCTTGTCCCTGTCCTATCTATACCGCTTTTACAATGAAATGGCTCGGTGAACACAAACTACCTGCGTGCTACATTAGCGGACGCATAGCTCCTATAAGGGGCCCACTTTATTCACTCAGCTTTTAGTAACGAGCTCGTAATACAAAGCAAAATTACTGCTGCGATTGTTGGCACATGAAAAGGTTGAATTCCTCGCACTTGTGGAGTGCTCGAGCGAAACTTTCGCGTGCCTTACCGAGCTTCGGTACATATTTATTTAGTAAACCTCTCTTGCTTGAATTTCATGAATAGTACACATTGCATTGTAGTGAATAATTTTATATTAATTTG
Source organism: Apamea crenata (assembly GCA_949629185.1). Lineage (NCBI taxonomy): Eukaryota > Metazoa > Arthropoda > Insecta > Lepidoptera > Noctuidae > Apamea > Apamea crenata. The sequence goes on along the minus strand of OX451366.1, from coordinate 7,789,848 downwards.
TTTAATTAAACAAGCGCCGAGTTAATTACATTGTTACGTGCCTGTCAGTCTGTGAAAAGGTTTGTGTTGCACAATGTAATGTAAACCTTTTACAATATTCTGTTGGCATTTCGTTGGAAAATTGTTTCTACAAGGTTCTGCCACATTTATTTTACACTACTACAAGTCAGGTTAAGCATTGTTGTACCTATCCGTGCATCAAAAACATTTTTCATCCACGTCGTAATGAACTTACTGTATCAGCAGTAGGTATTTCTTATTCACGTAATTCCAAGTCAGTTATGCGCTACGCGCGTAGCAAGACTACAAAGCTACGCCTGACACTAATTCGTAGCAGACGCTATAGTAATCTGGCTTTCCTTGCTACGGCGTAGCAGCGTAGAAGAAATTATAGTGTTAGTTAGTGTTGTATGTTGTATGATAGTTGCGGTAGTGTTTTACTATTTTCTTATTTTTTAATAGATTTGTGCGATAGGTTGGTTTTCACTGTCAAATAATTTTATAAAAGCCAATTTCTAATCAAATAGACATCTACGTAAACCAATCGTAAATTAAAATCAATAAATATCAGTTTTAAATCTTCCACTTACTGATAAATTAAACTGATAAAGACGTTCTGCGAATCAAGTACTTACTTAGTATTTTAAATATATTTTCCTACGGCTGTGAGGGTTTATTTATTTAGGTACAATACATTTTTAAACTTATTAAACACTACCTTCGGGGTCAACCACACCAACTGCAGGGATCTAGCACAATTTCAGCGTCAGGTTTGCCTGACACATGCTGAGCTGGACTCCCATTTGAAACGCACACCACACTTTGTATATTCGTTATTTTGTTTAAGTATGTCATTGCGTCACTTAATTTCTTTAAGTATTTTTTTATCACCTTGTCCTACTACTTCCTATTAATAATATAAACGCGAAAGTGTGTGAGGATAGATGGATGTTTGTTACTCTTTCACCCAAAAACTACTAAACGGATTTTGATGAAATTTTATAGTAATATAGCTTATGCATTAGAATAACACATAGGGTACTTTTCATCCCAATACTCCCACGGGATCGACACTTTATGTGGGTGAAACCGTGAGGCGCTGCTAGTTTTTATACATAATATACTCATGTAATTTGTTATCATTTAATTGTGCTTTGTGTTATGCCTTTTGTGTGCATTAAATAAATGGTTTATCTATCATCTGTCTATCTACCTACTTACTTATTTGAGAGATAAATGCGTATCAATTTACGTATGCAAATAAATAATGTATTATCTATTACAGCAATTAATAATATTCCGCCGACGACGCACGAAACGGCAAGGAGAGGTGATATAGGTACAGACACCAGCACATCAAGCTTATACAATCTGTCAAATTTCTTTAATAGATTTTCAACTTTAGCACTAAAGCATTAGGTTCAAGGTCGATTGGGAAAATTTGACAGTTTCGGGTAGCTTGATGTGCTAGCGTCTGTACCTGCATTAATTTGTTCACGCCCACATTTTGATGACTGTATAACGTTTCAGTAAAGTGAGGCTGTTGTCAGTTCCTGGTAATGTAAATGCTGAGAAGCTTCTGAGAGCTTCCGTTAAGGCGTTAGCGTTATCTGCCTTTTAGAAGTGGTCCCCTTGACCACCAAACTTGAGATACTTTTATTTAAGTTATGGTATTTTTTTTTTACCTCTTATACAATGCACTTACCATGTTATCTCTCCTCTGGTAAGGCTTTAAGTTAGCCTTTGTACCTTTTATATGTTGCATAAAGTTTAAATTGAAGTGTATGTTTGTAATGTCAAAATAGCAGCTTTTTAGTAATGCATATGAATGTATGTACGGTAATAACAGACAACAATTTTTAAAATGGTTGTCAGACTCTCTGTTTGTTCCGGCTAATCTCCGAAACGCCTAGACCGATTTTGCCGGGATTTTCACTGGCAGATAGCTGATGTTATAAGGAGGCTAGGCTTACTTAGGCTTCTTTTATTTTAGAAAAAAAATTGGTTCCGCGTAAAAAAAACCCACGAATTCCGATACGCACGCGAACGAAGTCACGGACACAGCTAGTAAAATAATATAACATTTAAGTATATAATAAAGAAATCTAGATATTTCATCAAGTCTTTAAAAACGTCTCTAGTACTTAATAAAAAATTTATATAATATCTATACTCACAATAAAGCTGAAGAGTTTGTTTGTTTGAACTAGCTAATCTCTGGAACTACCAATCAGATTTAAAAAAAACTGTATGCATTTGATAGCCCAATTCTTGAGGAAGGCTACTTATAGGCTATTTAACATCACGCTATGGCCATAAGGAACCGATCAAAAACAAAAAAGTCAGAAATAACTCTAATAAGCAAAACCGAAGTACGCGCGCCAAGCGATGCAATGCAGCGTGGTGGATCGGAAGAATATGAAATTTCATGCGGACGAAGTCGTCAACAGAAGCTAGTACATAATATTAAATAACATAATAAATAAACACGCTTACGTCTTGTTCATTGACACAGTTATCACAATCTTCTTTTCTTACTCTATTGTGTTGGAATTCAATGAACATCGAAATGATAATAATATTATTATAAGAACGCTCATTAATCAATCTGCCTAGCATTCTCCAACTATATTGTAGTCGGCTTCCACTGTTCCAGTCTAAGAATACAGCTGAACACCAGTATTTTACATGGAGCGAGAGCCTATCTGATCTCCACAATACAGACTGGTTATCAGACTGTAGGGCTTCTGGCTTCCCGTTATGGCTGTGAAAGATCTATACGTATGATAACGGGAAAGAAGAACAGGGCACTTACCTGAAAAACCTTAGGCAGTTGCTTCTGAGGGCTATTTTAGTGATAACGACCCTATAAATGTACCAATCATATTCTCTACAATAAGCAGCTGCATGGGTGTGCAATTGTGCATAGATAAATACATCTTTAATTTTATCTCAACATCATATTGCAGACACTGATTAATATAATGCACAATCTTAAATAGAGAAAGGTGTATGAGACAAGAAGGTCCTGAGTTCGCAACACAACAACGGATAGAGATAAGATATTATAGTGAAAGTTAAAATGGCAATTAAGTATAAGCAAGTACAAAATACCGAAACAACAAATTCAAAGAAATATACAAATTATGTAAGTACTAGCTGTGCCCTGCGGTTTCACCCGCATAAGTTTCGATCCCGTGGGAATATCGGGATAAAAAGTATTCTATACAGATGTTTTATAACCAGGATTAACAATCCTGGTTATAAACCATCTGTGTGCCAAATTTTATCCAAATCCGTTTAGTAGGTTTTGCGTGAAAGAGTAACAAACATCTAATCATCCATCCATCCGTCCTTACAAACTTTCGCATTTATAATATTAGTAGGAAGTAGAATACTACCCGGTTGTAAATATAAGACAACAAGGTTTAGAAAGAAACTGCCGCTGGTATAATTTATAGAGACGACGCTCAAGGAAACCGAACCTTTTGTAATTCCAATTCAAAATCGCATAATTTATTTTCTCTTCACAAACAAAACAAGCTTATAAACTACGTGATAGTAGTTTCTAAGAGACTGGTGGCTTCACTAGGAATACCAGCACCCTAATTGCGAAACACACTATCAATCTCAATCAATATATACTATATACAAGTATATAATACGAAAAAATATAGACTTTCTTTGAGAATTCGACAGGATCACTGTCAATGGGATAAGTGCCCAAAAGGCTGGCAGCATTACCACGTTGGATGGCAATGCTGATTCTTTGGGCTAAAAATAGGCCAGCCTTCTGATCACGTGAAGAGTCAATCTGAATTTGAATCACTTTGAAAGATATTACTAATCCATTGCTTTATATGTCCGAAAAATGTGTCTGCTCAACAACGTAAAAAACGTAATGAATTTTGTTGACCTGTCAAAATAAAAGCCATTGCAACTGATAGTGTGTTACGCAATTACCACGTAATTAAAAAAGTCGCAATCTCATCTCAGTGGCAATCAATGTCAAAAACCTGTCACAATATAGGGAAATTAGAAAATTTTTAACAAATTGAGACTGAGATCAGAATTCTCGTAATTTAAAATGTTCAAAATCTGGTCGCAGTGTCATCTCGGCGACAAACAAATGTCAAAAACTTGTCGAAATGTCGCAAAATTAGAGGTATTTTGTGACAGATTGACACTGATATCAGTCTGTGAACGTTCTTAAAATTACGAGAATTAACCCTGTGACTGTAAACGTTCTAAATATTACGAGAATGGCCTATGGGTTCCACACATTAAACAATTTTTTTTTTACCTCGATGTTGAAAGAAAGAACGTTTCTTTGGCACAGTACCGAGGAACACGTGAAAACTGACATAAAATATTATGTAATATTTACGATCGGATATTGAAGTATCTCGATAAGTATGAGTGTTGCAATATCCCGTACATTCCAATAAAATATTCTCAAAGTAGAAATTGAAAAGCATTTCCACTTGGGGTCGATCCAACTGTAAAATTCTGAGAAAATTTTATACAAGTTGTTTGTGGAGTAGCTTTGATATAAGATACTGAAGATAGGGTTGTACTTATTATACAGGGTGGCAGGGACATCGACGCACAACCTGGATTCTGTACATGATTCCCCCTGCATGATTTTTTTTGTAGTTCATTTTTTGTTTAAATTTGCTCTGCCATACGATTTGACCTCGTAGGGATTGATTGCACTTTTCTATGAAACAACGGAGGGGCAATTCTCGTAATTTTAAGAACGTTCACAGTCTGATCTTAGTCTCAATTTGTCAAAAAATTCTCTAATTTCCCTACATTTTAACAAGTTTTTGACATTTGTTGGTCGCCGAGATGAGACTGCGACTAGATTTTGACCGTTTTAAATTACGACAGTTGGCCTTCAGATTTTTTTTTTTTCATAACCGACGAAAAACTTCTACGTTACGAGGTCTAGAATCATATGCTATGTAGTTTCAGTTTTTTTTTTTTTTTTTAGTTTGCGCGTCGAGGTCCCTGCCACCCTGCATAGATATAAAAGATGTCATAGAATTAAATACATCCCCATCATATATGATGATTACTGGCACAGCAATAGGGGCTGTACACATAATTACATATTAAAAATTAAAGTCGCTTTTCGTGTGTGTATATGTGACCGCGGTGTTCTTTTACACTACGGAACGCGTGTAGTACCACACAAAAAAAAATATGTATACCGATCTACTGTGTTTCAGTTTTTATTAATGTCAAGAGAAGTTGTGACTTATCAGAAAAAGTTCAGATTGAAAGGTAGGTAATAAAAAAGTATTTGTAAAAGTGGTCCCTACAGGTGAATTTGTTTTTAACTGTAGTTACTTCCGGAACTGCGGACTTTATGTAGGTTATTACGTAAGTGACGAGTTGGCGGCCAACCCTGATTTCACGAGCCAATTTTGATAGCAAATATCTTTATATTTATAAAAGTATGTAGGTAATTGGAAGTAGAACGAGTAGGCGAAGCGGTACTACTTATTAGTCTTAAACGCCCACATTTATACTAAATGTGGGTGACATTTATACTATCGTACACCCACATTAACGGTAAATACTTTTTCAATTCTATTTCTATTTAGGGAGCAAGTCTATTTCTATTTAGGGAATGCAATATATCACGATCGTTGAACACACTAACCTTAACCCACGTAAAAATATAGTTATGAAGAATATGTACCTATGAGCTTTTAAGCAGCAGCAGCCCGGAGTCTGGATTTGTAACCAGTTGATGACAGTAGGCTCCCGCCTCCTATTACATGGGGCTTTAATATAACTGGCGAAATGTGGGTGAACTATAGGTACACTTCTGCCTAACCCTTCGGGGATTACAGGCTGTGTTATGTTGTGTTAAATTCAGCCACTCCTCATAATACCCTATGAGAAAAGCTATTCAATTCCTTATTACCTATTGTAGACAATTAATATCAATAATTTTGAACGCTGCAGTAACCTTATCTACTTGGGAGTTACCCTTGACAGGGCGCTGACATTTAAGAACCATTGTTTCAAAACTAAGAAAAAAGTCGATTCGCGTAACAACCTGGCGCCTAACTTCAAACACCTGGGGTGCTTCACCTCAGGTACTCCGGACTACTGGCCTAGTACTCTGCTTCTCCGCGGATGAACAAGGAAGTAGATGTTGCTCTAAACGAGACCTGCCATACGATTACAGGCTGCCTGCAACCGACCCCGGTCAACGCACTATATCCCACAGCAGGCATATCACCACCATAAGTCCAAAGAGAAATTGCAAGCGCAGTGGAGAAACTCAAACTGGCATCCGATACCAGATACCCACTATCTGGCGCACAGCTACCAACGCAACGGCTAAAAAACAGGCACAGCTTCTTGAAATCGGCAGCGTCGCTGTCAGGAAACCCGTCCGACGCCCGCTGTAAACTATGGCAGGATACTCTTCCCCTCCTACTTAATATCTACCACCAAAGGAGCATCTCCCTGCAGGGTATAACCTTCCGTGGTCCACTTGGAAGTCCCTGAACCGTCTCCGGACACAAGTGGGAAGATGTAGGTCCAACCTGGTAAAGTGGGGCTACCTTGACGGAACGGCAGTAGGGTGTGATTGTGGAGCTATGTCGCAAACCATGCTCCACCTGCCCTCTATTCTGCCTCCTGCCCTCTGTGTCCCAAAACATGCAGTGAAAGTAACCCCTTTTTTTTTATCGGGCCCCGTCCTCTGCTTACATCTCTTTGAGGCGCGCGTGGAACACAACACGGGCCTGGTCCTGATCGGACGGTGAGCTACCCATTACTCACCGCCCGCAGGCCCGCGCCTACGGTGGCCGGGAGTCGTCACGCGGCTCCCGACGCCCGGAGCGTCTCCCGCGGCGGCTGAGGCGTGAGGTGTTCTCCCTCAGCCTCTCAGGCACCTCCTTCGCTAGCATGACTGCTTCGCAGAAGGAGGTGACTGCCTCCCACTCCCTCTCGCCCCGGACCATGGCTTGAACCAGGGCCGGACGCGAGAGGTCGCCGCCGTTGCCGATCGCCTCTACAAGGACACGGCGGGGCTCCGCCCAAGCAGGGAAGACCGCCACCGTATGCTCCACCGTGGTGAAAGTGACCCCTGCGCTGCCACTGACGACGCCGTGGAAGTGGCAAAGTTTTGGGCCAACAAGATTTAAAATTCAGTCGTGGCATACATGAAGAAGAATATTTTAAGTCAAACTTGTATTAATTAGAAAATTTTGAGTACCTGTAGTGTAGGTATGTAGTTGCTGCAAAATTAAAACTTAGTAATATATTAATAATAATAAAATTGAACCAAATGTTACCATTATTATCTACCTTATAATTAACAAAATGCCTTTACTCTTTACTGCATCATCCCAATGCTGAGCAAAGGCCTCTCCCCATAACTTCCAGCTCTTTCGATCCGGGGCTAAAGTGGATCACTCGTCACTCGTTTTCTCCAGCTCGTCCCCTCATCTTTTTCGGGGCCCGCCGCGTCATTAATTTTCTTATTAGGTAAGTAAAAGAACTTTTAAAGAACTTTTTAAAAGTATTTTTTATTTGCTAATGAGTATAATTGCAGAGAAGTCGTAGATCGAGTTGAATTTTGTGTAATTGGAGATGCCAATCATACTCTACAATGTGGAGACAACATTATAATAATGACACTGACAATATTAATGCATAGAAGTATTTTGAAACTATCGAATGAATGCAAACATTGAAAAAAAAAATGTTATTGAATGAAATTTAATTTGATAAATGAACTGATTGTTTTCTATTCATTAAATTAAATTTTATTCAAAAACATCTATCGGCTTCTTACTAAACTTCAACTATATCCGACGACCCTGGTTACTTACCTCCTTTGGTGACCGTACCTAGCTACTGTGTTAGGTATTTTAGAGTGAAATATAAGGAAAAAGAGATCGTCGTTTTTTGGTTCAATCGTGTTTTGGTTTTAATGTACATACCTAACTAAATCTTGTTGATAGGTGGGGACAGATTATTTTGTTAATAATTTATTTAAATATTTGTTTGTCATCAAACGACTTCCGGTGCGGTCCATTGCATACTTGATTAAAATAATATTTTATATCCGGAAATCGCTTGGCACACCAGCTATTTGTAGTTTTTAAATGTAGAAAGGAATGCCACACAAACTAACTTTAAAATGCATGTGTCACTGCATTTTAAAGTTGGTGGTCATGATTTCTAAATATTATTAAGTTTGGAGTGATTTTATATACTAAATATAAAATTGACAATATGTGATTTGCCTCTAGTGATTTTTGCCTCAGTGTAGTCATGAAGTTTAAAAGTATCTCATTTGACAGATACCGTTAAAATACTGCTTTTTATCGGAACAGAATGGAAACATAATGTTTGGAGTGTCGCGTAGTTTCTTTATGTTAGGTCACTTCGAGCCTCAGAACCAAAAGATTGTCTTCAGGAAGTCTAATTAAATAATCAAATGAGAGTAGTGGTGGCCCAGTGGGTTCGAACCCAGGCAGGCGCTGTACTCTGTGTTAATAATTTCTTCAACACTGAAATGTAGAAAGGAATGCCACACAAACTAACTTTAAAATGCATGTGTCACTGCATTTTAAAGTTGGTGGTCATGATTTCTAAATATTATTAAGTTTGGAGTGATTTTATATACTAAATATAAAATTGACAATATGTGATTTGCCTCTAGTGATTTTTGCCTCAGTGTAGTCATGAAGTTTAAAAGTATCTCATTTGACAGATACCGTTAAAATACTGCTTTTTATCGGAACAGAATGGAAACATAATGTTTGGAGTGTCGCGTAGTTTCTTTATGTTAGGTCACTTCGAGCCTCAGAACCAAAAGATTGTCTTCAGGAAGTCTAATTAAATAATCAAATGAGAGTAGTGGTGGCCCAGTGGGTTCGAACCCAGGCAGGCGCTGTACTCTGTGTTAATAATTTCTTCAACACTGCTCAAAACGGTGAAGAAAACATCGTGAGGAAACCGGCATGTCTCAAAATCAAACATTCGGAGACGTGTGACATGTGCCAACGTAATGTTTGATGTAGATTATTAGCCCACTCCCTCTCGAAGAGAGGGTGCCTGTGTCCCAGCAGTGGGAACATTATAGGCTGATTGTGTATGAAAGTACTAATTAAATATTTTGTTAAATGTTGCTATATACCCAGTTTGTATGTGCGCAAGAGGATAAATACCGAATTATTTATAACAAGCTGCCCGGCGCTACTTCGTTCGCGTGGTGTCCCGTTTTTTTTGGCAATGCTACTCAATTAGATTACATCTAGGTACCCACAAACGAAACTAAAGTTATTACTGATCATCTATACCTAATAGCCAGCCATAGTATAGGCCATTACTACACCTTTTTGCTACATCATAGTATTTTTTATAATAATATACCTACATGGATGGGGATAGGTTCCGTCAAAACTGGAAGGAGGACGTGCGGACTCACGAAAGGTGGAAGGAGTGGAGGAGCCTTTGCCCAGGAGTGGGACAGCGTAGGCTAGTAAAAAAAAACGAGTTGCACTCCGGGAGTACCGGCAGAAGTGAAAACTTGAATATTAACGTTGTACTTACCTACATTTTATATTTTGGAATGCGGTCTACTCTCCCTCCGTCTTACGAATTTTCGATCAGCTCACGTGTCCTGACGCGAGCTCCGTCTTATGAATTTTCGATCACGTCACGTGTCCTGACGCGAGTTTAACATTTTTTACCCATCACAAAAAAAGTTCACAATGCCGCTAAAGAAGTTTTCACTTCAAAAAAATACATGCTAAAGTTTTTGATAAATAGACATAATCAGAAAGGAAGGTATCTGTAGAAACCTGTTGATCCCGTATTTAAGTTGTTTATGAAGCATCTCTCATGCGGGCCCTATTCACTTTCAACCTTTTTCCGACATTCGTGGTGACTGACTACCTATATACTCGAGTGGACGGTGTTTATTTATCTACTAAACTCCGTCTGTCGAGAGAATGCGTTCTTCACACCTGTCAGTGCGACAATTCTAGTAGGTAGGTAGAGGTCATTGCAAAACACGTATTCGTGTGTATGAAACTGACAGGTGTTAAGAACGCATTCTCTCGTCAGCCGCACAGTAAATAGGTACTGACTCGCAGCAAATCACTGTAATACACCATTTCATCCCCTATTTCGTTACTATACCTACCTACTTTATCTTTTACTAAAATAAACTGAAGTGGCGTTTAAAGTCAATGTTATTGACATAAAAAGGTTTATGGTATCGCAAAGGAAAGAGGGTTTATCTTCAACCTGTTGCTTGTACCCTATTTTATTTTATAGTTACGTCTTAGGCATCAACAGCTGCCCCACCGCCGCGCCGACGAGGAAGCGACAAGCTATCAACAATTCAGATTGTAGGTCCCATGTAAGTAAAAGAGATCGGTTCTAGGTTCTAGTTATTACCATAGGTATTCCGGATTCCTAAATCGAGCCATCGTGTATTTCCATTTAAGTTAGCATAACAGTATCAGTCTATTTTGTTCCCACTGCTGGGACGCTGGCCATGGTCTATTAAATATATCAAGGCCGATGAAAATAATAATGATGACAGGAAATCAAAAAATGTGCGTGCTATTTGTTTTCGAAATTTAAAATTGCAATTTGAAACAGCGGGTAGGTACTATTTATTGATCGAAGAACAGCGGCTACTAGATACTTTTGAAAATCAGTCAATTTACGATAAATTTATTTTTATATGGAAATGCAACAATTTTATTGAATATCAATCATTAAAAACCAACTAATAAAGCTATTATTTTATGTGATTCAAAGTAGGTAATTTTTATCTGTAGAGTTATCGCTGTGGTTTCTAACTATTTACATCTTAGTTATGTAGATACATAGAAATATAAAATATGTGTATTAGGTACCTACAATTAGATACTTTAGAAATACCTACCTATAATTGTACAATAATAGAAAAAATCTTATTCAAAATATTCGTTGAGATAAATAACCACCAATATGAATACCTAAACTACTATAAGAATGTACCTAGGTACAATGGTAACCAAACTTTTATTGATACTCCTAACAGTCCGTACCTACTCTGCTAGGTAAGTATTGTATCAACGTGCGGTGGATTGTCCCTGCCTATTGTTGGCAACCCATGTCCATGACAAATAAAATGATACCTACACATAGGCACACACAAATTGTAAGTAGGTACCTACCTAGCTATAAAAATCCTTAGGTATCATCATTTTATTAAAATATTTCGCGTTTGAATTTTATTAGAAAGATTATGGGGATTTTTAAACATGTTTTATTGATATTAATATCTAGGTGGAGGCGTCACTGCATTGATTTTGTGAGATCAGCAGGGCACGATCGAAGTGTTACCTAATCTTTTTTTTTCTAGTTTCTTATTGTACTCTTCTACAGCTTTATATTGGCGAGCGAAGGAAAAGTAAAAGATGTCGGGTACAGCGACATCATAGTGTTTTTCGTGGGTTGCGGTATGAGTAGGTAAATTGGTAGAAATCGTCACGTTACGAAAGTGGTATGCCCCGTCCATGCGACTTTCTTTACCTTACTGTGTCTTTCTTATTTTATATTACATAAAAAGAGACAAAGAGAGATTATTTTCATGGTTTTTGAGGGTGCTAAGCAGTGCCTAGTTAGACCGTAGAAATTACATTTTTCGTATGTTTTTGCAATTTGCAGTTCAGTGTCAGGTTGTATGTTGGTCAAACTACTATAAATTATAAATAAAAAAAACTGTTGCGGGATTTAGTTTTGAGGGGTTGTATTTAGAAGTATGTATATTAAAACCAACCCACATTTTTGATCTTACTTCATTGCCATCTGTTGAAACATTTAGGAACCAGTTTTGAGTTGGGTTCTGGTTAGTTTAATAAAAACGTAACAGATGGCGCTAATAAAGCGGTTGTACTCGTCATAAGCAAATAAAATAAATTTTGTTTAAATAATTAAAACATTTTTAATTATTTAAGCGACTGGTCCAAAAGAACTACAGTATTAATTAAAAATATATTTAAGTATATTTCATTTATAAACCGACAACGCCGTGGAAGTGGCAAAGTTTTGGGAAAATAACATTTGAAATTCAGTCGTGCCAGCGACACGAAGAAGAAGAAGAATGTAAATAACTTTGGTAAATAATCAGCAACTCCAACCGGATATACATTTTTAAACGATTTTCTACATCCTCAATTACATCTGCACTGCTGTGAAACTTCCGTCTTTTTTGTGGAAGTGGATGTTTACGTTAGACAGAAAGAGACAACCTATCCACCTTATGCTATTTATTTTCTGTTCTGACGCATGTAGAACGTAAAATATCTGTGAATGAAAGCGTCAAATCAATCTGTCATTCGTCGACGGCGAATCGGCCGCATCAGCGGACTCGAGTTACGAGTTATTTTACAATTTATTGTAAACTGAACTGTACAAGAATGCATTAACGACTGTGAGACGCGTGTGCGAAGTGTTCGTAAAAAAATAATTGAACTAAACTTGATCGACAATAAGATGCCTTTTGTAAACATCAAGAAGCAATATCTAGCAATCGGGATGTTGATTTTCGTTATATTGTTTTTATTTAATACTAGGCCCGTTTTTCAATGTCAGTTTAACGCAGAAGTGAGTTCATATCTCCCAGTGATTTACGGGATTACTCCGACGTACTTGAGACTCGCACAAAAAGCGGATCTTACAAGGTAAGAATTGTTTATCGTGATTCTTCTGCCCTTGATTTATAGTATAGCTTACCTCATTTGTTTGGCTAAAGTATTTGGCAATGGGTACTCTCCGTAAACCGACAGTTATTTTAATTGGTTAATTGATGGGCTTGCACAATGAGTACCTTGAAAATATGCAGTAGGTACTTGTCACTCGGAAATTACGAGCCGACGAGCTTTAATTGTAGAGTTCGGAGAAATCTGTGTTTTAATTGATTACTCACTTTTTCATTCTGGGAATATTGTCTTGCTTCATTTTAAATTAAATTATTCAAAGTGAGCCTGTGTGCCTAGGTAGATACTTGCACACAGGCTCACTTTCCACACTAACAAATAGATTTTGTTAGTGTGGAAATTAATGCTACCACACAGTAGAGAAAGCAAATTAATATTCATGCATACAATGCTGTAAGTATTGGAATCCCTTCAAAGGTTGGGATGACACTGACATAAAAGTATCACCGCACAGCATAAAGAAGGCTTAACAAATAATTTTTAGACTGTATAGGGAAATTGCAGAATTTGATATAACTAGCTTGATCATTGTCTTTGTCAACTGCAGATGATTTTGTTTTGAGCCTGTAGTACTCCTCATATTTTGACTTGCGATGTAATAAATGGTTAAAATCTAATTTCAATTCTCATAATTATTGTCTTTGCAGTAATTTCCAGAAGTATTCATGTTATTACAGTTTTCTTAAAATAGCAACAGACTGTCTGATGGTTTAGAAAAAAAAATGTACATAATAATCTGGTAATTACAGCAAAGACTGCTAAATTATTGCATAAAAAACAAAATAGTTTACAGGTATTTATCTAAATTTTTCCTTAACTATTCAATGTAACTATACCTACATGATTTATTAGTAGCACATCCTTCTTAAGTAGATTATAATAGTAGTCGTATTTCATAAAAAAATCCTAACGGGCCTCCGCGAGTTGGCTGCGGCCCCTCATGCGCTTCCAAACAACCAGGACCATATGATCCCGAGATATATAAAACCATAAAAATAATATGTTATAATTGACTGGTTATCCAGCCACTTAGTCACTTACTATTATAAGATCAAGTTTGAAACAATATGAGGATAAAAACAGATAACTATCGACTACGACTAGTTATTTAGCTTTTTAAACATAATTTTTCCTATGTTCAGTATTATATTCCCAAAATGATTAAATATTTATTCTATGTAACTTTACAGTGCGGTCGACAAGAGCATGAATTCTTGACACCTGTCAGTTTCAAACAAACTAATACATGTTTTGCGAATTTGATCTTTTACTACAATATTTGTCATACTGACAGGTCTCGTATTTCATTAAATTTTATGTCCATCTTAGTGATTTCCACAGGTATTAATAGTTTCATCTTTAGTCACTCACTGGAGGACCAAATTTGATTATGGCAAGAAAGCCAATGGCAGATCAATGAAGACCACAAAAGAAGTTACTCAAGCAGCCAGCTGCACCACCTATGTTGCTCACCTCTTAAACATGGGCTTCTCGTAACTTTTGCCGAGGAAAGATTGTTAAACTAATTCCTTTTTTCCAGGTTATCACAAACACTGATGCATGTGAAGAACTTCCACTGGGTCGTAATTGAAGACTCCATTGAGAAAACAAAGTTGGTTGCGAACTTGCTCAAAGAATCCAATTTAAGATACACACATCTCAATATCAAAACACATAAGACTAAGGCATCTACGGTATGTGTGACACATTTGTTTGGTTACTTAAAATATTTTAATAACAATATTTCTTTAATGATTATTTTGATAATTCAGGATTGTTTGCTGAAGTGACTGAAGGTGTCATAGTCCACAACATAAAATGCCTTTTGTTGCATTTCATATTCTGCTTTCAGTATGCTGCCTTTTCCGGCCCTATAGAACCTTAATTGGCTTTCATTGGCCTCCTGAGGGTCTTGCAACAAAATTTAATTAATTGTGTCATATAAAGACGATTTGACGGCACGGTTGGCACAGTGGTTAAGCGATTGACTGCTGCGCTGCGTGTCGCACGGAACAAATATTTGTATGACCTACAAGTAGTTGTTCCGGGTCTGGCTGTATGTGTATGTGAGTTTAAATGTTCGTAAACGCACCCCCGATACAGGAGAAATTCCTAGAGTGGGGCCACGTTTTTTTTTTTTTAATAGTCTAGGCAATGCTTGATAGGTTTTCGAATCCTAGGCCACTTTTTTTAAAGCAAATGTTAGCTCTTCATGCCCTCGGTACAGTTATAGTGCTTTGGTTCAACTTCATCATTTCGTTCAACAGTGTTTTTCTGCTATTGTAGTGACAAAGACAGAGATGATTAAAGAAGCTGACAATCTACATAATTATGTTTTTTTCTCATATTTTAATAAACATTTCAGATCATGGATATCAATATATGTCTGTTTAGAACAAGCATATTCAACACGTCTTGGTATTGTGTATGTCCGCCAAATATTAAGGGAACTCATAATTTTAACTGTTGTAGGAAAACTTGCAATTTATTTAGTTGTTCGTCTGATATTAGATTGCTATGAATAATTACATCAAGGTAGGGACAATTAGTAACACTTGAACTACCAAAACTGCCCTTACAAGTACGAAATAAGGGTGCTTTTTGTAAAGAATTGTTACCATGGACATGTGGTTAATCATACTGACTAATTTTTTTTATTTTTATATTAAAATAAAATCAAATAAAACATGGCTGACGATAAAACATTAAGTACTGAAATTTATTCCACACCATCTACACTCTCGAAGTACTTAGATACAGGGGTCTTCACGTTTCTGAAAACTGTAATTTTGAGCTGGCCTAGCGTATTACCTACGGAGTTTTAATAGAATTAGGGGCCAGCTTACACTGGTTTTGTTATCTGACGTGCGGCCGACTGTCCCTGTTGTAAATAACTTAATTTATCCTTTTACAGCCTGTGCCTTTAGTGCCGAGTCGAGGGGTGATCAGTAGTAAATTAGTGAGTACAATAAGTGATTAATGTCACATAACTGCATCCAGTTACGTGACTATTTTGTACTTACATGTACCTTGGTACATGAAGGGTGTTATGTGTCCACAGTGGGATTCGGTTTTTTGTTTGGTTTTTTGTTCATATAATGGCATGAAACTAAAACGGAATATGAATGTGGGTCATTTTCGCTTTATAAAATTAATGAACCTCTAAAAAACTTTTTGGGCTTCTAATGATGAACACAATTTATTTTTAATAAATGAGCCTTTTTTTACTTTCTGGCCTTGTCTCTCAGTTGGTCGCAGTTACTTGACTGTTTAGTATTTTTAGGGCCCCAAAATTATAGAGGATCACAATAAGAGGTGCAATCGTTATATTGAGTGTTTAATAATATTTTTTGGAAAGGGGAAATTGGAATTATTTGAGGTTCAACTTAATACTACATATTTACTTCACAAATTTAACAAAAATTGAAACCTTCCGCTTTGATTTCACCATTGATTGGGTTCCTCCTGCATGACCTATTGTCATATTCGGCTTATGTTGAATCTGATTGGTATGACCCAGTTCCCATCAAATGTAGGTAATTTTAAGCAACTCTATTGCACTGGTTTCCACCACACTAGGAATAATACAGGTTGACTTGTAAAACATTGGACATACTGGAGTAGTTCGTTACTGATTTCTCGTTGCAAATAATTATGTAGGTACAGACCTATTTTTTTTCTAGTACTTTTTATTTTTTTCCTGCATTTTTGCTTATTCTAAGTCCAGACTTAGAGTAAGGATCATAACTTCCTGCCTTTTCAATTGTCATTTCCATTAATCCCAAGTTCTGACCTATTGCAGTCGCCCGTTCAAGTAGGTACAACAACCTTATAAAACATTATAAAAGAGTAACGGTTCTTGCCCTTCTCCATACAAAAACTACCTTTTGGAAGGGGCGACTAGAATCAATTCAATTTTTTTGAAAATTTTGACGTTCAAAAGTGCCTTTTATGTTCCTATTTGAAATAAATAATTTGATTTGGACTTCTTAATCTTTTAATAAAAATAAATGATTTTTTATGTACATGTTTATTTTTTAATATATTTCCATTCAATACAAAGAAGAAATAAAAATATACTTACTTAACAGATTGACAGCCACCGCGGTCACACGGTGTCCGCCAACAATATATTTTCTATTGTGTCTGTTGTCTGGCAGACAACATAATGTTTGTAAACGTAATTATTAATTATGTCATGTCATTCAGTATGTCCGCCGTCAACGAGCGGGGTAATTGCGTAACACTCTATCAGTAGCAAATTAGCAAAGGGTTTCATTTTGACAGTTCAACAACATACTATTGCGTTGTTTACGTTGTTGAGCAGACAATTTTTTTCGAACATTACCTATGTAGGAATAGATTAGCAATATCATTTAAAATGATTCAGATTGTACGCGTAGTGTGTTACGCAATTAGGCTGCTGTAATGCTGTATTCCAAGGGCAAAAATCACCGTTATTTTCAATAAGTTTTCACGCACGAATTGAAATCTTTTTCTTTTGGGTGCTCTAACTTTTGCTATCGAATCTAATATTTCGCAGCCAATGTATTGTGCTGTTTGAAAAAAGATTTGGACCCGGATAAAAAAAGGTTTTTAGTTTAGCTATAAGGCTATAACCTTAAAAAAAGTGGACCATTTATGTAGGTATGGAATTATGGCTTTGTAAAATATGTAGGTATGTACTTTAAACGTCGAGTAAATCACTATAGTTGTATAGCAATCTAATAATGCTTAATATTCATAGCACTATTTATTGTAATTTAAAATCATGATCTCATCACTAAATAATTTGCAAGTTGATCTTACTGATCCGTTTGCGAATAACAATTGGCTATCTATGATACCTATTTGATATGCTCTACTTTCGAAGGCAGCTATAATCTCTCAAAATTCTAAAACTAATTATCTACTATGTATTTCAAATTCTGTAGACGGGGCTGATTTTTCAATCGACAGATGATTTTTATTAGTGGAATATAATTGACGTGACAGATTTTGTATGGAAGAACTGTCAAAAATTCAAAATTATTCCTCGGATAAAATTATTTGGCGTTAGAAAATTCAGCCCTAAGTACCTACAGTTTTCTTTTTTGGTTTTCGTATTTTTGTTTGGAATAAAATGGTATTTATAAAATCTGTATTATGGTCAGTGATAGCGCAATAGTTGGCTTTCAAGTAGCAGGTGCGATAGAATATTAATATTAAAGGTATTTTAAAACTCTTTCCCACGCACTAGATTATGGGACCTTCTAATGATGGACACTTTTTTAAATGGTCGCAGGACCCTAAAATAGGAATTATTTTGAGGTTCACAAATAGATGCGCAATCATTATTTCAGAGTGTTCAATAATATTTTTAGGAGCGCTAAATAGGAATTATTAGAAGTTTGATTAAATATACCTATGCCCTAGATTATTAGACCTATGAATCTGAGTTGGTGAGTGAATGGGTGAGTGTTTTACTATGTTATCTCTTTCTTCCAAATAAGGATTTATTTTAGGTAAAGAACACACAGACAGTTGACAGTTTGACAGTTTTTCCATACGAGAACTGTCTGTTGTCAATTTTATTCCACGGATAAAAGATAACTGATTTTGGTAAAATTAGCCCTTACCTAATCGAATATTTACACCTGCGGGTTTACCGCACTAATCTAAACGGGGTTTGAAAGAGATAATATTTAGTGATGTTAGTGACTCCATGATCCACAAAGCTACGCCAGAAACATAACAATTTGAATACTCGCATAAAATAAAATAAGTACAGATACTTATTCAATAAAAATATTAATTTACGGTGTATTTGTATTGCTATTTGGCTCTGGAGTGAAGTTTATGCCTGCAGCGAAATAAATAAATCTTTCAAGATTAGCCAATTGAGATTAAACTGAAGATGGATAAGAAACTTGTCAATCTTGTTATCAGCAAAAATCCTTTATTTTAGAAAATAACTATTTTGCACGTTCACTGACTAGGTTTATCAATCTATGCCAAACGAATTCTTGGGAACTTCTTTCTCTGCCATAACCATAGAATTGGAACTAGTTTTTCTCTTTTATTGGTGGTAAAATATAGGGTTTTCAGTTTAGTCATACCTACTCATAATATAAGAAACGTAGCCGATGTGTTACAGTTTGTTAACAATCTTATGTCTTTCATGAACTATTTACATTTTTCACTAACATTACGTGACACCTAAAAGTAATGCCATAAACAGCCAATTCTAAATTTGTGACGGCTCCGATCCGAACATGAGGCGAGTCGCTGCGCAGTAACAAATTCACCTGTCAGCAGGGTTAAGAGGTGAGGTACTGCGCAGTGAGTAACGCACTTCAGAGCCGCCATAAAGTTTGAATAGGTCTGTAAAACCGCATTATCGGATTTTCAACTCTCAGCGCTTTGTCTACTCCCTAGCTCGTAAGCCGTATTTTTAGCCGAATTTACGGCCCCTACCTGCTCCGTATCACCTACGGCCATAAGATTATTTTCCGGGTCCGAATTAAGAATGAATAATAACACGATTTGGCAGCTGTCCTTACGTTTGATGTTTTTTTGCCCGTCCGAAAAAGTTAATTAATGTCCGTTTCTTCATTGACGGGCTTATAGAGGCGGTTCTACTCTCTAAAGTTTCGTACCGTCTACGAAGATGCGGTCCGTTCGAAAGTAGCTGGATCGTGTAAAAATGTGGCAAATTATTTTCGGACGGGCAAAAACACTCCAGTTGATGGGACTACTGTTAAATCTTGTTGTCATTCAGTTATTAGTTCGATACGATGCCGGAAACGCCTGTATTTTTGGCCGAAAGTACGGATTTTGGGCTTATCTAGTGTTGAAAATACAACTGCGCTGCGCTGCTGTTATGTTTCTGTCATTTGTATGGTGTACAATAAAGAGTAAGATTCTATTCTGCGCTTTTAGCAAAAGATTTAGGTATCGCGCAGTGCAAGTGGAAACGGGCATTGTTTTACTTTTCGTGTGATGTCTTTATAACTACAAAAGGGATGTTTGTGTCTAATTGTTTGACAAATACCCAATTGCGAAGAATTTGTAGAATTGATGACTAACAAAACATGTGGATATCTTTATTGATTGTTCAATTTTGTAATTGATTTATGTAAACATTTCAGGCAAGCGGCGTGGAACAAAGGAATCTGGCTTTGGATTGGCTCAAAGGCCACTTGCAGAAGGCCGACAACAAAAGAGGCGTTGTGTATTTTATGGATGATGACAACACGTATTCACTCAAAGTATTTGATGAGGTAAGTTTATTATGAAATACGTAATAATTAGCCGTTCAATAGGTAGCCTATTCAATTAAGAACAACCGATTCCAAACGATCCGGTTGTGTTGTGTGAAAATAGTTTTTGTCAACTATTCTAATAAGTGAGTACTTTATCCCGGGATCTAAAACATTCACGATTTATTTCAATCAATCAATCAACTCGGCCTATCGCAGTCCACTGCTGGACATAGGGCTCTCCCAGGCTGCGCCACAACACCCTGACCTCCGCCTTCCGCATCCAGTCTCTCCCAGCCACCTTCTTAAGGTCGTCCGTCCGGTTCCGGAAAGGATCCGGAGTCACCGACATAACTAGCAGAGTAAGCAAACTGAAGTAGCAGTGGGCTGGCCATGTTTGTCGAAGTACCGATGGCCGGTGGAGCAGACGAGTCCTGAAGTGGACACCGCGTATCGGTAAGCGAAGCGTGGGACGATTTATTTGCGTTTTAAAAAAAATCGCAATCATTATTTCGAAGCGAATACAAAAGCTCCATTTTTGTAGTCTTTTAATAGAATGAAGTGAAGCCCGATTCACGTTCTTAAAATAAAATTCGTCTTTTAAACATCACATCCCGATGTTATAATGTCCTACCTTAAAACATCGATCTGTTACTGTCAATTGTTTTTAAATGATGAGACCGAATGAATTTTATATACATATTATGTATAGCTTTAGATGCATATAGTGATTTGTGGTACAAACGGGCTAAAGCTTTGGGTTCCTAAGAAAGCAGTGAACGGTCACACAGTAACGGTTGTCCAAAGGGGCTTACCACGTTACCACCAGCGCCTATGGCAGGGCAGAAGTTGAACTGCACTGCTTTTTGTAATAAGTCATTCAACAAAAAAGCAGTGCACTTCAACTTCTGTCCTGCTATGAGAGCTGGTGGTAAGCCCCCAGAGCGTATTTTGACACCTTAATGTCAAAGACTAGTGAAAATGACAGATATGCGTGACGGCCGTTATAATATGACGGAACCGCTTTCTCTTAAGAGCGTTGACAACGCACGACATTTCATAAAAACTTTCAAGTCCTTGTTTTTCGAAATGCATGAACCGATTTAATGAAACTTCCTACGCATGTACGCAGGATATATAGATCTAAAAAGTTAATTGAGAACATTTTTGAAAAATAGTGTTACAGCTAAATTAGACCGATTTTAAATTTTCCATAGAAACAGAGATTTCCAATTATCTTTTTTTAAATATGACATTTCGAAAATGTTTTTAACTAACTTTTTAGACCTATATATCCTGCTTATGCGTAGGAAGTTTCATTAAAATCGGTTCATGCATTTAGAAAAAAAAGGACTTGAAAGTTTGTATGAAATGCCGTACGTTGTCAACGCTCTTAAGTCTTGATTTTCGTTGTGATGTCGCCGATGCGCGGAATCATAATGAGTGTAGGTACGTGAAAGAATGCTTTATAGCTTGTGAGTAGGTACATGTAAATTTACAAAGAAAAATATTGCAGAATTTATTATTTACAACCGAACCCACATAAAACAATTAAGTACTTATTTTATTACCTATAGAAAGTACGTATTTAATTGTTTTTAGGGTTCCGTACCTCGAAAGGAAAAAAACGGAACCCTTATAGTATAGTACCGGATACCCGTATAGTAAAGGATCACTTTGTTGTCCATCCGTCTGTCTGTCTTGACAGACAGACGGATGGACAACAAAGTCAGGTCAGTCAGGTCTACTGACCCTTGGAGCTGTAAAAAATCAAACTTCTAAGCCAACGCAATCAAAAGATACTACAGCTGTTTATGCCGCAAATTTTCGACACTCCCGTGAACTCAGAATCTTGAAATTTGGTACGAAGCAACGTCTTATAGCACAGATAAAGGAAAAATTGCGAAAGCCGTAAATTTTTAGTTACTTAAGTATATCATTTTTAATAAAATATTTTTAATAATTTTAAATTGTACGGAACCCTCGGTGCGCGAGTTGTGTATAAAGTGTAGATCTTATCTTTCTTAATTCCCTGCTCTATCAGACACCTGTCTGTTATCTGCCATTATCGTCCGAGTTATCGAAACCCTGTCGCATTTCACATAAATATCCTCAATAGCCATTTCAATATTAGGTACGTAACTATAATAAACAAACATACCTAATTATTATCTTTTATCAGAAACATGCACCAAGGGCCTGTTTAACACGCTCAGCGCCAAGCCCCATATGTCAAAACCCAAACACACCAGGAAAATTCCCTAGGCCAGGGCAACATTTTTTGTATACAAAATGTATGGAAAGTGTGCGCGTTAGCGATACACGGCGCTTAGACTGGAATGGTGCTTGTGTATCAAAAAGGATACACAAGTGTTTAGACAGTGTGTATCGCAAAAGATACACATGGCGCTGAGCGTGTTAGAGCCGTCGACCTTGACTATATAAACAATACATTTATGTTCGCATGGGTAGGGAACTGCAGTAGACCAATACCCTTAATTAAAAACGTCGCAATCTCATCTCTGCAACAATCAATGTCAAAAATGTAGGCAAATTAGAGGAGTTTTTGACAGATTGAGACAGATCAGACTGTGAACGTTCTTAAAATTACGGGAATTGTCCCTCTGATTTCTTTCACGACGTCGGTTGTTCCCTTCATAAAAGTTGTGTTAATCAATGTGTACATCACCGCTTTTAAAAGTTGTTTTGATTAATGTGTCGCAATCTCATCTCTGCAACAATCAATGTCAAAAATGTAGGCAAATTAGAGGAGTTTTTGACAGATTGAGACAGATCAGACTGTGAACGTTCTTAAAATTACGGGAATTGTCCCTCTGATTTCTTTCACGACGTCGGTTGTTCCCTTCATAAAAGTTGTGTTAATCAATGTGTACATCACCGCTTTTAAAAGTTGTTTTGATTAATGTGTCGCAATCTCATCTCTGCAACAATCAATGTCAAAAATGTAGGCAAATTAGAGGAGTTTTTGACAGATTGAGACAGATCAGACTGTGAACGTTCTTAAAATTACGGGAATTGTCCCTCTGATTTCTTTCACGACGTCGGTTGTTCCCTTCATAAAAGTTGTGTTAATCAATGTGTACATCACCGCTTTTAAAAGTTGTTTTGATTAATGTGTCGCAATCTCATCTCTGCAACAATCAATGTCAAAAATGTAGGCAAATTAGAGGAGTTTTTGACAGATTGAGACAGATCAGACTGTGAACGTTCTTAAAATTACGGGAATTGTCCCTCTGATTTCTTTCACGACGTCGGTTGTTCCCTTCATAAAAGTTGTGTTAATCAATGTGTACATCACCGCTTTTAAAAGTTGTTTTGATTAATGTGTACATCACCGCTTTTCAGTTAGGTATTTCTGTTACGTCTCGTGTAATGTAGGTGTAACATATATTTTTTGAGAGTAATAACGGTTTCAGAGAAAAAAAATTATACGTTATTTGTCGGTTTAATAAGGAATTCGGTCCATTGACATACAGTGTAATAATAACTAATAACACACTATTAGTAGCAATGGGTTTCATTTTGACAGTTCAACAACATTCATTGCGTTATTTATGTTGTTGAGCAGACACATTTTAGAACATATGAAGCAATGGATTAGCAAAATCTTTCAAAATGATTCAGATTAAGATTGATAGTGTGTTACGCAATCAAAACAAAACTGTCAATCAAATGGTCTTCACGAGTGACCATTTCATTAGGATGGCCACCTTGGCCACCTTGATGAATGACTTATATTTTTATCATGATACAAGCTTTTCCCATGAAGTTCGTGTCAATTTTAGAGAATGAAAAACATGACTATTATCACCAGTAAATAAACCACTAATGAGTCATTAATGGTGGTGGTTAATTGTAGTCGCAAGCGCTACTGTTGGGCATGAGGTCCTGGGTCAGGCAGTGTTATGAGTTTTTCCATCTGGAATTTTTCAGTAGCCGGAGTCTGTAGCCCCCTATTATGTGGGGCTCAATCTTAACTGGAGAAATGTGGGTGTACTATAGATACACTTCTGCTTAACCCTTCGGGGAATACGGGCGTTATGTTATGTGGTTAATTAGTTTTATCTCAAACTCTTCTAATTCCTTCCTCAAGTGTATCAATTATAAAAGCAGTATTGATTAACATGCCTCTTATCTTTAATACCTATACTACGAGTAGGTATACAAAGTATTAGTTACTATACAAAGTATTGTATGGTAACTAATCCAATCCACTCTTATCCGGTATATTTCTAAACAAAACGTAGTACCTAACGTTTAGTTTAGAAATAGACCGGCCGCCTCTAGTTGTAACTGACAGGCACCGGCTTTGTCTAGCGTATCTGACTAAGGCTGCCTGTCCATTGAAGCGGAGAGAGGCTGCGGAACGGAGAAACGGAGAAATATTAACCAATAGGATTGCATAAAATCATAAAATCTCCAATCCGCTCAATCCTATTGGTTAATATTTCTCCGTTTCTCCGCTCCGCAGCCTCGCTCCGCTTCAATGGACAGGCAGCCTTAATGTAGGAGCATCACACTTCAAATTCAAGTCGTTTTGTAGTTCTAATATTAGAACACCTTAAACCCTAAACCTATTTCTAATGATGTTGCTGATGTTTCCTTTTTGTGTAACTATAAAATTGGCCTTACTATATTCAATATTATACCGACCGTTCCTGTTCTAAACACTATAGGTAAAATTTGGGATAAAAACATATTCCGTGTTCGTATTATTCTTGCTACCTATCGCAAAATACCCACATCAGTTTTAAAAGTTAATTAAAAGATTAGTCTTTCCTTATCCAACTTCTACTAATCTGCCGCGCTAGTGATACGAGCAGTACCTAAGTATGTTTTGCATAGTTTTGAGTAATTGGCGCGCAAAGTTTTTGTTACAATTTGGTTTTTCCAGACTTCTTTTTTTAAGTTGTATTAATTAGTGATTCTTGAAACGTGTAGCCCAAATAAAGCGCTTTTATATTCTTCACTCAATAAAATTGTATATATATTAGAATCGTTTTAAATGACGAAAATCCATCTAGTGCCAATTGAAGCAACTGAAATATCGATTGCTTAGAATAATAGCAGTAAGTAAGTAGTAAGTTACTGCTTTTATTATAAGCAACTCATACTAGATTTAGGTTATAGTCGATTTTGAACTGAATGCAGGAAATGTTCTTGATTTTAGGTACTTTAACCGTAAAAAGTCTAAACTCTGTCTTTGTTCGTCAGCATGGTTAGTTTTGTATTGCAGCGTGAACTCTCCTCGACTCGATTTGCGACTAAAACCATAATATCTTTATGGTACACTCTAGGTTGTACTTTCTTCATTTTATGTTGCGAAGATAGGTCGATACTATAATTATAAAAATGATCGACTTCCATTATTTTTTCAAAGGTTTTTCTTGAGTTCGCTTGCTGCACTGCATCTACGAAGTCGTTAAAATCATAGACCTTATGGATGGATGGATGCGGATGGATGGATGTTTGTTGAAAAATAGATGATGGCCGATTCTTAGACCTACCCGTTATGCACGCAAAATTTTATACAAATCGGTCCAGCCGTTTCGGAGGAGTTTGGTAACAAACATTGCGACACGAGAATTTTAATATTAGATGTATTAGCAATATCCTTCAAAATGATGCTGGAGCTGAATATGACATAAAGCCATACCCAATCACAATACTTACCTAAATCTCAATTTTACTTGCCTCGATAATATTGTAAGAAATCATCCAACTCAATATATCTAAAATTAGCCAACCTATAGTCATTCAGTGGTTTGGGTCATCGACACTATCTTATCATTTCCTTCTAACCGGGCTAGTATCGGGAGTTCCGACGTCCCCGTTCGCTTCCTAAGCCAATATACAAATAGATAAAACTTGATTACTAAAGACACTCGAGCGAAAATTGATGGCATACTAAATGTATGAGGAGCTCCAGGGCTGCCTGTTGTGTGTACAAAGTGATAAATAATACCAGCCCATTATTGTCTCACTGCAGGGTCTTTGCCCTGCAGTGACACAATAAGAAGGGGCCTTTGCCCCTTCTCATACAGAGAAGGCACGAACTTTGATCACCACGCTTGCTCAAGACGAGTTGGCGATTTCAGATTTATATTAACTAGGTACAAGTCCAGGATTTTTCAGGATGTTTATCCTTTACCGATACTTATCAGTAATATCAAAGACTAGCTGCGCCCCGCGGTTTCACCCGCATAAGTTTCGATCCCGTGGGAACCATCTGTGTGTCAAATTTCATCCAAATCCGTTCAGTAGTTTTTGCGTGAAAGAGTAACAAACATCCATCCATCCATACAAGCTTTCACGGTTACAATATTAGTAGGATAAGCTCAGAAAGTATAGATAAATAAATAATATAGCACGCGATTTATTCAAAGTCATTAAATAAATAAACAGCATGCTATTCATTTATTATGCAAATGCAAATAGCATGCTATTTATTAAGTTGGTAAATAATTAGCATGCTATTTTTGAATTAGCTTGTAAATAAGTGGGTTTTTGTATACATTTTTGGAAGTTGGATTGAGAATGGAACTTATTAATATAAGATTGACTTAGATTTTACCTGAGGACCTATAATAAAACAGCTCATGTCCTATTTACCCTATTTACTTAAGGCTTACCAACTAAATTACCCTAATTACTACCCTACTAATTTACCACAACATTAACCCACAATATTTGTCATGATTACAGATGTCAATCCATATCAACACAAAGTTCGTTGACATTTACTTGAGTAGCACATAATCTCGTGATAACATTGTCACCGAGTCCCCTGCCTACCTAAATATCTATTTGTATATAAATATTCAATTAAGTCAAACAACAACAACAACATTTGGACAGATATGCATTTTATTAGGTACATACCGGTTTGAGTTAGTTCCGTCATAATTATGTACTCACTACGTTTCGATAACAGCGTTATCTTAATATTCATATTTAGTACATGTAACTGATTAGAGTGATTACTGATTAGATAGAAGTTAACGGTATCATCTATAACAGTTATTTTTATACTAACTGACAACCTTATAAAGCTGGTTGCCGATTGTTTGCCAACAATGGGTAATGACCATAATAACTATGGTTTGTTTCAAAAGTATCTGACGAAAATGTAAACAGACCATTTTTAGGGTAAAACTTACGTAATCACACCTTAAAGGGAATTAGAAACAAATTCATCCGTATTTATTTAGAAGGTTTAAACTTTATTATGTCACCACTTTTTGCAACAATTATTGATAGAATAACAATACATTATTAAATTGTACCTAAGTAATTGAAAAATCATCGACAAAAATTGAGGTTATAGAATTATGTAAACTCAATTATCAAAGGAAAAACAAAAACAACAACAACAACATTTGGACAGATATGATATACAGAAAAACATCTTTTGGCGATTTAAAACTAGAATTTCGGGTTTAGTATTCAAATAAGTAATCAAATCAAGGCACTCAACTTGTCAGTAGCACTACATACATATTGACATCCACATGCGATACGATTTCTGATCCATTTGTTTACATTTCCTTAAGAAAGTTTTGGTACAGACTGCACGGTTCCACGGTGTTGCTTACGTGTGACCTGCCGATTTACCAGAAGCGACCAAATCGAATCGAATCAAATCTCGTAAACATAAGTAATGATAATCATTCAGGGGTTCATTTATAATCGATGGTTAAAGTTCAGTGACGTTCGAACTTCAGAAAAGTATGGTTAAACGGTCGCTAATCACTACTTAAATATAAGAAACGTGTATTAATAATGGGGTATAGCCTTTTAGTGAATCAATATGGTTGAACCGTGTAATATTGCCATAAGTTCCGTTCTAAAGAGGGCGCGTCTATGACCACTCTTCAACTATAATAGACAACCCGACTTATGCAACTGTTCCATTTCGCTTGACCTGATTTCAGTCAAATAACGTCTGGTATCAATTGGTCATTTATTTTTTCCTCGTCAACATCTCATTGATTATTACAATGCGAGTAATAAACTGAGAGTGATTAACAGCCAATGTTTTTGCTGTAGTAATAACAATAAAACTCATATATAGCAACATAAAATCATTGGAATGGAAAGATGGAAGCTGTATAATAATAATGTACTAATGATTCTCTTTATTGATGTTGCGATAAGTGTTGTTATGGGTTTTTGCGATAACATACTGTTTATTACAGCTTTGATACCTACACACTAGTTTATATTGCTAATGAGCAGAATTTTTGTGTCACGGAATTTTTGCTAATACATCTTTCTCCTGCATATAATCCCGTGTGTGTGGCCCGTGGCTAAAGGATCAGGTTAAGCTACGCTTGCCGCGGTTGGTCTGGATGGGTTACCATCGTTACATACCGAGACCACTCCGTGTCTCGGAATGCACTTTAAGCCGTTGGTCCCGACTGACATTGGTGGATCTTTGACAGCCGTTACGGGTAGTCAGAATCCCGAAAGTCTGACAAGCAGTTTTACCAAGGGGTATCGTATTATCCAGTAACTGGGTTGTGGAAGTCAGATAGGCGGTCGCTCCATGTAAAGTTCTGGTATTCAGCTGCATCCAGTTAGACTGGGAGCCGACCCCAACATAGTTGGGAAAAGGCTAGGCAAATAGATATAGACATCTTTCTCCTGTCCTTATCCCAATTTATTTGGTGTCAGCGCAACATGTATTTTTCTGCCATACTTCTCTACTAGTCGTCATCTCGGTAGTCACCCCTATCTAAACATATCATCATTCACACAGTCCATCCATCGTTTCTTTGGTCTTCCCCTACTCTTATAACCATCGACATTCATACTCACGACATTTTTATCAACATTCATACTCGAAACTTTCCTCGCGACATTTTTCTCATTCCTTTATGAATTTTTTTTTAAAGTTTTGCTAATTGCCAGACAAAAGAGGAAGTAGGTAGTTAGTAGCCGTAGGTACCTACTTTCATTAATAGCTGAGCTGAGGCATCAAAGCGGTGAGAGAACAGTGTTTCAAAATAATTGTACAAATAAAATTGCTAGCAATTAAAAAAAAAATACGATGCGGTAAGTAATAACTTTCGAAGAACTTTATTCACAAGTATGATAGTGTCAGTAAATCAGTACCAGACAAGCCTAACCTAAACCAACCAGAGATAACATGACCATGAAGGCTGACTGAACTCAACTACATCATCTATGCTGCGCATTGGTTCGTGCACTCGGCTATTTACCGAGTTATCTTATCTACGCTTAACATAGATGCTATAAATATATTCATGACTAAACTAATAATGGTAGAGAGTAGTGGCAGCGTCCACTTATGAGCTGTAAGTCGTGGGTTCGAACCCACAGGCACTTTATTTTGTGTAAATTATTTCATCACTACTGCTCTCAAAAGAGTGATGGAAAACATCGTGAGGAAACCGCCCTGTCCTAGAACAAAAATTCGAAGACGTGACATTTGCCAACCCGCACTGGGCCCACGTGGTGGATTATCGCCCACTCCATGCCACACGGAAAGGGCCTGTGTCCCAGCAGTGGGTACATTATAGACCGATTATGTTAACAACTGTTGAAGAACTTTATTCCCAAGTTGATAATGTCGGTACTAGACAAGCCTAATTTTTAAGCCCATTTTTATTCAACGAATAAAACATCTAACTTTGGTGAAATTAGCCCTAAATGAAGTAGTAAATAATCCCTTGTTTTTCATTTCCAGATGCGGAAAACAAAGAGAGTGGGCGTCTGGCCAGTCGGCATAGTGGGGGGTATGCGGGTCGAGATGCCCCTGGTGACTGACGGAAAAGTCAGCGGGTACAACGCGTGGTGGAAACCCTTCAGGCCATTCCCCATCGACATGGCAGGGTTTGCCATCAACGCTACCCTGTTCTTGGAACATCCGGATGCTAAGTTCTCCAGAAAAGTGCAGTCTGGATTTCAGGTTGGTTGACCAATATACTTCACCTAAGTACTTATGGAAATAACGATCACACGCACGTCATAGTAACACTTGAAATACGAGAACCGCCCTGAGCATGGAATACTCTTTATTAATGTGCAGTCGTCAAAAGAGATAGGTAACTAGGGTCGTCGGATATAGTTGAAGTTTAGTAAGAAACCGATGGAAGTTTTCGAATGAAAAATTTGATAAATTAATTGTTTGTTTTCTATTAACTAAATTAAATTCTATTCTAAAACATCCATCGGTTCCTTACTAAATTTCAGCTATATCATAAATAATATAATATATAATATAGGGATGTAACGTAACTCTATTGAGTTCTAAAAAACTTCAAAACCCAAGAGAAAACTTTATACAAACGCGCAATGATAGGTGCACTGCTAGAAAGCGCGGTAGTACAAAACAGAATCTTTGCCTCAAGGCCCTAATTCACTATGACCACTTAACGACTCCTTACGTCGAAACCACGTCAATACCTTGCCTAATCAGGACATCTGATAATAATGTATTCTCTATGACACAATGGCGTGGTTTAAACTGTCAAAATATATGTTGTCCGTGCGATGACATTTCGATTCCTTGCCGCTAACAAGACACGATATTACTAGGTTTGCACTCGGTAAGACTTCGCGGGGAATAACACAGAATAATTCATTCAGTCATTTAAATTAAAGGCAAATAAATACTTAAACATATTGTGTAATTTAGGCCGCTCTCGCACTGGCGTTTTACGAGCGTTGGCGCTTCTCCAACGTCGTCACACGCACACATGCTGCGATTTCGGGTGCACATACACCTCAAATCGCAGCATGTGTGCGTGTGACGTTAACGTGGCGTTCAGCGGATGTAACGCTTGCCACTAGAAACTCGCGACGTTAACGTCGCATCTGCGCAACGTTGGCGCTGCGCAGACGTCGGAGATGCGCCAACGCTCGTAAAACGCCAGTGGGATAGCGGCCTTAATGATATTCGAATACCGTTCCGTTTATTTCTTAAAGTACGCAAGTAAGATTATAAAACAATAAGAGATAACACAAATATACTCTTTTTTTTATTTTCCCTATTAGGTACCTATGTACTAGTAGTGTGTGTGTGTATTGATAAGTAGGTAGGTGTTATTTAATAAGCAGGCTACGGATAATATATGATAGAATGAAACAATGTCTATTTGTTTCGCAATTGTTTTTTTTTTTTTCAACCAGGTCTACTATCGAAGCACGTAGTTTCGACTGAAGTTACCGGCGTTTCCTACTCCGTATCACCCACGGGCATAAGATTAGTTCAAGGCCCGAACTATAATGAATGACATCACGATTTTACACTTCCGATTTGTTTGCCCGGAAAATAATGTAATTTGACGCTTGTTTTGACTGTTCAACTGCTTTTAGACGGGCCCGTATTTTCGTTAGTGGGCTAAAAGAGGAGAACCCTGTATTGTCCCACTCCTGGGCAAAGGTCTCTCCCCACCCCCCCCACAGCATTCCTCTCTTCCCTGTATGTTGCCTTTTCCGACCAATCTCCTATAAACGCTTCTAAGTCATCACGCCAGCGTTTTTAGCTGAGATTATTTTGTCCTTGTGAGGGATTTAATAATACGTGCTAATTAGATATCGGCTTTGCATTTAGTATACGGGCGTAGCCAAATCTTATTATAGGTATTTACCACTTGTAGGCTGTCTGCTTAATACCTATAAACGTAACTTAATTAATCAAACACTAGTCTTCGTTTACTTTCACACTTATCTGAATATAATAAATCTTGATACTTTATTACTAATGTCACATTTACGACACTGCCACGAGAAGACGTTCCAAATTTTCGGTAGCTATACGCAAATTGTGGGCATTGGCTCCAAGCCCTCGTAACCGTAGCGTAGCATAGTCCAACAGGGTGCTCGTCATAAAAAAACACTTATATTTTCAACTCTCAGCCCTAAGCAGAGCGTCGAAAATCCAGTGCGCAATAAAAACTCTTATAGGAGGTGAGTTCGATCCCTGCTCATATCCAAACTAATACCTATTGAATGTAGAGAGTTGCAAGTAGTTCTGAAGTTGACAGATACTTCATCGGCTATTCATTGTAAGATGGTTCAAGTTACTAATAGCTAAGACAAGTAATGGAATTCAAGGCATCCTAAACGATAGACAATCGTGCATTGTTATACAGCCTTGAAATATCTTCGCTACATGACATACCTATATCGATAGTTATCGAGTAACATAAATACGCACTACTTTGATAGACGTTACTATGGTAGATTTTAAGATTGGTCGACTCGACTCCAATATCATCGTCATCATCTACACCGAGACTTCACCCACGGCTGAAGCATAGGCCTCTCTTCTCTTGTGCCAATCCCCACGCTTTTTAAATAAAAGACGGCAAGAAAATATATTTATTTGACACAAACTAAAAGACACACAATACACCAGATACATACATCAGAAGGCCAATTCTCGTAATTTAAAATGTTCAAAATCTAGTCACAATCTCATCTCAGCGACAATCAATGTCAAAAACACGTCAAAAATGTTGGGAAATTAGAGGTATTTTTGACAGATTGAAACTGAGATCAGACTGTGAACGTTCTTAAATTTACGAGAATTGCCCCTCAGATACATACATCAGATAAAACAAACAATATAATAAAAAGAAAGATTACATTTTTTTTGTGACAACCTCATCCAGACCCTAATTGCGTAACACACTATCAATCTGAATCATTTTGAAGGATATAGCTAATCCATTCATACAGGGTTCATTTTCAAAGACCAGCCCAATTGAAGGGTGTGGTACAGACCATCCAACTGAACAACTTTCTCTATGGGACCAATATCGTAATCGCGTGTGTCACGCATATACGTACACCGCTGGTTCTATCCGCGGTGATTCCATTTTTTTTTCTGTAGTTGCTGTTTGGTGTTCCAATGCGAGATTAAATAGTAATAATTTCCTGCCCAACTCGTGAACAGAATAAAGTCTATAATTACTCTATTTGACTATTAGTCGGCTTTTAGTGGCGATAACGTAGCTTTCACTCAATGCCAACCTATGTCAGGGCTTATCAGACACATCCTGTAGCGTTCGTCCATACATAAATAAACACACGATGAATGTCGGCATAACGTATTGGTATTAAAATAAATTGTAGCTATATACTTCAGATTATAGTGTGTTGAACAAAACACTTCTTACAAGATTCTATTTAGATTTTAAAGTACAGAGACACTTCAAAAAGTAATTGAATGTAATACACATACTTAATTTACTACATTATAATATTACATTAAATTTACATTTCCAGCCAGGAAAAAATTGAGAATTTTGGTCCATAATATTTGCTAGTCATTATTTATTTAGTTTTTTTAAAACGCACTATTTAAATTCAATTAAGTAAACATTTTTAATTTTTTACATACATATTCGCATCTGTATAAATAGAAATTAAATGCTGTTCGTTGGTAAGCGCACCACTTGAGAACGGCTGAACCGATGTGGCTTCTTTTGTTTTAAAATGTTCATAAAAATCTGAATTTCACTGCCCCGTTGGTTTCGCGGTCGCAAGCGCGACTGCTGAGCGTTGGGTCCTGGGTTCGATTCCCGGGTCGGGCAAAGTGTTATTGGGTTTTTCCATTAGGAATGTCTCAGTAACAGTGCTTGGTGGTGTGAGGCCCCCGTGCCTCGGATAGCACGTTAAGCCGTTGGTGCTGCGCCTGATCTCTGGTCGTGTCGGATTACCGTCCCATCGGACTATGAGAGTAAAGGAACAGAGAGTGCACCAACGTATGCGCACACACTTGCGCACTATAATATCTCCTGCGCACCTGGCTAATCTCCGTTGAGATTGGCCACGGTGAGCGAAAATCAGCCGCAAGGATATTAATAATCCGAATGAGAATTTATGAAAAGAAAAATCGGAAAAGTTTCCCGGGAAATTAAATTTGGGAAAAAGTAAACGTCCTTTTTAATGTTTTTTTTTTTTTTTATTATTTGGACAGGTCTGCTAGAAAATTATAAAAAACGTACTTCGAGACAACACGATCAAGTATTGTTCTTACAAAACTTCAAACATGCTCTAACATCATGACTAATCATAACCTTGTTTAATTTACAGGAGAGCGAAATATTAAAATACTTCACAAGCAAAGAGGAATTGGAGCCATTAGCAGACAACTGCACGAAGGTGTATGTCTGGCACACACGTACGCAGAAACCAGCAATACTCAACCCTAAGAAGCTGAAGCGTCCTATCATCCCAGACGACCACATTGAAGTGTGAGTCCAAAACAGTATTACATTGGTCTTCATGTACGGGGAGTAACCTCCCACACAGAACAAAAACCCGCCATGTACATTGAAGGGTTGAATGTTCTCTATACAATGTTAATCTTTTACAACCTATCTTTAAGTATTTGAATACTCAATTGGTGTATACTCAGATTAAAATTGCATCGTCTATTTTCTACTTTTTGTAGATTTTTCTCTGATTTTACTTTATATTTGCGTGTTGTAAACTTGTAATGGGTTCGTTAGAACGCGAATTTTGCTCCGATATGCCACTCTATTCCTTATATTAATGGAGGTAGTAACAAAATTATGTTTTGTGCAATTAATAAGAGCTTATTTATAATAAATTATATAAATTCACTTGGTGTAGCATCGAGAACAATTATTTGAAAGGCAATATTAATTAGTAAATTAACGTGAAGTAGTTTATTATTTATTTTAAATAAATCAAGGACTCAAGCACGTCAAATATGGCCCAGACTTATGTATAAAATATACAAGAAGCATCGTAAAGTAGAAAATAATGAGGTTTATATGGAAATTATCAAGACATGATAAATACAACTAGTTTTCACTGTTGTATATTTTGATTATAGTGTGGTCTGAGTAAAAAAATATTTCATACATGACTGCTGAAACCATTCTGAACTTTAAAGAATAAAATAGTTGGTTATCATTTTTGAGACGACCGCACAGAGTGTGACAGCTAAAAGGAAAGCAAACGATAAAGAACGTTGGCCATTAATTACTTCTATCACAAATAATTAACACAAGATTCCTATGGTTCAAATAATCACATTATCTGGAGTGAACTTTTGATTCCGATGTCGTCATAATGCATAAAGCAGTTTAGCACACAAGATACTCTTTTGTAGGAATGAATGAGTGTATTTTAATTTTTAACTAACACAAACAAAAACTTTTTTCGGTAGATTATTATTAATTTTTTCAAATCATCCAAATAGGGCGCATCTTCATGGAGTTTCCTGTAGAGTAATGACCCCCGTGGAAACTACTCGACAGCAACGATGGCTAGAATAACATTATATAATAATAATGCCAGCAAACAACAGTTTCAGTTACTTTCATTATGTTAAGTGCCCATCTCAAGTGTCAATATCGGTGAACTGAAAGGTTACGCAAACACTTATCCACCTCTTTAGTTCCATTTGATAAAGATCCCATAACTTGATCAAATGGAACTGAAGAGGCTGACGAGTTGTTTGTTGGCATTATTATTACTTTATTTTATTCTGGCCTTCGTTGCTGTTGAACAGTTTCCACGGGGGAGATTACGTTACAGGAAACTCCATGAAGATAACTTCAATGATATGAAAAACAAAAATTAGGATCCCGCTTGACGTCACCAGCACCAAAAGTTCCTTTTACTGTATTTTCTATTTTAAAATCTATTCTCATATTATCTTTATTATTTTAACCAAATCAGATAAAATGGCACTCTAACTTGAGATGTTGGCCATATACGCAGTAATATAATTTCTATATTTTTCTTGGTACTGAAGTGAATAGTGAGTTATGACAGTGAATACTTGATAGCGTTAAGGTTAAATCCAATTAATGGTCGTGCGATCAATCGCTGTCTTATTTTCATATAAGAAAAATTACGAAAATGGCATTGAAATTTTTATTGTGGTGTATATTTAGCTGTTAGTAAGAGGTTTTCCAAGGTTTCCACTTAAATTATTTTTATTATATCATCACAATCTATCATAATAACTAAATAAAGATGTAATTCGTGTGACTTTAAAATTGTTCCATAGCGTTCAGTATTATTAAGTACTATTTTTTAATATTATGGACTCTTTTGTACCTAAAAGAAATTCTGGGTCGCGTAGAAAATGCTAGATTTTATTTAAAAAAATTACGTTTTATTTATGTAATGTAGCGTAATAGCATAATTATATTTTACGAGATAAAAAAACATCCTCTAGTGTAATACTAGTCTTATATTTTTATATAATGTTTTGCAATAGTGGATTTCTTATAACAAAAATTAGAAACTTTTTTATAAACTACATATAAGTTTAAAACATATTTCTTATATCATAGTCGTCATAATACTATCTTTAGGTTTTAGTAAATTATTTTATAGACATTAGTTGAAAATTCATGTAGCAACTATTTTTAAACGTTTAATATTTCCGTAAGTTAAACGCCATCTTGTAACTGCTGCCATCTAGATTAGGTCTGCGAAATCTTTGGTGTAAGGTATTTCACGGGGCTTATTATGTAAGTACGCGAATTATTTCAACTCGTTCTTAAATTACTTAAATCGAATAACAAAGTATGTAGCAATTTGGGTACTTTTATAATGACCCCCATAACTTACTAAACATGAATATTATGGTTTTGTTTGTCCATTTTGAACGTTAGTGACTTGAAATGGACAAGCAAAAAAAAATACTCGAACGGTTTGCGTTAATTTTTAATTTACCTACATTAAATTACTATATAATATTTTCAATTGAATTGTCATTTGAATAATTTCCTCAGTTTATGAATTACTAGCTGTGCCCTGCGGTTTCACCCGTATAAGTCTCAATCCCGTGTGAATATCGGGATATATCTATGTCCTTGTCCAGATCATGGTCTGCCCATGTGCCAAATTTCATCCATATCCGGTCAGCCGTTTTTGCGTGAGAGCGTAACGAACAAACATACAAAAAATCAAATAGTATTAGTTAAGATTGGCAATTTTATTTTAACAACTCTCAGAACAGGGTAATAAGCACTTACCCGACGTGTCCCAACCTTCTTTACAAGCTCGTAATAAGTATCTCTTCCATATAAAGCTCGAGCAAGCATAGATCACATGGATGTACCAGTTCCATTTTTTTCTGCCCAAACCTGAAATGAGAAGAAATAATTAGTGTAGCCGACCATAATGTACTCTTATTTTACGTCGAGCTGTTAATACAATGCTACTCATTCATACAGTGCTTACCATAATCAGCCCATAATGTTCCCACTGCTGGTACACAGACTCTTCGAAGCAACTGTCAAATTAAAGGGCCATTTCTAAAGCCAGCTTATCGGTTTTTTAATTCATATGCGTTTATTTTATTTTAGTTCTAGAAAAAATCTTGAATTTAATGCAGCATACTTATTGAGTTTAATATAAATCACAAGTAGCATACAATTTTCTACTAGTGACTGACATGACGTACGACCGTACTTGTACGAATATATCTAAACGAGTGTGCTTATATTAAGGAGCTACCAAAACTCACCTGCATTTTTGTGATGGGATGCTGCCAACATCTAGAAAAGATACGGCCTGATATAAAAGTTAATGGCGGCTTTTGCGCTACTCGCTGCGCAGTACTATAGAGGGCTAGAGGAGCCCTCTATGGTAACGGGAGAAATCAAACAACTTATAAGACTCCTTTTAGAATATATTGGGCGAACGTCTTTACATATTTCTCACTAAACTACCACTGACAGTTCTAAACCAAAATCCTAATTAAACTCTTTGACACTAGCTTGAACTTTCGAATGGAACGTGCGCATAATTATAGCCGGCCTGCATCAAATGAAGTCGCCTTCGGCAGGCAACCTCTACAGTACCTCACCCCCGCTGACTCGTGAATTGTTTACTGCGTAGCGACTCGCCTCAAAGTTGGAATCGAGCTGTATTCATAATCAGCTCTGGCAAAGTATGGTAATTAAGAAACAAACCTAGAACTGCCGATGTACCACATAAGTCCTAAGTATTGAGCCTAAAGATGTACCAACACGGGCAAGTGAATTGCGCAATTGAAGACAATAGTGGTCAACCAGAACGTCTTGACAACCCCCAGTAATTTAAATCAATCAGCTCAGCCTATCACAGTCCACTGCTGGACATAGGCCTCTCCCAGGGTTCGCCACAGCCTGGGCATGCCATGTTTGTCGAAGGACCGATGGCCAATGGAGCAGACGAGTCCTGGAGTGGACACCGCATATCGGCAAGCGCAGCTTGAGACGCCCGTTTATGGACCTATGGCATTAAAAAGGTGGCTGGGACAGACTGGATCCGAGTAATTTACTGCAATGCAAATTACAAGATTGAGTAGAAATTGCCCCGAATTGCGTAGTTTTAGTTGCCTGTATAAGTACTTAAAGAACTAGTTGACAAGCCTAATTAGTCAGTAGCTTTGACACTTTAGAAATAGCGTACCGAACAAAGTTGGTTCACCACGAAGTTTTAATTGCACATTTCAAGTAAACTTTTTTACTTGAGCACTTGTTATAACCCTTCGTTTTAAACTAGCTGTTAGTCTTAGCTGTAAAAGTAAGCATAATAAAATTAGTTACGAAATGCTCAACTTCCGGATCGGTCTAATACTTGATTCCTTTTAGCGTAGAAATCGTTTTGTACTTATGTGTTTGTTATTAGAAAATTTTGTAAAAGATAATTTTTATAAAGTTTATGACGTATGTCAACTTTTACAGAGAAATGTGTACCGCGACCACGAACTACTATTTTGTACCCTCCATGAAGAATGATACAAGTCGACATACAGCGGTAATGAAGTGTTTATCAACGTATGAAACATTTGATTATCTTAATGCTTGAATATTTCTTTATTTTTCTTTCTCGTCCGTGTTCCTGGATTTGTTATAGAAAGGAAATAAGTCACTTATTCAATGATTCAAGTAGCCTTTTTTGCTTCATTTGGCGATATTATTTGTATATGATAATACTTATATTATATAATTATATTATACAGTATAATATATTACATTGAACCGAGACTTTTTCCTGAAGCAAGTATGCAATGGCACATTTAAAACATAAGCTTTGTGCGAAATTAAACTTATATTAAGTATCACAAAAAGCTGCAATGATCACTTGTGAATAATAGATATAACTTACGGATTCAACTTGAGTAGGTTAGTTTTATCTTGCGAATAAAATTGCGATAAAACGGTATTCGCAGGATAAGATTTACTCAAGATCAGTCGAATCCGCCTTTATGAGTAAACAGCATAAGCACAACAGAGGGCATAGTGCGAGTTTTTCTACCTACTCGATGGCGTTAACGTAAACTCAGATTTGTATGGAATGACAGCAGTGCTATCGAGTTTCCACTAGATGGCACTGCTCTAACACCGTACAAATCTGCGTTTACGTTCACGCGATCGAGTAGGTAAAAAACTCGCACTACGCCCTCTGATGTGTTAACTGATACAATTATGTCCGTTTTCTCTTACACAAGACGACACCTAAATAAAAGCACGCTGTTGGATTTTCATCGCTCGGCTTACCGCAGAAAGTTGAAAATCCAACAGCGCGGGTTTATTTAGACACGGTTCTAGTGTTAGATAAAACGGACATTAAACCATTTTCAAAGTTTACAAAAACACATAAGCAGTAATTTTTTTTTTCAAAGCATTTCTGTTCTTACTTGTGTCACTCTTCACTGAGGGTACAGAATTAGCATATTTACTGTAAAATGTAAGTTTTCTGCTGTCTCAGAAACGTCAAGAGCTTAAATGAAGGATTACCGAACTTAACAAAATATTTGGGATTCGTGCTCGCGTATCATAACCACTTTTTAATACTTTTGTCGCCCTTCCTTTAAAATGAAAGATCTATGGGTTGAATTGTGTATCAGTTAATACGAAAATAGAAATTGTTCCAATTCAATTAATTAAGTGCATATCGAATCTCAATTGTATTGTTATCTCTTCCTTTAGTTTATTTATTGAGAGAAAATTAATAAAAAGAAAACTTGAAAAATAAGTATTTTCACGTATGACACACGTATGTAGTAAAATCCGCTTTACTATATTGGTTAAAAAAAGGCCTAAAATTCCCCCTTGATAAACATTTTAACGTTCCATTCTAATCAATACTTTGCGTTATTAATTTTAAATGTATTATTATTGTATTCGAATACGTAATTTTTGAATAAGTGAACATGTTTTATTGAATGACCGTGTCGCGATGGCAATAATGTAATATTTACATATTATACAATAATTAATTGTCTTTAGAAATGATGAAAAATGTATCTTCCGTTGAATAAACTCTAGTTTAATTTTTGTAGTGTTAAAGTACGAACGAGTAGGAAACTCTTTATGTGATGATTTTTTAGATTTCTATTACTATAATTTTGTAAATAGGTACTTCAAATTTAATTTTAATGTATGAGAATAAAAAATACAAATGATGATCTGTGTTGTTTTCTTTCATATGTAAGTAGAAACCTATATTGTTCTAACCAAGCAGCATTTCTTGATCAGCACCCTAATTGC
This sequence comes from Apamea crenata, assembly GCA_949629185.1. Taxonomy (NCBI): domain Eukaryota; kingdom Metazoa; phylum Arthropoda; class Insecta; order Lepidoptera; family Noctuidae; genus Apamea; species Apamea crenata. The sequence goes on along the minus strand of OX451366.1, from coordinate 7,749,321 downwards.
GGCGGAATAACGTTCAATCTTAATCTGAATGATTTTGAAGGATATTGCTCATCCATTGCTTCATATGTTCGAAAAAATTGTCTGCTCAAGAACGTAAATAACGCAATGAATGCTGTTGAACTGTCAAAATGAAAGCCATTCCTACACTGTTGCGCAATTAAGGAGCAGGATCATGCGTCATACCAATAGAGGACCACAAATTACTAAGCTACGGTTGCCCAGAAGAGCGGTGGCCGCCACATACCGTCTGCAGTTTTTCAGCGAATGGCGTCACTGAAACGTTACTTATGACACTAATCTGCATTTGCGATTTATTTGCCAAAATTGTAAACAATATGAGTTTATGGAAAAATAACTTTAATTCCCACACAATAAAGTTCAGTTTACACTACAACTTCAAACATTTTTATAACTTTTCAATAGTGCTAGTCACTAAAATCAACTTAATTCCCGTTGAAATAAAGTTGATATTTGTTTAACTTGAAATAACATCAATATGAAACATTAGTTTGAATATACTATATAATATGTTGGTGTATTTTTCCTAGAGAGCGTTTTTGACACCGTAAAGTCAAACCCCGCGACCCAAAGATTTAAATTGTTGCCATCATTTTCCAGACAGTTGTCACTGTCAACCGTAGCTTTAAAATACGTTAGTTCCTTCTAAAGAACTGATAAATATGCAAGAAGACTATTTTACCTCTTATAGCAACCCAACCAGCAAACTTAGGTACTGCAATTTAGTACCTATAGGTAATAACTTTGATTTTGAGAATGATGCATATTCAGAGGTAAAATATTTGTGCAAGGACTATAGTTCATATACCTATACTTTGGGATTCTTTTGGTAGGTTGGTCCTACACCTACTTCCCAAGGGCCGGTTTTTTGATCCGTGGTTAACTCAACCAATTGTTAGAAATGATATTTTTTTTGCAAAATGTGTTTTTTGATCAATTTTTAGTTTATCTAATGGTTATTTTTTTTACTAATAGTTAATTATTTGACCATTAGCAATGATATTATATCATTAGATAAACTAAAAATTGATCAAAAAACACATTTTGCAAAAAATTTACCATTAGTTACTATTTTTAACAATTGGTTGAGTTTAACTACGGATCAAAAAACCTATTAACACAGACTAACAGCTGATAACTTAAAGCACAGAATAACTAATATTAGGTAGGTCTAGGTACTCTTAAAGTTCCGTGGCGCTAACTGCCACTCTACAGTCAACAACACGTTAGTGGTAACGTTTGAACTACGAAAGTCGTCCTTGCAGCACGTATAGACGTACGGTTCACTGTACCTATATTACGAAATATTATGTATTTTAACTGCACAATCGGCGAAGGTATTTTTTGGTTGTAAAAAGGCAGGACAAATTCGGAACACCACGCTGCGTTCCAAACGTACCTATAAAATAGACGTAGGTAAGCAAGAAGGCTGCCAGGCTCAAATGGGATTGGGCGGGTCACATCAGCCGCATGCAGAATTACTCCTGGGCAAAAATCTCCACAAAATGGGTGCCTGAAGATGGACGGCGCCGCCAGTCAGCCCAGAAAGCGATGACGAGATGACCTGAACGCGTAACGCGAGGGCTGGTTTGAGGTGGCGTGAGAAAAGAATTCCGGGAAGGACGATATCCTTCAAAATGATTCAGATTGAGATTGATTGTGTGTTATGACAGTTCTGACATTTGATGTTTAAAACGTTGCCATTGTAACCTTTACTTTCAAATCCTTAACTGCGAGTATATTTTTAGCTAAATACACAATTACACATACATACTTAGCCAAAAAATAACCGTGGCCACAATCATATCTCAAATTCATATTTTCTACATGATATTGTTCTACGAGCTTACATTATAGATCCACGCAATGCAAGGGTCAGTTCCAGTTTCGCCTCTAAAGCGAATAGATCAAATAAGGCCTGATACTCCAGGGCCACCTATCCCGGGAACACCCAGTGTAGATCTCTGGTCCGGTACCTGACGGACCCTTCTTACGCCTCTGTCCTCCGTGAAGGCTACCTGAGTCTATTGGGCCGCGGATCCAAGAGCCGCCTCACCTGGCGGGCTGTCAGCGTCCCCGCCGTGCCTCTCTCCTTCTGCCGTGCTGCTTCCTGTCCTGCTGCGTGGGCCCTCCTACGGGTGCCCTCCGTGTCACACACGCACCAGCATCTGCCCTCACCTGTACCTGCACCTGTACCTGCACCTGCACCTGTACCTGCACCTGGATCTGCATTTGTACCTGCACCTGTTGCCAGCACCTGCCTCGTTTCTACCTGCTCAGCTCCAACTGGATCTCCACCTTAGCCTCCTCAACCCACCTATCACGCATCGTCATCCTTACACCCCACCTTCACATACTACACACCACTCTTCAGTCCATCTCCATCTTTTGTTTGTTAATATAGGTATCTTTAATTGTTTCCTACCTCCCTTTCTTTAATTTCATCACCTCTGGCTTTAAAAGTTAAGCTTTTCTTGTCGCTACACGACACCCTGTCACCGGTATAGGATAAGTAGGTAGGTTAGGTAGGTATACTAGGTATCAATCACCATAATAGTTATTACCAACTTACGATCGAGAACTTACCTACTTACTTAGGCCCGTATTACAGAACCACACTCAAAATTCAAGCATTAGATACATGTCATTGGTTGAAACTAGTTTTAAGTAATGCTCGAGTCTTGTATAAGGTCCTGTAATACGGCCCTTAGTGTCGTACCTATATTGTATTTTATTTATGTATTAATAACCAACTTATATTCACAGTTTGCACCTCACATTCAAGTTCAGTCAAGTAGTTACACGTCATACAATCATAAAATTAGGTAAATCACATAATAAAACTGAACAAAATTTGATGAAATGAAATGAAACAAAATTCGATAAAAATTGGACAAAATTATTAACAGCAAATATAGGTACCTAGGGGTTGAGGTAAGTAAGTAGGTAATAGGCGCTATCTACCAAAACATTTTCTGAAGGGTTTACCTTCATAATCAAGTTTTGCTAGGTAAATCAGAACTTCTGAAACTCAATTTTCCCAATAATCAAAGGAGGCTTGTAATGCAAAATGTTTTCGTCGTGCGACTGACTTGAAAACTTTTTGAGTGACAAGTTTTTTATTCCCTAGTAGGTATGTAGGTGCGGAGATGTCAGCACAATCGAGGGGTGAATTTTAATGAATCTGAAGGAATAATATCTACGTACCTAAAAGCAAATTATCTGTAGGTTTGTTTGTCTTTTTGTTAAAGTAAAACACTTTTTGCCATGGCAAAAAAGGCAAGGCCTAATCTACAGAACGCCAGCAAACTACGGGGAAATTTCGTAACACACTAACAGGAGTACCTAATGACTTTTATGTTGACAGTTCAACAACATTCATAGCGTTTAGATACTTAGTTGAGCAGACAAATTTTTCGAACATATGAAGCAATGGATTAGCAATATTATTCAGATTGTGATTGAGAGTGTGATACCCAATTCAAACTCAAAGTATTTATCTATACTTATAATAAATCTGTAGAGAGGTCAATTCTGTACATGAAATATATTTCCAAAATAACTATCAGGGGGTGATTAGGGATCGATACTGATGCCAAAAATGCAATCAGTAAAATTTTTGTCTGTCTGTCTGTCTGTCTGTCTGTCTGTCTGTCTGTCTGTCTGTATAACCGTTATAGAAACAAAAACTACTCGACGGATTTTAATGAAACTTGGTACAATTATTTTTCATACTCCTGAGCTGGTTATAGTATACTTTTCATCACGCTACAATCAATAGGAGCAGAGCAGTGAAGGGAAATGTTGGGAAAACGGGAGTAGTTACTCCATTTTTTACGCTTCCGTCGCGTGTGCAACCTTAATGGTTAAAGCTACACAGAAATCATGTATGACGGAAATGTTCTCCTTAAAATTATATAAAAAATATCCTACGACAGCATATGTCTATCTTTTATGGTTGACTCACAATAACACGTGTAACTCCCGATAGCTTAGCAGTTCGAAGCTTTCTGATTATATTTGTCTACTCTTACATTTATAACACTATCAGTCATTCTTAATTAAAAAAGTTAACATTATTAACTATTCCATACAAAAGAATCATAGAAATCGGTATAGAAACACCAAAGTTATACATGAAATACGCTAATAATAAGCCATCGCGCGTGAATACTGAATCACGCTCGACGCGTCTCGACTCTCGCGCCTATAAAATTCAAAGTCCTGACTGACTGACTGACCGACTGAGACATCAACGCACAGCCTAAACCGCTGGTCCTAGAGACATGAAATTTGGAGAGTGTATTCTTCGTGAAGAGCAGGTGTCCACTAAGAAAGGGCTTTTCGAAATTCCACCCCTGAGAGGGTGAAATGGGGGGATTTCGTTTGTATGAAAAATCTTATTCCTTGAGTTAATAAACTTGAAACTTGGCACGAATACTTATGTAAATAAATTATGAAGTTGGGCATTTTTTGTTTTTATAAACTACCCCCTAAAAGGGGATTGGGGGGTTTCAAAGTTTGTATGGAAGAATTTTAGCGCGCGGTCCGATTTAATCGAAACTCAGTGTTTATACCTAAAATTGAAAGGAAAGGATAATGTGTATCAGGGTTTTTCGAAAATGTACCCCTGACGGCCTGAAAAGGGGTAGTCAATTTTACAGGGGAGGATTTTACAGCGTGGCTTGATTAACTCGAAAATTGGTATAAATAATCTTTGAGTCAAGTTATGAACACATCCCAAATGATTTTTCAAAATTCCACCCCTGTGGGGGTGAAAAGCGGGGATACAGTTTATATGAAAAATCTTATTCGTTAGATTAATAATCTTGAAAATTACCATGAATACTCGCCTAAGTAAGCAATAAAGTTTATCATTATTAGTTTTTCAAAACTACCCCTCAAAGGGGATATAGGGGTGTTAAAGTTTGTGTGGAAGAATTTGTACGCGCCGTCCGATTAACACGAAACTCAGTGTACTTAAGACAAAAATAAATAATAACACGTATGAGGGTTTTTCGAAAATCACCCCCTAACGGGGTGAAAAGGGGTAGTTAATTTTACAGGGGAGGATTATAATAAGTGGCTTGATTAATTATAAAATTGGTATAAATAAAATAATCTTTGAGTCAAGTAATGAATTTTTATGATTTTTTTAAAATTCCACCCCTGTGGGGGGAAAAGCGGGGATATAGTTTATATGAAAAATCTTATTAATTTAGTTAATAAACATGAAACTTGGCAACAATACTTGCCTAAGTAAGTAATAAAGGTTATCATTATAAGTTTTTCAAACTACCCCTCAAAGGGGGATATAGGGGTGTTGAAGTTTGTGTGGAAGAAATTGAATGCGCGATCCGATTAACTCGAAACTCAGTATTGATACTTTCGACAGAAAATAATTAATAATAAGTATGTAAAGTTGTCGCAAATTGACCCCTGATGGGGCAAAAAGGGGTAATTCGGTTTTTAGGGGAGGATTTGAACTTGAAACTGTATGTTACATTTTCACGCCTAAACCACTGAACTTCTGATTTGGCAAAGAGATAGATGGCATCCTGGGGAAGCACATACTTTGCACAGCACGTTCCCGTGGGATAACTTCCGACATCCACGCGGGCGAAGCCGCGGGCAGAAGCTAGTTTCAAATAAACCAATTACAGGCACTTTTAAATTGTCAAGGGGTCGGTCAAAAAGATGTAGCTAGTTGCCCATTCCAAAGCGTAGTAGAGGCTGTACATAAGGAGAAGAACGGGCAAGAAACTCCATGAACACTTTTTTAAATTAGATAATATGGTTATATCATTCATGTTAAAAATGATGCATGTGAGAACGACGCAGAACGTTCAAAGCGTCCGTAATGAAAAGCTGAAAAAAAATAATTCAAATATTAAATAATTAAATTAAAATAACCCGTGGCAGTAAAGAGTTGACCAGTCCCTACTGAAGGCGCCCGTTCACGAACATGACGCATACATTAGCACCATTCAGCTCAACCATGTTGAAGGGAGCTAAATGAACCAGCACAAGCGCCACCATCAGCGAGACATTAGAGTGAGCATGACATACTCTCAGCCTCCAAGGCACATTCAAGTCAATGAAAGACGTACCCAGTCAATGGTAGCTTTATAGTAGGTATGTACATAGTACTCACATCTCAATTAATGTGCAGGTCCTGCAACCAGCTGCTATTCTTAATTTAAGTAAGTACCTACTTCATAAGTTACTCCTTTTAAATATTTTTCTTTTCTTTCTTTTAACATAGGGCACCCTTTTCCTTTAACTACCTACATGAGTTTTAATAAAAAAATCATACTAAAAGGTAGGTATGCAAGCTATACGTCATAGAGAAAGCTATATGTAGGTAAGTACCTAGCGTAAGATTTCTCAATAGATCAACCAGTCCATTTGTTTTTTTTTGCATTTAAGAAAAAAAAAAATGATTTAGATTATATTTCAAACATCTTCATAAAAGTTTTTTTTCATAACTAGGTATGTGGGTACCTATAGATATTAAAAGCCTATCTAATTGAATATTTACCCTCCGTAAACTTACACAATAGCAATCACAATCGCAGGCACAATCATTTACGCCTGTCAATTAATCGGCGAAGTCTATCGCACAGTCCAGCCAAGTGGTTTGCCGTGTTAGCCCGGCTTCCTCACACTGTCCTGCCTCTCAAGGGGTCGATTAGTTCACTCGCCGCTGGAGCAGCTTGAGCAAATACAGGGGCAAATACTAGTTTGTAAACAGAGGTCTACTTTGGCAGATAAACTCACTTTTATAAGTTTTAAAGTGGTGCTTAGGTCCTAAACTTACCTAATCTAGCTACTTTGGTACTTAGTGACAAGTTTCAGGACTTAGTAAAGTAGTTTTGAGTAGGTTACTATCTACTTACTTCAAGTAGGTAGGTACCTACCTACTATACAAATACAGGTAGGCACGTATTAGGATTCAACACGAAACTTATCCTTCATAAAAAATAAAAGAAACGAATCAAAAGTGAATAGCTGTCACTTCTTTACCTATTTATCCCAAGAACCGATTTCTCACAAAGACTTGGTATCGCAATCATCAAACATAGCATACTTATAACGTTCCCATTGCTGGGACACAGCGAGTGGGCAGTAATCCTCCACGCGGGCCCAGTGCGGGTTGGTAGATGTCACATGTCTTCGAATTTGTGGTTCTGGGACATGCTGGTTTCCTCACGATGCTTTCGTTCTGAGAGCAGTGGTGATGAAATAATTAACACAAAGTAAAGCGCCTGTCTGGGTTCGAATCTACGACCTACAACTCCTAAGCCACCACCCACCATTGCTCACCATCATCAAACATGCTAAATAACAAATACGGTATCCGTAGGTAGGTTGTTTTTCTGAAAAACCCAATGTTTGCAGACAAACTTTTCACCATCAAACAAAGGACAATCGCTTGAACACAATGCACCCACCCACTCGTCACAGATTCACAGCATCCGGTAAATGACTCCGTGAACATGCTATGTTCTCGTAAAATTACGTGTTTTGCTACTCAAAATTCAAATTCAAATTCAAAATCATTTATTTGCTAATATGGGTAGTTACATTATGTTGTTAAAAAAATAAAGTACAGTTCAACCATATTACGCCTGAAAGCATGCAAATTAAAAGCTTATGATATTACATTTATTATAACATTTCTTACACAATTTCACCGTGGCAAATAACAATTAAAATAATAATTAAACATTTAATAATAATAAAATTGATCCAATGATAATGCCGGTAAATTATTTAGAATTATAATGTCAAGAAATGTATTGTCCATTAAAATGTCATGTCAAAAGATGATGTCAAGATAAATTTTAAAATAAATGTCAAAGTAATAATAATATTAATAATTAAATTAGTGCACCAGTCAAATGTGACATTAACAATATGTCTTTACGTCCTCCATTAAATAATCCTGAATACTATAATAACATTTGCTTAGCAAGAATTTTTTTAAGTTCTTTCTAAATTCGTCGATCGATGGAGTTTCTAGTATAGATTTTGGCAAGTGATTGTATATACGCGGTGCCATACTGAAAATGCTATTGGAATACAGGGCCGTCTTGTTAGGTTTGCAAGAAATTTTATCAGTATGCCGCTTACTTCTGTACTTATCAAAACGATGTTTGTTAGTTCTTGCAAAGCTAGCAATCTCAAAAATGTAGACACACGGCAATGTTAATATATTATGCTCGACAAAATATGGTCTACAGCTATCAGTTTGTTTGATATTAAATATACCCCTTATACACCGCTTTTGTGCCTTGAAAGCCATATCCTTATTTGTGGAATGTCCCCAGAATATAATGCCATACTTTATTATGGATCCCACATACCCATGGTATGCTGCAAGTACAGCAGCGGTGTTAACCGTTTTTGCCAGCATATGTAGGGCGTAGGATTGTTTATTTAATTTTTGATTCAAAGCATCAATATGTGTCTTCCAATTCAGATTATAGTCAATTGACATACCTAAGAATTTTGTTGTTGCTATCCCATTTATTTTGTTCCCTTTATAATTTATGTTAATGTCATTAAATTTGGCTTTACGATTGCGAAATATCATAATTTTAGTTTTGTCAAAGTTCATTTTCAAACTATTATTAGTTAACCATTTCATAATATCACTTAGTGTATTGTTTATGTCCTGTTCTAGGGGTACCTTGTTCTTACCAGTAAAAACTACAGTACTATCATCCGCAAAAAGTATAGTGGGATGATTGGTTACTCTTGGGAAGTCGTTTATATAAATGATGAATAACAGAGGGCCCAAAACACTTCCTTGTGGGACGCCTTGTTTGACTTCTCTGTATTCCGAAGTGTAGTTAATTTCTTTCCTTGTTTTAGTGCATACTCGTGTAACCAATGTGGACTGTTTTCTGTTGGCAAGATAAGAAGCTATCAATTCTAAAGAAGTACCCCGAATTCCGTACTTGTATAGTTTATTTAATAAAATTTGGTGATCTACATAATCAAATGCTTTGCTTAGATCCATATACATTGCGCACGCTGGAATATTATTGTCTAAGCTAGTCATAACTGTGGTCAGAAAATCAAAGACGGCTATATTAATGGTTTTATTTTTCCTAAAGCCAATTTGCTCTTTAGCAAATAAATTGGAATTTTCAAAAAAGTTATTTATCCTGTCATAAATAACTCTTTCATACATCTTAGAGAGCACCGGTACTAGTGCTATGGGCCTATAACAATTCATATTTTTGGTATCATCTTTCTTGAACAGAGGTTTAATGATTGTTAATTTAAGTTTATCGGGAAAGTAGCCATTTAGGATCGACAGGTTAATGACATGGCTTAAAGTGTTAGATATTTTTATTGACACTTGTTTTAAAATTTTAGTCGATATACTATCATATCCGGTACTATTGGTGTTTTTTAAGTTTAATATTATTTTACGTATTTCCTGGGGTGTAGTTGGATACATAAATAATGTTTTCGAATGATTTGGTAGGCTCTCTGTTTTATTAGTACAACTTGTGCCCTTTATTTGGTCAATAAAAAAATTATTAAAACAATTCGCAATGGTCTGAGGATCATCCGTGCAATGTTTATCTTCTATATTTATTAGATTGATATGGTTTTTTGGCACATTACACATAGTTTTACTAATAACGTTCCAAGTAGCCTTACATTTGTTTTGAGCTGTATGGATAAAGTGATTATTCTGAGCCTTTTTTGTAAGTTTTATAATACGTTGTAATCTACACGCAAAATTTTTAAAATTGGTTTTATTTATGTCATTTCGATTCCTACGATACTTCCATAATAATTTTTGTTTATGCACGCAACATTTTCTTATTCCTTTACTCATCCATCGAGCTCGTATTTGAGAATACCTTTTAATTAAAATATACGGAAAACATAAATTATAAAATAAAGTAAATAAGTCATAAAAGATGTCAAAAGATTCCTGCGGGTCATTATTTTCAAATACGTCATTAAAAGAGATCGAATTTATACAGTCATTAAATTTCCTAATATTATCTTTACAATAATCTCGTCTTCTTACGTACCAATGTTTTAGACAGCATCTAGGATTTACGGGACACGTTAGTAATTGCGCCGTGTGATCGGATAAGGCAAAATCCATAATTTTACATGTACATCCTCGAATGTTATACATGAAATTGCGAAAGTTTACGAGGGGTTGTGCGAATTTTTCAAAGAAAATATGGGCGAGCTCTCGAAACTTGGGCAATAACGCCAGAAGTGCGGAACCGGAAGACTCGTAGCACTCAACTCTATGACCTGTATGACCTGGAAGTCGATACCTAGGTATCTAATAGGTCTGTACCTATCTACCTACGTAGATATGCTTATCACTATGTAGGTAGGTAGTTAGTGCCGTAGATAAATCGCTTAGGGAATTTGTAGAGTCTATGAATTTAACTATTTTCAGTCTCAAAAAGATGTACCTACCTAAACATTGACAAGAATTTATTGAATTGTCTAGGCACTGTTGACTGTAAATGTTGTCCGCTAAAGTCAACCTTATGTAGTGCAGGCTGGTAATAATTTAGCGGCTGGTTTCATTCGAACAGTCAAGCAAGTTTAGAACGACGTGTCAAATATTTTATCAGGCTTTTTTGTTTAGGAAAAAACAGAGCTAGTTTAGTCGGCAATAATTATAATTATGTACAGACGTTCAGTCAAAATAAACGCGAAGAAATCGTAACGTTAGGTACTTGTTTGATTTCTTAGAAGAGCTCATCAGATCCTAACAGTATAATCTATGTTCTATATATCTATATATTGTATCAATGTATAATACACGTTGGGTAATTAATTAGGTAGGTACAGCTTTTTGAGATTGACTGTAGGTACCTAAAGTCTATTCAAATTTGTTTCTTTATTTTATTTCAAGTTAAACAAATATCAACTTTATTACAATGGCTATTAAGTGGATTTCAGAGTGACTAGCACTCTTGAAAAATTTATAAAAATGTTTAACTTGTAGCGTAAACTGAACTTTACTGTGTAGGAATTAAAGTTATTTTTCCATAAACTTATATTTGTTTACATTTTTGGCAAATAGATCGCGAATGCAGATTAAGTACATTTCTAGTCAGACAAACCTCTTTTTAAAAACCGATACATTCTTAAATTTAAAACACAGCGTTAATAATAGCCAACCGACTTGTAATCCCACCCGAGGATGAGCAACGAAAACTAATTAGCTAAACACAAATTACACACGGGCAGCGGTCAATTTGCCCAAATTACCGACAACTGGGTAACCTAAGGCTTTTAATTGTACTCTTTACTCACCCTCTTGGGGCTGAATGAAGAGTGAGGGGTTCGTATCTATTCTAGTTATTTGTACCTATTATTCAGTCACTAACTCTCCCAATACAGGCATTATTTGCTTAAAGGGAGGCTCCAATCACTAATTCCGTTGTTGTAATATAGGTACATATGTTGAAGAAATAATTGATTATATTTTTGGTCTAAAAGGGATTAGTGAACAGGGTCGTCGGATATAGTTGAAGTTTAGTAAGAAACCGATGGATGTTTTCGAATGAAATTGAATTTGATATATGAACTGTTTGTTTTCTATTAATTACCCCATATTCATAATTATTAAGGACCCCTGTAACACAGGTTTTGCCTAGCATGGGGTCATTGATCATTTATTGTGTACCAGGCTATGCGCACGCTTAAATTAAGTGTCACCCTGTACCTTTTTTATGTCTAATAAATTTATTATTATTTTTATTTTATTTTATTTAAAACATCCATCGGTATCTTACTAAACTTCAACTATATCCGACGACCTTGGTTACTTATCTCCTTTGGTGATCGTACCTATTGTATTATATACAGTAGAATGAACACACATACTTACATAGATACACACACATTTATATCTATTCTGTTATTCATATGGTGTACCTACATAATACAGAGCATTCCATTCTATTCCAATGGTACCCACTTGGTTATATCTTCATGTGAATGGGTTACGTTTTCTATACGAGTTTGCACCGTCGTTATTTTATATTTGGATGGTTTATTTTGTTACTATTTGCTGTACTCTGAACGGTTTTAACGTTTATGTACTTCTTTTTTTACATCGTTCTCACATATAATTATAAAATTAAGATGAATGATGCAAGTAATATGTTGGTAAAAAATTATCTGCTCAATAACGTAAACCTAAATAACGCAATAAATGTTATTGAACTATCAATATGCAAGTCATTGCTGCTGTTAAGTACTGTGTTATGCAATTATCTCGCAGTACCTAGCGGTCCTTGCCCGTGGTCCCCGCCCGTCACCCGCCAAATAAATAAAATGTAAATACATACGATCTCTGATAAAAAAAAACTTCCTCTTCAAACTCTCTCATAATATTTTTCTAAATTCTTCCAACGTCAACATTATGATTTTTATTGAAAAATCTCATATGAATTGGGAAATCAATTTATTTGTATTTCTTTATTTGTCAATCAACAGTTCCTTTTTTAAATGTTTTTTTAATGTCAAATTGAAATGTTTGGGTATCACGGGCAATAAAAATATATTTAATAAGGGGGTCGTTATTCAGGGGGTTCCACGGGCAAAAATATTTGCTCGTGGTACCCTAAGGGGAACTAGACTGGGGGACCACGGGCAAGTACCGTTACCTAGGTACCTATTTAATAGTTCACCTCTGCAACGCACAGTTACTGAGGTTTATGTTGATCTTCAACCTGTGATCGGATCGTCCAAGACTGAAGTTGTAGATACATTTATATCCGTAATATGTATTGTGTACATATTAAAGAGCATTCTATTCTAGGTAAGTTATTTTTACAAGCATTCTTCAGCATAGCGTAACATATAGGTAGGTAAATGACTCTTCCTATAAAGTCTACAATATCAAAGCGCTTGATTGCCTGTCTAATGAGACAGCGCTTAAATCTCAAGACAGTTTACTACACATTTTCATACCCAGCAACTCCTAAAGAGTTGTGAACATTTTTCAGTTAATTTCGAACCGCGTACAAGTTGAAGGTAGAAAGTAATTAGCTAGGATGAAGTTTCTCGGGCGTCTACGTACATGAGGATTAAATGAACCTGTGGTAGACAGTTATGATAGCTTTTTGTAACCGTATCTTGCTCCTGAGTACTGTAATGTTTTATAGAAATACGTCTTGAAGCTACATGCTCCTCACTTCGCACTTCCTTTCTCCTTAAACATCATCATTATTGTTTCTTTGCTCCTGTTTCATGTTTAGTATTCTGTATATATTTATTTAGATTAGTATAATATACTTTATTTATGTATTTATTGTACTATTTAAATGGTACACCACGTACTATAGTATTTGTCTATCCTTCCCCTTTTTAATCCGTCCAAAGGACAAGGAAGAAAAGACGGGGACGGGGATAAGACTGCCCATTGTGTCATCCTTTGTAAAATTTCTAGACTTACATACCTATGCCTGTAATTTATTTATTTTGGTGTACAGTCACGAGCAAAAGTATTTATACACCCGGCTTTATTCAAAAGCGATTTACTCTTTTGTTTTTGAATGAAATATTATGCTGTTACGAACATAGCATTTTCGAACCCATAGGTTTATGTAATGTGCCGAATTTCAACGTTGCATTCGTTATTTCACGAAAAAATCGCTTTTGAAAGTTGCCAAGTGTTGACATATTGGTGCTCGTGACTGTACAGACGCCAGCACATCAAGCTACTACAAGCTGTCAAATTTCTTTAATAGATTTTCAACTTTATCGCTATAGCATTAAGGTTCAAGGTTGATTGGGAAAATTTGACAGTTTCGGGTAGCTTGACCTGCTGGCGTCTGTACATAATTAAGAGTATTCTATTCTAACGTCATTCCATCATCACGCCTGTAATCCTCGAAGGGTTAGACACAGAGGTATACCTTAGTACACCCACATTTCGCCAGTTACGTTTAAGTCCCAAGTAATACAATCCCATGAAAAAAGCCCAATAACACTATGCCCGGCTTAGGAATCGAACCCAGAATCTCATACTCAGCAATAGCGCTTGCGACCACTAGACCGAGTTAGTCGACGAAGCTAACAATAGTCTCTTAACAATATGGCGATGGATAAAAGTCCCCTCTTATTTCAGGAAGTGTTTCTGACAGAAATCAAAGCAAACACTGGTCGATCTTGATATGAAATGTGTTTATATGTACCTACCTAGATATTAAAGAAATCAGGAAATTTCAGTTGGGCTGAAATCGGCCCGTGTATTTCGATTTCGTATAAATTAAATTAGCAATTAGACGTATTCTCCAAGACCCATTGGTACCTATTCAATATACAAACTACTTTCGAACATGAATTAAGTTAAAAAATTGTTGTAGAATACGAAACATTGTCATAGCTGCCTCCTCTAGTAGGGCTTCCAAAAACCAACTTGATTAACACTAAGTAATTACCGTTGCTATTCGTGACAAAACACATCAAACCCCTGTCCTTAGTGACCTTACAGACTATCACAACAGTGTCGCTTAAGTTTACCAAACATTTTGCGTGGGCCAGATTTCCCTGGCGTTAGGGCGACCATCATTTATCTTAATAAGGAACGTTGATTGTCACTGGCGCACGTCGACATCACGTCGCTCGCTGCAGGTACGACGTTGAACAAAGAAAAATTGTGTACGGAAAATGTTGGCTTTTTTCCTAGTTGTTAAGAGATTCTTCCTGGGAGGTTTTTTAATTAGGTTGTTGTGATTATTAATTGAATATTAATTACCTATGCTTCAATCAATACTATACCTTTCCTGTTGACAACACAATGTGGATGAATTTTAAGATTCCCTATGATTCTATCCCCTCCCTTTTTTATATACTTGTAGGTACCTATTATTATTTTAGGACTGTCAGCTTTTAAATTATGTAAATATTCGAGGCTAGGTCGCGGCAGACCACGAAGGAGATGGCGGGACGAGCTGGATAGGTTCCGTCAAAACTGGAAGGAGGACGCGCGGGCTCGCGGTATGTGGAAGGAGTGGAGGGAGGCCTTTGCCCAGGAGTGGGACAGCGTAGCCTAACATAAAAAAAAATATTATAATAATAATAATAAACATTTTAATTCAGACCAAGTCCATAATTGGTTAGTAACAATGTACTCAAAAAACGAATGTTAGTATTGACAACAAAATTAAATTATGACATGAAGCCGCACCCACCTTTGCAGCATGAGGGACTCTCACCGATCGGTAAAAACACCCAGTATAGTGTTGGTACTGCCACGAACGCGAGCGAGTAGGGAGGCGCACCTTTTTCTAACGATAGCGGCAAAGCCATCCACCCGCGCCTCAGCAAACATCCCTGACGCACTGCAACGCCATGGCAGCCCCAACAGTAGTAACAGTAACAGTACTGGGTGCATTATTATATTGGACACACAATACACAATGTAATATAATTTAGGAGAACATAGTAACCTAGATTGTTGAGTAGGTCATAATAAGGAATTAGATTCACTAGAACATTATTTATTAAATTACACTCGTATTCATGTAAGTCTTTGTACAAAGCTGGCTTGAAAACCGAATCTTTCGGCAAGAAGCTATTCCATCCTTGTCTATCTCGCTTGAAAACACGATATAATGCAGAAAAGATCGCTTTAGAATGTTCTTCACAGTTTTATTACAATAACTGCATCAGCGTTTATGTAAAACATGCAACCAAAATCCCATTACCCAAAATGACATAACAAACTCACATCTTGAACAAAAGTTGCTACGCGTGGCGCTTACATGAGATTCTACATCTCCTACAATTTCCAGTGGAGCGGAGACAAATTACGGAACTAAATTCCGCTCCCCGGAGTTAAAATATTGCCTTTCTGCATATTACTTCCTGAAATATGGTCGTCATCTGCAATGTTGCTTGATATAAATTGCTACAGGAGAAGCATTCTAGGAATCTTCACCTGTAATTAGGGAAACGTCTCGTCTAGATGCAGATTAATTGTCTTTGTGAACGTTTTAATCTCATTTGCGATTGTGTTGCGACAAGCTGGGAAATTGTTTTTTAACGAGGCCTTCCTTTGGTAGGAACCCGTAAGCTTTTTAGCGGCCATGTTTTTTTTTGGAGCGATGTTAAGGCCGACTATTGCTCGTGGCGAAATGATAACAGCCGTACGAAGGTTAAGCTTCGCTTGCCGCGGTCGGTTCGTGGATGGTGACTATCCAATACAAATAAGTATAAAGACTCTCGCATTTTCTTCAAAGTGAAGTCAGGCATCATTCGGGGGCATAGGTAACCATAATTATATATTATTATTAAAATTTATTTATTAAATAATAAATAAATTTTCTTTATTGACATAAAACAGGTTACAGAAAAATTGAGACCCTGCCTCCAGAACTAGGTTAGAGTAGGTACCTGTATTTCAGGAGCCAAAATATGTCCATTGGTAGGACATGTTTTGGCTCCTGAAATACATACAGCAGCTTATGGTTAGGTAACCATAAGCTGCAAAAAAAAAAAAAGCTGGAAGCTGGAAAAGCATTCTAAAAATATTCGGGAGCATAGGTATGCTCCCGAATATTTTTAGAATGCTTTTCCTAATGCCTGGTTTTTCTTTGAAAACAATTACCTTGATAGGTACAGGAAATATATACCTATTACTAACTTACATCATAGCAATATTCATTATTAGGTACCTAATTGTTCACACGTGGTTAATTCCTACATACTTCGTGGAAGCCGAAAAAGTTATATCAAAACTATTATTAGTTATTCTAACAGCATTTTAATTCTACCTATTGATCCTCATAACAATGGCGCGGTGGTCGTTTCGATTAATTTCCCAATCGGAAAATTTCAGTGGCACTCTGGCCAGCAATTAGCATATAAATTAATTCCGTATTATTATACCTTCCGTGTTGCTGTCCATCGGGGGCTCATAGATAAGGGAATTTCATAGTTCGCTGAAGCGTGACGAATTTATGTAAAATCATAATTATTTTGAGTAGGTATTGATTGACAGTTAATGGGTTTTATTTAATTAAAATTACTTCCAAGGATTTGTTTTTGTTATCTATTGCCTTACAGGAGGAAATTCATAGCAAAATGAAACGTATTTAATTCAGTTCAAATGATCCGAGGAAGGAAGGTAAATGGTGCTATTTACCTAAGGAAGGTGAATGGCGCTTACCTCAAAATGGAACTAGATTTATATTTCATTTTGGGTTATAATTAAGTACAACTGATATTAGAAATAATGTTCAATATACATACATATATATAATCGATTACGTGTAAATATATATATATAGGTAATCGATTTTGTTTGTATACCAAACAAAATCGATTAGCTATTTCTCATAGATCCTTCCATCCTTATATTTATGATCATAATTGTCTTATGTTTTGTTTATTTGTAAAATCAAATATCTTAATTTAGTGTATTACACTGCCGAGCAATGAAAAAGTTGCACCCACAAAATGCCGATAAAAGACGATGCCGATGCCTTTGCCGTAATTTAAAATTTGAACACAATATTTACGTTTTTAGTTGGTAATATTCTGATGCGCTGTTAAATGTCCTTCAATATTGCAGACGGCGTCATTAAGCTAGCCTTTCCCGTTTAGGAGTAATGTGGTGCTGTCACTGGACTTTTTCATTGCTCGCGAGTGTATTAATGTACCTATTTGTAAAATAAACAAAAGAAAGTTATTCACAAAACTTTGTGATCAGTACCTGGTAACGTTGCAATGTAATTCCTATAGACGGCACGGTTGGCGCACTGGTTAAGCGATTGACTGCTGCGCTGCGTGTCGCGGGTTCGATTCCCGCACGAAACAAAATATTTGTATGACCTACAATTAGTTGTTCCGGGTCTGGCTGTTTGTTTATGTGAGTTTATATGTATGTAAACGTACTCACTACACAGGAGAAATTCCTAGTGTGGGGCAAAGTTTAAAAAAAAATCCAGTCATCAAACAAACTGTTTACGTATAAATCGGAACAATATACTATTGTTTCAATTTAAACTAATCCGGAAATGTTTATTTTAACTAATATTGTCAGATCCTTTGTTTAAATACAGGGTCAGGGCAGGGACATCGACCATAGATTCAGTACAGTCACGACCAAAAGTATGTATACACTCGGCTTTATTCAAAAGCGATTTACTCCTTTATTATTGAATGAAATTTTATGTTATTACGAACATAGCATGTTCGAACCCATAGATTTATGTAATGCATGTGTCGTATTTCAACGTTGCATTTCGTTTTCCCTGCATTGAAAGTTTTCATCGGTTATTATGAATAAAATAGCTGTTCCGTATATTTTGGCCGCGTAGTTATTGCACTTTTCTATGAAACAACTGAATTCAAGGTTATCGTTTGCGCGTCGATGTCCCTGCTACTCTGTATACCTAATGTTTTTGTTTGTTTCCAGTATATTTTGTGTTATTAAGATAATGATGAAGAAAACCTTTGGGCTCGTTCCCCACGCTTTTCCATTACGAATTTCTCAGTAACAGCCTGAAGTTTCACCCGCATAGATTTAGATCCCGTTGGAATATCGGGATAAAAAGTATTATATGTGCTAATAGAGATCATGGTCTACCTATGTGACAAATTTTATCCAAATCCGTTTAGCCGTTTTAGCGTGAACTCATAATAAACAAATATACAAAAAAAAAAAAAAAATCTTTTCTCTTATCTTATATTAGGTACCTATATCTAACATATAAGTTTAGATAAGTAATCTACGTTTGTTTTTTTTTTTTTTGGAAAAGCCACAAATTAATTCCACAGGACATCACATTGTGTTATTAACAATACTTAGAAGTTTGACAACCCTCCTCTGACCGATATTTAGCAATTTTACAAATTCCTCGAAAATTCCTTCTCCTGTAGCCTGTCGACGAACTATTCAGTTCTTATTTTTTTATTCCTAAATGGGCTGCTCTTGACTTCAATCACGCCCGATGGAGAGATGATGATGAAACAATTGATATGATGGAACAAGCGTACCCAGAAGATGCCTGTTCACTCTTGCTTTGAAGACAGTCACTGTGACCGGACAGGGTTAAATATGGAAGGGAACACAGACGCAGAGAGTTCCACACTTCGGTTTACAGAAGGAACTCTCTCTCTCTGTGTCGAGTTATAATATGTATATAACTCCATTCCAAAGTGAACTCATTTATTGTCTAAATAAGCAAAAATACAGTACAGACATCGACACCTTTGGAATTTTAAAGTGATGCACACAGCTTTCTCTAGGTAACCCTTCGTTTCGAAAAATATTTCGTCTGAAAATCAATAAACAAACGAAAAAACGAAACCCCTTCATTAAAATTTATTCAAATTAAAGTATCAATAGCCTAAAATAGACTAACGAATGAATCGAACAGTTATTGGTTGGACAAGGCAACGTGATTGGGGGTGGCACGCAATCCGGCGCGGGGGCATGTGACGCGCATACTAAATGCAACACTCGGTCCACTCGTCTGTATAAATTATAAACGTGCAAATTGTGGGTGGCATCCCTAATGTTAAATTGGTTTAGTGTAGTAGGTATTGTTAATTGGGTTACTGGGAATTTCGAGTGGTATGGTCTGGTAGGTTTGGTAGGCATTTGTGGCTTAGGTATTAGTCGATTCGCACGAATTTACTCGCCTGAATCGGGCACTTGTCACTAGTCACTTTATATATATATATATATTTTCTATATTCGTATACACCATACGAAAAAGTACGTACGTAAAAGCATCTATGCTTATTTTTTTACACAAATGGAGAGAGAGCATGCTATAAAAAAACATGTTATGTACATACTAACAAGCATGCGAGGGGTGTACCATATTATCTATTAAGCCTCCGCTGTCCGTGCGTCTGTCAGCGGGCTGTATCTTATGAACCGTAAAAATCAGTCAATCAATTTTCACAAAGCCGCTATAACAACAAATAATATAAATAAAATAAAATAAATAAAAACTTAACGGACCCCCCGTTAAGTTTTTATTTACCTCCATACAATAAACGTGTGTGGTACGAGTGCGAGTACCCTTCGAGTGCGAGTCCGACTCGTACTTGCCCGCACCCTAATTGCGTAACACGATTAATCTCAATCTGAAGGATATTGCTAATACATTGCTTCAAATGTTCAAAAAATGTGTCAAGTGTCTACTCAACAACGTAAATAAATAACGCAATGAATGTTGTTGAACTGTCAAAATGAAACCGATTCCGATTGATCGTGTGTTACGCAATTAGGGTGCGTAATGAATAGTACAAATCATTTATTCATTTGCAAACATAGGTAATTAGTATACTTACTTACTTATAGACGTTTTAATTTTTATAATAGTGCTCCATGTTCTACCAACACATGGGCATGCAAATCGTATTATAATTTTAAGTAACAATTAAGAAATGATGATAATACAAAATACAAATTATAATGTCAAATCGTCTGAACTACAGTAAAAATATCTTATTAATTGAGAAATGTGTAATCGTTTAAATTACAATAAATGTCAAATCATATGAAATACAAAAAAAAAATGGATATAAGATATTTACATACCTACATACAAAAAATGTCATTTCGCTTAAATTACAGTAAAAATGCAATTACAAAAACAAAACACAATATATGTGGTAGGTATATATATTTATTTATTAAGGTACACAACAGCAAACAAAAATGAAAACACTGGCGATACTAATGCACAGAAGTAATAAATTGGAACTATCAAATAAATCCTAACATCTAAATATGATAGGCCGACTATGGGTTATGCCAATCTTTGACTAGCTATAGTGACTAAACTATTGGATATATTTTGGTATATTTGGATATATTTTGTTGAATTTTTGTGTGAAGACTAGGAACGTCATTATATATCCGAAATTTAATTTATGTATTGTCGTCTCCACCTTGTATAAAGCCTTTACTTTCTAAAGTCAAATATAATTAGTATTTGCCTCTAGTTCCGTAATTAAACTGCTCTCTGAAGTGAATATCCAGCATTTATACGCTGTCGATTTCTCTTAGCTAAAGCAAAGTAATTGCCCTTTAGTGGAAACAACTAAATAACTAGAGAAAACGACAGAAAAGCTATTTCTGTTACATTTAAGATCGGAATACTATTCGCTGTAGTTTATATTTTATTCACTCTCTAACGTGGTATTTTTACAAAGGAATTCTTTCACTAAGTACCCATTTACTTATTTAATCTAGTATAAAGCAAGTCAAGCGACTAAGGAAATGTGGGAGTATTTTCAATGGAATTAAAGTGGACTTTCTTTGCTTGGTGCATTTAATACCCATATCCTCATCTGCCTAGCCTTTTCCCAACTATGTTGGGGTCGGCTTCCAGTCTAACCGGATGCAGCTGAATACCAGTATTTTCCATGGAGCGACTGCCTATCTGGTCTCCAGAACCCAATTACTGGGTAATACGATACCCCTTGGTAAGACTGGTTGTCAGACTTTCGGGCTACTGACGACCCGTAACGACTGTCAAAGATCCACGGATGACAGCCGGGACCAGCGCCTTAACGTGCTTTCTGAGGTACGGAGGGGTCTTGGTTTGTGAAGATGGTCACCCATCCACGGACCAACCGCGGCAAGCGTAGCTTAACCTGATCGATTGACCCATGCGGCTGTTATTAGTTAGCCACAAGCCTCTCCTGTTATTATTTAATCCCCATGGTAGGTAAGAATCTTTCGCCATATTCACTAAGCTGCACCCTAATTGCGTAACACTCTATCAATCACAATCTGAATTATTTTGAAGCATGTTGCTAATCCATTGCTTCATATGTTCGAGATTTGTTTGCTCAACAACGTAAATAACGCAATAAATATTGATCGCCCCCCTCCCCCCCTTGGTTGACGGGTAGAGAATGCCTAAGACGTCGAGCTCCTTAAGTTTTGAGTTGAGCTTCACGATTTCTGACAAATGCGTGCACTGACTGGACAGGTCCTCTCAATCTGTGTGGTTCTTTCCTCAAAAGACCATCTCAGACATCGACCAGCATGGTCTTCATATGATCTGACCAAGATTATATCTGGACTTTAAATGAGACTGTGACCTCTGAGTTTGTTTCGGCCTTTCTTCTCAGACTAGTCAGATAGGAAACGCCGACCTCATCTAGTTTTAAAATATGATTGACGTGTAAAAGTGTTTGTACAAACCTACTTACAAAAATAAAATCATTTACCATTTTATTTATTTTGGGTGGAAAATCATCATATGTCTTTGCCTGCTCTGCGCGGAGCAAGAGGGCGTGTCAGACTTTTACTGACTAAAACCCCCCGTGTTCCTTCAGTTGCCTATGCCAGGGACCACGGTATCTCTTTCGAACAACCCTGGCCGGAACGACTGTATACCAAATGATTCCATGCTGTGTCCCAGTTTATATAACGTTTGGATTGCCGTTGGAAATCAGGAAAATCGGAGTGGTCCGAGATGCGAGTTACCATTTTAGCCAAGGTAAACTGTAATGCGAAGGTCCAAAAAGTCCAAGAAAGGCGAACTCACTCAGAAATGCAAAAAAATAACCAGAAATACAGGCAATTATATTTTTTTAAGAAATCACAACGAACCATGCATAATGCTGTCCCAACCAGCACCACAGAGTTATAAATAAACAGTCTTATTCATAAAACTTTAATCAATTGCTAAGCAACTGATTAGCAAAATTCTTATTCATAATAGCTATTTAACGCTAAGAGGATGCTAAGCAATTGATTAGTAGCTGTCAAAATTAAACACCACCGGACCACTGCTAAGAGGATGCTAAGAGGCCACATGGCGGATTTTATTTGAATCAGCTGATCGGATCATTGCCCTTCGAGGTTATTTTGTTCATGGTATCGAGTAGTGCGTAAATATTATGGATTTCGACAATCTTTTACTGGATTTCCAAAACGATGTAGCAGAGTAAAATCATTGAAACGACGCGACGGAGGGAAGTAAAAGGAAGACCTACAAAGCTCGTACAAAACCGCTACGAAAATGATTACCTATTGCATATTCTTCATTCCAAGTACATATGATGAAAGAATTTATAGGGAAAGCTCAATGAGGTGGCTCAGTAGGTGCTCAGGAGGTTTGAAGAGAATGATTTCGTGAACAAGCTTATCACAGATAGTGATTATTCAATGCGTTATCACATGTGCCCATGTGTTATCTTATGACGCCAGTTCTATGGTACAGAACTAAAAAAAAGCCACGTCGAGGCAGTCACACACAAATAATAAGAGACATTTTGTAGAAATAATTTATTTTGATACGTAATAAAACTACATTTTTGTTCTATATATTCATTGTTTTTGTTTTCCAATAGGTACTCTTCCTCCAAAGACATGGGTGCTATTCTTTACTCATGCCACTCTCATTCTTCATCTTTTTCACGTAGCATGGTTTCCTCCATCGCCGTCTTTGCGAGGTTGAACAGTATTGGTGCTAGGTATTAATAGTGGTTTTCATAGCAGCAGTCAAACTTGTATCTGTAAACAAGTATAATAATTGTTACTAAACGGCACTGAAACCCCGTTACAAAAACAGTAGAAAGTAATATCATATAGACACAAGTACCCACTTACATTTCTAAAAGAGCAAATTCATGTTAACAAGCTTAGAGGGCATGAAAATACATAGTTATTAGCGGCTACTGCTCTCACATTCATTTGGGCAGTTTTTATTAGTAAGTAGATATAAATTCAATGATAAATACCTTTTCCTGTTTACTCCAATTATTGGAGCTTATTATTTTCATTGCTACCATCGCAAACACAATAATATAACATAATAAATTATTATAATCATATTCAAATTATCCGATGAAAATTTCTGACTTTTATCTGCCAAAGTCACTACAGATAAAAAATCGTAGTTTCGACAAGTTTATTCTAAAAATTCCGTTTTTTAGTCGACTATTTTGATTATAATCTGTGCCGAACGCATAATTTCACCTCTATTTCGTTTCGCAACTAATCACCTGCTAACTAGTCTTTATCAGCCTTATTCATAAAAATCTCGCTAATCACTCATTAGCTACTGTTTAGCTAACCATTTATTTAGCTCTTAATCAATGCTTAACTTTTCTTTATTCATAAAGACTAGTTAGCAGGTGATTAGTTGCGAAACGAAATAGAGGTGAAATTATGCGTTCGGCACAGATTATAATCAAAATAGTCGACTAAACAACGGAATTTTTAGAATAAACTTGTCAAAACTACGATTTTTTTATCTGTAGTGACTTTGGCAGATAAAAGTCAGAAATTTTCATCGGATAATTTGAATATGATTATAATAATTTATTATGTTATATCATTGTGTTTGCGATGGTAGCAATGAAAATAATAAGCTCCAATAATTGGAGTAAACAGGAAAAGGTATTTATCATTGAATTTATATCTACTTACTAATAAAAACTGCCCAAATGAATGTGAAAGCAGTAGCCGATAATAACTATGTATTTTCATGTCCTTTAAGCTTGTTAACATGAATTTGCTCTTTTAGAAATGTAAGTGGGTACTTGTGTCTATATGATATTACTTTCTACTGTTTTTGTAACGGGGTTTCAGTGCCGTTTAGTAACAATTATTATACTTGTTTACAGATACAAGTTTGACTGCTGCTATGAAAACCACTATTAATACCTAGCACCAATACTGTTCAAACTCGCAAAGACGGCGATGGATGAAACCATGCTACGTGAAAAATATGAAGAATGAGAGTGGCATGAGTAAAGAATAGCACCCATGCCTTTGGAGGAAGAGTATTGGAAATGAATATATAGAAGAAAAATGTAGTTTTATTACGTATCAAAATAAATTATTTCAACAAAATGTCTCTTATTATTTGTGTGTGACTGCCACGACGTGGCTTTTCTTTAGTTCTGTACCATAGAACTGGCGTCATATGATAACACATGGGCACATGTGATAACACATTGAATAATCACTACCTGTGATAAGCTTGTTCACGAAATCATTCTCTTCAACCCTGAGCACCTACTGAGCCACCTCATTGAGCTTTCCCTATAAATCCTTTCATCATATGTACTCGGAATGAAGAATATGCAATAGGTAATCATTCTCGTAGCGGTTTTGTATGAGCTTTGTAGGTCTTCCTTCTTTTACTTCCCTCCGTCGTTTCAAAATTATATATTCTGCTACATCGTTTTGGAAATCCAGTAAAAGATTGTCGAAATCCATATTTACGCACTACTCGATACCATGAACAAAATAACCTCGAAGTGCAATGATCCGATCAGCTGATTCAAATAAAATCCGCCATGTGGCCTCTTAGCATCCTCTTAGCAGTGGTCCGGTGGTGTTTAATTTTGACAGCTACTAATCAATTGCTTAGCATCCTCTTAGCGTTAAATAGCTATTATGAATAAGAATTTTGCTAATCAGTTGCTTAGCAATTGATTAAAGTTTTATGAATAAGACTGTATGAATAAAGAAAAGTTAAGCATTGATTAAGAGCTAAATAAATGGTTAGCTAAACAGTAGCTAATGAGTGATTAGCGAGATTTTTATGAATAAGGCTGAAAATATAAATCGTGACAGCTTATTACCCGACTGACAGAAATGGTTAGGTATTTAGCGTGTCTTTTTAAGGTAATTATTGAGATTGACATATCTCGGGGTCCCGGACCTTTGATAGGTGTACCAGGGGCTGAAACCAACTCGCAGAGGCCCTTTAGACAATTTTAAATGATGAGGAGGCACCAACCGACGATTATTCCTGTATGCACCATGCAATTGCACCCAATGACAACCCCCGGTTGCTGCAGGACTATTGCAGAACATGGAAACAAAATATACTGGGCTATGGGTGTGGGTGGCTATAGTAGATTGGTTACCTTGAACTATGAAAGGTCTATGTCCCCTGCCTGACCAATGATAATATAATTCACAGATAAGATGGCAGGGGACATAGACCTTTCATAGTTCAAGGTAACCAATCTACTATAGCCACCCACACCCATAGCCCAGTATATTTTGTTTCCATGTTCTGCAATAGTCCTGCAGCAACCGGGGGTTGTCCTTGGGTGTATTTGCATGGTGCGTACAGGAATAATCGTCGGTTGGTGCCTCCTCATCATTTAAAATTGTCTAAAGGGCCTCTGCGAGTTGGCTTCGGCCCCTGGTACGCCTTTCAAAGGTACGTACTTGCACACTCAATAATGGGCCCCCGAAAACATTCGCTAGCATACAGTGTCGTAGCAACAAGGGGGCAACATGTCCTGAGGTGCTTGTGAGGAGTGGAGAGGTATTCCACGGCTATCAGGACAATCCTAGAGAGAGAGTACGGTCAAGATCTAAGGTAATTATTATTAGTAGTTATGAGTAGTGTATATAGGATACTTTATTCTCTCTTAGCATCCAGAAGTCTGGATGCATTATTGATTGACATGTCATTAGGTTTGTGGTGACCGCCCAGCGTAACGCTCTTCACTTTCAATCGCAATTTGTTTATTTATTTGCCAGAAACATGGTGTGTTATAAAGGTGTTCATAATTACATAGAGCTACATGTCTAACTGTTTTAACGGTATGCAAAATCTATTTATAATTACATGAATTTACAATCAACATTACATTCATTTTCAATTAACATTAATCACATTACAATCCAAAAGATTTTGAAGGAAGTTCCTAATACAATAGGTGACGTCACATACAATACATACATACAATGGATACAATAAAACATACGTAAACGTGAAAAAAAGGCATTGATACCTACATTACACAATTATTTAATATCATGTTCTTTTTAATATTTAAAATTCTAAAAATACTCGTGAAATCAAAAAGTTCTTAAAATTAACACGTCCCAATTAACATCTATTTCCAAAACTGGCAACATTATCACATTACTGGTAACATTATCTCAAACCAGAATCAAAATAATAATGTTTCAAATTGAAGAAAAATATTTTGTGCAGAGTTTTACCAAGTAACGAAAGCTGTGTGAAAGTGGGATTACATATTGTCAGTATAACTAGCTTCTCCCCGCGACTTGTCCCGCGTAAAATTTCTTGAAACACCGACCCACCCCGTCGCATCGCATCGCTTGCGTTTTCTGACTTTTTTCTTTTTGCTGGGCTCCTAAGAGACTCTGCCTGATTAAAGCCTTCCTCAAGAATTGGGCTATGAAATGCAAAATGAATTTTTCAGAACTGACTCGTTGTTTCAGATATTAGCGCGTTCAAACAAACAAACTCTGCAGCTTTATTATAAGTATAGATTTCTTAAACATAATTAACTCTTTGCCTGTGCTGGCCCAAAATGTATCCATGTCCTTTGTACGTACAAGAGTTCTTTATGGAAATGTCATCAGGCACACGGCTTGTAGATTCTAAGCCTTTTCCAATAATGAGTCGACAGATCGAGGCCTCTTTAAAGAAAAGCTCGACTTTTTTTTTTCATTTTGTATTTTGTTTCACGAACTGTGTCCAAATAAACTTTTTTCTTTCTTTCTTTCTTTATTTACCACAAAACCCACAGTATTAATAAAATTCCATACATACTCTATCATCCGTACACTAGATATAAATGACAATATCACTATTCTCTACAATTTCATATCGCCTGCGCTCCCGGACGCGAGTGGAATCTTGTTATCCAGTGCGCGCGACTAGCTATTTGTCACCGTATGTAATCCTATCTGGTACATCCTGGATGCATAGGTAGGTATCTACTGGGAAATTCTAGCCAGCTACCTACAATTCTACTACAACTTTATGTATTTTTCATGGACAAAAAGAAATTTCATTTTAGATAATACAGTAAGGGACTCATCAGCCTAACACTTCGGGGATTACAAGCGTGATGTTATATTATTATACAGCAGTGCTATTCTGTAACCATCTCATCGTGAAACCATAGGTGAAGTGAGCGTGGAGTGAGCTGTCATTCCAACTAATGCTAGGGATTGACACTATTGACAGCGCACTCTAAGCTCAGTTCACCTAACTTTTCACGGTGAGATTTTAACAGAATCGATCGGCAGTTCATAACGTTGTCTTAAAAGAGATACTTATGGCAAAAGTTCTAATAAATATTGGTAGTAAGCAGTAGTAGGAATTTCATCTAAAGTTTTGTTAGTCATGATCTGCCACGCCTTTTCCTAACTATGTTGAGGTCGGCTTCTAGTCTCACCGGATGCAGGTAAATACCTTAATTTTACACCAAGCGACTGCCCGGTTACTGCGTAACACGATACCCCTTGGTAAGACTGGTTGTCAAACTGTTGGGCTTCTGACTACCCGTAACGACTGTCAAAGATCCATGAATGACAGCCGGGACCAACGGATAAACGTGATTTCCGAGGCGCGGAGGGGTCTTGATATGTAAAGATGGTCACCCATGCAGAGTCAAACCGCGGCAAGCGTAGCTTAACCTGATCGATCGACCCGTGCGGCTGTTATTACTTAGCCACAAGCCTCTTACAGCCCCTACAGTTTTGCTAGTGATTCCTGACTTATTATTTATTATTACTTATATATTTTTATTTTATTTCATTAAAAGCCTTCGGGAGTGACCATTTTTTAATACGTCCGGCACATGATCACTATCTATATTCATAATCTCAGACAATTTACATTCCATTCTTAATCAGTTATCAACTTTAGTGAAATGTTGATACTTATTCTAAGTTGATTTTTGTAACCCATTTGTAACAAAAAGATCCTAATAAGTTTTTGGTTGGAATGGAATTTGAACTTTGTTAAGTATATCATTCAGTTTATTGTTCCATTACTTGAAAATGATCTCAAATGCTTAATTCAAATATAGACAGTCATTCCTTCCACCTTAATTGCTGACTAGTTTCGTACTACGTAGGTAGTGTTGTGTGCCTTTAAGTTTATGCTAAGTAAATGTTTTTTCTTTCTTCTTCCTTTTCTTTATAACTCGAGCCGACATGTGAGGCGTATATGATTTTATTATGTTAACTGCAGTGCGATTCTGTAACCATCTCACTATGAAAACTTAGATGAAGTGAGCGTGGAGTGAGCTGTCATTCCCAATTAATGCTAGGGATTGAAAGCTCACTCTAAGTTCACTTCATCTAACTTTTCACGGTGAGATTTTTACAGAATCGATCGGCTGTACTTACGTGGAACAATACCACTGTGTAAAACTTTGTAAAAAGTTTCATCGGAGATCGGTATTATGAATCCAAATAAAACTTATGAGACCTTTTAACATATGTGGAAGTTTTGTATTAAGTTTGTAAGTAACTCAACTCAACGCAGTCCACTGCTGGACATAGGCCTCTATCTCCCAGGCTGCGCCACAACACCCTGTCCTCTGCCTTCCGCATCCAATCTGTCCCAGCCACCTTCTTAAGGTCGTAAGTAACTACGAAGCCAAAATATTTTACTAATGCGTTTCGAAACGAGAATTCTATCGAACAGAGAGCTTTTAATTCAATTTCCGGTCAGACATCAGGGGTCCGTCAAGATAGTTCCCGAGCTAATCCATCAGACGCCAGCGCGTTGGCTACCTACGTCTTAGTTTATCTAACAGGTGGATGATAAATATCGATTTTATTGGAACTTGAGAAAATACTGTTTTGATGTTGTTTCTGACAAAAAAAAAACAACCGTCTTCCAAAAAAACATACAGTGAAAAATAACTTTCATTTTGAAAGTCAAGGGCACCGGTTCCCTTGTTCACAAACTAAACTAAATTTAAGTTCAGTGCATTTTTTTTCTATTTCATTAGGAAAAGGACATAAGATAAATATTAGTTATTCCTGTCAAATTAAGATAGTCCATAGACAGTTTAGAC
The DNA here is from genome assembly GCA_949629185.1 of Apamea crenata. NCBI lineage: Eukaryota > Metazoa > Arthropoda > Insecta > Lepidoptera > Noctuidae > Apamea > Apamea crenata. The sequence continues at coordinate 7,719,483 of OX451366.1, read as the reverse complement.
GTGACTAAAAACGTGGCTACTAAACATACGTCAATTTATGTCATACGTCAATTTACGTCAGGCTAACTAATTTGATAGGACTAAACTAATATTTATCTTCTGTCCTTTTCTTAATGAAATAGAAAGAAAAAGTCCACTGAACTTAAATTTAGTTTAGTTTGTAAACAAGGGAATCGGCGCCAGTGGCAATCATCGCAAACACAGAACCTAAGACCTATGTTTTTTTTTTTCGTAAAAAAGTTTTTTATTTTTCAGTTTTTAGTTGAGGTACCTTCCCCACACCGATTTGTATACCTACCACTACTTGCTTTGTAAACAACAGGGACAGGAATTTGTATAACATCATCAACATACACCAATACGTTGTATTGAAGCTAACTCAAAAACTCTTTGGAAAACTCAAGGCGAACTTTTGCGACTTGGCAACCATTTTTTATTTTTCATTATAATTTCACAGTACGAAACCAGCTTACGTCAAAATAAATACAAATGTTAGTCTCAAGAGGAATTTAGGTTACATACAAAAAGATATGTACTACGTACACAAGTCTCGAACTAAATGCTGGCTATACATGAAATATTTAACTGTGAAAAGGGTACGTTCGCTTGGGAGCTGTAATTTAAATAAATATTATTTCGCCACATATTTTATGTATAGGCAGCGCGACGAGAACTACAAGTCCGTTTAATGTTATAAAGGAGCTTTATAATAAACGAGTTTGTGTTTTTATTGTTGAATAAGTTAGTAAAGACCTCTTTGAATTAGTAATTGATTGGTCTCACTGCAATGGAATCCCCCTGGATACAACGAGACGATATTCTACGTCAAAAATGTTATTCTAGTTTGTAACGTGAATAACATTTTTGACGTTGAATATCGTCTCTTAACTTGAAGCAAAAATCATTTATTTCGACCAACGAGACTCATAGTGTGTGTGTTTTATAAATATTTAAACCCTTATCGTTGTCTGAATATCATAAAACTTCGATTTCTTTTAACTGCATCATCATATAATAAAATGCAACGTCTTTATCTGTTTGTTCGTTAGTGCGCTAATAAACTTATACAATTTCTGTGACTTTTTTATTAGTAAGTAGGCAAGTGGTGGCAAAAGGTTCACCCCTATTAATTGGGACTTAAACATAACTGGCGAAATGTGGGTGTTTACTATAGGTGCACCTCTGCTCATCCCTGTGGGAAATAAAATTATACAAGCGTGATGTTATATCACGTATGTAGGTAGGTACTAAAATTTTTCATTAGGTATTACATGTGATCTCCTGCTTGCTTTAGAGTCGATGGTAAATTATTAAAACAGTCGGGCCCAGTATGTGGCCACGCCATCATCGCGGCATCAGTGGCGTTTTTTAGGTCCTCAGAAGTTCCACCTATAGCAACCCCGAAACAGTAGGGCCCGTTTACAATGGGCTCGCGAACACAGAAATTGGGAGGAAGGAGACTGGCGAAGTGTTTGCTTTTCTGATGAATCTCGTTTCGGTATGAGGCCGGATGCAAGACGTACTCGAGTTAGGAGGAACTCTGGACGTCAAGAACGTTTGAAATTTGTTCAGGAAGTTCATTTTATATGGAGGGGGAATAATTATGGTTTAAGCCGGTATTTGGATCGGTGGAATAATCGATCTGATTTGGATCAGGGGCAACCTCAATGCTCAGATTTATGGGGAGAGGATTGTTTCATACGTAATCATCCCTTTGTGAAGCCGGTTGGGTGATTCATTTCGACTAATGCACGATAATGCACGTCCACACACGGCTAGAGTCGTAACACGCACTCTTGCCGATGCTCGCATGAACGTTCAGCCGTGGCCTGCTCAATCACCAGACCTCAACCCAATTAAGAGAAAACCCAAAGAAGAGCTCTGCCGAGTATGGATGCCGTGCATACCCCATAACAACTAGACTCGACTGGTTAGAAAAAACGTGGTCATTGATCCTCAAAGTGATTTTAAGCAGGCCATAATCGCTGTGATTGTGTGATTCGTGTCAATGGTGGAAACACAGATTATTAATATTTTTATGTACCATAATAAAAATGAAAAAAATCCTCATTTCTTCAACGACATTTCTCACAATTTGCAAAAATTGCAATTTTTCTTAATTTTTACAAAATGTAAAGTTGTAAACTTAAACATAGGAATTAAAGTAAGAAACCTTAAATATTAATTGGATGTTTTTTTATAGTTAAAAATGTACTTGAACCCTAATAGACACTTTTGATGTAATATGCCGTGAAACTTAGGATAAGTACTATAGCTAGAATGTATGATTTGGTCTTGCCTCTGATCTCTCTCCGGACGTTTTGGATTATGAGAGAGTTCACCTGTGTCTGCACAATAATATCTCCTGCGCCGACGGCTAGTTCTCCGTTAAGACGGGCCACCATGGCCGAAATACAGGATTAAGTCCGTACCCCAAATACAACCTCCACATCGACAAAAAAACGCATTTGCAAACGAACGTACGAGCAGCACAGGTTAAATTTACGGGCGCATACCGCCTGCCCAGCTCACGTATCGGACATTAGTTCGGGAGTTCCCGCGCCAGCTCACTAATGGCTCAAACGTACGTGCTCGATCATATTCCAGACTATTCTGTTACATTACACGTTTTTTTATTCTAATCTTAAGCTTAGGGCTGATTTTTCAATCATCTGATAACTTTCGAGTAATAATTTTGAAATTTTGACAGTTATTTCATACAAAAACTGTCAAACGTCAATTTTATTCCTCGACTAAAAGTTATCTGGCGATGGAAAGATCAGCCCTAAGTTTAAGATTAGAATATAAAACAAGTAGGAGTGAGAGTTGACTAACAAGCCAAGTGACTAGGTTAAAAATGTAAAAATCAATTCCTTAATAAGCAATTATTTAACTCATTTGATAGACATACCTCCCCTGTAGTACCTACCTACCTAATTGTTGTGAGACCAATGTGCTAGCTTCTTCTATCAAGTATGAAAAATAAACAAGTAAATCAGCCCTAAAACCTTGGAGAAATCAATGTAACGAGGTGCTTACAAAAAAACCCAGTACCTACAGAAATGCTTCTTTTTTTAAATCCCATTTAAGAAGAGCCAGTTTCAGCAATGTTTTAGCGAAAGTTTAGCGGAATCATGATACGATATTGTAATGTATGGGTCCGATGGAATTTGTTTGGAACCCAGTAATTACTCAACCTTAGCAGTACGTTGGAAAAATACTCTATACCTACGCATCTCCTCACAATCTTTTATAGAACCAAAAACTCCATTCAGCCATGTTAGCCACCTACTTTAACATGTGCAGTATTTTTAGCTTACTCACCGCTTTCTTTGAGCTCAAACACACTGACACACCCCTTTCCAATCTCTAATGTAGGTACCCCTCCTACCTGCTTGGTTACCTACATAAATCACATCCTCAATCACAAAGGTGTACACACGGGTTTCAATTCGACAGTCTCGTGCTTCGTTAAGGTGTGCAGCACACATGCGTGATTTCATTAACACTGCCTTGGCACAGTGGGCACTCCCCCTTGCTTTATTGAGAGAATATTGACTAGCTGGGTTTCAGTGGTCAGCAGTATTCACTTGAAATCCTTCTCGTATTATTCAGTCGTATACATTGTGAACCTGAATGGAACTGAATATAGCTGGCTTCTAGGAAAGGAAAGGCATGGTGCGTTTTGTTGATAAATTATAATATATTTATGATATCAAATCCTGCATACATAATTGCGTAACACACTATCAATCTCAATTTGAATTATTTTGAAGGATATTGTTATTCCATTGCTTCATGTGTTAAAAAAATCTGTCTGCTCAACAACGTAAATAACGCAATGGATTTTGTTGAACTGTCAAAATTAAAGCCATTGCTATTGATATTGTGTTACGCAATTACCCCGCAGTTTAATCTTTTGACATAATTTAACACTGCCGGAAACGAGGTTTCTTAAGTACTTATGTCAAAAGCTTACAATCTCAAAAAAGAAAAGAAAAGTAGAGGCCCATTTAAGTGAAACTTTTGTTGGAATTGAATCAATTTCATCCAGGACTTTCCTGGCGTCAACTTCAATATGGCACAATCAATCAAGATCAAGGTATGCCGAACATTTTCCTTCAAATATCAGCTAAATGAAATACCTATATGATCTGGAAGTCAACATAGCAATAAAAATGTTTCCTTTTAAAATCTGAAAATGTACAGACAGCCTCGAAAAGACGTAACCATTGACCAAAATTTATTTCAGTGCAATTGAATGAAATATCTACAATCTTTTTTCAATTATATTGTCTCTTGGGTATTTTTTGACGCTATGTTTTAGTTTGTGAATAGTTTTAGTTAAGTTAGGATATAATTTCGTTATTTTTATTAATTAATTAGATATTCATGGTTATATAGTAAACTCATCTAATTCTGTGACTCGCCTAATTCGGTGATATTTGGTTTGAGCGCTATCATAGGGCTATACGAGTGAAATCAATGGTTTGAAATACAACCTTAAGCCTCTGTGATAAAGTTCAAATTTAAAACCAAATATCACCGAATTAGGCGAGTCACAGAATTAGATGAGTTCACCCTATAGGTAGGTACCTACTACAAATAAAAATTATATTTTATCAATGTGTAGACACAGCAATAATTATAGCTACATAATGATACAATATTATGGAATACAAAATTATTACACACAGAGATTACTTTTTTATTTTTGTGCGTTTTGCTTGTGCAGAATAAACAATTATTCTTTCTACAGCTTTTGAGGCTGACTGTACCTGAATCTACGTTACCTATAGAGAAAGATTCGAAATATTTTGAAGTCCCGAGTTCCTTCGTATTGTCGTATTGTGCTATTGTTCAAACCTGTGTAGCGAGCTTCGAGGATTATACTTGAAACTGTGAATCTAGCTTTAACTTTTAAACAATCGATCAGTTTCGAGAAACTTGGGAATATAATGTATTTATTGTGTTATAAATATTTTATAGACTTCGAAGTTGTTTGTATTGTTTGGGCTTTTCTTGTGCAAATTTTATTTAGGTTTTCTTTGAGATAATTGTACTTTTCGATGCCACATTAGAAATACTCTTACTTTTAACCGATTTTAAAAAACAAAACGAGGTTTTTTTTTAATATGTTATAAGTAGTAGCATAACTTTTCAATCTGTAGGTAACCTCAGTATAAGGAGTTCCTAGGTCATCATTATCATCAGCCTATTGCCAGGCTAGTTGGAGTGACGATCTTCGCAGGATGGCTGGTAGCAGCTGGATGAGAGTTGCCGAAAATCGACTTGAATGGTGTGCAATAGGAGAGCATTATTTTGGATTCATCCAAAATAAATTGATAAAAGTTATCAACGGCTTGACAAAATTAGTAGTTCCCAGGTCCAGCAAAGTGTTATTCGGGTTTTCCATCAGGAATATCTCAAGTTTTGGATTAGTGTCCGTTTGATGTCAATATTAGGTGAATCCTCTTACATAAACTCAACTGGCGAAATATAGGTATATAGAGGTAGATAGTACTAGTATACCTCTGCCTAACCCTGCGGGGAATACTTAATTTTTTACGCTTTTCATAGTATAGATGATAAAGACTAGTGTACGAGCGATGATAGAGGATTTTGTCTGCACTAGCTGCGATGTTACAAGCATAATGTAGTCGGCTTTAGAAGCCAGCTCCTTGTGAAAAGAAAATTAATCTTACGTCGTGGTTTAGGTACCTAGTTGTATGCTTACATAATAGTAGCATGTAAGAGAAGGGAGAAGGAATACAAGGTAGATCAGCTTATGAAAATATTCTGCATAAGTCTCGATTCCGTGGGAATATCGGGATAAAAAATACCCTATGTCCTAAATTAGGTCATGATCTACCCATGTGCCAAACTTTATTCAAATCCGTTTAGCCGTTTTTGCGTGAAAACGTAACAAAAACACACACAAAAAATCTAATCTTTTCTCTTTAAAATATTAGTTTAGACAAATAAATGAAATCACGTCACACCTCATTAGGTGCCTACGAGTAGTGCGATTTAATTTCATCCATAAAAAGTAAACATAAAATGGAAAAAGCTTTTTATGAAAAAAAATTATAAACTTGCAGTTTGAAACTTCACTCCTGCTCAGGTAAGTTCAACAGAAAACGCTTGAAAAGTAAGCTTATATTTTTCATACAAAAAAACATCGACGTTCAAAAATCAAACAAATGAACAGAATTAAACCAAACCCAAGGGACACATAACATTTAAAACAAACTATTCCTAAAAGACAGATTCGGAAACTCCAATCGTGCAGAAAGTCATTGTCCGTCCAACTTTGGTTCATTTAATAGTAGGTACGGACACTAGTGAACGGTTACCGGAATTGAAAATTTATCAATGAACTCCACCATTCGTCTGCCCGCCTGGTAGCTATTAGTCCGAGGACTCCAGGTAGTAGGTACTAGCCTAATTTATTTTGCGGATATACGCAGTTTAACACAAACTGGGAATTGGGTAAGTAATCTGTTTGGGTTGGAGGTTAAGCGTTTCTGTTAGTATAAGTTAGGTACTGTAGAGGCTGGAACCTGAAGGCCAATTCTCGTAATTTAAAACGTTCAAAATCTAGTCGCAGTCTCATCTCGGCGACAAACAAATGTCAAAAACTTGTCAAAATGTAGGGAAATTAGAAGTATTTTTGACAGACTGAGACTGAGATCAGACTGTGAACGTTCTTAAAATTACGAGAATTGTCCCTCTGACATGGTTGTAGTATGCAACCTCCACTACTCCGTTATAAGTAGATGGCACAAACATGAGACAAACATTGATTGTACTTAGAATAGAAGAAATAACAGAAGGAGTCGGTTTAGCTGACAAACGAATATCAGAAAAAATATTAGTACCGTTCATAGGAATAATTATGTACTCATAAGTTATTAATTTATTTATTATTATTATTTATTTATACATACAGTCTTTATACAGGTTAATGTTTGTTTTGTACCATTAAACCAGAAATGGTTTGTATTGATACTCATATTCGCTATTACAACAGTGCTTATTCACTACTAAATAAACATAAGCAAATAATGTAGGAACATGAGACATTCATCAAATCTTCGTTTAATTTATTTATCCTGGTACCGTGAGCTCGCAGAGAGCTCACAGTACATACGTGGTAAGGTAGGTGTTTGCTGTAAACTTCTGTAAAAAATCTTATGCTTACAATGCTTGATGGTCATTCCCTGTTGACTCCTGCAAACCATTACCTAGGTGTATTTTTTTCTTAATGTGTTTCTTCAACGTGAGTCAGTATTATTACCAAGAAAGCTCAATTTAAGTTATTCGCACACGACAGTGATGTCAAAAGTGAGATTTTATAAGTAAATCGGGGGTTTTCGGTAGTGGGACGCGCGGATACGATCGCGTCCGGATATTGCAAGTCGCGTGACGCGGATATTGCCTGAGAAGGCATATTTTACATCATTATTCTTGAAGCTAATACATTGTCATTCTCGTTTTAGGGTTCCATACCCAAAAGATGCCAACGGAGTTCCATCACTAAGCCCCCACTGTCCATGCGTCTGTCTGTTTGTAAGCGGGCTGTATCTCATGAAGCGTAATAGTTAGACAGATGAAATTTTCACAGAGTGTGTAACACTCACACTCACACTGTGACTGTGACACTCTCACTGTGTGAGTGTGTGTGAGTGGGTGTGATTCCCTCTGTAACAACAAATAATAAAAATAAAATAAAGTTAGTAAAAATGTGAGATACAAGAAACGTGTTTTTTTGGAGTGTTTCGCCTTGTGGTAGGTACGGAATCATTCGTGTGCGAGTCCGACTCGTACTTGGCCGGTTTTTAAGAAGGATTTGGAAATTCATTCAAAATTCACATTACAAACATTCTTCTTTTGGACACTGCGAATCACAATAACACATAATAATAAAAAATAAACTCTTAAGAAATTCCAAGATAATTAAATATATTAAACGAGCACACAAGAATATTAACAACATTCGTTAAGGATAATCAACCACTTCATCACTTAAATTGTTTTATTGACTTTACTAATAACACGTTAACATACTACATGTATAGGACTTAAGTACGGTCACCAAAGGAGATAAGTAACCAGGGTCGTCGGATATAGTTGAAGTTTAATAAGAAGAAGAAAGAAGTTTAATAGCCTTTTTTTTTTTTTTGGATAGGTAATCATCAAATGACCCCTCCCGCTCTGGGTGGAGCGGAAGGGAGTGTCAGATTCTTACTGACTAAAACCCACCCGTGTTCCTTCCTTAGCCCTTTCTGTTCCAGGGCAGCGGTAACCCTTTCGGACGATCCCGCCGCAAGTTTAATAGTCTGGAGTGTTCATTGTTTTCTGTACATAGTTATCTATGTACAGAAAACAATGAACACTCCAGACTCAACAGTACCCAGTGCTAAGCAAGCGCAAATCGAAAGAGTAAGAAAGTCAACATTGGCGGCTCACAAAGTTTCAGTTACGTTCAGTTGATCCCTGCTGGCAGACTTGCGGTAAGCGACCGCACTGCTCTGACAACGTGTGGACGATACGCCGCAAGTTAAGCTTTACTAGAATAGATATGATATGTTTTAAATTCCTTTCTTTTTCTTACCATGTCGATAGCAATCTAAATGGACTCGACGCAGAATTCGGCTACTCCTTTGGCGCCATCACCAACGCAATTTAGTTCCTGTAATGTGCAGCTAACACGCAGGACACGATATTAAGTGTCCCATCGTTTGTGGAACATCACCATATATACACTCCAAGGTGGAGTCGTCTATGAATCTTCACTTGAATAGGTTTTCCTTGCTTCGACCAACCTGTTCTTGGACTTAAATTCCTTTCAGTTACGTTCAGTTGATCCCTGCACTGGCTGACTTGTGGCAAGCGACCGCACTGCTCTGACAACGTGTGGACAATACCCCGCAAGTTAAGGTTTACTAGATATGAGATGTTTTATATTCCTTTCAGTTACGTTCAGTTGATCCTTGCACTGGCTGACTTGTGGCAAGTGACCGTACTACTCTAACGTGAGGACGATACGCCACAAGCTAAAATTTACTGGAAGTGATGATAGAATATAATATTTAGTTAACAGGAATACCTACTGCAAATGGACGGTCGGATTTTGCGATGAAAGCTCACTTCTTCGCTAAAAGGTTACTGAAAATGTATTCAACCAGAGCCCATTTTGTCGTTTAAATATATTGAAGTTTTATTGTGAGATTGTTCGTTCATTCATAAATTGGTCAATTCTTTGTCTTTCTCCTGTCGGAACCACATTTTAATACAAGATAAATGGAAATGTAGAGCTTCCATTCGATGCCATTTTCGATCTGTGTTCTTTAGTTTAGTTTAGCTCTTCGCACATGTGTACATAAGCATGTTTAGAATGTTTCGGTTTCTGGCTCCGTTAGATACAGCTACGTCTGATAAATGTACATACATAACTAGCTCTCCTAATTACTTAGTTACTTATGTTACCATTAAATAAGTACATACATTTCACAATTTCTTCGTGCTTAAGTATTCGTTTGGTTCGTATTCGATAAATTATTTTATGAAAATTTATTTATTTATATTTATACTTTATTGCACACCACAAAAATACATAACATTTTTTTTAACAACAATAAAATTATACAATGCCTTACAATTATACAAAGCCTTATCGCTTTCTGCGACCTCTTCCAGGCAACCTTGGAATGGACAGTGAAAATTTCTGAGACGATCACCTACAGTGCCCTCCTAAAGTTATTTGACATTTTTCCACTTCAGTTGTGTGATGCCACAATAATATTTAAAATAAAAAATAATCAGGTAATCCTAAGGACCTGACTACTTGATTATATTTATGATAAGTCATAGGTAGTTGAATTATTCGTCAGTAAAAACGATAGTGTACAGTTCAAACATATGGAACTAGACGCAGACGGGTAAGACGTGACTCTAGTAGAAAAAAATCTATGAAAACTCATAGAATTTTTTCTACCAGAATCTCGTTGCACCGTCGCCTCGCGCCTGTCTGCGGGAGCCTAAATGTGGCATCACAGCTAACGTCGAAAAATGTTAACTAACGTTTGGAGGGTACTGTAGTTACCTCACCGGATGGCAAGTGATATAGTCCACGCTTGCCTAAAAGTTAGCCAGGTCATTCACTTGAGAGAGTTAAGACATGAAAACCCCCCATGTTAGCCAAACTCTGATTTTTAATTTGCTAGACTAAAATGACAGCTGCGATCGACCTTTTTTGTCAACATGGCATTATTTAGTACACGTAGGTATATAAGCTGCCATTTTGGTCTAGCTAATTAAAAAACAGACTATTTTATAATAACGCAAAAAACTTTATTCTCTATTGTTTTATGTCGACAAATGAATGCATAACAAAAAAAACATACAAAAATGTACACAATTCCAGGATTTTCGTTCAACCAGCAACGGCTGTTCACTTTATGTACATAAATAAATAAAAAACTATGAGATAGTTTTATAACTAAAAACAGACTCAAATTTTCAGCTTTGATGCCTACCGAATGAAAAGTTTAATTACAATAATATTTTATTATTACATTCGTGAAAATGTAATTCAGGTTTTGAAATTGAGATGGATTTAAAACATGTTAGGTATTCTCGTATCCCTCTAACTGAAAACAAATTAACTGGCCTCTACTTTTAATTCATATTATTTAGTATATAAGGTATATATTATCCATTTAAAATGCCTACTACTACCGATATTATACCTAATATCGGTTTTATACATCGGTGGTATGAATTTTAAATAGCCACATGGCAGCTTTAAATCCAGGTTTTAATGCTAAAACGTTTAGCGATGTTTTACACGAAAAGAGATGGGTGACAGATCCCATCACGCACATAGGATAGTCTACATAATAAAATTCTTAAATTCTCTGACACACAACGAACGGCCTAAAAAACTCCTTGGCCTGCCCGCATGGAAGCTTGTTCAAGAGTACTTTATTTAGTGAGCGCGAAAGAAGGATTTTTGAAAATGAATCCTATAAAAGGGATAATAGATTTCGACATTTTGCCCCATCCGGTCCTATCCGGTCGCACGGTTCTAATTATAATAAAACATTAGGTGATGTACCTATAACATTACAGGGTTTAGTGATTAAGACTTATCACTACGAGGAGACTTGACGAAGTTTTTCAAACGTTGCCCAATCCAATTGGATCCTTCTGCTGGTTCCCTTCTCAAAGTATTCCTGCTATGCATGCTATGCTTAGATGATCTACATACGAACTGGATTCGTATAGATTTGCCTATCAGAGCTAGACCGACCTTTAGCTCTCAATTCGCCAAATGTGCAAAGTATAACGTGCGATAAGGAACTACATATTTCGTTTACCTTAACATTATAATTACCGCCCTAATTATATATATTTAGTGGGCCAACACAACATCAAACATGACTAGCCAATGAGTTAGCCGCAGCTAATAAATTTAAATCGTAGCTACGATCAAACTGTCTCCCAGATGAAAGGGACCCGTGTAAATAAATCAGTCATTTTTAATTAAAGTGTTAAGGTAGGTATAATTTATGCGTAGAAAGGAAAGGGTAATTAGTGGCCGCTGTCCTCTGGAGTGATTTACGAAGAAAAACGTCACGAGAAAAGTGTACACAAAGAGGATTGTTCTAATTACCCACCTCCGCGTAGTTTTATACTCAAGCAAAGGAAGTAAGGAGAGACATTAAAGTTGATTAAGGATACTGGAATGAGGAGAAATGACGTGTTTCGTTGTTTTAAAAGTTTGAGCATTCGTTCTGCTTTTAAATAACTGAATAAAAGGAATTTCTATAGGGCTAGCAGTTAGCCCACCCGCGACTTCATTCGCGCTAATTTCGTACTTTCCCCTACGAACTTCAACACCCCTTCCACCCCTTTAAAGGGTAGTTTTGGAAAATTAATCATTGCGATCTTTGTTATTTACCTAAAGAAATACGAGTATTTACGCCAAGTTTTAATTCCCTAAGCCGAAGGAATATTATCTTTCATACAAACTATATTCCCTGCAATTGGATTTTCAACAGTTTACGTATCTACTCTCAATTACATTAATTTAATCAATTTAAAATTGCCTCTCAATAACATGTATAACGCAATTAATGCACAAGATAACACTAAAATAACAAAATGATATCCTAAATTAACTAAAACTATTTACAAACTAAAATATAGCGTAGAAAAATTCATCCGCATCGCTGTCGACTGGTAGTATACCCAAGACACTGGCGGCATTGCCACGTTGTATGGCAATGCTTAGCCTCTGGCCAGGGTAAAAGCCAGTTCTTGGGTCATATTGTATCTACTTAACTACAACGAGACAGCAATATCGGCTGCAACTTTACCACTCACTAGGTACAGTACAGGGCAAATAAACAAGGAACAAAGCAGAAAAGTGGATTGCCAATAAAGTGTGTGAAAGTGGTAACCGATAACGATTGGTTACCACTGGCAATGTTGGCAATTTTAGAATGAGACCAGATTTCCTAAGGATGCTTTGTTATCGTTTTACTTGTGAAATGTCGGTGGTTTAATTATCTCCCCTTGAAACGAACATGTCATCACCATCATCATTTCAGCCGAAAGACGTCCTCTGCTGGACATAAACTTCCCTCAAACATCGCCATTTCGACCGGTACCCTAATTGCGTTATACACTATTTCAATCTCAATCTGAATCATCTGGAAGGATAATCCATTACTTCAAATGTTCTAAAAAGTTTGCTCAACAACGTAAATAACGCAATGAATGTTGTTGATCTGTCAAAATGAAAGGCCATTGCTTCTGATAGTTTGTTACGCAACTACCGCGGTTCTGTGTTTCTTGCATCCAGTGGATTACTGCGGTGTTCACAAGGTCATAGGTCCGCCTTCCAACGCTACGTTTTTCGGTACGCGGTCGCCACTACAGAACCTTTCAACTCCATCGGCCATCTGTTCAGCGAGCAATGTGTCCTACTAACGAACATGTAATTAAGGATAATAATCGAAACTGTTTCATTCCGTACTGAACTCAGTGCGTCAGGTAATATTTACGAACACGCCTCACTGAATAGTCGGAAACTGGCTCATAATTTTCCGCAAACCGCAACAATGCATTTCGTCGATGACTAAATGTAGGTAGTGGTGAGCGAAGGAAAATCGGAATGAGAGGAATATTGGTGATGAGTTGGAGTGCTTAATAAACTTATGGTAGGAAGGTAGGTATTCATTTTATTAATAACAATATCCCAAAAGTACTAATTGGGAGGTTACGCGTGTGTGCAACAGTTTTAAAAAGGTCAGCCATTCAGCTACGTTGTTCTTAGCTTTAAGCGGTTGCTAGTCTTTCGGCCTTTCGACTGTTATACTTACCTGTAGATAACAACTGTCAAAGATCTACGAATTATAGCCGAACGTTCGGCTTAGCGTTCTTTCCGAGGCTCGTAGGGGTCAAGTTATGTAAGTGGACCCATCCATGGACTGACCTGGGTAAACGTAGCTTAACATTCCCCTCCTCATATTGTCATACAAAAACATTTTCACAGGAAAAAAAGATAAAACAGTCAACAAAAAATAAACACAAAACTTTATATCTTTTGCTAATACCTGCAGCTGACACGGTTAATTTACGAGGAGTTTCGTTTTACCGGGAAATGTTACCTTTAAAGGCTATTATTGACACCTGCGGGCAATTCAGTTAGAAAGCCTATAAATCGGCCAAATAGCCGCTTATTCGTGGGAACTGACAGTTGCATCCCCTAACCGTATTGCTTGCGGTTATTTTTGCAGATTTTGGTGGGAGTGTGCGAGGGTAATGAAAATTGAGAATATTTTTGTAGAGGTCTAGAGGATGGTAGTAAATGGTATCTGAGCTTCCCGTTATGAAATTGTATTTACTCAAACGATTTCAGTACTCAATACTCCATACTTTATTTGCATTTCACAGTGTATAATTAGGTGGTAACATAAAATTATATTAATATGTGATCATTATGAACCCTGTCGGGCACAGCAAAATCGTAGGAGAGAGGAAACTTTGAAAAAATTAGTCAGTCTTCTGAACTAAATCTGGTATGTTTTTTTTAAATATAATATAAAAATATCATCTCTTTTCGATTAAATATGTTTGGCAAATGCTTTTCAGCATAAAATCTTGGGTATAGTAAATTCTCGATAAAAAAATATTATAAACAAGGCATAATTATATATCAAGAACGAGCAGCATCTTCCTTTTAATACATAACATCATACTGCGCTCAATAAACCTGAGAGTGAAAATTATGGCAAAATATTCTCCCTCACGGTTATTCAGTTTTAGAAGGTAATAAGGATAATTTATTACGTCGTCATAATTAAGTCAGTGCACCAAGGAAAATTGCTAAGAAAGAAAAAACTTTATTTACACATAAAAAACTACTAGTGGAAAATTGGTACCTAACCTGTATTTACCTAGCTTGAAAGTTCCAAGTATATTCCACGAAGATACCCATAAATTAATTCTAGTGGTGATATATCATAAAATATTAGAATTTTTCAATAACACGCTCGTCTGCTTTGCAGTTCAAACGTTTAATATCAGCGGTGCAGGTGACGGTGCATGGCCCTAGTTGTGAGATGAAGCGAGATTGCTCATTGTATAGGTAAAATATTAGGTTTATAGTAACTACGAGTCTAAGACTCAGGTGTACCAAGAGTGTATACCTATTATTGAGATAGTGGCTCGTGTAATTATTAACAGCCGCAAGAGTCGATTGAAGGTTAAGCTATGTTAGCCGCGGTTGGTTCGTGGATGGGTGACTATCCATTACATATCGAGACTCCTCCGCACCTCAGAAAGCGCGTTAAGCCCTTGGTCCCGGTATTCCGATCATTCGTAGATCATTGACAGACGTCACAGGTAGTCAGAAGCCCAGCAATACTGGTACAATTGCATTCGGTTAGACTGCAGCTGGAAGAAAAATAAAGGCTAGACAGTAAAAGGTCATAATCTTATGACCTTTCCTGTTTCCTTGTAAATATGCTGGTTAGAAAAAACAACCAAAATATTGTGTATAATGTATGTCAACATTAAAAAAAAAAACAAAATTATAAAACAAAAAAAAAACATTCATTCATTTCATTACGTAATTATTATAGTAAAAATAAGTTAATTATAAGTTAGGGTAAGCAAGCTGAAGTGGCAATGGGCAGGCCATATTAGCCGTAGAACCGATGACCGTTGGGGTAGACGTGTTTTTGAGTGGAGACCGCGAATCGGAAAATGTAAGAAGGGGCGCCCTCAGGCTAGGTGGAGCGACGATCTTCGCAGGATGGCTGGTAGCAGCTGGATGAGAGTTGCCGAAAATCGAGTTGAATGGCGTGCAATAGGAGAGGCCTATGTCCAGCAGTGGACTGCTATAAGCTGATAATGATGATTATGATGAAGTTAGGATAAGAGTTTAGGTAAGTACAGTCACGAGCAGAAGTATGTGTGGCGTCAATATCAGACCCACATTAATATAACATTGTTGTTCACAGTATGCCTACCTGCTAGCCTACCTACCCTTGTAGTTCTTGTTGGCGTGATGGTGCGCGCACGCCGCGCGCCGCCTATCTGCGCGAGCGCTGCTTGTCGTGGAAACCGGTTGGGCTACCTCTCCCTGGACGCCGCGCACCGCGCCGCCTCCGCAGCCCGCTCAAGACTCAGTCGGCAGCGACCACCGAACAGTCAGCCAGAAGCCCTCGACGCGAACCCTCGTTGCTTTGGCTTGCTACCGCATATTTCCTATTAGCTCGCGTAATTATAAATTTGACGTACCAGATGTACGTTTCGCGGAGGTTAACATGGACCTAATTGGACCACTACCAGTATCATCCAATTTTAAATACTGTCTTACTATCATTGATAGGTATACCAGATGGCCTGAGGTGATACCGCTTCCTGACATGACAGCAGAGACTGTGTCGAAGGCGTTTGCGTTGGAGTGGATTGCTCGGTATGGTTGCCCAAAGAAGGTAATAACCGACCAAGGTAGACAATTCCAATCACACTTATTCCAAAATTTAGCAAAAACGTATGGGATCAAGTTGGCCAGGACAACAGCATATCATCCAGCCTGCAACGGCATGATTGAGCGTTTACATCGCACGCTCAAGTCAGCTTTGATGTCACACGGTACAAAGGATTGGGTTAGTACTCTTCCCGTAGTACTTTTAGGATTACGGACAGCGTGCAAAGAGGATTTGAAATGCTCACCAGCGGAATTGGTGTTTGGAGAGCGGTTACGAGTCCCCGGTGAGTTTTTCACCGCAACTAATGACAAGGTAGACTACCCAGATTTTGTCAGTACTTTACGACAAAGAATGTCCGACCTACGCCCATGTCCAGCATCTGACCATTCACAGAACAGGGTATTCGAGCACAAGGATTTACATACCACTACGCATGTGTTCTTACGCCAAGACCTGCTTCGTGGTTCACTAGAACCACCATACAGTGGCCCTCATAAGGTCGTCACAAGAGGTCCAAAGACATTCGATATTGAGCTAAATAACAAAACCGTCAAGGTGACAATTGACCGTTTAAAACCAGCGTATACATGGCGAGATGATGTTGTGACACATGGCCATGAGACACAAGATGCGCGACCAATGCGTACTACTCGTTCAGGACGCACAGTGAGGTTCCCTGAACGATATAAATAAGGCGGCCCTTTTATTCGTAAGGGGGTCCTGTGGCGTCAATATCAGACCCACATTAATATAACATTGTTGTTCACAGTATGCCTACCTGCTAGCCTACCTACCCTTGTAGTTCTTGTTGGCGTGATGGTGCGCGCACGCCGCGCGCCGCCTATCTGCGCGAGCGCTGCTTGTCGTGGAAACCGGTTGGGCTACCTCTCCCTGGACGCCGCGCACCGCGCCGCCTCCGCAGCCCGCTCAAGACTCAGTCGGCAGCGACCACCGAACAGTCAGCCAGAAGCCCTCGACGCGAACCCTCGTTGCTTTGGCTTGCTACCGCATATTTCCTATTAGCTCGCGTAATTATTTATTTGCGTATCACTTCTTCACTCTGTTACTAAGTTATTCTCTCTTGTTTAAATTCATTTCGTTTCTTCCTATAACTTCCACCTATCGCTGTATCGGTACTAATATTTACCGGAATATACTTTGGTTCAATATTTATCGTGCGTCTCATTTGCACTCGCCTATCCGCCTCCAAATATGTATACATTCAGCTTTATTCAAAAGCGATTTACTCCTTTATTTTATAATGAAATTTTATGTTATTACCAATATATAATTTTCGAACCCATAGGTTTATATAATGTGTCGTATTTCAACGTTGCATTCGTTATTTCACGAAAAAATTGCAGTTAAAAGTTGCCAAGTGTTGACATATTGGTGCTCGTGACTGTAAACTATCGCATTACGTTACCCTTTAATAAAACTATAGATGTAAGTTTCAAAATAAATAAATAGATAAGTAAGTAAGGCACTAATATTTCCTAGTAAGTAAACGCCTGCCGATCTATTCTGTAAAAATCTCACCATAAAAACTTAGGAGAAGTGAGCTGTCACTTAACTACACCTTAGTTTTCACGGCGAGATTTTTCTGGCTGTTCTCTCATAACTTATAACATTTTACTAGCGATTCCCTTCTTCTAAAGTATTAATTTTCAATAACAGGTGCGCTGTGTAGCGTTTGGAATCGAATTCATTAAATATTGAGAATGATTTAGATCGCGCCACCGATTGCTTCATGAATCAATCCGCTTAAGGATTATAACAGTTAATTAATATTAAGTGTATCAAATCGTTGCAATGTTGCAATGACAAGAAATAAAATGAATCTTTGGGTTTTTGTTCCTGAACGTAAGTTATTTGTCGCAGCAGCGATTATAATGTAATTTTTACACCCCGCACCTGTTCGATACTGTCATGTAAAATTATGCCTTGGCTCTAATATTTTACTGAATTTTATTAAAACACGCTCGCTGTTCAAAAATGTCAGTTGAATTTGGAATCTCAACATTTTCTTTTTTGGGGGAGACCAAAAAGTTCTCGCTACATAGGTTTACGTTGCAGAAGACGAATTAAATTACTTCCTTACTCCCTCGATTCGCTCTGGAGTTACATAACTCAAGTCGATTCCTTCGTTGCGTTCGGGATTCAATATAACACCCGTGGCATTAGACATTGCTTTATTCACTTAGTGAATATTACTATAAGATGTTAGAGATGATTTTCTTGTGAGCAATCATAAGATAAAGATAAAGAAAGAAAGAAAAAAAAGAAAGAAAGATAAAGACAATCGTTAATCAGTCGTTCATAATCATAACAACCGAGAAGTACCTATCGATTTGTTGGTATTTATAAGTCTTATGGTTGATTTTTGAATAGTCAGATTTCTTATATCTACAGAATAGATAAGACAGTTTGACATAATTTCTATACAAAAGCTGTCAAACCGCAATGTTTATTCCTCAGGTAACAATTAGGCCTAAGGGCTGATTTTACTGAAGTTAATCAAATATCTTTTATCCGTGGATGAAAAACTGACAAAAAATCAAAATTTTACTCTCGGGATTAGACTTATTCTAGGTGTAAAAGTTTAGTGGGATTTGCCCTTAACAGAATTCATTGTATGTACAGATGCCAGCACATTAAGCTTCTACAATCTGTCCAATTTCTTTAATAGATTTTCAACTTTATCGCTAAATCATTAAGGTTCAAGGTTGATTTGGAAAATTTGTCAATTTCGGGTAGCTTGACCTGCTGGCGTCTGTACACATATCTTGGAATTTTGCTGATTCTTATAAAAAGTTGAAAAGGTTGTTGGTAAGCCAAAAATGGAAGAAGCAGATAATTTCCTACGAATATGTAGTCCAATTTGTTCTTTCTTAATGAGGTAAACAAAAACCTTCATTTTGTCCTGTTAAAATTACAAAAAATAATTATGTAGGTATTCACATTATGTAGAAAGTGAGGTTTAAATACAGCAGGATTAGTGCAGAGTCACGCCTAAGGGTGGTAGACATCTTGCCTTGCTTTTAACATAATAATATTATGAAAGAAAATATACACGAAAAATGAAGCACAACAAAATTTTATATAAACTTTAATGAAAGATAAAAATTACAATGTTTTATAGCAAAAATACTGTGAACTTAGTCTTCATAATTATGTTGCTAGTGAGGGATTGAGGATGTAAATAGTATCTAGGCGTTCATATATCTACCTAATAAGTACATATATCAAATACATACTTATAACACATTGAGTTTTAGAAAAAAGGAAGTTTCTCGATTCGTTTGAGTCATTTTTTAATTTTTTAATGAAATAAGCGCTTTAAGGATGACATAAATATGTAATTAAATCAACTGATTTTATGAAGTACTTATTAATGATGATTGTTTTTCTTGTGATTCAAATTAACAATAGTTTTGCTATAATCTGTAAATATAGACTGATTTATTCTTTGGTATGACGTTATAACGATTTTTATCTATATTATAAACGATTTTTTATATATTACTTAGGTTATCTTATAAAATAAAAACTTTCATATTTTTCATGATTTATGAGGTTACCATTTCTTTGCTGCACAAGTTTAGTACATAGTTTGCTTTTCGACAAAGAGCCTTAAACTGAGGTACTTACGAGTACCTACAATTAATAAAGGTAATTTCCAATATTATAATACATTTATTAAATAAAACATTTCAGATCTGTTGTTTAAATCAATAAGGCAACATTGTTAAAGAGTACATTGTAAATATATACCATATACAGGGTCAAATTAAATTAGCTAGCGAAACTCCGCAGACATGTTGGGTAGGTATATGTACAAAAGCTTTTTCGGAATGGCTCCGAGAATATATAATAACATTCCTAATTCCATAAGGGTATTTACCATTGTCTAAATTAAAAATCATACTGCAGAATCTTCTTCTTGACAAATTAATGCTACTATACATTACGAGTTTTTAAACGATAACAGTTATAATTATTAATGCTGCATTTAAATTTTTCACATCTGTAATTTTTTTATGACTATTGGAGTGTTAGTTTTTATTAATTAAATTTTTTAGCGTATTTACTTTACTACTTAAGACAAAACATAGCGTGCTATTTTATATGTATGACCTATTTATACCTATGTTTCACAAAAAACTTAATGATTATGATTAGGTATCGATCTCAAAATGATAAAACAAAAAAAAATGATTTTGATAGTGTATTTTTTTTTTGTGTCAACGACCGTTGGTAGTGTAGTTACTTGAAGTATGAGTTGAGAAAATAAGTTTTTTTTTGTTTCATCAAGCTAAGATGGTCCATACCCATCACGTCTGTGGTGTTTCGCTAACTAATTGAATTAGACCGTGTATTGTGTTTTAGTCTATGTAACATTAAAGGCACTTTTAATTTGTTTGTACTGTCATAATGAGATATTATAATTAAGTATGTAGGTACAGTCAACAAAAGAGATAAGTATGCAGGGTCGTCGGATATAGTTGATGTTTAGTAAGAAACCGATGCATGTTTTCGAATGAAATTTGGTCTGATAAATGAACTGTTCGTTTTCAATTAATTAAATAAAATTTTATCCGAAAACATCAATCCGTTTCTTACTAAACTTAAACTATATCCGACTACCCTTGCATACTTATCTCTTTTGTTGACTGTACCTAATAACGATGTTATTAATAAAACGAAGAAAACTTAGTTTTAAAAATAATAATTTAAAAAAATATTTACAAAGTATACAATCAGGATTGATTTCAACTTAAAGGTAACTGCGTAAGAAATTAAATCCATTATCCAATGTACCTGTAGGTACAGTAGGCACCACATCAGTGGTAACACTTTGACCTTGAGCTGGAAAGTGTAGTAGGGATTTCCTATTGAATACGAGGCCAGCTTATACGGGTTACTGGTTTTCTTACCACTGACGTGTAGCCTACTGTACTAGACGGGCATAATTGGATTCAAATTAAAGAAATATAACGAGTACAAAGAGATTTGTAAGTAAATAATTTAATGTATTTGAATGAGTAGGGCGCTTTAACTTTGAACCCACCTCGGCACGTTTCAGCGTCAATAACTCAAGTAATTTAAGGAAATATTAAGGAAAATGACCTAAAGTCTGACTGTTTAAAATAATGACATTCATAAGTATTTTTTGTACAGAAATATCCTGTTTTATTTGGCGAATTATGAACAATGAAGCATAGACATAAACATACTTACAGCTAATATGATAAAAGTAGGTACTTAGATAAAGTATCTAATAAAAAAATAACACGTACAATTAAGAGTCGACCACTCAATAAAATATATCATTACAAACATAAATCAACTTTACACATTACTGTCTTACAGATTCACAATATCACTTTCACTTAAGCGGGGTTTACATTATGGAACTAGTGTCGTGAAACAGTCGCTTGACTGTTCCGTGTTACCAAATTTCGGCCATGGCGGTCAAACTCCGAAAAGAGGCTGGCCATCTACGCGGGAGATATTATAGTGCACAAGTGTGCGCAGATACAGGTGCACTCACATTTCCCTCACTCGCATAGTCCGATCGGACGGCAATATGATACGACCGGAGATAGATCGTGCCTCAAAAAGCAAGCCGCCAAACCCGCCCGCCGTATCATGCCGCCAACTTCCAAACTCCGGGTTGGTACTGAGAAATTCCTTATGGAAAACCCCCGATAAAATTTGCTCGACCTGGGATTCGAACACAGGACCCCATGCTCAGCCGTCGCGCTTGCGCCCACGAGACCAACGGGGGCAGCCAACACGCTGTCGTATCTCATAATGTTAACTGCTTAAATTAGTTGGCTGACATACCTCATTGTTAATATTTCTCTTTATGACAGCGTGTTAGTTTAATTTATCAGCTATTCAAAATCCAGGTGCTAGTTAGCTATAGCCCGAAACAGAACTGTCGAGCTGCTGTTCACGACATTAATTTCATCATGTAAACCCAGCTTTACAATAGAGGTAAACCGTACGATTGTTTGTCACAATTTGTGGCCATTATCCTTTTCTCATTCACATAATTTCACAAGCATGGTTATATCAAGCGTTCTTTGGAAGTTTTAAAGCGATGAACAACAAAAACGATATGATTCTAAAGACTTTTATCTAAAAAAGTTAAGAGTCAGAATTGAAAAGCTGTCCATGCAAAGCGTACGCTTCCATTATCGTCACCGGTATATAAAAAGACCCAACAATGAGAACAAATTCCCAACAAAAATCGCACAGTTCACGTCATCTTAAACGTTTTAAAATTCTTTACTCTAAACAGAGGAATGTTTCCCGGTAATAATGCCCGTGGTCTTATTGTATTCATACTCTTTGTGCCCATTGTTAGACCTCTTCAAAGTATCCTCTGTGCCAGATTCTCCGTTGTCTTTCAACAGACCTTTCTTGTCACTGAAAATCAATAGGACTTTTAAAGAACGTGATTTTTAAGGCTTCAACAAAAAAGACGTCCGTCGGATCGAGGTTAAGGTGACGTGCCAATTCAAGAAAAATTATTCCCGATTTTTCATTAATCTTTTTTCCGAATTTGATTTTGCTTGATTGAATTCGGGATGGCTTAGTAAATTTTGATTTGATTTGCCGTTTATTACTTTCCTTTTAATAATTGGTAGGAAGATTTCTGAACTTGGAACTTCGGGAACGTAATTGTTGTGATTTAATCGTTTTTAATAGCCAGCTCAACTCGTGATGTAATTTGGGAGATTTTAATAAAAATAGAATTAGAAAGATTGCGAGGAAAATGAATTAAAAGGTACTACGATGATTATGTCATTAAGCTTAATTTAATGATGAACCTACAAATTAACGTGTGAGGTACTTGTTGAGATACTAAATACCATGACATTAGAACAGCTGTCCCTTATATTATACTCTAGGTCTTAAAATCTTACCGTGCGTTCAAAGGATTCGGTTTCCTCTTCTTACTTTTCTTGCAACAGCAGCTGGCTATGATGCCCTGCTTCTTCCAGAAGTACAGTAATAAGTCCAGCAGTACAAGACATATGACCACTACGACTATTGATATTCCTATGAGCGCTCCTGCAGATAAAAGTGACATGGGTGCGCTTGGTTCACCTGTAAATGATAGAAATGCAATTTTAAAGGTATCATACGTTAGAGAGTTTAACTCCATGTCTGATTACATGATGATAATTTATCATGATGGGTTCAGCATGTTTTCTTCTTCTTCCATAGATTTCTATCAGCCATCGTCCCAATATTTACCAGCTGGTACATAAAAGCGAAAGCACGTTTTTGCTATTAAAAGTGTGAGCCAAAAATGTGCAATAGCTTGCACATGCAAGCACTAGGAAGTGGTGAAGGGCGGGCGTTTTTGCGGGACTGTCTTTTGTAATTTTATCGTTAAAAAGGGCTGATTTTCAGCCTAATTTGAATAAATAACTTTTGATTTTGATTTTTGAATGAACTTCTGTCTCTATATTATTTCGGTAGGAGTCATGTTCGTCTTGGTCTGCGCGATACCGCCTAGCATTAAATGAAAACTTACATAGTTTTAATACTTTCTTGTTCAGAATATTGAAATTTTTCTTATAAGCTCAAGAAAAAACGCAGATTGATACATCGAACGTCTCTCGCTAATAAGATTTCTTCAGGATTAGGTACATGCCGGCCGTCGTACCTAGTCTTGGGAATAATAGTTGTGGTATAAGGTATCTACAGGACGTTTTATGTAATTTTCAAGGAGAATATTGGAAACAATATATTCTAAAGACTTAGTCTGGCAAACACTGAAGATGGACAAACAATTAGAAGGGACATGTCCCTTATGGGAGCTGTAGTCACTGAGAATGATTTTTTACCGAAAAAAAGTCGCGAGCGGGCCTAGCGGAGAGAAATTAATATGAATAACAATCAAATCTTAGGTAACAGCTAGTCATAAAACAAAATGTGAAAAATTAACCTGAACATTACAATACATTTGCAAGCCAAAGTAAAATATCTCACCTATAGTAAGTGACATATTAGCGGGCGTAGAATTCCCCTCGGCGTTGTGAGCGATCAGTTCAAAGTAATAAGTCGTGTTGTACTGCAGATCACGCACTTCCAGCTCAGTTGCCTCCAGTTGGTATTCTTTGCATAATGACTCGTCTATTTCCTCTTCCGTCTGTGGAAAATAATTTGGAATACGTTCTATTACGATGTGTTAAATTAACTTGTTTCAGAGTTTTGATTGCGATATAAATGTGTATGTCGCAAGTTTTCACGGTGAGATTTTTACAGAATAAGCACTACTGTAAGTGAAGTGTTGATTTGTCATTTATTTTGAAATACTAAAACTGTTTTATAAAACAACGCCGTTATGTAAAACAGCTGTTTTTTTATTATTACTGAACTTTAATTGCATTTATTATTGTAGTGGGTCAAGAAATCAAAAGCATAATGTTATGTTTGTTTTGATTTCTTTAGTTCAGTATATAGCAATGTAGTCAAAAATATAAACACCTTTCTTTAAGATTGTTGTCATACAATTTTGGTACTTTTTGTTGATTTTACTGTTCTCTGCCTCGATTCAAATTGACAATTTACTACTTTAGTTCCTTAGACTAAAAATTAATTCCATTTTATATTATCTATTTTAGCCTGTGAATCATCCAATTATTTGTCTGCCCACAAACTTCCAAACAAATCTCGGTTATAGTCGCAATTATGGTAAATATACGTTTGACAGGATCAAAAGATGGAACTTCGTTAGGCAGGACAAGCTTTCACAAAGTCACTTGAAATACGTATTATTAGCTTCTTATTTTATAATGGTGACAGTTCAATTACCGCAACCGACTGATAAAGAGGAAGTTGTAAATGATGGAAGAGATATTTGTAAGAATAAAACTGACTAGCAACAGTGCCTTACTTGTAATATTTATTCTTTTATATTCTAAGTTTATCTTCCTTAAGAGGGCGCACACAGGTCCACTAGCGCCACTACTTTAAAAAAATATTATTTCGTGACTGAGAACGAATTATGAAAATCTGCTCAATCAGCGACCTCGGTAAGTGTGTCTAGAATTTTCTAATACCTTTTATTAAGTTTCTTATTGAGACACGAAGCAACTAAATACGACATAATTATAGTAATGTGGCAGCTTTTCTTTAGATCGAATTTTGTTGCTTCGTGTCTCAATATGAAACTTAATAAAAGGTATTAGAAAATTCTATATAGACACTCTTACCGAGGTCGCTGATTGAGCAGATTTTCATAATTCCTTCTCAGTCACGAGATATTTTTTTTTAAGTAGTGGCGCTATGGACCTGTGTGCGCCCTCTTAAGGCATTTTTTACTGACTTAAAGTAGCAATCAATAAAAGACTTTCGATCCAATACATACTCCTACTAATTCTAGTAAAACAGATTACATTGCTCGGAAACAATTCACCTGCCGTGTTACCTCTCCACCAGCCTGGCCTTGGTTGGCTGGTAGAGAATGCCTAAGGTATTAAGTCCGCCTTTGTATCTTTGTAGTGCACAAAGTTTTATAAATAAAAAATGTAGGTAGTTGTATGATGATTTGGAAATTGATTTTTTCTGAAGGACATTGTTCAATTGTAGGTATAGGAAGTATTTAATTTGCTGGTTGGTGAGAATTCAGAACATTTGAAACACAAAATACACACTTCTTATTACAATAGGTATGTGTAGCATAGGCTCTGGTTACGACAAGCTCTCACTCTCAACTTCTCCAGCTATGTAATGACGTCACGCATACGTACCGGGCAGTATCGTAAGAAGTAGTTGTCTATGGGCTCGCCGTTGTTCTCCGGGGCTTTCCACTTCAGCACCTTGTTCGAAGATAAGTCGAGCGCATCCACTTGCCATATCGGGGGTTCTGGGGCTGACCTACAAAGATAATAAATGGTGAGATAAGGAAAAAACCTCTAAAAAAAAACACGTTTCTTGTTTGGAGAGCCCCTTTAATATTTTACTTTATTCTACTTTCTTCTCTTTATTCTTTATTCTCTTTATTCTACTATTTATTTGTTGTTATAGCGGCAATAGTGCGCCACTCTGTGAAAATGTACAGCCCGCTGACAGACAGCCTAGACCTCTGTCTGTCTGTCAGCGGGCTGTAAATTCTAAATTCCGTCCATTCCGTGTTTGTCCGTCTGGACGAACGGTAGGACAGACAGCGGAGGCTCAGTAATAAGGGCCCGTTAGCACCCTTTGGGTACGGAACCCTAAAAAGGGGAAAATTTTAATCGATACGCTGCGCTGTATTGATATAAATTTTCTCCTTTTTACTGTGTTATCATTCGCATTTTCGACAGACGATCCACAGACGTGCCTTTGGAAGCTGTAGCGCTGTACCAAAGCGTTTTCGTTTGTCTTGTTTCTGGTAGAGATAAAAAGACTAGAGGTACATACCACAATCAACGGGACTCTTTTTACTAAGCCTCTGTTAGCATTTTGTGCCTGGCTAATACAATTAAGCAAACTAAAAGGGTAGCTGTAATAAAGTTCGTAGCAACGAAGAGACAAGCGAACGATCCTCCCAATTGCCGAATGTCCAATCAATATTTTTTTGATGGCAATAAATTTAATCACGAAGTACAATCCTGCAACATCATCTTAATTAAATCGAAACGTTTTACTCGATAATGACTGCGACGGGTTATTTTATGGAGCGTAAAAAAACAATACGACCCGTAACGTTAAATTGAATGCGTAGGAGATGGAAATATACAACAATATGAGTCACGTATGTGGTTTATGGAGCACTGTAAGTATTTTATTAATGAGTTTTTTGTATTAGTATGCGGAATTCTTCAAACTGTATAAAAAATACTAAGCATAGTATATTGGACATAAGTATGTTATAGAGACGATTGGGCGACTTGGCTAAGTAATAACAGCTGCACGGGTCGATCAGGTTAAGCTATGCTTGCCGCGGTTGGTCCGTGGGTGAGTGACCATCTTCACATACCAAGACCCCTTCGTGCTTTGGGAAGCACGGTAAGCCTTTGGTCCCGGCTGTCATTCGTGGATCTTCAACAGTCGTTACGAGTAGTCAGAAGCCCGAAAGTCTGACAACCAGTCGTACCAAGGGGTATCGTATTACCCAGTAACTGGGTTGTGGAGGTCAGGTAGGTAGTCGCTCCATGTAAAATACTGGTAAGCTGCTGCATCTGGTTAGACTGAAAACCTACCCGAACATAGTTGGGAAAAGGCTAGGCAGATGATATATTATAGAGACGATTTACAACAGAGCGGAGCAATTTACAAAAAAAATCGATTTGACATTGTGATTTATTCTTCGTTCGTCCTGAAGATTCGCCCCACATTAAAAAAATCCTGTGTCGTCCCAAACAATATGCTTCTTTCGTCCAAAATAGAATTTTAATTTTATTTATCAGAGACGCCGGACGTGTTAGTTTGTTGTTGAAACTTACAGTCTTTTGAATGAAATCACTAAAAATATTAAATAGATGTTTGATTTATAAACAAAAGACGATAATAATAAAAAACCGTTGTATATAAATAGACATAAACAATATTTTAGTTAATAATAATAATAATCTTTATTATGAACATCTTACAGGGTATCATTGAGGTGAGACCCTGACCTCCAAACTAGTGAAATACTTGTATAGTTTAGTTAGTTATTTAGTTTAGTTATGTATTATAGTTTAGTAGTAGTTAGTAGTATAGTTATAAACTTACTTATCCATTGTATCAAAGCTGAGCATCCCACTCCATTCTCCAGTGCCAACCCGATTGATTGCAGCAAACCTAATGTAGTACGTAGTGTTAGGTCTCAGTTTCTCCAACTTGAAAGGGATGCCAGTAGCCCAAGTCCTGTTGGGGTGGATGTTGGTGACCTCATAGTTGGCAGCTTCGTCATACTCGGCGATGAAGCCGATGACGTCAGGACCGTCATAGTCAGTTGGATTCTGAATGGAGAATGAAGCCGATGTTGCTGATTCGTCGATTGTTGTAGCCTAGAACGATAGTAATAGACTTGATTTTGTTACTGAAGTGACAGTTAAAAAAGTAGATTAAATATATGTAGGTACACACAACGATCACAAAGAAGTAGGTAATTCTCTTGATGTAGATTTCAAAATTGTTTATTGTCATACAAATATGTATGTCAATTGGAAAAGTATATAATACAATAGTGTATAATAGAATAGTATAAAGTATAAAATATACTATTATAGTGTAAATGAATAGGCAACTAATACTCATCTAGTTGATAATTCCTTTGTTGCCTATTAAGGTTTTAAGTACACAGAGTACACTAGCGTTAAACCACGAAGGAAGGAAGAATACATATGAATACAATGTTTCCGCAAGAAATAATATTTCCATTTCTCGTGAAACTTATTTAAATATTGAAAAGATAGAATTTCTCATAAAAAAAGAAGAATGATTAAAAGGACATTGTAAAAAATGGCCTATGAATCAGCCCCCATGAAACCTTTAAAATAATTACTAGTTTTTATTATAATTTACATTACAATTATTACAATAGAACGGACACTTCATAATTTCGAAAACATTTTAAAAAGTAATTAATTTCGACCTTATTCCCCGTCGTCATTATTTTTTGTTTCAATTTGACGTTTTGAATAGGCAAAAGGTATATTTAGCTCATTCAGTCAAGTCTTTGTGCGCAGCGGACTGTAATTACAAAACTCAACACCCTCAACGCTTGATCCATGAATAAGTTTTTTAGTTACAAACAGAACAAAGCGCTCGAAATCGCGTGTAAAACGAGCAACATCGACACTGACAGTCGATGATTTGATAGATTTTTTACAATTCTCAGAAGTGTTGGTGATTTTAATTTAGTTTCAATGGAATATATATGCATTATTTAGAACACAGAAAGTATATACACGTCCCTGCAGGTTCTTAGGAAAACGATGTATGGACGCCGAACAATGCCCTTTCTTTAATGAGCTTTAGTGGGTATTTATTTGTAGTAATAGTTAGTGAAATTTGGATTGTACACAAATATATTATCTTATACATAAAATATATTAGGTATACATATATCTGACTGTTCTGCTACGCCTTATTACGTCTTGTTAATTTAGACGAATATTATCCTCTATAACTAACGATCCCAAGTTGTCATAGTTATTATGATGACTAAGATCATTTCGAATCTGACGATTTAGACACTACCAAAGCGAGTGATTTAATTTCATATAGTAAAGAAAATCATTCGTTATAGCATTTAAACTTAATTGACAATTAATATAACAAAGAAAATTCCTGAAACATCGTTACAAAGTTACTCAACAAAAGATGAAAATACAAGTTTGTTGCTCAATTTCAAAGAAGTAAGATTTAACCACAATACCAGAATCTATTTGTGATTCAAATTAACTTTGTTTGTTTAGTTAAAGTTTAAAAGGCTTCACTCAGAAGTCACTTAATGTATTCAAAATTCTTTAGTTGTATGAGTATGGATAAGGTCTTGGCTTAATTGTTCGCAGATTGTTTAGCGTGTAAAATACAGTTATGTCGGCAGTGAGATAGATAATACGACAGTAGTTTGTTTTTAAACGTAAAAACCAGGCCAACACGTGGTTTGATGACGGAAAGGTTAAATGTAAATGTTAAGACTATGCTGTACTAACAGATGCTGTTTATGATATATGAATATTTACAAAATATTATCATATTATAAATGATCGAATGGCTGTCTCAGAGACCTAAGCTGCATGGACTCATATGGCCTGAACAAGAACTCCATAGAATTCCTCAATTTTATTTTTTTGTGACGAGTGAGTAGTGTAGCTCTGTGTCCTGTATTTATATTCAAAACACCGGCTATGACAATTCTTATACAAATCTCAAAAAAAAAAAAATTAAAACTTTCTTTGCAAAATTGTCGGACCAGGTGAGGATTTGTATAGGAAGTCAGAGCATGGTACGAAACTTTCAGTCAGCGAATACGACCCGCACTTGGCTGTTACAAAAACTACGGAACTCTACACAGCGCGTGGCCCGACACGCACTTGACCGGTTTTTTAAACATAATCAATTTTTGACGCGTGAATGAGTTTTTGAACCAATTTAGAGAAATAAAATATAATTTATCATTTACATTCAAATTATTGAAATAATATGCTGGGATTACAACGTTTTACTTACATCTTCAACGACTGAAGGAGCAAATCCTTTTCTGATATGAAAAATTTTGATTGCATCGCCAAACTCATTACGAGCTCTACACTCATGTTTTCCAAACGGTGCAAATTGGTTTGAGAATGGAAACGAATGTTCTAATGCGGTTTCATAATCTAGAACTATATTGTCATGTTCTTGTTTTTCTATTGTTGAATAATTGCCAGAAACGTAACTGAAAAAAGAAAAAGTTACATTAGGTTTTATTAGGAAGACTATATGATAGGTCTCAGGTCAAATTGTCGAGGATAAAGTCTCCGATTTTAGAATAAAATAAGTTGGGCTTTACCATATAATCATGTACCTAACCAATATTATATTTAAAGGTAAATCAAACTATAGGTACAAACAAAAAAAGGCCTTCTGAAACCCTGAACAGTGATGTCATAGATATGAATGGTATATGCTTTTTTTCTTCTTCGGAGAAATATGTGTAGGTGATAATTCAAACATACTTCCAAGTGAAATTCGCTGGTGGGTTACTCGCATGCGCACAGCTTATGTTGACAGTTTCTCCGTTCCATCCCCAAAGAGGTTCATATGTTTTGTCAAAGTATGGCTGATGCAGTACTGACAGGTACATTAACTTCGTCTTCGTGTCCACTAGTATTGATAGGAGAAACATAATATTAATAGAATTTTATAACATTTAATACGTGACTCGATGTTTGCTTTTCAGCAGACGAGACGGTAGGTACCTAATGCTGATTATCATAATGTCACTTTTTTGAAATGGTCTACGTTTAACGGTTAATAGATAAATTAACACAGAGGGATCCAAATATTGACCAAATATTAAATAATTTTAATTTTTTATTTTTATGTTTTCTGTGCTTAGCAAGACGATCATGTTATTTTATGTTCTTCAAAAAATTCAAACACAAGTTCTTGTTTAGTTTTAAATGAGTAAGCTTACCGTCATTGGTAGCGTTGCAAATGTAAATTCCTTCACTAAATCTGGTTACTTTGATTGTCGAAAAATTTGGTATTTCTCCATCATATTCCGTTTCCCTAGAACAAAAATTTATTTTGTAGTGGATGATCTATAAAAACTATGATAATTATATTAACGTGGTAACACTGTGATCAACGATTTCAGCTTTAATTGGCCCCTAGTTTAATAAAAATGTAATTTCAAATATTTTCTGAATAAAATGCAAATTTTACAAACCTCTCCTCTTCCAAACTCTTTCCTTCATACGTAATCGTAACGTTCGGTTTAGGCAAACCAGTTGCGTTACAAATAATTGGTAACATTGATCCCTCCACTGCCGATCTATTTGTGAATCCTATGATCTCAGGACGAATCAGGACCTGAGGATATGATAATCAGTTCTTTGACACAGAGTGTGAAATTAAAAACTTGATATCAATTTGAATATTTTTTTTTAAATGAATAATACAATGTGGGGACAACAATACGACAGTAAACGAAAATAATGCCTAAGAGTATTTTAGAACTATCAAATATATCCTAGCTTCGAAATAAAAAATGTGTTTTTTTAAACAAATTAAATCGTAGTTCCGACTATGGGTTTTGCCAATCTTTGACTAGCTATAGTGACTAAACTATTGGATATATTTGATTGAATATTCGTATGCAGACTGGGAACGTCACTAAATATACGCAGTTTAATTTATTGTCGTATTGTCGTCTCCACCTTGTATATGCTTATATACACCGTTAAATTTTGATCGTTTTAATCCTTAAAAGGGGTCATTGTACTCATCATTATGAACAACTTTTACTATGGGACCAACCCTGAAATCGTTAAAAAAAATCAGTTGATCCATAAAGATTTACGAGTATGTTCGCCTATCTCGACAAAACGTATGGATCAACTGTTTTTTTTTTTTCGATTTCAGGTTTGGTCCCGTAGTAAAAGTTGTTCATAATTTAACGCTATATAGTTAAGTTTCTTGGATCATGAACTATTTAGAAAACCAAATCAATGGTATAAATAATAATAAAGTTTTATTGACATAAATAAAGGTGTTACATTTTAATTTGAAGCCCTGACTCCTGTGCTAGGTGATACCTGTGTTACAGGAGTCACTAGCCTCTAGGTATAATAATCTCATAAACCTCATGAAATTCAGCTCAAATCAAAATTAATTTTTGATGTATCTATAAGGAGAGATTTTTACCGTAATATTGCATTCCTGCTTAGTGATTCCAACGAAGTTGCTAGCAGTGCATTCGTATACCCCAGCGTCTTCAGGCGTTATGCTTTTGAAACGAATAGTGTCGTTCGTTTGTTGAGTCCAACTAACAGTCTTGTTACCGGGGGTCTAAAAATAAGTAACAAAAATATTTTCTTGTATAGTAGGCCGTACATGAAGGCCGCCTGTGGTTAGTTACACTTTGATCTTGAACTGGCCTAGTATAGTACGGATTTTCAATAGAATAATAGGCCAGCTTATACCAGTTTTGTTACCACCGACGTGCAGACCGCACGATAGTGGTAACCGTACATCGCTAACTCAACAAGTATTTCAAAGACCTTCAAACTTTAATTTTTGGAACCGGTTCGCTAAATTTAGATTTTCTACCACTTGTAAATAATCAAGAAAGCCAAAATTTTTAAAGAAATCTCGAGACTACACCAGAGCACCTCAATTACCATCAGTCAACTTTTGCTCTTGCTATTAACCTCGCCGTAAGTTGAGTATCTACTTGCAAAGTACTAAACAAACTTGGTTTTATGGTTCGTTCGAGTTATGGAGCTACAATGAGTCCTTAGTGACTTTAAGGTAAGTGGGCTGTCAGATTTAATAAAGGTTTACTACGCTGGTAAGCCTCTAGAGGGTTCTCTAAAAAGGTCACCACAAACACAGTGTCTATCTACCTACTGTCTAAAGTCAAAATTCTTATATTTTCTTACACTCAATGCTTTATGAAGCATTGAGTTATACTTAAATTTTTCGAACATACCTATGTGTTCGAATAATTTGTCTGCTCATAAACGTAAATAATGCAATGAATGTTGTTGAACAGTCAAAATGAAACTATTCTTAGTGTTAGCGTCTTACGCAATTACCTCGGAGCCCTGTGACAGTCCCTCTCGTATCTTTTTCAAAAATACTTACGGCTTCGTAATACCTTTTAATAAAATAGCTTAAATTCTTCCTTATGGAGCAAAAGACAGACCGTATCAGTTCTTATCTTATTGATCTTACCACAAGTAAGAGAAATATGGAATTACGTGAAGTGGATGGCAGTTCAGAAAAAACAACATGATAATTATTGTCTCCTCTAACTCTAAGACAAGGTCAAATTAAATTAAGTAGCGAAACTCCGCGGACGTAATTGACATCTAAATACGACAAAACAAAAAATAAATTAGTTTGACAATTTTTTTTGTTGGATCACCGACCGGAGTTAGTTTTAGTCACTTGAAATATTAGGTTAAAAATCTGCTTTTTGTTGTGTAAATTAAACAGACGTGATGGGTATTAGAACAAGCCAAAACTGTAGACAACAGAATTTCTCGACTCATACTTCAAGTACCTCAGCACTACCAGCAGTCTTTGAACCCAAAAAAAACCTCGAATATATTTGTTTCAATTTTATCGTGTTTAGATATCGATACGTCTGCACGTCTGCAGAGTTTTGCTAGCTGATTTAATTTGACTTTGTACACATAGTTCGTTCAGCAGTGAATATTTACGGCCCAAACATAAAAATAGTAGTTTTCCTTACCGCTTCTGATATTTTCTTCCATTCCACTTTAGGTTCAGGCAACCCTTCCGCCAGGCACTGTATCATCAAAGCTTCTCCTGAAGCCAACACTACGTCTGGGCTGGCTGATAGTTGTGTGATTACTGGTGTTGTCATTACCTGTGTGATAACAGTGTTGAAATATGTTATAGATAGAGTTAATGGTGATGTAAGAAATGAAAAGAAACCACAATCTCGTTTTTTCATTATAGAAATCTCTTGTAACATATCAAAACGACTAATTAGTTATACGAGTAAAACTCTATCATTTTCTGTCACACAATTTGGAAAACAACATAAAATTTGCACCTTCCAGCAGAGTCATTATATTTCGCTATCAACAATTAGTTTATCAAGTTACATAATGTCTGCATGTTGTATTTACCTTAGTTTCTATATCCAGCTCAACTTCTTCTCCAGTAGACAATACTGATGCTGAACACTTGTAAATTCCCTCATCATCATTATTAACATTCTTTACAATTAGTCCTTCAGGCATGATCTGATATTTAACTGTGTCGTTGGATATCTGCAATCAATTTAAAATAGGAGATATTCATGATAAGTCACCTCAAACCCAATAAACGAATCGTTTTCTTACATTAAGGCTAGTGATATTTAAAAAAGTAACTGATAAATTCCGATGAACATAAGTCGTAAAGGACTCCAATCGGTTTGATAGCTATGCCAACAGGAAATGAGTAGCCCGAGGGCATCATCAACAGGCTAATGAAACCGGGTATTACATGCTCACACACTCAACCAACTGTTGGTCAGATTGCAGCCATGCAATCCCATTATTTTCTGCAAAATGGCTTTTCAACATTATGGGCAGTCGCCGACAGTACGAGAAGCCCGAAAAATACTGTCCGGAACTTAAAGATTGATGTCTCATTATTTACACCCGGGTATTGAAAGGTGAGTGTCACATGATGGATTGATAACCGGGATAACCTGGATAGGGTCACGGAGTCAGTCGTAAAGAGGCCCCCAGGCGGCAACTGTACACATAGAACAATATTCTATGTGCGCCTTTATGGGAAGACATGTGTCAGTTGGATCGGCCACACTTGGTGGTGTTCCCCGCTAGGCATGGTGGGCTGATACCAGTCGGGTGTGCGGCGAATGTACCTACTTGTGTCTCCGGGCCCCCGACTCATGGTAGTGTAAGGAGCCGTGGGGTTTTAGTCGATAGGATTCCGACATAACTCTCCGTTCTGAGTCGGAGGGTATTCTTGAGGATTTCCCCACAGAAAAAATAAGGGTTGCTAGATGTGGGAAGCTCAGAGAGACTCTGTTGTGGCAATACTCAGGGACATGTACGTCTGAATGATGACTGTAATATAGGTGGGCTTAAGAATATATTTCTTACCTCATTCTGTCCGTCTTTTCCTCTGTACCACCTGATAAGAGGTGGAGTGGCTCCCTTAGCTTGACAAGTTATAAGAGAATTGTTATTGTGAACCAAGTATTGGTCCATTGCGGTCCCATAGAAGTATAACGGATCTGTGAATGTACATAATAATGTCAATGTAAAAATTAATTAGACTGAAATAAAAAAATTGTACTCAACCAGCTTCCTTAATCCTTTGAACGACACTGAACGAGACACGAGAAGTTTTATTATTATTACGTCTAGGGGCGTTTATTATACCGCAAAGTAATAATCAGTTTTCGCGCTAAGGCTTCGAAAACGAGTTTTAGATTAGTTATTCTCACATACCTACGTTGATGTAGATTGGAATATGCCATTTTCCGTAGACTATTTCTGGCGACTATTTCTATCAGCATTCAAGTGACTTAAGAAATGGTATTTCAATATTATATAGGAGAAAAGTAAATGCACTTAGTTGTCCCCAGCAGCAACCTAATGATGTTTAAGGAGTATTACAGCTTGATTTTGTAGATAGATTTTGTATGGAAGAAGATCATTTACAAGTTAGTGGCTTACCAAATACATCTAAATTATGAGTCCGGGAGTTTTGTTTTGTTTCGAAGGTCGTGATGCATCGGTATGCTCCTGATAACGTCTTGCTAGTGCTCGGGATGTGAAGAGATATGCAGCCAGTCTGTTCCTCGATGTACATATTTGAATCTGTACCTGGTCTTGTGGAAACAATGTTCTTATTTAGGACTTGACAGCAAAAACAATGAACAAAACGGTAATAGTAATAGTAATTTTATTTTTCTCAAAAATGTACAATTTTGATTCATAGCATCAGGTTACATTTTTTAGTTTATCCTTTGTGAGAGCTAGGGTCTGTCCTGGGTTCGGGACCTGTATGACAGATCTCCAGGCTCACACCCTTAAAATTACAATAAGTAAATAAAATAGTAGTAGTGTATATTTAGAGTTACTTGAAGCCTCAAAAGAAGAGCGCAATTCGTTAAAAAAATACAAACCGAATAGAAGGTTAACCAAACAGGACGACGATTGTCATCGAATTTTTTTACAAACAATTTTTAGTACGTCTAGTAAGGAATTAAACATATCACATACCCAGCAATAGGTTTGTTGTACGGATCTAGCCATAGCAGATGCTTCAGCGTATAACCTTCTTCCTCGCAGCAGCACTCTTCATAAAACGAACTGCCTGTAGTTACACTCCTGTTGTAGACTGAATTCTCTTTAAAACACGCTGAACAATCTATAACAACAAAAAAAAAAATGTTTGGGTTAATAGTCATCACTTTAGTGAATGAAATGCCGCGTCCAATAATACCGAAAATATATATTTTTTATTATTTCTTAAATAAGGAACAAGACAAAATATATACAGAAACATCGCCAAAACTTCAATAGGTCTGCCCGGATGCTGACACACTTTTAAGAAATCTTAATAATCATTAAACACAACATATATGTAGTTTATAGAACATAGTAAATAACAGCTAAGATGTAAAAAAACGACGACGAAAGCCTCCCCAACAAACAGACTTAGAAAAAGGAAGACCTTATGACCTGAGTCATATAGTCCTGCACCCTAATTGCGTAACACACGATCAATCGGAATCGGTTTCATTTTGACAGTTCAACAACATTCATTGCGTTATTTACGTTGTTGAGCAGACACCATGACACATTTTTTGAACATAATATGAAGCAATGGATTAGTAATATCCTTCAAAATGATTCAGATTGAGATTGATTGTGTGTTACGCAATTAGGGTGCGGAATAGTTATTTTTGAGTCTGCGATGCCAGGACTGACGAACTATAAGAACTTTCCAATTGTTCTCAAGACAAATTGAAGGTTGTTTATTGTATGAAATGGTTAGACATTTTGAAATTGTATAGCAAGATACTGCTGTTGACAAACAGCTGACTGTTTGTCAACAGCAGATCAAATCTTTTCAGATTTGATTAAATTCTAATATCGTTTTCATATTAATTATTCGCAAAACGCTTGTTAATTACTGTAATTTAATCAAATAATAATAAAGTAGACAATGTAAGCAAATCAGCATACCTATCTAACTAATTATAACCAAACAATGAAAGTTCTTATTCTAGAGAACTGTACTTATACTTGACGTGGTAGATTGGGCGAGTTCTCTCATGGCGTAGCTTATTTAACTTTGCCTAAAGTCAGTCGTCGGGAAAGATCGCAATCCCGCGCTTTCGACGCGTAACGTAATATTAAACTTTTATATAAGTTCATTTATCGGATCAGTCGAGGTTGTCGTAAGGCGGGATTAGATCGCAGTTAAATATTATCCAAAAATCATACGAGTTCTGTGTAATGTGAAAAGTTTTATAATAGATGAAAAAGATGTTAAAGTAGTCAATGATACGCATTGAAATGATAATTTTCTAGGTGAAGTTCTAAAGTTATGTTGTTTCTAATAATATTATTCGGTTTCAGTTCCAGCCTATAATTTGCACCGTATAGCAAGTCTCTTTTTAAATAAGAATTTTCATGGCGATCAATCAACACGATGAAAATGAAAAATATTATTTGGTTTATTTAACAAGTAAACAACTAATGATTGGAATTTTCTTATAAGCAGATGATCCCGAGTTAGGGGATACCGCTCTTCCATAACTTATATAAGTAGTATCTCTATTCTAGAAATAATAAAGCTGAAGATTTTGTTTGTTTGAACGCGCTAATCTCTGGTTCTACCATTCGGATTTGAGGTTTTTTTTTTGTATTCGATAGCCCAATTTATGAGAAAGGTTATAGGCTATTTAATATTAC
This sequence comes from Apamea crenata, assembly GCA_949629185.1. Lineage (NCBI taxonomy): Eukaryota > Metazoa > Arthropoda > Insecta > Lepidoptera > Noctuidae > Apamea > Apamea crenata. The sequence continues at coordinate 7,681,343 of OX451366.1, read as the reverse complement.
GCTACAATTCCGCCGGCCGAGCAAAAAGTAAAAAAGAACACAAAGCGAAAATGAATTAATAGCGCGGGAGAGCGATGGAATGCGATGCGGTGTGTAGGGGGCTGAAATTTCACGTATTTCGGATCATTAGGTATATTAAGTAAGCTAGTAGAGATTATGACTAAGGATAATATTTAATTCTGAACTACAACAAGACAACAGGGTAAGCTTCTACTTCAAATCATAACAACAAATATAATATTATCTTCCACGTGTCCCTAAGATTTTATTACCTATATCAAAGAGCTACATCAAAAGCTTCCCTGAAGTCATTATTTTCGTTGTACGATATTATTAGATGGAATCCCTACAGACAACTAATCAGATGAAATTGACGTACCTAGTGGCCGAAAATTGTGACCAACCTGTATTTCAGCGTAATCAATAGCGAAGGTTTATAAAGGGGAGGGTGGAGATGTATTGAAAGGATCTATTCAATGTTGCTAACGATGTTATTGGTTATGTCATTATAGCTATTCAACCGAAGTGTTATGGTTTCTGGGTAAAATAAAATTGGCTTAGATAGGCTTTTTTTTATCTGACTGTAGATTTTTTTTGACAATATTCGGAAGCCGTAATTTGATTTAGATTCAATTATGTACCAGCTGACGTCTGGCCAAAAACAGTGACTAAAAAGTAGGATCAGAAGGCAGAAATCACTTCTTTTGTCCAAAACCTAAAATGAAATTAACCTATCGATAGATGCTAATATTACTTATTCGAAGTAGGTAAACTTTTCATACTTAAAGAAATAAGACAAAAAAAAATCGAAAAATAATATAAAAAAATCAAGTTAAATAAAATCCTTTAATAGAAGCCAATTCAATTAAAGTATTGAATAAAAATGAGGCTTTTTTGTGAAAACTAGAAGAGGTTTCTTTTACTCCGTTCACCTGTTCTTGTCCAGACGGTAAAAAAGTCAGCCAGTACTTGTATTATAGGTACTTTATTTGAGATTAAAAACCTTTGCGTAGGTCGTAAGAATCTTATATAGGTACTAAAGATAGATGGTATATAGATAGAGATATACGAGTATCTTAGTGAGGCAACGAGTAGGTATAGAACAGCCAAGCCAAAATGGTGCAAACGTAAATAATGCTGTGATTAATTGAAATAGCCTGTCCAAAGCACATCGCCTTCCCATTTTCTACGACTGCTATAGTAGTTTAATTGATACTTTGAAATGAGAAACGTCTTTTCCACCAATGTCTGGGTTTGAAAAACGTAACAATATCAGCGGGGTAATTGCGTAACACACTATTAGTAGCAATGGCTTTAATTTTGACAGTTCGACAATATTAATTGCGTTATTTACGTTGTTCAGGACACTTTTTCGAACATATGAAGCAATAGGGTAGATGCCTGGGTAAAAAAATAATAATTATATTTAGTCCGTCAGTTAGATTATCGAAAAATAATGGACACGTATTTTTTCTTTTGTCAATCAAACAAAAACTGACAAAGATAAAGCCCGTCTAAAGGGAGTGGGAGGTCGTGACGTCACGCCATGCTAAAAAGTGTAGCAAGGCGTGACGTCACGCGGAACTTTAGCGGGCGATATCTTCATCATTTTTTATATAATTGACAAAAGAAAAAATACGGGTCCAATATTTTTTGATAATCTAACTGACGGACTAATTAGATTTTTTTAGGCATCTAGCCTAATCAAAATGATTCAGATTGAGATTGATCGTGTAATACGCAATTAGGCTGTCTTTAAATTTTCTTTTAGAATTGTTTTCAGGACTACCATCGCTGGCCACAGTCATGTACCTACACATGGGATTTTCAACTAATTAAAACTCGTTAAAAACAATGAAAGTTAATTGCCTTCAGCATTAATGACCTACAAACAATGCAAACAAAAAAACTGTTTGATGATCCGGCGCTTAGTAACGCACATGCTTGTACCGAAACATAAAATTTAATTATCCTGTAGTAAACTGTAATTTTATAAACAAAACCACTTCAATTTTAAGGGTAAATAAAGTCGGTATGTGTAAAATTAATTGCTTTGGTTCCAGAATTTATTTATAGAGCTACTCAACAATTTGGCTAGACGGCTTTATAAACAATTTCAATGAGTTAAAATTTGATTAATTACCTACGGAAAGTTCTAAATACCTGAAGTCTAAAAAGTAGGTAAGACGTATTTAATTACTACAGAATCATTAGAGACAGTTTATCGACTGGTCTTGGATTCCATAGCAGACGTTTACAGACATGTTTCGGTAAAGTTTAAGCAATTACTTGAATACAACAAAGGGGATTGAATGTCAATCAATTTTGAATGTCAACAATGTCAAAACATTGGCTGAGAAGACTAATATTAAGAAGCTCGTGGTAAATGAAAATAAATTAGCCTTCAGAACTTTCATAGCCATTGTTATTAGAAGCATTAGCACAATCAGCCTAAAGTGTTCCCAATACTGGGACACAGGCCTCCTCTCTGTAAGAGGGAGTGGGCTAGAAACCACCACGCGGGCCCAGTGCGGAATGGCGGATGTCACATGTCTTCAAATTTGTGGTTCTAAGACATGCCGGTTTCCTCACGATGTTTTCCTTCACCGTTTTGAGGGCAGTGGTGTTGAAATACATAATTTAAACAAAGTAAAGAGCCTGCTTGGGTTCGGCCCCATGTCCTAAAACTTGTAGGTCGCGGCCGTTACAACTCGACCACCACTGCTCACCAGTTGTTATTAGATGACGTGATAATGATAACTACGGTAATACGACTACATTCATACAATTACATTACAAGAACGCTATTACACAGTTAACCAGATTACACTGAGTTCTGAAACATTATACATGCAAATAGATGCAACAAAATTACAGATCTCAAGATTACAGTCCCTTACATCACTGCTAAAGTCAAAGATGACGGTTTTTATGTCTACTTAACAAAGCAGTGGATGAATAATTATGTGGGGAATATGTGTCATGTCTTTCAAGGAACGCAAGGTCGGAATCATTGAGGCGTTAGAATCATCAATAAGGAGCAAAAGTTAGCCATTTTTATTTAGCACTTCCTGCCTTTTTTATTGTGACGTAAGAGCATCTATTTTTGTCGCGTAAAATGTCGGTTAACGAACCAATTAGGCAATTTGTGCTGAAAATGGAAGTAGGACACTGTTCGAGGTGGTCCCTGGGTAATAGGTGATCGAAAATGTTTCTAATGATATAAATATAGTTTGCTACAGAATAGAGTTTTCATGCCTTGGATCTGTTAAATTTTTGTATACTGGCAATATGAGTTTGTACTTTTTGAATATTTGTTAGATATTTTGAGTACCTGACTTATTAGGTTATGGCTTATTGGCTTATGGTTATGGTTATGGTTGGTGTTAAGTTCACTCATCCTCCATTGAAAAGGGAGGATCCTCCAACCAGACGGGTGTTGTGTCTGGCGGGCAACTGCCCAACGATTGATGTTGGGAAATTGTATCTATGCTAATTGCACGGTAAACTCTGCTTGCGAGATGCAGGATTTGCGTGACGTCAGTATGACGCGTTGTTCGCATGTGGCGTTGTAGATACCGCCACATAACTATCAGGCCAGTACGTGCTTTTACGTTAAAAGCAGCTTCATTTTGTTTGTCTTCGACAAAGCAGTTAATTATCCTTACATTCCCATTTCGCCTTTTACACAGAACCGCGAACAAATACATTTCGCAATGGCAGACCAAAACAAGGGAAAATCGAACAAAAATAATGTAAATCCGAAGAAAAGTTCTCTACTCCCCCTAAATTATCGGTTCGTTAGTGGAAAAGCATTGGGAACGGGGCAAACCACTACGATTTAATGTTATTTCTCCCAAGTGTAGGAATTAGCACATGGAAAACATCGGGGGGTGAAGCCCTACCGTTATTTTTATGGTTCAAATGGAAAAAACCTATAAAATGAGCGTAAGATTTAAATGTGGAGGGTTCATGTCAATAACGCTTTGTAAGATGCTCATATTTTCGGGCAATACAGCTACGTTAGTATGTATGAATCAAAGGGAATGATGTTTTTTATATAACCGGAAGTTTAAATGACTTTTCAATGTAAGTGATTTATGAAACCGTTCTAATAAGTACCTAGTCAGTATTTTAGAGTAGTGGTAGCTCAGTGGTAACGGCGACTTACGAGTTGTTGGTCGTGGGTTCGAAGCTAGAGAGGCGCTTTACTTTGTTTAAATGATTTCATCACCACTGCTCTCAGAACCGTGAAGGAAAACATCGTGAGGAAACCGGCATGTCTTAGAACCAAAAATTCAAAAGCATGTGACATTACCAAATCGCACTGGGCCCGCGTGATGCATTACAGCCCACTCTCTCACAAAAAGAGAGGAGGCCTGTGTCCCAGCAGTGGGAACAGTGTAGGCTGATTATGCTTATGCTAAGTACCTGTTCGCTTATGTCGTAAGCTTAAGTCATTCATTATATTTTCTCAACAATTCACCCAATCAATAACGTATTATCAAAATACATCAATTAATTGTCTACTATAATGACCTACTTTTCATTTTGAAAAAAATACTATTTCAATAAACCGAAACTGTGTTAACCTTTTTTAATATGAATGAGTGACTGTCAACGTCTAACAAGCAAGTAAGTAGTCACTTATCAAATAATACCATCACATTTTCGACAAATAGCTCGGCTACTCATAAAATATTCCGTCAAACAACGTATCATCAGCCTAATCGTTCCATAATTTAGTCGCCTCAGTATCGACACTTGCCACAAGTTGCCTGTCGCCCGAAGTATTATTAAAGTGACATAAAGTATCGTCGCGCCGCGCTGTCTTTCAATTAAGCCCCATTATATTGCTGCTGTATGTGTACAAGTGCTGTTTATAAAACATGTATTGTTGTTTGTCGTATCGTTTTACTGAAGTGCCGCATTGTTTTTCCGTTTTGTTGTGAGACAAAAATATGCATTGATATTTTGCTGCCTGATTGAGATTTATACAGCAGATACGATGTGAGATTATTTAATTTTACTCGAAACTTCTATCGTTTCAAAAGTGGATACTATTTTATTATTTTTCCGGTCATGGTGATTTTAAAGGCTCTCCCTCACAGGTGCGGTATTATCGAACGATAATATCGGATGCGTTATGGCGATAATGCGTCCCGATTTCTTGCCACAAAGCTGCGTTTTTATCGTCCGATATTTCCAACGTGTGCGTGTAACCTACACTACAGGACCCCCGCTCGCGCTACACGCTACTACGACAGCAGATGTATGTAAGATTGTATGCGTTCTAATACGAAATGTGCTGAAAACAGATAACGCAATAACGCATCCGATATTATCGACCGATAATAACGCGCCTGTGGGGGAGAGCCTTAAATCGATTCGATCTAACCAAAAATTATCCAAAAATAGGTCCCTGCAGTATAACACAGTGCAACACAGGCTCATAATAATAATACCTAATAGACACTCCACTCGTGACCCTCGTTCTATAAATTTATCAGTATTTCAGAGATAATTCTCCATAAACATTATTTTTACATTCTTTCATGCGTTCTCATTTAATATTTACACTTCATTCATTCACACCTACATTCAAGCTAATTCTGCACAGCCGGAAGGGAATACAGCATGACGATACATGATACAATGAGTTTAAAAGTTAAAACGGACATCTGCTACATTCCATATTCCATCCATTCAACATGTGTATGAAAATAACCCAAATAAAATACACTAAATATTATATGACCGTTTGACATTGAGTGCAGATGCGTGTTAATCACTGTCCATCTAAATAAAACAAGAATAGATTACACGTCACGGTTTTGCCGGCAAAACAATGTGTGTGTTCCTAATGCCTGGGACACACTAGCGTTTTCGCCAAACGAGGCGACCGGCCTTAGGAAGAGACGGGAGAAACTCGAAGTAAAGAGTGCAACGTTCTAGAGATGTCCCGAACGGAACGCGTTTGCTCCAGAGACGCCTCAACAACTGACAGTGTGATAGCGACCTCAATCTAGAGATGAAACCACTAATAATTGGTTAAGCCGAACTCGGTCTAGTTTTGAGCTAGATATTGGATGTTTGAGTAGCTAGGTACCTACAGAGTCGGCAAATTTGCGCAGTACTGCGTTGTTGTAGGCAATTTATGTGCGATAAGTAAGTGCTTGCGCGATATTATCGACATAATTATCCGCATGGAGGAGTTTGGCGATATTCGATCCCCTGTTTATAGACAACGGCTATATTTGGTGCAGAGGAATATTATAGAGATGATTTATATTTCGCCAATATCTTAATACTTAACAATTAGATAAATGTTAGATCAAAGTTATCCTATGTTGGCCTCGTTTTAAATATGAGATTTGAGTATCCAATCTCATATTCTCAGTCATAAAAACTGAACAAATGAAACTTGATTTTGCATTAATCTATATACTTACTAATAAGAAAACTGAAGAGTTTGTTTGTTTGAACGCGCTAATATTTGGAATTACAAGTCGGATTTGCATTGATAACCCAATTCTTGAGGAGGCTATTTAACATCACGCTAGAAATCTTAGGAGTCGAGCAAAAAGTAAGAAAGTACGCTAAGCAAAAACGAAGTGATAGCGTGAGCAGGCGATGCGATGCGACGAGGTTTGTCCAGGGAGCAAGTAAGTCACGGGCAGACGCTATTAATTAAATATCACAATATATGTATAATACTCAAGTACAGCTAACAACAAACTTACTAACAGCATTGTTACATCTAAAACATTTAACAAATGCATAGTTGATTGGTCTCATTTCTCCGGGTGTCGGCCTCAGTCATGCAAGTCATCAATCTAAGTAGAGAATAAGGAACAATTTAATTTGTGTGGGGTACACGACTAACAGTATGTAGTAATGTTATACCGACCAGTTAGACATGTTAGACAAATCGTAGCGAGTATAACCGACACCCAATGACGGACGAAAATTGTGCATTCGGAATTGTATTTCGAAAACCAACCGTTCCTCTTCACAATTTAGGAAAACTGCCGCGATTGGTTGAATGATTTATCAACGGCTAATCCCAGCAGTTTACGCGCGCTTGACATTTTGTCACATTCATTTTGCGACAATTTTCGTTCGAGATACTGGCTGTAATGCCCGGGTTACACGAGGCTAGTTTTTGAAGCTAGGATAGCAAGCAAGTAATATCCTGGCTAAGCCTGGCTTATCACATGCTAAAGCCGTTTACACGATGCTAGAAAAAACCAGTATAGCATTTCAGTGACTTACTCCATAGAGTAAAATGATGCGATTGGATACTAGCTTCGCCGGCCACAAGAGGCTAGTGCTAGAGCCAGGATAGTAAAATAATAGCTCAAAAATAGAACCGCATCCTATACCAGTGATAGTAAGCTAGTGTGATAGGGCATCACACTAGCTCAGCTCACCATACTTAGTATCTTTCTCACTGGCCTAAAAAAATAAGGATAGTTCTGTACACGAGAACCAATAAACGAGGCCAGAGTGACTAGATTGCTAGTAGGCTAGCAAGATATTTACTAACTTGGGCTTAGCTTGCGATGCTAGCAAGCCTCGTGTAACCAGGGCACTGGAGCTGATTTTGCTCGCCAGATATCTTTAACCGAGGATTTGTTTTTATTTCTTGTCGTTCCATTCAAAAACTGTCATTCTTATATTTTATTCTCTATATCTCACGGTATCTCGTTGGAGAACTGTTCCGTAGTCGGCAATTCAGTAAATCCGTTGTCGGTCAGAAAAATGGGTCATCGGGTAAAGGCCTAACTAACTCGTGTGAATATTATTTCTCTAAACATTATTTCCTATCTACCTATGTCAAAACTTGACACGGGATACGAATTTGGACACCTTGCAAGAATATGAATATTCCCTGTGTATGTCGCCGGGAAATATGAATATGGGAAGGACACATCAGGTGAATATACTTATAAGGAAACTGGTAAAAAATAAAGAGGTCATGCTATTCTACCTACAAAAAATTAGTGCGGTATCTAGATACAGAGAGATAGAGTACAGACGCCAGCACATAAACCTACTACACTAAGCTACTACTAAACATAATATGTCAAATTTATTTAATAGATTTTCAACTTTATCACTAAAAATTAGTTTCAAGGTTGATTGGGAAAATTTGACAGTTTCGGGTAGCTCGATTTGCTGTCGTCAGTCTGTACTTACTACTTAAACAATTAATTAGGTACTAGGAAATTGCTGCTCCTGCATTTTGCTGCTCCCATTCAACATCATCTGCTCTGCCTTTTTCCAACTATTTTCGGATCGGATTCCAGTCTAACAGGATGCAGCTTAATACCAGTATACAGCTCCTATCGTAGCGTTGACTAAAAAGTTTATAAAGGTCAGTTAGTCTATCGTTTTCCTCATACTATTAAAAAAAAAAAAATACTAACTTTTTAATTTTTTTAAATAGTAAGCACCTACTTTCTAATTAATGGCAATCTATTTAAAACATGAGGGTTCCGTGCACAATGATGAATGAGATCGTAAGCGGAAGGCCTCAAAATGGTGTTATATTTTATCTCCTGCATTTTAAATCTCTTTGTCCAACAATCCGATCATTCCTATTCCCGTCTCCTGAACAAAATCCTGAAATAGGAATAACCGTTAAAAGTTAATAGGTCACGGAGCTTATATTCCCTATAAATAGTTAATATATGCTCCGAGCTTGGTCGTCATCTGGTATTAATTAGCGTCCATTGTATCGCACTTAATATGAGTTTGACGTAATTGTAAGATTATTATCGAAGCTAGCTGATATCCAAGGTGATTTTGCTAATTAACAACGAGATGGGGAGGAAATATGAAACGTTAAGTTTATATCTGCATAATTATACACCGTTTTTATCATTATGAACAACTTTTACTACAGGACCAACCCTGAAATCGTGAAAAAAAAATCAGTTGATCCATAGATTTATGTTCGCATAACTCGACATAATGTATGGAGCAACTGTAATGAGTACAATGACCCCTTTTAAGGATTAAAACGATCAAAATTTAACGGTGTATAGTTATCACAGTAGGACGTACTACTATTTTCTATTAAGAGAGGCTCATGGCTAAGTTAAAGCTGCAAGGGTCTACTGACCATCCACTTCATACCGACATTAGCTGCTCGCGACTTCGTGCGCTGGAAATTTCATGTTCCCCCAACCAACCCCGTCGCATCGCATCGCTTGCCCGCGCTATTTCCGCATTCGCATTATCGTTTACTGTCCTTTATGTTTTTTTTTCTTTTTGCTCTACACCTTACCCTTAAGGTTCTAGCGTGATGTTAATATTTTTTATAGCCATTCTCAAGAACTGGGCTATCAAATACAAAACAAATATTTTTCAAATCCGACTGGTAGCTCCAGAGATTAGCGCGTTCAAACAAACAAACTGTTCAGCTTTATTATTAGTCAAACTCAAACTCAAAGTAGGTATTTATTTCAATTAAACCAATTACAGGTACTTTTGAATTGTAAAGGGGTCGGTCAGTCAGAAAAATGAAGCTAGTGGCCCATTCCAAAGCGTAGTAGGTACCTATGGAGAAGAACGGGCAAGAAACTCCATGGACACTAGTATAGATTGATATAGATTTGACAAGGGATCGTTACGGGTAGCCAGAAGTCTGACCTAACCAGTAATACCAATGATTATGGTGTCAACCAGTTACTAAGCTGTAGAGGGCAGACAGGCAGTGATGTCATGTAAAAACTTGTAAATTGCTTGCTGCATCAAGTTAGGCTGGAAATGGACCCCAACATAGTTGACATAGGGAAAATGTTAAGCAGATGACGATTATTATATTTGCTCTTTTTGCTTTCAGGAGATGTATTTATACTTAACGTATTCGTATGTTCTCCTGAAAGCTTTGAAGATTAGAGTATACTTTCACTATACACGTCCTGTCTCAAGAGACAGTATCAGAATCGATTTTTCTTGATAGTTACCTACCCACGAGCCTACGAGTGAAATGGAATCTCGTCTCAGGTAGTTTATTTCTACGATTTGTAACCGATCGTAGCCATTAAGTAGCAGTTTCTTATTTGCTGTTTTTTTGTATTTGGATAGTAAGATAGAGTAGTACGTCTAAATAAATATATTTTTTTAAATTACAAACACATATTTACTGTGAGTAATCCTACTAATAAAATGTGAATGTTTGGATGTTTGTTACTCAATCACGCAAAAACGGCTGAACGAATTCGAATGAAATTTGGCACACATATAGTTTATATAAACTGGATTAATACTTAGGTTACCGGTCCTGTCGGAGAATATCCGTCATGCACGCGGGTGAAATCGCTGGCGAAAGTTAGTGGATGATAAAATGATGGCATTTATTGTCTCATAAAATTATCGTACACTGCAATGAAGGCTAACATGAAATTAGACTCATAAATTATGTTCGTATTTACTCTACATTAATGAGTGTGGATTAAAATAGCAGACTTTATTAAAACAAAACAGTATATACTAAAACCGTTTCACAGTCCTATTTCATGGTATAGTAGAATATATATGTTGTGTATGTAAATACTAATCTAACTGGTAATTATGAATGATAAATTACTTCTGGGGTGACTAACTAGGTACCTACTCACTGGTTTTGGGTCCCACGTTTTGTTTTAAATAATTTTGGAATTCATGATTCACATACACTTACGCCTTCTTCCCATAGGTGTAGGCAGAAATTACAGAACGCTACCTGCTACCATCCTTACATACTTCTGTTGCTCCGTTTGTTTTGAGTCATCTTTATAAATTGATTTGTTTCGAAGTTTTATTATTTTTAATGCCTATAAGTACTTGAAGATTACCTACCCTTCGTCATTGATAAACACTTACATAGCGTTAAAATGCGTTGAGATCTGAGGAGCAATTCTAGTAAATTTAAGAACGTTCACAGTCTTATCTTAGTCTCAATCTGACAAAAATACGTCAAATTTCCCTATATTTTGTTAAGTTTTTGACATTTGTTTGTCGCCGAGATGAGACTGCGACTAGATTTTGATCGTTTTAAATTACGAGAATTAGGAAAGAAGCCTGCTGGCTTTCGCAGTGCAAAATCATAACAAATTTAGCTAGATTCTAAGCTAATATATTTATCCTGACCGATCATCATCACCATCATCTGCCTAGCCTTTTCCCAACTATGTTGGGGTCAAAAATCCACGAATGACAGCCGGGACCAACAGTTTAACGTGCTTTCCGAGGCACAGAGGGGTCTCAGTATGTAAAGGTCACCCATCCACAGACCAACCGTGGCAAGCGTAGCTTGACCTCATCGATCGACCTGGTCTTCACATGATTTGACCAATATTTTGACTTGACTGTGACCATTGAGTTTGTTTGTTTCTCAGAGTAGTCAGATAGGAAACGTCCACCTCATCTAACTTATTTTTATTCAATAACTAGCTGACCCTGCGAACTTTGTACCGCCTAATAGTCGATTCTTTTACATTTTAAGTGACATTTTACCACATACAATTTGTGTCGTCAATTGTTTTGCCTTCCCGGAACCTCTAAACTAACACTTGAACTTTGTGGTATGGTATTAAAGTTCAAATTGAATTTAAAGTATTATTACGAATCATTTGTATGAGAGTATAGAAAAGTGTAGTTTTTAGACGTTCCCAGGCACTTTTTTTTATTTTTTCTGTGCGTAAGAACCATCCTCGTACTTCAAGGAATATTCTAAAAAAAGAATTACCGAAATCGGTTCAGCTGTTCTCGAGATTTGCGCTTAGCAACACGTTCAGCGATTCATTTTTATATTATACATAGATATGACGTGTAAAAGTGCTCCCGATATCCTATTTACAGAATTAACAATTTCATTTCATTTGTGCGGCTATTATTATTTAACCACGAGCCCGTAATCTCTTTATCAAAAATGAAACGAAAATATGAAGAGATTATACCAACTACCAAAATATTCCTTATTTAATAAAAAACAAGGTCACTCTTCCCGACTTGTCTTATATCAGTCCAGAACAGACATCGTTATTATCCAATTGAATACATTTAGTGAGCGGTATTAGTCTTGCAGCTTAATAAGGGCAAATCAGGAGTAAGTGTTTGAGTTTCGACCTTTTACTTTTATCGTAAAAGTAAAATAAAACTCAGAAGACTCAGAAAGGAAGATACGTTGACCTGATAATAAGGGTTTGCAACAAGTTGCTGTAAAATAAAAGTTAGATCGCAAGCATTCTATACCTACGTAAATTTCTTTTTATTGACCGGTATTCAATTTAGGGCTAGTTTTTCAATATTCAGATACCTTCTAGCTGAGGAATAAATATGACTGTTTGACAGATTTAGTAAGGTGGGATATATGATTACGTCAAGCTGTCATATTCATTCATCGTCTTTACATAAAATTAATGGATCCAAAATATTGAAGCGTAACGGTGGAGTTTAGTGCCTATTCCGCTCCAAACGAATTCTACTCAATTCCAAATCAATTCTATCTTAATTTTATTGTTAATTTTCAATTCGATTATTAATGTTAATTTTGACATTCAAAAGTATCAAAAGACTTTGATTTTGACATTCTTCGCATAAAAGTTATCTGACTGTTGAATAAACAGCCCTTGGAAAAAAATATATTAGATGGAAAGCATTCTATACCTACGTACCGAATATTATTGAAAAATGCGAAAAAACGTTCGGATCGGCTCAGTTGGGTCGGGACCATAGTCAATATTCGAAAAAGTGTAGAAGTGTAGGATCGGAACCGACCGAACCAAATAGTAACTTCGTAGCAAGAAACGGCCGAACATTCAGCCGATACTACTTCGGAGTAGACCCCTAGATTTTTGTATTTAATTCACATTACAGTGCTCATTTTAAGCCCCGGTTTAGCAAACACAATACAATATGGACTTCTTTACTTACATAACTTTAACAATATTTAACACAACCAACTACGACTATTTACATATTTTATAGTGTTGTTTAATCGTCAAATATAATGAATAATTCATTTTGACTTGTGCAATCAATTTGGTAGTTTTCCTTTTATGGGCCGAAGTCATTGAGGTTCAATGTTGAAATGTATTATTTGATCTGCTGATTTTTCAAGTTTACGCGTAGTTTTTATAATAAATCTGTCGAGTCTGTTATTCGGTAGCTCATCAATCTCCGTGAGATTCCCGCTGACTAAATAGCTATTTGTGTTTGAAGTTCTAACAGAATCACAATGGAGCGGTAGGGGGAACAATATTTATAAACATGCTTTACAATAGCGTTAATTTAATTTTTTTAATTTTTTCATAACTTTACAATTTTTTGATTGAGTTAATCATTATGGTAATCCGTGCTGAGGATATCACTATAATAAGAACAAAACGTGTTTTTTAAGGTTTTATGTAAATCTGAAGGCCAATTCTCGTACTCTTTAATCTCAGAGACAATCAATGTCAAAATCTTGTCAAAAATGTATATAAATTGATTGTACTTTTGGCAGATTGAGACTGAGATTTGAATGCGATCGTTCTTAAAAACACAGGAATTGCCCCTCTGGTGACTGAAGGGTGAAACAACGATTAAAATATTTCAAGAGAGAACTACCACCTCTGTACAAACTGTCAAAGATTTTGCTCTGTCTAATAGTATAGGCAAGACATAGTTGCCTGAAAAATTAAAACCTAACACAACGCGGGCTATGAGTCATATGTAATTTACATTTTCTGTAGTTATATAATAAAGCATCAGGTCAAGGCTACTAAATTAAATGGCAAAACATTATACAAAAATTCTTCAATTCAAAAGCCCGAACACGCGTCCCATTTAGCAGCACCATGACACAAATAATGGGGCTCATAATTTCAGGAATTGATAACGTCACGTTTGCTTAACGAGCTCAACTAGCCGGCGACCGAACGAACGCATCAAATTGACGATGCAGGCTCCTAACGTTACGCTTTTAAATATTTTGTTACCGTAACTAACACTTGTGGAATTTGTTATAGAGGAATATGTAGTTATTAATATTGTGTTTTTATGCATTGTTATCGGTAAAGGAAGAATTTTATTGTGGCTCGAAGCAGCGCCACATTCCAAATTACAAAAGAAAACTATCAAATAGTCAACCGGTTTCTGCAAGGCTATTCCAAGTAAGTATTTTGAAAAACTCGTGTCAAGATCTGATTAATGATCAGCTATTGTTATTTTCTCCAATCAATCACAGAAGATAGCAAAAAAATGTTTTTTTGTTAAAAAAATTACGGCTTTGTTACAGACAGAAGTAGTGTCTTCAAATTAAATATGGGTCCCCTGGCCCTCAAACTAGGTTTATACCTGCGACTCGTAGCGTACGTGGTCGAGAGGTTCGCTCGAGACACTTGTTTTGTAACTACTTTTTGTAGAACCAACTCAGGAGTACGCTCACCGCTGCATCGATTAGTTGACACCTACAATGGGCAGTTTGGCTCAACTGATATTATGTTTCTCAGCAAGGCTATATTTAGAAAAGAAATTGTTACTATTTTAAGTGATCAACCCTATTAATTAAGTAATGTTATGTTTACTTTTATTTTTCTTACTTTTATATCGTTCTTCTAACAACTAGTAGATCTGTATAGTAATATGTGGATAACGTTGTGAGTAGTGTATTTGTTACCTCTATTATTAAGTTCTAAACCTTTGTTTACTTATTATTACACTGCTGTTTGTTGTCCCTAAGTAAATAAATAAATAGAGTCAGTGTTCCTCGATTAAAAGAAGTCATTAGGTAAGTCGTTGGTAATTAAAAATGTAGCGACAAAGAAGAACAAAAGGAACATTGTGAGAGTTGAATTGACATTTAATAAACTATTACTACTGATACCTTTCAGAATTAGGGTGCATCTAGGTAACTGCTTTTCCACACCTAGCTAAAACTTCACTGGATATGTAAAAATTGTGTTACTAATTAATGAGCCAAAAGATGGCCAATAGCAAAGACGTGTTCGCAACTCTTAAATGAATAAAAATGAACAAAGTGAATACTCACGTAACTTTTATAAAAGTGACTTCAAAATCCAAGAATTTTTTCTGAAAATGTGTATGGTTAGGTACATTACTCGCACTTATCCTGCCATTCCATTATTTCGTTTACACTATCTTGCTATTTCAGGTGTAAGAGAAAAATATAAACTTTATTACGTACCTTGAAGAAAGTAAGTTTGTCACTGAGAAATGGTTTACTTTAGCGCTGAAAGTAGTGTAGCTACTTTGTGCTACTACTAATAAAACCGGTGCTACCTACAGTGTTGACTAAACACTTAAGGGTTTGACCTAGTTTAGAATTATATCTGCTACTGAAACTGTACTGTCGCTTTAGTACTAAGGTGGTTAGCTGCACGAGTGTATAAATGAATAAAATTGTTTAAGACTTAGTGTCGGAAAATTTATAGAGGTACGTCGTTACCGCAATAAGAACAAAAATTGAACTGCCTAAATCTGCATTTGAAACATTATTTCCATTTCCCGGTTCCTAGCTAACCAAACATTTCACAACGTGTGCTGAAATCCTTAGACCCTTATCCAAACTACCTGCTTGCAGCTTTTGAAAAATGTACCAGTTTTCGGTGCGCATCGACCAAAATGTAAAAACTCTTTATTTTTTTGTAAACGTTCCGAATAACCCCTCGAATATCTGGGTTTGTTTTGTCTAGAATCTGGATGCCTTAAACCTGATCGTAATAACAACATTATTGATTAAACATTAACTTGTTTATCCTAGATTCCGATTCGGATTCAATTTCAAACATTTAAATGTTTGACTTTGACGTGAGATTTATAGTATATTTCAGTCACATAAACATTAACAGAAATTGTTTATAGATCTAAATAAATAGCCTTCGTAAGAAGATTAGATCGTGCCATAGGAAGTGAGTTGTAAGCTAACATCTGGGTATAGTGATCAAAGGAGACGAGCCTATTTTTATTTTTACACCTGTGCCGTACGGGAAAACATACTCTTCCTAAGAATTTTCATTTCTAGGTACAGATGTTGGAGTGTACAAAAAATAAGGATAACTTACTGGCATTTACGCTATTAATATAATAATAATAAATTTATTTCAGACCATAAGTCCATAAAACAACACACATTACAATTTAATACACGAAACATACATACATGAAAACACATACCTACACAAAAAATACACAATATGCTATTGTAGGTAACATTTTGATTACAAATCTACTTATCGTTTCTTAATTAGTTTAAAAATTAACTTAAAACATGATAAACTCTCAGGTGTTGAGTTTACTACAACTTAATTTTCTACGCACACTTTTACCAATTTCACTTTTTTTTATTTCATAAAGTAAACGTAGATCCTACGTAGACAGTCATAAATTTATAAATTTTACATTTCATAAAACCTGAAGAATAATACCGAAGAACACCCACATAAAAATAAAAAATCCATATTCTTAGAAAAGAATCAATGAAAATTTTTACCATTTATTTAAAATTTCCTGATTCCGATTATTGGGTAATATCAAAAATAACATTTTATTCCGCTTTGACACACAATTCGGGGAAAAGCTTTCGAAATAGTTTCTCGATTGATAGACAGTATGAAAATTGAGTTGCACCAACTTCATAATACGGAACACTGGCACAAGCACGCTGTGACAGCCCTATTTTCAGTTTGCCTTCGACTTCGTTATTAAATTTGCTGTTCCATATTCCATACAAAAAATACTGGTAGAAAACCTCCATTTGTTCACTTAGTAAAGTTTAAGGTTCACGGTTCAATTATTGGTCGAAGTTTTTTTATAGTCATATTTATAGAAATTATTAAAAAAACCTAACCATATCGATATTATAATGAGAAGAATAACCTTCAATCTGTGTTCAATGAGTTGTACTTTAGGTATCTAAAGATAAGGAAAACCGAAATTAGAAACACCTACGTCTTAAAGAATATCTGTAAAGAAAAATATGTGTTTTGATCAAGATTTATAAAGCATACCTAATCAGCCTATAATATTCGGGAACTGCTGGGACACGGGCATCCTCTCGGGGAGAGGGAGTGAGCCGTAATCCCACGTAGACCCAGTGTGGGTTGGTAGATGTCACAGGTCTTCGATTTTTTGGTTTCCTCACGATGCTTTCCTTTACCGTGTTGAGAGCAGTAGTGACGAAGTAATTTACACAAAGAAAAGGGCTCGAAAATACGACCTACAACTCTTCAGTCGCGGCCGGTACGACTAGGCCAACACTGCTCGTTGCAGTTTTGGAGACAGCGAGTATTAATATCAATAACAACATTGAAAAAAAAAACACAATTCAACTAGTGTAAACTATCTTTGAAAAGTCTTCATACAACTCTGTACGTCCACTTACGTAGGTAATATTCCGCGAAAGTCCTTGTAATCCATCACTGCAAACTTACATAACACTCAAAGTGTCGGCCAAGATCATTGTCTATTGATACGATAATTGACCTGCAACTCTTGTATTGGGAGGTACTTCTGCGAAATTACTTCGGCCTTGTGGTCATGCACGCAAACTTCGCGACGCCAGACATTATTAGTGTAAATTATATACAATAAACACTGCATATGTGTACAATTGTATATGTATTATTACTTCTAACATGGCTGTACATTATTTACACTAATTTAAATGAGAATTTGAGTATGACTGCTAAAAGAGATAATTAAGATGTTTGGCAAAGAAGTAATTAACTTAGCTGTGAGGATAATAATATTTAAATCCCAAAGGATTGATTACTTTTCATTCGGGTGATTCCGCGGTTACAGTTAGTTTCTATCTGTATATACTTAGGTACAGATTCGCATCAACTTGACGGGTTTCCCAATTACATTATAGCTAGGTACAATCGCTTGGTAATACGTAATTGAGCTTGATATCGTGGTGGCACTGATAGAAAAAAGTAAGTAGGTAGGTAGTACCTACCTATTGTACTAGGTACTGACTATCCTGAAGACATAATATTACCAAGAAATCTCTGACGTTTTAACTAAACAAACATTAAATTCGTATTATTGGTAAGAATATAGCGGTAATGCCTCGTCCTAAAATAATTATATTAATTATTTTATGATTATTATTCTACTAGCTGCGCCCCGCGGTTTCACCCGCATAAGTTTCGATCCCGTGGGAATATGGGGATAAAAAGTAGGTATTCTATGTGTTAATCCTGGTTATAAACCACCTGTGTGCTACATTTCATCCAAATCCGTTTAGTAGTTTTTGCGTGAAAGAGTAATAAACATCCATCCATCCATCCTCACAAACTTTCGCGTTTATAATAATAATATAGTAGGAAGTAGGATATATGTAAATGGTACACCACAGGCTACCTGCAGTATTGTCTCTCCTTTCTCCCTTAATCCATCCAAAGGTTGTCTTTTATAGATCGCTTTTAGCGATAAGACCGCCCATTGTGTGACTCCTTGTAAAATTTCTACCTTTTTTGTTGTAATATTTATGATGTACAGACGCCAGCAGGTCAAGCTACCCGAAACTGTCAAATTTTCCCAATCAACCTTGAACCTTAATGCTTTAGCGATAAAGTTGAAAATCTATTAAAGAAATTTGACAGATTGTAGTAGCTTGATGTGCTGGCTGGCGTCTGTAGGTACTTAGTAAAGAGTATTCTGTTCTATTATGAGCTGTGATCACAGAAAATGCAAACAAGATCTTAATAATCCAATCGTCCGTGATTACCGTAATGAAAATTGATAAGTTACATAAATTATTAAAGTATTCCCAAACTTTACACGAAATTATTAGAAGTTATTATGTGTTTGTAATCAATTAAGTAGGTACCTATGCTTTGTTATGTAATTACGGAGATAAGATCACTAAATGCTAAGTAGTTAGCGTCTTACATAATTATGGGAGGTAAATGGTGAAGCAATATGCAAGACTTGTTTCTTTACTTAGATTTTGCACGCTAACTACTCAGGTCAACTGGATTGCAAAAATGATTATTGAACATACACTGGTTTTCGAAGAACCGTCTGATTATGCAATTGAAAAGGTTAAAACTCTTTTTTTTTACAAAAATAAAACTAACTTTTAACATAATGAGTAACCTAAAACATAACAAAAAAGTAAATAATAGTTTGGAACTCACCATTTGAAAATAATATCACGAAAACAGCATAAAAAACCAAATTCTTCTTCATTGTGAAAAATAGTTTTCCTTTTACGAAACAAAACACAAACAATACAGATAAAAAAAGTTCAAGGCTGACACATTCTAGGTATTTTCGCGCCTTTTTTATTTAAATGCGTTCGAAAAATGTAGTTGCGTTCCAAATCAAGTGATTGTTTATGGTTCGTGCAGATGCGGGCAAGGCTTGACGCGACTGATGTTTGTGCCTCTTTTACTGACACTGCGAGCTCGGAAACGGGACGTATTATTGAAGTATAAACATCACGCTTATTTTTAGAGCATTTGAACTGCTGGAATGTCACTCGTGTGGTGTACTACTACTCACCCGAAGATCTTTAAACGGTTAAATTAAAACCTTACGTAAGTTTTTAACAAGTGGATTGTCGGGTTGTTTGTTCCCTTTTTTTATAAAGGCAAAGGCGTTGTGTTTTGTTATCAGTTTAATCGTTTTTCTCCCGTAAATGGGATGATATTTCAGATTTTTATTCTTGCGGTGTGTTCACCCTTTTGAGCGTCTAAGGGGTTCTTATTGCGCACGAAAGGAACAAGCTGTGTGCTTCCCCACTTAAATAAATTGTTCCTTGTTACTGAAAAGAACAGCATTAAGATGGCGTATAATGGTTTTTGGAAACTTAAAGGGTAGCTCGAAAGTAGCAACGTTGCTTAATCATGTTTGAAATGCGTTCTAATGGATTAATCACGCTTAAAAGCACCCGAATTGCTGACAAGAAAAGTAATCCAAACAATAGAACCCCTTCGTATACCTACTTAAAAATAAAATAATGATCGAGTTGTACAAAACTTGTATTTTTTATTTAAAAACAAAACTCTGTCATGGGTTTTTTTCCTTCAGCACAGAACACAAATGAAAACTTTCTTATCTGCATCACTGATTACCAGCTCATTGTTATATGAGTTATTTAATAAATTCTAATTAATTGGCAATCATAATAGTAATTCAATTAATCATCCACCCAGTTTAGTTACAAATTAATAATTCTGTAGGTAAACTACATAAAAGGGATGTTTCCAGCCTTTTCCCGAAATTGTTGGTACAATTGCTGAATTTTGTCCCTTTTGAGTGTTTGCCCGGAAAATTTGCCTAATTGCCTTCCTACGAAAACAATCAGCTTAAACCTGAGGCAAACACTGACAATAACATTCCGAGAAGGGAAACACGGGAACACCGATTATTTCGGAACCCATTGTCCAAACCTTTCTGGGATGCTGTTTTCCTGTTAGAAGGCCATTCTGGTCACCTTTCCCCTAATTGTAGGCAAACGCCTTAAGCGACGACCAAACATTACCATGAGATCTTTTGTTACAATTGTGTTACATGTTTGTTTGTGTCCTAAGGCGTATACAGATGGAACATTTTTAGACTAGGTACATACCTATGGAGTTTTTTCTCTCTTGCATTTGTATAGTTTAGCATACGCATACAGACGGCCTGCAATGCAAGGATCAATGCTTTTCCGACATTTGAGACATAGGTAAAAAGTCTGAATTAATTAAATAACTTTCAAAATAGAACAGTAATAAGTATGGTAACTGGCGACCATACTTTTCCCAATGAACTCTTTCTCAAGAAGATTTACTTTACTGGTGACTTAACACAATGTATCCCCCAAAATACCTACAAGGTTGACAGATATATTGGTGTTCACTGTATAAGTGTATACCCATCTACAAGTTACCACAACTGCCATCTATTACCGGAGCGCCACTTCGAAGGAATCACATGGCATTTTTAGACTCCTTCTTTGAGTCATTCATTCAATTTTGTTCTTTGTTATTTCATACTTCGTTAAAGGAATGATGTCGCAAACTAGCTATAAAATAATTCGTTCATATAAGAGCCTACACACAGTTAATTAAACGTTTCTTTCATGAAGGTCACGCGGCTCATATTTAAATGACAGATCTAATTTTTATTAGACATTATTGAAATGTTTTCACTTATACGGATACGGTTGTGCAAAAAGATGTTATGTAATTGGTCACTACAATTTCTTCTTACATGCTAAAGTAATGTAATAGAACGACTCTGTCTGGCCTTCATCACCCAATTAGTTATCTACTCGGATATTCTAAGAATATAGGTATAGTATACGTTGTTGGACTTTCGGGCTTATGAATACTCTGAAAGACAGCCATGTCTACTCAAACGACAACATAGATTAAGGGACTAAACGCACTTATTCAGCCCTGTACAGCTTTTGTCCATAAAAAACAACGATTTTGTATGGAGATGCGTACGCATCCGCTCAGCTTTACGGATGCATGCGGCCGAGCAAACCTTGGCTAAGGCACCATCTCATTTATGACACATTCATTTTTTAAATGTCGATGCATCATGTTGAGATAGGAGCCTTTTGGCCTCTTAAAGAACTTTCCGTTTCATTTTTCCTTTTGTTACTTTTTTTTTTATAATTTGTTTATTTTAACTGTGTTTAGTTTTGTTTATGATCTTCCTGTACGAGTCGCAATAAATACTTTTTCTTTCTTTCTATCTCCACGAGCGACACAATCGGCGCGAAAGTCTCGCCATGCAATCAAAGTCAATAGAAACTCTATGAATCAATCTCCACACGGCGATATAATCGCGACGATAATTTGATGACACGCATGACTATCGCCGCAATTTTCTCGCTCGTGGTGATGGCGCCTTAGGGTTTAAGAAGCGCTGCATGTAAAGGATCACTATCGAAGTCTCGGTTTGTAAAGAATCTTTGCATGCTTAGTTACTATTTAGGCCCTAATTAATCTGCGGGGTACTTACGTAACACACTATCAGTAGCAATATCTTTCAATTTGTTAATTTTTCATCAAAAAGATCCAGATTGTGAGTGAAAGTGTGTTACGCAGTTAGAGTGCTGTACTGTACCTATCGTGTATTAATTCTTCACTATTTTGTTTCCCATGTGAACAGGACCTAAGAACACCTTTATCTACAGATTGTATGATAAAATCTCTTTGTGCGAACTCTTGCCTTTCATACGCGCTTGGATTCTCCACTGGTATGTGAAATACATTTGTGCTGATACCAGATCTAGTTATTCGGTACTAGTACGCCCTTGGATTACGTAAATTTCAGGGAATAATACGAACGTTTAATTTCAAACGTAAGAAACTTAAAATTGTAGTAGCTGTATATTATTTAACGACATTAAACCTAGGTGTAAAATCACAAGCCAAGATATATTCAAATTTTGTTTAGGTTTCAAATTGACGTTATTTCAAGTTAAACAAATATCAACTTTATTCTTATGGTAATTAAGTTGATTTCGGAGTGACTATTGAAAAAGTTATAAAAATGTTTGAAGTTGTAGCGTAAACTGAACTTTATTGTGTAGGAATTAAAGTTATTTTTCCATAAACTCATATATGTTTACATTTTTGGCGAATATGTCGTAATTTTATTTTACATTATAAGCGAACTCAAAGGTTGTATTTTTATAACGTTTTCGTAATTTATAGTTCAATACTGAATATGGAAAAATCGTAGTATGGTTGAACAGTCAATTTATAGAATAGCTTAATCAGCCTATAATGTCCCCACTGCTGGGACACAGGTCTTCTCTCTGTGAGAGGGAGTGAGCCGTAATTCACCACACCGGCCCAGTGCTGGTTGGTGGATGTCATGTCTAGGAATTTTTGGTTCTAGGTCAGCCGGTTTCCTCACGATGTTTTCCTTCACCGTTTATGAGAGCAGTGTTTTTCTTCTATATTTCTCTTCTAGTCGTCATCTCGGTAGTCACCCCTTTTCTAACCATATCATCATTCACACAGTCCATCCATCGTTTCTTTGGTTTTCTCCTACTGTTATAGCCATCGACATTTATACTGCTCACGACTTTTTTCTTATTCCTCCGTATCACATGCCCAGACCATGACAACCGATTTCCAAGATTTTCCGTACTCTAGGGTTATATACAAATAGTTATATCAGTGAATCTCATCTGTGCCTACACCATGTGTACCCTTCTACTAGTTTATAAAGCAATTTACTTTAGTTCAACTCCTTGATTAAATTTTAAATCGTCTGGCACAACTAATATCTATGGTTGACATCTGTTCTTAGTGGCGGGAGCCTTGTACGAATGTCAGGAGCTATCACGTTGTCTGATGCCTCTAACTTTATTATGGGGAAACTTTCTGTAATCCGTGGTAGGTAATATTGTAGGGTTTTGTGTCTATGGATTTTGATCTCTGGTACAGACGCCAGCACACCAAGCTACCCGAAACTGTCACAATTTCCCAATCAACCTTGAACCTAATACTTTAGCGATAAAGTTGAAAATCTATTAAAGAAAGGACAATGACCAAAAGTCGTACCAAAAAGTCTCATGCATCAAGATCAAAATGTTATAGTAATTATTTTCATAGTTTTTTCCGACATTACGCGTCGGGGATTTGATTTTTGAACAGGGAATTTAATTTAAAGTAAAAAAGTGTTGATATTGTTTTATTCCCTGTACAGACGTTTCGTTTCAAATGATATGATTAATATAACCTTGAACTTTGGAAGTGTCATAATCACGTTTTTCCAAGTACTTGTGAAAAAATTATACTTTGCCGATTCTCAATACTCAATACTCTTCTCAATAAACTTTATTGCATTCCATAAGTGTTACATAGACACACACACGACACACACACACGTGACACACACGCACACACACGTGTCTACATTAATGAAAAATAACTAGAATTTATAGAATAGATTTTTTATTTACACGATTATATTTTTTTTAGAGCAATAATGGCCGTTCGTGTATGCCATGTCAAACAAAATAAAGTACCTAGTTTTTAGCTTATTTCGATTTTTTTGAAAATCTCCGAAACCCGGGTTTTGCTTACAAAAAGAACTTTTGTAGGAGTACATATGATAAGTGTAGTCTATAAAAAACAAAGTTTGACTTTGATGCAGCATGGTACGGGATTCCATACATCCATCCATCCATGTGTCATTCTCCTTTGACAGATTGTAGTGGCTTGAAGTTGATTGTAGTAGTGTCTGTACATCATCTTGTATTGTCATGCACGAGGTTGTGGGTTCAAAGCCGGGCAAGTTCCAACATGACATTTTTAATTCATATCTTCTTTCTGAGTTTATCTTGGGTATACTGTTATCGGTGAAGGAAAAACATCGTGAGGAAATTTGGAATTACTATATATGTATATATAACCCCCTTTATATTTTTTATTTTTGGTTCTTTTCTTTGTAAGAATAATATATTATAGTAAGAATTTATATAAGTTGGAAATCGCTAATCGGTCTTTAGCAAGCGTGCTGACCAATGCTCGTGCCTTCTCTCTATGAGAAGAGGACTTTGTCCTGCAGTGGGTAAATAAAAGGTTGTTACTATTATAAAGCTTGCAATTTTATTTCGTTTTTTTTATGTTCTAACACAAACAGGATAATTTTTTAACCAGTGCGCAAACTGAAACCAACTGTTTCATAGAAAAGTGCAATACCGACGCGGTCAAATTGAATGACAAAGCGAATCTTTTTGTTATAACTGACGAAAAATTTCAACGCAAGCGGGTTCAGAATGATGTACTGAATTCATGGTTTCAGTTTGCGCACTGGTTAGAAAATTATCCTGTATAATCTAATTACTTTATGGACCACTTCGAACTTTGAATACCAAAGGTTATCACTCGATCAACCCGAAACAACTAAACTAATAATTTGGGTCTTTGACATTCAGGTAACGAACTCTCTCCGGGTTAGGTTAAAAGTTAGAACCCAGAATAATGTTGGTCCCAACAAAAAGTTTTCTAGGAATCCAAAATGTTGGAATAAAAACTTGATTCTATGAAAGAAGTTTATTTGTTTGATTGGAAACTTTTGGTTCGAGATATTTT
This sequence comes from Apamea crenata, assembly GCA_949629185.1. NCBI lineage: Eukaryota > Metazoa > Arthropoda > Insecta > Lepidoptera > Noctuidae > Apamea > Apamea crenata. The sequence continues at coordinate 7,656,288 of OX451366.1, read as the reverse complement.
CAACTTTTCCGATTGATAAACCTATAACAAGATGGCATTTGCTCCCAAAATCCTCGCCTCAATTTTCAATGAAAGTAAAATAGGAAACCAAATTCATCAGTTCCGTGACAAACTCCGGAACTTCTCTATTCTCGTGACCTTAATAAGGAAACTTTAGTTTCGACGAGATTCTACTTTAGGCGTTATTCTCACTTGAACTTTTAAATTGAATTACTTAGGCACCTACATAGGACTGTCGGAACCCCCTTCACCGAAAATTGCTTGAAACTTCTTAGGTGCATTCCCAGTACTGCGTAGCCTAGGGTTACCACCTTTTTTATGTCAAACTAGCTTTTGCCCGCGACTTCGTCCGCGTGAAGCAACTTTCTTACATTTTTTTTTTCCGTAAGAACCATCCTCGTACTTCAAGGAATATTTTTAAAAAAGAATTAGCGATATCAGTTCAGCTGTTCTCGAGATTTGCGCTTAGCAACACATTCAGCGATTCATTTTTATATTATAGATAGATTTTTATATGATAGATATAGTAAATATTTTAGTTCTAGAAGTCATTGCCTGTAAAAATATGGCAAAAGGCATAAAATAAAAATATAATAGTAGGGACGCATGCTTTTTGCTACTTTGAGCATACATATAACAGATTTTTTTTATGTCCCAAAACTATTTATTATTACACTCTATATTAAGGTTACAAAAAAACATTGAGATGAATACTAGCCCTTTTGCGGTCATCTCGCCATTTTGTATTGAAATGCAAATATTTAATTTCGCCTAATATATATTCGTTTATATATTTTTCATGTATTTAGGCCTCAAATATAGCAGGATACTATATTCTATAGTAGGGTCGGGAACCCTGTGCATAGCCGTAAGCCTGGTTTGCACGGTGCGATTTTATTAGCTATAGCATATCATGAGTTGAAGTAACAGTAAAAGTCGCACCGTTTAAACAGTGTTTAGACGATGCAAGTAATTTGTTGCTTCAATTTTATTCTATGCCAAAGGCAAGAAACTTGCATCGTGTAAATGAAGCTTTAGGTAATACCTGAGAGTATTTATCAAAAGTCCCATAAAGTCGGGTTGTACCTTTAGTAGCTATAAATAGTTCAGGCTTGCAATTTCCTCTTTCTTAACTCAGTGTTGGAACTGCTGGCGCAAGAAATTGTGTTATATAGATTGTTGGCGCCACAATGCCTTGCTCATTCCTGTCTGGAGTCTTGCCTTTGTTTCTTTAACTTAGTTTCGCAGCATTATACTGAACTTTATCCGACCGTATGAATTTGTTTTGAAGAATTGAAACTGACGTGTTTTTCTGAGTTATTGGATTTATTTTTTGTTTTTGTTTGAGGTTTTTTCTTGTTAGTTTATTAAGGCATAGTGGACATAAAATACTGTAAACAACGTTCACTTAAAAAAATAATAGAGCTTCGTTGAGAAAAATATACATTTATGTAGATGCCCTACAATTAGAAGTTACCCAAATAATTATTTAACGTGAACAATACACCAGAGACATAAACTAGAGAAAAAATATAACCTAAAAATTTTACTATTCCTAAAGAAAGTCCTGAAAATATCCGCAGGCAAAATCTTAACATAACCTTACAAATAACAACAAAATGAAAAATAAACTAGCATAGTAAAGCTGATAAAATAAATTCTCTGAAGAAATTTAATACTTACATATTCTATTTCACGATAAAAATACGATTTGGATATGAATTCTGCTTGAGGCTATGCAAGGAATGGCAAGGTAATATTTGAGAAAATATTTTTAACGTCTTATTCAGTTTTAAAATGCGAATAAAATATAAGAATAAACATTGCTAAATAAACTGCATATACGTACAACAACTAAGTTTTTATCTGGATCTTTACATAGGTACCTAATGTATCTTATAGCGATAGATAAGTAATATTTTATGAAGACCAAAGAAACGATGTATGGAACAGTCCACACATAATTATCATCGTTCATACAGATGAATGATGATAATTATGGTTAGAAAATGGGTGACTACCGAGATGACGAGATCGAGATCGACCGAGATCTCTATCAGTTAGAGAAGAAAAAAACATGTTACTCCGACCCCAAATAAATGGGGATAAGGGCAGGAGAAAGATGTAGTATTTTATAAATGAATACAATTAAACCAAAATATTAAATAATTATAAAAATAATTAACAAAATAAAATAATTAATTAATTATTTTTACTCACTATTACCTATTATTATGGTTATGGATAGAGGCTTTATAACATTTTATTTTTATTACGTAGCACAAGAGAATTAACACAAAATTCCTACCTACCTACAAAACCTGGAAATTTGAAAGTCCAAAATTGAAGGCACGAAAACACCGTAACCATAACAAAGTATTTTCCTCAAAAAGCCGCCATTGTTTGCACTCTCGAACAACGAGCAAGATTGATTGATATATCAATGAAAAATAAGCAGAAATGAGTGGTTTCCCTGCGGTCTGTGGAGCAATACATAAAATAGCTTTTAAATTAAAAGCCGATGGTTGCCCCTAGGGGTTCTGTAACCTGATGGTGTCTCATGGGCCTGCCATGTTGTTTGATTTATTGATTTCGAATTTGGGAAACAGGAATTTTGACCTATATGTTTTTACTGTTGGATGTGAGTGGAATTACAAATGTAGCATTGATTTGTGTTGTGTCGAAGAGGACTGACATATTGGGAGTGCTTTGGTCGAAATAAACGCAGATAGACTCAAAAATTTATATCCGTGTCTGTATAAGCGTCAGCTAGCCCGTGAAATTCAAATTGTCTTACGTTTTTTGCAATGATGATATAAATATGATTCGCAGCCGTAACAAATATTTATTTACAGAATTATAATCATTATCAATTCAAATCTCTAACTTCATATTACACTATTGAATGACTATTATATTTCATGAAATCATGACATTGGAGGCCAATCTTAATTCAAGGAGTTGTGCTTTTAATAATTGCTGATTCTATTAATTATAATTCTGTAAAATAATATTTGTTACGGTCCTGACACTGACCTGCAAATTACAAAAAACCTAAAAAAAAAAAAGAAATTTAGCGGGCTTTCCTCTAAGCCCCTTCATCTTAGCTTATTATAAACTTGAAATAGATTTGGGTCATAGAAATAGAGCTACGAGTGAGCTTCAAACTCCTACTTTTGCCGCTTTAGATATGAATAAGTTGTTTTTAATGATGATTAACGATTTTACTTTTATTGTTAGCTTGAGGGGCTTGTGGCTAAGTAATAACAGCCGGACGGGTCGATCGATCAGGTTAAGCTACGCTTGCCGCGGTTGGTTCGGCGATGGGTGACCATTTTCACATACCAAGACTCCTCCGTGCCTCGGAAAGCACGTTAAGCCGTTGGTCCCGGCTGTCATGCGTGGATCTTTGACAGTTGTTACGGGTCGTCAGTAGCCCGAAAGTCTGACAACCAGTCTTACCAAGGGGTATCGTATTACCCAGTAAATGGGATGTGGAGGTCAGATAGGCAGTCGCTTCATGTAAAATACTGGTATTCAGCTGCATCCGGTTAGACTGAACGCCGACCCCAACATAGTTGGGAAAAGGCTGGGCAGATGATGGTGATGTTAGCTTGCATCATCCTACTGCTGGGCAAATGCCTCTCCCCATGACTTCCAGCTCCTTCGATCCAGGGCTAAAGTAGACCACTGGTCGTTGGTTTTGTCCAGCTCTTCGTTTTGTAAAGTTATTTTATCCAAACAAAATATTTCTTACCTACAATGTCACTGCGTCTGAATGTTGGTCAAGAACGGTCGTTGGCGTGACGATCAAGTTTATAATGAGTGACAAATTGCACGGAATGGTCGCCGTGACAAGATAACAGTTTTATACGATTATTAAATAATCATTACCTACAGCTGTGGTGGTTGTTGGTTGGAGTTGAATGCAACAAAGATTATAGAGATATTACTTAAAGTACCTACTTATTTGCTTGAGTAAGTAACTGTTATCGGAAACGACCTGATGACTTCATGGGAGATTGGCCGGAAAAGCAACGCCAAGCGGAAGGCACAGGGAAGAGTGGGAAGCTGTGGGTAGACCTTTGGCCAACAGTGGGACAATAAATGTAAAAAAAAAGTTATTGATAGGAGTACATAGTAACGTGGACGATGTTTACTTGCTAATCTTTGAAGATATATTGATAACTAGCTGCGCCCCGCGGTTTCACACGCATAAGTTTCGATCCCTTGAGAATATCGGAATAAAAAGTATCCTATATGTTAATCCTGGTTATAAACCATCTGTGTGCTAAATTTCATCCAAATCCGTTTAGTAGTTTTTGCGTGAAATAGTAACAAACATCCATCCATCCATCCATACAAACTTTCACGTTTATAATATTAGTAGGATAGTAGGAAGTTGTCCTCTACAAGTTTTTCTTTGAAGGTTGGTTGATTAAATAAGAGCCCATCTACTTTCTGTGATTTTTTACACCCAAATTGTTTGTCAAACTCAACTTGCACTAGAGGACATCGTTGAACAGGCTATACAAATACAAAATACAAATACAAAATGTTTATTTCTGTACCAACTAGTTTACATTAGTTTATGATTAATGTAAACTAGTTGGTTGGTTGGGTGGCTAGGCTATGATATATTAATAACTTTATCAATCGATTCTAGTTTTCAAAACGTATATATTTTATTCCTGTACCTATGTAGATTGTATGTATATATATACATGTCAATAATATTTTGAATACTACTCTGAGAAGAAACATCGACACAAACAACAAACAGTCTCATAGGATTGGGGCAGTGCGTTTCTGCATACCTAGGTAAAGGTACAAAAATTGCATTTATTATTCGAAATGCCGTAAATAAAACGCACAATACATAATAACCCCATAAATTCAGTATTAAATACATATTTTATCTCCCAAAAGGGCAATTGTACCTACTTACAATTTATTCAAAGTTATTATTTGCCTTGAACAAACCGCCATGTTCAAATATTGGTGCATCTCCCTAGGGGAGACGCGGCACAGATGGTCCACTTATATTACCACCTTAACGCGGGGAAGTTTAGGAGTAACGTAAATCGGTAATCAATATCTCTGCTGTGGTTACGTATCTATTATAGTTATCTATAGAGACCTACACTAGTTGGCTCGTATAAATTGGGTCTTTTTTTATAAACCTTCACGTGGAGGTAGGTAGAAACTACAGCATGCCATCTGCAACTATCCATATAGTCCTTTTACATATTCTTTTTATCTCGTTTACGTTCATACATCTGAGGGGCAATTCTTGTAATTATAAGAACGTTCACAGTCTGATCTCAGTCTCAATCTGTCAAAAATACGTCTAATTTCCCTACATTTTGACAAGTTTTTGACATTTGTTTGACGCCGAGATGAGACTGTGACTAGATTTTGAACGTTTTTAAATACGAGAATTAGCCTTTTGGTTATACACGCACGCCGGTTGCGAGTACTACGCACCTGACTTTTCTGAAGAACATCATCAACAAGATATGTCCTTCTAGGGCGTCCCCTCCCGGCGTTTCCACTCAAATCTGCCTTGTTACTTATTTTTCATTCTTTTGTTGGTCCTCAATTTTTCATAAAAATTTCAAGAAGGCGTCGTCGTCGGTAGATAGAAAAGTAGGCAAAGTTTAGTGTAAAATAATAATTTGGAAGTCAAATGCTGTAGATACCTACTCACATCTGTGTTCATAATAATTTAATGGCAAAATTGGTACAACAAACTACCAATTTTGTAGCTCACGTCCATCTTAAGGATAACTGCATAAAAAGAGCTACAAAAACTCATACCAAGAAAAAGGTTAGCAATAAATCGAGTCTTTAGTACCTTCCTAAATTATTTTCTCCTTAAAAATGCTAGAACTACAATTTGTGTTAAATCTACTAGAATAAATATTTAAACAACCCACAATTTAAGGAGCAATTTCTTCCTTTTTCTAAGAAGGGGATTCTTACAAAATACACTCCCCGATAATATCTGCGCTTTAAAGCACTTCAACTCATCTACTCAGTTTATGGTTCAATCGACAACCTGTGCCAAAGATTTCATATCAGAATATTGCTCGTTTAAAAATGCATTATTTTCTGAATACAAAGTAGGTTTTAAGTTCAAAATTTTTCGCAGAAGAACTTTTATTACAAAAATTTGCAAGAGTATGCTGTAGATGGTCATGTTTGAGAGGATGAATGAAAGGCGACTAACTAAAGGTTTACAATAGATGTGAGTGGCAACATGGGAGGGGAGAAGGACATATAGTGACCTTTTTGGTGATGTTAACGAAGTAAAAGGAGTATCTAAGGACCGTAGCAGGTGGCGTTCAGACATAAACTATTATGTGTAACCCCACGTGAAGAATCCGCAAGTTTATACGGGGTTATTGGAAAAAACATTAACAACCCCTCAGGACTATCTTACTAACATCATAAACAACAACTTTTGTTCTATGACTTTTATTAATTCATCAGACTTACATACAAAAATAAAAATATTTTAATTCAACGAATAGAAATATTCGATTTTTGGTTACGATCTCTATGCGAAGCAAAAGAAAGCGCTAGTTAGGTAAACAAACTGCCATATCTAGTACAAAATTCAGCGGAGGGGAGCAGGGGTTAGATAGAACAACGAAATCTTTAAGGTTAGTTTTTGGTAAATTGTAAAACAGTCATAGAAAAAAAAGTTGTTGTTTATGATGTTAGTAATTCAGTCCTGCAACGTTGTTAGTGTTTTACCCATAACCATGTATTACAAATTTACAAATACCATGTATCCTGCATCATTTTTATATTGTGGCTTTGGATCAAACTTCTGTCGAATATTCCCATCGCACCCTAATATAAAGGAAGAAGGATCTCAATTGATTGTCAGTTAATAAACCAGTCGATGACCGCTATTAATAGTGAACATTCAGCAATTATAATAGTAGAGCTATTTGTGATCTTACACTCATCTTGGGACGAGCATAATTACTAATTAGGTAGGAAAAGAGGGTATGGAAGTACTATTTCTATATCTACCCATGTTTCTTCCCGACGTTCCAAAGTTCGAAGTTACAGTCGCGGGTTCTCAACGATGGCTACGCTTCGAAAACCTTCGTCGGAGTTACCTAACTGCTTTCCGAAAGGTGCCTCGTTACACTTTATACCAACTTATGTACCTATAACATAGAACCTTGAAAGTTCATATTGTTTTCTGTTTGTAAGCTCATCTTATTGTAAAGGATCCTTTATCGGAAACTTTGGACAACGCATCGAAGACACATCGATTATTAAAAGCCTTAAATGAAATGCAATTAAAACTTACCACTACCAATTTAATTAATCCGCAGTTTCCCAAAGTTCCATTAAATTCCAGAAATCTATATAGATTAGATGCACTAAGCCATGTTGGCTCCCAAATTCATTTCATCACTCATTCGGAGCGTGTGCACAAATCACTGACGAAGTTACTTGCACAGCTGCGTCGACCATGGCGATATCCATTCCACTACAACTTGCTTGCTCATATAAAGCTACGAAACTTTAGTTTTGAGGGTTCCGTAGCCAATGGGACGCTATTATTAATTCTCCGCTGTATGTCCGTCTGTTACAGGGTTGTTGAGTCAAAGGGCAGGACTTTTATTAATTCATCAGATTTTAATTCATCAAACTTTCATACAAAAATAAAAATATTTCAATGCAACCATTTCAAATATTCGATTTTCTGTTACGAACTCTACGCGAAGCAAAAGCGCTAGTTAGGTAAACAGACTACCGTGTCTAGTACAAAATTCATTTAAGCGGAGGGGAGAGGGGGTCAGATAGAACAGCGAAATCTTAAAGGTTTGATTTTTGTAAATGTATTAAATGTATTTTGTAAAAGTCATAGAACAAAAGTTTTTGTTTATGATGTTAGTTATCCAGTCCTGGGAGGTTGTTAGTGTATTCTATAGTGTAAGTAAATTTTTTACGTTATTTTATTTAGTAGTTAAATAAAACTTTACTTTTTATCAACTTTACTACTTTACTCTTTTAACTACTTTACTTTTTGCACCATACAATAAACGTGTTTTTTTTTAAATATTGTACAGTAGTACGGAACCCTTCGTGTGCGAGTTCGTCTCGCAAATTGCCGCTTTTTCGTCTACTCCGAATGTTTACGAACACTTCTGAAAGTTACGTGAAGTTTCTGTTTAAATATTACGACGGTAGTTGGTAGGAACAATCAGATTTAATACCAGTCAAGGTGTTTGATGTCCGTGTCAGAAGTTTTCAGTTCGCCTTCACGTTGCACGCTTTTTGAATACTAAAGGTTTAATATCTTACTGAAATGGAGACTGAAAGGACCGCGGGAAAGACTTCGCCGCTTCGTTTTGTATTTCTTTTAGAAGACTTTTGAGTTGTCAGGTGGAAAAAATGAAATGTATTTCAAGAGGTGACGAAAGCTTTATATCTGGTTAATGCTTTGCAGCTGGTAGAAAAGGTATATGTATACAGCTAATGATTTTATTTACGCAGACAGTCATGACGCGATTCTGGTAGAAAAATGTCACATCAGCTATCTCCAAGTGAAATTCTCGTTTAAATCGGCCCAGCTGTTTTGGAGATTAGCCGGAACAAATAGACAGACAGACAAAAAAAAATTTTTTTGTTGTAAGTACCGTATGCACTTTTATATTAAAAAGAGATTACAAACAGACACTTTAATGATCTTTATTTGTATAGATGTATAGATCACATCTGCATACATTTGTGAAGACTAGTCGGATAGTCATAGTGCATACAGGACTCCTAGAATGTTGATGTGCTCATAAGGAAATGTAGTTTTATTATCATAGGTCTGTCTGTGTGTCAGTTGTCAAGTTCAATTCGATCAAAGACATTCAAATTCATTGTTACCGTCTCGGTGGATATTTCTTGATTTAGCCGGTATATTCTGTAAAAATATCACCGTGAAAACTTGGGTGAAATGAGCAGTCAATAGTGGCAATGCTTCTGTTTGTATTTTCTGTGCTTGTCCAAAATAAAATATTTTACTTTCTTTCTAGCATCAGCCGATCGATTCTGTAAAAATCTCACCGTGAAAACTTAGGTGAAGTGAGCTGTCAACAGTGTCAATTCCTAGCATTAGTTGGAATGACAGCTCACTCCACGCTCACTTCACCTAAGTTTTCACGGTGAGATTGTTACAGAATCGCACTGCAGGTGGAATGACAGCTCACTTCACCTAAGTTTTCACGGTGAGATGTACAGAATAGAACCGCTGGTATTTTTGTGCGACTAAATCTCATTGAACTAACCGCATCGTCGTCCCTTCGAATTAGAAAAGAGCAATGCTGCTTGGAGGTAGAGATATTATGTAGATACTCTACAACATAACATAACCACGTCTTGTTTCCTGAAGGGTTGGGCAGCGGTCCCTACAGCACACCCACATTTCGCCAGTTAAGTACCATCCATGTAATAGAGTGCGAGTCTATTGCCATCAACCGCCCACAAATCCAGGGCTGCTCCTGAGAAATTCCAGATGGAAATCCTATGACACTTTGCCCGATCTAGTAACCAAACCCAGGACCTCACGTTCAGCAGTAGCGCTTGCTACCACTAGACCAACGAAACAGCTAATGTAAATGAGTCAATTTGATAAACGTCCTGAATGCTGCTGAATGTTATATTCAGGTGCTTAAATCTATTCATCGTCGACACAATATGGTAATCTGGAATTGAAATCATCATAATGTTAGCCCATTGACTGACATAACAAACAGTTATTGCGCATATTGGATCATTGATTGCATGTATTATCTATGCTGTTTATGTCATCACTCGCACTTTTGATCAGCATGTATTTAATCGAACCTCAAATAATCCTCATTTAGCGCTCCTAAAGGTCTAATTGAACTCTAATATAATGATTGTGCCTCTTTTTGTGAGCTTCATATAATTACTAAATAGCCAAGTAACTGCGACCAACTAGGAATTATCGTGGTTGGTCTCAGTTCTAGCCTAATCGAACACATTTGGTCAGAGTGTCCTAGGTTAGTAACTGCGACCAATTGGGCTCGCGCGTGGTTAGTTACAAATCTAACGTAACCTAACCCGTTGATAGCAGATACAGTCGAAAATTAAAACCAAGCAAAATTTAAGCACAAACCAAAAAAAAAAACAAAAGGAAATCAAACAATAAAAAAAACCTAATCCGTTTGGTTGAGGTTTGGTTTTTGGTAAGCTTAGTTACTGCGACTAACTGTGCTAAAAGGCCAAAAAGTTTTTAGAAGTTCATTAATTTTAAAAAGCGTGCATAATTTGAAGGTCAATAAGTTTTTAGAGGTTCATTAATATAAAAAATTGTGCATCACTAGAATTCGAAAAATGCATATAATAGTGCATAATTTGAAGGTCAATAAGTTTCTAGAGGATCATTTAAATATTTCTCATTTTGATCCAAATGCTCCATTATTTGGGCAGCCATGAAAAATATTTGGGTGGCCTAATTCATAAGGTGACCCCGCGAAGCAATTTAAATGAACTAATTGTATGCAGTGTGTTCTGCTGATCTGAATTAAGTTTGGCAATTTAAATAAAGACCCTCACATATTAATGTAATGTTTGATGTTCCAGGCTGGGTTGCTCGAAATTCCGCGTAATCTGAGAAAGGGCTAAATTGAATGAGCATATAACCTTTTCCCAACTATGTATATTGGATTCGGCTTCCAGTCTAACCGGATGCAGCTTATTACGAGTATTTTACACGGAGCGATTGCCTATCTGACCTCCACAACCCAGTTCCTGGGTAACACGATAGTTACCCCTTGGTAAGACTGGTTGTCAGAGTTTTGGCCTTCTGACTAGGTAGTCAGTCAGTCGTCACAGGTGTGACGACTGTCAAAGATCTACGAATGACAGCCGGGACCGACAGCATAATGCGCTTTCTGATGCACAGGGGTGTCTCAGCTATAATGGATGGTCACCCATCCACGGGTCGTCCTCGGTAGCTGTTGCTTAACCTTGAAGATCGACCCGTGTGGCTGCAATAATTAAGCCACGAGCCCCCACTAAAAAGTACAACCTATTAGGCATTTAGATGCCTAATAGATTTAAATCTCAAGTAATCAGATTTAAATCAGAGGTATTTAATTGTCAGAAGACTAAAATATACTCGTAAATTCCAGTCAAAAGGAAATTTACCCAAACAGAAGTAAAAACTTCCTAATTTCTTCCGTTTAATTAATCAAAACTCAAGTCGGCTAAAACAAAAGCTGGATTTTAGTCTAGAATACTGCAAAAACACTTTTCTTCAATTATTTCCGGGAAACAAAAGTAAAACGACACTGATAAATGAGGTTTTTTGTGTCTTAGACTAATTAATTAGAGGCTGCGCTCGGATTGGGCAGCTCTGAAACTTCGTTAGGCAATACCTAGGTACACATGGATTTCTAAAAGAAGATTTTACTTTTATGTGTAACTAGCTTTTTCCCGCGGGTCCGCCCGCATGCCCGTCGGTAATTATCCAACGGAAACGTATAGACGCCAGCACAGCGAGCTACCTGAAACTATCAAATTTTCCCAATAAACCTTGAACCTTAATACTTTACTCGATAAAGTTGAAAATATATTAAAGAAATTTGACAGATTGTAGTAACTTGATGTGCTGGCGTCTGTAGTACCGGTATAAAAAGTATCCTATGTGTTAATCCAGGTTATCTGTGCGTCCAAATTTCATCCAAATCCGTTCAGCCGGTTTTGCGGGATTGAGTAACAAACATTCTGCATACAAACATTAACGTTTATAATACTAGTAAGAAAGTTGGGTAATAGTTATTATTATGTATAACCACTGTATAAGGGATTTGACGATTTTTTATACACTGTTTTAAACTTTCACGATCTATGAGATTTTCCTTGAGTCTGGTTTGCTAATGTAACTAAGCATAATATTAAGCAAAATACTAGGTAAGTAAAAAACAAGTAATACCTAATTAGTTAATAATAATAAAAAAATTATAACCTAACTTAATTAAAACTGTTCACAAACTAAAATATTGCGCCGAAAAATTCATCCGCATCGGTGTCGACTGGTAATGTACCCAAGAGACTGGCGGCATTGCCACGTTGTATGGCAATGCTTAGCCTCTGGTCAAGGTACAGTCAACAGCAAAAGTAGATGATCAAAATCAGAAATTCAATACTAATTAACGGAGTTCGCGTCAGAACTGTGTGGCGTCGAAGTGATTCAAAAGTATGACACTGAGTCTGACATACTTTTGAATCACTTCGACGCCACACAGTTCTGACGCAAACTCCGTTCATTAGTATTAAATTTCTGATATTTATCATCTACTTTTGCTGTTGACTGTACAAGCCAGTCCTTGGGTACTTAATATGATTCAGTATACACAGTGTTCCGGACGATATTCATAAACGTCGACCAGATCATCAGACCATGGAAATAAGCATTTTTCATTATGGATACATTGATGAATTCTTATTCCACGTGAAGTGTGCGATATATTATGATACCTACTTGAAGATTATTTTATTACGGTCACGGTTATTACTGTCTTTCAAAGAATTTAATGTCGGTGATACGGTATAGCGTAAGAATTACGCATTAAGCAATGCTGGTTCTTACTTTGGTGCCCAACGTAAATTAGTTATTTCTCTCTCTGTTTCTCTAATTATTTCAATTCTCCTAGTTCTCTTTCTTTCATTTTAAAGTTTCATAATATAATAATCTTCAAGTAGGTATCATAATATATCGCATACTTCACGTGGGTACCTATACACTGTAGAGCAGAGTTGTTCAGTCACCCAGGGGAAAATTTCACCGCTTGTAACGAGAGCATTTAGCGATATTCAATTGCGATTTTCCATTGAACACACACACACACACACTTACACAAATATTGGTTCTTTTTCAAAACATAATTTTTACAGTAAAATCTTCCCATTTTCATGGTTTATTTAGGAAATATTTGTTTGTTAATGAAATGTCATACTGGCTGCTAAGTTCTACTACACTCAAAAACTATACAAATAGATGTATTTTAGTACATTAGCACCACTATAAATCTTTTGTATACAAATTGAATATGAATGGCCCTCACCGTATCTAATGGGGAATTAATTGTACCCACATTTTTATTATTTTGTGTGGGGAAACACAATTATAAAGTGATTTGTTTGTTAATAACTTCGATGCGAGATTATCTATTGATTGTGGAATGTCTATTAAGTCTTCACTTAAAACCATATCTATGGATATGTATTTATACTTACGTACAGTCGCCAAAGGAGATAAGTAACCAGGATCGTCGGATATAGTTGAAGTTTAGTAAGAAACCGATGGATGTTTTCGAATGAAATTTAATTGGATTATTGAACTTTTTGTATTATATTAATTAAATTAAATTTTATACGAAAACATCAATCCCTTTCTTACTAAATTTCAACTATATCCGACGACCCTGGTTACTTATCTCCTTTGGTGACCGTACATAATTATTATAAATTGAGTGTCTGTCTGTGTGATCACGTTGTTCTTCTAAACAGATTTAGATGTAGTTTTCAGTATCATTTAGAGAATTTATTCCGGAAGGTTATGTGTATAATACACGAATATTTAACTTACATACAATAAAGAAATCCCGATATTTTTAAGTCTTAAAAATTGTCTGTACACTGTAACTGGGTCATTTGATAATTTCCCATCCTCAAAAAAAAAAAGGTGTAACGAAGAGTTAGTGAAAAAAAAGAAGGGTTAGAGTTTTGTCAGCAACCGTAATGCCAGACCAAGCCAAATTTTGGCTTCCTCTACGATACTTAGGTGCAACCTTATTTTCCATGTGTATGCTTTGTTTACAGAAAAAGAAGGTTAGAATATTGTCAGGCAAGTCTTAGCATCCCTCCCGAAACTTACAACCCTATTATCGCGCCTTCGCTACATCACCTTACCCACTTAATACCACGATAGGTACTCCATACTTACTATTCCTCGCAAGTGTAGGCGTTGACTGAGAGACGGGTTACTACAAGTAACTTGCAGTACCTGACTCTATGCGTCGCAGCGCCACGTACAGCTAATTTGTATGAGGAAACGCGCCGTCGCGTACTGAAATTACGTATTGGTAGGAGTACGAGCTACGATACGCTTATGTATTATAGTGCAAGCAAAAAAGCGCGCTACGTGCAGCTTTGGAAGCAAGAATTTGTTGGATTTAATTTCGGTTTTTTGTAGAGTGGGTTTACTTTAGTAGAATTAATCGATAGTGTTGAATTTACAGTAATGTTCCATAGGGAAAACGGCGGGGTAGTTGAGTAACACACAACCCGTAGCAATGGGTTTAATTTTGACGGTTCACCAACCTTCATTGTGTCATTTATGTTGTCGAGCAGACGTTTTTCGAACACGAAGCAATGGATTAGCCTATTAACTATCCTTCAAAATTATTCAGATTGAGGTTGATGGAGTGTTACGCAATTAGTAGTCACTTGAAATATCAGTTTAAAAATCAGCTTTTTATTATGTAAACTTCCCAGACAGTGGTATCGATATCTCACCACGTTAAAAATAAACAAAACAGATTTTCTCAAATCATACTTGAAGTAATAAAAAATTCAACGGCCGTACTTCCCGTTGACCTAGAATCATGAAATTTTGGCCAGAAGCAATGTCATGTAGCACAAGTAAAGGAAAAAATCCGAATACCGCAAATGTGTACGGACCTCTCGGTGCGCGAGCCCGACTCGCACTTGACCCGAATTATGATCAAACAAAACGTCACGGTAACCGATTCCTAACCAAAACTGTCCCCAATGATTAATGTGTACAACAACTGCTCCAACCGCCTAATATAAACACAGTTTCCCTTCGCGACTATCTGCCATTATCATGCCGACTCATCGGAAGTGGACGATAAATCTTCAATCAGATACGATTTATCTTATAAACCTACATTAACAGGGATTATTGACGTTTAGGAGACGCTGTTGTTGAGCCGTTAAGGAGAATAATTAGTTAGGTTCTGATTAAAATCTGACAATGGAGAATGTTGAAGTTTCTTTGAAAGTTGGCTGCAATAGGAAAGATTGTGATTTTGATATACATGTGGGATTAAAAGGGCTGAGGTCAGAAGAAAAGTAAAATGAATACGGTATACTGGTTTATTCATAAATAAACACATAAAAATACATCTTGTTAAAAATCACGTTTTAACGTCTTCTCTCCGTCATGCAAAAGCTGACTGTCATTCTGCCTTTTTAAATACCTCATCCTAAACATACATACGTCTTTGGCATAATTATGTCATCTGTCTCACTTACACCTTAGCATTCAGTACTTTCAAACAATCATGCATTCAGATGCATTCATCAACGTTTCATTCCTACATTCACACGCTCTTTTGGTACCTTTTACGCAAACTCACTTCGCTCAGTGTACCCTACACAGCCTACCAATAATCTAGTTGATATTGCATATAGTATGTTTGAAACATACCCGTTTATTCATAAATGTTATTTAACGTTATGTAGTGATTAGCGAGTGTTTAACCATACATGTTTGACGTTCAAACGTCACCTAACTTTAATAAATAAAATAATAAAAATATTTATTGCATTAAAGGGTATTTGTGGTAGGTACGTACATATTAAGGTTATTAAGTAAGCGTAGAACTTATACTAACAAATATTTGTAGGGGTAAACTACTGTTCTCCTAGCTAGGTAGCTGTGCAACCTGTATTTATACATATTACGTCACCTAACTTTAATCAGCGTTCATATTATGTAAACCCCATTATCTCCAGAAATGTGAGAGTAATGATATCGAGAATTAATGCAGGGTAACAGCAAAGTGATCGGAAGTGACCACAAGCCAGGAAGTAAAGGGCAATGACCTGATGAGGGTTGCGGGAAGCCATTGTGTGCTGCGACCCAAAGTTCTGGGAAGGTTTAATTTTAGACAGACCTCTTTCCGCCAGTGCACTGCGGTGTAATGAGGGAACAAAAATATTGTTTACTCATAAAATATTGTTTGACTTGATACTTGGTTAAAAAAGACTCGGCTGTCTCCGTGAAGCAAACTTTCTACGAATTTAGCAAACTTGACGATGGTCAGTTTACTTGTTTGTTTGTCTTTTAAACTGGGCCCGTTATTTAAAACGTTCAAAATTTAGTCGCAGTCTCATCTCGGCGACAAACAAATGTCAAAAACTTGTCAAAATGTATAGGGAAATTAGACGTATTTTTGACAGATTGAGACTGAGATCAGACTGTGAACGTTCTTAGAATTACGAGAATTACCCCTCTGATGAGTTTAAAAGAAAGCAAGTAAACTGATTTTCACAATAATTACATACTAGCTTCTTCCCGAGACTTCGTCTGCGTTTACCGAGATAAAAGTATCCTACAAGTAAATCCAGGTTATAAACTATCTGTGTGCATAATTTCATCCAAATCCGTTTTGCCGTTTTTGCGTGATTAATTAACAAACATCCAAACTTTCACATTTCTAATAATATTTGCAGGATATTAAATGAACTTTCTAATAATTGGTGCCAAGATCAAAAAAATATGAAGTAGGATAATCAAGCCACCGTATGTGTACTCCAGACTTCACAAAAATCGTTTACCTCTTGTAAACGATTTTTGTTAAGTGATTAAGTAACAACATTCACTATAACAAAAATACTGCATCATCGAGATTTCCCAAAGGGTTGAAGGGATCACAAATGTAGCCTTCGATTTACATGGAAGCAAAAATCGCTACGTCATAGTTTCAGAGTGCCTTCACATCCTGCATTCAGCCAGAGTTTTAGGCCTTAGTGGAACGTATAAATATGCAGTGTCCGCGCAACGCAAACGCAGCGTCAACGTGACGTGGTTTTCG
The DNA here is from genome assembly GCA_949629185.1 of Apamea crenata. NCBI lineage: Eukaryota > Metazoa > Arthropoda > Insecta > Lepidoptera > Noctuidae > Apamea > Apamea crenata. The sequence goes on along the minus strand of OX451366.1, from coordinate 7,639,393 downwards.
ATACGGCTACAAACAAATAGCAAAATCAAAGGTAATATCCTGCCTGAAAAAATGGACTCAATGTTCCAATTTTGAATTGTTTCCTTTTTCAAATCTACGAATAGAATAGCAAGCTTCTGTGATGCATTTATTTTTCTGTTGGTTCAAGCGATGGTGCGTTCACTCTTCCATTATTTATTGAAGTGACATTGTAGCTATTTTTTTAAACAAAAATGTAAAGACTAAAGTCTGTTGTTCATTGTTTTTATTTTCTCAGTTAGTTTTAATCTTAATCATGGTCTGGCAGTTTGAGTAATTTATGCGGCCTACCCGAATATCCTTTCTTTGGTATTGTTCGTCGATTCGTTGAACTTCTTTAGTTTTGAGTTGAACTGCACGATTACGGACAAATGCGTGCACTGACTGGACAGGTCCACTCAATCTGTGTGGTTGTTTCTTCAAAAGACCATTTCAGACATCTATCTTCATAGTTTTCAGAAAGAAACAAAGAAATACATTTATTTCGGCAAACATGACGCATAAAAAAGAACACAAACACACAAAAAAAAATAACAGGTTGGGGGTTGTGGGGGTCATGACCCCCAAAATCATTCAAGCTGTCGAGAGTCTGTATGATTTACTTGCCTTAATAACTTAAGTTACTAACTTACTACTTGATGACCCACGCAAAACGGCCAGCGCTCAGCATAATGCTAAGCACCCTATACGAGACAGCGGCAGCCGGCGTTGACGTTGTGACGTCAACCAGTGCAGCATACAATTAGACATGAATAATAACAACAATCAAAATTTATGAAATAAAATAAACCAGTGCAGCATACTATCAGACACAAACATAAAAACACATGATCTAACCAAGATTATGTCTGGATTTAAAAAGAGACTGACCTGAGTTTGTTTCGGCATTTCTTCTCAGAGTAGTCAGATAGAAAACACCTACCCCTCATCTAGTTTTTTAAATATGATTGATAAGTAAAAGTGTTTGTAGTTTGTACAAACCACCTTACCGAAATAAAATCATTTATCAAGAGTTTCTTTGTAAGGTATTTGTAACTTTTCTACTTAAAAAAAAACGGGTTGCACTCCGGGAGTGCCAGCAGAAGTGAAAACTTGAATATTAACGTTGTGCATTTTTGATATTTTGGAATGCGGTCTACTCTCCCTCCGTCTTACGAATTTTCGATCAGGTCACATGTCCTGACGCGAATTTAACATTTTTTACCCATCACAAAAAAGTGCACAACGGCGCTAAAGAAGTTTTCACTTCAAAAATATATGTATTTAATAAAACTTACTTAAAAGAACACATTAAGGTCATCTTTTAGTACAAAAACATCAACAGAAATAGTTTGTCTTTGTACAGACGTCAGCACATCAAGCTACAACAATCTGTCAAATTTCTTTAATAGTCTTTCATCTTTATCGCTAAAACATTAAGGTTCAAGGGTGATTGGGAAAATTTGACAGTTTCGGGTAGCTTGACCTGCTGGCGTCTGTACTTTTTAAAGCTTTCTTATAGACAGATAGAAATCTTACGCAAATTAAACTACAATGCGACATGTCTTCTCACGTTGGCGTAATAATCTTGGTAAATATAACAGAAACCATTTCTAAGAAGAAGTACTTGGCTCCATTTTGCAAGATACATTTTTACATAATATTAAAGTAGAAAACTAGCTGTGCCCGCGACTTCAATCGCGTGCATGTTGGAAAACAAATTGGATATCATGGGTTTTATTTTCTTTGCGCGCAACCCTAATTATGTTTCTAAAATAAAAGTAGCTTAAGTTACGCCTTATAACATCAGCATCATCCGCCAGTGCAATTCTCGTCAAAATCGGTGTTGCTGTTTCGGAGATTAGCCGGAACAAACAAACAGACAAAAATAAAAAAAATAGGATTTTATATACATTTAGTACAACGCTGTTATTTTGACATTACAGACACTTCAATGTTATTTATTTGTATGTATGTGTGTATAGATAAGACAAAATACAGACTTGTGAGGTCTCAGCTTAAGTAATACTTTATTCTGACAATCGTGTGCTTGAAATCACTCAATAGATAAGTAAGTAGATTATGTTTTCTTTGAACAGAGGATCAAAGCGGGTCAGAAGAGCTAATGTTTTTATTTTTGTTTCGCTCATTTTTCGATCTTCAATATATTCCTTCGGGATACCCCAATTATGTTCCTTTTTTGGGATTGGTCTAGATCGTGTTGAAACAGTAAGAAAACTTAACTGTGTAAGTACTAACAAGTTACATTTGATTTCCATAGATACAGGTCCCGTCACGTAAAAAGAACACTGGCAGTTTGCCTGCGCACTGAACGATTTATCGATCAAATTGGTAATTAAAGTACCTATTATGATTCTACAATAAAACAATTACACTTATATTATAAAACAATAGCCTACTACTTTAGGACGCAAGTATACGCGTCCGGAGACACATCCTCTCCACTATCGCTCAGCGTCCTTATTACGTGACGACAACTGTACTTAGTCTTGCACATATGCACCAGCTTTCCTGGATGCATAAAAGGAAAACGAGTTTTGTTAACCAGGTAGAAAACTTTAAATGAGCACAGGAATATGGGACAATACATATCATGAATTGGAGATCCTCAATGTGACGAAACGTCAAAAGGATGTGGCAGTAAAAGGATCAGGCATGTACTATTCCGTTTGTGTTCACAATTTCGCTGTGATGGACTGCTCCCATGTAATCCGGCTCACCCGTTTTCCATGGTTGTTTTAGCAACGCTCGACACTGCTGTGCGATATAAAGATGAAAAAGCGACTATCTCTCTTTCCTAGACCTGTACTGGTAGTAGTACTGGGAAAAGCGATGGAGATGCGTCTTTAATATAAATGTTACACCACTACGGACTGGCATCGAGCAATCGAGACCTTTTCATGAAGCGTTTCCAGGACCAACTATAGATTCTATACCAAGAAAAGCGACTGAGTGAGTTGCGTCTCTGATAAAAATGTTGCAACAGGTTTTGTCAGAGAGCTTTGGCAAATTTTTATGTAGCTTTTTCTTTTACTAGACCCCGTAAGTTGCACGAGCGAAACGAAACCCCTGCTAATGAAAGCCAAACCAATTCTAATGTTTTGAGCTTAGATGGCAGGGATGACAAGAAAATTAGATGAGCTGGACTCCTTTAAAAAAGATTTATCCTTGGCAGTTCTGGACAGAGAGAGGTGGAAAGAGAGATAGGCCTTTGCCCAGCTGTAAGACATTAACGCCTAATAAAAAAAATAAAAAAAGTTTAAAAAAATATTACTTATGCTAAAAGATTACATAGGGAGAAAGGCCTCATCCCAGTAAGAGAATCGACGCTTATTACAGAAAGCGGATGCTCCATTTCATACGTCATTCATCTAAAGGATAATTAACTGAACATTATTTAATATCACGTTACTGTAAAGATTGTTATTTACAATACAAATGATTGACGATCGCTAATTGCGAATTGTTTGCGTCATCGTGACGTCATGAACGCATCGCCCGGCTGATTGCGATCGGATTGCGTTGCGACATCAAATTATACTTATTGAACGTCGTTTTCCATATTCGTTAAACTTTAACAAGTATTTCTTATCGACATTTAAGTTTCGTGTGATTACTTACGGTAATGGAAAACTCGATAATTCAGCGAACTATTGGCTACGGTTGGTCAATACAATTTCTTTGTTCAGTCGCCTTTCCGTTCTTTGTTGGACTCGGACCAATTGAGTGGCAATTGTTTTGTTTTTCGTTTGTTTTGTGCAAAGGGCCTAGAATGGTACCTTGAGGTATCCCTTCTTGTTGTGAATGTGAAAAAAAAACAATATTGAAATCAAGTGCTATTACATGAACATTTCGACTGACTCAATGTAACAGAGGATTCTCGAGGAGATTATGAATGAAGTGTTCCAAAATCCTTCATCAACTAACTTACGACCAAAGCGAAAGCAAACGGAAGGACATTTTGTTTCCAACCTCCAGTTTCTGTCGGCTTTTTCCTGAATTAAATCTCGTGACACGTGACCCGAAATCTGCAAACGCAACAAAGGATAGCGCCAGGTACCTAAAGCCCTGTCCGGAGTAATAGACCTTTCTGTTGCCACATTAGGGTGGCCACACGACCCAAAGGGATCATGAAGATTAGCGACAACTTCGAAAACGGCCTTCTGTTATTTTATAATTTGTAATTTAATAATCTTACCCCAAACTTTAATTGAGATCCTAACTTTTGAACAAACGTTTTGTTTTTTGATTACTTTGTCTTACAACTCACTCCCGTGAGTTGATTTAGAAGAATTGTGTTTTAGTCTCTGACTTATTATTATTGTATAAACTGTTGAAGCTTTCGTTCTGAGGAATGATTAGTAGATGAAGTTTTATCTTAAGGATAACACACAGAAGCCTGTATACCAGTAGTTTTATAAGATAGAAGAGGATAAATAATATTTTTAGGAAACTACTTAAAATTCATTTTGCATATGTAGCGTAAAAATAGGTTTCATGTGAAACTTTTCATAAAGAAAATAACAATACACTTTGTTTTAAGATACTTTCGGAGTTTTGGCTATTATAGACCGGGAACACCTTTTCCTTAAAATCTTAGCCTTTCATAGAACATGGCTGACGTCATTTGCCACATTATCATACACAAACCACGTCCAATATAGGGTTAATAGATTTATGACATAGATTGCTTTCGACTAGTTCGTAATAGCGAAGTAATCGCTTCGGGCTATTATTGCTCTCTCTGATTGCCCTCGCAAACTGCGTTTTTAATGTTCCGTGTTTTAAAATTGATTTTCTACTGCCTTTGCAGAAATGTAAAGCGAATTGTGTTGTTGTTATTAGGTATGGTTTTATTTATATTGATTGTGAAGTATTTTATGGGGTCGAAAATGACTTTTAGCTATGGTTATTATGGATATAAGTATAAATACTATAATTAGTTGGTACTGTAATAAGTAGGTAATCATGTTAATTTTAATAAGAAGACCAAGAGTGAACAGGCATCTTCTGGGCACGCTCGTTCCATCACAGACCTTGACGCCACAACCTCATCAGTCATCCATCGCTTTCCAGCAGGCGTGATCGAAGTCAAGAGCACCCAAAAAAAAAATAAGAGCTATTTCTACATATTATACTGAAATATTAATATGAAACTATATTGCTGTCGATCTACATCAACTGATAACATAATATAGAACACTCAGTGGGCCTAGACAAATTGATTTTGTATCAGCAATAAGGCCTAGCACCACGGTGTTATTTTTTGCGACACGATTTTGGAATCGCATACCAGCCGCGTGGCGCGGCGTGCGATTTTATCAACGCAGTGCAAGCGAGACCATACAACTTCATATGCTAAACACTCTTCCGAAAATCGCTTCGCGGCCAGCGATTGCCACTTGTCTAAGCCTCCAGCGTGGTGCTTGGCAGTCGGCTTACGTTCATCGATCCTCCATCGATTGAGGTTTGAGGCGAACAATAAGTATCGACTGATCGATGTGGATCGGCTGCAATCTATTGCACCTATGCTATTATAAGACAATCGAGACGATTTTGTTTTTATTTAATAGTGTTTATATCGATACCCATCATGTCTCAAGGGTTTTGCTAGCTAATTTAATTTAATCCTGTAGTTGTTAAAAGTGTGTGTTTAATATAAAACCTAAACAGTAGGTATTTAAAATAAAGAGTAGCTGTATAAAGCCGTGCCTCGGAAAGCACGTTAAGCCGTTGGTCCCGGCTGTCATTCGTGGATCTTTGACAGTCGTTACGGGTCGTCAGTAGCCCGAAAGTCTGACTACCAGTCTTACGAAAGGGTATCGTATTACCCATTAACTGGGTTGTGGAGGTCAGATAGGCAGTCGCTTCATGTAAAATATTGGTATTCAGCTATATCCGGTTAGACTGGAAGCCGACCCCAACATAGTTGGGAAAAGGCTCGGCAGATGATGACTAGCTGTATAAAGCCCGCCTGGTCGGAAAAGCTTCGATTTAGCTACAGGCGCCCGCAGCGAAAACACTTTTTATGATTTAAAATTTAAATTTCCTGACAGATAGAACGACATATTTCACCGACAAACTTTTGAATGGTAGTTTAAAAGAAAATTCCACTTTCTTTTCCAGTTAAAGTCTATCTTTATCTTTCCTATGGTTGTAGTCCTACAATGTAATGAATAGCATTTTAAAGAAGATGACTTGAGTACAATAATTTATAATAATGACGGAATATTTAGTAACTTTTTTTAAAAATCGTAACGCCCCCTTTGTGTATGGCATGGTTTCCTTACGGTAGAAAAAACATGTTCGTCAACAAGCTACCCTATTGATCCATACAACTGTGTCTACACACCGTAGTGGTGAATAAACCGTAGTTTTTCACGATAATTAAAGCGTGTGTGTACAAAGGTCTTAATAAGGTTTTTCCAGTACCCACATAATCATGTTCAACCAAAAACTGATGACATAAAATATTATAATGACAATAAATTTCATAGAAAACCGCATTTTGTACCTGTAACAAAATGAAATAGAATATCATCTACATAGTATTCCCAATTGTAGTTGCCATTGTAAATTCAGAGAAAGCAAATATAACACGCTGGATGGAACAAAAGACGTTGTTTCAATTAAACTGATTACTGCTGTTTCAACAAGTCTACATTTATTATTGTGCTGAACAATACCTAAGTAAGATTATTTTAAATCTGTTTTGTTTACGAACTCATTGTAAGAGGTAGTTTGGTAGTCTTTAAGACTTTCCTTTTACTTACCTACTTTAGTATTTATTAATGTTTTAGTTTCTACTACAGCAGTTCTTACTTTTTCTATAGAAAAAGTTCTCAAAAGTAGTTTTGTTTGTGTCTTCCTCTGTAAAGAAAATTAAGGAAATTCTCAAGATGTTATAGTCGAGATGTTTCCGTAGACATGCTGGAATTTAGATTGAAAACTTAAAACACGTTAGCAGCGATTTGTGTGCAAAGTACTAGGAGGTCAGCACACCCGAGGAGATTATAAATGCGGGGTGCAGGGTTGCTAGGCGACCCGAGAGGCGTCGGCGACGCGACGGCGCGACGTGGCGGCGCGACACGTGACGCACCCGACACCTCTCGGCTGCATTGTCCGTTCATGCTACCCCATGAATGATTTTTGATGCTTTTACGGATTTTTACGATAGCATGAATAGTGTATTCAGTTTTGAAAGCTAGTTTATAGCGAAACGGAAATAGCCACGGATAAAAACATGTCAGTTCTTTTTTTCCGTCGTTCTTTCATAGACGGCTTACCTTTGCTTTAGGTACGTATATCAGTCAAATACAAATTCAGCTGTCACTAAAAAGGTTAATCCTGACAGTAGGTTAAGGGCTAGCAATACAAATATGTGACCCTTACCCTCATTACCTGCTAACTACTTCGATAGATCTCCCATACAAATAAACCCATGGAAGTTGATGGAGGTCGGTCCAACACTGGCCACTGTGTACGGGTATTTAAATGTTGGGTAAGCGTAAAGGTAAGGGAAGAAATCATAATTTTGACAGTTGGATGTCACTTTGACATTGTAGAAAGGTGAAAACGTGGAACTAAATGTAGGTACTATATAGTACAATAATATCATTGAGTGCCTCTAAAGAATTCTACAAGTTTGTTAAGGAAATTATACTGTATATATGTAAATCATAAAACAGAAAATGTATGTCTGCGGGCACGTAAGCGGGCACGCCCTTTATGCCTGGAGGTTTTTATTCAGGCATTTAGTTCTGTTTACGTTTTTATTATTTATTTCTGCTTGAGTATAGTATTCAATGTTTTTGTTGGCATATTGGTGTGTGCTAGGTAGTTTTGTGTTTCGTGATATTAATTTTTTAGGTACTATTGTATAGAATAAAGTTCTTCTTACTGAACACACAGCTGTGCTGCTGGGGAGTTTGTTGCGCAACTTTTTCTTCCCAGCTAAAGCACGGTAAAGTGGTGAGGGGCGGGCTTTTTGGGGGACTGTCTTTTGTAATTGTTGACATTCATAAAGTGCTGATTCTCAGCGTAGTTTGAATAAATGACTTCTGATTTTGCCTGTTAAAGTCAGCTGTTGACTACAACATGTAAATGTCACAAAAGATTTGCAAACGACAGTTTTGCAAATGTCTTTTAAAGTGTAACAGTGACTATCTCATGGGACACCATGAGATAGTCAGTGTTAACGAAAGTGTAACTAAAAACAGTGAACAAAAACGTTCAAACTCACCCCTTTTTTTTGGATGGGAAGTCATCAAATGACCTCTCCCGCTCTGGGCTGAGCGGAAGGGCGTATCAGACTTTTACTGACTAAAACCCACCCGTGGTGTTCCTTCAGTTGCCTGTGGTGCCAGGGGCCACGGTATCTCTTTAGAACAACCCGCGGCCCTGGCAGTTCAAACTCACCCCTTGCATATTCATTTTCACTTCACAAATACATGTTTCCCTACTTACGAAATCTTAACAACTTGAATTGCAAAATAGACTATCAACATTCCAGTAAAGGGTAGTCAGATCTATAGATAGTATTTGAATAGGCTTCAGTTCTAAAAGTAAATTGATGTTAATCATCCCAATTGAAATTTAATACGGTGATGCTTATAAAATTAATCAAGCCATTGATAACTTTTCTATTTGGTTTTGGTAGCTTTGCTTTTAAATGGTTGGCGGTAGCTAACAATTTCAATAAATAACTATTTTTTTTTACAAAAAAAAAAAAGAACAACCGACTTCCAAAAAAACACTATAAAGTGAAAAATAACTTTAATATCGGAAGTCGGTGTCTTTGGATCTGTATTTTAGTTATTTTACTCTGTTCTGTTTTTTTTGCAAAAGTCTTTTTTTTTTCACGTTTTAGTTATAGTATACCACTAATTGCTATGTAAGCACGTCCTGACAGGAATTATTATAATATCATCAAAATACGCGAAGTGGAATAATTCGTATTATTGAAGCCCCAAAAACTACTCAAACAAAGTTAATAATAACATTTATATGGGACCACCACGCAACCTTCGTCTCATCATCATTTCAGCCGAAAGACGTCCACTGCTGTACATAGGCCTCCCCCAAGCACCTCCACTTCGACCGGTTCTGTGCTTCTCGCATCCAACGGGTTCCTGCGGCCTTCACAAGGTCGTCGGTCCACCTTGTGAGAGGCCTTCCAATGCTACGTCTTCCGGTACGCGGTCGCCACCCCTTCGCCATAACCTTCGTCTGCCAAATGAAAAAAATATTTTAAAAAATCGGTCCATAATTGAAAAAAAAATGTATATATTTAGACGAACATATAACCTACTCCTTGTTTGAATTCGATTAAAAAAGGTCAGAGTTTAGTCTGTGACAGGTTAAAATTTATCATTCCCAGCCTTTTGGACACTTTCCTCGCTGACAGCGATGCGGACGAATTTTTTGATGCCTTATGATTCTTTACTGTTGTTTTGTTTTATATATATGTTCATATTATTATTTTAATGTTATGTATGTTATTGTTATGTATGTTACGTAAATATTGTAGTATATATTATTATGTAGTGACCTTATTGGTGATGTTCTTAAGAATGGTCAAATGCGGAGTGCTCACAACCGAAGGATGGCAGGCGTGAATTTATTTATGTGTATTTATATAAAACCCTTTTTGTACCGTAGCACAAAACATCGATCACAAGACCATTTTAGTGTCTCCCAAAATATCCACCATTAGTGGGACACGTCATTTGAATCAGGCACAAGTCAAATGCTTGAAGGTTTTTAATTAAGCTCAGTAAGCTCCTATAATACTGTCGAAAGTGTTTTCATTGAAATCCAAAAATAAAAATTCAGAAATAAATGAAAAGAGTTTTATATTTGTTGAGGAAGTAAATGAGGTTAAACAAAGTGTATTTAAGTGTTCTTTGTTATGGTGTAGGAACCGCTTTGTTTTTCCCAAAAATTAGGTTAGTTTACACGTGTTATGCGATGCCCGTTGCCCGCTGCCCGTTGGATGCGAGAAGCACAGAACCGGTCGAAGTGGAGGTGCTGGACATAGGCCTCCCGCCTATGTTCAGCAGCGGACGTCTTTCGGCTGAAACGATGATGATGATGATGCCACGTGTTATATAACACGTTTTTTTTTTTACTTTTCAGAACAATAGTTTATCGAATACTTAACATGAAGTCATTGTGACTTCTTCGTAAAGAGCACATATCAGAGGGGCAATTCTCGTAATTTTAAGAACATTCACAGTCTGATCTAAGTCTCAATCTGTCAAAAAATATTTCTAATTTCCCTACATTTTGACAAGTTTTTGACATTTGTTTGTCGCCGAGATGAGACTGCGACTAGATTTTGATCGTTTTAAATTACGAGAATTGGCCTTCAGATACTAGCCTCTGCTCGCGACTTCCTACGCGTGAAATTTCTTGTTCCCCCAACCGCTCCGTCGCATCGCATCGCCTACCCACGCATTTACTGACTTTTACTATTTTTGCTCGGCTCTTACGGGTTCTAGCGTGATGTTAAATAGCCTATCAAATGCAAAAGGAATTTTTCAAATCCGACTGGTAGTTCTAGAGATAAGCGCGTTTAAACAAACAAACTCTTCAGCTTTATTATCAGTAGATATTTATTAGTATCAATAGATTCGACTTTTCATTTTCATTTCCACAAATAGTTTTCCGAGAATCGAGAAATAAATCCACAATCCAGCTGTGATGGAATATTTTTTTTAAAAAGCCAGCCACCCCCACACTAGGAATTTCTCCTGTGTCGTGGGTGCGTTTACAGACATATAAACTCACATACACAAACAGCCTTAAACGAATGCCTTATATGAATCTCACTTATGCGAAGCCTTATATGAATCTCACTTATGCGAAGCCTTATATGAATCTCACTTATGCGAAGCCTTATATGAATCTCACTTATGTTCTTTGATGAAACTTTGGTTCCAGCGAATCATCTTTACAAAGCGACGACTTAACCTAGTCTATTTTCGTCTGAAAGTAGATTTTCGTGAACCCCTTCCTCCCTATAAACAGAGAAGTTAGTTCACACAGAGTGACTAACAAATGAAGGGCAAGTAATTGAGAAGACTATTTGAGAAGAATATGGGGTATATTCTTATAATAATAATAATAATAATATTTATTTGCAAGAAATACATTTTTACAAGGAAGATCTTATAGCCTAAAAGTCATTGTATTCTTCTCTTATAACCTTCGAGATTATTATTGGGAAGAAAATATATATTTGTAAAAGATAACCATAATCTTGTATATGTCCAATAGTGATATTTTAAAGACTTTAATGATGATTCTTCTGGATTTTTTTAAAAGCCTTTAAAATCTAAATGATGCTGACAGAATTTTAACTGTCTCTTAGCTGACTGTGTTACCGCCCCTAGCACTACTCTACACCTGTCAGTGCGGTGGAGTTTCTTGCCCATTCTTCTCCATACGAAACCTACCATTTGAAAGAGGCGACGAGATTTTACTGTAATTTTTGACGTTAAAAAGTGCCTTTTATGTGCCTATTTGAAATAAATGCTTTGACTTTGAGTGCGACAGTTCTCTCAGTGAAACTGACAGTGTCAAGGACGCATTTTCTCTTCGGCCGCAGTCTAATGCACATTAGCACTCCATGCCACTACTCCGTGGCAATAGGCAAGAGACACGGGAAGTGGTCTCGGTAACGGGGTGTTAAGCACAGTGATTACGCCACCCAGTTTGCATACAGTGCTGTTACCAACTCAAGTTAGCAAGCACTTCGAAAAGTTTCCTTCCAAATTGCACTTGCATGTTCCTTCCCGATATACTTAGTAACGGGAAGTTTTTTAAGTAGGTAAATTAGTTTTAAAAGTTTTTCATGTATGATGGCAGGATAAGTGAAAATCTTTAAGGTAAGATTGTGGGATGCGGAGCTGATTCAAACTTTTCGATACTACCAATATTGAACTTTAATACGGATCTAGACACTTATAGACACAAATCTCGACATCAAAGCCATCAGCCGATCGATAATGTAAAAATCTCACCGTGAAAAGTTAGGTGAAGTGAGCTTAGAGTGAGCTGTCAATAGTGTCAATCCCTAGCATTAGTTGGAATGACAGCTCACTCCACGCTCACTTCATCTAAGTGTTTCTACATATTATTTATATTATATTATATACATACGTATATCCACATTCACATTAATCGCACTGCTGGTCCGATATATCAATTTTTGCAACTTTTCAGGAGAGCGAAACAAAACATTGAAAATAAATAATTGTTCTACAATTTTGAAGATTACACACACAAACACGGAAGACGGAGAACACGGCTATAATTATAATTATAGCAGTGTTCTTAGCTTAATCCACAATTATTTATTTTCAATGTTTATTTTCGCTCTCCTGAAAAATTGCAAAAATGGATATCAAGCCAGATGGCTCTGATGTCGAGAAATATTTCCCAAAGGTATCTGAAGTGGTTTACTAGGTTACCTTGTTGTTGCAAAAATTCTATAGCCTCATAATAAAAAGCATTTTCGCATTTTCCTTTAAATCGAAAAAAGAAACTGAGCTTTATACTTTAACGAATTTGAGGTACACACACACCTTTGCTACCTGTTACCTGCCAAAGCCACCATGATCCAAACTTCATGATCGGGGATTGTCCTTTCCTGTATTGGGGACATACACAGAGAAACTTTCAGCATTTATAAAACAACGAAGGTCAGATCGTAGCGGGCTCTTGCTCTAAAAGTAGGTATGGTGCTTATATTTTTTTATAATTTTTGCCCGTCTGTTTGTTCCGGCTAATCTTCGAAACGGCTGGACCAATTTTGACGAGACTGGTGTTGTAAGAAGTAACATAGGCTACTTTTATTTAAGAAAAAGAAATAGCACGTTTCCGTGGGATGATTTCCGACATCTACGCGGGACAAGCTAGTAAAATGAATACAAAAACAAGTTTCCAAACCAAGCTGACAACGCTGAGTTAAAATATTTTCAAAAAAAAAAGGAAAAAAATAAAATAAAGAAAAACATTTTTTCACAAAACTAAACGTACTTGGAATAAGAGAGAGGATATCTTCCAGTACCCATCATCCACTACATCCAAACTACAGTTTCCTTTTGTGACATGAATCAAAACCACAATTATCATCATCACAGTTGGTCCAAGGTCCCCAAGGTCCAATCTATAATTTTTAAGATAAGATATTGTAAATCTGCACCATTTTTATAAATAAACGTTATTATTATTATTATTAATGTTTCCTATTTATTATTATTGTTATTGATATTCCGCAGCTCTTCATTAATTTGCGTTACATTTATCATTGAAGCCTTGATGGCCATTAATTTGTTTCCTGCGGATGTATTGTAATTAATTGCAGAATAGATCTACTTGAATATGAGTATTTATGCACTACGACGTCGGGGACAGGGTGATGCGCCTCAATTGGAGTTGGGCAGGACATCTACTTAGACGAGGAGATGGCCGATGGAGAAAAGCTGTGAGTGAATGGTGGCCAAGGATAGGCCAAAAAAACCGGTTGCACTCCGGGAGTGCCGGCAGAAGTGAAAACTTGAATATTAACGTTGTGCATTTTTGATATTTTGGAATGCGGTCTACTCTCCCTCCGTCTTAAGAATTTTCGATCGGGTCACGTGTCCTGTCGCGAGCTCCGCTTACGAATTTTCGATCAGGCCACGTGTCCTGACGCGAGTTTAACATTTTTTACCCATCACAACAAAAGTGCACAACGCCGCTAAAGAAGTTTTCACTTCAAAAACCAGAGCCTTCCAAAAGCGAAAAAAAAGGAAGGCTTAAAAAGGGAGGCTTATACCCAGTGGGTGATTCAGGCTAAAATGATGATGATTACACTGTATAGCAAAATAAAAACAAGGAAATCTTCGCTTTATCACGTTTTTTTTTTTTTTAACTCAGCAAAAGACACGAACGAATATTATTTTTATTATTTAAAAAGGATTACGTCGTGACGCTGACGTGACGTCTTTGGTGTTCGAGCCCTATAATAAATTTAATGTATTCTTGTTACGCGTCGATTAAGATACGTTTGCAAGCGTTCCTAAACTTACGTAACTAGATAAATACAAGGACGTCCTAAATGGGTAATTGGCACCAAGTCCATTCGTTATTAGAAAGCGAGATAATAATTTAAATTACAGTTAGATCAACATTGTAAAAATGGTAATATACGGCTAACTGGTAGTAATATCAACTCTACTGAAAACTAAGCTACAAGATAAATACGAAAATCCGGTCTTAGGCTCCACACTGACAATCGGAAGGCTCCTCGCTGACCGGAATCAGAACCCTCTTAAATGTGCAGGTCGCGCGCAAAGTTATGACGGCACGGTTGGAGCGGTGGTTAAGCGATTGACGCGGGTTCGATTCCCGCACGGAGCAAATATTTGTATGGTCTACAATTAGTTGCTCCGGGTCTGGCTGTTTGTGTATGTTAGGTTATATGTCTGTAAACGCACCCACGACACAGGAGAAAAAAAAAAGTGTTGTGTTGGGTTCGATTCCCAACAAGAAGCTTGTAGACGTCTGGTACTAGGGTGGCGAGTAGGGCGAATTCTAGATCGCCTTACAGTCTTCGAACAAATCGAGTCTTCATGAAATTCGCCTCGAGGCCACTTTTCACTGATGTACAATTCGTTTATTTTCGGGAACACTGCCTATTACAAAGAAAAGAATGGAATAAAATTTAGGAAACGATAAGAACTTTTGAATAATCAATAGGAAAGCAAACATACCCTTGGATCCAATGGATGACCGCACAGAACTCGGTCGTTCAATCCGTTATACACTCTTGTGAAAGCAGAAATAAAAAAAATTAGACTTCCGTCCTGTGTACAAAAAATCCTTCCAATGAAAAATCTCGGTATGAAAAGACATGATGACACTTTTAGATTCAAAATTCAAAACCAATATGAAGAAAAAAACCTTTCTGGTTAAAAATAAGGTTGGAATTCTTATAAAAAAAGGTTTCGAGATAAAATTATAATGTAGCATTTGCCAATGCTGCAACTGGTACAATATTATATATACCTAATTGATAAAGAAACCGATGGATGTTTTCCAATAAAATTTAATTTAATTAATGGAAAACAAACAGTTCATTTATCAAATCAAATTTCAACCGAAAACATCCAGCGGTTCCTTATGGATGATTTCCACCAAACGGCTCGCATCAGATCTACTACGGACCATATCCAACGACCCTGATTATTTATCTCTTTACCAATTCCACAAAATCAAATTCAACTATAATTACGAACCAATTTACTCGAAAATGTACCGACAAAGAGAAATGCCAAAACTAGACATACAATAATAATATAAACGTATAGATATGCGACAATTGATTACACAGTATTAGTGCTATTAGATAATGTTTGACTTTGGCATGTAATTACAAGCGTTGATTAAACGATTCACGCTGTCGTACTATGATCGAGCCTAATTATTATAACTATTATTAGTTCTACGTATAGATTTTGGCAATTAATTTAAACTGATACAAATAGGTATAGGTAGTATTTGATTAGATAGGATATACACATAATTATATTAGTGACTTTGATGATAATTAGGTCTTTTGTGCCTGAATGTACTTAAATTACATACAGAACCTCACGGCCTCTTCCCATGGGGTTAGGCAGAAACAACAGAACACCACCTGCTATGATCCCTGCATACTCCCTTTGCTTCGTTTACGTGCATAAATCAGCTCAAACACGCACGCTGGTTGCGAGTTCTACGCACTTGCGGGATAGTTCTACGCACTTGCGGGGTAGTTCTACGCACTTGCGGGGTAGTTCTACGCACTTGCGGGGTAGTTGCGTAGCACAATATCAATGGCTTTCATTTTAACAGTTCAACAACATTCATTACGTTATTTACGTTATTGAGCAGAATTTTTTTCGAACATATGAAGCAAAGGATTAGCAATATCCTTCAAAATGATTCAGATTAAGATTGATAGTGTACTCGTATTACCGAATTAGTAAGCTGACCTTTCTGAAGAACAACATTCTAGTTGTAAAATACTAATAAATTTAAGCATCCCTATGGATGCAAGGATTAACTCCATTTTGAATCTATTGCCACTCGCTCCTGAAAGTTCGGAATCCAACATCGTTGATGCAGCTGAAAAAATATCGTTATCCCAGTAAAAAATGAAAACATAAGCTCCTCATACATAATTCCTCATTCGTGCTCTTAACTTTCCAAAGTACTCTACACAGGGGTGTTACACATGTACATACTTACGTTAACGTGTATAAATTGCAATGGCGGCGGTAACTGCAGCGCCCCAGACCATAACAGCCTCTGAAACTGGCGGCCGACTGAAAAAATAAAAGCATTTCGTGATTGTCCGCTAGGGGACACAGTCTCACCACCCGCTGATGTATACCCGTCTCTGGCCATTTAATTGCGGATATCCGAACACATTTTCAATTCACACCTCATTCCCAACCTTATGCCTTTGCAATAAGGTTGTTAGGCAGTGCCAAAATGTGGCTAGTCTCGTTTAAAACTGTTTCGTGTATTTAGGTTTTAACGGTAGTCTGAAGTTGACATGATTTACAGATTATCCCTCGTTCCGCTGCTGTCCGATGGCCGGCGCATACTAAATCTATGGTCAGGGGTTAATTAATTGAGTTTATTTAAAAGTTTTAGGCGACTGAATGATGGGAGTTATTTTTGAACGTTTCAAAAAGAAAGAATATACTTTTATTTGCGGGAAACAGGATACAGAGAAAGAACATAAACACAAAAAAGATCAAGTTAGGGGAAAGTATGCGTCCACGCAAAACTGCCATCGCTCAGCATAATGCTACGACCCTATGCGAGACAGCGCTGGTTTTCAGCGACAGCCGGCGTTGACGTGATGACGTCAACCAGTGCATATAATAACACAATAAGAAAAAAATATAATGTAAAATAAAAACACAATGCCTAGTTGAAAGTTAACAGAAGGCCAATTCCCGTAATATAAAACGTTCAAAATCTAGTCGCAGTCTCATCTCGGCGACAAACAAATGCCAAAACCTTGTCAAAATGTAGGGAAATTAGACGTATTTTTGACAGATTGAGACTGAGAACAGACTGTTAAAATTACGAGAATGGCCTCAGTAATACTACTTATTGGCCACTTATTATGGCGTTGACCAAAATTTGCTTTCTTATCCCCCAAATGTTTCAGGAAAAGAGTCTTTAGTGAAAATGTTACTTTGTAGTCTGTATATAAACACAGCTCGACCCGAACTACATTCAAAAACCCGTTTCCTTAAGACCTGCAAAATAAATAGTCACAGCAACAGCTGAACAAATTCCAAACTACAACAATTTCATTATTTCACATAATAATCCTGCTGAGATGAAACTGGAAGTGTTATTAGAAAAGATGTTCTAGACTGCATAGAGTGTAATCTGAAGCCACATTCTCACTTAAATTACATAGCAGAGAGATATGAGCTTGCACAAAACCAAGGGTATAAAGTTACTCTGGATGTGAAAGGGATCGTTGGAAGGCTTCGACGATAAGGTAAATATTAAAATCAAATCAAATCAAATCGTTTATTGCAATCCATAATGTACAATTTATTACAGGTGGTAAATAAAAGAAAATAATAGAAACAATTATGGACCCTGTCGGGCATTAAATTGAATATAGTATGTACAAAATTGTCTTTATAATATACTAAGGTGTGCTTCGTTTAATTATATTTAGGGCTGATTTTTCCAACGCCAGGTAACTTTTATTCGAAGAATAAAATTGACGTTTGACAGTTTTTGTAAGAAATAACCGTCAAAATTTCAAAATTATTCCTCGTATAAACTTATTAGATGATTGAAAAATCATTGCAAATTATAATGTCATTAATTATAGGGTGAAATCATTGCAAATTATAATGTCATTAATTATAGGGTGATTATTTATTTATTTATTTATTTATTTATTAACTATGGATAACTTACAGCTAAAACAAACAGAATAAAAAATTGTGTGTGAGACTGACAGCCAATTAAAAGTCATCACTTCTAAAAAACAGATTGGAAAGAAAGAGTGTGAACAACACAACACAGCTACCAAAAAAGAAAGAGAGAAAAAAACACTATAACATTCAAGCTCAAACTAAATACAAGAATAAAAGAATAAAAACCTGAACATACAAAATCTTAATTAAAAAAAGCTAAGGCTCAGGCACTTCCTGGCCGAGGAGACACTCGTTAAGAAAGGATCAAAATCATGCTGTTTACACATGCCATTAAAGTTTCTACTTGCACGCACTGTAAATGAATTTTGCCTGTAGTTCGTAGAGGTAAATGGAACCCGCAACGGTGCGTTCCATCGCTTCGACCTTCCGGGAACGTTAAAATAAAATTTGGATAGAATATCGGAGTTATTAATAGAATTATTGAAAATTTTTAATAATGAAATACAGTCAGAGATGGCTCGCCGATTACTTAGGGGTAATATATGATACTTCTTACAGAGATCGAGGTAATCTTCAGACCGGTAGGGCACTTTTTGATGATAACACAAATGCTTGATGAACCTTTTCTGGATGCACTCTATACGATCGATGTACTTGAGATAACATGGATTCCAGATTTCAGACGCGTATTCCAAGTTGCTTCTAACAAAAGTACAGTAAAGAATTTTTAAAGTTTTGGCTTGAGTGAAGCACTTGGATAGCCGCATTATGAAACCTAGTGCTTTAGATGCTTTAGCGACTATGGCATCAACATGAAATTCAAACGTAAGCTTTGAATCGTGATATACCCCCAGATCTCGGACGCAATTCATTCTAGGTAGTACTTGATCACCCAAGATATACGATGAAGGTATAATTGAGCGCTTTCGAGAATACGTTAGGACCGAACATTTAGCAGGGTTAAGATCAAGCTTACTCCCACGACAATAAGCCTCCAGACGACGTAAATCATCCTGAAGTGCAATCACGTCCACATGTGATGATATTGTGGCATATACTTTCATATCATCAGCAAAACACAGCAGTCTGGATGAAGTCAAGCAAGAGTTGATGTCGTTTATATAGATAATGAAAAGTAATGGGCCGAGCAATGAACCCTGGGGGACTCCACTGGGAACAGGCACCCAACCAGACATATAATTGCTTAACACTACTGCTTGGGACCTGTTTTCCAGGTAAGAAGAAAACCATCTGAGTAAGTCACCCCGTATTCCCATACCATATAACTTTGATAGTAAGATCTCATGATCAATCCGATCAAAAGCTTTACTGTAATCAGTATAAACGACATCAACCTGCTTACCGTTATCCATGGCGTCAGTAATAAAATCATTGAACAGAATTAAGTTGGTGACGGTAGACCTTCCCTTCAAAAAACCATGTTGAAAGGAACTAAACGAATTTTTAAGAGCACTATACACTTGGTTATAGATGATCCTTTCGAATATTTTTGCCACAATACAAAGCTTGGATATCGGCCTGTAGTTTACAACTTCGGTTTTGACTCCTTTCTTGTGAATAGGCGTTATGAAAGCCGATTTCCAAAGTTCAGGTACAACACAAGTATCCAAGGATTTCCTGAAGAGAATCGAGATAGGATGGGCAATCGAAGTCGAACATCGTACAAGAAATTTGGATGAAATATTATCCGGGCCAGCCGCTTTGGAAGTATCTAACTTGCGAAGCAGGTTAGAAACCTCTTCAACGCTCACTACAATGCTACATATATCAGATAGGCTGGAAGATTCAGTAAAAAGAGGTGGTGAAGAAATTCCATGACTAGGGCTAGTATCTAGAAATGTAGAATGAAAGTACGAAGAAAACGCTTCGCATATTGTTTCTCCGGTACGCAACGCTTCGCTATTATAGTTTAAAGTGCTCGGAACTGCATTCGAGTTGTGTCGTTTTTTAACGAAGGTCCAAAAATATTTAGGGTTTTCTTTAATAGATTTTTCGGTTAAATTCAAGTAGTTTTTATAACATTGCGATTCTAGTACCTTTAACCTTTCACGAAGAAGCTTAAACGTTGACTCATCAGCTATATTGCCGTACGTCTTAAATTTTTTAAAATATTTGTATTTTTCCTTAATTGTTTTAATTAATGCCGAATTGTACCAAGTTGGATATGTTTTGCTACGATGTACTTTTTGTGGAATGTATTTAGTGTGTAAATTGAGAATAACTTTATTGAAAAAGTTTAATGATTCATCAATTGATCGTGTCGCAAACTCGGA
Source organism: Apamea crenata (assembly GCA_949629185.1). Lineage (NCBI taxonomy): Eukaryota > Metazoa > Arthropoda > Insecta > Lepidoptera > Noctuidae > Apamea > Apamea crenata. The sequence goes on along the minus strand of OX451366.1, from coordinate 7,619,127 downwards.
TTCCCAGTCAGTCGTGGAAATGTCTTTGTTTATAGAATCATAGTCACCCTTGTCGAACAGATATTGCGTCCGTGGCGCGCACTCTAATACAGGAGCTTCAACGAAGTCCATATTAATTAATAGTGCTGGATGGTAGGCGTCGATGGGAACCAGCGGACTTGAACATTCAACCACATTAACTAATTGGTTTGAAAGGACCAAATCTAAAATTTTACCATACCTATTAAGAACACTATTGTATTGACCAAAATCTAGGGTACATAATTCGTCACCAAGTAAAACTTCGTCAGGACCCTTCGGGTTCATTGGGACGAGCGATAGATGGTCAGATAGGACCCAGTTAATACCGCTTATGTTAAAATCACCAATGATGAGAAAGGTATCAGAAGAGTTACTCATAACTATTTGGTTCAATTTTGTGAGGTAGTTGCGAAGTTGTAAAGAAAAAGAAAGGCCTAAGTTTTGTTGACATAAATAAACAACACAAATATGTAAGGTCATATATTTACGTGTATTAGAATTTTTCAGCCGTATGCTGAGCCATAAATCCTCTGCTGTAGAATGGAAGGTAGGTTGGTATATAACTGAAAGTTCCCTGCGTGTAGCAATAAGCACACCCCCACCACGCGATTGCCCGGTCAAAACATAATCTCGATCACGACGCCACACAATGTACCGTTCATCAAAGAATTCAGAATTTAAAACTCCATCTAATAACCACGTCTCTGCAAGAACAATAATATCATACGAGTTTAATAACATTTGACGATAGAAAATATCACTTTTAGTTCTAAGCCCGCGAACGTTTTGATAAAATATATTTAACTTAGGAGCCATTAAAAGCAAAGACTAATAATTGTGTATAAATTGTATAATCCATTAAAATAAAGCATTTCATTAAATAATATTGCAAAATAAGGTATAATCTAATTAAATAAGTATAATGAAGGTAAAAGTCAATAAGATTTGCGTGAGCGCAAGAATCATACGATGTTAGGTAATAAACAGCTGTGCAAAAAAGCAAGCAATAGTGCGTGGTGCGTGCAAGTGCGAAAGAGTAAAACATATTGAAGTGCGGTAAAGCTTTAAAGTAAACAGCGCGATAACGAACACAAAGCATAAAAGTAGTTATACAAAAGAGAGGTGTCGAACTCATTAGTACAGCAGAGGTGTTCAACATTTTGCAAAAAGTTATTATGACACAGACACAAGATAGGAAAGTATGTGTAAAAATTAAGAGGCACATTAAACAATCTTGTTTAAATCTGACTCCTTCCTTATAATAAAAACTTTCGAATGATTATTTTTAAGTATATGAATTTTACCATGTTTAACCCATACGTACTCGTAGTGTTTATCCTTGGCAATGATTTTAACTTTGGTTAAAAGCTTTTTGTACTCCACGCTTAGGTGATCGTTAACATACACACGCTGAGATGAGCCTTGAAACCCGATGTCACCAATAGATAGGTCCTTCTTGGCACGTGCCGCCGCAATGAAATCTTCCTTTACATACCGGTTTAAAAAACTCACTATTATTAGTTTTTCATTGGAACCAAAAATAGGGACCCTTGAAATATAGTTCACCTGGGCTTTGGGACAGCTGTAGTTAACTTTGCGGCCGATAGCGTCGATAATTGAGTACAGATTCTCATCCTTCTTTATAGGAACCCCTTTAATTTCAACGTTGTTTAGCCTAGATCTCTGTTCATAAGTCGAGAGTAGATACTTCGTGCTAGCCAAGTCCGTCTGTAAACAATTCACCGTTTCCTGAAGCTTTTCTAATTCAGACACTCTTACCTCAACATCCACGAGTCTTGTGTCAAGATCGTCAAGTCTCCCACCAGTGCCTTCACATGTCAACTTGAGCTCAGCCAACTCACTCTTGATCACGCGGATGTCATCTACCAAGGTCGGCAAGTTAAGCAGTTGCTGCTTCATGTCACGTATCTCACTCAGTATAGTATCCAGAGACGCAGGTTCATGGGCAGGCACAACCGGTGATGAGGTTCTGCAAGTAGGACATTTCCATTGTGCCATCCTATTGGCACCCAGCTTTCTCCATCCGGTTTCTGAGATGTTTGCACATCCAAAATCGAGGTGTTTCTTGCAACTGCCACACTGGACGCCATCATTAAACTGCTCGTTACAAACTGCGCACGATTTCATTTTCAAAATTCTATTGTTTGAACTTAACTAGAGCGTAAAAAGGTTGGCGATCTATTTCTTTTGAGTGGCGCGTACTGTGCGTATGAGTGTCCACACACGAGTGATTATAATGATAGAATTAAATTATTTTTTGACATAAACACCAGTTAGTAAGGTGACTACTGTTTTGAACATCATCAAGACAATTATACATTTCGCCAAGTGTGGTCAGCTGTTCTAGGTGTCTCGAAAAAAGAAATTGGACAACAGTAATTTGTTTTTAACATGTTATTATTATGATTTATTTGTATAACCACGCCTGTATTTCCCGAAGGTTTAGGCAGAAATGTAGCTATAGTACACCAACATTTCGCCAGTTACCTATGTTTAAGCCCCATGTCATAAGGGGTGAGCCAATTGCCATCAATGGAGCACAGATCAAAACTCCGGGCTGCTGAGAAGTCCCTGATGTAAAAACCCAATTACACTTTGCTCAACCTGGGAATCTAACTCAGGACCTCACGCTCAGCAGTAGCGCTTGCGACTACTAGACCAATGACGCAGTCAAAATTTGATTATGTTACTGCAAATATTGCTTCGACAAACACAATAATACAATGTGACAGAAACCGTAATGGAGTCACAGAAAACCAAGGTTACATGAAGTTTCTCGCGATATGTAATTTTAAATCCGGCGTGGCGGATATTAATATCTTATTTACCATGAAATGAATATATTCTGAGACGAAGTACGAGTATTAACATTATGTATATTGTAAAGAAAGTCAGCGAAGTATTTCATTTCCATGCAGATTGAGAAGGAAAATTGAGTGAGTAAGTTAGTTATTTTCTGGCCTGAGAAAAGGTAAAAGGAAAATGAAATAGGGTTGTAGCCTTGGAGGAGATTAATAGTGGTGGTTTTGAAAATAAAAATAATTTAACATTTAGACATTACTAAATGCAGGTAATAATAATGAGTGAATGTCTGCACATACTTAGTAATAATACTTACATTTGATTGCCTCGTTGCTCCGGTGGTCGCAAGTGCTACTGCTGGGTATGAGATCTTGGGTTCGATTCTTGGCTCGGGCAAATTGTTATTGGTTTTTTCATCCGGATTTTTTTTCTTTTTTCTACTATTTCTACTATATATCCTTCTAGGGCGTCCCTTCCCAGCGTCATGACTCACAGGTGTAAGTGATGACGCTGGGAAGGGACGCCTCTCGCGGGAGTGAAAGGTGACTAACAAAAGGTGATTAAAAAGGCAGATGCCTTGTTAATACCTTTTGTTAGTCACCTTTCACTCATCCTCTCACCTTCTATAAATATATCAGCGGGATAAGGGTCAGCTCACACCGAGACGCGACGCGACGCGACGATACTGGAAGAGGCCCGTGATTTCGCACTGCGCCGCGCGCCGCCGCGAGACGCATCGCAACGTCGCGAGGCGCATAGTAAAATCGTTGGCGACGGACGCCTCGCAGGGAGACGCCGCGCGGCGCTGCGGAACGTTCGCCACGTGCTCCCGCCCCGCCCCGCGTCCAGCCGCAGTCTACCATTTGCAAGCGCATGAGAACGACGTATATTTGGCGGGTGCATTATGGAGATCGAGGAGAAGTTATTTTTTTTTTGTGCAGCGCTACGGAAATAGTAGAGACAAGTCACCACGGTAGCCTCGGCTGCGCCTCGCGGCGTCGCGCGGCTTCGTGAGGTGCAGCGCCGCTCTTGCACGCCGCGGACCGACGATGCACCGCTGCGTCGCGATGCATCGCTCTACACCGCGAGGCATCACGAGGCGCAGTGCTGCATGGTGCAACGTATTCTAAATTCTCACAATGAAATGTAGAAAATGAAGTTATAATGTGTGAGTCGCTCTTTTAAAGTGTGCGCGCAGGGTCGCGTCGCGTCGCGTCTCGGTGTGAGCTGACCCTAATTACGTAACACACTATCAGTAGAAATGGCCTTTCATTTTGACAGATCAACAACATTCATTGCGTTATTTACGTTGATGAGCAAGCACATTTTTTCGAATAGGTATATAAAGCAATGGATTAGCAATATCCTTAAAAATTATTCAGATTGAGATTGATAGTGTGTTACGTTGTGTGTACGTAAATAAAGCCCTTTGAAATATTCAACTGGTCCAGATAAAACCCGCCACACGTTTATGTTTTCCTAAACTAACTAGGCTAGGATACACTACTGCTAACAAGAGTTCACTAACAATAATAAATCAACGTCATAATTAGGGACCCTGCGTTAGCTTAGTTTTAGTTTATATCTCTAGCAAATGAGTTTGCTGCTAAATTAGTTAGTATCCGCTTAGTGGATTGAAGCAATGCAACTAATAGTTTTAGTTGCCAGCTAATAGGTGTCTACGCCTAAAGTTTATGATGAAATATATTCACTTGATTTCGGATTGAAATAGCAAAGCCGTGAATAAGCGTAAATTCGAACCAAATTGGCATAAAAAAAAAATTTTGGCCGTCGACAACGTGCCGCTCGAGTATTTGAGTACGGTGCTCAAATACAAGAGCAGCACGTGGTCGACGGTAACCGCCGACGTGTCGACAACGGGCGACGATTGGTGTCGACGGCTGCATTAGCCTCTGCCGTTGAAGCGTGCTGCTTGTGTGTATGGATAGGTATATATAATTATGAATATGAATGCAAAAGTTTTTATAGAAAAGATAATTGTTTCAATTTTAAAATCGTTCGAAATCACGATATTACTCTTCGTGTTCGAGCTAGACCCACAGACCTCAAAACCACTCGGAAAATCTCAAACAAAACTCAACAAGCAAAATTAATTATAGAACATTCAATTCAAATGCAAATGTTGTACAAAAAAAAGTATTTTATCAATTGAATTTCAACCAAGGAAATGCAAGAACAACTTTTTCACAAAATTCATGTTCCTTTTTCCAGAACAATTTAATTTTAAGCCAGACAAATCCATTGGTATGCGCGTAGCGATTTAACAAATCAACATTCCGAATGAGCATTGTCTATTCAAGTCGTGTCGGAACCAACCCTTTCTCCTCTCAGTTCATTTCTTCCCCGAAGTTGTGATTTTATCCCTTATATCCCCCCAGTGTAAACGCAATAAAAGATCAATGAAATATCCTTCCAGCTGAATATAAAAAATGTCGCTCTTGTTTTACACTTTTTTATGCACACGCAGGGCTATTGGTGCATGAATTTATGATATTAGCCGACATGATTCCTAAGTTCTATTCCAAAAGTATGTGATGAAAATGTAAACAAATGGATCAAAAACCGTATCTATTCTGTTGATGCTAATTGGTAATGTCACTTAGAAATGAAGTGCTTTGATTTTTGTTTGTGTATGTGAGTTTATATTTGACGACACGTTTGGCGCAGTGGTTAAGCGATTGACTGCTGCGCTGCGTGTCGCGGGTTCGATTCCCGCACGGAACAAATATTTGTATGACCTACATGTATTTGTTCCGAGTCTGGGTGTTTTTCTATCTATAATATGTATGTATTTACAAAAAAAAAAAAAAAAATTGTATATAAGTAGTTTATCAGCCATCTTGTTACCATAACACAAGCATTAGGTTGCTTAGCTTGGGACAAATGGTGCTGTGTGAAATGTCCAGGGATATTATTATTATTATTATATGTCTGTAAACAAAAAATTCCTGCTGCGGGGCAACGTTTCAAAAAAAAAAATTGGTTATTTAGATGAACATAAATATGATTTTCATTTGAAAAATGAGGTTAATTTTATAACCTCCTTTTTCGTCGATGATTTTTCAATTACAATTAATTAACGTAAATACGTAAGAATTTAACCTAAACAGGGTTTGTTTACACTTTTATCAGATACTTTTGGAACAGATAGTATGCAGGTAATCTAACATTCATATAAACCATATTTTTTAAATTTCGTATGACTCTAATCGTATAGCAGTAATGTGATGAGGGGCTGGCTCCATTAAAATAAAAAAGCGGCCAAGTACGAGTTGGACTAGCACACGAAGTGTTCCGCACAACAAGGCAAAAAACGCTACGCGTTATATGTTGAAAAAAAAAATGGTTGATGAAATGGACAGGAAATGGTTTATAGTAAACGTATCAAAGTGTAAATAGATCGTGCCCCAGTGGTAACAGCCCCGACTTACGAATGGGTTCTAAACCAGACAGGCACTTCACTTTGTGTAAACTATTTCATCACCACTGCTCTCAAAACAGTGAAGGAGACATCATGATAAACCCAGCATGTCCTAGAACCAAAAATTCGAAGACAAGTCACATCTTTCAACTCGCACTAGGCCCGCGTGGTTCAATACGGCCCACTCCCTCTCGAAAAGAGGAGGCCTGTGCCCCAGCAGTGTGAATTATATACGAATTATACTAAACGCACAAAACGATGTAGATGTTGTGAGAAGAAAGGATAACATTTGTATCTATTTAATTAGAACACAAACAACAATAACCAAAGTACAGAAATATCAAAGCGTCCGTATTATGTTTGATCCAAAAGGAAAACTCCTAAACCGTGTTTTGGTCATTTACAATACGATACCTACATTTGTTTGCGGTTCTATGTTTTTTTTTTTTTGTTTACGAAATAATGCTGAAGTGCAGCGTATAGTCACGTTCAACAAATATTTATCAGTGTTCAGTTCTATCTGTGCTGCGGCGTGGCGTTTTAGTTTGTGCATGCCCAACTAAATTCAGGCAATTTTGCATTGTGTGGAAGTGGGTGTTTGGGACATTCAGCAGTGGACTGCGATCGAACATGTTTTAGACTTGTTCAAAAACATGTTTTACCAAAAGTAGTCTTCAGTAGAAAAATTAAGAGAGCCGCAGGAGAAGTAAGGTAACCGACATAGCTCGAAGAATTGCCAAACTTAAATGCCTACAGCGGGCAGGGCACATTGCTCGCTGAACAGATGGCCGATGGGACTGAAAGGTTCTGGAGCGGCGACCGCGTACCGGAAGACGTAGCGTTGAAATGCCTTCCACAAGGTGGACCGACGACCTTGTGAAGGCCGCAAGAACCCGTTGAATGCGAGAAGCATAAAACCGGTCGAAGTGTAGGTGCTTGTGGGAGGCCTTTGTCCAGCAGTGGACGTATTTCGGCTGAAATGAAGTCATGAAGCCTTCAGTAGTAACAAATCAATGTGCCGTTCAATATCTTTGAAATGTTTACCGAAGCTATACATAAAGAGAGAGACACTTTCACGATTTTTTTTGTTAATTTGTGCACCAATCTGAGCAAAGTGATTCCACCTCAAAACATGTCCACATTTTGTAAAAGCCGCCGGTCCTTGTATCGTCCACGTGTGAAAAGGCCACCGCTTTCAGTCTACTACCGTAATAGGAGTTTTAACCCATTCAATCGCCACAGGCTAAATTGGACACTCAAAAAACACAAAAGGGCCTCAATCTACCATTGAAATAACAGAGAACGATGTTCGGTCAGCTGATGAAATGTCGCTCGAACCGTGTTTCCCGTTTGTTACCGCGCGACCCGTTTCCCGATTAATTATGAAGGACGGTGGCAGTCACAGGGTTGGTTTAACCCTTGCGGCTAACGTCAGTTGCACTCGCGACAAATTGTGTTTTATAGCATGTTGAATTTTGATTAATATTGAAACTATTCAATACAATGGACTCTATTTATCTTAATTTAGGCATTTTAGGTAAATTCTGTTAATAATTTCAATAAATCATTTCGTACCTTCTTTTAATACAAAGAAGGCCCGTGATTCAAATATCATTCCTACAAAACTCTGAATCATTTTGAAGGATATTGCTAATCCATTGCTTCAAATGTTCGAAAAAACTGTCTGTTCAACAACTTAAATAACGCAATGAATGTTGTTGAACTGTCAAAATGAAATCCATTCCCTAATGTGTTACGCAATTACCCCGCTGGACTTGCCTCAAACATCGCTGAGTTCACAGAAATCTAAAAAAGAACCACAACAGTTAAAAATACCAACTCACGGGCCCGTACTTAACCTGTGGGGCTGTGGTTCATTACATACGTAAACGTTGGCCAGTTGTAAATTCAATTAAATAAAACTTAATTGCAAATTCAATTAATTAGAGCTCCTGGGTAAAAATAGTGCTTAATTGTTCCACAACGTTCCCAGTTTTCAGCTAAAATTTCTCATTAAAGTTACAAAGAGTGTTTGACAGTGCATTACGATCACAAAGCGCTGCAGCGCTGAAAATAGTAAATTAACTAATAAGTGCCCTGGAGTCAGTCAGTGGGGTCTGAAAAGCAGCATGAAGTGTATACTTATTATAAGGTAGGCAAACTTTTGCAAACATGTTTTGTACGAGGGAAGTAAACGCAGAAAATATAATTTTGTGTTACTTTTCAGACTTGTAATTTCACAGGACCATTCAAAACCAGTGGTGGCCAAGTAGTAACGGCCGCGATTTACGAGTTGTAGGTCGTAGGTTCGAATTTCGGTTCGGTACCTGCGCTCAAAACGGTGAAGGAAAACATCGTGAGGAAACCGGCATGTCCTAGAACCAAAAATTCGAAGACATGTGACATCTGCCAACCCGCATTGGGCCCGCGTGGTGGATTACGGCCCATTCCCTCTCACCGAGAGGAGGCCTGTGTCCCAGCAGTGGGAACATTACAGGATGATTATGTATTCAAAAGCGGCCCCCAACATAACGAAACATACTCGTAAAAAGTTTCATTTTGGTAATTCAACACAATAACTATTTGCACCGCATGTTTGGCTAGGTTGCAAATGTTGAAATGAACGTTGTTGAATTTTCATAGAAACCTTTTTCCATTGTTCGTCTGTTACTTTTTTTTTGGTTATATAATAGTAATAGCAGCGCCCCGCGGTTTCACCCGCATAAGTTTCGATCCTGTGCGAATATCAGAATAAAAAGTATCAGCAATTTTTTTTTTTATTACCGTCGAAATGTATCAGCGCTGACGTACGAATGATGTACTGAATCCATCATGGTAACTGGTTGCGCGTCGATGTCCTACCAGCCTGTAAACTTTATTAAAATACGTTCTTATCATAATTTTATTTCCTTCACGTTTTAAATGTGCTAATCCTGGTTATAAACTATCTGTGTGCCAAACTTCATACAAATCTGTTAAGTAGTTTTTGTGTGACAGAGTAGGTAACAAACATCCATCTTTCGCGTTTATAATTTAGGTTTAAAAAGTTTCCACACAATGGGTTCCTGAAGATGGATGGCGCCGCAGAGGTCGGCACAGAAAGGTGGCGAAATGACCTGGACGCGTACCGCGAGGGCTGGTTTTAGGTGGCGCTGGAAAAGAGTTCCTGGAAGGACTTGAGAGAGGCCTTTCCCAGCAGTGGGATAATATAGACTATAGACTAAAAAAAAAAAGGAATATCGGTTTTAATTTGATTGATTGCTGATTTTTGAGGACCAGAATTACGATGTTATGAAATTACTCTTAAATTAGCTAATGAGCATTCAAGTTTGCAAACGTCCTAAGCAGGCTGTGTTATTTAGCGAAAAACCTAATAGTAGCTCGAATTATTACAAAAATCTTCCTTAGTTTCCAATAATCCGCTTTTTGCTAAAATTCTAGGATTTTCGCAAAGATTCGATTTCTCCAATTATCTTGCGACATAAAACATGACGAGAATTATTTTCTTCGAAAGATATACATTCATGATAAAAAGTTAAAGAACAGAAGAATATCCCTTGCGGCTCAATGACAACGAGATGTATTCACAAGATTTATCTCTCCTACATCGCAAGGTACTACGTTACGTACGATACTATACTAAGTATTCATTTCTGAAACCCCGCATGAAGTAGTATGGCTTCTCATGGTGATTTCCTTTACCATTTAATTAGTTAAGAACCCTATACCCTCTACATCCTATGAATGTGTGTGAATTCAATTAGTGTACTTACGTCTTTTATTCAGTCTCAATGCACGGAGTGTCTAGAACTACGTTTTATTTTTATTTATTTATTCGGAAAAACAAACAATTACCCATTCAGAATTACAAAAATATAAGGTACCGAAAATGTGAAATCAACCACGTTCTCCACAGATACACAATGAGACAATTTGGTAAATTTTCGTTTTTAATACAAACTGAAACTTTATTTTGTTTTCATTCCAATTCAGAGGGGCAATTCTCGTAATTTTAAGACCGTTCACATCCTGATATCAGTCTCAATCTGTCGAAAAATACTTCTAATTTCCCTACATTTTGACAAGTTTTTGACATTTGTTTGTCGCCGAGATGAGACTGTGACTAGATTTTAAACATTTTTAATTAGGAGAATACGCCTTCTGGTTTAACTAATACTGGCTGGCAAGTGTATCACAGATTTAAAAAAAAAAATGGTTTTAACAACAGTACCTAGGTAGTTATTAGTAAGTTAGTAACACATTCCACAGGTCAGACAAATTACAAAGCAATTAAAACCCCAGCTTTCTGTTACCAATTACAAGAAAGCAATTATATTCCCGTAAATTAATAAACAAATTGTCCATTCGAGCGCGGAATTACAACGTGGATTTAATTTTTCCATCGGACTGAGTCGTATGTGAAACTTGTATTTGGGAGCTAGTCCAGGAGGAATCGGCGCATGAGTACCGAAAACTATTCCACCTCAATTTTTTTACGTGATCCTCTTCAAATTGCCCTACTGATGATATAAATGCATGTTGCCATGGGGCAACCCGGTGCCATATTGTTTAAACCGAAATTGTTTAAACAATTGCAAGGAATTGTTATTTTTCAACCGGACAAATTTTTTTTATATTTTTTATCGAAATACCAATAAAAAAGGTCCTATTACTTTTCACGATAAAGTTAATATTTTCAAAGATATGAATTTTTTAAGGTTTGAAAAATCTCAAATTTGGGTACTTTCGACCCATGAAAAATATATTTAAAAGAAAAAAAATATATAAGTAATATTTTTTTTTCAATTCTCTATACAATAGTTAATAATATTGTTAATAGAGATTTAAGAAAATTTCATTGTTTATATCTGTTTTTTAATTGTTAACTTCGCGCGCTCACAAGTATGCGCCGCTTACCTTTAAGTATCGCCGTCTCTCTCTGACTCATGCGCTGCATCGGCCTCTCTGTGTCTTGAATCATTATTTATCATTTATCTTAAAAACTATCAACTTTATCAAGATTTTTAAAGAGAGCAATCTTATTAATAATTAAATTGTCTACAATTTGTTTCTTATAATTTTTTTTCTGAAATCAATTTTTTTAAAGTTATTTAAGCATAAATCGAAACATGTAATTAAAATTACTTTTTTATCAGTTTATTTTACTTTTTTGTTATTGAAACAGAAAGTAAGGTAAAAGACCCAGTTATTGACACTGGCCTAGTTGTTTGACACTTGCAATTTGATTCTAATTAAAAGAATGAAATGTTCTCAAAAAACCAAAGATCTTAAAATTTTTAATTCAGAAATTATATTTATTAATTTATTAGAATTGATTTGTTTTTTTTCAACTAAAATAAAATTTAAAGTGTCAATAACTAGGTCTTTTACCTTATTAATTAATTATTTTCAAACATTAAAATAATGATATGTACATGGGAAAAAATAAGCAAAATAATCATAGGGCATCAAAAAATTCGTCCGCATCGCTGTCAACAGGAACAGTGCCTAACAGGCTGGCAGCATTGCCACGTTGTATGGCGATACTAATTCTTTGGCCAAGAAACAGGCCAGCCCTCTGGTCATGTGAAGAGTCGACTAACCGCTTGGCGATATCTCGAAAAACCAAGCGGGCACTCGGACCCCATGGCCCTAGTGTTTCAACCCCAAACGGCTCGAATATATAACTCCCAATCAGGTTGCAATATTTTCGCCGTTTGAGGTTTTCTGCACCAGCAGCAGCCGCTCCAGCACAGCCCACCGTGCTAGGAAGATGGGATGGCGCAAGGGTGTCGACACATGTTGCATCCCACACCAAAGGTCTGCCTAATTTCCAGGGCATTATGGTCATTCCGTCTGGTCTCTTCCCATCGTCGCGTGCCAGGCCGTTGGGTTCTAAAACAGCTGGCACCCCTTATTAATTACATTGAATAACTTCTTCAAACGAAAGTTATAGCTCACAAGTAAGCGGCGCATACTTGTGAGCGCGCGAAGTTAACAATTAAAAAACAGATATAAACAATGAAATTTTCTTAAATCTCTATTAACAATATTATTAACTATTGTATAGAGAATTGAAAAAAAAATATTACTTATATATTTTTTTTCTTTTAAATATATTTTTCATGGGTCGAAAGTACCCAAATTTGAGATTTTTCAAACCTTAAAAAATTCATATCTTTGAAAATATTAACTTTATCGTGAAAAGTAATAGGACCTTTTTTATTGGTATTTCGATAAAAAATATAAAAAAAATTTGTCCGGTTGAAAAATAACAATTCCTTGCAATTGTTTAAACAATTTCGGTTTAAACAATATGGCACCGGGTTGCCCCATGGCAACATGCATTTATATCATCAGTAGGGCAATTTGAAGAGGATCACGTAAAAAAATTGAGGTGGAATAGTTTTCGGTACTCATGCGCCGATTCCTCCTGGACTAAGCTCCCGTGGGCGCGCATTATATGAGCGTTGTTACAAAATTCCCCGAAATTAACATAAATGCAAATGTCCCACTTTATGTTATTTACTTTATCCATTTTCATTTTGTATTTCGTTTAGTTTTTTTTATGTCGTGCGTTTGTTTGGTTTTGCTTTTTGTTTTGCCAGTTGAGTGTACAGACGCCAGCACATCAAGTTACCCCACTTTGACCTTGAACGCGTTATGAGCAACAACAGCGAGAATCGTGCGAAAGAGATGTATAGCTTTTTGTCAGTTCTTACTTGTAATATTTCGTGCTGCAGCGCGTACGTGAGGGTGTGTGCGTGTGCGCGTCGTTGTGTTGAATAAGACACTATGCGATAAGAAATATCGTAGCAGGTTGAATACTTTTGACGTTTTGACTTGAATCATCGAAATACTGGCCTGGTAATAAAAACAGGCGGCCCGCGCAATGCCTACAATACATACGAAAGCTTATAATCAATTTGTTTTATTGAAATGATATCTTCTTAATCCTTCATTTTTACATATATGTTTCTATGTATTACCTATAATTAGTAAGTAGGTATTACCTACTCATATTACCTACATTTAAACAGGTAGGTAGGTATGGTATACACCGTTACACAATTAATTTGCGAAATTTGCTCTTTGGATAAATGTTGTTAAGTAGCCAGGTAGGTATAATCCGATGTGAGAAAAACATTTTTTTATTAATTTCAAGCAGCTTTTAATAGGTAACCTTTTCCTGGTTTTGTTACCTACTTACTGGCGGGCTGGCGGTCAACCGTTTTCGTGCGTTCCTTGCTCTTTTATTGCTAATACCCATTACACAATCTCCTTGAAATTTTGAAATAAATATGGATAAGTGCTTACCCCATCACTTAATTATACCTATAAAGTTTAGCTAATTAATTATACCTATAAAGTCTCTTGTCAGTCCGCCGTGTTTGAGATTAACGTTACGTCCGCGACACGATCTTATTTTACTAAAATAATAAGTTTGAACTTAGTAACGGAATTATCTATACTACCTACCGAAGTTTGCTTTTACATGCAAGTTCAACCTTATTGCGCTAGTAATAAGATACGATTTCGAAGATTAGGAATTTTCAAATAAAATTCTAATCTATTATTATCGTTTCTACATCATCAGCCTATAGCAGTCCACTGCTGGACCTATGTCCAGCCGTGGACTGCCGCCCCTCCTATTGCACGCCATTCAACTCGATGTTCGGAAAGAAAAGAACATGGGTTCCGTAATGGGGCCCATATCAAATTACCTTGGTGGGGTATTTTACAAAAGGACAGTGACGTTTTCAACAGACTTCAAAAAAGGAGGAGGTTCTCAAACCGACTGTATTTTTTTTAATGTTTGTTACCTCAGAACTCCGTTATTTATAAGCCGATTTACAAAATTCTTTTTTTATTTGTAAGGATATACTTCAGATTGGTCCCATATAAATTTCCTCAAAAACGGTTCAGTAGTCTGGTTTTTAAACTAAAGTTACTGGTAAAACTTACAACTTAAAAGTGAAAAAAAAAACACTACAAAGTGAAATATAACTTTAATCTCGGAAGTCGGTGCACCGACTTCCGAAATTAAAGTTATTTTTCACTTTGTAGTGTTTTTATGGAAGTCGGTTGTTTTTTTTTTGTAAAAAAGTTTTTATTTTTCACTTTTTTGTTGTGATAATTTTTTTGATTTTTCAAAAACCACTTGTCCGATTTTGATAACATTTTTATGGGACCATTTCAGAAGTATGTCCGTTCGAACAAAAAAAGAATTTTGAATATCGGTCCACAATTGGCGGAGTAATCGCGTAACAAACACACAAAAAAAAAAAACATACCGTCGAATTGAGAACCTCCTCCTTTTTTGAAGTCGAAAGTAAAAACTTTTTTACAAAAAAAAGCCGACTTCCAAAAAAGACACTACAAAGTGAAAAATAACTTTAATTCCCGGTGGCGAACTTCACAACGAAAATGCGAACCCAACGACACCAACTTTCGAATTTATTTATATAATTTTGGAAGTCAATTGTCTTTTTTTCAAAAAAGTTTTTTTGAGTAAGTAATAAATATGCCGTCGGGGCCCCGTATAATAGATACGGGCGGCGGTAGCTCCGACCTCTGCTTTTGGCGCCTTAACCGATCATCATGAGATTTTGCATACCTACCTATCAGAAAAGGACATAGGAATAGGATAGGTTACTACGAGAACGCGTGTGATACCGCGAAAAAATCTCAAAATAAAATGGGGAATAATAATCTTAATCTTTTTATTTAATATTACTTAATTGAAAACAAAAAAAAAACTTATACCTACTCTAAATTTAAATATACCTACTTACAACAAAATTTATAAAACCAAACTACGAGTATACAATAGATTAAAAATAAGTAGATAATATTTATTTTTTACAAGTTTTTATTTTTAGAAAGAAAGAAAATACGTTTATTTGCGGTAAACATGACGCGAAAAGGAACACAAACACAAAAAAAAAAATATTTGCATTAGTTTTATTGATATTTGTGACAGATTAATTATACCTACAGTAACATCTCTATCACCAATGGTTGCCCAACAAAAGGCCCGGTACGCACAGGTGGCACGGCACGACAATTTCATTGATATGTCACAGTCACAGCCTGCTTTGGCATCCTTCGGGACGTTCTGGCATGCCGTGGCATCCCGAAATGTGAATGCCAACCATGATAAAATTAGATCACAAATCATTCGCGCTTACTAAAATCCCTTGTCGTGCCATGCCGCCAGTGGGTGACGGCCCTAACTTAAATTATCACTAACAAATTAGTAAAGGAAAAATGCTCAAGAATTTAACAATGGTGCGAAAAGAAAATAAATTTCAATTTACACATCTTTATCACGTTATTGGAAGAATTATCCATACTAATATTATAAATGCGAAAGTAACTTTGTCTGTTTGTTACGCCTTCACGGCCAAACCGCTGGGCAATTGTGATGAAAACTATGGAGATAGTTTGAAGCCTGGGGCAGGCAATGGAGGAAGCTAGTTTATTATGACTATGACACAACATCAACGAACGACATGTCTGGCGTCTCTCCCAAATGGAGCAATGGAAGAATAAGCGTTTGAGAAACAGTGGTTGGAAATACCTATATTTTGATAAATAAAATAATTACAATATTAAAATATACATAACTTATGGATTGTAAAACTGTGCTACTATTTAATGTGAACGGAAACCCGGGTGATTGAAGTGCATTATTTAATAGTGCCGTAGAATCGGAGGTCGTCATCTAATGGTAAGTTTAGGCTACGGCACTATACGCCGTGCACAGTGTCTGTATGTGTGAACACACAAACTCAACGAATACCTACACCTTGCGACACCGAGTGTAAGTGTTCTGACACGGTGTCAGTGTCGGTGACATTGAGTGTACTGCCTATAGTGTTGTAGATTAAACTAAGTTCGCTCGTGTCTTATTAGCGACATAGAATATGCCATGACCTAAAAGAGCCCAAACTTGACCTCAGAAATACGCACCAAGATCGGCCTTTCAGTTGTTATGAAATACTACTACATGGGCATAAAGCGTTGCCAAAACAATATAATATTATTATTAAATTATGAATAAAAAGTAAATTAAACTCTAATAACTATACCTAGAAGATACTGCAAAATTGTAATAACATAACAATACAAATATTTAAGCAAATATAGGTATTTATTTATTAATATTATTATAAAATGATTGTTGAAATGAAATGAAAATATATATACTTTACAATATAATATAAGTAGGTATTTAATATTTGGTCGGACCACCTTGCGCGTCTAAAACGGCAACCAGCCTGTCCTTCATGTCATACCGGCCACCATGTTCCAGCAGGTGTCCTTGCCTCTGAATTGCTCCCATGTAGTATGGGCTTCTCGCCGCAAGTTTTCATTGTTGCGGATTTCTGAAGCATCCTAATCGAGAAACATGAGACCCCATAGATTCTCGATTGGGTTTAAGTCGGGGCTCTTTGCAGGCCATGGTAGGCGGATGACGTCATCCTGTGCCGCGAACCACGCCTGCACCACCCTGCAGGTGTGCACGCGGCAGTGGTCTTCCGGCGTCCATAAGGCGCCTCCTGACTGTGTCCATTGAAATCTAAAACAAAGAAAATTTTGTCAATTTAATACTTACCTAGGATTCCGTAATATGACAAAAATAGTACGGGCCAATTTAACTAATCTGCATTCGCGATTTATTTGCGAAAAATGTAAACAAATTTGAGTTTATGGAAAAATAACTTTAATTACTACGCCATAAAGTTCAGTTTACGCAACAACTTTAAACATTTTATTACTGCTAGTCTAGTAGTGCTAGTCACTCTAAAATCAACCTTATGACCATTGAAATAAAGTTGATATTTGTTCAACTTGAAATAACATCAATTTGAAGCATTAGTTGAATAGACTTTAGATGAGTAAGGGACGGTTAAAAAATATTCTTCAAATTATAAACATAAACAAAAAAACAATTTATCGAATTGAGAACTTCCACCCTTGTTGAGGTGGGTTGTAAAGAACTGAAGATGTATCTAATACATAGTAGGTAATAATAATAAGTAGTAAGTAATAACAATAATTCAGACTGGCCGCGCGGCGCGCGTCAGTCCGGTTTGCGTGAGCGCCGAGCGCCCTTCCCTTCCAACTACCTACTACATGTCTATTAGGTAGTAGGTATGATTTTAATCACAATTTTGTTATTCACTTTTTAAGAAAACCATATTTTATGAAAGTGATGAATAAGTTGAGCTGATAAGGTATGATTACAAGCTACAGATGGACTCACCCTGTACGAAGTTGATGTTATTCGTGTGGTCAAAAAAGGATCGGCAGAGTGTGCGGCGTCTGCCGTCGTACCGTAGTGGATCTCGCGTAGAGTTGGCGACGATGGGCTTCTATGGTTCCGCTTTCTTCCCACCGCCGAAGCCAGAAATAAACATATTTTTTCTGGAACGAAACAAATAGCTATAGTTTATTTGCCCATTATTACTCAATGACTATAGGCAAAGATGTATTAATACTTATAATTCCCTACACTACAATAATAAAGTTATTAAGTTATTTAATTACACACAAACATCGCTATCATTACAGGTAACTAGATTCTAACTAAGCAGGGGCTGCAGTCTCGACAATCATAGCGATCGCTTTAAGACCGAATTCGGTCGCAAAGCCCTGTCACTCCATACATTACACCTGTCAATCCGGGACTTTGCGAGTTGCGACCGAATTCGGTCGTAAAGCGATCGTTATGAATGTCGAGACTGCAGCCCCTGGGCCCTGGACAAAAAGAAAGTGCGTAATTGCTTAGATATTTACTATAGAATCCAATCACTACCTACTGGATTAACTTTTGTTTAGAATGTGTCATGACTAAATGGAATCAAAAACAATAGTTCATCGAATTCTGTTTACATATGTATAATTATTTCTCTGAATTTAAGCTTTCACGGTTACTCTACATTTTAGTGACGCTTGGAACAGCGCGCAGCGTTAACTAATTTCTGTATAAAAACACCATTGACACATTTTTTCAATATTAGCCTTTCTATTTATGATTACAAAAAATATTACTCACCGTTATGCCCGTCTGCCGACAAATATCTATCACCCGGCATCCACTCAATCGAAGCGCTATGATGCGCTCTCTTTGAATTTGCGTCAACTGAGGCGCCATTATATTTATAAATTGTTTTAAGAAAGTTCACAGCACAGCACAGCACACAGTACGATTCACAGAAATCACAGAACTTATATACCCTAACGGGTTTCAAATGCGTACGCAACTGACTGACGTAAACTAACGATGTGAATTGTGACGACTGACGAGACGAGTGACTTTCGTTTAATTTCGTGAAGGATCGGGGAAACTCGGGAGCAGCGGCGGACGCGCAGGGGCGAGTGGGTGTGGCTTATTCCTAGTAAAACATGATAATTGGCTCCCAATTTTTAGTATGTGCAACCATTGGGCAATTTTAAAAACGTTGAAAACTCCACCAATCGTGGCAAGGATACTTTCTTTCTAACACTCCGCAGCGCGTCGTAGTTATATTTATGTATAGGGTTTACGTTGACGTGCTGCCGTCTGTACATCGAAAGGTAAAGTGCGTATGTCGTCTTTGTATAAAAATTTGGTAGTTTTAACAATCGTCTTTGGTCGTAATGAAATTGTATGTTGTGTTTTTTTTAGGTTTATGACTTTTTTGTATGATAGGTTCAGAGAATGGCTGATCTATTTTAGCATTCTCAAATATTTTTTTCATTTGATACGATAAGAAAATGTGACACTAGGATGCAATTAAAAAGTCCTAAGCATTTTTATTATTTTCTAAATAAATTACAATATAATTCATTTTTATACTAGGAATATTATTATTTCTGTAAAAAAACACACTTGATAAGTGAAAATCAACAGCTTCCCCTATGTCTGACACGTCAGAAATTCTCGCAGAATATGAGGGCTTTCACATAAAAACGAAATATTGTTACAGACGTGACTCTCGAGCTACTCTTGAGGAAAATTCAAATAAATAAATACACATCAATCGTTATTTGGTCTCGAAGGCGAATTCAACGCTGTCGATACAAATGGCTCATGTAGTGGACTATTTAAATTCTTAGGAAATTTTATTTGGAAAGGGTGACAAATAAAGTTTTTTTTTTTTTTGTTAGCCGATGTTGTGTCCTAGTGCTGGGCAAAGGCCTCCCCTTTTTCCTTCCAAACCTCCCTGTCTTGTGCGATCTCTGGCCATGTTGGCCATGCAAACGTTATCAGATCATCACCTTCGCCGTGGTCTACCTCGACGGCGATCTCCTCCCTCAGGCGTCCAGTGAGACCAAACCAAATAAATAAGGTTGGGCTATGCTATGTTCTAATAATAATAAGAACCAAATAAAATAAATAAGGTTGGGCTATGTTTTTTAACTGCATACATTTTTTTTTACTTCCTTTTGCCTAAATTTAAAAATGAAATGTCCTCACTCTAAAATTACGTGTACCACTTTTACCCATGGAAATGATGATAACTTGAATGACCAATGAATAATTTATTTGAAAATAAAAACCCTGACTGTATAAAACTCAATAGTTTTAGATAGAAACCATTGAAAAACCTTTCGTTCCCAATTTAGTGTACGTTCTACATTACCCTTTACTATAAACTTTCACGCTAAATAAAGCCTAGTGTCGATGGCGGGAATTGCTGCGGCTGGCAAATTTCCGCTCCGAACCTACACGATCGTGTGTTGACGGCCTAAAGAGAAATATGGCCGACGATACTGTCTTAGGGTTCCGTAGAACATCGACACATACCCTGAGGGTGTGTAAAGTGCGTTTACCTTAAGCCTACACCCCCTAAGGGATTAAGAGCTTCCAATTTCAGTGACAAACATGGAGGATAATTTGCAGAGCTTTTGTTTTAAATGTAATCGTGTATTATGGTTTGATTTAGTTTCATGATGGAAATAAATTATTATGTGAAGTTTAAATACCACAAAAGTTTTCACGGTTTTACTGTTTATTAGCTTCTGCCCGGATGTTCGTCTGCGTGAAATTTCTGGTTCCCCCAACCAACCCTGTCGCATCGCATCGCCTACTCGTCATACTTCGTTTTCGCTTAGCGTTTTTTAATATTTTTTTTCATTTGTTCTGCTCCTAAGGTAACTTTCCTCGAATACTAGTCAATCAAATGCAAAATAAAATTTTCCAAATCCCACTGGCAGTTCCATAGATTAGCGCATCCAAACAAACAAACAAAACTAATATAATTATGTAAACATTCGAATGGGTAACCTCCTTTTTTTGAAGTCGGTTAATAAGACAAACATTAATCTCTTCAACTTTATTATTACATATACATAGGTTGTTGATAATTACAGTAGTTGTAGTCTCAGTTTGACAAAGGAAAGAGTACCTAATTAACTATTCTCTTTTTAATTTGTCTTTTTGTTTTCCTTTTTGTGTTTTCTTTTTTTTTTATATCTTATTTTCGACTTGGTCTATCTCGTATCTGTAGTAGTTTTTTTTTTTTTTTTTATCCCTGGACATTTCACACAGCACCATTTGTCCCAAGCTAAGCAACCTAATGCTTGTGTTATGGTAACAAGATGGCTGATTTATCAGCCATCTTGTTAAATAAGTTAATTTAATAAAAAATGTATATAAGTAGTTTACTACTTATATACATTTTTTTTTTTGTATATACATTCATATTATAGATAGAAAAACACCCAGACTCGGAACAAATACATGTACGTAGGTCATACAAATATTTGTTCCGTGCGGGAATCGAACCCGCGACACGCAGCGCAGCAGTCAATCGCTTGATCACTGCGCCAACCGTGCCGCCAATTAGTGTGTTAGTGTAGTGCTGGTAGTGGTGTGTGGTGGTAGTTCCCTATACATTCGACGAGAATCTTATTTGTTTTGTTGATAACTTAAATTGAACAAGCAACAAAGAAACGTGACCACATACAATATTTTTCACTTCCATTTCCCATCGAAGACACGTAATCTAAGGGTGACTAAGAAAAATACACGTAAAACAAAGAGCAAATTAAATAAGAGACGTCTTCGCGACAATGATTCATAGTCAGGGCAGGCGGGCTGGCCCTCAAATCTCGATGGCTCACGCAGGGTGACCCCTCGTAAACACAGATTGGGTGAGATGACCAAATTTACTTAGACGGCACTGCACAAATTTCGCACTGACCGTATAGTTACGCACACTGGTGTTGGGATTTTTTTTTTTTTTACTGGCCGCTTATGTTCCAATGCTGAGCAAAGGCCTGCCTCCCTACCTCTCCTTCCACCTCAATCTGTCCAGAGCTGCCAAGGAACAATATTTATTAAAGGAGTGCAGCTCATCCCGCCATCTCCGTCTGGGCCTGCCGCGATGTCGTTTGCCATTAAACCACCCACTGGGTCGTATGTTTCGCCCGTTGATCATCTGACAGGCGGCAGATGTGTCCAGCGTAATTTCATCACTTATTTTAGTGATGGAACGGATTGTTGTATTTTTAACCCGATCCACAAGTTTAATACCCAGAATACTTCGCTCCATAGATCTCTGGCAAACCTCGAGTGTGGACCTCTGTAGAATTGTCAAAGACCATGTTTTAGAGCCATATGTGAGGAGTATAGAGTATGAATGACTTGATTTAAACCTTTTCGTAATGTATGAACCACCTAGTATGTGATTCTGACAAATAAATTACTTTGCCTTAGCTAATCGGATTTCCTTTTAAATATACTGCCCTGTTAAAAGTGGACCACGAACGTCGGACAATTAAGAATGTTAAGTAGACAGCTAACTAATTTACAAACTGGTATATTATCAGGGTGTATCCTAATACTACTCCAATGTAAAGTAAAAATATTATCCTCGTGCGTCATCATAGCTTTTAACCATTTCACTTTTACAGGCCCATGCGTCAATGATCATGAAAAAGCCGCACTTTCGCTCCGTAATTTAAAAACAATAGGAGTTTTACGATATATGCCTTTAGCACGCGAGCGTACCATCTTCGCAAGTGAGGGCTTCAGCAAACGTAGAGATGAATCATAAAAACGCACAATAGTTTACGAGTGCGACTGTACGACCAATTTTATTACTATGACGCACCCCCTTGCACTTGTGTTGTGTATCTACCTACTTGTACAGACGATAAAAGAGTTTAGTATACAGGACAAACATTTTCATCTTTCAACTACGCTTTGTGTGCGTTATAACTTTTTAATCTTAAGACACGATTGTGCGTGATCACGCACAACATGGATTAAAACTTATTTTAATCCGTGTTGCTGTGTGTGAGCTAAGTCTACAAAGTAAACTTACCTGTTTTGTCAACTGTACTAGATTGAATATAGTGGTAGTGAAACTTTTGTTGCCGTCCGTACAATATACATTCATTGTTTTTCCGTCGCTCGCAGTACTTCCACAGGTGAGGATGAAAGCATGTAAGTTATTTATGTATCGGTAAATAATTTATTTTGTTTACATCGTTATCGACGCTGTTGTTGGTTTGGTGCGACCTACATAATATTTACTGAACTTCTTGTTTTTGTCCTTGTTGAAGCCGTGGTCTGTCTCAATTTGTGAAGCTGTTTGGTAATCATGTTATGATCAATTGCTAACACAATTGCAGTTTAAAACTTGTCAAATTCTGCAATAGCATTAGGCAGACTTTTTTTTATAATTTCGCAGATCTACTTCAAGTAATGCTAGAATAAAACACGACAAGTTCTTCAAAAAATAAAAACAAAACCAATGAAAAGTGCTAGGTTTTTTAAGAGTGACTCACCTACGTATTATTATCCGCGGTTACTAGTCCTCTGATGGACCAGACTACATCTTCTCTTTTATCTACACGAGCCGTAACTAATGTCGTGTTAAAATCAATAATTGACTGCCCATTTTGTGCTGGAATGCTTATAGGACTCCCACTCTTGAAGGTTTAAGAGCTCCTCGGTGCGATTCCCAGGTCAGGCAGTGTTATTGGATTTACCAAAAGGAATATCCCAGTAGGTGCCCAAGGTCTGGATTTGTTCCCGGTTAATGATAATAGGGTCGCCCTCTATTACCTACATGGGGATTGAAACATAACTGGCGAAATGTAGGTGTACTATGCCTCTGCTTAACCCTTCGAGGAATACAGGCGTGATGTTATGTTATGTAATAGACAACCATTTCAAGCACAAGACGTCCACAGCTGGACATAGGCCTCCCCCAAGCACCGCCACTTCGACCGGTTATGTGCTTCCCGCATCCGGCGAAGAGCCGATTACCTTGGGAAAGCCGCAGGAATCCGCCGCCACATATAATTATGGTGTTACATTAATTAAGATTGTATTTTACCAAACAGTGCAAAATATATCAGTTAATTAAAGTCAACTAGTTCCACACAATATCAAATAATTAACCATCTGTGGTAATTAGCTACCTGAATTCCAATCATAGTCATTGAATAATACAATCCCCACTTACAATGCTGACTGCTCATTATTAACCAGGCTGTTAACTGGCTGCCCAAGCGAAATGTGTTCCTAACGGGCAGGTGTTAACATAAATATCTAATTCTGATAGACCGATGTACAATTGTACTATAAAGGCAGTGGTAAAAATAAACAGCAATCTATTTATACTTTTATTTGGGCAGAGTTTTCCCTTACAATTATTATTATGAAGTGAGTACACAAAATCATCGCTCCGGGCTTTTATATCCAACTGGCTGGCTGGCGGCTACTTCACCCCCCCTGGCTCGGAGTTTGGCAGCGCAAGGCTCACGTAGTGGGGAAGTGACGTAGCGGCTAGGCGTGGCGGGCTTGACAGCCGGCTGAACGGCTGGCTAGCGACATCTAGCGTTACAGTACACTAGATATGATGAAAGATAATTATGTATCTTTCAAACAGCACAGTAGTTCCTAATTACATAGGAACTACTGTCCAGTAATATTATTGCGACTAACAATAAGTTTATATTAGTGAAAACTAACTTAAAGATTATTATTAAGTATAGGGCAGATTTGCCAATAATTAATTGAAATTTATGCAAAATTTATCAAATCATAATATTCATTCCTACAAGTTAGCTGATTATAACTGAAAAAACCATTCATTTTTTTACTTCAAAACTGAATTGTTTTGGTTACCAATCAAAAATTGACATTAGATTATTTAGTAGGTACACGAACATACGGAACAAAAATGGTTCAAGTAGATGGAGATTCTATTATTCTGACGAGTGTTTCTAAGGATTGGGCACAAAAGACACATAAAGGTATCCACCTAAACATATAATTTGACATAATACATTGTCTAGTCCTCGTTAACTTCGACCTTTATATAAGATATGAATAAAACATAATACATTACGATCCAGGCCAATAAACATCCCACGCAAATTGAGAATTATTCTCACAATGAACAAAATATAATTTCAAACACAACGTAATAAGGATTAGGGGTCCGTAAATACGTAAAATGTACCTATTTTACATTGTTCCAGTTGAGTCACACCCTTCGGAAAGTAATCCGCGGTAATGCCACCAAAACGTCGGTGGAAGTAAAGGGTTCCGTATAACTTAATTCCAATAAAACTGAAAACGTGCGACGAATAGGGATCTGGGGCTGTTGAGCGTGGATCTATTCTTTTGAAGACAGGACAGCGTTTTAAATCCTTTGTCTTGGAGAAGGGTTCGGGTAGCTATCAGTTAATCTCGCTGGAACAATGTTATGGGAAATTAGAAGTTCAGATGGGGATGTCTAATTTTTCGTCGATGACTCAAAATAAGGCAGGGATTAGACGCGATTGAAATTTTTCTCTAAATCTATCGACATGTCTATTGAGTTGTTCGAAATTTTCGAGTCAATTACAATTGGTCGACTATTACTCGTAAACTTGTAGAGCCCACTTAAGTGTGATAGTTTTCCTTTAAAATTCGTTATATATATATATGTACTACTGCCGTGATATTTGAATTTCTAACTACATACAACCATTTAGTTGGTAGAGGGGGGGGGGGACACTTGACCCTAACGAAAATTGGTACTTTAAAGCTTGATAAGTCACGAACGGTTTACTTAATCAAAAAATGGTCTTCCCAAACCCCTAATTAAATATCTATTTTTGAAAGACCTATCCAACGATATCCCAAACTATGGGAAGGACGAAAAAAAATTATCATCCCCACTTTACATGTAGGGAGGACCCTAAATAATTGTTTTTTTTTTTTCAAAATTTTATTTTACCACTTTTTTGGCGTCATTAACGTGTATACTCGTGGCAAATTACAACTTTCTAGTACCAATAGTTTTTGAGCTAAACTGCGGACAGACAGACAGACGGACATGGCGAAACAATAAGGGTTCCTTGTTGACTACGGAACCCTCAAAAGAATGGATGCCCGTTATCATTATTCCACCACTCCAGAAATCCGTCAGTCGTCCTATGAATTACAATCTAACAGTCTAAAAATATTAATAATAAAATGTACATGATTAAAGAGGGGAAAGAATCATAGGGTATCAAAAAATCCGTCCGAGCCGTTGTCAACCGGAAAAGTACTCAAAAGGCTGGCAGCATTGCCACGTTGTATGACAATTACTTGTAATTAATTTAATAAAGCCAACGGAAAAAGTCCGATTTTAAAGGATCGCAATTTATTGCTATCGATCTGTATAAGTGAATATCAGAAAAATGAGTAGGTAATTGAGTAGGTATATTAATTACTAGTTTCTTTCAGCAGAATGAATTTTCCGAGCTGATTACTGTAATTAATTATTATCTGGAACATTGAAATATATGTCCTCATTGTTTTAAATTACAGCAGCAGCCTGGAATCTGGATTTGTGGAGATAGGACTTAAATATAACTGGCGAAATATGGGTGAACTGTAGGCACACCTCTGCCAACACTTCGGAGAATTCCAGGTTCTGTGGTGTGTGTGTTCTAAGTTATGTTATATTTTTTGCTAAATTAAAGTAATCCAAAGATCATGTCACGTGACGTGCACGTCTTTCTACATCGTTCTCACATGGTTAATTTCAACACGAATGATGTAATCAAATATTTTGTAACAATTTTATGGTTTAAAAGAGTGTCCGTGGAGTTTCTTGCCCGTTCTTCTCCATATGTACCTACGCTTTGGAATGGGCAGCTAGCTTCATCTTTCTGACTGACCGACCCTTTGACAATTCAAAAGTGCCTGTAATTGGTTTGGTTGAAATAAATGATTTGAGTTTGAGTTTGATCAGTTTAACGATTCAAATGGCAAAAAAAAACAATCCAAGGAATGTCATTTCATTTCAGTGTTCAAGCAAAATCAGCATAATGTACCTACATAACCCATAACATATTCCCAAAGCGTGCCAAGCAAATGACAAACAAAACACAAAAAAGTGCAACATATTTGGAAGAAAATGCCGAAATATCGCATGATAGGTCTCGACTGAACCCAGTAGGGATGCAGTAATGAAATGCTGGGGAACGTGTCCCCTCCCTAGCTACGGGAATTGAATACTGATGTCATGGCATGCCTTCGCTACGAGTGCATGCCACTCGCTTCGCTGTCAACAAAACGATACGATGGATATTTATTGTTGATGCTTGGTTTTCGTCAAAATGCTGAACGCATCATACGTGATGTCTTAGAACGTAGAAAGGACGCCGAAAATACTTCACCGCTTACACATAAGAACTTTAGTAAATCTCTATCATGCTGTAAAGTTCGAAAGGATGTAAAAATGTATAAGCAAAAAGTGGCTTAAGTATATAAGCACATAGCAGACAAACTATGTAATCCAAGCAAATCTATAGACCCAGCGGAATCATTGTCTAAAGATTATGAAACGCGTTGAATTATCAGCAAGGTGCAGCAAGAAAATCCATATGTGCTAAAACAGACATGCAAACCTCTCGTTATTCTCCTTAAAACTGTAACAAACCTCTTTATGTTGCAGTTTTTTGGCTCAAAGCCAGACTCCGTTCTGCTTAATGATGAAGAAACACGATTAGTATGTTTATTTATTACGAAACTTTGCCAATGGCTTAGCATTGAACGCGTAGTCTTGAACTCAGTTGCAATCCTAGAAGCTTAATTGAGGTAACGATGCATACAGCGGGTATCAGAATAAGTGGTAATATTGAAGGGTAAACATGACCACACATTTCTCAACTTAGTTCAAGACTATGCGTTCAATGCTAAGCCGTTGGCAAAGTTTACAGACCATGATACTGAACAACTTTCTCCAAGGATCGTAAAACACACTGCATACAATGCAAGTATGGTGATGGTCTTTGTTTTGCGATTTAAAATGGAAATCGATTTATTACTATAAGGCATAGTTCTTTTAAGTGCGAAGGCCGCAGGAATACGCTGGATGCGAGAATCACAGAACCGGTCGAAGTGGTAATGCTTGTGGGACACCTCGGCAGTGGACGTATTTCGGCCGAAATGATGGTGATGATGACCGTTCTAAAATTCAAGTCACGAAATTACAATCAGTCTAATTTCGTTCTGTCGAAATCAATAAAATTACCCATACCAACAAACAAGTACCTATGTATAATTTCGGTAGCCTACCACGTACAAGCTCCATTAACTTTCCCGGCTTCATCGGTACCCTAATAACTTTTAGGGACGATAAGGCACTAACAAGCTCTATTTTTTTATTCAATCCTGGTCCAGTAAAGTTCTTTCGATAGAACGAGTTTGTAAGTTAACAGGGACATCCCTATGTAAGCTTTTTGGAAACGATACTAAGACGTTTACTTAAAATAAATGTATTGTTAGCCCGTTTAGTTTTACGTTGCTAGGTCCATTAGCCTTAATATATTATACTCGTATGTAAGGGAATAGGTCCATAAGAATAATTCTTGGAAGACTTGGTTATCTCGTGATGTTCTGAAATCAGGGCAGACCCCACTTTGAAAAGGCCATTGAAAAGACAGTTAAATTGTTACCTATTCTTGCTAATGACAATAGCCAGTTTCTGCCGTAACCTATGTTGTCTTCATCTTAAAAATTAAAGTAGCTTTTCCTGTCTGTCAGCAATCTGTCGAGTTGTTCTTCTAAACTACGTAACGGATTTGGATGTAGTTTTTAACATAGTTTAGAGAATTTGTTCTGCAAGCGTTATGTGTATAATACATTACTATTAAACTTACTATGTATTACCTTAATTTCGATGTTTTGTCAAGTCTAAAAACCGTGCGAAGCAGGAGGGGTCGCTAGTCAAATATAAATGACAGTCACTTGATGACTGACTAATAAAGAAGCAATCCCGAAAATACGCCGCGAAAAAAAGAAAATGCGGTAAACCAACGAGTATTGACGGGACCCTAAAGCGCATTCAGCAAATAAACGAGCGAACGAATTTACTTTTCTGGGTTCCACTTGTGGGTAAACGTTTGTACTGGCTGGTTTTAAAATAAGGTAACAGCGAAATGTTTTTGCTATGAGAACTCTTTGCTCCAGGCAAGAAAGAATTCGGTGCGAAGCAACATTCTTGTTTGCTTCAGTTACTGGCTGGAATTCGTTGAGAGTTGAGCTGTCTCTAATTTTTTGTGTTGCCTGTATGGACAAACTATGCGAGAAATATAGCATGTGTGATCACATTGAAAAACGTGAACTGTGAAAAATTGTGCTGGTTTACTTTGTCCCACGTTTATCGGTACCACACAGTGTTGGTTTGGGAATTCTATTCAGTTCCATTTACGAAACTATTTTATGAAAGGTTATAAATTGAAACCTGAGGGGAAATTCGCGTAATTTCAAGAACGTTCACAATCTAATCTCAGTCTCAATTTGTCACAATTTGTCAAATATACGTCTAATTTCCTACATTGTTGACAATTTCTTGAAATTGGTTGTCGCTGAGACGAGATTGCGACTTGAATTTGAACACTTTTAAGCACGAGATTTGGCCTTCTAAAGTGGCCTTTATAAAAGGCCCCATAATAAAAGACGTTAAAAATATAGTAGCAACCTCATTTCAGCGACGATCAATATCATAAACATGTCAAATATTTAGGTAAATTAGAGGTACTATTGACATGATTAAAACAGATATTAAGATGCGAACTTTCTGAAAAATAAGGGTCTTGCCCCTCTCTAACGAGTCTTTTGGTTGGCCAATTAAGATAACCTCTAATTCCACTCTTTTGTGCTTATTCATGTAGGCAATAAGAATAGAAGGACCATTTTCGTTTCCTTTCTAATGCAAACTTCATAACATTTACATACCCATAAGAAAACAATTGCAATACTTTATATCAGTTACATTCCGTTAAGCTGCCCCATTTCAGTCCAGTGTCAGTCCGTCTCTTCAGTTAACTTACTGTACGGGGCATTTATCTTCAGAGGGATACAAAGGGCTGTCATAATAAAATATCCCACTTACATAGCGGCCACGTGATATGGGTTGACGTTATAATAACATACGTCTTCGTGCTAACCCTAGTGGTGGGTTATGAAGCCATTTTTTAAATTGTCACATTTTTTCTTAAGATTTTTTAGAACAAGATGACGGCGCGAAATTGAAAACTATTCCCAGAATTGAAATATTATGCCAGTGCTGTGTTGAGACTCTAACGTGGATCTAGTCCACGTCTACGCAGATTAGTACTGAAGTGCTAGATGTGATAGAACATCACATTTTCATTTAGTTGGTATCGTATCTGTGTTGCTATGCGAAAGATAAGCTGTTCAATCTTTAAAATCGAATGGATACTGATACCCTAATGACCATGGATGAGAAATAGTTTTTTCACATAATTATAGGTGAACAGCTGCACCCCGCGGTTTCACCCGCATAAGTCTCGATCACGTTTGAATATCGGGATAAAAAGTAGTAGATAAGTAATCTAAGTCATGGTCTACTTGTGTGCCAAATTTCATTCAAATCCGTTTCGCCGTTTTAGCGTGAAAGCTTAACAAACAAACATACAAAAAATCAAATCTTTTTTCTTTTATCATTTTTAATAATAAATTTAAATTTAATTTTTTTTATAAATTTAATTAATTAATGAATACTATTCGCAAAGACCTAATATGAATTGCCAATTTGTTAATTTTTAGACCTATTTAAAGTTAATTAATTTTTAAATATTATCTAATGTAAACCAAATACTTAATCTAATTTTAATTTAATCCAAGTTTAATTTAATCTAAGTTTAATTTAATTTAAGTATTTATCTGTTTATTTTATTACCAATCAATATAATAGGTACATTTAATTCGATCATCTTGATTTGTTTGTTCAATTTCTAGATATCGGCTTTGTTTTACACAAATTTTATCATTAATAATTCACAATTAATTGCAATAATGAAAATGTATAGTGTAATATAAATAAAATAGTGCATGTGGTGTTAGCCTGTAAGTAATTGTTGCACTTACAAATGTATATATGTGTGCTTTTAAAAGAAATGCAACGTGTAAACAATTGTAGGCTAACCTTAATAAATAAATAAATAAATCATAATAGTTTAGATGAATGTGCAACTTGACACTTGCTTGTAAACCAATTACAGATACCTTTTCAGACCCTAGTTCTTGACACCAAAAGTTACTTTTCAATCCGTCAGTGAAGCAAAAGTTTTTTTAGAAGGATTGGGTAGCTCTATCACAGTTTAAAAGTCGTGTCGTGTTGACGTTTAACTTCGGTCATTACGACTTCCACGGCTCCTAATCGCAGTAGTCCACGTGAAGTCGTATCAAAGTCTTGAAGTCTTGAAGTCTTGAAAACTTCGAGGAAACGTGAACAGTTGAAAGATAATGATCAACTGAATCGCTCATTATAACTTTGTTTGCTCTACCTGCACGTTGACACTTCATGAAATTCAGGTAAAAGTGTTGATTTTGCTGGATTTTAGTGGATTTTTAAGAAAGTATTAAGTGTCAATTGTCATAAAAATAATAGGTATAACTGATCCTTCATCATCGTCATCATCAATTTAGCCGTGAGATGTCCACCGCTGGATATAGGCCTGTTCCTAGTAAGATATAAACTAGTGTCTTATTATATTTACGTTGGTTTCTGAAAAAATATAAATACCTAATAAAACCATATAAATAATAAAAAGAATCGTGAACCGTAAGGTAAATAATTCTTTAAAAATAAATAACACCCACAAATTGCCAAACATAAAAAAGAAATCAAATAAAATCAGATAAAGCCAAATAAGAACCAATCAAATGTATTTAAATTAAATCAATTATGAAATAGGTATTTTTGAGATATTACTTAGGTATACCATTACCATACATTTTGATGGTAAACAACTAATTTCACCAGACCGGCTGTTGGCGTGGCGACGAGTCACGCCAACAACGTCACCACGCGCACGCAACTCTGCGACTCTCTCGCAGAGTTACGAGCGCGTTATGCGCGAAACCATCCATTCATCATTGTCGTGATTTCATGCATACTCGTATTTTCTATAAAAAATAGTTTCTATGTTTCACAACTGCCAGGCATCCCGCGACAGTTTCATATTTTGGTTTCAATATTAGCACCTCCAGGGGAAAATCTGTTTTCCAACAACACAAAATCATGCATAAAAGACGAATATATACGTAATCACAAAATTCCTTTCACAAAAGTCTTTGCGGTGATAATATTAAACTGTGATGAATCGCGAACAATCTCTACAACTCCAATTAAGCGTATTAGATAAGAGTTGAAATTAATTAGCGAAAACGAATCGGTCATAAATTAAGTAAAAGCGGATGTTTGAAATCCACCAAGTTGGGAATTTCTCGCTTTACACCGCCTGTTATTAAATTTACAAGCATTCTGATGCTTTCTTAATATTTCCGCGAAACAGATATCATAAGAATTGTCGTAATCTTTAGGGTATAATTAGTTTTATTTCAAGAGGGGCTTATGGCTAAGTAATAACAGCCGCACAGTTCGATCGATCAGGTTAAGCTACGCTTGCCGCGGTTGGTTCTTAGATGGGTGACCGTCTTTACATACCAAGGCCCCTCCGTGCCTCGGAAAGAACGTTAAGCCGTTGGTCCCGACTGTCATTCGTGGATATTTGACAGTCGTTACGGGTCGTCAGAAGCCCGAAAGTGTGACAACCAGTTTTACCAAGGAGTATCGTATTACCAAGTAACTGGGTGTGGAGGTCAGTTAAGCAGTCGCTCCATGTACAATACAGGTGCTTCCGGTTAGACTGGAAGCCGAACCCAAGATAGCTGGGAGAAGCAAGTAGATGATGATGACGATATTTCATTTCTCTTTACCTTGTCCTTAATTGTTTTGTTGCAGGAAATGTAAGAGAATGCTTCAATTTATTACTGACTCAGAGAAGACATGAATAATGACCCTTATTTTGGATCGGATCTCTAACTTGTATCATTAATTAATCTTTATTGAGTGAAAACTGATGTAATTTCGGGGTGGGCTCAAGATAGATAAGGCTTAAAATGGCTTCATTGAGACAGTAAATTGTATTGGGCTTATTACATGAAATAAAAAACAGTTCCTCTATGTACGGGAGAAGAACAGTGGTGGTCCCGTGGTAATAGCACCGAATTACGAATTATAGGTTGTGGGATCGAACCCAGACAGGCGCTTTACTTTGTGTAAATAATTTCATCACCACTGCTCACAAAACGGTGAAGGAAAACATCGTGAGGAAACCGGCATACCCTAGAACCAAAAAATTGAAGACATGTGACATCTACTAACCCGCACTGGGCCCGCGTGGTAGATTACAGCCCACTCCTTTTCGAAGAGAGGACGCCTGTGTCCCAGCAGTGGGCAAATCATAGGCTGATTATGCCGCTGTGTATGTGGGACCATACACGTCTGACTGCTTTTCATTCACTTGCTCACCACGGAATTTGATAAGAATAACCTTAACGTTCAAACACATCTAAAACTAGATTGCCACTTAACAAAAGACCACACACATCCTAACGAACAAAACAAACACGATGTCATTTGATACAACCACATAATTCATCTTAAACACTTCTCATTACAAGGCCATAAACCCGTGTCAAGTCTAGCAATTTTCCAATTAACTATGCAGAAGCAACAGATTAGGTAAATGAGATGAGTCAGGGAGCCTAAAGCCGAGATCTGTAAACATCACTTAGCACGCCTACTTTGGTTGTATAGTATTTTGTCACTGTCACACAACCGTAAACTACAGATGTAAGATAGAGATGGGATCATGTCTAACATCTGGTTTCTGATTTAAGAATTCAAAGTTAGGAGAACTGGTCAAACTCTATTTTAGCACTATTCATAATCTGCCTATTATGTTCCCACTGCTGGGACACGGGTGTCCTCTCTGTGAGTGCGAGTGGGCCGTAATCCACTACGCGGGCCCATTGCGGGTTTGTGGATGTCACAAATCATTGAATTTTCGGTACTAACCGTGTTCCTTCAGTTGCCTGTGCCAGGCTTTCGAACAACCCGCGACCCTGGCAGCACGATGTTTTCTTTCACCATTTTGAGAGCAGTGGTGATGAAATAATTTACACCACGTACCACTGGGCCACTACTTTATCACTACTAAAGTGATTTAATAGTGATAAATAACGTTAGATTGCAATATTTGTTTTTTGTTAAGTAAAATTTTCTGTTCTTCCGTGGGGTGCAGATATAGGCGCCCTTATTAACTTTTTGTTTATTAGTTAGATTAGTTTAGTTTTAACGTCTACCCCCAAAATTATAATAACCTAGGTTTTTTGTTTTAAGTGTAAGTAAAGCTTTCTGTTCTTCCGTGGGGTGGGGACCTGGTGATTTGTAATACAGGCATTTTACGCCTAACTCAGACACCAGCTCCTCACAGTGCTAAAATATAAGACTAAAGATTATGTGAAACATAGAATAAGCTTGTCATTGTGAGGAGAAATAAAACTTATTATTATTATTATTTCACCGATGTAGCCCACGAAATTCTTTTTTTTTTAGTTTTTTGCAAAAAAAAATATTTCGCGACCTTTCGCCTTCTTTTACGCTAGAGTAGAGTTTAACAAGTTATAAATTAAAATTAAATTCTGACTTCAGAGGGTATTAGTCATAGTACGAGCTAACTAACGTTTATAGATCTCTGTCATAGGTCTTCCCAGCGATGACATTGCCCGCCAACTGAGTCAGCGATGAGAAATCTCGTGAACGGGAGAATGCTAATAAGGGTTTTATCTTACAGAGTTTATTAAAGGGTAGCTGGTAGGTGAGGTCACTAGAATTTATGCGTTGATTATCTTTAACGATGACATTTTTATATCACGCCTTCGTGCGATTTTTGCCCTTGATTACGGTTTTTTGTGTGACTGGAGTAGACTAAGTTGGAAAAATGTTGTTCATTTGAGGATTCTATTTTAGGTTCAATTTTTGGTCAAGAAATAGACCCAAATCTATTCTAATTTAGTTTTACCCTTCTCTTGTTTTTATTCTATCTTAGGACGCATACGTGTCCAAAAACAAAAGGAGGTTTTGTATGTTTAGTTATTTACAGATAAAGATAATTTATTTGTACAAAACATGAGACACACATGGCATGCAAGATTTTACATTGAAATAAATCACAGTCATTTTTTGCCCCAACGGCGTACAAATATAAATACACAATTGTAAACATCAAATAATTATACTTAAAAATTAAAATATACTACAGCATAGTGTCCACTCATTATAGAAAATGTATAATAAAATAGCGAATTAAATGTCATTAGGAACAAAATCTAGATATTTCACACAAGTCAGAATAATTTTTCACTTAGTCATTTACCTAGACTAACTGACAAATTATTATTTATTTATTATTAATGTTAATTTTTATTATATTGGTTTACCTAGTGTAAATAGTTAGTTGCGTTATATATTAATAATTTTAGTATATACGAAACTAAATTCTATCTTTGCAAATTTCAATGAAAAGACACATAGGATAGGAGGATATATACAGAAAACTAAATAAGTACTGTTAATACTAAGAGGTGCAAAGAAGTTTTACGTTAAGTTCATGTTATGTTAAAATTCAGAAGTCTCGATACTACATAATTCATAACCTAGACTTATAAACACAAATAAACCAGTAACTGAATGAAACACCATTCACAAACTATCGAAACAATATCTAAAGATTTGTGAGCATTACAGCCGCACAATAAATGCATAAGGAATATTTATAGTGTTATCGGGACTTTTATAGTGAATATGATTTAGTGGCAAATGACTCTGAGGGGTTGTACGACGTCCGCCATTTTCGATTTTACGGTTCGATTCATACAACTTCCTGACATCCTGAATTATTCTGATTTTCGGGTTTAGCGACTTGTTTTACAAGGCACGGGCTTTGTTGAATTTATTGTACGTGGTGTAACAATTTTGTGCAGTAGGGGTTTGTGAGATTATGGTACATAAATAACTTTATATAGCTATGTAAAATCTGCTGTTTCGAACAAAACTGAACACTTTAGTAACACATACAAAACATAACATCACGCCTGTATGCCCCGAAGGGTTACACAGAGGTGTGTCTATAGCCTAAAGCATACCTACCTTTTTTGTTTTCGGGAGGAAGCTTTCAAAAGGCACCCAACCTCTGGGGACAGTCCGGGAGTGTGGGATTTTTACCTCACTAAAACCACCCTGGTGATCACCATCAGCACTTACAACAGCCTTCTTCCATGTTCTGGTAACTAAAGTATTTGGTAGTATTGGTATCCAGAAAATATATGCTTTTTATTTTACCATCTACCAGTAAAACTGTGCCATATTCATATCCATGAGTTTTATCGCCTCCTGAAATATTAAATTGCCAATCAATAAAAAAAATTGCCTTTATAAATCAAATAAAGAAACGACAAGGAAATAAACGACATGGAAATAAAGATTATGTGGAACCTTTTTTTTTAACACATCAGTGGCTTATTGCTGCTGCCTCACCTACAGAAAACCTCTTTTAAGTAAAACAATGAGCAGCTGTGGTGGCCCAGTGGTAACAGCCGCGACTTACGAGTTGTAGGTCGCGGGTTCGAACCCAAGCACGCACTTTTCTCTCAAAACGGTGAAGGAAAACATCGTGAGGAAACCGGCATGTCCTAGAACCAAAAATTCGAAGACATGTGACATCCGCCAACCCGCACTGAGCCCGCGAGGTGGATTACGGCCCACTCTCTCTCACCGAGAGGAGGCCTGTGTCCCAGCAGCAACATTTTAGGTTGATTATGCTTATGCTAAGTAAAACAATATGTCAAAAATCTTTCAGACAAACTTGACAGAATTTTCAGGGAATCTGTCCTGAACATACACATTCCCGCCATCTCACAAGGTGTTAGTGTCGGGTAGCCAAAAGAGTAAGCATGAATTTAAACGAAGGCCACATTATGCATATTATGTTCTACCCGTTTCAACCTAGTTCCTACTAAATCGAGGAGAATTTGGGTATTTCTTGCTGTAATCTGGGTTCGCAAACGTAGCGTGTGGTGTCACACTAAGATATTTTGCAGAGGGTTATGTAAAAGCGGTAAAGGATAATGCGAGATGGGTATGTTCGTCTCAGGTATTATAAACTAAATAGCAGAGCCCCGCGATTTCACCCGCATAAATTTAATTATCATCCCGTGGGAATATCAGGATAAAAAGTATCCTATGTGTTAATCCTGGTTATAAATTATCTGTATGCCCAATTTCATCCAAATCCGTTCAGTAGCAGTGGTGATGAAGTAATTTAAACAAGTAAAGTGCCTGTCTGGGTTCTAACCTACGATCAGCCACCCGTAATTCGAGGCCGTTTCTACTGGGCCACCACTGGTCTCGTTGGTGTTTTTGTTGTACGTAAGGCCAAATACTCAACAAAATCTTCTTTGTTTTAATACAGATTTCCATGTTTCCGCTTTATTACTTTTTTTTTTTCAGAAACAAATAAATTGCCATTAATATTACTACCAGACGATCGTCAGTACTAAATGCATGTCGGAGAACACTCTGTATATGTAGGTTCCGTAGTATACTCACAGATGGTTCTTATACAGCGTGTTGTTATTAATCCACAGGAGGATACTGATGGCAAACGATTTTCGTGCTACCCTTAGATAGCTTTTTAGGACACACAGGTGACCAAGGTTGCAGGTATTTATTTATATATTCATTAAATAAAGAGGTGTCTGTGCAGATACACAAAGACACCTCTCTCTGGACAGAGAGAGGTGGAAAGAGAGTAAGGAGGCCTTTGCCCAGCATTGGGAAATTCACGACAAAAAAAAACTTTGTGCACCATGAAGGTACAAATGCGGACTTAATGCCTTTGGCATTCTCTACCAGTCAACCAAGGGTGGTGAAGAGATTACATGGCAGGAGCATTGTTTGGGAGGAGAAACTATAGTTAAAAGCATCACAATTGCCTAGAAATCAAATAGGTAGGTAAACAAGTCCTACATATTCATATTAAACAGTAGCGATAGATACGAAACCTGCTTATTGAAGACTTACCTACTTGTTAAAAGTAATAATATGCACGGGTACCCACTTACCATACATACATACATAAACCTTTTTTCCTCAGATCTTTAGGATAGAATTGAATAAGAATGTGGAAACCCAATTTCTCATTTGCAAACAGGAAAATGATAAAAATACAGGGTCTACATCAAAAAGATTCCAAAAGACAGGCATGCAACTACATAAAAGGCACAGAAAATGAAGTATGTACCTAAGTGCCATACTCTCTACAGTTACATATATCAAAACAGAATAAAAACGTACCAAAGAGTCGCATAAAGATAAAATTCACAAACAAGTGTGTCTTACCTCAAAAATTCTCTTTGGCATGAATTCTTTATGTTCGAAAAGCCAGGTTAGTAAAACGCGATGTAAGCCGCGGCTTTACTGTTCCCTTAGCAGCCATTTTTGGGAGCTTGGGATCAACATAAAATAAAATTGAAGTATAATACAAAATAATACACAGCATTACCACGGGAGTGTTGCAGACAGATTTCGTTGGAATCCTTTGTAATAAAAACAGTATTCTACCAACAAAACTTCAAAATATTATTTTATGGCAACCCAATTTTAAGTTGGAAGATTTTTCCGACAACATCCTTCCAATTTTCAAATTGAAATATCGAATTTCCTGCAACTGCAATCGAATTGGGATTCGGGTTCGATTTTTGAATTTATTTTCTGCATCAAAACTGCTTTTATTTCGTGGAAAATATAATCTTTGAATAAATTGAAAACTAGAATTACAGAATAATCGTTTATATAAAACCTTTTGAATGCCCTTTCTTTCTATTTATCGTTAATTTTCCTTGCAATAGATACATCACAATAACGTTCTTATAGCTGCAACACCAAACAAAATGAACTTGCTCCCTTGGCGGGCGGGAAATAAAAGAAACAACACAGTTTTGTCTGTGGTTTTGTTGTCAATAACATCAGCAGGTGTCCCGAGAGAGGGGGTCATTCACCTCTGGACGCAGCGTTGGCTGTGCTTAGAGCCGTTATTAGGAGCTGTGGTTAGGGGTAAACTTATGGGGATGTTCCGAAGTATATGGGGCTGTAAAAGTTGAACGCATGGTTGGATTGCAGGTCATGTATACCTATATCGCGTTTTTGTATTTATTTGTCGTAATCGGGTCTGACATTTCAACTATTTTTTTGCGTCTACCTGTTGACGCAAAAAATCTTGACAGTAACCTTAGGTTATCATAGATTTTTCTAAGAAGGGATTTATGGTTTGTTAAGTCTCCAATGACGAACCGACATCTACTAATATTCTTTCGCTACACCGCCTAATCCTCAGATATTACTTTCTTCAGGATTAACGTACAATACACATCGACAAAACATAAAAGAGCTTTTTTTCTGATTTAATCAGTCAAAGGAATCCAAGGAACTACTTATAAAACTGTCGATACGTCTGCTAAACATGGAGCGAACGTTTTTCTCGATACAAGATCAGCAGTTTTTCCCGAGATAATGAAATTCGGCCCGTTTATTTATAGGTATATCATAAAAACAAAGGCGCGGGCCGGATGTCCCACCGGACCGAGGACATCAGCACAGGGACGACCTACCTGCAGCCGCCCTTAACAAATACTTTATACAGACTCCATGGACACATTTACTTTTTATGCTGGTTTAGAAGGCCGTAAAGTGAAAAACAATGTTTTTTCGTTATTTTTGTGTTGACGAATTTTGGTTGAGGAAAAGAAAATTTTGGTATGAAAAATTCTATGGGACGGACATATTTGGAACTGCCACAAAAAATATGAATTACAATGCCTGCATTTATAGTTCAAAGATACTTTACATATTAATTCAAATCATTTTAATGAGAAAGAAACAAATGACAACACGCACACTTAAACTCTGCAAATCTGAAATAACGTAACAATATATCTTTTAAACATTATTACTGGTAGTTGGCGTGTACTAACTATTTACACTAGATACTAAATTAAAAGACTAACTATATAAGTAAAAACAAAAAGATAGAATATTATGTACTTACTTATATTAAACTCTGTAAATCAAAAACAACAGTTGATTATGTATGTAATAAAAAAAGTAAGTTCGGAGACTAACTAGTTCACATTATTCATTGAAACAACTCGTCCTTCTAAAAGTATGGAAAGTAGTTTTATGAATTAATATTTACAAAAATGTAAAAACCTTTCCGGCTACACTAATGACAAAAGTTTTGTTGTGAGCATTAAAAAGTTGTTACGTAAAAAGTTTTTAATAACTACACGAAAAATGATATTCCTTTCTACAGATTACTAGCCTTTGTTTTACACGTTGCATTAATACATTTTTTTTCTCAGAACATTATTTCTTTCTTTCCAGATTGAGAAAGATCTTCAATAAAAGTTGCACCCTTTACTAAAAGCAAAAATATATATTTATAATACCTGCTACAAAGCCCTCGGAAAGCACGTCAAGCCGTTGGTCCCGGCTGTAATTCGTGTATCTTTGACAGTCGTTACGAGTTGTCAGTACCCCGAAAGTCTGACAACCAGTCTTCAGTCAGTCGTCAGTCAGGGGTATCGTATTACCCAGTAACTGGGTTGTGGATGTCAGATAGGCAGTCGCTCCATGTAAATACTGGTACTCAGCTGCATCCGGTTAGACTGGAAGCCGAGCCCAACATAGTTAGGTGAAGGCTAGGCAGATGATGACCTGCTAAAAGGCTATTGCCAGCTTTTTTTCAGCAGAATAATTTTAGAAATAAAGGCGTTTTTCTTTCTCTACAATATGTTGTATTTGTATAGAGAACTTATTACAAAATAATAAGCTATATCACTGCTTGTTATTATTACTAAACGAAATAAATATTGTTTGCATTGCTATCCTAATAATATTATTTTTCTATTCCTAATACATGAAGTAAATGGACAATAAGTACTATAAGTACCCGTCTTGCAATGATAATTATGTAACATGATCAGAATATTTTCTCGTACGACCTATACGTACGTACCTATTGTACCATAATGATAGTGATCTATTCCAGGGGCACAGACAATATTATACACAGTCTATCTCCAATCTCGCCAAATCTGATCTCATAGGGTAGTCTATGAGATCAGATTTGGCCATTAAGGACATGACATGCCATAGAAACATGAACCATTATCTTGTAAACCCAATGACCATAGAGCTACGAGTAACTCAACACTATTATAGCTATGACTATCCCTAGCTAGACTAAACGTCAATTTCAATGACAAACTGCCAAAGAACACGACATGAATTGCCAATGAATTAATTAACTCCACCTTCCTTCAAAACAAAACACGCGCTATAGTAAATGACCAAAACACTGCTGCACTTTCCACATCACGTCATGAATGAATATGATCAAAGTCAATTATTAATTACGATAGTGAATTTGGTAGTCGCACAGCTGAAATCCACCGGTCCATCGGACGTTGATAATTAATTAATTGACAATACCAAGGGAGCCTAGGGGAACGTCCATTCCGCTATTAACAGTGTATTGTAGCAGTGAAGTTTATTTTGCGTGAATTTTGATAATTATCTGCCTATATTAGTCGTTGGGCGCACGCACACAGTTGGAACTGTCCTGTGTGCAGTATTTGTCGGGGTTCTGCGGGTGCGGAACCGATAAATATAATCTAAAAATATGTTGGTATTTGGTGAATCAAAAGACAATAACATTCAAAAATAGAACGAAAGAGTTACAGAAAAATAGGTACAGGATTTGTTCAGGTGATGCAACACTGTAAAAAAAAAAAAACATTTAAAAAGAAAAATAGAATTTGACAGATGGAGAACGGCGGCGTTCGGCGTCGTGTTTCTCTAGTTTTAACCGAAGTTGCGTCCAGCTTTGATTTTTTCTGCTGGATCCCTGCAGTGACATGATAACGGTTCGTGATTAACTTTTACACAAAGAATTGGAGGAAACAATGTTATGTCTCTTGTGTTTTTATACCTTACTAATTCTCAATTTTAAAACTACAAACGCTATTTATCAAACGTTGTATAGCATGTCATCGATAGTTTTGCATGTGTGCGTGGATCAGGCGACAATTATAGCAGGATGGGGGTATCACTGGACAAATACAAAAGGGTGGTCAGGCGCAGGGGGCACGGGTCACTCCACTATTAGCAATGAAGTTTGTTCTGCGTGACCAATCGACGCACGTGGCGCACTCAAAATATTAGCACCAATTTGAGGGTTTGAATTTATGTATAGATCTATCTGTAAGTTTGGGGCTCGTAATGGTTGTAAAAGGGTCGCGATTTTGATAAAATCTGTGACAATTTCAATTGTTCAACGTGCAGCTTACGCAGTGTGCGTCATGGTTATTTTTCAAATTATTTTGGTGCGTTTTTGTGACTAGGTACTAACTACTTTCCCCCTTATTCATAAACGTTGCTTAAAGTTAAGCAGTGATTAGCGACTGTTTAACCATACATTTTTGACGTTTAAACGTTACTTAACTTTAGTCATCGTTTATGAATAAACCCCTAAGTTTAAAATATCAAAATCTTGTGTTGTTACAGTCTTGTGGTAGTATTATCAAAATATATTTTTGGCTACAAAATCAAAATCAAAATCAAAAGTCATTTATTCAAATTAGGCTGAGAATCAGCACTTTTTGAACGTCAAAATTACAAAAGACAGTCCCCCAAAAACGCCCGCCCTTCACCACTTCCTAGTGCTATCGCTGGGAAGAAGAAGTGGCGCAACAAACTCCCCAGCAGCACAGCTGTCTGTTCACAGAGTCACAAATCATTATCATCATTACTTATACCCGTATGACGTCCACCGCTGGACATAAGCCTCCTCCAAGCGTCACCACATCGACCGGTCTTGTACTTCTCGCATTCAGTGGGTACCAGTCACAAATACACACAACTTTCACATTTAAATACATACATTTATTTACATTTACCTTCTTTTTAAATGTGGTTTTATTTTACATAAAAAGCAGGGCTGTTCAGACTCATTTATAGCTGTCTTATCTATTCCATATTCAAATTACCTAAGTGTCAAATTCAATTGTTTAAGTACCCTCGATTTCTTGAAATTCAACGAAAACTTTTTCATTTCCACAAAAAACAAAACACCAATTCTACGCCTTCAACTGTTCTTCGTGACGTCACGAGACACCGCAGTGTTGTGTTTCAAAGAAGTAAACAAGCGACACAAGTAGTTACATTCAAAGACTACAGTTTTGTTTCAGTGCATACCACTGCTGTTGAATACAGACTGAAAATTAAGACAATTTAAAACACTATTGTTTTCATGGATTTGTCTTTGTACGGTCTCACTTTAGACCAACGATGCGCGTCATAATTTAGCATAATAAAATGACATGACTTACGAATTTAAATACAACGTGTTTTTTTTTATATCCCATAAGTCTAGGGGGTCATTCTACTCATAATTATGAACAACTTTTACTATGGACGCAAACCTGAAATCGCGAAAAAAAAAATCTGCTGTTCCCTACATTTATGTTCGTATAGCTCGTCGTATCTAGCTATCAACAACTGAGAGAAATAATCGCCTTCTACTCTAGTACTGTTACTTACTCTTAACTTAAATAAACTTAACTACTTAGTGCATCTCAGTGGAACGTGTTTCTCTATACTAACTGAACTTACCAACCTTCACGACAAATCGGTGTACGGAGTTAACTACTACAACCACTGCAGTGTTTTTACAGTAATATTTGGTTTACAAGCGCTTAGGACGTGCTTAGCATTGCAAAGTTAAGACTTCGGATATTTATCAAGTAAAAAAAGAAACCCTACTCAAAAGTTATTTAAACATTATTGTATATCTTACATAATCTAGTTTTAAAATAATATATCCAAATAGTAACTGTTTAAGCCTCTGTAAATATTATTAAGCTTCTAATACATTTATTGTCGTCTTCTTTTTAAATGTTTGATGTAAATTGATGGCCTGAAACACAGGTTTTTCATAAACCTAGATCAGGCAGGTCTATATTACAGTTAGAATTTAAGTTTCCTCGGTTGTAATTAATATAAATCATAGTTTTACTTTACTTTATACTTGAATAAAATTTTTATTATATTTTTTTTTTTATTAAACTCAAGTAACACTGTTGACCTGTAAGCCCACGTCCGCACGGGCGTAAAATTATCGCGGCGAGATTTTATCGCGTACTGAATTTTCAACTCTTGGTGTCGAGCTGAGCATTGAGAATCTAACAGAGTGCTTCCCAGCGCGTCGAAAAAGCACACTGTTGGAATTTTAACCCTCGGCGCTAAACAGAGCGTTAAAAATCCAGTGTGCGAAAAAAAAATCGTCTCAGGAAAATATCTCCCGTGTGGATTTGGGTTTAAGTTTGCAGCACATGCATGAACACTTATAAAATACTAGGTTATTTTACATACCTATATACCTTTACTTCACCTAACCTACAGAAATAATGTAAAAACTTACCCTCATAATTAATGCACATGCCACTTTAACACACACAAAAACCCGCAGAAATGAAAAATAAGCAACCTTTCCCATACTGAAATAATTTTCCATTAACTTTCCACGGGTAGAACAATCACCCCCTCTCCAGATTTATAATAGCACACATCCATTATCTGACCGTAACGTCCATTAAATAAGGTATAATTTTGTTTCACAGGTTCAGAATTTTGTTCCAGAAAATAATGTAAGTAACTTAAAATGTTATCTTAATTTAAAAATTATATTAAAACATACACAGATTTTTTAATGTATATTCTGTAAGTATATCTTATTAAAATAAGTACCTACCTATTAGGACTTCATGTACAGACGCCAGCACATCAAGCTACGAAAATCTGTCAAGTTTCTTTAATAGATTTTCAACTTTATCGCTAAACATTAAGGTTCAATTTTGATTGGGAAAATATTAATTTTGGGTAGCT
This sequence comes from Apamea crenata, assembly GCA_949629185.1. Taxonomy (NCBI): domain Eukaryota; kingdom Metazoa; phylum Arthropoda; class Insecta; order Lepidoptera; family Noctuidae; genus Apamea; species Apamea crenata. Next base: position 7,574,472 of record OX451366.1, on the reverse strand, counting down.
TAACCTGCTGGCGTCTGTACAATTAATTTGCATGCCCTATACAGGCAAACTATGGACTGTACATTAAACCACAAAGTTTTACAACTTGTAACGGTATACCTATCACATCTGCCGAGTTTCGCTAGCTAATTTAATTTGACCCTGTATTTTCTGGAAACAAATTATTATTATTCTATTCTTAAAGCTCTTCATAATTCCGGTGACAGAAGACAAAATATCGAAGAACAAAATGGATACGACAATACCTCGTCCCACCCTAATTTACTTAATAATCGCAATAAAAAAGATCGTTTAAGATAATCGCGACCAAAAGAAACGTCATAAATAACGTTAATAAAAACGGCTCAACGCACAGCACTAGCTATTGTAGAAAAAAAAAGAATAATGTTTGCTTGAACACGGATCTCGGAGATGAGAATTCTCTTCGTAGATGATATCTGTAGGAGTTACAAATCATACCATTGTCTAAGGGAAGCCCCTCATGGGGTGGGGCTTTTTCCACACCATAAAATTAAATATTGCTTTGAAAATTGTATAATGTTATTACGGGGTGCGTAATTTTTATGTCGCAAGGTAGCTTATTTTTCGGGTATTTTTCTAAATAAAAAATTATATTTAGTTAGAAAAATAAACTTATAATAATTAGTAGGTAGGTAATAGCTGTGTTCTTCGCGACTGGTTCCAATAATGTTTTCATTACCTAATGACAACAAAAAACGTAGAAAACTATTACAATTTTATAGCTTTAAAATAATATCTACTAGTGGTAGGTAAAAGTTTACAGACTATTTTTATAATACTTATTGTTTATAGAAGGAAAACAAAAAAGACACAATACGACCTGAAAATCTACAAAACCACAAACATCTCTTCGCTGCCAAATTAGCGCCAGAACAAAAACGATTTCATTTTCTCACCCAAAAACTCCTGTACAATTACTAATAGCAATAACGCACACCTCCAGCAAGCAGACGTTTTCCATTAGGCGAACAGGGCGAACACTTTATAGGCACTAATAACTTCGTCTTCTAATGCACCATAAGTGCTTACAATGCGTTTCAGCGCTGCTGGTCGGGTATTCAAAGTTCTAACACACCGCATCCCGTGTTACGCTAAAATGGCTGGTTATTTAGCAAGTTTAGTGGCGAATGCACTGTGCACACACACTGAGACGTGTTCGGTTGCTAGTTGAAAAACCTTTCACTCATGTGTCTGGTGAATCGCAGTAGTAGAAGAAGACACTTTGTGTTGAGTACTTTATGATTCTTATTGCATTGTATTCAAAGAGAAAATAGTTAAATGACAAGTTCGATAACTACCTCCAGCGGCGTAATTTCTAACACTAACTAAGCTCATTTCATTTTGGATTTCATTTTGACACTTCAACAACACTCATTGCGTTATTTACGATGTTGAGAGAAAAAAAAATCTTACGTATGAAGCAATGGATTAACAATACAATATCCTTCAAAATGATTCAGATTGAGAGAAAACTCCTTTGGGATGAAATTTTGGAAATATATTTGGGCTTACTAACTTCACATTTACTTACACACTTAGTTTATGCTGAACAACTTTTTAAATTCAAATGTAAATACCACACACCGAATACCAAATACCGCACATTCGATTGTACCTACTACAAAATCTTTGGACAGACGTAAAAACCAGTCTGCATCTTTTCTGCCATTTTTCAACGTCCTAAAAACTGAAACTTCTGAACACAACAAACGTATCTTGCACAAAACGGCAATACAATAAAGCATTCCTCCCTTCTGTGGCTCAGCTGTGTGGCCAAAGTGAGAGTGAATGTGACCATTTGCGTACAGCCCCAACACTTGGCCAGTCTTAAGTAACTGGCTTTTGGCAACCCTGGCTGCGGTGTGTTTATATTTGTGTAATGAATGTTTGGCTTGTAATTACATACAAAGCATGGGCTGCGCTGCGATATTTCAGTGTGCTTTGTAGGTAATGATATTTTCTGCAACTGCGACGACTGCTGGATTATTTTTGGGCAGGGATTTTTTTAGGGCATTATTTAAAATGGATTAGTTCATACAAAATACAGAATTTTCCTGTATTTTCCTGGATATCTTATTTTAAAGGGGGAAACGCCAGGTTAGCCCGCGAAATTCAAATTTTCTTACGTTTTTTGCAATTCGCAGGTTAGTGTCAGGTTGTATGTCAAAATATGATTCGCGATCGTAACAAGTATGTATTTACATAATTATAATCATTGCAATCATCAATTAAACCTTCTAAGTTTATGTAACCCATGATGACAATATTGTTATTTATGATTTCATGAAATAGTCATTCAAAAAACGTATGAAAATTTAATTTCGCGGGCTATTCTGGCGGGGGAAAGACCTCTAAGATATTTTAAAGAATGCATAAAGGATGTCTACTCGTAGTGCAGCTGTCTAACATACATACATATTAGACAGCTCCACTGGGTAGCTGATCTCATCAACTGCCTAGCCTTTTCTCAACTATGTTGGGGTCCGCTTCCAGTCTAACCGGATGCAGCTGAATACCAGTATTTTACATAGCGTGACTGCCTATCTGACCTCCACAACCCAACTAGGTAATATGATACCCCTTGGTAAGACTGGTTGTCAGATTTTCGGGCTTCTGACGACCCGAATGACTGTCAAAAATCAACGAATGACAGCCAGGACCAACGGCTTAACGTGCTTTCCGAGGCACGGAGAGGTCTTGCTATGTAGGTACAGACCAACCGCGCCAAGCGTTGCTTTACCTGATCGATCGACCCGTGCGGCTGTTATTACTTAGCCACACACAGCTTATCTAACATGCATAAATAAATATTTTCTTCGTTCTTTTTTTTGGGTGGGAAATCATCAAATAACTTCTCCCGCTCTGGGCGCTGCTGCGGCTGCGGCTGGAGCGGGAGGGCATGTCAGACTTGTATTGACTAAAACCAACCCGTGTTCCTTCAGTTGCCTGTGCCAGGGCCCACGGTAACTTTTTCGAACAACCCGCGATCCTGGCAGTACTAAAATCTTTCTATAACGTCCTAGTCCCATAGGTAATATGGTAGTAGGTACAAATTGGGGCATTGTGGCTGTCTTGTCTTACCTTTGAAAAGTAAATCTAATAATATATTCTTATTTTTTCTTGAACCCGCATGATTTATTCAATCAAGTAGGTACTACTTTCAGCTAATTTATGCAATAGAATTTTCAGTCCAGTCTCTTTGTGAGATTGATAGCTTTCAAAGGAATTACTCTAAGTGGCAGACAATTTTTAGCAGAAAAGCGCTTCAAAGCTGATGTACTTTAGAGGCCATGATTTAGATTAAAAAATTCCGCTTCATTAAGCCCGAAACATGATACTTAAAGCGAAGCTAAAATTACTGTTTGAAAACTTCATTGAGTGGGCCGAATACCTTTGAAATTGATGCCAGCCTCTTTATAAAGTTCATGACTTGAAGGGTATTGTTAGTTAATAAGTTAAAGTAAAAATTATGTGTCGAACTTAGGTAACTTATTATTGAACTTAGCTATTTAGAATTTTAAGTAGACCAATCAGTTTATTAGGTTTATTATCATCTCTTTTACAGGAGATGATAGGTAATACACAAAATACGCGCATTGACGTGGAGTTATGGACACCAGCCCGAATTACCTATTACCTATCATCGCCTGTAAAAGTAATGCTTAAAAGAAATATGATGGTAAGTAAAACTAACCCTAAAAATAAAACGTCGAAGAGAATTTAGTAATATTATTACTTATATTTATTTTTTTATAAGCCTGTTTTGTCACACCGCAGGGCTGCAGCTTCCCTCTTTCGTTGTAACGTTCATATTGGGAAGGGTTTTAGACAATTAACCCACCACGCTTGTCTAATGCGGGTTGGTGGTTGGTTGGTCTTTGGGTGCTGTTGACGTGGGTGACCTTCGTCCGCCGCCGCCCTGAGTCGTCATCCTGCACTGATGTCGATTGTTTCATCCAGGTCTCTCAGAAATACGTTTTCGAGCCCATAGATTGCTAAATGTGGTGTGAAGTTGTCAGATTGTACTTACACTCGTAAGTGGATGTAGGATGACAGTTATCCACTACCTACACCATCCCTTAGCCGACTCTTACGACACCCACGGGAAGAGATGGGTGGTCTATTCTAGGCCGGAGATAATGCATTCTTTAAATCGGACTACACATACAAGTACACACAATCCCTATAGTATTAGTAACAATGACATAAAACTATGTTAGTTAATGAACACAATCGAAATCTTTCCACGTTTTTATTCATTAATTGAAAGGATAAAATTAGCTACTGAAACTTCATTTTGATCTGTCTAATTTATAAATAGATCTGAAGCTTGTTTCAGAATTCAGAACAATTTTTGTACTTTCGTCCAATAAATGTACAAATCCACGTTTGAAATGTAGAGAACTCTGTCTAACGGCTCCTAAGGGTGTTATAATTAAATTATAAACTTTCGGAACCGGGGTTCACGGTAGGGTCAACTTATGCGTTAAGTAAATGCCATATCGTAAAACTTTACTACGTGCCAAATATAAAGGGGTTGTAAACTTTTACATTTTGTTTCGTACCTTAGTGGCAAGATTGTTGCGTTGTAAAAATAAATTGCACCCATTCTCATTGTGGACGTAACAATTAAATTCTATTTGGGTTACGTCTATTTTGTGGACATCGTTTGCTTGTAAAGCTAGTGTTCGCAAACCTCCACCTGTTTTAAACGACAGAGGGATAATTCAAATACGATGTAGAACACAAAATACAAACATTGTAATAAGCCAAAATACGCGCTGTGTTCGTGTGTTTTTTTCTGACAGACATTGCGGCCAGCAAAGGCTCCCGAGTCTCAAGCACTTCTGCGTCATATAATTCAATTTGAGTGAAAACCGTGAAAAGCTGCCCTTTTGCTAAATACCCGAAAAAGTTTCCGTACGTGACCCCATCAAACTACATCCCAGAGGACCCTGTGTGTTCGCTTTTCCTTCTTCTTTCCCATTTTTTCAGGAAAAATGTGGCCCATGTTTTATTACTCACTTTAGTTAAAGAGCACGTAGGTTTTATGTGGAAAAGATTCATTACGAAACATGAAATGCTCACGAGAATGGCTTAGATTTACATAATTTATTTACAAGAGCAACGTTTTGGGACATTTGTATTAACGCTGTCACAATTTGTGTGACTCCAAGAGAAATTCTAACGTAACGGAAAAAACTCAAGTGGCAAACATAAACACTTAATTTATCATCCTGATACTCCACTTAGCACGCAGTGTATATGAAGTCCACACGCTCGCATTTCTTACCTATGTATGTTTAACACGTATGTTGTTGGTTATATCTACTTATATACTTTTTTCGGGGCAATTATCGTTGCACTCTATCAAAATTTATTTTAATCCTTTCAATCATCGCCATCAACGGCAGCAGCCTATATTAACCGGGTGTGTTGGCCTCCTCTACTATTCTGTTATCCTCTGACATATGTGCGCTATTTGCATGAACATACAAAAACACACATCATCGGGTGACTTTTCTTTAGTCCACCTACCGTCTACGCATAGGAAACTACCCTTGCCTAGCGTCTTATAGTGCTACGTACCTTATTATGATTCAAACTTAGAAGTATACTTCAAAATGCTATCTAGGGTGCATTTGTGAATGTTCTCATTTGTGAATTCTATTAAATAATTGGGTGAATCCAACTGTTTATTATGTGTAAATACAAAGTCAACGAGTTTTTTTGTTAGGCCAATTTTGTTGATTTTTCCTCGCAAACAATTTTTCCTCACAAATCTTCCACCAATTCCGAACCTTCCAACATCAATTGGTTGCAATAATAATGAGGTTTGCCAAAAAACAGAGCATTTCTCAATCCGTGACGTGTCTATATCGGCACGGCCTACACGGATCGATTATTCAATCGTGTCAAATATAACCAGGGTGGTGTTATTATTGCCAGTAAGGACATGTATTTATAGTGCGTAAACTTGGATATGAAATCGTATTGTAAACGGATTACAGAGCATGTCAAAGGCCATTCACAGGGACATAAAGCGTGTAACGATTAGATACGGATTTGGTTGTTACGATTGTCATACATTTGTATGTGTGGCGAAAGCGAAGGGTTTGCTTTGAAATCAAAGGATTTCCGATCTGTTGTTAGTTGGTATCGCGTATGGGGGATCGGTATCGGTGGTTGTTGTCAGTAACCACCGGGGATTGATACCGGATTTGGTATATTATTGTACTTACGTTCATGAACTAAGCTTGCTCTTTAGAACCGTCGCGTCGTCTTTTGTTTCTCACAACTTTTGTTTGATCACATGCTTCAACTGTTTGAATCGATTTTAAGTCTTGTTGAAACTGAGAGATGTTCCTTCTTCAAGGATTGTGCTCGAAAAACTGTATCAAGATAACTTTTCAGAGCAGAGCGGAAGGCTATCTATAAACTTTAACCTCAGCGTTTTAGTTTTCTGCAAGCTTCAATCTTTCTTGTAAACTTTTACTGGAGCTTTTTGTTAAATATGATTTATTGCCACAACTGAAGCACTTTTGTATTGCTCCAGGATATTAATCAGATTCGCAATTATTATTACTAAATTGCTACCTTACGAAAATAAATTAGTACTACTTCTACACGGGACAAATTTATGTTAAATTACCGCTGGTTAAACAAACTTACCGACAGTTACCAATAGGCAAACTACCGAACATCTGTCGGTGGCAATATTCGGGCATTAGGTGAGATTTTGTTCATAGAACGGATCCGGTCAATTGCTTGACCATCTGCGTCCGATTCGTGAGGGCCCGAAAACGGACGAATATTGCCGAAGTGGCAATGGTGATAAGCGCGTGGTCACGGTGATTCTCCTTTGCGTCATGCGGGCCTTGTACAATGAAAACTAATGCCGATGTGTGTAATGTGGGATTTGTGTTGTCGCATGTGATGTATGAATGTAAACTCGTAATAAATCTTCTCAATTATACATTTGGATTTAGAAAATGTAGGGCGCTTATATAAGTTATAAGGGTTAGTTAAATAGGTCGAAACCATTAATTAAAGTCGGAGTTGGTGCATACACTTTTAGTTTTAAATAATTCACGTTATTTTGTTTCAATTTAACTCACAAAACTGTCAGGAATGTAAATTTTTCAGAGCATGAATTGACGAGAACCATTATTGAAAATAAAGGCAACATAAAATAAGCAGGTAGGTAGCACCCACGTAAAATTTAATAACGAAAATTGCAAAACTGGATAAAATTTTGATTGGACACCACCTGTTTCCTGGTCAGTCCATACAAACTTCGTCCAATTTTGATAATACACTCAACAGCTCGGGCTTAACCAATAGATTTTCTAATCAGGATGCATCATCACGCTACAGGGGTGCGTTGTTTAGGTTTTGGACCCAAATAACGGTGTCAATTAGAGTAACGTCATAATCCGGGGTCCCTCTGTTTGTCCGGTGGGCTCGCCCGGACAAACAACGGCTCGATTAGATTAATATGAGTCCCGACCACGTTGGGTTTACGATAATTTATAGCATTGTTCATCATGCATATGTGGGGTTAGTGTGGCTACCTTTGTTGGAGTAAATTAAAAAATGTTGCTGTTTTTTGTGGGTTTTTATAATGTTGCTGTTTAAGGGACGCCTCTTTGGTTTAAGCTTTTAACTAACTTACTCATAGCAGTCTACATGAGTTGGACAATGCGCCATAACACCCTGTCTTCCTTTTTTATTTTTGGTCTCTCATAGCGTAATTATACTTTCATACATAACTAAGTGTTTTTCTTAATTTTTTTCGTATATACCTACTTGTATATTATATATAAATTTTACTGTGAGCTTGTAAAAATAGTATTTTATGCGTTGAGTACCAATAAATCCACAATTTAAATAACTTCAAAGTATGACTAAGTATTTATAATGAGAAAATTTCATTCAAAATGTAACTAACTTCTTCAATCATAGAATTATATTAACCAACATTTCATCGTTTAAGGAAAAATATGTCGAAATGAAATTCAACGGAGAGAAATGGGCTTTCAAAGTTTTACTGCCTGAGCCGAGAGCCCACGAAGAGAACCGAGCTCAACGAGCTTATATTCAAGTTATTATAAATAAGTATGTTATTATTATTTTAAATTACTTATTACTTTTCGGTAAGTACCTACTTCTACGAAACAACGTTTCTACTCCTTTTCGTTTATTTTAAAGAGCCCCAGATGAATGATTTATTTATCCATTGGTACGCTTCTTATAGCAGAAGCATACTCAGCCTATAATGCTGCTGGGACACAGGCCTCCTCTCTTATAGAGGGTGTGGGCCGTAAACTACCACGTGGGCCAAGTGCGGGTCGGAAGAGGTCACATGTCTTCGTGGTTCTAGGACATGCCGGTTTCCTCACGATGTTTTCCTTCACCATTTTGATAGCAGCGGTGATTAAATTATTTACACAAAGTAAAGCGCCTGTCTGGGTTTGAACCCACTACCTTTATCTCGTAAGTCGGGACCGTAACCTCTGGGCCACACTGCTCTATCCTTCTTCTATTTATAGGTATTTAGAATGATGTTTCAGAAAGCATTGTACCTACTTATTTCGTCAACTCAATTATTTCTTTGTCATTGAACACCATCGAAATCAAATGTTCTGACGTCATTCCTATTTTTGCGGTCAATCAAAGTCTTTCATCGGTTACCCATCATTTTGACATCGACGACCTAGTTCATGGTCATGTCGACCTAGCACGGTCAACACTACGCCATAACTATGTCTATTATTCCACGTTGGTATATTTTTAACATACCCACGCCACAAAAGTAAGAAAGTCCTTAACTGAAGCTTTGTTTGATATTATTACCATGACAACCCTTAAGGAAAAATCAATCATTGTTGACCTTAAGTCCGCAGACCGATGACTGATCAAGACTAAGACACTTCATCGTAAATTCAATAAAAGCCACTAGCACTACGACCAACCGAAGCCACTCTATAAAGCCCGGTGCACTTTTATTTCATTTTCCTGAAAATGAAAACAGCAGAAAATAAAACATGCGGCCGAGGCATCGATAGACGGATACAATTTTTATTTTCGGAGCCCGAAAGTTTTACAGGAAAAGAACATTTACGGGGGTGCGTCATTATTGCCTTCCTCTCCGAACTTTGCGTTTGTTTTTGACATTTCTCTTTATTCTCTCTCTTTTTATTTATAAATGTGGTGTCTAGACGAGTGACTAGACTCCCCCTATGGCTCCCCATACTGCCAATTATTGAATGCTGCAATAACTCTGCAGCGGAGAAAAAAGTTTAATCTCCTTTGAGTGATGACGCACAAGTGTATTTTGACGTAAGTTATATAGACACTCTTGTATTAGAAAGGGTAGATCATAGATTTAGTATATACTACTAGCGTGGGTATATACTGTTACTGTGTACAGCGGGGTTTGCGTAACACACTGTCAGTACCAATGGCTTGCATTTTGACAGTTCAACAACATTCATTGCTTTATATACATTGTCGAGCAGAATTTTTTTTCGAACACATAAAGCAATCAGCAATATCCACCTTCTATTCAGATTATGATTGATAATGTTTTATGCCATTAGAGTGCAGGGTAACGAATGATCGCCTGTAAGATTAATTTACTTGTGTGTTCATTTTATAAGATATATCTTAATAAAAATGCTTAATTTGATTATTTTTTACAATAACAACTGAAATTGCTATCTTATAAGAAAAGATTCCTATTCCACTGCACAGCTGTTACCAATTTCCATAAAGATTTTCGCAAGATAAAGACAATTTAATGGTCCAGAAATAAACAGTTACTGGGAATATTCATAACTTCTATGCAAATAATATCCGTAGCGAGTCTCTATTTTTCATCATAACGGTTTATCTTCTTCAGGATATTGTTATAAAAGTAAAATACACGGTGAAAATGAAACTCTTAGAAGTTCGTTTCGTCGGATTTTAATTACCCAGTTTCAAATGAGTTTCATCCAGCAGAGGTATTATCTACTTTGAGATCCAGCTATGGTGAAGAATTTTTGAATTGTGCAAACCTTTTTATCCACATGTTGTTTCGACTCGCTTGCATGAGAGACGAGAATTTGAAATTAAAAATTCTAAGCTTTCTTTGTTAAGGTGCACGTAGCACAGGTTTGTAATTTTATGTCGCTGTCATTTTATAAATAAGAGTTGGAAAACACTACCTTATGAAAGGAAAATTGGGGTGCAGCTTTGCGTCTTGTCTAGCTATACATTTTCAGTATTAGCTGACTTTTCATTGTACGAAACGCCTGTACAATGCGAGATTAGCCAAAACCTAAAATGTACCGTATAGCTTGATGATGTCGTCGTGAGTACAGTATTGTTATCTCACTAATCAACGCGTACTTTACTTGTGATAAACAAGTGTACATACACGTTGTGAGTCTGGGCGACAAAACGAGTAGCGTCAGCACATAACACACACACTTCCGACTTCGCCATTGTCTCGGACGGTACGGAGAGCTCCTGCGCTACACTCACATCGTGTCTGTACACTTGGTAACCACAAGTACAGAATTCAATAATAATATCCACAACGGATATTAATATCTATATAATTATTATTTATTTTATTTTTTATCGTGTATCGTGGGTGCGTTTACAAACATTTAAACTCACATACACAAACAGCCAGGCCCGGAACACCTACTTGTAGGTCATACAAATATTTGTTCCGTGCGGGAATCGAAACCACGACACGCAGCGCAGCAGTCAATCGCTTAACCACTGCGCCAACTCTGTTGTCAAATATTAATGATTGACAAGTGGGTGGGTGGATTGGATCATTACTCGCGTTATAATAGAGCTAACATTACCTAAGGGTGCGCAGTTATTGGAAGGTTTTCGCTCATTAGAACACGTTTACTTAGATACAATATTGTTATAATGAGCGTTTATAAATAAATCCTTAACAAAACATTTATTGTGATTCTTTGGTAGCGGACAAGGTCACGATAATAAATCAATATTTCGGTACGACAACACCCGCCTACACATGAAAGATACATCAAATTAATGTTCCTTGAGGTAACACCACATAACCGGTGTAAAAAGACACATAACAAAGCCGAGAGTCACTTGTACTTCCCGTCATTGTAATCATTTTTTTTGTACTGGACCATACCTGGGAACCTTCTGGTTACGTAGATATCGAAGGTCAAAACAAGTTATAAGCACAATGCTTGGCGTGTGTTACATTGCGCAAACATTTTGCAAACAGCAAATTTTCACACCAAAATTAAAAGTCATTTCCCAGCAATTATTTTTATGCAATGTTACTTAGTTTGATGTACAGATTGTGTTGTTGACGGTACTTTTACACTCTGTATATTCAAACTTGCCACAAATAAATAACAAATGAGTGCTTTGATCTACCTATGTATTTATATAAAAATGAAATACTGGTGGATGTCTTGTTGGTAAAGCTACAGTTTCTTAGAGGAGCGGTGACCACCACATGCAACCGCAATGTCCAAATACGGAACGGAACCCTATTAACGCTCTGTTTTTAGGGTTCCGTACCCAAAAGGGTAAAAACGGAATCTTGTTACTAAGACTCCACTGTCCGTCTGTCTGTTTGTCTGTCACCAGGCTGTATCTCACGTATACCTATCGGTACTTAGGTATACCTACAGATTGTGTTTTAAGTGTCAGAGTGCTTAGTAAATGCTTATTGGTTTTGATACCTCACGACCACTTGCAACGGCCACCAACTGGACCCAGTATTAATTAAATTCAATGTGATCTTTTTGTTATGCGACGTAGGACCCAATTTTTTGATGACAAGAAGAACCATGTTACAGTAAAAGACAAACTTGCAGAATAATTCTCTCATATAAGTAGTTTTATAGCCGTAGAAGTTCCTTTTCATTTTCAAGACTGGATGGAATTCTAATATGGTAGATGGGTAGTGCAAGGATCTACTATCCTACAAAAATGCTGATGTGCCATTTTTATAACCTTCTCCGAGAACGTTTTCATTACTTTTGCACTAAAAATGATATGTTTTCGTCTTGGTAGGTTTTGTGCTTTTATATGTTAGTAAGATAAGTATTATTTCATCACCACTGCTCTCAAAACGGTGAAAGAAAACATCGTCAGGAAACCGGTATGTCCTAGAACCTAAAATTCGAAGACATCTGACATCTACCAACCCGCACTGGGGCCGCGTGGTGGATTATATACGGCCCACTTCTTCACACCGAGAGGAGGCCTTGTCTGTCGCAACAATAGGAACATTATAGGCTGTATGTATATGTCTGTTATATAAGGTAAGGGTGAACTACCAGGAATAATCAACTGTTATTAAGTACTAGCACTTGCCCGCGGCTTCGCCGCATCGTAGACGAAGATTATCCCACAGGACCGTACTACCGGGATAAAAATATCCTATGTCCTAACCCAGGTCATGGTCTTTCCGTGTGCCAAATTTCATCCAAATCCGTTCAGTTGCTTCAAGCGTGAAAAGTAGGTAGGTATAAATATGGAGTATGGTTAATTGAATATGAATGGAAGAAAGGATGGATGGATGGAATGTATGAATAATTATGGATAATGATTTTAACGGTCGTACTTCTTATGTACATTTACATACTTAAAAGACTACGTCAAAAAAGATCTAGATTCTCTCTCAAAAGCTTAGAGTTTGAAAAAGCTCTGCAACATTTTTTTTTGCATTGCAACGTTTATTTTCAGCAGTGTTAAGGCGCTCCTTTTCTTCTCGTGAATGCAGGATATTTCAACAGTGCAAAATATATTCTCTTTTTATACCTTGCTAAATATTTTAATGACTTTAAACCTGGGAAGGAAATTGCATAGCAAGTCACTCGAAACTCCTTGTACGGGTGTATTTACAGGACATAACTTTTATATATGTATATATTTATATTTAGTTTTCATTGGCTATGGCAAATAATTTAATTTAATATTCTGTTTCTCATAATGTTAATTACTTTGCATACTTACTATTGTATGGAAACAAGTTCTTCTAACTGAACCATAGCTGTGCTGATGGGGAGTCTGTTGCGCCAAATCTTCTTCCCAGCTCCAGTACTAGGAAGTGGTGAAGGGCGTTGGGGGTCTGTCTAATGTAATTTTGAGGTTCGAAAAGTTTCTGAATCTCGGCTTAATTTGAAACTTTTGATTTTGATTGACTAGAACACTACCTACAACTATTATCTGTAGACCAGCAAACCTTTTTAACAGAGTTTCTTGCCCATTCATCTCCATACGAAACTACCTTTGGAAGGAGCGCCTAGAATCAATTCAATTTTCTTGTAAACCTGTGGCCCAGAAGTCAATCAGATCAGTCACTGCACCAACTGTGTCATTAAAATATATGTAGGTACGTAGGTTATAGGTACCTTAAATACTGCCTCGTTGGTCTAGTTGTCGCAAGCGCCACTGCTGAGCCTGAGGTCCTGGGCTCGATTCCCGGGTTGTGCAAACTGTTATTGAGTTTTTCCATCTGGAATTTCTCCCCTTACATGGGACTTGAACATAACTGACAAAATGTGGGTGTAGCAACTAAAGGTGCAACTCTGCTTAACCCTTCCGGTAATACAGGCGTAATGTTATTTTAGGTACGTACCTAATTAAGAACGAAGGTACCTACTTAGTTCACTATATTTTTGAAATTCAATGTTGTTTTTTTTCTGTTAACTCGACAGAGCCCTTGCATCATGGTTGTTTTATCGCCCTTGCCATTCAGAGGGGAGCCTGGCACATTGATGGATGGCCCACGTTGTTCCTTGTCAATATTGGAGCTAAATTGATAGAGCACGTATGGTGCACTCTCCAATTATAATTATATTATCTTTGCGCTCGGTACAATCTGATTATACCGTGATACTCGCGTCATTAGCGCTGAGTAATTAGTATGATTTTAGCGGTTGTTATATGTTTGATGTTGGCAGTGTAATTAATATGTTTTGGTTACTGTAATTGAATATTTACCTACGTGGTTAGACAATTTGATAAATATACCTCTCTACTTGTTATAAAGGTTACCTATTCACTACCGAGGTAGCTAAGTAAACCTGTTTGATTTGAATTGGACGATTTGTTAGAAACTGATGATGTTCTTCCTTTGATTATTCGTGTACCAATTTAATGATCTTCGATATGTTTTGTTATTATTCCAAAGTTTGTTGGTTTGTTTATGAGCAAAACAAGAAGTACATTTTAGGGCCTTAGAAACACCCAGTTTAATTTTCTTTGCAATAAAAAATATTCAATCCTTCGGGTGGTAAATCATTCAGAGGGGCAATTCTCGTAATTTTAAGAACGTCTACACGTTCAAAATCTAGTCGCGGTCCCATCGCGGCGACAAACAAATGCCAAAAACTTGTAGAAGAAGTATTTTTGACAGATTGACACTGAGATCAGACTGCAGTCTGATCTCAGTGTCAGAAATACCGCGACTAGATTTTGCACGTTTTAAATTACGAGAATTGGCCTTCTGATCAACACAAATTAAGACCCTTTTCAGACGAGACTAGTGGCCCGTTTACGAGAATCTACGTGTTAAAGTACTAAATCTGAACTAATCTGCAGCAATTAGACGGAGAGCACCTATTTACTAAATGAAATCTGCTATTTAGGTACTTAATGAGATCTGCTGCTTCCGAGAGTATATTGTATCTAATTACAAGGACGACTGTTACTAAGAGCTTTATGAGACAATTTAGGCATTAGACCTAACAGTGATTTGAAATAGCTTTGTTTAGATGAATGTAAATTGGAGTCTACATTATATATAGGAGCAAATATACCTACGTACTTAGGTGCTACGGACAGCTTACCGTAAGACTTACGGCTGTATTTTGTTTTTACGTAACTTTTGTGAGGCAGTTTCTTTCTGCCCTTGTAGATTCGAGGTCAGTACATAATGACTCATTTTGCCATCCTCTATTGTAGTATTCACCCTTCTATTACCTTCTTCTTTTATTTAGTTACGTAGGTACCATCTTATTCTTCCATTAGTTTAATAATAAAAAACATCGCTCTTTTTAGATTAGCCATTTAATTTTTCTCCCCAAACAAATCATTATAGGTACCTATCAGTTACCTCCTCGAAAAACTAATTTTGCAAACTAATTTCAAACAGGGGATCACTCACACAAGGACCTCATATTAAACATATCCTTTTAATACGGCCCCTAATTAAAAAGGGGCATCGGCAACTTTTTAGGGGTGTATTTTTTCGTAATGACAACTTGTATCGGAAATGAGTCGACCTGTATTACTTTCTATTGTGTATAGAGCTGTGCCCCGTTAGTAATCCGTATCATCTGCTACTGGGGCAATTATTTGAAAGGGAAGTTGGTTGGAGCGAACATAAGCTGGCCGCGTGGACGGCCCTAATTGTTGCCAGTGATAACCAATATGGGCTTAGAGTAGGGTGACTGCGATGAAGAAATTGAATTATTATTATTGGATCGAATTTTCCCAGGTTTTGCAAATAGGATATTATTATACTGAGGTACAGAATATAATTAGAAATGTGAGAATAATTAAATTTGTTTTTAGAAAGTAGGTAAGTATATAATATATGTGTTTCGCCAAAAATAAATATACCAGCCACTTTCCCAATGCAGGGCAAAGGCACTCGCAGCGATCAATGCTAATGCCTTCTCATACAGAGAAGGCACGAGAATTGATCACCACACTTGCTCAAGACGGGTTGGCGATTTCAAAGTTATATTAACTATAAGTCCAGGTTTCCTTCATCGATGTCAGTAATCTCCAAGATACACTCAGAAAGTACATATGAATTTAAAAAGTCACATCGGTACTTGCTAGGATTCAAACCCACAACTTCGTGCATAATAGGCTTGGCTAGGTTAACCACTGGGCCATCATGAAGCTTCATTATAAAATATTTCCTGACGTTCGCACGTTCATTTGGTAATTTCCTTCATTTAGGACAGTATAATATCCGTTGATGACATTCCTGTCGAGTAGAATGATTAATGAAGTCTGTACGATAAAAAAACCTACACAATTAACTCGTATGCATTTACATGCTAGCCTTATATCGTCACCTATGATCATTTTTTTTTATATATAAATTGCATCTCGCAGGTTAACCTAGGAGCTAGTCGGCTGCTTAGCGGGGCTTGTCTGTGGGTGCCTCAATAAATTGAAACCTGGGCTTAAAAAACTTAAAAACTAAGCGACTACACGCTAAGGTAGCCTTGGCTTAGGGCGTCGCTGGGGGAGGGCATCAACGAAAGATTGTGACCATACTTGCCACACTAAAAGTCCATTTGATTTCATTTTACTCACCATGTCCCGCTAGATAAAGCACGCATGGTCCCCCTACAGTAAATGTCAGTGAAAAATAAATTATAACAGAAACAGGGTGCGTCATTGTGTCCTTCGCCTCACGCATAGACCGCAGAGATTGACTGCACCCTGTGGATCAAGCGTGACGCATTGCTTTGGCGAAATAGTGCTGCTAACTGCGTCACGGCTCATGTAAAGTCGATAGATTCTATGGCATTCAATAAATTTTGTTCTAGTTGACTGGTTGGCCTTACATATTTTATAAAATGTTTTAGATGAGAAATTGCTTCGTGTCTGCATTGTTCTGATACATTTTGTACAGAGATAGAATGGTTGGTTAGGTATATTTTGCATGGTTGAATAAAATGAGTCGATAGTGCAGCATATTTTTTAACCGACGAAAAAAAACGGAGGAGGTTCTCAAGTCGACGCGTATATAGGTATATATTTTTTTTAATTATGACCACGCATAACTTTTTACAGAGTAGTCCGATTGTGCTAATTCTTTTTTTATTGGAAAGGGTATACCCCAAAGTTGGTCCCAGATATATTTGAAAAAAAATATTTAACCCTAAGGTTGGGAAAATAGGGGTGATTTATTGTTCACTCACAGATTTGAATGCTGAGTTGTATATTATTACTCTACTCAGTGCCACCCACATTATGCCTGCCCTTTGGCACACAATTAGTAGATGATAGCCACAAAGAATTATAAAATAAAAACTTTTTAACAAAAAAATTAAACCGCCGAAAAAACTGAAAAGCAAAAAATAATAAACCGTTTTTATTTAACCCTAATAACTAAGTTCTTAAACTAATGTACGTATACCTAAGTAATTTTGAGTCGTTTTGTTTAGTAATTTTGTTTTAAACTATTTCATATACTGCTGAGCATGAGCCCTGGGGCCGATTCGAGTGCCATTGGGTTTTCCATCTGGAATTTTCATAGCAGCCCGGAGTCTGTATTCGTGCCCGGTTGATAACAATAGGCTCGCACTCTATTACATGAGACGTAAATATAGCTGGAAAAAAAAGGATGTACTATAGGTACACCTCTGTCTAACCCTCTGGGGATTACAGGCGTGATATTATGTTATGTGTTTCATATCGTAAGAAAAAAGTATAGTATGTAAGCCTCAAAATGATGAATTCAAGAATTCATTTGACTGTCTAAAATCTGTATTTCATAAAATTGTCTCAATGTGCACCTACAATTAAGTATCCAATGTGCAATATGTCATGTGGCTACACACTGCTACAATATTTTAGAACGAAGATTGTAGATAATAAAATGAATTCTTGTTGGTCATCGCATCTCTTTGAGGCTGATTGTACGTAGGTAGGTATTATTCTCGATCTTTAAAATATGTTTTATTTCAAAAGTAACATTTTCTTAAAGAATCACTAAAAATACTTAACTAAATTTACTAATAAATGTTTAACTACCTTCTTTATTGTACTTCCAATCAGCCAAAATGCTCAAATCGACTAGCGTAACTAAGCCCATCACTACAGTTAATACGCTCCTAAGTGTTGTTGCACAACATTTGCTTCATTGTCCGCAAACAGCGGGCCCCGTCTGTTCACTACGTCATCCCCTCACTAAAGATTACATTGTTATTACAATAACGATTAAAAAGCATACCATTTTGTATCGTTACAGTAACTAGAATAAATCATGTTTCTTTGTCGACAAATTTTTTGGGCGTCCCTATTTAATAATAGCTCTATTTAAAACGCAAATTAATATTAATGAACCGTAAAATAAGATATGTTTTCACCTTTCTAACTTCTTTACAAATCCAAATTACAAATGTCATGAAAGGCATTTTTTATATTGCCATCATTTCCTTATAAATAAGTAAACCGCTATTCGAATGCTACCCAGGAAATTACCTAATTAGGATGTCCAAAATGATACGCAGAAACATTTTCAATACATTTATTTTCATATAAAAATGCGCTTTCCGTCTTGTCGATTATCCGGCCACTAAAAGCAGACAGTCATACCTTACATACGAATAACATTTAAGCTTGTACATGAGGAAGCAAACGACTATGCTGAAGTTTTTGTAACTCTTCAATTTACAATTTGTTCAATGAAACACGTTATTCAATTGCCCTAAATTGTATCTATTGAGGCAGAATAGTTGTTATTTGATGGATAAATTGAAATCGATTGTTGGCTTTATAACAAGGCAAGTTTAGCCTGTTATTATAGTTTCAAGACGACTCAAGACTTTAGTTTGCAGTTCTGAGTCATACCTGGTTTGCGAGTTTTACAAACTTCACGAACGATTTCCTACGCCTTTTCTAAGTGACGGCATAGCTGCACAAACAATCGATATATGAGCAAACAGATTCTTAACATTTATTCCAAAAACACTATCCTACAAATACTTCATAAATTCATTTTTTATCAAAGGCGCGGTATGGAATTTTAAAAACATAAAAAATGTGAAAGTTTAGGTACAAGATGTAGATAAATAGGTACTATGATAAAAATATCTTAAATATATTAAGCGGTTATAAAAACGTTTTTAGCTCTATCAGAACAGACTGCTAAACTGCTTGATGACTTTAAAAAAACATGATGGTATACTTGATATAACATAGCAGTCTGATTCAGATGAGCTGGCACAATACACTTAAAAGACAGAAGTATAATAAATTCTTAAAGCTAAGAAGTATAGTATATTAAAACTAATATCGAGATCAGAAGTATAAAAATATGTGTAGATAAGTACATCAAAAGTTTACGTGTATCAAAGTGTTGTACTAGAGTATATTGCATTGTGATGGCTGCATTCGTGTATAGTATTAAACTTCTATTCTTTACGTGTATTGTGCTTTATCATACCTAAATCATTACAATAAGTAGGAATATCTAAATAGTCTTAAATCATCTAACAGGTATACATTACCTAACTAACGATTTTGTTTATAAAATTAAACATGACACCTAGGCAGCTTATACTGACATAAGCAAGCGTCCTAATAAAATTATCTCATAAACAATATTTGGAAAAATGAATAACAGTTTTCTTTCTGGCTCCTATCTTCATTAATCCTTGTTTGAGATTGTATCGACTTGAGACGTTAAAAACAGTCAGAATAAGATGATATTTACAGTCTTAACTATTTATTTACAAAGCCTATAGTTAACTTACAATTAAGGGTCAGATTTTTTCACTAAAATTAAAGCAACTAACTAAAACAAAAACAATTCGGCAAAATATAGCGTCAAGTTCCTTCCATGCATTTGTTTTTATGTTAATATCATGATGGTTAAGATTTATACTGATATCATGTGATGACTAATGAAAATACTAAGAAAGTACTGAAAAATAATATATGAACAAGAAATAGAGTAAAATATAAAAATAATTGTCTTTTAATTAATCATTTATATAATAATCGCTGATAAAAATTATATTGTGACGTGATTCGTTACATATACGTTATCCTATATACACTAAAATATAATACCCTCATTTATAAGAAATATACTAAAAGGCACATTTAGTACCTCTTGAAGCAGCTGTATCTTTCAAGAAATGTATAGAGTGCAATAAAGTTCCATTGATAAAGACAAAATCCTTGCCTCTAACAACAAAACTGTAGAAAATTGTATAAAATATGTGTTGCATGATTATATTTAGAATTTTAGACGTTATAAAAATATATAGAGAATATGTGATGATGAATAAGTTTGAGATAGTAAAGCTGAATACTTAAGTAAACTTTTGGCAGTTTAAAATACTGGTCGCGCTCACATATACACAAGCATATCGAATGTAACACCAAGTTTTGACGATTAAACATTCATGATCATTTAAATCTCCTTTTAAATCTACATGGTCTTTATACGGCGGAATTTTTGCCAATGATTGGTCCACCACTGGTTGCATATACTCGATGTCCGTCGAATTCAACTGACGAGTTCCTCTTGATAGCATCATCGTTGGTGTCCTTCAGTGGCTCCTTTTCATCCCTGTGACATAAATTGTGATTAGGTCTTGTTTGCGATTCAGATGATATTGAGGCTTTATTTACAGCATGTCAGCTGTTTAGAGTTGCATTTGTTTCTGAAGAAAGCTCTTCCAAGTTATTAATTATGCAACTCTAAACAATGACCAAACCAAACTACGCGCATTAATGGATGTTTGATGTGAGATATATAAGTTACACAGATGTGATGAAGGATGATTGAAGGTAAATAAAGCGAACACAACAGAAAGCCAAGGAATTAATGCAGAATATGGTTTGGCAGACACTGCAAACACCAAACACAAGGCACAAACAAAAACTTGTAACAAGGGTAAAGTTGTATGATATATTTGAATGTCTTACACTGGTGTGGTCGGTACATAGCTACACGTGGTTGAAATGGGCAGCATAGGGAAAGACAAATAATACTTGTTAGTGGATTGTGCAAATAGTAAAACATCTAAAAGACAAACTATGAAAACCCGTGACAAAAGTGCTTGGGGAAGAGTTATTCACATAAGGTAATGATAGGATCACAAAACAAATAAATTCAAAAAGAAACAAGAACGAAAAATTGTCGTAAGAGATGTTCCAGTTTAACAGAACTTGGCGGAAGTTTTCGGATACAAAAGTCGTGGCACCTGCTTCCAATTATAACATTATACAAATCTCTGCTGCTATTACATTAATTTACCTTCAAAAAGCGGCACTGTACACTACTTCACAACTACAACACTTTAACAGTCTTCAATCCAAAGCATTACGTTTTCTATGATCATCTCCATAGCTATATACATAAGGCAAATCGCGAAGCTCTTCGTATTTGATATGTACAAACTGCTCAGCCCCAGCGAAAAGTCTTATACATACATCATCCCCTTTATTAATAACTTAATTGTCCGTCCAAACCAAATGATCGTTCGGTTCAGGATATGTTCCTCCTCACAAGGGCCGAACCATATCATCCGCACAAACAAAGCATGCAGGCAGTCTCAAGGTTTCGTATGGCTATTGTGTGGTGCCTTACGTAGGGGTCGGCACGAGCTTGACCGGCGGCGGCAGGGGCGCGGGGGAGGGCGGCGCGCGCGGCTTCGTGCTGCAATAAGGGAGCGGGAAGCGCCAACCGTACAGACTAGCGGGCAGAAACATCTCTCATCGACACTAACACTTAACATGGAACACGGGACACAAAGGGATAGGCTTTGACACGATTAAACATAAAGAGAAATACATATAGATAGGTAATTATTATAATCAATGGAAGACTGGAGTGTATCGGTTATGATGTCGATGAAGTGCTTTCGGATGAACTGTTCGTTTGAGAGTTTTTTGGTAACATAAATACGATTTTTTTTTTCATGTAACTAATTATAAAGAATAGTAAAGGCTATACCTTCCCAACTTGGCTTCGTCGTCGTTATGTTTCTTTCCTCGTTTGCCACAAAGAGTCGCAATGACTCCCTGACGTCTGAAGCACAGGAGAAGGAGGTCCACGATGAGAAGACAGATGAAAACTCCAGCCAACGCCAGTCCAATAATGGAGCCACTTGACAAAAGTTGCGGTGGCGCAAATCCAGAACGTTCGACGCCTGTTAAAACAATATTGTTTCGATATATTTCTTGTGACGCATTTAAGAGCAGTAGAAGCAGGATACCAGATGCTATAAAAGGATAAAGCTAAAGTGTGATCTTCGAATTACGTGGTAGATGTATCTACTGCTCTTGGTGTTGTTAGTTTATGCGTCATGTCACAGAAGCTGAAGATGTTAGATGACATGGAAGTGATTGTAATCAATGCAGTTTCAGCTCTTGTGTACTTAGAAGTAAATGTAAGTTTTATATATGTTGTACACAGCAATACAGACATTCATTGCAATCAGCAAGTTGGTGACAAACAGGGAGTGCTTTCAGATAAAAAACTCGTGCACCCAATCACCGGCAACTATTCTATCATTAAAGACTCATCAAACTGATTTGGAAGAAAGCTCTCCGCTAGAATGAAATGGGGTTTGAATGAAAAATGAAAGATGACGAATGATAGAAACGAAAGATGATGATGCATAAATCGAAGACCTTAAAATTAATGATAACAATATAATAATCATAAGAAAGAAAAGTTGTCAAGATGCAAACATTCCAAATGATTTTCTTTATCGCAAAATAAATGTTCAAACCCCATGACAAGTTTTTTTTTCTATTGAAGCGGTATCGGAATCTAATGTAAACGTATAATAAGAATAATAATTTGGAACAATAATAATGTTTTAAAACAACTAATATTGGATGGAACTCTATTAACCATCACCTCAGTACACATATAGTCTTAAAAGGAAAATATTAATTGCTGTTTGAAAAACGTTCAATGGAATCCCTGGAGACGTTAAAAACGTAGCCAAATTCTTGTAAATTTTTCAAGCAACAATTTTTTATATACTTCTATTAAAATCCTAAAACCTGGTGAAACTGCCAATAGAAGTAGGTAGCAGATGTTCGGATAGCTTCGGTAACAAGACAACGAATGGGTCAGGATATCAGGACCGTGTTGGCAGTTTCATAGATTACACCATCCATGCTTGGAAAAAATAAACCGGCACGACTAGGGTAACTTGAAAAAATATAAATTCTATAAACATTGTCATCTAACATGACTACTAAGATAATTATAATTAAAATGATAAAGACTGAAAATATATTTGATACAGGGATCGATATAATGTTTATTCGTCAATGTTTGGACCATGCTATCGGGACAATGTGAATTAATCAGCGCTTGAAGGGTGTACATGAAGGTCATGCAATAGTAATTAGTACATTCCAAAGGAAACTAGCAGCAGGATTATTAACTATTAAAAATATCATATTAATTAAAATTATATTTACCCAAATTTCAGTCAGGGCGACACAAACACACTTGTGTAACGATCAACATTCAAAGGGTTAGGTAATGGATTTCTTGATAAGCATCTTGACAGCTTTCTTTTTGATCTCTTATTACAGGTAATCATTAGTTTCATGGGTACATTAAGGGATGAGGGTTATTCTAATTTTATGGAATTTGGTGATGGTAGTTACATTTTGAAAATGAATGAAGTTTTTGCATTACCTTATACCAACAGTATGTAAATGACTATTTACAGCTAGTGAACGGAACTTCATTCATTTTATGCACTATACAGAAAACTACAAATGGCAAACTTTGTTTTGAAAACATTTATTATTTTTCACATTGGTCATATTTTTTTTTCTCCTAACAGATCACAATTCGAACTCCTTGCAATTATAGTAGAACTTTTGGCTAACTACATTATATTTTCAACCCTCAATATTCAACATTCATATTCCCTTCGAACACCATTTTATCATTAAGATGGACGATTTGTATTCCCACCTTTATTCTATATCAAAAAGACAAAATAGTCATCAAAAATTCGTACACAAATCTTATGAATTCTTATACAACGTTCTATGATAAAATGTAATGGATGCCTTAGTTTTTGGCATTTTTTTCTTAATTAACACTATATTACGATTTTATACTTTGGCAGTGTTAATTTATTAGCCGTTTAATTACCTACATACGATTATATTTAACTTTTAAATTAATTATGGAAAAACTTTTAAGTATAATTCAAAACGCCATTCCGAAATTCGATCAAATCATATTAAACTTTTAATTATTTAATAGTAAAGACACACAATTGGAATCACTAAAGTTCAAAAATCATTTGATGATATTTTCAAACACAAATAACAAGTACACTTATTTACACATCAACAAATTGCATTATCACAACAAGTATTTTCCCTAAGTAACAACAGTCGTCTTTGGACTTGCTTAATTTAGAAGATTATTTAGATTTTAACTATTAGTTTATATTATGTAAAACATTATTAATATCGTCGCTAAGACTTCCATTTTAGTGTGAGCGCATCTGAAATGACTTGGACATCCATTTGGGTTACCTAGAAAATATTTGATAATGATAAATACGTATAGTTAATAAGGCAAATAAAAATGTTCTACATAACAAATCAACAAATAAATTATAGGCAATTCAAACTTACCACTGTTAATAAATTAACACCAACATAATATAAAATCGTCAATACGAAATTTTATAAAACTATAAAAGTACATCATAACTAACTTCAAATCATAATTGTACTCAAAATCTAAAAGTAATTTCCAAAATAATATAAAAATTATAGAAAACGCATGCCAAAATACAACAGTTTCACACACTCCTCACAATTGATATTTGCAATATTTTTAAAGTATTTGTACATTTTAAAAGTTATTAATGTTAATTTTATTTTTATAGGCAAGATTTTACAATAAAGAATAAAACGTGAATGATAAATTAGTGTCATAAAAAACCATTCAGAAAAATATGAAGAAAAATAAATAACACAAAAATGGTTAACAAGCGGATGACTTACACTATGAATGCTTGTACTTGATCAAAGAAAAGCAAAAAAAAACTTAGAACCACTGGAAACAC
Source organism: Apamea crenata (assembly GCA_949629185.1). Classification (NCBI taxonomy): domain Eukaryota; kingdom Metazoa; phylum Arthropoda; class Insecta; order Lepidoptera; family Noctuidae; genus Apamea; species Apamea crenata. The sequence goes on along the minus strand of OX451366.1, from coordinate 7,549,621 downwards.
ATGACTGGTATTGGATGTAAAAATAGTATTGTACAGGAGCACGACAAAATAAATAAAGGCGCACAAAACACTAGTTCGAGGTCTGAGTTCACAAAACCAAACACAAAACAAAGGTGAACAGGCTGAAGGAATAGATGGTCGTTGCTTTCGAATTGTATATTGATTCTGAGGCGGTGTAAACGTCGTAGAAGCCGGCCCTTACGGGGACTTCATTACTCTCCTGATTGTACTCACCGAGAGCCGTTTGGACGTAAAGTTGTGCAGGCAGGGAATATCCGAGGACGTTGTGTGCCCGAACGTGCATTCTGTACCGCGTGTCCGGGTGGAGACCACGTACTTCGTAACTGATTGCCTCTAGGGACTTTAGCTCCTCAACGATGCATTGAGATTCAGATGCGATGCGCCATTCACCACTTACTTTCAGCACCTAAATAAAATCGTGAATTTACTTAAAACATGTTTATTTTGCTACATATAGTTGGATCATTTTTCTTGTTCGGTAACGGAATATTCTTAAAACATTTATCTTAAAAGAATCTTATAAAAACACAAAAGGTTACGATAAGTAATAAGTTTATCGGATACTACGTGGTATGAAAAGCGAAATAAATCATCCAAGCAAATCTATTGAAAGCGTATGTATTGTATGTGGAAATGGGAATATTATGTGATGGTACAACACAATAAAAAACTTACGGGGCAGTAACTGATCTCATACATATCGATGGGTTCGCCATTGTTGGCGGGTACGCGCCATCTCAGCTCATATCTATCTGCGTATTTACCATGAATAAGCGATTCCGGGCTTTCATTTTCCCACCATTTTGGTTGCTCCGGTGGCGATCTAAAAAGTAAGATATGAATAGTCATAAAATGTTGATGTTGTGATTTATTTTCATTCGAAGATATTATCATCGCGTATGAATGTGAATCTGCTGAAATTGCTTGATCTTATGCATTATTGAATTTGTATTGAATTTCGTAATAGTTCAAGCTGATGCTGAAATTCATATTTTGCCTCCACTTCCCCGCGCCATGTATCACTCTATCCCGCTCGTACTGTCAAACTGATTCAGTTAGGGTGGACTAGACTGTTGATGGACATAGGCTTGATAATAAATGATTAAATTATGATTATATTATTATACGAAATCGACGATTTATTAATATATGAATACGACGTCTTCTGTAAAGAATAAAATGTAAATATATTGAAAGTTAAAAAAGTTAAATTAAAATGAAATAAAAAAATGAAAATGATGATGAAGTTAAATTAGAATGATTTAGCTAATTTACCAAAATAACCTAAGTACAGATGTCCAGTAAAAAATCGGCGATTCGGAAATCATCGTCTATCTTGAAAAATACGAGCGCACGATGATGAGATCTAATATAGAGTTGACATCTCTCAAATTGGTCGATCAGTTGACAACTCTCACATTGGTTGTCAAATAGACATGTGTTTCTACATAAAAGTACTTTTAACTCTATCGAGACCTGGTCTGTTTCGGAGTCGCTGCATTGATGCAAATTCCATTGGTGATACATCCAAGTGCTGAGCTTTTTACGTTAAATGTAACGATTAAAAAATAAAAACTAACAGATGACACCGTCCTGCTCTATGCATATTTCGATTAGCCTGCAAAGTTTCATGACCTAATTTGAAAATTTTCATTCTTTTATTGTACGGTTTAGAGGTAACTTTGAGATTTCTTTGTATCGAGAAAATTGTATGCAATCGTGTTTTCGCAACAGACGACACCTCGCAATAGTCCTCATCTTTATTGTATATTATTTTTATTTTTTTTATAAAAACGTTGCCCCACGCTAGGAATTTCTCCTGTGTCGTGGGTGCGTTTACAGACATATAAACTCACATACACAAACAGCCAGACCCGGAACAACTAATTGTAGGTCATACAAATATTTGTTCCGTGCGGGAATCGAACCCGCGACACGCAGCGCAGCAGTCAATCGCTTAACCACTGCGCCAACCGTGCCAACATTACAACGTGAATACTGCAGTATTGTTGAAACTACAGCCATTAATGCTAAGACAATTATCGCAATACAAATCGGGATAAAGCTAACAGAAACTTACCTCCTAGGCATAATGACGGTGATAGGCGCACCCCAACTGCCAGGCCCAACCCGATTGACGGCAGCGAATCGAAAATCATAAGTGAACATAGGCCTCAAATTCTCCACAATGTACGGCGAATTGGCAGACCAAGTCCTGTTCTGGGAGAGATTCCAATCGAAATTGCCATTTTCCTTGTATTGGGCTGTGTAGGCCAATATTGGTGGTCCCATTTCTTCTGCCGGTCCCACAATATTGAATGATACTGATGTCGCAGTTATTGTTTCTTGGCGGGCCTACGAAGAAAAAGGGATTCAGTATAAGTTATGTGGAACAAGGATCACGTAAAAGTTTTGATCTCGAAGTTTATTACCGCGACGGCAATGTTGAACACATTTATGAGCTAATATATCTTCAGATTTATTGATTTAGGTTGTGTTTCATATCGTTAACGATGGAGAGTTCAATTATATTATAATATTAAAATGAATGACTAAGCTGACCTGTGTGAGAAAATGTTCAAGAAATATAAAAAGTTTTCTAATTTTGAAACAGCCCCTTTAACCGGGCCTTGCCTAGTTTATTCTAGAACTAGGTCACCACTCACTACTGACCAATCGAGGTGAGTCCAGATTTAAATCCATTAGATGCCCCGAATCGAAATTGTCCCTCAAGCCGCAGTCTGACGTCACAGTGGTTTTTATTGGGCTCGTTTTGGCTGTCCAATTACTCGCCAAACAATTAAGCCGTAATTACTGTTTCACTTACTTGAACAACAGGTCCCGGTGGGTAAGCTTCCCTGAATTGAATGATGTGTTCGGCTTCACCAAGAGTGTTGGTAGCAATACATTTGTAAATGCCGTACAGGCCTTTGTCTGTTGGAGTGACGATGACGTAACTGGATGGGCCAGAACCGTAGATCTTCACTTGGGGTGTTTCTACCAGGTCCAGGTCGCGGAATCTATAAATTGGAATATACTTTATTTACGGAACAATAGTTATCACTACTTACTTGAAAATTTGCTTGAGTTTTTCTAACACAGTTCTTCAATATTCTAAGTTGGTAGGAGAATTGGTGTTTGTAAATGATGCTTTCAGTATTAGATAAGATGCTACGAGGCCATTAACTTAACAAACGACTAGGCACTTCTCTACGATAAGTAGCTCGACAGATTTATAAGATTCATGCTCTCATCAAAAATTTACACGATGTTCACAAATTATGTATCAAAGAAAAAAGGATCTTGTTCTTACAAAGTTTACGTCATAAAATCGCCTAACAGTGGAGAACTAAGAGAATTGACTGCATTAGAGCCTTTCCTTTGTTTTAACGCACTTACCTCCATTTAATGGTGGCATTCGGGATACTCTCTGCCGTACAACTTAAATTGGCGGGACGACTGTTCCAACTCCAGATAGGGATTGTCGGCATGTGCTCGAATGTTGGCTTGAAATTAACTGTTAAATGTCCATTCTTTCTTGCCTCACCACCTAAAATTATCATAAATTGTATGGAAAGTCATACACGGGTAGGTAATAAGCTAAGGCACCAATGAACTCTCTTAAGTTTTGATGAGCACCAAAGAAAACTGACGAAGACAACAATACTGATGCTTGAGTCCTGCATTATTAACAAAGTAACCAAAAATAATAGACTTCTTGAATGTGAAAGAAAATGATTAATTACCAGCATTCTCAGCAAAACATTCGTAGAGTCCATCATCAGTCCTGTTCAGTTTAGCGATCGTGATAGCTCCACTGGATTCCATCTGGTCACCAGTTTGTCGACTGGTCGTTTCGATCGTAATCCTGCAAAAAAGGAGTTATTTTGTAAACTTTGTAACGGTACCTATATAAAAACAAATTCTGCCTGAACTTCAAAAAGCTTTCATTTTCCGGCTTAGCAGCTCACAAAAACTTTTTTATTTTTGCGTAATGTCATTATGATAGCCAATGTAAAGTATTTTTGACGAACAAGCTTCGTTTTTTAACTTGAATTATTCGGCACAATTTTAATGTTGAAAGCCGTATTTTATCTCCTCTTCCAACCAGCAATGAACTAACAATATAATGCTAAAACATAACTTGCCAACCCTAAGGTGGCATCTGTGTCAATTAAGATTGTAAAACACCATTGTTATAGCCAGTCTTACCTGCCGTCGTCGTTAGGTCCATTCAGGAAGCGGTCAGAGTTGCTCAATTTGCGGAAACTAATGCGGGGAGCAGGCCGGCCGGTTGCCTTGCACTCTAATCTACCCTCTTGCTTCTCATCAGCTGTTTTATTGAACAGTTCGAATATTCTTGGCTTCACCAGCACTTCTACTTCGATTTCAGTTTCGTTTTGACCAGCTTGATTGACAGCGCTGCAAATGTATTTACCGTAGTCAGCGGCTTCTACACGATCAATTTTTAAGAGTCCACTGTTTTCGTTGACGCTGAATCGAGATGTACTTGCCAGATTCTAAAACAAAGAATCAGTGTATCTTAATATATATTCTGACATAAAAAAATTATGTTATATTCATTTTAATAAAACTATTTCCTTACCTCTCGTGTTGAAGCCTTGATCCAAGAGTATGTAGGCAGTGGTTTTCCTCTAGCCTTACATGAGATTGCAGCACTTTCACCTTCTTTGATTTCAACTCTAGACTCACGTTCCTCCATTTCTGGTGCTGTGTAAACCTGGAAAAGTAAATATTTGTAGAGAACACGTCCCAGAATTGTTTCTCAAATTAATGTTTTTGTTTTTATTCTTTTGTTGTTCACTTACTTCAAGTTTGATGTTTCTTTCGGCAAGTTCACCAGTTTGGATGACCACAGCACGGCAGGTATATGTTCCGTCATCACTTTCTTCTACACCTTTTATCATCAATCCATTTGCGTGAATTACGTATCTGTCACCGGTTGCAACCTAAATAGATATTTCAACATCAGTTCCAAGATTTTCTTTAACTATACAAACAAGAATAGGAGTATTGTTGCTACTTACAGGATTTCCTTCCTTGAACCAATCAACTGACGGAGCAGGTTCAGCAGTTACTTCGCACATAATTTTAAAATCTTTTCCTTTGGTAGCGTATTGGTTCTCATTAGCGTTTGTCCAAGTAATTGCAACTAAAATGAAAATTACATATTAATAAAATGTCAAGTCTCTCATAAAATTCAATCTTTATTATTTTATACAATTTATTGCTAATACATATACTATAAATCAATAAGTATACAGCCGCTGTCTATTATGACTAAGTATTATTTTAAAATGTATAAGCAAACGAGTGAATGTAACAATTCTACAAGAATGATTCATTTCCACACATGTGAATGTACCCATCAAATATTTGACACATAAGCAGCAATACCGACAAAACAGTCCAATAATCTTGTAAAGTACTTACCGAACGTATCCAAGACAACACTGGCGCTCAGTGGCATGTTAGTGTAAGTGGCGACGCAGGTGTAGTTGCCCGCCATGGCCGGAGTGATCGACGATATGTACAGCAGTTGCAGCTGCTTCGCCGGCATTGGTTCCGTGTATATCTCAGGTCGGGTGCCGGCTCTGTTGAGAATGAGGTTATTGATTATGATTGGTGCACAGTCGACTTAATATTTTTTAGACACTTATAAGTTCCATATAAACATAGACTCCCGTTGTAAAATTTTCAGAATAAAAACTACACATTGTTTTAGACAACTGCAAGTAGTAATAACTAAAAATTCAAGAGCAGTCGGCGAAAATCTTTGTTTCGAGATCGACACACAACGTCAATGCGCAGTTACATTGCCATTTCATACGACTGTCAATGAAGATCATAACCTGTTCTTCATTGACAGTCGTATGAAATGGCATTATTTAAATACGGACAGTGTAAGTTGATCATAGTTATTGTGCTAAGAAAACATTTGCACTGGTTTTACTATGAACTATTACTATGGTTATAACAAAATACATCAGTCCATACATTGTCAACCATTAGCTCAAAATCAACTTAGTTTCATCTAATGCTCCTGTACTTACGCTGCTTCATTAATGACGAGTCCTTTAGGGTCCTTCCATTGCGGCTGCGTGACGAGCGCTGGGTCCGGAGCATCAACTTGACACGTGAGTACCACTGACTTGCCTACAGCCACCGTCTGCTGCTTCTGCATCGGGAATATTCTCAGGGTCTGTGCCGAACATCCTGCGAAAGATAAAGAAGGAAAATTAGAGACATGATAAAAAATTTGATTAAATTTCGTCATAGGACAAACGTGTATGAAAAAGGGGAAATGAGACTAGAGTGAGAGAAGCTGTCGGAATTTCTCCAATGTTAATTTCATATTTAATTCCTTCACAGAATATACGTGGAACAAGAATTAGCAATGCTAAATAGAAAATTAACTCATCTAATGCAAAATAAACACACGTAGGCTGCGGTCCCGACTTGGTGTAGAAGCATAACTCTTTAATTAAGTTTACCGCAATTTATTCGGCGGCACGTGACCGTGATGCTTATTATAGGTCTTAACATGTCCCTCAGTGACCGCACCGTTAATAACATGATGTGCATGTAACTCGTGCATGTCCCTAAACCCTGAAGTGATAATAACAACTTTGTTAATTAAGTTTTCTTTGAAGATGATGTTACTAATGAAGTTGGTAGAAGATACTGGAAAGCTAATCTTGATAGTTTAGAAATTAATGATGAATTATTTTATGTTTATCTTAATTGCAAGGTAAAAGTAATAAATCATAAATAATTGTCAATGCGTTACGACCAGTTTCATATCAACTACATTATTTTTGCTTTTGATATTTATATTGCTTACTAATATTGAAGTTAAAACGCAACAGTACAGTTTTTCAGTGCCATCTGCGTCTTTGTAGATCCTATAGTTATGTGCCACGTTATCTCCTACGTCGTATATCTGAGGCATCAACTCAAGTGTTGTCAAGTCTATTCATGTGGGCACGTCTCGTTATTGCAGGGATTTCGAGCCGTCGCCTCTCGCTTCCCGCTCACAATTTATTTTTTAGGGTCATCTCGAAAAAATCGGTAAGGGATGCGAAGTTTCTTTTGAGCGTGCGACATATTGAGTTATTTTGGAGTTTGTTCAGTTTAGTTTATGTGTTATTGGGCCAAAGTTGCTGAGGAAACGTGCCTACCAATTTTAGGTGTTTTTCTAGATTAGCGTGCTAGTTTATTTTTTATTTCTTTAATCTTGAATTATCTGTTAAAGCTTAATTTGAATAAACCTCAAAAAAAAGTAAAATAAAATGAGTTGGAAACGAACTATGGAATATATATTCATCATTTAGATTGGAAACCAACCCCAAAACACGCGAAAGCTGATGATATATTAGTTAGACTACTAATTTCAAAAGTTTCCAACACAACAGATTACATTCTATCATACTCGTAAATAACAATATAAATTACTGGAGCATAGAGTTACACAAACAAACTTTTTGAACGAAACCTTTACGTAAGAGTATAAAATTAGAAATTAATTAAAAGTTGCTGAAATTAAATTTTGTGTTATGTGTTGCAAGGTGGATTTCATTAATATTTATTAACCTTTGAACACTGATATGTCAGATTTGGTGAGTTAAATGAAAATTTGACCTGTCAAAATAATAATCATTTGTTGAGCTGTTTAACTCCGGTATAATTTCGGTAAACATGTTATTTTGTACAGATTTCAATGATAGGTAATGAAATGTAATAATTCCGGCTTTGTGATATTACTCAATCAGAATTTTGAGGATTAGTAACACCTACTGGAAACCGTAATTCAATATTTATAATTAAATGTATAAAATGAATACAAAAGTACACAAAATCTATACCAACATCACCACATTGGAAAAGGCTGATCCGTCCTCTATAAAATCCGCAGTATATCTATACGTGTAGGCAGGCTATATTCCTTTTAGTAGGCGGGAGACGCACAGAATTTTTTACCAAGTTTTTAGGTATGCAGCCCACGCGCCGACCCTTCGTTTTATCCTTGAGTTTGCCAACAACTGCGTCGGTTGCATTTTATACGATACAACGTTGAATTTCCATTGCATTTTCTTGTTTCTCCAGCTGAAGGAATATATCTTGAATATTTATAACCGTGAATCTTCGGCCTAGTTGTTATCGGTTATCGTCGGTAGGTGCGTTAGCAGTAAAGTGAACAATGAGTCAGGTCCAGCCAGCCATAATTATTAGTGTGGTAGTAATTCCAACTAAGACGTTATGATTATGTGCGGTGTAACGGGTCGTAAATGCTGTCGATTTACCTACTATTATTCTCACGGCATGTATGGATGGACTAACTAGGGACCACTTTAAATCTAAACTAATAAATATTATTGTACAGAGAAAAGATTTGATTTTGTGTATGTTTGTTTGTTACGGTTTCACTATAAAATGGCTGAACGGATTTCGATGGAATTTAGGACAAAGGATAATTTTGATCCCCATATTCCCACGGTATCGAGACTTATGCGGGTAAAACCGCGGGTCACAGTAAGTAAAAATTTTAGGCTAACAGCCTGTTTTGGACCTCCACAGATAGACAAATTCTGCCCCTGTGTTTAAATTATTACGAGATTGCTTTTCCAAACAAAAAGACTGTGAAAAAGACTGGTATTTTTCTGGATCATCGGATCCTGGCTTATTTAAATAATCTGCCAAATTGTTTCATTGCCCTTATCTCTGTGAGTAATATTCCAACGAAATTCATTTTTGTGCTCGTTAATCTTCCAATAAAAACGCTGACACTGTTTTCCAAAATATAAAAATAAAAGGAAAATCTGAGTAGATTTGAGCATTATATCATAAAGATATTCTCACTGGGTTGAGTTTTTTTATACTTTTTGTATAAAAATCGGTTACGAGACTTCATGTAGATTGGGTGAGGGAATTTGTATTGAGTCCCATGTGGATATCTGAAGCATTACGAGGGATGCTCCTTCAATGTACCTACGGTCTATTCTCGACTACGTTTCTTTTGAAATAAGCTGTGCGCTGGTATGTAAACAAATTTTATTATGGCTAAGAGAGGTCTAAAATGTAGATGGTAAAATATTTTTCGTCACATAAGTAGTATTATTTCGTTACGTTCATATACCAGTTATGTTCCCTTAGGAATACTGCTAGCCTATACCAATATCTGTATTGAAAAAACAACGAAAAATACCTATAGCTGAGACAACCGCTGTAAAACAGACATACTGCTAATTAAAACATGCAAAAACAGATAGCAGTTGCCGCATTTTGCCTACTACTGCAATAAGTATGCAACTCTCTAAAACTTTCACAACGGGAACAGCTGCAACGTTCTGTTCCTTTTTTCATGAACCCGGAAAAACTAAAAGTACTTAGTATCTATGCATGCAACATGGCCCGTGGCATTACGTTTTGTAGTTTCAAAATTTACATAAAATATCACAAAAAATCTAGCGAAACAAAGGTGGAGTGGAAAATTTAAAGTGAAATAGTATATCATTACATTAAAATAACAATGCCACATTATTCTTTGCTCCCCTGTGTCCCATTCCGTACCTGTATCGCATAATGCAGAAACTGCCGCATCAAATGCTTACCATGAATTTTACAGTTTATACCTTTGAGGCATCACCGAAATTTCATCAACTAGCATAGGGGAGATGGGGGACATTCGACAACGAGGGGCCAAGTGAAATAAGCGAGCACGGGATTAAAGGGTTTGCGGAAAATTTGTGTGCTTCATAACAACCCGCGTCCCCCAGCGGTTTTGTATTACCAATTATTTTCATTTAATTCATAACAAGCTGTTTGGATGGATTTGTCTGTGCCGCAAAACTCATTAATAACAAAGAGTTGTGCCTGAATTATCGTGTCTAAGCTTCATAACGCAAATATCCTATTAATTATATTTTATAAAAACACATCTGTATACCTTAAGAATAAAGAAGAGAGAAGAAGAGTGAAGTGTGTAATAAAAATATATTTTCTTTCATAAATTAAAAATTATACCTATGTAGCTATATATAATAACATAACAATAATAAGTTAAAACTATGAATCTATTAACACAATAATAACACCCATCAAAGTACTTTAAGCGCAGTGACACAATCACTTTGTCAGCATGGGCTTAATAAACATGTACTTATTGTATCCCTCAACTCATGCACACCTACCCGCAGTGGCGATATCGTGCAATTAGTTTCGTGTGAACATTTTTACTACAACTACCCTCGTACTAACTCCTACTGTAATTTTGTCATAGTACTAACCCACTACGCCAATCGACTTTATATATTTTTATAAAATTGTATTTTCTCTGTAAGTGATCGTGTAAATCTTTTGAGAAAATAAATGTTTAATAAAACCGTAAAAATAACAACCTGCGTATGAACACTTACAGACATATTCCAACCGTTTTACCTTCTTGAGTAGTGAAATAAATAAACGTGGCCAAATTATTTCCGCCATCAAATCTCTCGGACCGTAAATTTAAAAGTTGGGAACATATTTTCACCCTTGGCCGTCCCTCAATTTCACCTCTGACTTTTAGAATAATAGGCAAACAGCTATACGGGGATGTGAAACGAACCGTCACAGTTTCAGGTCTGGCGGAGACGTCCCTCCACTTCCCATTGGAAATCAGCTTCAAGACCGGGTCGGGTTCACAATTTAGAAACAAAAGACTGTCTACGTAGTTACAACCTTCGTAGGGGTATTGTGATTAATCGCTTAGGCATTATTTACTAATTAAGCCCACCTTCCCCTCACGATGAATGCGTCGCCCGAGGGAGTGTCTGCGAACTTGAAACAAATACAAATGGGCTGACTTCAGCTGAGAAAATCGGAAAATCTGTGGAATTAACGCTGAACGCAAATTAGAGGGGTGGAGTTATTTCTACAACAAATAGCAGAGAATGCCTGTCCATATAACTTAGAAATGTAATACTGCAAATTATATGAGACCGCTCAAAGGGGTGCCTTTGGAAACACGTTTAGGGACCATAATTGAGTAGACACCAAACCAAACCAAATATTGATATGAACACAATCTGATTGCAGGAAACGAACACCTATAACTTAATAATTCTTACCACGTACACATAAAATATGTATGCACACTTCGACGAGCAAGTTCACCCCATTTGACATCTGACTCCATCTCTAGTGAAAAGCACGTAATTGAGGGAAATGAGATAAATTACTCTTGCGGATTGTTTGAGCTCTGAAAGGGGAGACGAACAGCCCGAGGAAACCCTCGTTGTGACTCATGTAGCAAAACATTTGATGGAACCTGATGTCGCACGGAAACGACGAAACTTCCGCGACAAATATCACACATACCGAAAAAGTTATCATAGTAAACTTTTCCTCAAACGACTCCGAAAAAGAAACATGAAATTCCTTTCATGTTTTGATTTCTTGACGTTATTTCCAAGGGTTATGCTAACACTCTTTTATAGGGCCGTTTATAGTCAGCGTATTTATCCGAACACTTCGAACAACGCTGACCCAGGTGTTTCTGTTCTTAAGATTACCGTTAACGTTGCTATTACGAGTAAAGAAAAGCATTACAACCGTTACAATAAATTTTCATCGTTAAAGCCTTGCTAAACTCCGCGTACATTCGAATTCCCCCCCGAGGTTGGCGTCATTATCAGTTTAGCGTGAGGGCTCTTCCGCCTAAAAAGAAGAATATAAAAAAACCGATCTCAAAAATTCGCCTAACGGTAGGGGCGTAACGAAGTGTAGCCCACTTAAAACAATAGCTAAATACGAGGGTTCGGATGCTACACGCTACACCACGCTTCCCATACTTAAAACTGTTCGAGACCACTCAATATGTGCTGAATTCGTAGAATTTTTATGGAGAATTTTTGGAGTCCTTTATTGCGTCGGAAATTTATGGCGTCCCATGGGCTCGGTAAATTCGGGGCGAATTTTGAAAATAACCACAAAGCCACATATGTTGTCTTTATTTATGTAAGTTAAAAATGTTCATTCTTCAAAGTAACTAAATAAAGATAAAAAAAAACCTGTAGATACAGGAGATTCCTAGCCTAATCAATGTTTATTTGCCAATAGCCCACCCTTTGGAACGAAGAATAGCCAGAAAATTGATCCGATTTCTCCCCGGTCGCCCCTCGGCGGAGCATTAATTACTGGTTGGTGCCTCCTAGGCCCCTTGAAGCCTGCTCCTCATTTGATAGCCCGCAAACAAACCGACATAATTTCACCCCGCGTTGTTTATTACCTCTGGTAAAGTTTTCATCTCATCTTTAATTGACTTCACCAGAAAGTTTTGAATATCTTTCATTTTAGAGGCAAGCGGTTGCAGGTTATAATGCGGCTAGGTAAATAAGAATACCTCTTCGGTTCATTAATAAAACAGAGAGTTATTAAATATTCTTTAAGATTATTTCTTTGATTTTTCCGACTCTCCGGGTGAATCTAATTTCAAAGGAATATCCAATGAAAAGTTGCGTTAGTTTGCTTTATTCAAGATCATTGTCCGTTCCGCTGACGTAACTTTGTCGTAACTCTACATAACGATGACCAAGTGGTCTGCCTACGCGCACTATTAGATTCAATTCACGATGCTCGCTATTTGGAACCGGCTCCACTGGTCGCGAAGCCGATGTAAATATGCTTACTGATATGTACCCATTCACACCTACGTATTAGGTCGTCACACTGTTAAATTTTATGTTTAAAACAAGAAATATGTGACTCATAATATAAGTTCAAATTCCATAAAGATACTATAAACTTAAACTAAGCAAAATGAGTATGTACCTAAAGATGGTAGCAGGTGGCTTTCTACCCCCTTGGGAAGAATGGGTGAGTTTTATGTTTATGTACTTATAAAAATTACCTACGATCTCAAAAGGTGTAAATAAATTTTCCGTGATTTTTTTTCTACTCTAAGTGGCAAGATTTTTTATGAACGTTATTACACAGTCCATCCCTATTCAACGCTGCTAAAGAACGGTTACAAAAACTAGGTTCCCTGTATAAAAAGGATTTGCGCAGGATGAGCTTTTATACAAGACTATGTTGTCTCTTGGACGGTGGCAGCCTTTTACACTAAGCTGTCGTCGCAAAATTGCTAGAAAATTTCATCTTACCTCAAACAACGACTTAGCTGCGAAACGTTCTTACTATGGGGACTCATTTCGGACAATGGTCCTTGAATTCATAAATAAACTGGGGAAAAGTAAAAGGGGAGAAAAAAGAAATGGTTTGAAAATGAACATACTAAATACCTTTTAAGTAACATTACCACTTTACAATACCATTAGGTCATTGTGAAAAAACATAACATTCTAATAGTTATTAGAGTGTTAGCAATTCTTAGAGCAGATTTTTTCAACGGCAGATAGTTTCATCCGAGAAATAATTTTGAATTTTTGACCTTTCTTCCACACATAATCTGTCAGACGTCAATTTTATTCCACAAATAAAAATTATCTGTCGATTGAAAAATTAGGCTGTGTTATGAATTGCTTTGTGTAAGTCGATACATTAATTAGTGAAGAAGGAAATGTTGTAAGTATAGTCAAGCATAAGAAACTAGGCATACAGGTGTTACTGTCTCCTATGATACAGTTTAGTTAACTTATACAGGATACAGGTGATATTTTCCACTAAAGTTAAGTACTGTATCGTATTGCATAGTTTTGCTTATCTATAACTGGTGAAAAAATAATCTGTAATACTGTTTTTGTAACAATACAAATTATTATTCTTAGGGGAAAAACCAGCTCACTTAGCGCAAACAGCGTTGGCAAATAATATTTTTACCACATCATAAAATATTCTCTTACAGTTCATCGCCATACGAAAATACAAAATACCTAAGAAGACGTAATGTTAATGTAATCAAAGTCCATCTTTCATACGATACAAAGAAACATCGCATTTCAAGAGAAAACAGGTTCAATCTATATAAAAGTTTTCAAAGCGAAAATACCAAGCCAGAAGGAATGCCAATTTCGTTTGAAAACGTACTCCACGATTTAATTTTATTTGTAGATAGCGGTATTCGTTTACCTTGAGGAGATGCTTCATTTGGAATCAAATGCGATTGAGAATGTTACATACTTGTTTATTTAAGAAATTGTAATTTTAAAACTACCAATAAGAGGATTTATTTAAAAATGTAATGCAACCTGCAATCAAACTTGTTTGCGAAGAATAAATCACTGGATTAATTACCCGGATAGAGATTAAACACTTCATTCTTTGCAATAATATCATCTATCGTTGAAACAAACTTTCTACAAAGAAAATCCTTCAACCATTTAAAAAATCTCAACCAAATCAAAACACCAAAAAGTTACTATGCAACGATCAGTTTGAAACACCCACAAAGCGGCTTTATACAGCGCAAACCTCGCTTTTTTTTACAAGGCGGACACTTGCCGTACATTCGAGTTGAACAATGGGATTCTGGAGCGTGTTTTAATCTACGCCGCAATATCAGAAGCTCTCAAACGGACAAAAAAGGTACATAGAGTGGAATCGTGGAAACCGGCCACGTGTAAACGTTGGAAACGGTTTATATTTCCCAGTTAATATGGGCCATTTTATTTAGCTACGTATGAATTTTACAGTACCTCGTTTAGACTTTTAAACACCGTATGTGTTTTAAAAGTCAGCGACTAATAAATGAAATCAAGAGAGAGATTTAACTGCGAGTTGAGGTTTGCCACACAAAATACACACAAAAAAAGCCCTAGAAGAATACGTTAGAACGAAGTACTAACACCGAATGTCACCTATTAAATCTGTTGTTTTGTTTAACTGTATATTATGTTCATAGTGAGGTTCATAGAGACTGTATCTACTTTCATAACATATTTTATTTCTCAATATGTAAGGGAATCGTAATGTTTTTTTTTTTTTGAAAAATAAATGTTTTATCTGAAAATGCCAAAAAAATCAGCTTCAACAAAACTGTTCCATACAATGTTTGATAAATTAAAATTCCCGCAAAATATATAACAAGTAGGTATCCCCATGAATAACAACAGCACGTCGTGTCACCGCCGATTTGTATTCCGCACCTCTCGCCCATCCGTCTGGCCAGATTAATTATCCACCACCCCTCCCATGTTTGCCAATAAGCCATCCAACCCTGACTTTTCACTATAAATCTTTGACATCACACAATTTGTTCAGCCGTGATACGCCTTACTGATTATAACGAAGAACCTTATAATACCGAAAGATACCTAAATCTCAATAAGGCAAGTAATTTAAACTTTTATGGGACGTGGAAAATTTTCACGAAATTCATAATTTCTGATGGATCGATCCCGCTGTGCGCTGTACTTTTGACTGTCCCTCATAAAATATGAATTGCCTGTTAAATGTTTGAGTAAATGCGGTACTAAGTAACCTTTTGGCTAAAATATTTCAGTATGACTGCAAATGGAACAAGCAGGGAATTGTACTAAAGATGGAGCAAATACAAATGTAACGTTTCATGTGACTTCATGCGGTTGTTGAAAGAATGAAAGTGTAGTAGAAAAACATGACGCATCTGCGTGCGAAACCAAACATTTACTTTGAACGCTACCATACACATGAACTAATAAGCCTGCAACACTCGCAAATCCTAAACCAAACATTACTCAAGTATTACATGATGCTGTAACTTCCTCTCATAGATCTGGTGTTAACGTATATTTATGATCATGCATTGTTTGTCGATCGTTCGAAATTAAGAGCGCCGCGCCGCGAGAGCAATACACGTCACTTAAAATATCAGTGGTGGCAAACAAACTTCTGCGCTGTTTACGCTCTAGTACAGTGGATTATAAAGACAAATTGGAGCTTTTAAAGGATTCAACACGCTACGTTGACGTGTACAAACTGTACCGGGAGCGCTGTACTCTTAGATTTATTATACGTTTCTATCATAAGACACCGTATCTCTGGAGACTGTTCCTTGAACATCGCGGTTAGTAATTATACATATTTGGAATCCTTCACGGCCGTCCGTTCTTCAGAATCGGAAGGAATCGTTGCGTAAAGGGAATTCAATTAACGAATTTTGCTGCAAGCGTAAACACAAGACGCTAAGTGTTTTAGGCGGCAAGTACTTAAGTGAAATTAAGAAAATTGTGTGCTATTCTCTAGCCGTTACCTCTGTTTTATCAATTACTTGCGAATTTTAGAACAATCAGTTTTCGTAATGCAAAAACAAAATGTTAGATTAAATTAAATGAGCGTATCATTGCGATCGGTTACAGTGTTACTAAACTGTGAAAATTCTTTATCATTTTGCTCTATTGAAACAAGAAATAGGAATATAATAAATGATGAAACAATATCATAGAAGACGAGACCCCGATCCCAAAGAATAGGAAAACAACAAAACAAGTGAAAGAGACTCCTTTAGTTGAAACCCTACATGTTGAATATACGGAGCTGTTGGAAGCTCCACAGTCAACTCCAGCAAAATGGAACCACAGAACCATTTGTATGGAACAACTTTATTAGAAAATTCTCCGTTATATTGTGTGACAATCGCACCAGCAGAAAATTGGAAATAGTGACATGCGTGCCAAAAAAACGTGAAATGTGGAACGGAACGGAGTGGCAATTCCAAATATTCAGACAGACAGGACAACTTGCGAGTTATAGGCACAAAAAATGATATTGAAAAATGTGATTCAAAATTGACAATAATAGTTAGGTACTGATCTGAAGATTGCGACACCACGTAATGGAATTTTATTTTAGGTTTGATCTCATTCAAGATGAAAACGCACCGAAGGAACTTGATTCGTTTTATGAAAAAACCAAATGACTTTTTACTTGAATGAACTTTACCTCCTAAGTACATTGTACAGTGAGCAATGGTGGCCTAGTGGTAACAGCCGCGACTTACGGTGTAGGTCATAGGTTCGAACCCAGATAGGCGCTTTACTTTTTGTAAATTATTTCATAACTACTGCTGTCAAAACGATGAAGAAAAATATCATGAGAAAAATGTCTTAGAACCAAAAAATCGAAGGCATGTGACTTCTACCAACCCGCACTGGGCCCACGTGTTGGATTACGGCCCACTCCCTCTCACCGAGAGGAGGCCTGTGTCCCAGCAGTGGGAACATCATAAGCTGATTAGATCATGCTATGTGTTGTAGAGTTACTACTATTTGTCACAAACAAATTAGTCATAGATCCTGGTATGTAGCGCACTCCTCGTGGGTGCCCTAAAATTACTCTACACATTTATATTGGACGGATGAACATCCGCTATAGTCTATATGCGTATACCGGAGGATTGACTATTGTGGCAGAATTTAGTAAGGACAATAATTTACAGCTGAACTGTATTGTAGATAATGTTGCTTAATTACCAGGGTATGGTGTAGTAAGGAATAAACCCATACGAGTCAAATTCTGCGCCATTTTATTCTGCTCCAACAGACGGGACAGAATAAAAATGGCGTAAAACACAATTGTGTCAGCATTAAAATATATTGACAAATTAACCAGATTTTTTATTTGTATGGATTTATTGCAGTGCCGGAATTACCCCAACATACTATATGACACAAATTACAATTAGGTCATTTTGCACATCGCATAAGCACAACGTTCATAACCTACAAACTGAATTTCTGAAACATCAAAGGTAAGCAAACCGTAGCCTTTACGCGTGACTACACAGTTTGCGCCGTGTTACGTGTATTAAGCTATCACGGATCCCTATCAGGCTACTGGTACGTAAATCCGCTTCAGCGTGTACCGCAGTAGCGGTATGTAAGTGTGGTGTGAAATTGCCTTATTGCGTTTACAGACTCTGGGTTCTAGAAACGGGTGTTTTATAATAATAAATAATATTTTTTTGCTGATGTAAAATAGAATGATTAAAATTTGTTTTAACACGAAGAGAATATTTTTAGGCTCGCCTTCATTAGGTATTACATCGGACTTAAGCGTAACTTGGGAAATGTGGGTGTTCTATAGGTACAGCTCTGCCTTCGGAGATTACAGGCGTGATGTATGTGTGGTGTGGTACTTATGTACAATATTTATAAAGCAGTTTGTAAATTGAAATACATGCTTCAAAATAGGTAGATATAATATTACTCTTGGTTGAGTGTAACAAACCTTTACAAAACTAAATAGTATTTTATTTTTGTAAAGGTTGTCAACAATCTTGATCCGTCTGCGTCGTGGTTTTCGGTTCAAATGCAATTATTTTCCAATTTCAACATGCCAAGGGGCAGTAAGTAAGAAAAGTCATCCGCCCCAGGGTCCAACCCATAGGTGCACTAGCAGGGAAGTGGCGAACCCTTATAATTTTCCAATTATATTTCCCGTCCAATTTTCCGTCATGTCGCCCACGGCTCTCGTCAACTGCAGCCCTACGAAACCTCCCCTAGCCGAGGATATATTTATTATACTGCAAAAGTCAGGTGAACACCAATTACCAGCCTTTTGTTAGTATGGAATGTTTTCATAAGAGGCGCGTATGATGGCCGGATAAATTTTTCATCGATGTGACGTGTTAAAAGCTTTTGTGTGAATATTTTAATGGAAAGCGAAAAATGCAAATGAAATGTATGTTTTTCTGGTGTGTATCATAATGCCAATTCTACTGTATATTGGAATAACGTAAAGTAGTATTGTATGAACATATATTTTTTTGTATGAAGTATAAAAACATATACCCCAGTTGAACTGTATAGATGCAACACCAACAGTTTAATTTCGACTAGCAATGCCGTTCTCACTGCTTGCATACATCTGATCCTGAAAACAATACTATACTCACCATTTAAATAAAGGTACCTACACCTGTATCAGAAAAATATGCCAGTCCAAAACAAAATAACACACAGAACCGTTGAACATCCACGTTGACAGACTGCGTCATCCAACGAGGCGTAAACTGGCAAAACACGGGGGATGTGAGAACAGCTAATTTTAGCAGTATCACGGGTTCGCAAACAGGGGGCATGGTTGTGCATACATTTCAACGCCGAAGGGATAAATTCAGCTGGAAAGATTATTGAAGCCCATGTTTGTTTAAGTTAGTGCGTCGACGAACCGCAACTGCAGGGCATTTTGACGGCTTCACTCAGTGTTGTGTGGGATACGTTCTGATTGAGTGGTGGTGTGAAAACCGTACATAGAAAATCCTTACGAATTGAGTTGAAGCCGTATATTTTTAATCGACTTCTTTAGGGGAATGTGGATGTCGATTCAACATATTAAACTGTAGCTAACTAAGTACATAAGTGTTGTTAAGTGGAGTTTGTAGCTAGTACCTACTACTACAAATACAACATTTGTGATAGCTATAATTCTAGAAAAGGTTTTCTAAAACCAAGTTAAACTACTCGTAATAACCTTAATTAATAACATTTCCTACATTAAACGTTTGTGTAGTCACAGAGGAAAGCAATTTTAATAAATATTACTGCACTATATTAATTTTCGCCTCGCTTGAAGTTGGTGCAAAATTAGTTTTTAACCTACTACTATATAGCGTTTCTGTAGTCGGTGTATCTTCACTTTAGCTTTTCGAGTAAACATTAGCTTATAGTTCTGACCCAAGAACAACTTTTTGCTTTCGTTTTTGAAATATGCAGTTTTTTTTTTTTGCTTTTTTGTCTGCAAATTGCCTTGGTTTCTTTAAAGAAATTGCAGTATTCTGATAGTCGAGTGTATCTACACTCGACTATCAGAATACTGCAATTTGCAAATTTTTTTTTTTTTGGAGGAAGAATATTTTCATAAATAGTTTTAAAGAAGCTATTCTAGCAATAAGGGAAAAAACTTGACTTTTAGTCAGATAAGTTTTATCTCGGGAATTAATATTGTGGTTTGACAGAATTTATATAGAAAATATGACAAACTGTCATGTTTAGTCTTCAGATAAAAGTTGCCTGACTATAGAAAAATCAACCCAAAAAAAAATAGTAACCAAAACGAAATATGAATTAAGTAACTACTTACTACTTTCTCAAGTAACTCAAGGAACTAAGTAATAAATAGAACATACACGCTACAACTTAAATTTCAACCTGCACTTTTTAATCACCTTACTTACTTTACTTTTAGTCCTAGACTCCTAGCGCACCATAACATTAGTTTCTATTTAAATCTCAGTACAAAATTAGTTGTGTTAGTTGTACTGTTTCGCACCCCGTGTATCTTGGCGCGTGAAAACCAACCCGTCTGCTGCGGTAGGGCTCAACACCCCGAAATTCCATTCCCAAATTCGAGTTATCGCGCTTTGAAATTAACGCTTCGTGGAGTTGTATGTCTAACTGAGCGATTGAGGGTTATGTTTCGATTGGGCTTATTTGTACAGGTTTATTAAACTTAGTTAACTTACTGTATTGACTATGAAGACCGTTTTGATGTTAATTACTGAAGTTAGTACATGTATTGTTCTTTAGGGAACATTGTTGCTTGCGTGTGAGTGTAAATTACAGAAAATAAGAAGAACTTTGTAAGTCATACCTGATGGCAATTCTCGTAATTTTAAGAACATTCACAGTCTTACCTCAGTCTCAATTTGTCAAAAATACCTCTAATTTCCATACATTTTCGACATTGATTGACGCTGAGATGAGATTACGACTAGATTTTGAATGTTTTAGTTACAGAAATTGGCCTTGTGGACAGCCTGGAAGCCAACCGCGTCACAAAAGACGATGCAGCTATTTAATTATCCATCGGATAAAAATTGTATAAAATACCGTTTGAAAAAGAAATATTATGATTAAATTATAACTAAGCAGTCATTATAATCTTATCATAACATTTTACACCATAAAATCAATTGTCGATTTCCGTTATTAGCGTCATCACAAGTGAAAAAAAAAACGTTTCACGAACAAATAAACTGACCTGAGGCAGAGCTTGAGAATTGATCTCTTTTCGAGTTCCCATACTCCGCCTGATTAAAAAGGTACGGTCGGCTACATCAAGCTATACATAACCAGTATATAAGCTGACTTCTGATTGTACAAGAAACCTACACAACATGAGGTCAACTAAAACTGGAAACATACAGCTTGATGTGTGCGCCGTGCATACATCACGAATTTTCAGATTGATTCATTAGTCAATTTTTACTCTTATTGCTTTAAGACGGAAGTATAGGAAATGAGCATTAATGGGTATACAATAAAAAAGCAATTAATTCGAGTTAGGCACTGCAAATTGCGATCATCCGCTGACATTCCGTCATTCAAGCATCCTCGTTTGTACGGAATGCTGATGATGCTTGGCGCGCTATTGGAAATCAAATGAGCATTGGATTTGTTTGTCGATTAACTAGAAATGCTACTATTAAAAGCTATAAAATTAATACGTTTAATGTAACTTAGGACAAAATTCGTAATACCACGCTGCGTTCTAAAATAGGTATAATAGATGCAGACAAGATGGCTACCAGGCTCAAATGGGATCGGGCGTGTCACATCAGCCGAATGCAGGATGACTGCTGGGCATAAGCCTTCACACAATGGCTGCCTGAAGATTAACGGCGTCGCCGAGGTCGGCTCAGAAAGCGGTGGTGAGATGACCTAGACGTGTACCGCGAGGTCTGGTTCGAGGTGGTGCGGGAAAAGATTTTCTGGACGGACTTGGGGGAGACCTGTACCCAGTTGTGGTGGGACTGCGTAGGTCAACAAAAAAAAAAGTAACTTATTTCTTTCCAGTAGTTACCTACACCTTCTTTATCACTATCATCTTTCGCGATCATCCTTTCGTAATGAATAGTTTGAGTAAGTGTTTACCTATGTATTAACGAGGAATTGCTTAGAAAAGTCAGGCATGATTCCATTCTGAAAAAAATACTGAGTAAGCTAGCAGTCGGTGACTAAAAACTGAGTCTTAACCCTTCGTGGAACGTGGATCCACGCGAGACACAATGACGTTTTAATTGTTTCTGAACCTCATGCCGCTACTCTCCTAATTTCATTGTCAGTTCGACGAAAGCTTAATAGGCCCACCTACTGTTCTACAATTATTCTAAAGGTATCCAAATAAACACAATCGCGTGATGGTGGCACTTAATAACAGTTATTTATGCTCATTCAGTGAAAGCCACCATTGAAATTAATGTCCAGTACATTTTTTGTTGCCGGATTATGTCGTTGTGTACCGGTCGTTAATATTTATTAACATTAAAATAGGATGGCTAGCATTAGCTTCTGGTAACATTACAGCATATGTTTTTTTTATCTCAATTCAAACCTACCTATTTCCTACTAATATTATACATGTAAGTTCGTGTGTTTGGATATTGGTTCGCAAAAACGGCTCAACGGATTTGGATGAAATTTGGCACACAGAGAGTTTATAACCTGTCTATCGATTCTGTAAAAATCTCACCCTGAAAATTAGGTGGAGTCAGTTAGAAGTGAGCTGTCAATATTGTCAATTCCTAGCATCAGGTGGAATGACAGTTCACTTTAAGCTCACTTCACCTAAGTTTTCACGGTGAGATTTTTACAGAAGACCGGTACTTTTGATCCCGGTAGTAGGTACGTTCCTGTGAGTTTTTTTCCGACATCCATGCCACGGACAAAAGCTAGTGTAAGATATTTTTTCCCAGAAACTGCGTTTCAATCTCTCGCAGCTACCAGGGTAGCTGTAACACCAAGAGCTTATTTCCACTCAAGAGCTGTAAGCCATAGCGGCACGGTACCTATCTTTTACAGCTGTTGGTTACAGTTTGCATGGGACTTACAATCTTTAGGTCAATGGCTTTATTTGTTTTTTTTTTTATCTGCTATTTACAGTATGCTAGTATATGTCCAATGCGCGTTGTTACATTGTACATGCACATCTAGATGAGTGTGGAATATATTTTTATTTAATTTTATCAGCCATTACTGTCCCATTGCTGAGCAAAGGCCTCCCTACTCAAACTCAAACTCAAAACAACATAGAAAGCCCACAATATCAGGAATAAATATATATATATATAATTAATCCTTGAACATTGAATGGAATTTATAACGTACATAGGTACATATCCTTACTTAAACTTTTTTTTTTAAAGATTATATTTACGCAACCTGTTCACCAACAACCATAGATTCAGATGATTCTAAACTGTTTTACCCTTGCGTTGAAATTTTTTGTCAGTCATTAAAAAAACATTGATACATTTTGAACGCGCAGGTACACTTTTCTAAATAACAGATATTTTTTTTGATAACCGGCGAATTTATGGTTTCAGTTTGCGCGTCGATGTCCCTGCTACCGTACAAGCTAACATTCTAAGTCTTTGAATGAAATTAAATGCAGGAAAACATCATAACAAAGCCCTTATAATAATAACTTTATTTCGGGTGGCATAGACCCATAGAAATCTTAACCTAGTACACATTACATAATTATTTTTTTTATTTGCCCTGACTCGCCACACCTACGCACGAGATGACCCACTGATTCTGAAAGGGACAGTCAAAACGTACTGCTATTGCTTTCAGAATTCCGTTGTTGCTTAATCGGATATCTATAAAGTTACCAACACCTCCACATATTTTGACGCAACAGCTAATTAAAAAGTAACAAACCATAATCCTCTAACTGTATTAATGTATAAAGTATGCCCGTATCACATGTAAATGAGCAGCCAAGCACTAAGGGAGACGCATTATAATAAAATATGCCCGTCTCGGCGTGCCGACGGGATTCGGCATACAATCCGCTTTCACGGAATTAATATTTTCCCTAGAGGAACCGTGATAAAATGTCTGTTTAAAACCGTGGGATTTAGAGAAATAACGGTAAAGTCTTATTTGCAGGTTTCTGGAAGTTTTCCTTTCTTGTCTTTTCTTAACCTGATTGTGAGTGAAAGTCAACAATGCTATCAAGAAAGGGATCCTCATAATTATACTACGGAATATGAAATAAGATTCTCCTAACAGAACATGAATTAATTTGAGGAAGGTATAATAAAAGCAGTGTTTTATCGTTAACGTTTAAAAGGACACTGCTGTATCTGCCTATCTTCCTGTTGCATTCTTAAATCATCATCATTATCCAAGTCAACAGCACTGAAGAGTTGAGGGAGGCAGCCTAACTGACCACAATATACATCAAACTCACTATACGGAATTCTAAAACCTTATTGGATCACACACATAGGTACTATTTCACATATCATTTGCTAATAAGAAAACAAGATGATAAAGTATTTTTTAGGTAAACATGTCGGTCATACGATATTATCTCTATACAATTTCCAAGAAACAGACACGGTAAAAAGATGAACAAGAATAATGTTAGGAGTTATTTTTGTTGCTTGTCATCCCTTGCAAATTGGGAAACCTACCTCTGGGACAACAGGCCGTCACTCACGATTTACACAAATGTCTCGACAAGAGTAAGGGACTCCGCAGACGTAGTTATAAAAAGCTTGCTACCTAAATTGTATTGTTCCCCAATGGTATGGGTTCAATATGGGTCTAGTCTGACTTGAATGTCTTCTCAAAACGATTAAAAACTTTCTGCTACAAACAATCATTTTGACAGTCGTTACGGGTCGTCAGAAGCCCGAAAGTCTGACAACCAGTCTTACCAAGGAGTATCGTATTTCCCAGTGACTTGGGTTGTGGAGGTCAGATAGGCAGCCGCTCCATGTAAAATACTGGTATTCAGCTGCATCTGGTTAGACTGGAAGCCGACCCCAATATAGTTGGGAAAAGGCGAAACAGAATATGATAGATGATTTTATAGTTAAAAAATTTATGTTATGTTAAGTAAACTGTTTGTTTCTGATTATAATTATATTTAAACAAAAAGTTTCTTGCCTTCATTTCAGATTTACACACCACATAGAATATTAACGCAAACTTACTATGAATATTTGCCAACTTATTGAACTCGAATTCTTGCAAACAAATATTATTCTTATTCCCAAAAATGTCTCTCAACTTAATTTATCAGCATAATCAACATTATCATCATGAATTCATCCTCATTTCAATGATAACAGTTGACTACAAGCGTCTCCATAAACGCTACAATGAACAGACAAAGGGAAAATCGTCAGAATCAGCATGCTTGGCACGTAGATTTCGGCTAGTTGGTATTAGTAGACAGCAGGCCGATGCTACCCATCTTTACAGGAGAAAGGGATGAAGGGGAATTTTGCAGGAAACAAAGCAAAATAATGTACAAGGTATGTAAAGCCAGGGAAACTCATGGTTAAGTAAATTATCTTAGGGCTGATTATTTAGATTTAGATAATTTTATCCGAGGAATAATTTTGAATTTTTGACAGTTCTTCCATACAAAATCTGTCAAACTTCAATTTTATTCCACGAATAAAAAATATCTGTCGATTGAAAAATCAGCCATTAAGCAACTTAAATTGTTTGTTGTAGCATCAAATGGCTGCATCATGGCAAATTGAGTTAGGGATGTCGATTTGCTTAACAATATAATTTCCTTGACTGTACATAATTCTACATTTCACAAAACCAGCTCGCTCAAAAAGTCAATAGTGTCAGCTTTAACCCAAAGTTTAAGTTTGAAGTTACAAATTTTCAACTTTGTCGGGGAACCTATATTTGAGCTTAAAGTTGTACTGTCTACTTGCGAAAGCTTAAATACGAGTACTCAAGTACTTTTTATTTGAACTCCAATGTTTCGTTCAGAAAGGGATTAAGGGCTCATTAGCAAGCTCCCAACGTTCGTTCAAATGAATTCTAATAAAGTTAATCGGAACAGATTAAGCACGCCCCCTTTTTTAATTCCCGAAAATTGGGACAAAAAGTCGAGCACCCACTTTATTGCTTCTAAAAGTGGGCCGCTATTACTTAAAAGTTCGGCCCTGTTGTTTTGTTTTGTTTTCCAACTGATAAATTTCTCCTCATCTCTCAGGAAGTATATTTATTTCTACTCGAATAACACATAAATATTGGATAACTCTCGGAATAAATCATAATAAAATGCGGGTTCAGTAATAAATATGAACAAAAGAAAACACGCCTCCTTGTTATCCGGGAGTTTTTTTTACACTTTTTCTGACCTCGCTTTAATCTTGAACGCCTAAAAACATATTTCGTTCAAAGTCTCTTGTTTCGTGTCCGAAGGGATAATAAACATCGGCGTATTACATCGGTTCATATTATATTAATGATAATCCCGAGCAAATAGAAAAAGCGGCCGAGGGAAATGTATTTTCACGCTCTTTTGTGGGTAAAGTGGTCGTTCTAAACGGAAAAAATCGGTTAGCAGTTTCGCCCCAACTGCGTTGCTGAATTCCTAGTAAAAGTAGTTAGTTCCCAGATATAAAATACAAACATATTTTATTCATCATTGACCTTCGTGAGTTTTCCTGTCACCATAGTTGGACGTAATATAGGGACATATCTAGATAATCTTAAATAAAATATGTATATGTGTACAAGTAGGTATATAAAAAAAAGGAAAGAACGCATTGAACATAAAAAAAATTCGTCCGCATCGCTGTCAGTGGGAAAAGGGCCCATATCTAGATTAATTTAGGAAATAGAAAATTAATTAAACATAGTGTAATTGAAAGTTTTATTAAGCTATTGCATAGCTTCTATCGCGGGCCGGATATTGAGCGTGGGGACCGGATCCAGAAATTCCGTAACGAAAAAAACCTAACACCCAAAAAGAAAGACGGTCCAAAAACAAATGACGGTTAATAATTATAATTGCATAAGTTGATAAAAAATGCTATGCAATAGCTTTACCGCGGCAGTCTCCGAGTGCCACACGTCTTTTTTTATATGTCTATGTCAGATTTAGAATCAAAATTCTTTAATAGTAATTCACATTCCAGAAACCTTCACGATTTTTTACAGTCTGACCATGTCATCGGATCCTAGGCAAATATCCATAAATTAAGTATTGTAGGTGTATAGTACCATACCATAGTACTACACATCAACTAAAACCGAGACCACGTTCAGTCTCGTCACGTATTTCGCCATAACGAGGCGGCGCGACAGTGGCGCCCCCACACGCGTGACGACGCGGAACTTTATGTAGGTACAGACAACAAAAGAGTTAACCCTGCAGACAGGCCACAACAACTCCTCTTTAATCCATTTTTTCCGTCTGTTGAGTGGTCTGGTCTTTGACATCTCGAGGATGAGTGTATCTGATGCTAACAAAAATATTACGCGCAACAATAATAAACTATTGCCAGCGTAGAAAGTGATATTTAGTTTTTGCTTGGCTAATAAACTCTTTTTCCGACTGTACTTTGTTCCGCACGTCCGCGACACATGTATTGGACCTATTATGTATGGGTAGACGATGTTAATTATGTTTTTTTTGGACCACGACGTTATTGAATGTTGCATTTATTATTACAGATTTTTTTTTTTCAGAAGTTAAGTTTGCCAGCTTATAGTCGCTGAGAAAACTGGTGGACTATCAAAAACACTTTTCTGTACGCAAGGTTTCAATTAAAGGTTTATGATTTGACTTATCTTTGAGGTAAAAAATATAGTATGCAATCGTAAAATGGACTTTGAACTGTAAAAACATCAATATTAGAAGCACATGACTCAAATCCAAAAATTCCAACAATGTAATTTTAACAAGCATTATGAAAACCCAACCCAAAACATTACCAAAACCCATTACCAAAACATTCATCAATGCAGTTATCTATCCTGTAGGCCTATAAACTCAATTCAAACTAGGATATTCCACACCTATCGAAACCATTACAATCATTGTAGACCAACCACTATCTCAACCAACAACCACAGGCCATTTACCAGTCAATAACGGGCACATTAAGATTGTCCGTTCTCCAATAAATTAGGAACCTTCGTTCGCGTCTAGTGCTAAACGATGTGCCCACAAAACTAATGTGCCAAATACGAGCCAAGGTTGGAATTGTTGCACAAATATACAATTGATGAATCCAGTTCATTGTTGTGACGTGGGCCCTGGGCATTGAACTGTGTGATCTTTAGATACGAATCACACAGTTCAATTGTTTATATTATTATTTTTGTTGGTGTCACCGTATCTCATTGATACTAGTTATTCATTGTTGCTAGTGAAAGTGCATGTGTACTGACTGTACTGAGTTTGATCGATCTGAGTGCCAAGGTCTTAAAATTGGTAAGAGTTAGACCAGAAAAAAAATAGGATATTCTCAGTAAATAGTTTGGGATAGGCTAACGTTTCGTTTTTATTATATTGGGATCTGATAAAGTGTGAGGAAATGATAACACCTGTCAGACGTCATGAAAGAAAAAATAAATCAATTTCTCAGCTTTCCACGCAGTTATTGCTATATTCTATATGCATTGCCATATTTCTATTCCAGGGAATAAAATAGAGCACGGTCGGTGCCTTTTGGGTCTGTGCCAAAATGTGCCTTCTCTAGCTACTTTCGTAAGACGTGTGAGGCTTACAGCACAGTGCATGAGTGATGGGATGCAAGCCTCAGAGCCTTGCTTGTACTACAACATGGTCGATTCAATCCCTTTACAAGTTGAGCTTAAATAAAAGGGGCGTGAGGTACGGAGCTTACAGAAAACTAAGATTTTGATGATGATCAAATAGGACAAAGCATAGGCAAATATCTACTGGGCCCGCATGGTGGATTATGGCCCACTCCCTCTCCCAGAGGGAAGGCCTGTGTCCTAGCACTGGGAACATTATAGGCTGATTATAGACAAATAAGTCAAAACTTAGGTTGGCAATCTAAACAGCAAGAAGAAAAGTTGGTACAGAAGAAGGCACTTAAAATCTCTTAAATTATTTAAAAAATAAAGTGAAGAAAATAACTAAACACCGAATAAGAAAAGTATCATTTTTATCAGAAACAACACCGTGCAATAAGCCAGTTGTGAAGCTAAAAATAAAGGAGTACAAGCAAAAAGTCGGCAATATTAAAGCCTGTTAGTTCTTGAAAGCGTAGGTATCGTATCACGAGGCAGCAGGCGTTGAAAATTTTCCAATATATCAGCCCAACATAAAATCTCGTGATATTTTCATCTTTTCTTTCCAAGTCCAACAGTGAAATACGATAAGATTTATTCTGTGTTCTCAGACGCTGAAATCCGTCATCTAGGTGTTAAATAAACACGATTACTCCACAAATCCGAGTGAAACGGATTAAACATTTCAACGAGGATTTATACCTTTCATAATGAAAATATCAGAGATTATTTTAAATGTCGGGCTGTTATATAAATTTTGATATTTTTTCTGTGAAGACATTCTACATTCTTGTGAACACCGGGTACTCATGAATCCGAGACTGTCAATCTGTCCAAACTCAAAGCATTTATTTCAAATAGGTAAATATATATATATATTTATATTAGTGTTAGTTCGATGAAATGTAAATAAATGATGTTGTAACAAAAAAAAATATATATATATTAAAAAAAAAAAAAAAAATAGGTAAATAAAAGGCACTTTTAAACGCCAAAATTTAAATAAAAAATAGAAGTGATCCTAGTCACCCCTTCTACAAAGGTAGTTTCGTATGGAGAAGAATGGGCAAGAAACTCCACCGTTACTCTTTTAAAATGATTTACATTATTTTGTATAGGTACATTAATTATGTGTGAAGACGATGCATCTAGAATAAAATTACTATACCACAATAGGTAAAAACCATGACAGATAATCGTGGGAAAGAAAATCTCTACTAAGAAGAAATCATTTAACTGATTCAATATAGACACTGCAACGCGTTTCGTACTGATCATTATGTCTAACGAAGCTTCCATGTAAAGCGATCTGGCTTCATTGGGAACACAATAATTTACGCAGCACAGTTACATGGACGCAAATTAACGTATTAGGCAAGCGAGCGATGTATTTACCGAAATACATTTCCCGCGAACATTCGTAATCTAAACAGACATTGCATCGGAAATGTAGCGAGTGTAATCTGATAGTAATGAATTACTTAGGCATAATGCACGAAATATTGTTGTTTGTAATATAATAAAGTTGAAGAGTTTGTTTGTTTGTTTAAACGCGTTAATCTCGGGAACTACCAGTCGGATTCGATATTTGAATCATTTTAGTATTATAGCCCAATGGTTGAGGAAAGTATAGTACAGGTACATCAACAGCAGGCAGGCAGGCAGCAGCAGGCAGGTTAGCAGGTTGGTTGGTTGTTGGGGTTGACAGGTTTATTAGGGCTATTTAATATCACGCTACGACCCTTAGGAGCCGAGCTAAAAGTAAGAAAGAACGCTACGCAAAAACGAAGGTAAAGTGTCGGCTGGCGATGCAATGTAACGCGATGGGTCGGGTAGAAACTAGTGTGTTATAAATAATAAACTCTACAATTTAACCAGCAATATATCACTAAGTTGACGAAACTTCTCAGAATATTCATTTAATTTAGGAGTTTGATTAATCCTAATTCTGAGTACATAATTGGGCAAACATCTACATCACATACTACATATATACAATTTCACTAAAATTTCTAATGAATTTAAACGCTTTAGGTATAATTTTGATATTGCTTATACATTCTCTTCATTTGATATTGTTCGATATCATTCCAACATTTTCAAAGTACCCATAGTATCACGAGAGCAAACATTCACCAAATAGGAATTCATCATAAACCGCTTACAATCTGCGTTCTAGTTCCAGAATATTCCATTTCACCTGTACCGTAACCAGTGTTCATACGTCATGTTTGTTACGTCACATTGTTAGTGAGCCTTCTGTGTTCTGTCCCTGCTTTAGTCCCAGACGTAGAATGGTGATGTACGGGTGTGTCACCCCCCTGAGCGTCCCATATGTCCCTGAGACAAGCCCCACCTAGCTCAGGTGTATGCTCGCTTAATTTGTCAAGAGAGATCACGCTACTACCACCGGGGTGGATCAGTGGTCCGTTAAAACTATGAGTTATATCTGGAAGGGTGTAGTTTAAGCTTTTAATGAAGGTAATTATTATTATCAAAGTTGGTGAGGATTATGAAAGGAATTTATGGTTTTTGGTAGGGTTTGGTTTTATTGTTAGAAAGAACTTTGATTGAAAATTAACCCTTCCGATCCACGCGAGACACAATGGCTTTTTAATTGTTTCTGTAATTACGGTATTCAACGGCTTAATAGACTGTCATGTTAATTAACTCTAGATTTTACAGAGGCCCTATGCTTTAAAAAAAAATCATTAATATTTTTGTAAATCTCTCTCTCTTCACACACGTATGATTTTATTTTTGTACAGCATGTCCTCTGCTACAAAAACAAGAGCGGAACAGAACATCGTTACGGCTATGTAAAAAAAAACAGAACAAACATTGTTCAGTCTATTCTCACGACATCTGTGAACTGCCAGTTTCAGGCGCACACCTGTTTCCTCTGGGATTGCAAATATGTCGTCACGAGGGAATACAACTGTGTGTGTGACAGTTGACAAGCGCTTTAAGTTCAAATTTTAAAGCGCAGTTTCGAGATTTGCATGTCGCATGTTTTGCGACAAAATCTGCCTTGGTTAGGATTTCAGCAAAAACGAAGCGAAGAATTTGGAAAGGAAACCGAGAATTCTTTTAGTACCTGCCTAATTTATCATTGTAAGTTCCATACAAAATCCTGAAGTTATCTCAAAATAGTCAAATGGTTTCAGAATAACAGAATAAACCAGTATATTACATACCATAATCTGGTATAAGTTCTGTAATGAAATACCTAATCCTGTATTTACAGCAAAATAAATCACACACGATAGTATAATCGGCATTTCGCTGCAGTTTGTTAGGTCCCGATAGTCACACTAACACCAGGGCTTTAATAGAAACTATACCACAAACAACAATTTGTTTACGTTTGTTTTAAACGTATCAGCGAGTACTAATCCAGATTTATAGCAGGTTTGGTCAACCTTCGGTGCAAACCCCTGCCTGTACCTATCTGTTGCAATTTATTAACGTTTTATTAGCGATTCACCGGGATAAGGGTGCGTGGAAATATTGCCGGTGTGCCGAAGGTTGCCGACCCGGGCGGCTCAATTTCGACCTTTTTCTATCAATCCTCATTTTCAGATAATTAGGGACGTTTTCGTGAAGTTGGGCTTTATTAGGTGATTATGCGTTAAATGGTTGATAGTAAACAATTCCATGGCTGCATTATACCGTCAACATAATTATACCCTTTATTTTATGTAATTGTTTTTGTTTATTTTTGCAATAGTTATTGATAGAGTGCCCTGAAAGTGAGTGTTTCAATTATACTGAAACTGAAATCGTATTTATTTAGCTCGTGACAACACACAAGAAGCGTGAATTGCCGTTTTATATAATTATCCAATTAATATATAATTAATCCACCCCAAATAGCCGCTCTCTGAATAACTAATTAAATATTAAAACTGTGTTTATCAACGTAGTTTTCCTGTTGTGGTTCATAATATTCAGTCGCTTTGAAAGTAGCGAAATGTCGATAATTATGATACAAAATGAACATCGTGTAATTCGATAAAACGATTACCACTAATTGTCTTAATTTTACTGTTATAAATATTGACATCATTAACAATCGTATTGAAATACGCTTTTCCTATTTTTAATGAGTGACGAATAATGATATTTTTCTGGAGTTCTTTATAGGTGTTATAAGTACTTGTTAGTAGATTTTAAAATGTTTCCAGGCTAAAAATATCCTTAAGTAGTTACTAAAATTCATCAATCATTAAAGGACATGGCTAAATAAATTGCCCTCACGCATCAAGCATCTCACTAGCTCGTAACATTCAAATTTTCATTAATTCATTATTACATGGTAATTGTTTTCCTAGAACTTACGTGAACTCATAAAACAATTAAAAGTTATTTTACTTGTCTTTCCATGTTTTTAGTTTGACAAGGAGGACATAAGATTTTGACGTTTCGTTTTACGAAAAATGTACACAAAACAAAAAAAGATATAAAAAAAAGATCTTTTAAAGATATTTGCGTAAGCTCAAATAAACAGTAGGTATTAATAATTATATTATTAATTATTTTACCTCAATACCTCTCAAAATGTTGATTTTAACTGAACTCAAAAAGTCTAATGAAGAGTTTAAAAAGATGCAACTTTTCTTTAACCACGGAATATTTAACCTGCCAACGTAAGTGCTTACCGAAACCAGCTTAAAACAACAAAGGGTTACTTCAGTTTACATAATCTTCCTTACAGCAATGGAGCCTTTACGGGGGTTGAATATGACGTCACAGTATATATTTGTAGAAGGAATTACTTCAGACTATGTGAGAATAATCGCTGATTTTGACGACATATCACGTACTCTGATTACGTGATTAGGAAATAGCTAATGTATTTGCCATATATTCGGGGCTGTATTCTCTGATAGGCAGGGGTGAAAAGTAGTACACCCACATTTTGCCAGATAAGTTTAAAACCCATGTAACACCCTATTGCATCAATCGTGCTCCGGAATTCGGGTTGCTACTAAGACATTCCTGATGACAGAACCGTATAACACTTGGCGAATTCAGGATCCCGTGTTCAGAAGTAATTCTTAAGACCGAAGATTCAGTCATAGTTGAGGATACTAATGTATGTAGGCAGGTACTTAAGTTTCTCGTCGTTGATGACGGCAGTATCTCCCAAGATCTTTATTTACCTGAAAAGAGAAAACAATCCGTTAGTTGAATTCAGATTAGCGGTCAGACAAATCGTTTGCATAATGTAAACTCCATAAACATATTTGTTACTGTATTTCCGCACCCAAACAACTTTCGTTTAAGCTCTAGACTCTAGAGAATCCATAAAATGTAACGGTATGCAAATGCAACTCCTTCCTTAACCTCCTACATCAGCTTTAGTCATCTTGCGTCATCAATCATTTACCAAATAAAAGAACAACAGCATCGATATCTTTGACTGTTTTATTTTATATCACGATCATTAAAAGTAAAATACCAAACCATGATTCACCTTTTACGAAGAAGAACTTGTCGATGATGCACTTTATTTTAGAAAGTTCGTTTTAAAAGACAATCCTGGCCGGGATATCAGTTAAAAGCAAACAAATCTTAAAAGCAAGGCTGGCTTTTACCAAAAACATAAGATTGAAAGATACCAAAAAAAGAACCTCAACAAAAATCCTCCTGAACTTCGAAATACAAATGACAGCTAAATGAAAGTGGAAAACCGCCATGCCCAGAATGCAAAATGATGGTCAAATAATTCGGTTGTCAAGGGAACAAACCGAAGGAACACGGGCAGGGCACTGACTAATGGGCGACGTCGGCAGGCTCCACAAACATCGGGGCCTCTTACACGTCCATATTAAATCACGGGCTTTGTCTTAGACCTGGGCAGATGGAGCATGCGTGATCGCTTGAATAAAATATGCGGCTAGCAGGAGTCCGTCTATAGACGGGGATTAGCCGTCTGTTGTTGACTGATGCCTTATCGATTCAGTCTTTAGGGATTACAAACGATGCTGCTTATTGATCAATGCATGCTTTATGGCTGCTGTGTCAATACGGTTTGTGTTTATTCTGTTTCTAATTAAAGCAATGTTAATTATTCAGAAAATAAGATAAAAAATTTAACTAAGACATTAAAAATTAACTACTTTTTGGACTGCCAGAATCAACAACTCAGAACAACAGAATTTACGAAAACTCTACCTGCCCATTGCTAAAACAATGGAATAAAATTTCCATTAAACGTGATGTCTGCAAAGGGGAAAACGTTTAAACAATCAGGGAAGTAATATTATGCGCTCACTTACAAAGGACCCCTTGCTCATTTTACAACAAGTACCTGTATTTAATTTACTCTTCTGTCGGTGGAATCAATTTATATAAAAGGTTTAACCGTGTAATACATGCAGAAAACGTTGATGATGTTAATGATGAGTTTTATGAAAGCAGGTCTTCTTCTCCAATAAAAGAAATACATTCCAAATTGGGGCAATGATTGATCAGCAAAGTAACTGTACCCTTTGATTTCTGAGAATCAACACATCAACTGATAACCATGCATCAGTGTACGTGTATTTGTTTAGCTCTTAATGCATCCGGGTCGAACTACTTTTAACTTGCATTAATATTATAACATTAGAACTATTGCCCGATGAAATTAGAACTATTAATAGCCCATCTGAAGTGGGGCAGCTCATAACTGTTGCTATACATTCATTTTTAATCAAGATGTATGCGTAGTATCGATAAGTTATTCGAGCGGAAGTAATTCATTCCATGCTGATTCATCTACTGTTTATATTTTATCGTATTTGAGTAAAAGCCTGTCTAATTAATGATTAAAATGATGCTATCATAATATTACTGGCTTAGTAAATGAGATTGCTTTAAAATATATACGAAACTCAATGACCGAAACGCTTTGGCCGTTCGCTATAATCATTATAAAGGGCTCGGATAACGTCGGCACGTCTCGCCAAAATAAATTCTAATAAACTTAATTAAGCTGTACAACGGTATTATCTCCGTCAAATTTTACCTCCCCAAATTAAAAGGCGAAAAAGTTAGGCCCCGCTTTGAGTGTCAAAGGAAAAGAAGATAAAGTTGCTCTCTACGTGACTCAGCTATGCAAACATTTTTTGAGTAGCAAAGCAAACAGATGAGGACGCTTTAGACAAGACTGGCCGGATGGCTTCAGTAGCTTTGGCATAGCAGACAAGTATAGCTGCATAAAGTATTTGTTGTATCAGTTATGCCGCAATGTACCTAAATGGGCACAAAAACATTGAAGTTTAATAAAAGAAGAAAGCACGAAAGTGAAATTCATTCCTTTTATGCTAACGAAATAAATAAGTATAAAACACATTTACGTACTTAACCTAAAAGTTTAAAACAAAATGTGGCGAGCCAGTAAAGTAAGCTCTTCAAACCACAAACGAAAGGGGTAAGCGGTAACTCAATCTGGTATTAATACGGCTTCTTAAGCGAAAAAAAAAACAAAACCAACCATATTTTTTCCTCGCGATAATTTTGTCGGCGACCATTCGCGCGAATGAGAAGGAAAGTGGGAATACGAAAGAGTGAAAGAGACAAAGGCAGGAGAAATATAATCCTCCACTAATGATAACCGGTGCACCTGCGTGATATTTGGCCCGAAAATTATGGGCAATACAGATGGAGCGGGATGCTGCTTTGTAATAAGAGGGTAGATGTCGCAAATGCAAAATACAGCGCATGACAACGAGCTTTAATACTTTGAAGCTTGTAGAATAATTTTGCCAAAAATATGTTTTGTAAATATTTACGTAGCTGCGACATGTTTGGTGTAAAGACATGTTAGGTGTATGTATGTGCTGCTCTTAAAAGAGTTTGTCATGTTAACCCAAGCCCTTTGGGTTCAGCAATGACCCATTTACCTCATTCTGGCTTGAATACATGTTTAAGAGTAAAATGAGCTTTGAGCTATTTTTAGTGGCTATGCCCAAGTTTACCTTTTAAGCATATGGCAAAGATAATTGTGAGTCAGCCTAATTAAAGCAAAGACTTGTTTCACTCATAAATACATACTCAAAAATCTTTATCTGTCATCAAAATAGGGAGAATCGATTAGGTAATAAAAACCTCAAATTGCTAGAATGCTAGAATGATTTATTCCTGTTTTTATCATTGTCCATATTCGAGCAATCGAACCGAATACAACGCTTCATAGTTTCATTCATGTTGTTATCTGCTAATTAAAACATGAAATTCGAATCACAACAATGTGGTAGGGAATTGGGTCTCCCAATTCATTACCACATTGTTATAAATACAGAATTCCAATACAGATTTTAGAAGCAGAATAAATGAAATTGTAAATACTCGTCGCATATTTCGTAGACTAGATATAATATTTATCATTGAAAAGGTTTCAGATTAAAATCAAAATCAAGCAAAAAGAAAGAGAGAGAGAGAGAGAGAGAGAAAATAAATATTTAAGTGGGTAAAATAAAATTGAATGGTGAATTAGGGAAAGTATGCAGATAAAGTCTCAAATAAAATCAATGAAGAGGTATGTAGGTATAATAACTCGTATAAATGCATTTATTATTGATAGAATGCCCCAATGAGCCTGACCTGTCGATGGGTATTGAATGTACAAACCGCATTGATTTGTCTCATCTTACAATTAACACAGATACAGAAACTGAATACCTATGACCTTTGCTATTGAAACTCATCGTAACTATTGGATAAGTATTTAATATCATTGAGGGAAAACCACAAAACAATTAAGTATAATATAATTTTAACACCTGCATTAGGAGAAAAGGTGAGTTGCATAAATGTGTCATTAAAATATTTAATTTTAGTGACACATATGCAACTCATCGTGACGAAATTTAGACGGTAGTTGTATAAGTCTGTAATCACCAACCCGTCTTGAGCAAACACGGTGATTAGTGCTCCTGCCTTCTCATTATTAGAAGAGACCTTTGCCCTACAGTGGGACAGTAAAAGGTTGGTATTACAACTCATAACGTTTGCCATGCCTTAAATCAAAACCCACAAAGAAGCTTTTATTTGACATGTTTTTGTTGAATCTCCAGATAGCAAGCTGTAATTTAACGGCCAACTAAGAAAAAACAGGTGTCAGTTTGTGCTCTGGAGCAAGTTCAGTGAAAATTGCTTTCTTAACTGGCGCTTCTTATCGGTCTTTACTTTGACCAAAACTTCTGATCTTAGGGTACTGTCTTATGTTCTGTTTAAAATTCACAGTTTGAAGAATTTTACATCGATGATTACTTTTTTTGGTATCCTACTTACAGATTTAATTAATAATGAAAAATGAGAATAATATAAAGTATTAATCAATGAAACAAAACAAGAATGCGACCTTAATTATATTCGTATTCTGTTAATTAGTTGAAACAGTAAGTTTAATGAAACTTTTGCTCCCCAAGGTTGCAGAATGTACTGCAAAGCCCCGAATTTAAAAGCGAGTGCCGCAAGCAAACTCCGTGGTAGCCGTGAGAATGCTAGAGAATGGTGTGAACACGTACAAAATGTTTACTTTTCCTTTGTGCAGCTAGTTCCCTGGCTGGTGCAAAGGAACGGCGACGAGCGGGTGGCAAATGTTTGCTTTTACTCGCATTTATGTTTGTTTGTTAACGTAAAAGGAGATGCAGTACTTAGAATATTCTGTTTAATGAGAGAGGGAATATAAACCCTGTTGGAGTTCAAACGCTGTGTGGACAGCAACTCGAGGAAATAGAAACATATTATGTATCTTGATGTCTCGGTTTTTTCAAGCGTTCTAATTTAAACTGTCTTAAATCTATATAAATAAAAATGAATTTTGATACTCTACTAGAGATAATCTTTTTGATTTACTTAATTTTATTGCACTAAAGTAGTCTTTATACAGCTACATTAAATTGAACTTTTATAATTTAGGAAATCCTGTTACCCGCCTTCACTTCCGCTCCTCACTTGCATCCCTGTAAGACAAACGGTGAGACGGGTGGTGGACTTAAGGACTTTTACTGTTATTATTATTTGGACTAGGAATGTTTGCCATTCCAGACTCCTGGATGCCGGGAATATGGATTTCAAATGCATTTTCTTCTGTTTGATATTTACAGGGGATTTTAAAGTAATTCCTACTCCACTTTTGTTTACTTATTTTCTGCGACTAGCCTGATTCTTTTGTGACATTTGGTGCGCTTGCACAAATGGTATTCGTGAGTTATGAGGCTTCGTCCGAGCACTTTGAACATTTTAAATATAGAGGTAGCATTTGCGAGTAAGTTATGCAATGACTTCAAAGTGTATGTTTGCCTACCTGAGAGTATTTGAAGTAAATTATGCAGTGGAATATGTCAGAAGCAGAAAATAAAATGATTGAAATATTTTATCTTGTTTGGTAAATTCATTCAATTGTAATATGTTATTGGCGCGTTGGACTTGAGTGCTACTTACTTTATTGATGATAACTTATATATCTGCCTAAAGAACTTCTTTTTGGGGTTCCGTACCTCGAAAGGAAAAAACATAACCTTTATAGGATCACTTTGTTGTCCGTCCGTCTGTCTGTCTGTGAAGACCCTTTTTCTCAGGAACACGTGGAGGTATCAAGCTGGAATTTATATCAAATACTCAGGTCTACTGACCCTTAGAGCTGTGAAAAAATCAAACGTCTAAGCCAACGCAATCAAAAGATACAGCCGTTTATGCCGCAAATTTTCGACACTCGCAAGGGAATCAAAACCTACAGGGTACTTCCCGTGAACTCAGAATCTTGAAATTTGGTACGAACAACAACAACAGATAAAGGAAAAATTGCGAACCGTAAATTTTTAGTTGCATCATATAATATAAATATTTTTAAATTGTACGGAACCCTCGGTGCGCGAGTCCGACTCGCACTTGGCCGGTTTTTTAAGTTTTCCTTGAGTAGGAACAAGATAATTATCATGACTGGGTATGAAAGTTACAATACAATTTTTTTTTTCAAACTTTGCCCCACACTAGGAATTTCTCCTATATCGTGGGTGCGTTTACAAACATTTAAACTCACATACACAAACAGCCAAATATTTTATATTAAATACAATAACAAGACCATGCTTGTTAATTACACAAAACTAAAGCAATTATTTCGATAGCATAAAGAAGCAGTTACAAAAATAGCACTCAAAAGTCTACAAACTTTAATTTAACAGTAACGTAACAGTTATGAGTAAACAGTCAAACTGTAAAGTTACGGAGACGCCTCATTAACCTGTCTGAGGTACACTTGAGACTCATTGTGTCAGTAATCGACGCCTTCAATCGCTTGTTTATACGGTCCAGCGATCAGACGGTAATGTAAACGGGATACAACCAAATTACGTTCCATTTAAAGATGCTGAGAACAATGTTTATGTATAAAGTAACTTTTGTTTACGTTAATACTCGTATAAACAACAAACACAAACAAATACTCATGTTTATTGTGGTGATCGATTTATGGAAACGTCCACTTATAACTCTTAGCGTAAGATTAAGTTTAGATTGGTCCGATATAAATTCAACTATAATTTATTTGTATAAAAGCTCATGCTAATCTACAATAATTAAGAGTAGGTAGGTACTTCAAATGTTAAGAAAATAGTGTGTCCAGAATCTAAATGATATAATGTTTATCCATCGTTTGAATGCGATATTTAACTTTAGTCATAGCTAAAAATAAACCCCAGCAATTAAATAGGAAATACCAGTAATCCTCACTACCAAGAATCATCTTGTTCTACATAAACGACAATCCGTTGAAGAATCCCCATCAAGATAACAATCTTCATTTGAATTAATTAAAGCTTGACTTCAATTTGTATCATGTTCATTTTACTACACAACATAAATTCATCAGAATTACACAAGCGCATATCAACGACACTCGTTACATAAAATTACATAATAAAAATATGACAAACGTGCATCGTTAAAGCATAATTTACTTCGTGACTGACAAAATAAAAAATGTCATCAAAACTTGGAATTAGAATTAGCTAACAACTTACTTACAAGCCATAAAGCAAAGTGACAGGGAGACTCGAACGCTCTAATCAAATCTAATCCAGTTAAAACTTTTCCAATAAGCTTCCCCCACAGATGCATTCCTTCACCACCATCGTAAATGTTTGCAGAATGACTCACGGAGTATGTCTCCTACAGGTTTGGTCTTGGGTATGTAAGCCTTGGGGCACTATTGATAATCCTTGACCATGCAATAGCATAATGGATTAAAAAGTTCAATGCATTTCGTAGGCGTTGCGAGTTCATCGCGTAAGGGTTCCTCAGGGAGCTATCTTTGGCCCATTGATTTTGGCGTCGTATAGATAGGTTTTCAGTAGATACAATCAATATTGCTATGTAAAAATGATTTTTTTTTTATAAAAAAACTACCTACCACGACACCAATTTACTGATATAAACGACACTATCTGTTGCATGACCAAAGAATATTATCATAACCAGCATGTTTAATATCATTACTTCACATGAGCACATAAACATTATTATCGTTAATCTTTATTTTAGTAGGTTAATAATGTAGCAATATATCAGCCACGAGGTTTGACAAAATTGTTCCCTAATTTCTTTTAAATCAACTCTTGGAAGCAAAAATAAATAGAAAAAGAGAAAGAGACGGAG
This sequence comes from Apamea crenata, assembly GCA_949629185.1. Taxonomy (NCBI): domain Eukaryota; kingdom Metazoa; phylum Arthropoda; class Insecta; order Lepidoptera; family Noctuidae; genus Apamea; species Apamea crenata. The sequence continues at coordinate 7,508,474 of OX451366.1, read as the reverse complement.
AGAGTTTAGGAAGAAATTGGTATGAATAACCTTATTCCAGTTGTCGGGATACCCAAACTTGATGTGGCGTCTAGCCGACAGACCATTTAACTAATGAGATAAATCTCCAGCCTTGGGGTAGATTTTTACCCCAAGCAAGTGAACAAGTAATCTTTCAATCTTTTAATGACATAAGTTTGGGTACGCGATGATTGTCGGATTTTTCGCTGCGATCAGGAGGATTACAAAAAGTCCCAGTTGGATACAATAAATTAAGATGGTTGCGAAAGTGTGGGTAATCTGAAAAGATTTTCCGGATGTTTTATTTTAATTGGGAAATATTTGCTATACGAGGCAAAGAATGATGGTATTTGATAAATTGCTTTAATATAGTTAAGGTTTTTGTTAATTTTAATTAGGTACATAAGATGTATATAAGATGTGATAGCGATGGGTTAGGTGGTTATCAAGAACAGAGATTTACAATGAGTAACATTTTGGTAATAATACCTGTTAATACAATTTACAAAAAACGTGTTAGTGCCTAAGTTTTTAAATAAAGTTGAGGTGTCGCTGGCTTCATAATAAAAAAAGTACAATAAAAAGTACACAGAAACCACATTGTCAAAGCGACCTAAATAGTCTGTTAGAATCAATACAAATATAAACACAAAATGTATTTATGTATTTGTCTCATAAAATACACAGTCAGCAATTCAGTTACCATAATTTCCATTTTTCTTTATTTGCAGATAAGAAATTTAAGCTAACGGAAGATTTATGTGCAGTACAAAAAGAGCAAAATATTAATCAAAGAAACAACGGTAGATGGGCATCATCACTCACATAACACCATCCCCTAGACAATGAGCGCGATGGAATGGAAACGATCAAAAATGTAATCCATTTCCTTGTAGTGGATGGTTCATGAGATAATAACGTAAAGATATATGATCTCACAAATAGGACACCTACTTTACTTAGTTGCTTTACCGCACTATTGTGAAATGTAAGGACTTTGGCATGGGTTTATGAAGAAATATAAATTCCAACTGACTTCATGTCTTCATAGACACTCGTAATACACATGGCTGTAACGCAAAAAGGACAAAAGTACGCATTTGCATGTCATTGTGACATTTACCAATCAAAAGTTGTTAGGGCACAATGGCATGCAAGCTACTCGCATACTTCCGTGCAAGTTACAGGTATGCTCTACTCATCAGCATCTTTTCTGTAAAAATCTCACCGTGAAAACTTTGGTGATGTAAACTTTAATGGTGATACCAATTGTCAATCCCTTGCCTCACCAGGTCTATTCTGTAAAAATGTCACCGTGAAAACTTAGGTGAAGTGAGCTGCCATTCCACCTGACGCTTGGGATAGACCGGTTGGTGTAGGCTTTCAAGGCGTGCAAGTCTGACATTTAATTTATTTAGATCATCTCAAGCCCCATATAGCGGCGTCTATTACGTGACTTCTGTTCAACAGCTCGGAATATTTTATTTCCACGGTTCATATATCTTTATTATTAAAAATAAGCGCATCGCATAACTTTGTGAGGCGAGTAAGGTAAATGATTTCGTATCGTATTTTTTATTTTTTGTGTACGTTTTCAGAAATACGTGCGATTCATTACGTAGGTAATATTTATTTAAGTATAAAACGTAAACTTTTTGAGATACCGCAAATATGAAACTTGTATATCTTATTCAATATTTATTAATAATTTATGCAAATACAAACGTGCAAAACAGTTAAAACTACCTTGCAGAACATGTTTACTTTATGATTAATTTTGAATAATATTATGGCAACGATATTTTTCCATGAAAAAAATATTACACGATATTACTCTTATCTTTTCCTCCATTTTGCCTACCTACACCCATCTCATTTTATCTTCATAGGATCAATAACTATTTACATTTAATAAGGGAGGAGTACAACAGAATCATTTTACGGAAAGTCCTCCCTCCGATGCCGTTTCGTTACGCCATTATTCAGAATAGGGGACCAAGCACTTAGCGACATTGGTCTTATTGTTATTTTTGAAACTCATTTGAATGTCATGTCAAAATGTGAAAGAGATTCGCAAATCATACTAGCGTGACATTTCCAACTAGTTTAGATTTAATGCTTTCTAAACTGCGTAGGCATGCTAAATTGAACACTAGTGTGTTCAATTTTGCTAGAGATTTGTTATCTTAACTTTTAGTGTGCTAAAAGATTTGCTAACTAAACGAACGTCGATTTAAGCAAAGAATTTAATAAGACGAGTTATCTGAAGACTCATAATTTTCTAATTAAATAGAACATTAATTAACATTAGCCAACCTTAATAAAGTAAAACTTTCATCCATGATGAAAATGCCACAAATATTAAAAAAGAGAACATTTTCATGGAAGACCAATACAAGACCAATACATTGGATAACAATACAAACTGGTTCAAGTTCCCAGCACTGAATAATCAGACAAAGCAGCGGATATATGTAACAACAAACAAAGACAGTAAATAAATTAATAATGATTTGAGTACGAAGGGCTTAACATCGCAATTGAAACTTCCGCCGGCCATACATCATGCGATGTTTCGTACGACATGACGGATCGTAGAGAGCCCGCGTAAGTAGGACAACCACTGAATTGCAAACTACTTTAATTTAATCTGTTTCCATTCTAATTGTTGATTAATTGTGTCATTTGCACGTGTCATCTTCATGTTGTTGTGGGATGTTACAATGAGATGGGTTACTGAGAAATGTGATATAGAGTTAGCAGTTCCAAGATTTACATTGTCATATTTGTCACTATCAAACACTGTATTCAACCCTTCTTCATCGTATTTTCTTTTTCTTGATCTTACTTGTCCATTATCATTACCATGATACAGTAAGTGGACGCAATCCAGTCGAGGGGTTGGAGTCAATCTTAATATTTCACAATTAGCACCATCAGACAATATCTGCCCTGACGTCAAGTCTACTCCACACGGGTCTCCCTATGGACCGTATCGTTAATTGCCATAATCATTGCACTTAGCGAACGGATAAGAATCTTGGCAGAGTAACCAGAGGCTGCTCTCTGCTTTAATGTTTCAAATATATATCTGGTAGGCAAACAACATTTTTAAAAATAAATACCAAAGGATGTATAGATTCTCCCGAGTTTTAATTGAAACTGTTCGAATTTACCTTAGAATATTCATCTGTATCTACATACAACCAGCTACGTATAAACAAAACAATATTAATGTAAAACCACGCGTCATCGTGTATCAGACATGTCCTGATATTAAAGTTTGTCAGTTTGTCCTGGTACTGACGGCTGATAGCCACAGCGCTTTGGGAATTCGTAACATGTTCGGGTTAAATGCATTTTGTTATTATATTTCACGTTCCAGGCCCTCTGTTATCTTTCAATGGACTATATGAAAATGTTTTGTGTACATTTAGTATAATCATTTTTATTACAGCCATAAAAATGTTTTAACTGAGTTTCTCTCTTATAATGTTTGAAACATTTTACACTTCTGCAAAGTAATGACTACATGAAAACATTATTGTCCGAATTAAAACATTAGTGAAAGCTTTATTAAAATATATCACCTTTGTTTGTGTAAAAAACAGTACCTATGCATCATACTTTCAATAGCATTTTATACCGTTAATGCTTTAAGTCTTTGAACATTGTGTTGTATTGACGACCCAACCTAAATTTCCTTTAAAATTGATTCTATTCACGCGAAAGCATCACTTTCTTTAAGTAACTTCGACTAATCTGTCTCGGGTCCATTAGTAACCTCTGGTTTTAGAGTCATTAATCCATCGTGGGCACCGGACAGTTGACTGACACCACGTAAGGGGGAGAAATACGCACAATATACTACATGAATAATTTCTTTTGTGAAAGTATGTGTGAAAAGTTATGAGAAAATCTCGCTTGAAGCCGTTAAGGTGATTGACGCACGATTTTTGTTATGGTGTTCTCTTTACTATAGTGTATCACGATTTGATAGTTAGCCATGACTTTTTATGGGCACAGTAAAAGCGATATCTTTTATTTAGCCTATTCTCTGAGATGGGGCAAAGTCACTGATTTGTTAGAAAGTATTGAAATCAACAGAATTGTGGCAAAATTTTGTAAAAACTTAAGCAGATGGTTGACTTCCGATAGTTTATTCTTTAAAATGAAAATCGGTTACACAGTTACTGATAGGTAATCAGTTCTATAATAACCAATCAGTGGGTCTATCTAGAAAACAGTTTATTGATGGGAGAAAACTGAATCAGCTACTCAGACTTAGAAATCAAAGGAAATCTTAAGTACAAATCTATTAATAATGCGGTGGGCGAAGCACTTACACAAGTATTAAAAAAAATAAAGAAAGAAGCAAAGGCCAGTACATAATACACTGCATTCCTTAAATACCCGACACCAAACAAAAAAAGTTTTAGAATGTTTGTTTTTTTTTTATGTAGCAACCGGAATCAAGGCGCATACTCTTTAAGGTCGTCACGTCTCATTTGGATTGGCCACCCATCCGCGTTCAGACAGATCGATCACATTTCAAAACTTTACAACTTCCTACTCATAAAAAAGGAAGGTACAGTGCCCGGGCGTAGATAATATATGGCACAGCGTAAGACGAAGTTCGTCTTTTTAGAGCAGTCTGTTTCTTGTCCCTTAGGGTGGGTTAGGCCAAGGGCTACGTTATTGTTTCCTTCAAAGTTAATTTTAACACTTAACATTAACCTACTGTGGCACCACCTGTAAAATGTTTAAGTTAAAGTGAAAAGGGTGACAGGTGACAAGACGTCTTATTTCCTTAAAATGTACGCGAGCAATTTTTCTGACAATATCTGCTTGCTGTCATCACGAATACAAATAAACCAAGTTGAAAGAGGTTTTTTCGGCGGGATTATTTAGTACAGGCGTGGTATTATGCTGCTGTACCTATGTGTAGGTAGGTATGACAGCATCTTTCTAAAGTTCGATGAGCCATTTTTACGGCTGGTTGTAAATACTTTGACCGAATAAAATATGTTTCAAACAAGAACCTTTGAAGCAAATAAAGTATTGTCCTACAAAAGAGTCGTAAACATGAGGTTTAAGCTCTACATCGTGTGCGAACATAAACATTGAACGTTTCTCTAAACAGAGTGGAGGGTTATTCGCAACATTCCAATGGTTCCCGTTTTATTCAAGAATCCCAGTGGGAACAGGGTACCTTACGAATCACTAACCCACTAACAATGAGCTTTAAAAGAGAAGTCCCTTGTGACTTGGATGTTTTAACTCGGAACTGCTCGGAAGTAACGTTTTAGATTTTTTTGCTATTTTTCGATTTTGCGTAAGGAAAGCTCTATTGTGCAGCTTGTGTGTTTATTTTATGCTCGCACACGATTTTCTAATTTTCGCTCATTCTCGTATAGAATGATAAAAGTTATGTTTTAAAAGCCCATGTTTTCTTGATGTTTCCACACATTTTCTACTCATTCTGTACCAAAATAAAAGCACATTTTATCTATATAGTCCTATGTTTATAAAAATGAGCGTTACACAAAACTAAACGTGTTTTTTTTGTTTGCTTATGCTGTCCCATTGCTGGGAAAAAGCCTCCCCCAAATCCTTCCAGGAACTCTTTTCCCGCGCCACCTCGGACCAGCCCTTGCGGTACGCGTCAAGGTCAAAAAGTAATTACTTCGTCCAAATCCAGCCCATTAAAATAAAACTACACACTAATTTACGCAACAACTTACAAGGATAAAATAAAATTATGCCAACAACACAGGCGGTAGTGCTGTGCTCAAAATAGCGTTTGTGCAAAAATAACCGGCTGTTTCCCACAGCCGAGTGCCATGGGCAACGTAAACATTCCTAGTTGGATTGCAAGTTCATTGGCTCTTACAGCCAGAAGCTTGTTTTGCTAAAAGAAACGAATGGTAAAAATGTTAAAAATATTCCACTTAAAATAACCAGCCGGACGTTACCAGACTGCCTTCTTAATTATAAAATATAAGATAGGATTAAATTACTTAAAAGTAGATATAATATTATGTATAGCATAACATCACGCCTGTAATCCCCGTGGGTAAGGCAGAGTTGTACTCTATAGTAGGTACACATACATTTCGCCAGTTATGTTTAAGTCCCATGTAATAGAGGGCGAGACTATTACCTTCAACCGGGCATCCAGACTCCGGGCTGCTACTGAGAAATTCCAGATGGAAAAGTCCAATAACACTGCCCGACCCGGGAATCGAACCCAAGACATCATGTTTAGTAGTAGCGCTTGCGTCCACTAGACCAACGAGGTAAGTGTACTCGAATATAAAAATGTTTTATAAGACGTTTTTCTCTCTTCCTACTAAAGTATTACTTATGCACTTTTCTTCGACAGTTTTATTAAAAAACTACCCTACACGCGTTTAACGTTACGTCCAACTTCAGACTTTCTTTTGCAACTAATTTAAAGTTATTCTGGCCAACACTTCAATGGATATGGATGAGCTGCAGCGGATTCAATAATTGCGAATATTTTTCCTTCAATGGTAGTACGAATAATCGAATAAAATGTGTTTTTTTATGCGATAGTAATCGATGTAATCAGGCGACACAAAGGCGGATCATTAATTCGATGGCAGCAATGAACAACAAAAACATTTTAACTGAGTCCGCGTTCCGGACTGAATCTTAATGCACGTTAATCTAAATTTCAATGGATCTGCAATAGGGTTGTCGGTTGTCGGCGTGCACTTGATCCCTTAGTAATAATAATAATAACGTTTATTTATAAAAATGGTGCAGGTAGTACCTATATATTATTAGTAAAAGGCCAGTGCATTTTTTTTAAAGGAAATACTTTTTTTATATAAATTCTGGGCTATGCTTAGGACGTAGCTTCAAAAAAATATGAGATCAGCATAAACTGGTTTTTTTACCTCTGACGTGCAGCCTATACCTACGTAAGTAAACAGGTAGGGATAGACTGAAATCACAAAGCATTACATTCGTGTTCCTGAATCGCCTACATTCTCTGAACTATTATGTAGTATTCATGTATGTAGTGTTAATCGGATACTTTAACCAGCTCTTTTCGTTTTTCTTTTTATGAAAGCCGTTATAATAATAATATATTCTTTATTTCAGTCACAATCCATGTACTCTTATTAATAAAGATTTAAAAACTATGTCAGTTAAATTTTTACAAACTAAATAACTGAAAAATGACGTGGCCGCGTGACACATTGGCACGTGGCTCCCTACCTAGTGCCTTACTAAAGGAATATTATGAAGGAACCGCTTTCCTAGGAAATCAAAGCTTTCAAGATACAACAATACCAAAAAGAATTCGTGTCCATCAATCAACTTTGTTGCTTTGAGCGACCCAACTGCGAATCGCTCTGCGTCTTTTTTAAAACAAATCCTTACATTTTGTTTCGTTTCGCTTTCCCAGCATTTCCCATTTGTACTGGACACTGCCTGTTCCAAACTTAGTCGTTCGTATAAATTCGGTACACAGTTCTCTTCGAAATATCCGTGATTTGAAGTCTACTGTGCCCAACCCTAGTAATAAAATTGATGGCGCTAAAAGTAAACGATTTCAACTCGTTACCTATTTTGTTATTTACAGTATTTTATACTCACTAAATTGTGTTTACTGTGAACTAATAAAATTGGTTGAATAAGTAGTTTTTTGACTTCGTTCTCAGGAATTGGCATTCTGTAAAACGTTTCTAATAACCTAAACAATTAGATATACAGTTTGAATCGGATCAACAGTTTCGAGTTCAATAAACTGGTTTATTTATCAGAAAGAAATGATTCCGAGATAAACTGAGTACCTAAGTAGGTATTGAGAAAGACGATTAAATAATAGAGACTTCATTACAAAACTTTTTTACATTTGCGTTCAGAACATCAAAACTCAAGGAAGAAGTGACAGTAGGTATATAAAAGAAAGTCTAAAGCTTTGGTATCCTAGGAAAGCATACACACATACCTAATCAGCCTATAATGTGCCCACTGCTCAGACACAAGCCTCCTCTTTGTGAGAGGTAATCCACCACGTGGGCCCATTGCGGGTTGGTAGATGTCACATGTCTTTGAATTTTTGGTTCTAGGACATGCTGGTTTCCGCACGATGTTTTCTTTCACCGTTTTGAGAGCAGTGGTGATGAAATAATTTACACAAAGTAAAGCGCCTGTCAGGGTTCGAACCTACGACCTATATCTACGATCTATCTCGTAAGTCGCGGTCGTTACCACTGGGCCACCACTGCTGCCTAGGAAAGCGGTTCGTCAAATTATAACGGCCGTCATGAAAAGTCATTCGGGTCAGGTTCGGAATAAACCATTTTCATTATTTGACATTAATTTGTCAAAAAACGCTCTGTATTTAGACAGCTGTTATTGTGTGACCGTTTTCCGCTTTTTTAGAAAACCAAAGCTTAACACATTAATAAAATGTCGTTCACCTTGTATAAGCAGTATAAATTCATTGCCAGTATTAATCTATTGTAAAGTCATTGTCTACAGAATTCGTCCGAAGTACGAGTGAAAAAAATCGCTTCCCAATCGGTATTTTCGCACCGTTAGTAATTCGTATTGTATTCTTATACAGCTATTAATCATCATTGCTTTATTGTTCGCTTCGATATAATAAACATGTCTCGAGGAACAACTAGACGTGCTTTTAACAACAAATAGAAACGTTTAGTTGCGATAAAATCCGTTAATCTTCTAACATCCTGAGAATTTTAAACGTACGATATGAATGGAATTGAGAATGAAAACAATGTGTAGATGAAATTCTTTTCAGGTTTTTTTCCCGACTGCGCGACAGTAAAGACAGGGTTATGTTTTTATTGGAAACTACAGCAGGTTAATTGAGCGAAGGGTTTTTTTTCGAGAACGCATGACAATTTTTTATCAAGTTTTTTTTTGTTTGGTTCAAAAAAATCGTTGAGGGTTCTATCAAGCCACTGTAAGACTTCAACATCAATAAAAACACAAAAAAATACCACCCTAAAATTAAGCTCAACAAAAACTGTCACTTGACAAAAAATCAAACAATCAATAACGGTTTGCAGTTAAGCATAGTTCATTGTGCTAAACGTTCTCGCCATTGAACGACAAAGCCAGCGACATCTTGCTGACAATAGGGCGTTCAGTACCACAACGTACCACAATGGGCGTTCGGGACCAAATCGTCCCACAAAGCCCTCGGAAGCCACTCGATATCCGCCACTAATAAAAACCGGATCCCGGATACGGCGGTACCGAACACGGCGACTACATTTTTTGTCCGCAAAAAAGAGAAACCCCCAAAATTTAGAGCCCACTTCATAAAGTACGAAGTTTTAAATTTTGGAGCCGTTTTTGTTGGCTTTATCGTTCGAGGGTTGGCTACGGTGTAGTGGGTGAATGTACTGAATGAATGAGCTTTTTACAATTCCTTGTTTTGCATGATATTCTGCTGTTGAATGCAAAGAACTAGTCAGATAAGCACTTTTTACAAAATCTTTATCGGGTTTCATCAATCCTTATGCAAGCTACTACTTTATAATTTCTCGCATGTCTCGATCCTATGCGAATATCGTGATAAAAAATATCCTATGTTGTCTTCATCCAAATGACAAATCGGCTCTGCCGTTTTCGCGTGAAAGCGTAAAAAACAACATAAAAAAAAACGAATCTGTTCTCTTTATAATATTAGTTTAAATGAACGAATACTTTAGTCGTCTTTGTAAACCTAATTGAATCCAATTACACAAAAATATAGGTTCACTTTGAATTTATGGCTCTCCATCACGAACCCTACTACTTTAGTTCTTATTTGTTTTATCGATTTAGGTTCAATATCCTTAACTGTTATTACGTCGTGACACAGTTTACGGTAGGTAACAACATAATTGAAAGCCATAGTAAAGGATCTACTTCTAATAAAATATCCATTGACATCAGCTTACGAAGAAAACTTCAGGAGCGTACAATTATTCAAGTCGCCATCGAAAAAACTTGTATCGCTTGATTTTTATCTTGTATCTTTCCCCCCAAAACGAAGCCTTGCAATAAATATGTATCTCACGCATATTCCCAGCAAACACCGCCGTCACACAGGGAAAAGTGTAAGGATCCACAGGCCAAAACACACAATAGTAAGATGATACGTCTGGAGGTTACCACACAAGCCACCCCAATAGAAAACAAATTGACATTTCAATGGAACTCGCCCGAGGACCAGCCTATTTGCAATTCAAAGAACCACTCTTCAATAACATGCCAACGTATGGAAATAAGTGCGTTTTGAAAAGGATCTGATTTCTGTAGATACTCGAGAATATGTTTATAAGGAAGTTTTTTTTGGTAACTATACGGATATTTGAGGAAAATTTATTCGGAGGAAAATTATGTGGAACAGACATTTTCATTAATAAAAAAGGCAAAAAAGTGGTGTCTATTAACTCAACGTTGTGTAAACAAGTGTTTTAAATTTCTTTTTACCCGACTACGGCGAAGCAAAAAGGAGGGTTATGATTTTGACCAGTATGTATGAATGTTCATCGGTTCTCTCATAACTTCTAAACTACTTAGGGGCTGTTCATTTATTACGTAAGACAATATTGACCACTTACACCCCTCCCACTACGTAAGGAAAATATAAGACTTGGATGAAACCCCTACCCCCTTTTTAATCATACGTAAGATCAGTACCAACATTGCAAAGGAAAAGTAGCAAAAACTTATAATATTTTCTTACTTTTGTGATCTTACGTAAGAACAGTCTAGACCCCTCCCACCCCCACATAAGAAAAAATAAGACTTGTTTTGACCCCCTCCCCCCTCAAATTGACTTACGTAATAAATAAACAGCCCCTTATCATAATTTGACAACAAAACTTATACAATCTAACAGTAGTAAGGGACCGAGAAGGTTTAGGTCAAAGTGACATACGACCACGGCTATCCTCTGAACATCACTATGAATATGTATTAAATACAATAGGTATACATTACGTATTATAAGTTTTTTATTTAATAAACGATAAATATTGAATAGTTTGTCGTAACAATTTCACATGAAAATATTTTCTTGTTTCATACTTTCTATTTGTTTAAACTTCTCGCACACAAAAAGGTACAAAGGCGGACTAAATGCTTTTTGCTTAATGTTTTAGAGCGTGATTATTCAGTAGTCAGGTTTTATTTCTCAAACTTACGTTTTAAAATCTAGAGAGCTATTCATTTATCGGCTAATTAATAGTCTTAGAGCATTCATAACCTCAAACATTCTAAAACATAGTCACCAACGTCATCTGCATAGCGTTTTCCCAACTATGTTGGGGTCGGCTTCCAGTCTAACCGGATGCAGCTGAATACTAATATTTTACATGGAGCGGCTGCCTATCTGACCTTCACAACCCAGTTACTGGGTAATACGATACCCCTTGGTAAGAGTGATTGTCAGACTTTCGGTCTACTGACGACCGTAACCACTTTCAAAGACCCACGAATGCCAGCCGGGACCAACGGCTTAACGTGCTTTCCGAGGCACAGAGGGGTCTTGGTATGTGAAGATGGTCACCCATCGACGGACCAACCGCGGCAAGCGTAGCTTAACCTGATCGATCGACCCGTGCGGCTGTTATTACTTAGCGACAAGTCTCTAAATTCTAAAACATAGTTCCGATATTATTAGCCTCCCGACCGATTTCGGTCACAGGGTGGCCAATCTCATCGGAGATTAGCCAGGTACGCAGGAGATATTATAGTGCACAAGTGTGTGCGCAAACATAGGTGCTCTCCCTGTTCCTTTACTCTCATAGTCTTATGGGGCGGTAATCCGACACGGACAGGGAGAGATCTGGCGCAGGAACAACGGCTTTACGTGCTTTCCAAGGCACGAGGGTATTAAACCGCCAACTTCCAAACTCCGGACTGTTACTAAGAAATTCCTAATGAAAACAGTTGGTCCGACCCGGGAATCGAACGCAGGATCCCATGTTAAGGAATCACGTTTGCAACCACGAGACCAATGAGGCAGTTATAGTTTCGATAATACACTCACGTTAGAAGTCATAATTTGTTGCCGCAGTATTCATAACCACTGCACAGTAATAAAGTTATTCTATGTGGAATCGTAGCTAAACAAATAAACTCGTGTGACGTAAAGTGCATTAACAAAGTTCCCTTACCCCGAATGAGTCAGTACTCAGGCTCCCTGCGGGAAAGACGCGCCCCCCGCAGGGTAATTCAACGAGTACCTCTCGATACTACATTTATTATGGTTTCTTATACAAAGCTTACAATAGAGCCTGCAAGCCTTTTGAAATCGAAGAGATTGGATAACTTTTTATACGGTTTTTATCAAGTTTCTGCAAGATAATCATTTCAGAAAACTTACTTTTATCAAGTTTTTTCAAGATAATCATTTGCACAAACTCCGAACTTTTTCTTCCGAATCCATTTTCTGATCGATCAGCGATAATTATATGAATTTTAGAAGTAGAACCGACGGATACTTTCCTTTGTTCTAGAAATATTGATTGAAAAAGTAGTAGTTAATAATTTAATGACGGTAATCAAGGAAACCTTTCTACCAACCGAGACATTTTACGACGTAAGTAAAAGTTTTAATACGAAATTATAGCCATAAGGTCCATAATGCAAGTTTATTATCACGACAACGGATATTAAATTAAAATCCACTCTACAGTGACTTACTTATTGACTTATTGTTCTCCTGATTCTATTACCGGTAGAGATTGCAAGAGAATTTTTTATTAAATATCACGTAGGTACCGATTACGAGGGGTCCGTGGCGAAAAAATAACAGCCGCACAGGTCCATCGACCAGGTTAAGCAACTCTTGCCTCGGTTGGTCTATGGATGGGTGACTAATTTTACATACCGAGCTGTCCATGCCTCGGAAAGCACGTTAAACCGTTGGTCCCGGCTGTCATTCGTGGATCTTTGACAGTCGTTACGGGTAGTCAGAAGCCCGAAAGTCTGACTACCAGTCTTACCAAGGAGTATCGTATTACCCAGTAACCGGGTTGTAGAGGTCCCTGTAAAATACTGGTATTCAGCCGAATCCGGTTAGATTGGAAGCCGACCCCAATATATTTGGGGAAAGGCTAGGCAGATGATGATGTAGTCACCGACTGACTGTTATTTATACTATGGCTACATTGTCGCGATAAGACGAACTACACTTCATGCGCTCTCTATCGTACACCGCCCGACGTCTCGCTGTACAACAAAAAGCGCGTTATCGTGACAATGTAGCAAAAGAAAGAAGAAGAAAGATAATATGTTTATTTGCGTTAAACATGACGCATAAAAAGACACAAACGTACACAACACAAACATGACGCATAAACACAAAAAAAAATAACAAGTTGGGGGAAAACATACGTCACATCCACGCAAAACGGCCATCGCTCAGCACAATGCTAAAACCCTATACGAGACAGAGCCCCAGCGCTGCGCTGTGTAGCCGTAGCTTTATAAGCTTCTCGCTAAACTTCCCATGTAAATCATATAATCCGAAATGGGTACGTTCAACCGACGACAGAAAACGTAATCATCTGGTACGCATCCACTCGTAAAAAGCAATCTTTCTTTCAAAGCGACGACAATGTGAAAGTATGGCGTTTAATATAAAGAGCATTACGTCACACATTTTTGTTGGATCTTTATGAAAAATAGACTCATCTTGGATTACTCATGCTAAGTGTTGAAAGCGATGAATCATTTTATCTACGATGAGGTAAAGGAGGGAAAGAGGCTTTTAGATGTTTGAGATTCAGATTTAAGTAATCGGTTGCGACCGTGCGGATCATTTCCGGTGTTTAATCGTAGTGCGGCTATTGTAACAATGATTACTTGGCGATCAAATTATGTAAATGTGTATTAGGCACGCACGGAAATTACACGGTTGAGATTTGCCTTTCAATTTGCAGCAAGAAGCAGTCAAATTGATTCCGGTAAACATAGAACTGAATATAATCGTCCATTCCCAAAATTTTTCAACTCAAGTGCATCAGTTAAACCGTATAAGTATTATACGGTTTGACTACGGTTTAACTGATGCCCTGGTCCCCTCCGTGCCTCAGAAAGCACGGTAAGACGTTGGTTCCGGCTGTCATTCGTGGATCTTTGATAGTCGTTACGGTTTGTCAGAAGCCCGAGTCTGACAACAAGTCTTACCAAGGGGTATCGTATTACCCAGTAACTGAGTTGTGGAGGTCAGATAGGCAGTCGCTCCATGTAAAGTACTGGTATTCAGCTGAATCCGATTAGATTGGAAGCCGACCCCAACATAGTTCAACAGATGATGATGTGATGACTGTCTTTAGATTATGAAACAATTTTAATTACACTTTCAAATAAGAACAAATTAAAACAGTTTCATACTTACAACATCAAAGCCCATACGACGCCCTTATTAATCGCTACTCTTGTGTAATAAACCGTCCAACCGTCTATGAAGTGACATAATTATATAATAACAATCCAAACACGTGTTCACACGGCCATCATCTGGCGAACATTTAATCCGATATTACGAAATCGTACATCTGCACAATATTGAGTAATCGTACGAATCGTACATTCCATACAATGGTAGCTACACGTGGTCCCGCAGTTAGAAAGAACAATAAAAATCATTTTAATACCCGTACATGTTTCGTTGGGCCCCGAAATGTGCGACATAATTGTCGTTAACAAGAAAACGTAATACAGTCGTGCGTTCGTTCATGTGGAGTTTATGACTTCGTGAATGGAAGGAAAATATCGATTTTCTTTTTTTGTTATTACGATAAGGAATGCATTGGTTTTGTTGCGTGCTAATAACAGTGTGGAACGTGAAGGAATTTTGATATCTGATAGTAATAGGTATATGCGTTAGGTATATTATTAGATTACTTTTGCTTTCTTCGTAGTGTTAAATATGTCAATAGCTCGATGTGAAACGGAAACGGGCTCAGGCAGGAAATTATAAATAAGTACAATTAATCTTAACTCTTCTCATACTTCCATTACCAAGCCGATAAATATCCTTATCAATTGACACAACAATTAAAAATTAAATCCCATCACAAAAACATGTGGGTAGTTTAACAAAATGCACATTGCATTCATTGCCTTCATCTGTTTATGAGTTACATCAACAGGTCTTTGTTCCCCTGTGACGTAATCGGAACCGAAATTAGAAAATAGAACGAAACGTTCTTTGTTCAAAATGGAAAAAATCCGTTAACGGACTTCAATTTTCGAACACATTTTGTAATAAATAATAGAGCTTTGACTCTTTGAGTGTTCTAGCAAAACTATGTTTGTGGTTATTTATATTTAGGGGGAGATCAAATTAAGTTTTATGAGCCGTCAAAAAACGTCCTTTGTCTCGAGTTCTTTTGTTGATTGTCGAATGTTGTAATAAAATTATATTGACTGGGACTGTGCATATTTTATAAGCATTCGTTGTGTTTCGTTCCCATTTTGTGGTCTTCAAAGTTGCTCGGTAAAATTATGGTCCATAAATTATTCCCCACATTTTTGTGAGCGTACACATGTGCTTTACATTGCCTTATTTAGCGGGTCTCTCACTCAGTATTCTGCATTTCCGAAAGTAAAAATTAATGAAGCTGTACATGAAGTGTGGTTTCATTAGGAAATGTTAATTAAAACCGTGTGAGTTCTCAATTTGGACGTAGTAAAAATAAGGGTCATCAAGTGAACCAGTAATTTCCTGCGCGTAAGATACTCCTCTAGTGTAACGACAAATTTATTACCGACTATTTATAGTCGGGCGCTAAAACTCCAGAGGTTATCGTGAGTGTGCGCTGAGCTTTACGAGTGCGGCTTGCGATACGACTAATTTCTAGCACAGCGTGGAGTTAATCTTATCTTAATTGCAGAAACATTTGAGATAAACAGAAAAATCTAAGATTACTTTTTTTTTACCCGTCATTGGTTGAGAATATGATGCCAAGTTTGATGCACATACCTGTAACAATAAAGTATACTGTTAGAATGGCAGACGAAAATAATTAAAGTAAAACGAAGTGCTAAGTTAATTAAAACAACAATAACTTTGTAACCATTAATCTTCGCGTAATTGAATGTGAAAGTAAAAACAAAATAATTATTATTCTTATAATTAAATTAGTTTCAAATATGTTTGAAATAATTAGATTTGAAAATAGATTATTTTGCATAGGTGTTATTATAGTTTTATTGTTACAATGCACATCGCGATGCTTGGTTTATTTAATCCATCATCATCATCTGCTTAACCTTTTCCCAACTATGTTGAGGTCGGCTTTCAGTCTAACCGGATTCAGCTGAATACCAGTATTTTACATAGAGCGACTGCCTACCTGAACTCCACAACCCAGTAACTGGGTAATACGATACCCCTTGGTACGATTGGTTGTCAGACTTTCGGGATTCTGACTACCCGTAACGACTGTCAAAGATCTACGAATGACAGCCGGGACCAACGGTTTAACGTGCTTTCCGAGGCACGGAGGGGTCTCGGTATGCAAAGATGGTCACCCATCCACAGACCAACCTTGGCAAGCGTAGCTTAACCTGATCGATGGACCTGTGCGGCTGTTATTATTAAGCCACGTGCCCCTCAGTTTATTCAATCCATAATTAATTTTATTATTCTTATTAATTTAAATCAATAAAAAGAATCAAAGCATTAAGAATGGGTTTTCCTAATTAAAAGAGCCTGGAAACTAGTCTAAACAGATGCGCCTGTATATTTTTGCAGCGACCGCCAACGTGCTCCCACAGCCCAATTACTGGGAAATACCGATGTCTTCTGAGTTTGCACAAACAGTTGGTACATTTTCGGGCTTCTGACCGCCCGTAACGAGTGTCATTGTTAACACTGATGGTGGCTTATCGTGTAGGGGCCCCAATTCTGTATGATAATTATTTTTCCCCGCGTAATCTTACCACGTGCAAACCACGTACGGCTGTCAAGCGTGGTATTTTGACAGTTTCACCACGCCAAGTGCACGCCAACTTCACGTTCATTTCGCGCGGTTTCGTTCATTGTTTCATAGAGAATACGTTATTAGCAGATGTCGTGTCGCTCAGGAATTGACATGGTTTCAAAGTGGAATCATAGTGAATTAGGGCCCCGTTGTAGATAGGTAGGTACTTCAAAGACCAACGAAGTCTATTTAGGATCCCATTAATTAAACACGTAGGTTTTGAGTAATAATTATCTCGTAATTAAAAAGCTGGACGGATTTGCCGACACTTTAACGTACTAAGTGCTCGAATTTAAACATTTCCACCAAGACGGGCGCTGTCAGCTATCCGAGCTGACTGTTGAATCTTTTCTTATTCTTCTAAATATAAAATAGCGTTTATCTCTTAACTAGCTTCTGGCTACGACTTCGTTTGCGTGAAAATTCTTGTCCCCCGACCCACCGCATCGAATCACATCGCCCTTCCGCGCTACTTCGGCTACTGCGCCTACTTCGTTTTCGCTTAGCGTTCTTTGAAGGGTTTTTTATGCGACTAATAGAAAACATAGCTTAAAAGTATGACAATGACATTGAAATTTCATCGGCAGCAATAATGCCGCGGTATCCTTAGGCACGCCGCGGCGTCCTTTGGCATCGTCATTGAAATTTCCATTTTGTTGTCATACATTTAAGTTATATTTCTATTCGTCGCATAAAAATCCCTTGCCGTGCCGTGCCGCCAGTGGGCGCCGGCCCTAAGGTACTAGAGTGATATTAAACAGACATGCCAAACTCTTCAGCTTTATTATTAGCAGAGGTCAGGATTAGGTACAATTATTTATGTACTTGCAACTTGCATCGAAATGTTGATATTAATATGGATCTTCCCGGGATTTCTTATAGACAATCCCCTGTGTAGTACATTTCGTTAAGCCGGGAGTGCTCCGCATTTCCGCTATTATTTTCATTTGTTCTCACAAGCTATGTTTTGCGAACTACATGTGGCAAAATCGCGCGTGTGCGCATTGGAATTTTGCAACTTCGGACATCCGATGTCGTTGATGTTTTGGCTACGTTGCGCGTGCAGTGGTTTAAATTGTAGTGTAGTGTAAAAGTACATAACTTGTTTATTTAATATATCACGGGATTTTTCTGCTCTTTAAAATTAATCTCGGGATTTGAGGCATATCCACTTTATTATTTCGCTGTATGAAATCAGTGTAAGTACATAAATAACTCTACCTGATTCCGACCTCTGATTATTATAGGTATCTCTCATATGCCATCACCTTATCAAACATTCGCGGAGGTCGGTTGGCAAAGCCATCCAGATAAAACCTACATAAACAATGTTCACCGAACCGCACCTTTAGGTTTAACTTTAATACCAAAATACAAATCTAATTTAAATCAACAATAGCGGCTACAGATACGACTCCATAAACTTCTACAATGTGCAATCGCAATGCGAGCTAGGAGTATTATTTAGCAATTTAGCTCAAAACGACATTTCGAGCAAGCTTTAGCGGGAATTTAACCGCAAATCGGTAAATGCATTTGATTTCCAGAATACAGTAATAACTGCAGCGAGTAGGGACGCGACTAGTCATTACTTCTTTATCGATAAATCGTATAAGTAACCGTCCACACGCTGCGATTTGCTGAGTTTTATTGCGATTGACGAGTGTCGATAAGTCGAACCCCACGCCCGCCCCATCCAATTACTTACAGTACGGAGACTGCGTGAGGACGCGTCCTTATCTAAATTTCATCTGAAGAAGTCGCAGAATCAAGCCGCTTGCCCTTTTATGCGATTGTATCGTGATAGAAACATCGCAATTCTATTTTATATTGACACGTATGGAGAGATAAGGCAACAATGCTATCTATTTATACAATTGTGTTGACTTATAATAGAAACTGCTGTCGTAGTTTTGTTGTCTCGACTACAACACGTATTGGCTATGTTCTTACAGGGCAACAGTCGTTGGTGCACTTAGAAAACACATTGATTTACGATGCTCTGTGTTTTCTTTAGTCAATAAATCGCTTGAAAGAGTACAAGTCTCTTAGTAGGTCCGTATTAAGTCAAGCGTACCTTTCCATTGTATGAGAAAAGTTCTGTATGTATCTAAGAGCAAGTAAGCAATTTGGTCTCGCAATAGAAACAAAACTAACGTTGGGTAACTATTTTACTGCAATATATATTTGTCTCCAGTGTTCTTTACATTATTGATATTATCTAAAGGATATTTTTCTAGTATTAAGAAAAACATACACACGCATTCAAGTTTTAGCTACTTACGCAAATGATAGTCACTCCAATTTATTACATACTAGCTGCGCCCCGCGGTTTCACCCGCATAAGCCTCGATCCCGTGGGATCCTGTCATTGCGTTTTTTTAAATTCTTTTTACCTATTGCGGTATAGTAATTTTATTTAAGGTGCATCGTCCTCAGATACATATACTTAATGTTTACAAAACATTTTTAAATGAGTAACGGTGAAGTTTCTTGCCCATTCTTCTTTATAATATGATACTACCTTTTGGAAGGAAAATGCCTTTTATGTATTTACCTATTTAAAATAAATTATGTGACTTTGACTTTGGTCATGGCGATAAAAAGTATCCCATTTCCTAATCCAGGTCATCGTCTACCCATGTGCCAAATTTCATTCAAATCCATTCAGCCGTATTAGCGCGAAAGCGTAACAAACAAACATTCAAACAGTCAAATCTTTTCTCTTTATAATATTATTGTCATAATATTATAGATTAGACAAATACAATTTGTTACAGTTCCATAAATAGAAAACTACATACAAGCTTTAGAATCGATAACCTAAATTCGATTAAAAATTCGATTCTCAATCAAAAAATACCTGATCTAATATCGCGAAGTAATCGCCAAAAATGTAAATAAATATGAATTTATGGAAAAATAACTTTAATTTCTACACAATAAAGTTCAGTTCAATAGTGCTAGTCACTCTGAAATCAAATTAATTACCATTAAAATAAAATTGATATTTGTTTAACTTGAAATAACGTCAATTTGAAACATAAATAAAACTTGAATATACAAACAAAACAACAGTAGAATAAAATAATTTCATAAGATATAGGCTAATTGGAACTGCCACGAATTTTAATTAGGTATCCGGTTAATCAAAGTTAGTCTTAAGTTTTGCATCGGGTACCCGGAGGATTCCCCGGTTTTCAATTTTCCAGTTGATTTATCCAAGGATGGTTTAGATAAGCTCTAGGCAGGGGGAACGTATGGGGATCTTTCTTATTTGGCCATAGTGGATGAGAAATGGGTAGCATATTTTTTCATGTTTCGCCTTTGGTTTTTTGGTGTTATGTTGAACATTTTTCGTAAATAAAATTGTGAATAAACAGAAGAGAAAGAAAAAAGGAAGCAGTTAGGTATGTAAATTATAAGTTTCTAAATAGTTTTTCTACGTCACTTATGAATGATTGAAAGGACAATGCTATTTTATTGTCTACAGTAAAAAATAACGATATTGGTTACCGTTTCGAATCGTATAAATCAATAGAAACAACAATAAAATGATCGCATAAAAAATACGGCAGTATCATTTTTAGATTTCTATATTGGCACTTCACAATACTTCATATTCAACTGGTGTTATTGAAACCGCGTGTTTTTCGATTCATCAATTATTCTCTCAGGTGGATATTTTCAATAATTTAGTTTTTCAGCATCAATGTTAAAAATCGCACATGCGATCACTAGAATAACGACGCTTTCCGCTAGGTAAATTAAATATTACTGACAAGGAGCTTGTGAACTATTAGCGACGTAATAGAATCCAATTAATAACGTTTTGTGGCTTCTATTAATAAAAGCCTTACCAATATCAATTTTCAATTCAAAATAAAGCCTTTCAAGTTTGTAAGACTCCCCAGTTTGTATTGTAGGTACCTACCTAGTTTAATCATAGGTTGTCAGTTAGTTAGGTACTTAATTTTCTTTTACAAAACAAAAAGATTTTAGATAGGAACCTAATAAATTACTTTAACTTTTGGCAACTGAACCGATGTCGACTATTCTGCCAGCGTCATGTAGTGAAAACTTTTGACTTTGTATTTAAGAATGATAAATAATTATTGTATTATATGAATAATTATTGTAATATATGAATAATTGGAGGCATCATATCATCTCATAATAAAATTGCGATAAAATGATGACGTTTATGAAATTAAATTAATTCTGTAGCTAAGTAGATTTTTAAAGACCCTTGAATTTTTTTTGTCAAAATTTTAAAACTAGGTCGAGCACCTGCATTTTTTTATCTGACCGATCCCTGAGAATAAAAGTCCAAAAATTATATGTGAAATGATTTTTGTACCTAAGTAGATTTTGTAAGACCCTTAATTTTTTTTGTCAAAATGTCAAACCTAGGTCGAGCACCTGCATTTTTTAACTGACTGATAAAAGAATAAAAGTCCAAAAAATATATGTGAGTCTAACAATACTCACATACATAATAATGTTTGGACTTTGCAGGGCCATGTCTGGAAGGTCCTTTGGAAGAAAAAGCTGTTGTAGCTTTGTAGCACATGCTTTTATTAATTCCTTGAAATGTTTTTTATTAGGTGTATTTTTTTACAGTCTACAAGCCCACTATGGATAAAAATATTCAGAAAATTCCTGTGTCTCATCCGCAATTTTCCGAAAAATATTTTTCAACAGCTCCGTGCGGAATCAAAGCGGAAATATTCGGAATATTTAATCAGACGAAGAAGTCATTTTAATCTGGTCGGCTTTTCGTTCTGAATAAATAAAAAGTACAGGTAGAATGAAATTTTCTTTCTCTATAGCAGAACTTTCTGTCTTTTTTTTAAATCGAAACTTCTATTACTAACAATCACAAATAATCAAAAGCTTTTTATATAATCTGACCGAATAACACAATTCCATCGTGCAGAAAAAAGTTCTTTTTACGCAATTACTTTTAATTAGCATGCCCGCGTGGAGGTCGGAAAGATTCCACGATAACTTACTACCGGGATTAAAAGTATATATTTCCTAAAAACCAGGTCATGGTTTATCTGTGTGCCAAATTTCATCCAAATCCGTTCAGCCGTTTTAGCGTTATTGGGTAACAAACAGATACTTTCGTGCTATTTTTAAACGTTCATAATATTAAAAATTAAAAAAAAAATGATTTATTTCGCCAACATAAATTAGTCTAAACAGATTAGTGATTGGAGCCTCCCTTTAAGCAAGTAATGCCTGTATTGGTAGAAATATCAATCTTAGGAAATGAAGAATGTTTTAGAACGAAATTCAATACATCAATGGAACAGCGAAACGGAAAGCATTGTGCGTGGAAGACGTTTGTGAGCCGTTTCCGAAGGAAACTGAACTAAAATAACATTGAGAACACGTTGAATAGAAAATAAAAACCCCTTAATGAAATTATTTGTAACAAATCTACGAAAAACGACGGCTCTTACAAAATAATGTCAATTGGACTAACTTTTTCTTAATTTCATAAGTTTCGGTATCGGCTGAAACTAGAAGAAGATATTCGGTTACGGTTTCGGCTTCGGCTGATATTGTGTTTCGGTCGGCCAATAAATAACACAATCGTCGTCACCGTTCAAAAACTATTTCTATCTTTTTACGAGATTATTTTTAAGACTTTCGTGCTATTTTTAAACGTTCATAATATCAATCCCAAGAAATATAGAATGCGCTAGAAATAAATTCAATACCTCAATGGAACAGAGATACGGAAAGCATTGTGTGTTGAAGACGTTTGTGAGCCGATTCCGTAGAAAACTGAACTAAAATATCATTGAAGACATTGAATAGAAAATAAAAAAAATAATACTTTCTGTTGAATGTAGAATGTCGAATGTACTCGTATCTCGGGTCGATTAGGGTTTTTTATATACTATACATATTTATTTATGGCTTAAGTTATTAATTTAATATCTTTATTAGTCAACTGGTGTTGGTTGAAATCCTGGCAAGTAAGTACCTGGCAATGTGACTTGTTAAATTCATATGTACTACCAAGTTTATCTTGGACATTACTGACATCGTGGAAAAACATCGTGACGAAACTTGGGGTCTACTCCGAAGTAGTATCGGCCGAATGTTCGGCCGTTTCCTGCTACGAAGTTACTATTTGGTTCGGTCGGTCCCGATCCTACACTCCTACACTCTTTCGAATATTGACTATGGTCCCGACCCAACTGAGCCGATCCGAACTTTTTTCGCATTTTTCAAATAATATTCGGTTCGGCCATGTGTCGGTCCGATCCGAACATTCGCACTTTGCACTTCGGAGTAGACCCCCTGGACTTGTAAATGTAGTTAATATAAATCTGAGATCGCCATACCGTCTTGAGCAAGCGTGATGATCAATGATAAATGCTCTTGCCTTCTCTGTATGAGAGGCCTTCGCCCTGCAGTGGGCCAATAATAGGCTGGTAATTATATTATAATTATTAGTCAAGTACCAATACATTTTCTAAGACAAATGTCTAATTATTTATTTAAATTGTCTGATTTCCTCGGTCCCTCAAATTTTTATAGGTGACAATCCTATGGTATATGTACATATATAGTACATGTAAATAAATACACTCGTCTCACCAAAGCAAGTCCTCATTGGATCTTTTAATTGCTGTAGCTCCATTTAAAGCCCATAAAACGAGCGTTTCACAAGACAACACATTCCGGAAACTCAATAAAAGACGCCATTTGTATTTTCTTTCAACATCTCATTTTGGGACAATACGTCTAATGTAATGCCACAAATGAATAAGGAATTCCGGTAGGGGCGTACCAAACTAGGGGAAATTTAAGGAATAGCGCACGTTTGCGATTACCCGACTAAATTGTTGGGCAGAACAAATTCGCAATTTCTATTATTACTATTACGTTCGAAGCTAGATAATGAACTCGAATCGGGCACGTATTAATTTCGCGTAATAACATGGTACGATTTCACATAGAAATGCTCAAAGATAAGGCTCATATATAGTCTCTATTTATTTATAAAAAGCTAACAGTCCTAAAATAATAATATAAATACAGTAGTACACGTATATAAAAAGGAGGAGAAGTAATCAAAGGCTTCAAAAAAATTCGTCCGCATCGCTTTCAACGGGAAAAAGTGCCCAAAAGGCAGGCAGCATTGCCAGAAGTGTGCATGCACACGAGTGACACGCGTCGTCGACGGAGGCAACTGCAACCGTCGACGCGTGTCGGCGGCTGCCGTCGACAACGTGCTGCTCGTGTTTTTGAGTACGGTGCTAAAATACACGAGCGGCGGTTGCAGCTATCTCTGTCGACTAGGCGTGTCACTCGTGTGCACACTAAGACTCATTGAAATCAGTGCGTGAAATTAAAATAGTGAGGTAAAATTACATTTTGTACACACCTGAATTTCGATCGACTAAAAGTCGCACATAGTTTGTAACTTAAACCAAAACGGCCACAACGGAAGGAGTAGCAAAGTGAATCGGCTGGAATCGACCATGGCTAGATTAATTCGTTAAGACGCTTTCACGGCGGGACATAAAAATAGACGGGTCATCTTTTGTCCTGCCCTCGGCAATTTGCTTTCACCCATTGTTTCTTTCGATGCCCATTCAAAACTTCGCGGTTCATTTTTCCAATATCCTATTCGATTACAATAGCGTAATTATTTTCTACTGCCTACCATTTTACAAATAATTGCGCGTTTTCTGTTACTAATTGTTTGTTTTTCGTAGTAGCGGTGTTTTACGAATGATCTGAGATTTTTTATGAAGAAAATGCATTTATATTTTGTTTGCGATTTAGTTTAGTTTCCAAACATCTAAATATATATGAGTTTTTGAAAAAAAAACACATTAATACCCACACATAAAGTTCAGGTTCCACTACAACTTCAAACATCTTAATGAAATTTCTATAATACTAGTCATTCTGAAATCAACCCAATTTACATTTCCATAAAGTTGATATTCGTTTAAATAGAAGAAACACCAATTGGAAACAAGGATTTTAATAGACCTATAGATATTTGTTTTCTTTCATTTCCTTGTAATTGATTTAAAGCAATATATTGATAAAAGACTTAAATACCTTTCTACAATTAAAATAATGAGTGGTCAATATTACCATTTAAGCACTCACACAGAGAGAAATCGCATTAAAAACATTTAATTTTACTTATAACCCCGCGAAACGTAGATCAAAGAGCAACAATGGAAGCTGAAATGCATTTCGAATTTACTTTACATTCATCGTTCAATTAATTATCTGTGCAAATGATGTAGAAGAATGAAATTAAAGGCCACAGTTCCGCATGCAATGTCTAAATAATAAGTGAACCGTAAAATCGCAACCATATGAGGAATCTTTGATGTTCAAGTGTATTTAATTTAAATGTGGAGTTCGAACAACAAATAAATACTCGTAGGAACCTTTGGAAGTAGTGAAGAGAAATCACGCATCGATATCGGTGTATCGAAATAACCGATACGACAGCCGGTTAACCGAATATTACTTTTCCCTATACTACTACTTACTAATAATCTATTTACCTCGTTTATTTTTGGAGGAAGCGAAGATTTTTGGATTTTCATTATCATAAGAATAAGAAGGAAATGAGAAAAATTGGTGTGCTTTTTAAAACAGGAAGTGTAAATTATGTTAAGTTATTTTTTAGAAAACGTATTAGTTTCTTTTTTATATCTCGACCTTTGTTCAGTGTTTCTTAGTATTCAGCAAAATTAATAAAGCCATGCTATTCTTAGACTATTCGCGATAAACTACAGTTTTTGTACCTACAAAAACTATCGTTTATCGCGAAATGAATGTTGGTCGCTGAAACCTCTCAACGATCAACGTTCATTAAGCCACACGCGTAGATAACAAAAATACTTATTATTAGACTGTAGACTAAATATTTGAACATATTATGCAAAACTGTCCATGTTTCATAAGCATGCAAAACACGTGTCAAAAAACTCGAAAGAAGGAGCTTCAATATTGTATTTTATAATCTAAACAGCAATCGCGACCATCAATCAATTTAAACAAATTGGGACATCCCAGGAAAAACATGTTTTTATAAAACCACGGGCACACCGGGGTACGAATATATTGTAAAGCTGAGCGCACACGGAACCCTCAATAAATTTTGATGGAGTATCGCTAGCTGTTTCACGGCTTACTGTTCTCCGTCCGGAAAATATAATAAGCGGGTTATAACATTTGCATATAGATCACCGTGTCCGCCACCCTCCGTTACCTATATTGTTATTTACACACATTTCTTATGAGTGGGCGTAAATAACGTCGAAGCTGGAAAGCGCACATGCGTTCATATTTGCGTTTCAGGATTTATTTTGCATATTCGTACCGCAAGTAATTAAAACCGATGGGTTTTAATATTTGTGGCGTGATGAGTGTATGGTCCCCTCGTAATATATTGTTAGGCGCTGCTTTAAACAAAGTCTCGTGCATGCATTAATCATAATGACTTAATGAACTCTTCATACGACAAAAAAGGATTGAAGCGTGTGTCGTGTGTGTTCCATTTTATCGTATACACTTAATGAATTCTTCTCTATGTATAACTTCCAAATAGGGTTAATTCTCGAGTAAAAAAAAATATAATTTTAGTCCGTCAGTTAGATTATCGAAAAATAATGGACACGTATTTTTTCTTTTGTCAATCAAACAAAAAATGACAAAGATAAAGCGCGTCAAAATTTGGGAGTGTGGAGTCGTGACGTCACTTGCTTGCAAAGGTGTTGCAAGCAAGTGACGTCACGCGGAACTTTAACGGGCGATATTTTCATAATTTTTTATATAATTGACAAAAGAAAAAATACGGCTTCAATATTTTTCGATAACCTAACTGACGGACTAATTAGATTTTTTTTAGGAAACTAGCCTATTGGGATAAATTACCTCGTTATCATCATATACAGCCTGACTTCACCCATAGCTGGGCATAGGCCTGTCTTTTCCTGTACTAATCTGCACGCTCCTGTGTCAGCCTCATCCAAGTTCTACACGTGATGGCAGCAATTTCGACCACCCATCTCGCCGCCAGACGACCCACACTTCGTCTTCAAGTACCAGAATTTAAACATAATAGATACTAAGTACCTATTATACTGTCCAACTTTTAGAAGCGCATAAACCATTCGCAAATATCTTCTCAGTTAGATAAACAAACAAGTGCCTCCAATATTCATAACTGCAACCCTCCATAAAAGTTAAAATAAACAAAATCTTAACTTCCATGTTGATTTATTGCTCATTTGTCATTGCCCCATCAAAATTCTGCATGTGTCACTTGCTAGGGGAGCAGGTACTGTCAAGTGCAAAAATATCTATGCAGTAAGTGAAACTCAGCAGCGATTTTCTCTTAAATTATTGATTAGTTTATTGTGCAGTTAGAATCTTTGCACGCTGAATTCTGTGAAATATACCACATTTCAATGATTGACGACGACAATCTAGGAAAAACTCGCTTTTTAACTTTACTAAAGGTACACATATTTTAGTCCTTGACTGTATACGAGACAGGAAAGACGTCGACGGGAACAGAAGGGGACAGGAAAGCCGGTTATGGAAAACAGACCGCTTTCGTCATAGCACCGTCGCGTCGTCACCACCCAAGATGTTCTTAATAGACAAACGCATTAAGTTTTTGTCCCTGTGCATCTGATAACTTGGGAATCAACTTCGTCAAATTAAACTTTAATAATGACATCAAAATTGGTCACAGATACAACAAAGAATCCGTCTTATTAGGATAATTTAGTACGCCGAGATTTTCATTACATTTTAAAGTTCAACGTGAAAGTTACGGTAAAAACTTTAAGGCATGTTAACGAATGAGAATTCCGTTTCCCTGCTACCGGATATTATTATCTTGTAGAAGAAAATATGTAGTTTTAGTACCCTTAAGAGTTTATGAAGCTTTGGTTAATGCGGAAGTAATAGGATACCTAGATATTAATTGAGATGAAAAGATACCATAAGAAGTTTTCATTACTTCTGGCTTTATTGCAATTACTTTACGCAATATAACTTATATTACACGAAACCCTATCACCTTTCCTTATAAAATGAATAGCTGTACTATTGCCAGAACAACTGGAATGAACCCGCATGAAAAGAAGTACATTTTACTCTTGGAAAAAGTACAAAAGGCTTATCTTAGGCACCTTTATAAACGTTTCAATGGTTATCATCCGTTTATGTATCCTTCAATCTTTCTTTGAGGCTGCTTAGGGTAGAATTCTCTCGAGGTCAGAAGAAATAATTACCTAATTATTAATATGGTTAAGATCCTTCACGGTAAAACAGATGCTCCTGAACTGCTTGACGAGTTATCCCATCTTTTTGCTCCGGTAAACTACAACCGTGGCAGGAGGCATAGATTGTTCGCCGTGTCGTCGTGTCGTGCCGTGGAGTCGAACCGTCGCGTGTGCCCAGTCTCCTGTTCCTCGCACACTCTCTGCGCTTAACGCGCTCTTGGACGCTAAGCCTGACTGTGATGTCTTCGCGGATGGATGGAAGAAGGTCTTGTCAGTATGTCTGGGGTATTGTGAGATGAGCGTTTGACTGGCGAGTAGTTGTATACTTTTCTTTACTGTACTTTTAAAATGTGTTTATGTCTTTGTCTTTAACTAATGGAATTGGCCTTAGCCGTTTTATGTTAAATAAATAAATAAATATTGCATTAGAAAGAAAGAAAAGTGGCTTTATGTGTCACAGAAACACGTGCATACAAAAAGATATTATATGTATGTGTAACATAGAAAAATAAAAACAAAATAGATCTATAGTCACGAGCACAAACTAGAAATAGGCGACAGCTGCACGTCGTGACAGTGAAAAGAAGGCTTCCACTCAGCATGATGCTAGCACAGAATCATGCTGAGTGGAAGCCTTCTTGCGGGCCCGCCTTGTGTTCTTGTGAACCCACAGCACAGCACACACATTATAAAGTAATTATATAGTAAAATCAGGTAATAGTTAATTCGAGCTGGTATCCGTAACTTAAACTATATTTACTATAAAAAAAAAACAATAATGACTATAAAAATAAGTTAATAGATAGTAATAGATAATAGATTGACCTTATACCAGATATAAATTAAGCTGAAGAATTTAAGGTTTTAGTACGAAGTTTTCATAGCTGTTTCCTTCTTCCATTGAAAGCACGTAACGCATTCGAAAGCAGCTAATTATAAAGAAAAATGTAATTAGCAATCAAAATAAGTGAACCGATCAAAGATTAGATAGCGCATTATTAGCGAACGCACAATCGAAAACAGGCCTTTCTCCAGAAGATCAATTAACTTTGACAAACGATGCTACCCAATCTGAAGGCAATCTTAATCCAATTTGAGATTCCGGACCTCTGATGGACCGTAAACAATCTTTTTTGAAGCAGTTCGACTGTCGAATTGCATAGACTTCATCTAAGCGACGCGACGATAAACTATATCTCCGTATAAACCTATGTATGGTTTTTCGTTACTAGAACATGTTGAAGATCACGATAAAAGTTGATTCAGGACGTTAAGAGACTTTATGTCAGTTTTGAAATAATGTCGCATTCAAATACGTTTTGAGAGATGCAATTTCCTCTACTCTAACAAAGACTCGCCTTTGTCATCCGACATTGTAACGCGAATCACGTAGACCCCACTATTTTGACAGAATGAACGGACAATGTACGGATTTGAGCTTTCAAAAGCATTGGGTGTGCGCTTAATGAGCCCCACGAAACCCGATTAGTGATTGCTAACTATTCACCATTGAACACACTTCATTACACAAATGATTCAGAATGATTTGCTAAATAAATGTTAGGACAAGCGAGCCTGTCAATGGGAAAACGTACAATAATCAGAGAGACAATATTTTTAAGAAGTTCGCAATTTAATCTGTCAAAAATATCTCTAATTCTCGACATTTTTGACAAGTTTTTGACATTGATTGTAGCTGAGATGATGAGATTAAGATGAAATTTTGAACGTTTTTAATTACGGGAATTAACCGTCTGACTATGGATTCGAAATTTTTCTCGCAATATATACCTGAAACACATTCATTCTAAATTGAACTCTATAACATCCCTCACTATTGAATGCGAAAGTAAAAGTTAGATTTGGAATAATTGAATTAAATCTGGGACACTCAGCACATTACACCAGTTCGATGTACGAATTGAATGAAATTGGAACTGACTTTCGACATAAAAAGTATTTTACACCAAGATTTTTTTCGTTTCACAAAACGGTTTTATAAGGCGAACTAATCAACCATTAAATTGATGCTTTCAATGATAAGAACAACTGAAATCTCTTCATTAAAAAGCTTAAACAAAACAACATCTAATCCAATTAAGACCTCTCTTCTAAAACAAAAGCCTCTACTTTCTAGGTTAGTCTTCGATAAGTTTCGTTATCAAGATGAAGGCAAGCTCGACGTGATCTACAAAAGCTACCCTTTCATTGTCTTAGTTCCGTTCAACGTAACAAATAGATTTTTTGAGAGAAAGTGTATTAAACCACTGTTCAGTGAAAGCTCTTAGTATTTATCTACCATCTTCAGGAAAATTTATACTCCGAAAGATTTAGGCTGCACCTTTATTGTACTTTAATAATGAGATCATCTGTCATAGTTATTTTAAGAGATATGAAATCACAAAGATTTTAGATAGCACGTAAAGTACGACTTAATTTTACTTTTGTTGCATAGAAAGTCGTTCTTTTGGAAATCATTCTTCATTATTAAATTTAAGGTATGCAATGTCTTTGTAAAATTTGCTAACGGTTCGAAATGGTCATCAGTCATAGTATTAACTAGCTGGATTCGAATTAACAACACAATTGACAACGTTTAATTTAAAAGAGGACCGTTGTATCAAATACCTAACGGATAGGATGGAAAATCAATTTGTGATGAACTAAACGATTTAAATTAGCCCAGAGCTTTAGCTAATGAAATAGTGTAATACTAATTACATTACACGAATTAGATTTGATTAGTATTAAAATACCAATAATACTTATGTGTACTATAGTAAAATAACTGTAAGTAATAGCATAGCGTAAGCATAACATAATCGGCATATAATGTTCCCACTGCTGCTGGGACACAGGCCTCCTCTCTGTGACACGGAGTGGGCCGTCATCCACCACGCGGGCCCAGAGCGTTGATTTAAAAAAAATTGTTAATAAATAAGCCAAATACTAAAGATAGCAGCGTCTATTTATGTTTGTTTTAAATCTATGTTCGCGCGGACGCAAAAATATCGCGGCGGGGTTTTATTCCGCACTAGATTTTCAACTTTCAGTGTTGAGCTGAGCATTGAGAATCCAACAGAGAGTATCCCAGCGCGTCTACGTAATTCACTGTTGCGATTTTCAACTCTCGGTGCTGAGCAGTGTGTTGAAAATCGAGTATCCAAAAAAAAATCGCTGCGGGAAAGGGTTATGAGGTAATCTCTAGAAGTACTGATAGGAATTTGAAAACTTTTTACTGACAGAAAGCTACACTATAGGGTATGTTTTATAGTATAGTTCACTACCACGATGACGAAATCGTGGGCTAGAAGAAACTAGTCTTAATATAAAATATAATGAAAATGTACCTAAGTACATACAAACTCGGCAACTGTGATTTACAAAATCACATTATATCAAATTAAAAGAACAAAGTAGCGCCGACATTGTGAAACCATAGTAAAGGTCGATCTCACAATGAACTCACTCGTACGGCTTCGTGGTCCCACTTTAATTTTATAATTATTAATTTCAGTTTTTTTTTTATTGGCATCAAGGGGAAATTTTCTAGAGATTGTAGGTATATTTTTTTTTATATTGTACACATCAATCGCCGCTCTTAACCAATTAAAAAGTTCTGCTTAAAAATGCTCTTATCAATATGCGTAGTCTTATTCCAACTATATTGGGGTCGGCTTCCAATCTAACCGGATGCAGCTAAATACCAGTATTTTATATGGAGCGTCTGCTATTTGACTCCACAACATACGATACCCCTTGTTTTGACTGGTTGTCAGACTTTCGGGTTTCTGACGTCCCAGTAACGACTGTCAAAGATCTACGAATGACAGCCGGGACCAACGGCTTAATGTGCTTTCTGACGCACGGAGGAGTCTTGGTATGTAAAGATGGTCACCCATCCACGGACCAACCTTGGCAAACGTAGGTAAACCTGATTGATCGACCTGTGCGGCTGTTATTACTCAGCCACAAGCCCCTCAAAAATGCTCTTATATGATTGTATAATTATGAACTTTCATAAGTAAAATCGTATGGTTTATATTCGAACACAGTGGCACCATCGAAATGAGCATAAATCAAAAGTTTCGGACAATCGAGCACTCGATACGGTAAAGAAAATAAGTCGCTTTCAATCTCTGAAAACGTTCCAAAGTTGTTCATCTTGTGTTTTGTTTGCTCTATTGACTGTGGGAAATTTTAATGTGTTTTCTTTGAACACCGATAAAGCTTTGGAACTTTGGCACCTTTGTTAATGTAAAATACCTTCCATTGAAATTACCTCCAATACCTATGGCCAAACCTCATAAATCGTCGTTCTGCTGTCGAAGCACCAACCCATGATTTTGCACAATTTGCAGGGTATGCGGACGACTGGTCTCAATTAATCGATATAGAAATGGCGTAATGCAGTCTCATCGCTTAATTATTACGTAAGTAATTCAGGAAAAATGCGTGTATTAATTTTTGTGTCTGTACAGTTGACCGTTAAAGAGTTCGGTCATCTCGAGCCAATCCGAGGAATCAACATCTGTAGAATCACTTCGTGCATCATAAAAATGCATTATCTTCGAAACAGAATCATCACGTAAAATTTCAACTCCGTAGGATAAGAGGAAGTGGTTTTAATTCAGCTTGCAAGATTTGACCAATACTACATACTAACTAACTAAATAAAAGCTTGTAAAAAGTGTAAAATTAATTTTTGTTGGCATTTTGTTCGAAACGCTGAAATTCATACATGAAAATGTTCCATCTTTGCATTTTCCGAACATGTCATTATCTGATTCTTACTATTTGGCACGAGAAGCGAAATTCAAATAGGCGCTGATAAAGAGGATTAAATCGAAAGACGACATCGCAGGGATTTCTAGAATGACCTAAATTGGCATAGAACCGTGGAACCCGGCTTGAAATGAACTCTTTTACGCCCAGGACATTATGATAAAGTCAGCAATTTTATGGTGACTCAGCGGAGCGTAGAAAACTCATATTGCCATCTTAACTTTTATACAAAGAAAACTTATTCTCGGACTGAACTAATTCCTTTTCATATACCTACTCAGCGACGTTAAAGAGCATATAAATTCAAAATGTTGTGTAATACTAATAAACGATCGCTTGCAAGTGCTTACACCGTAAAAACTTCAAGCGAAACTAAAGTTCCTCGTGCCAAGAAAAAGCTAAAGGTCTTTGTTCTCACCAGCCAAAACAAACGTTGTGTTTGGGCATTTGTTACAATAACAAACATTGGGGAACAAGCGTGCTCGCAAGGGAATGGGCAAAAACGTGCCTAATCGAAGCGAATTGGAAATAAAACCTCCATGATTCGATGCCGACGTGTCAAGTTCCTTCGAATAAGGATTAAGAGCTTATTGTTAGCCAAATTCGCGGAACTTACCTGTTCCTACAACTCAAGCACTGAATGCTTGATTCATGATATAATTTGCTTTACTTTACGGGCAAGTGTGCAAGCTTTTTTCATTTCTGCAGCTCGTAAATTGCGACCATACGGGTAGTAGTTTTATTAATAAAGTATTTTTGTGCTTTAGTTTCAGCAAGCAGTAAAATTGTTTAAGAAATTCGAGAAATCTGGGAACGAACCCATTTTTTGTTTCAAAACAAAATCCTTATTCTGCAAGGTAATGTAGAAGTTATGTGGATAAATTCCTTTGCAAGTTGCAACATCAATTAGACGTCTGCAAGTTGTAAGATGCTATTACCTGCACCCGGCGCCCTGTCCGGGTTCGCCAACGGAACAAGATGTGTACCAAAGAAAAATGTTTTGATCTGTACACGACAGAACACTGCTGATATTGCAATATAGAAAAATGGCTGCAGAGGGGACGTTAATTGTGCAAACAACGGGGATACCTTGTCGCAACTATTTGCAGAGGAGTCCAATAGCCGGAAACTACACGTTTGTATAATTCGATGCTACTGAAGGGAATCATTTATCAACAATTTCATATAGCGAATTTAAAGATATAAAAGAATGAGAGCGTTTCAGAACGTAGAATATGAGCTGAGCAATTTGTAAATTGAAATGCCAATCACGAAATTGATAAACAGTAAAACGAACAGCCGAAAACAATACACTCAACGCTTCAACATACCTACCGTACACTCGGTTACTATACTTTATCTATATGGATACAACTTGGCCACATGTTCAGAATTTAAGAGACAAGTCGACCACAAAATTGCTACCATATGTCGTAAACGCTGTTGAATTTGCAAAAAAAAAGTTACCTGAATACAAGTGGCTAACACTTGAAACAAAAATGCGATGAAAGATACGCCAAATGTTTTATGTAAAAGACAAAATTATCAGCTAATACGTCTACTTCTTTGTAAAAAATAATTAGAAGCTCAACAACGTTACCAATCTTCTATAAAAGAAACAAAATGACGATAACAAAGGCGGGAATTCTAAAACAGCAACAGCAAGTCGATGGACACAAATGCAGGCGGATTCAAAATTAACTGGCGTTAAGTCATAAATTGAAAATGAACCGAGTCGTGTACGCGCTCAAAGTGGCATGAAACGGCGAGTACTGATGACAGACGACGGGCAGGGTGGCCGTGTTCCCGGCAATCATGCATCGTACGGTATTTAAAACGACAAAGCGTCCATGTTACTAGCTAACAAGGAAGACTAAAATATTCACAAACGAGCGGCAAGGGAAACCCTTGCAAAGCAGGAGTTGATTTTCTATTTAATGCTTTTCATATTCTGTGAAACTGAAGTATGTACATTTTGAAACGTGTACCGTTGTATAATTTAGTTCTCTACAAGCGGCATAATATTCTAGTAAGCATTTCTGTTATTGTTTTAGCTGGAACACTTTCAACACATTTGATAACGTATTAAGCTTTTTCATTAATCTGGGTTTTCATATTCTTTTCCTCATTATGGAAATGGATTTGCTATAAATAAAACTCCCCAATGCCTTAATGGGAACATGGTTTAGTGCGTTGTGGTAAATATCTTCTCTGTAATATTTGGTTGGCAAATATAAATTCAAAACCCGAAATTGACCTAAGTAGGGCCCAGGGGTGCCAATAAATTGCCGGCTAGGTTACTGTTATCAGCACTCACCGCTCTCAACCAAACGTTTAAAGTTAACTGGTGAGAATTTCGAAACTGCACTACACTCTAAAAGTCTACTAACAAAATTGGCCCGTTCACACTTTAACGTAGTGGGAAAATAGTTCTACCATTCTATTCAAAGTTTTAGTAATAATTGAGAATAATCGAAAACGTATTTCATAAATGGTTAGATTTCCTAATCTAACCATATTTTTTTACTTGCCTTGACATTTCAAACAGGTCGTGTCAAAAAAATACTTTATCTCGCTCGTATCCTTTTAAAATATAACTGCATACTTGAACGTTTTATGAGTCAGTTCTAAACAAAATATGCTCCAGTACTATGTTAATGACTAGAGGCCTATAAGTGATCCCTGTGGTACGCCTAATTTACAACCACTTGCCACAATCTCGAAACTCTGAATTATTTACGTATTTAGACTGCAGTAAAATACATAATCACACCATGTTGATGAGAGCTAGCATTTCTGGGTTTATGCACAGATCTTCAAAATCCAGTGTGTATTTTAGCAGCGAACTCCGTACAAACGGATTGACGCTGTTTCTGCGAAATCCGATTTGTTGGTATGGGATTCGGCATTTCAAATTCAGAAATTCGCACAACCCCATCTAAGCTTTGCACTGTTTGCAGAACTCAAAATAACTATCGACATCACGCTGTTTCTTTTGTTTGTTATCTATGTAACGTTATATCTTTCAAAAAACATATTTTTTAATTTGCGTTTTTTTCTCCTTAAATTGATAACCTTTTCACTAAATCTTAAATAAAACTTACTACAAATCTTAATTAGTTCCACATTTTAACTTGGTACTTAATTGTAAGTGTTCACAAACAAATTCTACCTAGGTAACAAATTCCATGAAGTCTTTCTAAAACTAAGTAGGTACCTATAGTTCCAGAAATTGGTCTCCAGGCTCTCAAGTTTAGGCTGAGTATCAAAACTTTTCTCTTCGTAACTCGTTTGAACTAATCTTTCCAACATTTCCTAATTATCTTGTAATACTTGAGTAATTATAAGTTAATGTTACCCAAAAATGATTCATAGTACTTGTAAAGTAAAAATAGTACTCAGCTGTGTCTCGGGTAACCGCTGAATCAGTATTATTAAAGCTGATCATGCAAAGTTTGATTCACTAATTAGTTGAACGAAGGGTACTGGGAAATTGCTCACTTAAATATTGCTCAAAAAACAAAGGCAGTACTAATATAAGTTGAGCTTTATTAACAATAATCGCGTTTGTATTATTTGAACAAACAGTATGCAAAACTTTTCCGGTTTTCGTCAGTAATATCGATTCATCCAAAACAGTACCCGTTTTACGTGCACTTCAAGTTGGCAAACTGTAAACCACCTCACATATTGTCATTATAAAGAGTTAATGAATGAACTTCGGCCACATTTTCAATGTTATGTATAGTTCGCAACGGAATAAAGTTAAGCGGTTCTCCTATTTGTGCCGACAAGCCGACATAATGTATTATCTCGCTCGCAAAGTTTTAGCGGAGCTACACTGTTCATTAAACAGGCGAATGAAGCTGAGTTTAATTTATACGAAAAGTACTATACAGTAACTGCAAAACAACGTTACAGTTTCGAGATTTGTTTTTGTGTAGTTCCACAAAAGTGGCACTGTTGTTGAACTTTTTTACTTTCTGGTCCTTGACTTCTCCTTTGGCTGTCAAGTCCTGTATATCTCTGTCGTTATCAGAACACTCAAGGCAAACTTAAGCCAGACTTATTTTTGTACCGCGTTATCTGCATACTGCTCCTTCAGAGTTAAGTGAACCAATAATTTGGACCAGAGCGTTCGCGTCGGCTGCTCGTTTAAAATTGTTTCTTGAATGCGAAGGAAATACGCAGTTCAATATCTTTACCACAACATAATATTAAATCAGCTTACAGAATACCTATATATACTGCTTCTCATACTCAATATTTAACACATTCACTAACTCATGTGAGGATAATGTTTATGTGGAAACTGAAACCTAAGTTGCGACCTCGATAAACTAAATACAACTTGCGCAAACTTGTACTGGAAATCATATGTAGATATCCTAGAGAAGTTCTTACTAACGACTTGGCTAAGATATGACGAGCGTATTGAACCTACAACTGAGCTGACGGCTCCCAATCATAAAAATTGGTCCCGCTTTGAGAGTTCGCTAGTCGCTTGCAATAAATTGAAGTTAAATTAGTTGCTCTGGGCCTCCAGACATGTGTCTCAGGACTTGGTGCTCAAACTTAACTATTAATAACAGTTAGCGGTACCTTTAGCAGTTTCCTCATGTGTAATTGATACGGGAACTGAAACCTCACAAACGACTACGTGAAATGTATCTCTATTATATTAGTGTTGTTTCTGGTACCTAATTTAATAAACTGGTTAGTTTGTTGTTTGTGTATATATCCAAAATATATTTAGAACAGTATTTTCTATTTTTTGTAGATAAACTATATGATTGTCTTTAACTCTTTGATTTAAAGTAGTGTCATGAGCACTAGTCATTGAAATATCTTCTATTCTCTTATCATTATGTCCAATACCATCCTCTTCAACTTCACTATATCTAAAGATACCTACAGCACTTTCATCTGGATTGTCTAACACTGCATTAACAGATGTTCGCAGACAACCTGCCACTCAGGAACTCGCACAACTCGCGAACAGGTAATGATTTATGAAGTGCGTACAAAGCAAGTGATACACAGAGGAGTCAGTTACATTAGACCGCATCAAAATAAGAAAAGGGAGCGTATCAAAGGCAGTAAGGCGGTATCCCCAGGGGTAGAGTGGGGACCTTTATTTATGGCCCGCGCCTTTGTTACACCCGCTCCAGAAATATAAATAGTTCCCGTTGAAATATCGAAGGCGAAGCTTTTTGAGGGTGCGATATTGTACAGAATTAATGATGTGGTCAGTATTTGAATTGGATTAGGGATACAACGGATGGATCGGCGTGAGATGCTAAAAGGCTTGGGCGTGTTTGTACGGCTTAGTAAAACATAAAACGGTGAAGTGAATTGAGCAGCGGAGGTTTCAGTAAGTGGGTGCTGAGATTGCCCCAAGGCTTTGTAGCCTAACTGTATTTTCAGGTGATAAATATGTAAAACACTTTAATGCATATTAAGAACTTATAAGCCCTTCATGGCAGTACAAGTTGGGTCAAATATTTGTATCATTTTGTGTATTTGGTAACGGCCAGGTATAATCTAAAACAAAATCGTAAAAAGGAATTCTAATGGGAACCAATAAAAGTTTTATTGGGATCGCGTGTAGCATGTTTCAACGAAATCGTAAATATTACCCAAATAAGGGACGTTGATGCGTGTACGTTTATCTAGAAGGAAGGAAGATGTAATTCTTTAATAAATATGTTATATGTTCAGTTTCTTCGGTTTATGGTGGCAACAAAACAGAAACGAACCCTAACTTTTTTATTTTAGTACAATTTTATATCCTAGATTGATGAATCGTGTCCAAAACCAGTGCCTAAGTGTAAGTTTTACTAGACTATCGCCTTATAGAAGAACAGTCATAAAAAGAATACCAATTTTATCAGGACTGAAAGAAAAGAGCCTAATATATTCTTAGGTTTTCATTTCGTGTTGTTTACTTTATATAATAAAAAAGAAGTACATCACCAATAAATTTCAACAGAAAAAAACAAACTTAACTTTGAAACTCAAGATACCTACAAACATTTATCATGGCCGTTCACTACAGAAAAATATTCCCGCGGAAAATTCACACGGAATAAAAAGTGTCCGATGAAAAGCGATACGCGAGCAATTTGTCACGACGAGTCTTAGGACTACCAACTCCATTCACGACGATAACCGACGCCCCTAGCCCACTTATGGGATTACATACAGTTTTTATTCAGTCTAGTTTTTGACTGATACGTTTTTAAGCACCCCCACATCAATTTTTATTTTCTATGCTATGGATGACATAATCCTTTTAGTGTTTGACGTATCTGAGCAGTAACCTTGTTATTGGAGTTTTTCGCCTTTATTGAGTTGAAAAACGTTGTGTTGTGGGAAATAGAAACGGACACTTATTTCTAGACTAAAAAGGAAGAAGGATTAAGGCCACTCTAATGGATTGAAGGTTTTAAGGCGATTGAAGAAATTAAAGACTTTAAAGTTAAAGATTTTGTTGAGCTAGCTCCTTGACAAAGCAAAACCCCTTTCAGCAAACATATCGTACCGTACGGAAATAAATCAGGCAAACGCAAGGATGAAACCGAATAACATTCAAAAGAAAATATGAAATCATTCAGCAACAGTATCTAGAATAGAAAAATATGCATACTCCATTCTCGGAGCACAATGCGGACGAAGCCGGCACATTTATAAGCAACCGACTTTTATATTGTCATCTCGTCCATATAGATGGGTTATTGACCCCGGTCAGAATGCTCGTGTAATGTTTCATCAAGTGCATAATTCATACGGGGTCGTCTTCCTTGCAGGTATGATCTCTGATAAAAATTCCTCACATTTCAGCCGTTAAACGCCAAGCCAGGGAATTTGTGGGAGTTTATTTATGAATCACTCAGTAAAATCTCGATCGGCCGAGAGGAATGTATAGCCTTGGCATTCAAGATAATACTGGAATCGTGAACCTGTTTTGCAGGAGACAGTATCTCAACCGACCTTCAACTTGGGAATGTAGAGTGAAACTTTGAATCGCAAAAACCTAGTCGCTATAGACTAACTTTTTATAAACTGTTACATTCAAGATATATCCAGACAACAAATTTCTTAAGAAAAAAATGTTGCATATATGTTTCACTTGCATTAATTAAGTACCTACTGACGCTCTTAGTATAACTGCAAACGGTAATGATATTAACAACAATGTTATCTCTGTTACTGATATTTGTTGTCACTGCACGTGTGATTAGTATTTTACCATTACTTGCATGCCATATGCAAGTGAGATAGTTGCAAAGCTGATGGCCGTTTTGAATCTTTCATTTATTGCCATGAACGAAAAATGACAACCGATTTTGTCTGTTTCTGTTTGATCTAACTAGCGTAGATTATTCATATATATAATGTATCAATATTTTCATCTGTTTCAATCTCAATATTGTTTCCTTCTTCAGTCTTATCTAAAGTATGATTAAAATCAGCATAATCATTTAATCTCCTACCACTATTTTTCTGAGCTACTTCAGTTTATGATATAATTCCTAAATTATCGCACACGATATTCAAGACGTTTCCATAATATTCCCCAAAATGTAAGTAATGGTCGCTTTATATCACGGTGGGCAGGCGACAATAACCATTGTCTGTGGCTCATGAATGCCGTGAGGAGGTAGGTGCTATGAAGGTGATAACACTCTCCTGACCACCTGGGAAATTTATGGCTTTATATTATACTGGAGATGACCTGGATGGGAGCGGGGAGCGGGTAGCAAACAGCTATCTAGGTGCACTATGATTTAAAAACTTAGATATTTTACCAGACATTTATCAAGCTCATTATTTTACTTGAATTATGAAATGAAAGGGAATTCCAAAAAAAAATCGCTATGGAAGATATACACACAAAAATTGTGATTGAAATATGTTAGACAAACACTTTCAGTATACACCGGACCTGCGTTTATAGCTTCTCATACTGTTTAGTAGTTATAGTTTTTCGGATCAACTTATATATATGAGCGCTTATTTACATAGGTACATAAACATACTGCTGTACAAAAATAAAAACAACCCTGTACCTATAGATATATACGTATTTATACGTAAGGAAAATGTATCAAAAGCAAAATAATAAAACAAAAGAAAACTAACAATACTCCTATGAGCTTCTTAAACATTTCTTCATAACAGTATCAGATCAGATCAAATCAGTATCAGATTTTTCAGTTGTATTAAGGAAAATGTATCAAAAGCAAAATAATAAAACAAAAGACAACTATCAATACTCCTATGAGCTTCTAAAACATTTCTTCATAACAGTATCGTGTATCGATATCAATATCTATAGAAACATCCCCTCAGACATAGTATGATAGTCTTTTGTTCCTCAATGAGAGCAGATGATGCCCTTTGTGAGTTAACAGTAAATAGGAAGGTAAGCTTAATAGGGGCCTTTGTTTTACTTGTAACACTGTTTTTGTTAATAATGTGTGTCTTACTAATTTCTGATATTTTAGCATACCAGTCACCAGCCCTTTTTTTTGTTTTTGGGTGGGAAGTCATCAAATAACTTCTCCCGCTCTGGGCGGAGCGGGAGATGTCAGACTTTTTCTGACTAAAACCCACCCGTGTTCCTTCAGTTGCCTGTGCCAGGGGCCACAGTAACTCTTTCGAACAACCCACGAGCCTGCAGCAGACCAGTGACCAGCCCTTGCTCCGCACGAGTGCAATCTAGTAATGTGGCGACATGTCAAAACACCGAGAGTTCAGTGCTATACCTAATACACATAAACCTTCCAGAATAATTTATCTACATGATGATTATGATGGTGAAAACCGCATCAAAATCCGCTGTGAAGTTTAGGAGAATAACGCAGTCACACCGACAAACACGAAAATTCATAATCGTAATATATTATACAGAGATCATACCTGCAGAAATGCTCAAATAAGGATGGAAAAGAAGTTAGAGAAAACTAACATTATAACTTGTAAAAAATGTCTGGTACTTTATAATTCTGAAAGCTACTTAGTTCTAAAAACTTTTAAATTTTTAAAGATCTCAAGAGAGCGAACGTGACAGTATTTAAATTAGCAATTTTAAAAAACATAACCTAATTTAAAAGAGAAACAGCTTTGTCACAGTTTCGTAA
Source organism: Apamea crenata (assembly GCA_949629185.1). Lineage (NCBI taxonomy): Eukaryota > Metazoa > Arthropoda > Insecta > Lepidoptera > Noctuidae > Apamea > Apamea crenata. The sequence goes on along the minus strand of OX451366.1, from coordinate 7,466,243 downwards.
TAAGTTAAATCTACAATTTGGAGAGGAACATGAATGAGAAATTACATCTATCTTTCATAAAAGCCGCGTGGTATGAGGACTGTGCAAATACTGTTTAAATGAAATCCAGCTCGGCTTTTAATCCTGCTAAAAGTCTTCTTACAGTTGCGGTAACTGACGGTTTCTCAGTGAGGCGACATTATGGCTGTGAAATGCTCACGTCATCATCTCGCGTATCTTTGACGTTTATGACGTCACAGGTTTGTACAAGAACGTTGCGGGAGCGCAACTAGATCGCGTATATTGTAGGATAGAAAAACAAAAGCGAGATGCTGCGAGCTCTGCAACACAGGTTGCGTTTTTCTATACACAAACCTTCCATGTCGGCGCAAGCGACGAGTCTTGCAGTCATTCACGCGTAAAGTGCTTGTATACAACGCATGTAATACACAAGTTCAGGCACCGGCGCAGAGCATATACACTGTTTAAACTACCGTGTATAAAAGTTCGCGGGTCTTGCGCGCTCATGTGTATATATCTCATCATCATCATCTGCCTAGCCTTTTCCCAACTATGTTGGGGTCGGCTTCCAGTCTAACCGGATGCAGCTGAATACCAGTATTTTACATGAAGCGACTGCCTATCTGACCTCCACAACCCAGTTACTGGGTAATACGATACCCCTTGGTAAGACTGGTTGTCAGACTTTCGGGCTACTGACGACCCGTAACGACCATGTGTATATATCTATCCCGCGCATTTATCCTGCTCCATAACATGCTCAAGTTACTTGCAACTTTTATGGTAGCGCCAATCCGCTAGTATATTATGGCCTAAAAGTTCAAAAGTTGGATATATAAGATCTTAAATCACTCCCAAACTAAGGCCAGCTTTGTTCAAACACAGATAAAGTCTTTACCATTCTGACAATTCAAAGGTTCATCTTGATCTGTAGCAGCAATCACTCAAGTTCCGACGTTGTTATGACAGTTACATACCAAATGTGAGATTAGAGAACAACAACCGAGAAATTGACCTTTATTTGTATACGTATAAGATTATTAAAACTTAAAAAAATAGAGGGGCTTGTGGCTAAGTTATAACAGCCGCTCGGGTCGATCGCTCAGGTTAATCTACCCTTGCCGCGATTGGTCCGTGGATGGGTGACCATCTTTACATACCATGACCCCTCCGTGGCTCCTTAAGCACGTTTAGCCGTTGGTCCCGGCTGTCATTCTTTGACCGTCGTTACTGGTCGTCAGAAGCCAGAAAATCTGACAACCAATCTTACCAAGGCGTATCGTATTACCCAGTAACTGGGTTAGGAAGGCCAGATAGGCAGTCGCTCCATGTAAAATACTGGTAATCAGGCGCGTCCGGTTAGAATGGAAGCCAACCGCAACATAGCTGGGAAAAGGCTAGGCAGATGATTAAGCTTATTAAAACAGTGACCTATTCTAGAAAAATCGAGTGTCAACTAGAGAAGTTTTGTTATTATATTTAAAGAAGTACATAAATACTACAAAAACATAATCATACAGTATGACTCTCAGAGTGTGAAGACTATAGTATCAAACGGTTTGTAAATGGCTGATTAAGTCTCTACTAATGCTCGGTTCGTATAAACAAAAACGAATCGTTTTGCTTACCAATGATGGTAGCATTTTTTATTGTCAAACTGGGCATTTAAATAGAACCGTAAGCAAATTTTACCTGTGATAGCTACTTCCTGGGAGGGTCTACTATGCAAATCTATGTGGCGTTTGCTTTATTATTGGTAAAGATATTTAAGAGTATTAATTTTAACCAACAACGTTCCGTAAATTATAGAAATCGGCCATTAGTCTCTGCCATGTTATTTTACGGTAAGATCACATAATGGCTGGTATGATTAGTTGCTTTAAAATCGAATTCATAATATTCAATGTCCCATAAACCTACACAGGCAATTATGAAACGTCAGAAGCTAGGTGAAAGGTTCCAATTGTTCGTTTCCTCTGGAGACAAGTCGGTAAGAAACTCTACGGTTACTTACTCTTATAAGGGCTGATTTTTCCAACGCCAGATAATTTTATCGGAGAAATAATTTTGAATTTTTGACAGTTCTACCATACAAAAACTGTGAGACGTCAATTTTATTCCACGAATAAAAATTATATGTCGATTGAAAAATCAGCCTTTTAAATAAGTAATTGACTGATAAAAATAATCGTTTCAAATAACATTGTTTATAAGGACAGTGTAGGCAACAACATGATGTCTTGTTCACAAAAGCCACTAATGAAGCGTTGAAGTCAGAATTGTATTCAAATCATTGTAAGATTGAGATGTCATAGATGTATCGAGTATGTAAAAGGAAACATCGTTTGAATAACAACAACCAATCATATCAATTGACATAAGATTAGCCTACCGATTTAATTCAATAAAGTTGCATAGGGCTGGTGTTTACCTTGGTAAGTGGCTAAGCACTGCCTTACAACGAGGTAATGCCGCCAGTGTCTTGGGTACCAGTCCAGTGGGTTGGGTCCAGTCGGCAGCGATGCAGATGAATTTTTCGACGACTCTTAGTTTGTGAATAGTTTTAGTTATGTTAGGATATCAGTGCCTCGCGGTTTCCCCCGCATAAGTTTCGATCCCGTGGAATAACGGGATAAAAAGTATCTTATGTGTTAATCCAGATTATGAACTACATAAGTATCTGTGTGCCAAATTTAATCGAAATCCGTACAGGAGTTTTTACGGGAAAGATTAACAAACATCCGTCCATACATTCATCCCAACAAACTTTCGCGTTTATAATATTTTACCTAGTTGTTATTTAAGGATACATTTTATGTTAAATTCTATATAAAAAGTAGTAATAGTACCTATAAACTTTCAGGAAACGTAGGTCAAGTTAAGTTATGAGATATCTCATACCATAAAATTTTTCTCCCACAATTATATCCAACTCTTTTACCTTACTTTATACTTTTTTACCCTAACCAGTATTTAACGCTAAACTTGAGTGAAGACAACAGGTAACTTGTTCCCGCCTTAAGTTTTAATAAGAAAACATACTGATGATCGCTCCGCTAAAGGGAAAACTTTCTGAATAGGTTGTTGTCGGCCTTAGGATCTTATCAAATACTGTGAAAACTTCGTTTTGTTCCGCCGTTGTGAAGTCGGGCCTACCGTGTAATAAAAGAAAGTTAATCGTGGGTATTGTTCTTTTTTTATTTCATTTTGATTTAATGGCATTAAAGGTTTTTCAACAGCTTTTTTTTATTTCCGTCCGTCCATTTTTATTGGCCGTTTTGCGTGGATGTGGCGATTGTTAAAAAAAATAAAAAATATTTGACACAAATACATGTTACAAGCCAATCAATAAAAAAGCACACGAGTGTATTGCCACAAATCTGAGGGGCAATTCTCGTAATTTTAAGAACGTTCACAGTCTGATCTCAGTCTCAATCTGTCAAAAAAACCTCAAATTTCTCTACATTTTGACAAGTTTTTGACATTAATTGTTTGTCGCTGAAATATGACTGCGACTAGATTTTTACGAGAATTGGCCTTCTGATCCTAACCCCCAAACTAGGCCTGGAGCTGTATTTTAGGGGTCAGCGTTCAGCCATGGGTTCTGTTCACCCCCATGTTTACCCAGAACTTGTATTTTTTTTTGTTTGTGTTCTTTTTGTGCGTCATGTTTGCCGCGCAACATCACGCCTGTATTCCCTGAAGGGTTAAGCAGAAGTTTACTTTATAGTAAGAGAGGTATACTTAAAATTTATTTCAATTTTAGTTTCGTTTATTTTTATTATTTGATGTCCTCATGACTAGCTTTAAGATAATGTAATACTAACAGTATATGGACATTTAAATAGTCTAAATTAAACGAATTTTATTCATGGAAACCCACATTTCGCCAGTTAAGTATGTTTTTAGTCCCATTTGAATTTATTACACTAATCTTAGTTTAACTTCAAATGTAACAATTTTTTTAGCAACGCGTTTGTTGTATGGTGGCAAGTTAATGTTCAGCATTACAGCTGTATGCAATAAATTTTAACCTTTTGCCCTGAGTATTAACATAAACTCTCAAACATTTAGCTTACATTATTGCCATTTTGTAGGTTAAAAGAGAGCGGAGAAAAGAAAAATGTCATAAATTAATAAAAAAAGGGTCTCCGCATAATTACTTTTCCGTCGAATGGCCTGGACACGTACCTGCAACAAGATTAACATACATAATTATTAACACAGTGGTCCCGTACTTAATGCGACTGGATTAACATAACGGGGGATTAAATTTAACCGCCTTTTGACGTTCACGGCTGCTGTGTTTAACTCGAACCAAATTAAGAAAAAATATTAGTAGAAATACGAATGAGCAATTGAGGAGCATGTTTTTTTTAAATACATAACATCACTCCTGTGCAAGGGTTAGGCAGAAGTGTATCTGTAGTACACCCACATTTTGCATTAGTTTCTTTTTTTCGATAATTTATTAAAAAATATGTGTTATAGGTACTTTCAATACAAGCCAGGATGGTAGAGGATTAAACACATTTGACACTACATATAGACAATACCAATTTTATTATGCCAAATAAAATTGGCACTACTATAAATTTTTGTAAAAGTATTTTTGTAATTACATAGAATAATGCAAAAGAAATTCTAAATCAGCCGGAACGATGGCAATCTTTAGTAAACATAAACTTTCTAAATTGCAACATTAACTTCAGATTAAATCTTGACAGGTACAAAAAAGTGTTAACACGCCCGAAATGGTGTAAAACATCCATTAGATTTTAATCAACTGATTAATTGAACGGCGTTACTATAACTATAAACCGAGTTTTAATACTTCCTTACACTTAACGAGCATCAAAATTGGTGTAATTGACGGCCAAAACTTTGTGTCTAATTAGTGAATAATTTATAGACGCGTACTAAATCTAAGTTTTAATGTATATTTTAGTAAGTTTGAGCAGCGTCTGTGTGTAATGAGACTTAAATTGTGTTTGTCTTAGTTGTTAGCTCTTTGATGTTTGAGTCTTAACATCCAAACTGTTAGTTCAAGGTAGAAGTTGGCACATTATGTTACCTTTTAGTTAAGGTAATAAGTTAATGTGCACACGTCTTCACACGCGTGTAATTTTCTTGGTTTGCCGTGTTGGAAAATTTTGTTGTAAGATTTTTACTCTTAGGCCGTTCACACGGCAATGTTATATATCAGTGTGATATTTTACTTTAAAATTTTGGGATTACATGGCAGTCTAATGTCGACGTAGGTTCAAACCCAGACAAGCGTTTTACTTCTTGTAAGTTATTCACCACCGCTCTCTTAAACGGTGAAGGAAAATGTCGTGAGGTAAACGGCATGATGTCCTAAAACCAAAAATTCGAAGACATCTGACACACTACCAACCCGCACTGGGCCGCGTGGTAGATTACGGCCCACTCCCTCTCACCGACAGGAGGCTTGTGTCCAGGCAGTGGGAACATTATAGGCTGATTATGCTGTGGCAGTTTCACATTCGTTTGAAAACGTATCAACAGTGGGATATACACGTGTGAACTCAACTTTTTACCGTAAAATATCGTACAGGACAGCGCCGTGTGAACAGCCGTTTATTCTTTTACTTATCTAACAAAATTATCTCAATTCAAATACATATACGTGCGGTGGCAAAGGTGAGTCTATAAATCTCTAACGTACAACTTTTCTTCTGACCATTACTTCTCTTACCACAGCAGTACGGTATTTACAGATATTATTGGCCAACCGCTAATTAGTAACCGCACTCCATGACACAGCAAGTTCTCAACAATTAAATCAACTCTCGTATCCCACCATCTTTGTTTAACTAATTAATACCATAAAACTTTATCATGATCACAAGGGCTCTAACCAAACAACGGTTACTGTACCAGCAGCTTTAATTAATGCTGTTAAGGAGACAATGACAAGGGTAATAGAAGTTTATGACACTTTAAGATCAATGTACGTAATTTTTGTCTCCTCTATAATTCTTTCCTGCTGTTAATTGTATTAATTTATGACCGCACTGGGTGGCAATTGATTGTTAAGTGGGTCTTAAAATAGAACATTTAAATTTAGATGTGCATTGCATATATCATGTGTTGTGTATTAGCAATGACTTGGAAAGTACTCGGGGCTTAATTGCGACTTTTATGAGGCAGGCGATATTTTCTCGATGATGTTCGAGAATTTTAAATCACTTGTGTGAAAATCTTCATAGACACACATAGATACACAATAGAACTTTGTCCGCTAATAACGCCAGTTTCCCTTCAATAACTGTATTTTTAGGGCTAGAATACCTTTTGGCATAGAATAAAAAAGTAAGGCTCCATTATGTTTTTAACATTTAAGAAATACGAAGACGATATTTTAACCACACCTGCTAACAACCTTGCCAACTGACTATTCTTTTTAGTTTTCAGCACATCTTAAGATGCCATCTTCTCATACATCGTCTTTCGATCATCGGTCATCTCATACCATGTTGACAGAGATCGACGCGCAAACTGAAACCATAAAACCACATGATTAGACCCTAGCGTAGAAATTTTTCGTGGGTTATCAAAAAGAAAAGTACAATACCTACGCGGTCAAAATGTATAAAACGGCTAATATTTTTTTTAATAACCAACGAAAATATCTAAGCAGCGGGATTCAGAATCATGCACTGAATTCATGGTTTCAGTTGGCACGACGATGTCCCTACCACCCTGTATAGCTAGTAAAAGCATGAGAGAGAAATCTAAAGCAAAGCTGCGGCAAAGCTCCTAAGGAGCCCGAAGTCAGCTTGCGTGCCGCAAAGCCGAACACACCGGTGTACATCTCCCGCCTACACTACACCACTAAGGCAGAGGACATCGTGGAGTACGTGCGCCAGAAGACGAGGTACACACCGAGGGTGCAGTTACTAGAGTCGCACCGCAACGTCAACTTCAAGGCGTTTGTGGTGCGTGTACCGAATTGTTATCTGCCCGTCGTCATGGACGAAGACTTCTGGCCGCAGGACGTGGTGTTCCGTCGCTTCCGCGGACAAGTACCACAGAACAGCACCAGAACCAGCTAGTGAAGTACTTTTTTATAATATAATAAAAATATGTATGTTTAGGTTAAGGTATTTATCTATGGGGCTGCGTCGCCTGAAATAAATAAATAAAGTCAATGGTAAAAATTAACACTGGCCAATTTAGGTCGAATTTCTAACCTTCCTCTCCTGAACATAACAGGCAGGTAACGGAATTCGGTTTCCTTGTTTACAACACAATGTGTGTTGACGTGGATCACTGTCTGCCGATCCTAGTGGTGAAAGCTCCATGTCGAACATAATGTCGAACGTATGTTGGAACGCCGCTCAGTTGGTAATTGATTTGTAACATGACAGGTGATGTACCTGTGTTCGTCTGTAAGCCAGGGTTTACATCCACTGTGCTTTTATATACAGTTAAAGCGAAAGCGTCAGGGTAGCTCGCAAAATTCAAATTTTCATATGTTTTTTTGCAACTTGCAGGTCAGTATCAGGTTGTATGTCGTATATATTGATGATTTTCATGATTCTATAAACCTGCCCCTTCTATATGTAGATCTAGATAGGTACAGGCATGACTATACTTTGTGTACAAATAATTTAAATAATATAAAAGGACTACCCACTACAATTATTTCAATTGTGTTTCGTCTTATTGCCTGCCCAGAAACAAAGGATTTATTTTAAAAGTGGGTAGTTGATACTTACATTAATTTAGTCATTTCCTGTCCACATTAAGGTATAAATAAACGAATGAATCACATATTATTTCTCCTTTAAAGTTATCCCAGTAAAAGTTAAAATTCAGAAGTTTCAAGTTCATTACTTATTTGGTTAAGTAACCTTAATTGACCTTGGATAGATTCGCTTCCAGGCGTTTTCTCATAAATTGAATATTTAATGTATTCTGGTAAAACATAAAGTTTTAGCCATCAATATTTGGTAGCTTTACTCCAAGGTTATTGAAATAAACTGCCGTCGTAAATACTGATAAGGGTAGGTGTAAAGGTGTCAATGTTACGATTTACATAAAACATTTGTGGTTCCGTTAATACAGCTATAAATGCTATAAATACAACGTATAATATTGAAATGGAAACCTATTTTCAGACAAAAGGGAACAAGAAATAGGATCTTTTCTTTTCTGAGTAGTCCAGTAAGGATGTTTATAAAAAAACGCCTGAAGGCGCCACAAATGTACATATATAGGCTGTTTTTTTTTTTCATTTAGTGGCTATCTTCAATCCCATATTTTTGAGAACGTTCGCCTTCTAATCTCTGACTCGATCTGTCAAAAATAACTCTAATTTTCCTACGTTTTTGTCAAGTCTTTGACATTGATTGTCGCCAAAATGAGATTGCAACATGGAACGTTTTTAATTACAGTCCGTTTACAGTTATTTTACTTCTGAATTTTCATTACTGTCAAAATCGCTGTGTCTTTATACTTCTTGTAATAAGGTTGCTGTTTGATTGCTGCAACTGACAAGTCTCTCAAAATCACAATTATAATTATATATTAATTATAATTTATTCTCGTTATAGACGTTATACTTACTATAACGTCTATAACGAGAATAAATTATTGGGTTGGGTTGGGTTGATTTGGGGACAGCAGCACTGTCAGATGTAGCATCTGTGGAATGTACGGGAACGCCAATGCCGTCTGGTCCCATAGCTCAATGAGCGAGAGATCAAGATCGTTTTGGTTTTTTGAGCCTGACAAGAAGATAATACGTCTTTTTAGGGTTTCGTACCTCGAAAGGAAAAAACGGAACCCTTATAGGATCACTTTGTTGTCCGTCCGTCTGTCTGTCAAGAACCTTTTTCTCAGGAACGCGTGGAAGTATCAAGCTGTATCAATGTAGGTATATCAAATACTCAGGTCTACTGACCCTTAGAGCTGTGAAAAAATCAAACTTCTAAGCCAGCGCAATCAAAAGATGCAGCCGTTTATGCCGCAAATTTACGACACTCGCAAGGGAATCAAAACCTACAGGGTACTTCCCGTGAACTCAGAATCTTGAAATTTGGTACGAAGCAACGTCTTATAGCACAGATAAAGGAAAAATTGCGAAAACCGTAAATTTTTAGTTACATCATATAATAAAATATTTTTAATAATTTTAAATTGTACGGAACCCTCGGTGCGCGAGTCCGACTCACACTTGGCCGGTTTTTTTTTTTGTAATTATTACTATTATGAGTCTGTCATGGCTAGGCAATGGCCTCCCTTCCATAATTCCATTTTTTCTCCCTCTTTTGCAATTACATATATATATACTACCAAATATTATGTATCTTCTTATCTCATCTCTCCCAATAAATTAAAATCAACGTTTCTCTAAACTTTAAAACTACGCAGATCATAAAGATGTGACTATAGTGAAACAAACATAAAATTGCCTATGCTTAAGCATAATGGGCTGTAACATAACTTGCAACGAACTTTATGATTTACCGTAAGCTTCATTTTATGATAAATGTTTTACTTCATAAGTAATACTGTTTTGAATGTACATGTGAAAGTAAAAATTACCTACAAGAATAACCGCAGATATTTCTCTGTGTTTCTAGTTTATACCTAACTAAATTTGTCTTTATGAACGAACGAACTACAGTCGTCAGTTTTTTATGAGGGCAACCTGTGGCACTCAGCGTTCCTAGTAAAATATTTTATTGAAGTGAAAAATTTGTATGTTTATTTTGACAACTTCATCGCCACATGCCTTCAGAACTTTAAAATGTATCTTTGTATTATTTCATCGTATTTATTTTAGTGTCCGACCGAAAGTTCGGTTTCGGTTTCGGTTTCGGCCGAGTTTCGGCCAAAAATCAAGTTTCGGTGGCAGTTTCGGTTTCGGCCATAATTGGCCGAAACTTTTGCCGAAACCGAAACAGTAACAATTAGTAATTTGATTTATTGATAACTGATAAACATTTTGCTATGAGAACTTAATTTGAAAAAATAATAAAAATATTATCAATATTTTTTTATATTATCTATATATATAAAATTCAAAGTCCTGACTGACTGAGACATCAACGCACAGCCTAAACCGCTGGTCCGAGAGACATGAAAATTGGAAGGTGTATTCTTCGTGAAGAGTAGGTATCCACTAAGAAAGGGTTTTTCGAAATTCCACCCCTAAGAGGGTGAATGGGGGGATTTTGTTTGTATGAAAAATCTTATTCCTTGAGTTAATAAACTTGAAACTTGGCACGAATACTTATCAAGTAAATTATGAAGTTGGGCATTTTTTGTTTTTATAAACTACCCCCTAAAAGGGGATTGGGGGGTTTCAAAGTTTGTATGGAAGAATTTTAGCGCGCGGTCCGATTTAATGGAAACTCAGTATTTATACCTAAAATTGAAAGGAAAGAATAATGTATATCAGGGTTTTTCGAAAATCTACCCCTGACGGCCTAAAAAGGGGTAGTCAATTTTACAGGGGAGGATTTTACAGCGTGGCTTGATAACTCGAAAATTGGTATAAATAATCTTTGAATCAAGTTATGAACACATCCCAAATGATTTTTCAAAATTCCACACCTGTGGGGGTGAAAAGCAAAAAGTAATCTTGAACATTGGCATGAATACTCGCCTAAGTAAGCAATAAAGTTTATCATTATTAGTTTTTCAAAACTACCCCTCAAAGGGGGATATAGGGGTGTTGAAGTTTGTGTGGAAGAAATTGAATGCGCGGTCCGATTAACTCGAAACTCAGTATTGATACTTTCGACAGAAAATAATTAATAATAAGTATGTAAAGTTGTCGAAAATTGACCCCTGACGGGGCAAAAAGGGGTAATTCGGTTTTTAGGGGAGGATTTGAACTTGAAACTGTATGTTACATTTTCACGCCTAAGCCACTGAACTTCTGATTTGGCAAAGCGATAGATGGCATCCTGGGGAAGCACATACTTTTTATCCTGGTAGCACGTTCCCGTGGGATTCCGACATACACGCGGGCGAAGCCGCGGGCAGAAGCTAGTATTAAATAAATGATTACAACAAAATTAGTATACCTACTGTGTTTCCATTTTATGTCCTAATTAATGCAGAATAATGGGTAAAATGCACCAAATTTCAGTATTTTAAGGAATTTAATACTTAACCACGTGAGTTTCGGTTTCGGTTTCGGTTTCGGCCGAAACTGAAGCCACGGCCGAATATTCGGTTTCGGTTTCGGTTTCGGCCGGAAAACCAGTTTCGGTCGGACTCTAATTTATTTATCGTGGATATCAAGTGTCCAGATACCAGCGTACTGTATTGTTTGACTTAAATTTCAGGTCACAGCTCGTATTACGAAATCGAAGAAAATAAAACCCAAGCGATCGGTTTCGAAAGCAATGTGCACGTTGCTCCGCACGTTCTTGAGAGAAATGTTCCTTAAAATTTATGAGATTTCATGTTTTAAAGAAATCTTAGCGCAGACAAACAAAAAGTCGGGACCACTTGACCGGATCGCTCGTCTCCACTGTTGCTAGGGGCGTCCTAAGGCCATAAAAAACAAAGCACTTTGGACCGCAGCCAGCCATCTCCCGCTTCTGAATCAACCTCATTGAAAAGAAGCGTTTAAAGCTAAAGTAAGAGCACTTGAATTCATTTCGTGAAAATGTTTAAATCTTCTCCTTTGTGCAATGTTCAGGTTCGGATGAGTTTTAAAATAAAAGTTTGTTATAGAATTTAATTAATTATGCCCGTAAAAATTAGTGAGTTCGCTAATATTTCAAATTGCTGTACTGTTGTTTTGGACTATTTGTGTTTCGACTGGTAGGCGAAGATCTTTTGGAGGGTGAATAAAAAACGTAAAATTTTCACGATAACAATGTTGAAAAATTTATAAATGCAATACAAGCTCTTCCCTCAAAAGAAATACAAAAGGGGAATGGAATCGATAAATAAAATTTCGCACAGTTCAAAAAAGGAGTCGCCCAATCTCGCGACGTCTCGAGCCACCCGGCCGAGACGTTCGTAAGCAATAAACAATCTCCCGTATCCTTCATCTGTGCGGTTCCGCATCGCGACCACATTGTCGGGTAGTTTTTAGGTCGGCACGGTCGTTGAACGACCCCCACGATCATGGATTCCTTCACATGCGACAAATCTTTCCACATTCTTATATCTGAAAATAGCACGATTATGGACCACCGATATGGGAAGGATCCCGGTCAAGTGGCATTCCTTTTTTGTGCTTAAAGTCTGTGGTGTCGAAACAATAATGGCAGCCCACAGATGCAATTTTATTCACGTTCCAACTTCAAAATAATTCGCCACAGACGCTCTACATTCCGTCACTCGTTCCTACACGAAGATTTATTTAAAAAGGTTGCAAGCCGCGAGGAATTTCATAGAGGTTTTAATTTTATTTAAAGCCGAGCATAGTGGCGGTGGCTGAGATTGCCTGGTTTTACCAGATACGTGTGCTTAAAATAGAAATACGGCCGCGGGGATAAAGAGCTGTACATTTCATAGTCCACCTTAACTTGTTCAATTGTAGCCTTTGTGTAAAATTAAAACAGTTTTCTCTCACATAAAATTCTTGTTACTTACACAAAAGTGGAAATAAATCATGAGTAACCGTGTTAGAATTAATTAACCAATTAAGTACTCGTACGCAAGAAAAGACACAATCAAGCCTTTCTGTAACGGGATTTGCAGTGAGCCGATGCAACTTAATGCTATCTCCGATTACAAAATGATCCACATCTCAAGATGCACTTGAAATACGATCGCCACCACCGTGATATTCTTAGACAGTACTTGTTTCAATCGGAGTAGGGTGTAAGAATAATGAATTTCAATGCTCATCCGTGCGCGTATGATTGAATATGGATTAATGAGCAATGAATACGAGGAAGCAAAACAAAGGGCCCTCGGATAGTTAGATGCACATAATTCATGGTGTAAATTGTCCACAGCGGTGACGCAACAAGGTATTTAGTGATGGTATTTATTATGACGACATACGAGGCATTATAATGGCGCAGTGAATGCTCAGCGTGCTGCGAGGGGTTGGTGACCGCACGACGTCGCATCGCCCACACTTATTAGAGAATCAGCGTAATTGTTACGATGAACCTCGCACTACCGCAATGTGCGACAGTCTTGCGGAGAGAAAAAGCTTAGCATCAGAGGGCGACGGCTCCGAAATTCGACTTCCCTGCAGAGTGCAGAGTCCCTCCATAGACTAAGAACAATGACGATCGCTCCTGAGACTCGCTATACGTCACGCACGCCATTGTTTGGGTCGTCTTTTGTTTTTTTTCTTTGTTATGCTATTTGGCGGTCGGTGGGGTAGCTAAGAGAAAAATAGGCGTGAAGCTGGTGCATATTTTAGGGACAGTAAATGAGTCTATTCAAGTTATTAATTGACTTACCTAACGGTAAATATATTTCTGTAGGCGTACAAAAAATGGGCACTACCAACTATAAATTATAGATGTTTTAACAGCTCAATTAATACTCTACAGCTGTGCGCTCGACTCCCATGTCGAAATTAAAGAGACATTTTAGTAAATCTCAGGCCAAAACATACACAAATCTAAATATAATTCGACATCGAAGTGACGTTCATTTGCTGACAATTTTAGATGCATAATGCATATGTAATGGCAGGTTACAAAGTCAAAACAACTTAAAGAACTTGACTAAATGTGTCACAACAAAAGCAGGACAATAGGAAACTATAACGGTACAATTGTATGGCGTATCTTCAATCAACATGGGAGCTCCTCCCTTGGCGCTTAGCGCTTACGCTGCGTCACCTCGCACAAAAGGTTAAGTCGGAACGAGTGCTCATTTTTATAAAAAGTCGAGCACGCGACCAGCCCCGAACTTCGCGCAGGTATATTACACAGCACAATAGCTTTATAGAAACACAAATGTCGCTTACTTCCTTCCCGAGCTGCGACGAGTAAAATTATGTTTTCAAAATATTTATGCGAGCGCTTTTATTGAAGTAAATAAGTAAGAATGTAAGCTAACTTGGTAAATTGCTCCGCGTTCGTAGTTTAAGTTTTATTCCAATAAAGTTGGTTATTTAGACGGTAAAATTTTCTTTGGTATGCCGAGTTATTTATTACTGACGCTTTTTGCTGGGATAAATTAAGTTTCACCATTAATATCGAACCAGGAACTCCGTGCAGAAATGCGTTAAGTTAAATGTACCTAGCGTTAATGTAAGAAGTTGTTCCTACATGCTGATGAAATGTTAGCTTCTTCCACAGTATGTACGTGTTGATACATTCTTTAGTAAGTACATAATTACGAATATTCATAAACCAACTAGCTGCGCCCCACGGTTTCACCCGCATAGGTTTCGATCCCGTGGGAATATCGGCATAAAAAGTATCATATGTGATAATCCTGGTTATAAACTATCTGTGTATCAAATTTCATCCAAATCCGTTTAGTAGTTTTTGCGTGAAAGAGTAACAAACATCCATCCATCCATCCATACAAACTTTTGCGTTTATAATATTAGCAGCATGTACAGTGTTAGAAAGCGATGGATGTTTTCGAATAAAATTTAATTTAATAAATTTTTTTTCGAAAACATCCATCGGTTTCATAATAAACTTCAACTATATCCGACGACCCTGGTTACTTATCTCCTTTGGTGACCGTACAAAGAAATAATAGTTACGTTTTAAAAATAGCATTACAATGACTTTGCAAAAGAAATACACCGAGCCGAAAGTCTAAAGAAAGATGATCAAAAATACGTTTATTTGGACCCAATGACGCAACCTAATAAAGAAACGAAACTAAAACAAGATTATTTCCAAACCAGTTTTCCATTCAGGTATAATAATAAATGTTAACCGTATCCCTAATTCCCTATATTAGGTAAGTTCTCTACATAAGGCTTTCATTTATAATTACAGGCACTTCCTTGACAACTGATACAATTTCCGCAATTTCCGCTCGCAAATAAGTGCTAATACATTTTTTTCTTTCTCGACAGCAGGTGAACGGAGTTAATGCATCGTGTTAACACAGTTACCGCTATAGGTGTACCTCACAGGTACCTAAAAGCAAATAATTATAGAACTAAAACTAAAGTAAGAATACTGGAGAAGAATTTATAGTTAGAAGAAAGAAATAACTTAAATACTTTATTATTTCCTGTGCGGGTCACAGGAAATACAAACAGTAAAAAAGAACATCACATCTAACAAAATCATGGAAACAATAAAAAAATAATATAAAAACAGAACATTCATTACCTGTCTGGACGGGTAGCTGAATAGTATTTTCCCAAACAGTATTTTCAAAGGTACTCTTATACTACGCATTAACAGTAACCTAGGAATAAATAGAAGAAAAAAAACTACAGTAAACATACCCATTTATATTTAGTTACTCAGAATACTTACCTAATTGCATTAGACATAAAAAAGAGAAAAATAGAAAAACGGAATGAAGGCCTTTTCCCTGCAGTGGGACCGGGACACAACAAGCTCATAATAATAATAAAAAAATCTAACTCATAACATCTGTTCAGAAACCGCAACTTTAATCAAAACACTAATGTCCAGCCTCATATTTCATAAAAATAAGCGGCAATTTAAAAAGCTATTCCAAGTAAAGAATGTTTAATAACACCCGTTCGAGGACTTTTTTTAAGAATTACCGAGAACACGTTTCGGCATTATTTCCTCCTGTAGAAAACGAAGCCCACTACGTGCTTAAATAATTGCAAGCAAACTGCTCGAAATTTCGGGAAGGCGACAGTTGGCAAGCGGACATCGTTAACCCTTCTTACAACATCCAATAACGCGCTAACTTTATGATAAAAAGTTTAATGTAGCATAGATTTATATGGCACATAAATGTTGCATAATGTTAAATTATTGTATGACTAATGAAACAGTAATACTTACATGAAATTAATATGGATGCATGACTAAGATGAAATTAATTCGCAAGCATACTCATTTAAATTAAACTTTAACGGAAATTAACATTTTAATGGCAACTCTTGTGATATAAGCTATTGTTGCTACAAACTAGTGGTAATTTTTTACGTTCGCAACACTGATCCGCTAGGTTTAAACACCTCGTTTTTGGCACAGAACAAATAAAAAGTAAAAACAAAGAAGTATCTAAATTATTTATGCTCTACATAACAAGTGACGATCAGGCTTCCAGTTTAAAATAATAAAATGGCGTCGTTTAGATAACAATGGTAAGCCACGGAATGCGGCCGTGTCGCATTCGTAATTGTACCACTTAGCTAAACTGTCTACGTTAATTTATAAGCCGGGATGAACTTAGAATGACCGGGAGAAGGAACATTAGCCCTTAAGGATCCTACATGTTTACTGTGTTTAGTAAAGTAATGCAGGTAACAAGGAGACTTTTGGTGAGCAAATCAATTCACCAAGTTGTCTATACAGGATAAGTTTTTACCCAGTGCGCAAACTTTAACCATGAACACATGCATGCACATGATTCTAGAACCTAGCACAGAAAATCGCCGGCTATAAAAAAAAATCTGTTATATCAAATACCATAAAAAAGTGCAATACCTACACGGTCGAAATGTATGGCAGAGCTAATTCTTTGTTTAATAACCGACGAATAATTTCAACGGCGGGGTTCAGAATGTACTAAATCCATGGCTACAGTTTTCGTACTGGTTAAAAATGTATCTTGTATACACAGCCGGTACCTTAGTAACTGTCTCCAAGAATTTTATAAAAATACGAAGAAGTGAAATGAAAATTAGCCCCAAGGAAGTAAATAAGTACCTACGTAATACAATTTTATCCAAAAAAAATCTCCTTGATTTTCGTCACCGTCAGCTTAGGACACATCGTTAGAATTGTCAAATAGTTACTTTTATCATTTGGATTCTGATTTAATAAACTGATTCAATATTGAATGGATTCGCAAAATTTCGTTTCGCTTTAATCATAAATTCGTTACTGCTCGGTCCCAAAATTGGTTAAAAAAACTTTGATGCGAATTTTCAATTAAAATCGGATAGCAAACTCTTTTATCCGTTTACCATATGCGAGATATGTAGGATTACTGTATTTCGCAAATACTTTGAGTGCAATTTGATATATGTTTTCGTTTAAGCCGAATCGGTTCCATTACTATTTTTACTACTTTTATGTATAACAAACCAAACAACGCCATCAAAAAACAAACAATTTCTAAAAATATTGGGTCCTGTCTAAAACTTTCTCTGCACATGCTATACCACATAACTCAAAGCCCAGACAGATCATGTCTGACATCATACACCTAGTTGCTATTCAAATAACAATCATAAGCGCAGGCATCTGAATGCAACTAACGTTCATCCACTAATGTTCAACTTTAATCAACGTCCCACTTCCTTCATGAAGTTCGAAACCCTAATTGTCCCCTTTGTTTATTCAGAAGTAATGTGATACGTCACTGGGTCCCTGCCGGATACGTTATGCGTTAACGTCAATAAAAGTTGCCCAAATAATGCCCAGACAGACACTTACTAACGACTGAGTCACAGCATTGAACGCGACTGTAACGTGTGAAATGTCACGCCACGCCAGTGTGATTGTTCAGTAGGTCTGATTTGATGAACGGATGTGTAATTTCTTGGGAGGGAGCTGAAGTACGTATAAATGTACACGGAAGCGAAGATTTTTATGTGCTTGATATTCTTCTTGAAAATGTAGTATAACTTCTATTTCCGTTTTGGGGAAAACGGTTTTCAAGCTTTGTTGGTTTTGCCACCCAAGACTTTGATGGTGGGTCGTATAAAGTTAAATTGTTATTATTATTTCTCCTTTCTGCGACAAGTAATAAATCTCTTCTTAGAAATATCAAACACAACATCTCGCCATAAGGCAGAGGCGTACCTACAGTACTCCCACATTTCGCCAGTTATGTTTAAGTCCGATATAATGGGGACGAGGGCAAACTAACTGGGCACAAATCTACACTCCGAGCTGCTACTGAGAAATTCCACATGGAAAACCCAATAAAACCTTGCGCAGACTGCGAATCGAACTCAGGACCTTATACTCAGTAGTAGCGCTTGCTACTACTAGACCAAAGAGGCAGTTATACATATATATACCATTTTCATAAGGCACATTCTTAGAATAATATACACATGAACTATGGAACCTCAAACATTAACAAATAGCAGTGCACTTAGTAGTAGTGTGCCAGTTGAAAATCAAGCTATATATAGTATAGTTATATACAATTTTATGCATTGCCTACAAAGTGTAACTTCAAAATTCAAACTACTACCAAGTTTTAAAGCTTTCAGCCCAGAACAAAGATTTCCGTCGTTTAAAACCGAGATAGTGTAATTTAAAACTCTAGTTACTGAAGACTATGAAGAACGAACGAACTGAATTTAAGAAGATGACTGTTTTAAAATGCTTGGATAGTTAAATTGTCTGCAGATGAGTCTCATTTAACTAGTAAGACTTCCACATTAAACAATGTCTATTGATGTTTCAAACAGAACACTAATTACAAACCTTGTTTTACTAAGAACACTTAAACTGAGTTTCACGTAAACATACGTTAACAGCTTCACCGTCAAATTTGGTCTACCACTCGGCATTTTTATAGGTGCTTAGCCAGCATATCTTGCAGTAGGTACTGTTAAACTTTCAGGAACTTGCCTCTCCCAGGATGTTCCTAATTGCGGTGTCTCGTTGAAATGCCGTAAACAACTGGTTGATGACACATTAAGCACGCCTCAGTTTTACTTAAAAACATATAAAATTTTATGAGTACTAATGGAGTAAATAAGTTTTTATTAGACGGTGTGGTTGAAGAGAG
This sequence comes from Apamea crenata, assembly GCA_949629185.1. Taxonomy (NCBI): domain Eukaryota; kingdom Metazoa; phylum Arthropoda; class Insecta; order Lepidoptera; family Noctuidae; genus Apamea; species Apamea crenata. The sequence goes on along the minus strand of OX451366.1, from coordinate 7,447,400 downwards.
TGTAGTAGTAAAATATAAATTGAAAGCAACAGCAAGTGTTTTTTATGGTCATTGATCAGTTGTTGTAAGAATGTATTGTTTGACTGGCAGTTATTATGCTGAGTCATCAATTTCAATAATTGAAAATAATTTATACTTACAACATTCTATAACATTCCGACCATATTATCTTCGCCTATCCTATGAAGTACGAATGATTTTGCTCACAACATAACACATCAATAGATGATACAGGATATATGGATGATATAAGGCGTACATCAGTGTAAACTTAAGCAACCCTTATAAAAAGGCCAAAATTCACATAAATAGACACTGTTAGAAACACACAAGAGACGAAGGACAAATGACAACTATTTAAGTGCCGTTTTAATTCTATCAACAGAAACGATCAATATTGCTGTAATTGCTCAACTAGCCGTTACTGCACCAACAAAAACTGAATGAATGAAGCTGAAACCTAGTTTTTGTGGCGCCACAGGTTTTTTCAAGGCAGTCTAGTAACTTGTGTTACATTACCGACTTTCACGCTTACTATACAATTGTCAAATGGTTTTTTGTTGTACTGTTTCAAATGCTTCTTCTTTTATTTCAAGATATGTATCATCTTTGTCTATATATCCAGTTTCTATAGTTTATTCATCCATATTCTTAGGTATCTGTCTACTCTATAACGAATGATACATTAAAATTGATCTCCAAATTTACATCACATGTTCACAATGCAATTCTAGTAACCATCTATTGTTTGCGACAAAAATGTAAATCCGAATTTTGCGTCCAATGTGTACTCGTGAGTGCATTCCGGACCAAATGCAAAATGGCGTTAATTTGTAAAATTTGAACACTTGTTTTATTCACTGCTGTATTTCAAGCGTGAACAGCAAAGTTAATATATTTAATGATGATATACGGTTTTTCATACAAATGCATTTCATTTAGATTTATGGACTATATTTTCAGCATGACTCAGGCAGTAATTTTTGTTATGTGAATATTCTGAACAAAGCGTTTCCATAACTCATAGTAATTGCATCTTCTTTTGCATCATTCATTTGAATAAGATTTATAGAATGGCTAGTTTTGTTCCGGAACGTAAAATCGTATAGACTGATAGGTCTGAATCTATATTCTTGTTTCTATATTTCTATTCCTATTCTATACAATACAATGTCTAATTCACATACAAATGCAAGGGAATCAAAACAAAAGAGCATGACGAGCCTTTTTTCGGTCACAGAGAAAAAATTATAATTTCATCGCGAAAGGGGTCTCAGTGAACGAGTTATGCTACGAGCAATTGAACACATTAATTTTAATACAAGACAAAGACAAGTGGGCCCCATTAATATTTATGAAGGCTGACAACCCTCTTATCACGGCTGCGACTAACCTTCATTGTTGTAAGACTAATTACCTTTAGCTAACAAAACGAATTCTGACTTGATTGAAAAGGGAAGAAGCTTTCCAACTGTCACTCTACCGCGTTGTCTGAAACTTTTTGACGCAAGGATCTATGTTCGGCCCGCTGATGCTTTTGAAGTATTACCAAGATTTATCTTTATGATTTAATGAACCGCTTTGCACTAATTACATCGTTTAAAGAAAAAATATAAGAAAGATAAACGCTTTCTTCATAATGGTGCTGAGAAAAAATAGAATGTAGGAAGCCATTACCAAGTTAGTTTCAAAATAAATGGTCGTCAAACCCAGACTCAACGATCGCATTTCAAGTGAGCTTATAAGAGTAACGACTTTATCGCATCATCAAATGTCTTGTCCAAGTTATAACCCTTTTCAACTTAACCTACTTACAGACTACATAAGTACTTATGACCACTCGAGGAAACTTCTGGAAACCTGCTGGAAACGGTAGGTCATTACCCAAGCATTAAGCATCGGGGTAAGCCGGGTCGAGTGGCTATCAGTTGGCATGCGGCCAAAGTAGCATTCATTCGATGACGTCACAGTCGTAAAGGCGAGCCAGTGCCACCAAAACCACTGAAACTGCTAATAAAATGCCTAAGCACTTGACCACACGATTCGAGACATATAAGTTGGGTATGAAAATAATGTGGTTTGCCGTCCTAGTTCCCTTACGAGATAATGACCTGTTTTATTGCGTTGTCCCTATATGGCGTATTTCCTTGAGGAAACATAAAAGAAATGTAAATCAGTACTTGTTGCTTGCCTTTTGCCGAAGTAAACGAAGATGGTGTAATGAAGATGGGAAGTAACAAGCTGGTAATATCCTACAAAATACTTAAAAAGTGGTAACTTTAAAAGGCAAACAAGACATAATTTTGAAAAGGAGATAAAGATGAACAGATACACAGTTGGAAAATATTAAACAGATACATCTCTAAGTCCACAAACGTAGATGTCTTACCAAAAATCTCACGATACGTACTCATAATGTGGGAAAATAACATATGGCGTATCTTTTACAATTTCTCTCAGGCAGATATCGACATCGATATATGTTTAGTAAATATACAGGGTAAATAAAACGTACACAGAGAAGGTTGCCCTGACCTTGCGCCGGTTTCCTGTTCAACGGTCTCCTTACACAACCTTTGAGTTCCATCTACCGTGGTTAATGTGAAATCCTTTTTGCATAGCTTGCTCCATAAAGCGTAATGTGGAGAGCAACAGCAGTTGCTGAATTAGATATTTTCCTTCTGATAAAATTTGCATGAAATTTTATGGTCCTGTTCCTGTCCCTTTTCGGGATTTCCGACTGATAAAAATAGAAAGTTATGCTTAGGATGTTTCCTGGTCATTGAATGCGTCGTTGACTCTTCAGAATTACATAAATTTAGACAATTTAGTAGTCATATTTGCTCGATGCAGATCATGGAAAAGATTAAAGAAACGAAAACGCCACTAACGTTTTTTACATAATATATTTGGTAACTGTGCTCGAACAAAAAGCTACTAACAGAGAAGTAAGATATCATATACCAATATCAATCAAAGAAACTACAAAGGAATCAAGACCTCATTGAGTCCAAACAACAACCAAACTCCTTATCAAGATGAAGACGTTAGCCACTCATATCAAAGCAGAGGCGTTTAATATCGAACATTAAACGGACCCTCTCTTCCTGTTCGGTTAATGTTCCTCCGATTGGTACTCCAACCATGGTTATCACTCCACTTATGATCCAAAATAGCCGCATAAAGATACCAATGAATCATTACCGAGAGATAATGTGAAAGTACTTGAATAATTCAGTTTCTGTATCAATGAGAGCGAATTGCTTTATCGGAATGCATTCTCGGGGAATGCGTCGGATTGTTCATTGTGAAATAATGCTTTATTGCTTCTTTCTTTTGCGTCGTGAAATGTTGTTATTGTAAATGAACGTGAATCCTTGTCTTTTATTTTTATCTTAGTCATAGTAGCATCAGGTTGGTAGTTACGATTGTCGTTCTAATCACGAGTGGCTTTTCTTAGCAACAATGAATTTTTCAGCTTGTCATTTTGTAACCATGATTTTGCATCCTCAATGCAAAAGATTCTGCAGTTCACGACATTCTTCGCTGAATACTTCAATATTCAAGGATTTTTTTCTTAATGCAAGCAATAAAACTTAAGCTATTCCAGGCTTAGTTCCCGAGTCCAATTACATAAAGACGCGGCAAGGGAGAAGTTATGATGACCGACTACTGTCTCGAGTCCTCTCTAACTCCAAGTTGCTTGTCTCAAAGTTATCAAGACATAACACCGCAAACAAGCCATCCCTATTAACCGCAGCCAGCATAATGTTTTGAGAACGAATGGCTTGTGTACCCTCAAGGAAGTTTATAAATCATTCTCATTCTACTTTGTTTTGTACTTACTTTTTAGGATCATCTGGGATATGACCTCAGGAAACCGTTCCATTCATAAAGCGACCTTTCTGCGGTACGTAAGATTTTATTACGGATCTTCAAGAAGCTTTTACCTTTGGGTCTACGGAGACACAATATTATATGAATAAATAACCACCTCCGCACACATAAAATAAGCTGAGAACAGAGAAACTATACATAAAAATAAAGGTATTCCTATGGTATTCTTTACGTGATTAAGGCACATAAGCGCAAGTGAAAACGTCATAAAAACCTTTCAAAAACTGGAGCGTTACTTACTTTATTAGACTGGCATGCAAGACTTTCATTTTTAGCACCAATATATTACATGAAGACGTCTTTCTTGACGAAATATGGTAATTAAAGACACGCGAAACTCAGCCCTAACAAGGTGTGAAAAATTGAGACATACGAATATATGAACATTGTTTAAAAGTCAAGTGAGTTATAACGGCCAGTGTTCACGGGGCGCGGCAGAGATGTTAGGCAGATAGTGAAGATCGCTTGGAATCATTAACATTGTACAATTATACGAGAACCACAATGGTGGGAAACAGTTACGAGAACGAATTTCGAGTCTGTGTGTGGGAAATAAAATGTAAATTATTGCATTTCTCTTGCTCCTTGGCTGACGCGCGCCCTTTTTTCGCGGTCTCTTTTTCTTTTGTGTCGGCCATAGTTTAAACAGATGGTAAGCTTTATTAAACAATTCAGGAGTTTTTGCATGACAATCTAAATGGCGCAATTTCCTGCTGTGCTCGTGGTGTTTGATTGTTTAATTATATATCTTCTTTGGTTACGGTTGATTGAGCGATGTCGGATGCATGACAAACACATATTTGTCTAAAATCTTGACCACAGATATTATTTACACATACATGACGCATTTCCATAAGTGTTAGGGTCAAGCCACGTTGTTGACACGAAGTCAAGAGAACATGAACTTTATCTGTACTGTGTAAATTATAAAGTGTAAAAGCAAAGAGTTGGTACGTCTATCACAACTTCGTGCGATGTGTAGCGAATGTGCTTCGATTCGAATCTGCGACGATGTGCCTTGACCCCTTAAACATTGTGCACTCTATGTATATGGGACTATTTACAATTTAAATTGGCCTCGATTTTCAATAACAATTTAGTAGAAAAATATTCCTATTCTATATATTTTTAAACTAAAGTAGCTATTCTGTTATGTTCTGCCTCATCAGCAAGAGATAATTATTTGGTCACACTTTACGATTAGAATCACTTGAGGATTGGTCGTCAGTATTTTACCAAACCCTAAAATTATGTTAATAAACGAAGGTTGAGTTCCAAAGAACTCGAAATAAACCATTTTTCATGCCTATCTACATAAGTAATATAGCTACGTATATGTATGTCACGAGTGTATGTATTGTTACGTCCAATTTTCTATAAAACCATTTGTCACCCGTGAGTCTACTGACGGAAACACATTTATTCACTTTACAGAGTTGCGTTTTTGGCTTGTGAATGTAATTGCAGTTCAGCCTTTTATTTTATGCTTCAGAACTTCTTTAGTTGAACGTTTGCTTAATTGGCAGCCTTAATGGCAGGTTTGTTTTTGGTTCATAAAAAGATCTTTTGATAAATACTTTTTCGCTTTGGAAGGTCACAATTTAAATATTATTATGGAGATATATTTCAATTTTTATGTGTAATTGGTATATTAAAATACTTTCATTCTGCTTAGCTGACAACTGAAAATAAACAGAAGTCAACAGAGCAGTTCACAGCTGAAAGAAGTTCAACACAGCTAGTTCGTCCATAATTTATTTAATAAAAATAATTCTATCTGCTCAGCAGCCTGAAAAATTTACAATTATATGTATCTTAATTTTATAAATAGCATACACAGGCCTCCTCTCTGTGGGAGGGAGTGGGCCGTAATCCACCACGCGGGCCCAGTGGGGGTTGGTAGATGTCACATCATTACCAACATCGTCAGCCTACAGCAGTCCACTACTGGACGTAGGCCTCTCCTATTGCACGCCATTCTACTCAAACACACTCGAGATGTCACATGTTCACAACATCGTTTCCCCACGATGTTTTCCTTCACTGTTTTGAGAGCAGTGGTGCTGAAATAATGTACACAAAGTAAAGCGCCTGACTTGGTTTGAATCTATGACCTACAACTCGTAAGTACGCATACAGCCGGGCTGTTAATACTTGGCCACCACTGCTATATGCGTATTTTAATTAAATAAAATAAATCCGGTACCTACCGATAATTTGAATCCCGCCACTAATAATTTAATTAACAAAACCAGATAGCTTTATGTTCAAAGCATGCCGATTAAACCAACACAAAAATTGAATTGAACAAATTAACTGAATCGTCAGTGTACACGGATTTTCTCACTACATGTTACATTAATTGGACCATCAATTGAACACGGCCGTAATTTGTCAATAATAAACAATCATTTGTTGGTGGTGGTTGGTGGTTGATGGTGGGTACGAACATAATAATAAAATATGCATAAATCTTTCTCGCTTTTTTATTGCTTGTTAAGTCTTAATTATATTTCCGTTGCAGCATCAGTACTACAATTTAATGACCGGCTTTAAAATGTCAATAAAATACGAAGTTTTTAATACTGTCGCAAAACCCTTTACCAATTGATTTTCATTGTACGCTACTCTACAACAAAAAAATCTTGTAATCAATGCAGTTCACTATAAATTCTAAATATTTTACCTATAAAATACAGAGTTAGTCTAGCCGTTTCGCTTTCTGGTCTTACACGAGCGAGATCGTTAAATATCTTTAACGGTCTACCTCGCTTGCAGCAACCACCGTGCGAAGATTGCGAAGTACTAACTGATTTAAAGTCCGTACACCGCGAAGGCGTACGAACAAAAAGTTTAAAGGAGACTGTTTAAATGGCACGATGCGAAAAACTTGTATAACGTGTGGTACAAGTACGAATGCAACCCCGTGAGCCCGTCAAGGTCCGCGGACGTTCGGTCGCCGGCCGTCAGCCCAGTCTCACCGACACACTCTGTTTGCTACATTGTACCAGAAACCCGTTGTCTTTGATGTTTCAAACGTTGACCAAGCACGCGTACTGAGTCCATCTCTCATCAAACCAATTGAACAATGAAGTTTTATATCTCTAAGCCCGTGCTGGCCATTTCAAACAATTTACGAAGTCATAACATTGCATGTGACATCTTTATGGTCGTGACATGATTCGCTGTTTGACTATCTAGAAGTCTGAATTGTTTAAGTAATGGTGACAGTTTAAACTGTTCTGTGTCTACTGTGCTCAACTACTGGTTTTGTCTCGTAAGTCAATCGATTAAGAATATTTGACTAGTTAAATATGGTTGTACTTATTATGTTGCCGCTTGTCTCATTACCACAGAACAGCTGTGTTAGGTAAATATTTCATTAAAAAATAGTCAGACCTTGCAGGAGCTACTAGGCTTGCCTACGAGTATTTGCCTGCTTACTTAGCGCAAACCCATTTCAAGACAACCTGATGTGGTATGACTAAGGTAGACCAAGCTTATAAAATATTCACGTAACCAGTTTCTGTCCAAATGGATGAAAAAAAAAAAAACATTATTATATTCCAGTTTTAATACCGTAGCGTATTAATTATTTACACCTGCTTACACTCAATTAAATTCACATTTCTATCAACAACAAATTAACACCTTTATCATTTACTGCGATATCCGGACCATCACTTCTAATTCACATTACGGACATCCGTAAAAACAGTGATTCATTAATAAGTGGTAGGCACCTACGCTTATTGGTAGAATGATTGATACGACGCAGTTCCACTGATACCGTCAGCGTAAGTATCAATTAGGTTTAATGAAACTATTATAATAAAAATCGCTCATTGCTTGTGATCTTGTTGACTTTATCCCTGAGTCACCACATTCGACCGCTGAGTGAACAATTATCACAGAACGCAATCTTGATTTGATGTTTGCATGTACCAACGTTGTACTAAAAGATGAAAATAGTTGATCCTTTAACCTTTCACTGTGTGATATTTTCATGCTAATCTTGTGCGTCATTCCTATTGTATCACTACTGGGCTTATTTGTGGTTCCTTCCTAATAATAAGCCTATATTTTCCTGTAGCTATCATGTGACTGAATAGGAGCATTATTAGCAATATGCTAAGCCAAAACTTACATCAAAACCACAAACCAAAACAAGTCAACTAAAACTTGATTTCAGAAATTGTGATGACTATATGCCGACTTGAGTTTGAACATGTTAATTATGTAATACTATAGACATAGAGGTTAAAACAAAGTGAAGAAAATAGATATAGTTTCCTCAAGAATATAAATCTTTGCGAACTTTTCGATGAACCTAGGCGACCTCTTAATGGTTGGCCTAGCGACACAAACGAATTATTGGCAGCAATCGTTCAGTTAGGGTTCTTAGAAGCACTAGTGTGCCAATTTTTTATTGAAAATTGGCCGGCTCAATAGGCTATTGAAATCTATATTAACTAGCTCTCATTGTCGACAATATAAGAACTTGCTCTTTTCCAGATATAGAATGATAACTACAAATTGACCCATCTAAAATATTTAATTTTCATAGGAAATAAATACACGTTGTCACGTGATAATAAATCACTTGCGCTTCCGTGGCGCTTGAACATTAGAAAAAAACGAAATGAGAGCATCAATTAAAACTCTTCAAAACATGAACCAATGATATTTTAAGAAAGAAATCTAAAATTATGACATCAAAATTGGTCACACCTCCGATCTCCACAAAGGGAAATCGGTGTACCATGAAACGCCAGCTATAACAAAAAAGGCAACGCGAGCCATGGCGGTGGCTGGTAGATACGATACACGATTTCGGTTTTAGTTCGTAGTACACTGAGTTATTTGCAACACGACCTGTCGCAACCTCGGGATAAAAACAGCAACTGAATGACAAATGATTCAAAAAATTCTGTTGCTCCCAACTTTCATGATGCACCTCTGAACCTTGCTTCGGAAATAGACAAGTTAGAAAGCATCACTTTTACTCTTCGCAATTGAGCTGGTAGATGCTTACCTCTTTCGACCGTGTTATGATAATCCAAGTATAACGAATTCAAAATGTTAAGCAAAGGCAGAACTAATTGTTCAGATTTTCGTAACAGTAAGTTGGTAACGGTCTGTGACGTTTCTGTTCATGTGTATTGTATAGTTTTATTTGAATGCATTGTGCTTGGGATGGTTTTTTCAACTTGAACGTTAAAACTATGTCATTACCATGTATTTGAAATGGTAAACTCTGATTTCTCGCAGTTCTAAAGTCTATTTTGGAATATATAAAAAGAACTGATAAAATTACGCTGGCTGGTTACTCCATCATTCCCACACCCACACATTTCATATATCTTGGAATGAAGGATTATGACGAAAATAACTGATTACTACATCAATCTCATTTTACCTTAGACCTTCAATGTTTATCAAGAATTTTATCAGAGCATTACTCGTAACTAACAATCTTAGTTACACACCAGTGCAATGGTATTTAATAAAAATAATTGAATTATTATGAAAGTAGAACGGATGTTATAAAACATGTTTAGTTATTACATAGTCGATATTACAGCTTTAAAGTTACGCAGTGCTTTAAAGCAAAATTTAACACTATCAAGATGCAACCGGAAATTTTTGGTTCAACGCAAAGCAAAATAAAAAAACTCGTACCCACAGTTTCCTTGACACTCGAACCTTAACCAGAAACTTGCAAGTTCCTGCAATCCCAAAATTCTGCTTACAATGCCTAGTAGGCTGCAGTGGACAAAAACATTTCATACGACATTCCTGCGTAAGGTAATGTTGCGAAAATCGTCAAGCCCGACATCCCGTCGTTGAACCGGTCTGGGCTACCGGTATTATCAGTAACTCAACGACCACACGAAAGTGATATCGACGCGATGCCTAGGAAAACGGAAATACATATCCTGGAAAAAAGAAAGAAGATAGTAGTAGCAATAGTAAATTCTGGACCACAGCGAAACTCTTTGACGAAAAAAAAACCAACAAAAAATGGCGTCTGGTAAATACTTCGGCGACCACTAGATCACTCATTCAACCATCATCGACCTTTTTTTTCAGATTTTCGCTTTATTCTTTTCAGCTTCTACAAAAAAACATTGTACAAAAAGTAAAGTACCGTAGCTTAATACCCGTGTAGGCGTATATTATTATTTCCAGAGGATAAGGCCTGGCGCCTAATGTAATACGATCGTTCCAAGACGTTAAGTTTAAAAATAACCTTGACAGCTTTATGTAATATAGAAAGTTGAACAATGACGCTAATGCTATCATATTAACCTTGAACTTCTTCGTTCAAAAAGTTTTGTCATAATAATCAGCACAAATGGTCTTATAGTTCAAAATTCCGCTGAACTTCCGCTATGTTTTTTGGTAGGTGTCATAAATTATGACTCATTAGGAATTTCTAGGTGTATAATATATAAGTAGCATATATTATTACTGTATCATCGCAGCTATTCGGTATCGAAAATGACACATTTCGATAACCTGATTTGCCTCGCCAACAGCAAACAGGGGGTCTACTCCGAAGTAGTATCGGCCGAATGTTCGGCCGTTTCCTGCTACGAAGTTACTATTTGGTTCGGTCGGTCCCGATCCTACACTCCTACACTCTTTCGAATATTGACTATGGTCCCGACCCAACTGAGCCGATCCGAACTTTTTTCGCATTTTTCAATAATATTCGGTTCGGCCATGTGTCGGTCCGATCCGAACATTCGCACTTTGCACTTCGGAGTAGACCCCCTGGTGTCGGAAGAATAGCGTCAGTCGTCTATTTGATATAAACTGACAAAATTTTCGGGTTTTGGACTCGTGAACAGCGTTTAAAGAACTTCTACGATAACATTGATCAATGTTCAATACGATACAAAAGCGTATCGAGTGGTTGTGAATAGCTATGCAGGAGACAGTTTTCTTATGACTTCTTTGGCACCGTTAGCTGTCTACCTGGGAAGTTCATATCTTGTTCCGTTTAATATATTCCAAGTTCTCCTAAAATATATTTCCTTTAAGATAAGTTTCACAATGACTCCAAGATTAGCTTCACAATACAAGGTGTCAACAAAAACACTGGCGTAATTCAGGCGTCCGTTTTTGCATAGAATTTCGTCGAGTCCTTATCTGGGACGGTTTACGTCGAATGCGTCCCCGATAGGGAAGCACCTGTACTAGATTAGATAAGGCTTATCAATTGATGACATAGCCCAGTAACGTGCTGGCCGGTTGTAGTATAAACGTGTATTGTTTACTTAATGACCAGTTTGTGTACTCATGATCGAACACGAATTGTAATTTAACGGTCTTGTGCATGAATGGAGATTCTGTTGGGCCTGTATTTGCGATCGCCTTGTAGTCCTTCATAATGTCTCTAAAATTGAATCGACTTGTTCTATCTACTTCAATTCCTTTCATCGGATCCCTATTTTCTTCAAAAGGAACAGTATACGGAAGAACATATTTCCTCATGTTAAAGTGTTTCTTCATCATCAAAAGCAATTTCAGTTCAATTTAAGAAACCACTTTTCTTTACAGAATAAACGGAAAACTAATAAAGTTACCTGTTATGTTATAACTGACAGCTCTTCTAACGTTCTGGGAAACCTATCTGATCTTCGTTAGTACAAGATTACGATGTCACGTAACGTAAGGCAATTTAACGTGTTAGTCTGAGTTCACATGATTCATCGAGATGACCCACATCACGCGTCCGTACAGTTAGATATAAAATTACTTCATTTACTAACACGTATGTTGACGTGAAAATTGTTTTTGTAAACGTGACCATTTTTCTGAATGCAGTTACATGGTACACATGAGTTTACAGCTATCATAAAGGGAACGAAGGACGTTGTCGAAATTATAACATCTCTACATAATGCAACAGTAACAGTGTTGCATAATTAGAAACGCATTAAATCCCAAGTTGCTATTCGCGTCCAGGAAGCTCCAATAGCCGATATAATCCTATGAGCTAAATTCATATTAGCTCCAGAATGCACCACTAAAATAATCCAAGGAAGTTACGAACTATGTACATACTTCCAATAAATGATTGCATTGACAGAAATATTGAGACGGATATTCTGACGGAGAAATGGGATGAAGTATTATTTCAGTCCTTTCGGCTAGTCATTGTTTTGCTTTAGCTGATAATTTTATTAAACATCCGATAAACGTAACTGTTACTTTTTATAAGCATCAGGTTGTCCGGTGATAGTATTAGATTTTATGTTATTGGAAGCGAACTTTCAGTCATTTGTTGGGCACGTTTCCAAGTCGATCTCCAAAAACCTTACTCGCTTTACAAATTCAGGACCTCATCATCTCCAGCTGCGCCCCATAAGACCAATGAGACGTTATTCTAACTGAAATATAAAGTAATATCTCTGGATCTTATTGCTAGTCATAATCACAAACGGTCATGACCGTGGAAAGTGCCGTCAACATGCCATTACAGCGGTCTCGCTGCGTTAACAGGCTTAAATGACTGAGGGTAATGACATGGCAGATGCTTAGAATTTGTATGAATTGTATTCCGTGTGTAGATAAAGAGATAATAGTTTCAATAGTTACTTAAGCCTTTAAGGAACACATCCTCGGCCTGTATATTATTCTCGTTAATAATCTTGAGGATAACAGCCTCTCTAATGGCGTATATACTGGATACTCGTTTATCTGAAGTGCAATTCCAGCGCAATATCTTCAGACTACAGTTTGCTAACTTAATACTCGTTACAGCAGATAAGTAATGAAAGCTCTCACGGTCGGTGAGGTGAGGCGATGCCAGGTTATTGATCCGGGGATCATGCCGATACTGACGATACTTTATCACTGAATTAAAAATATCATTTTCATTCGCAGAAGCGAAAATTTAACTTAATTATCGCTTCATTAATCGTCTCTCTCGATTCTGCAGAATTAATACATATTTCCAATCAAAGTGAAAGGATTTATTCCACATTTTATATGGATGGCTGGATGGATTCCATTTTCTGGTGATCATTTTTAATGGGTCCAAAAGTATCAAAACTGCATTTGAAAATCCATTATTTTCATTTTTACATTATAGTGTTGATACTGATTACTAGTTTATAAACTCGGAAAAGATGAAATTTTGAAATCGATAAGCAGAAACCAGAAGGGAGGTGAAAATTTTACTCATGTGACCTGGCCTGGGAGTGAGGAGTGCAGTAAAACTTTATTTCGGTTATTAAGTCTTCCCTAACACGGTAAAATGAAAAAATGTCCGCCCTCCCAACATATTATGAGGGGCCAATGTTTTACCACAAGGCCAAGTTATCCAGATTGATTGGAGAATATGCGGACGAGGGAGAGAATAACTGCCAATTTTATCTAATGGAAAAAGCCCCAAAACCTCTTTCTAGCAGCATAAATTCTTCCAAACGAGCAAAGGAACTATAAATTACAACTGTAGTGCCTCATATGAAAAAATCGCGTTTAAAATACAGGCGTACAAATATTAGGTTTCCAATTGATTGATTCGACTCAGTGAGAAAGTAACGCATGGCTACGCTCTGAACAAATGTGGCATAATTCGCAATTATTCCTGGAAAGCCGGCTTCCGTAGTCGCCACCTGTTCAATGAATAACGGACTACAACGGTTTTTGCACAACTAGGCCTTGGCTTGTCGCTAATCGTCACGTTCGACAATCCACTGAAGTTTCTAATTGTTTGCGCTTCGGATCTAGGTGAATGATTACTGTTCTTTTTCTCAAGTAAAGACTGCACAATGGCTAATTGGTAGTTTTTGTTAATTATTCCATTTATGGGGTTAGGATCTTCTTTTGTTTTTGCAATGTAACCTTTTCTTGAGTTTAGGATTCTTTTTGAAGCTGTTTTCTCGTTGCAATTCTAGCTTTAAATTTTCTTTAAGTATAAGTTTCTTGTTAGAAAATCTAAGAGATTTCTCGTGAGTTTCATTGCAAGAAACTAATTAGTACTTAATGTTAGAAGTAATTGTAGCCGCTTTAACGTTAATCAGTTCTTGAATGCCGTGAAACAAGACATTAAAAGTATAATGAGTTGGTGCAATTTTAATACTTTACTGTATTTTGTGTTCATTCATAGTGCACTTCCTTGAGACAAAGTGAAACATAAATATAAAAACTTTTTTCATCAAAACATAACCTCAAACAAAACTTGTTTGAATGATTCACACACACTTCAATGCATTGCCAACATCAGAAAAAAATTGTTATCAAGTTTGATAAACTTAGTACTAAGAGTGTTTTCTCGGGAAATATGGTTCTATTTGTTCAAAATCAAGTTAAACTAGATTCTATAAACTATTAATTAAATTAAAACAAAGAATAAAGTTGTTATTTGAGAACTAACTTACCTGTTATAGTTGCCAACAGAACAGCTAAAGCAACCACACCTGTCGCTCTTGCACGTTTGGACCTCATCTTGTCTCTTTTCAACACGCTAAGGGTTTGCGTCCTCGTAAACAATAAAAAACAACAGAAATTTCAAACTCTTTAACGGATTGTCTTTTAGAACAATAAACAATTTCACTCGCGTTTCTATTCCACCTTTACGAACCGTATCTTTCAATCTAGATAATAAATCCACAAATTCCACAAGAAAAGTGAAATAAAATTAAGAAATTACATTCAGAAAAGTACTTTTTAGATGATCACTCAAGTCCATTGTGATGAGTATCTGAATCTGCTTAGAATTGTCCAAAGTTAAATTGTGAAACTTGTTTCGTGCGTTGAACTGGAGTGCGGAGCGCGAGAGGCGTACGTCCACTCTCGTCAAGCGCCAGGCAGTACTACCGGCTGCGACGGGGGCGACACACCATTGTGACGGGGTTGCGCGGAACTACGGAGCGTCGCTGGTCGCTCGTATTCGTATCGTGGACCGCGGTTGTGTTCACAGCGTGAGATAGAACATGCAAGGATCAAAACTAGTTGCTCATAGTTTATTAGGTTATTAACCAGGCAATGCAATGCAGCCCAGCATCAGTGGATTTTTATTACATTCATACTTGCATGCCAAGTTCATTTTCATTCATTCGTTTTTTATTTCTATTGCTGGAATATAAATTTCAGTTCATAAAAATGGCAATGGCTTTTACTCTTCTAACTTATTTGTAAATTGTATTGAAATCTAAACTGTTTTTCAACAATGGTCTATTTGAAATACGGTCCACTTGATTTGGTAATAAGCTGAGAGATTTCGATAGTGCAATCGTGACGATTTAATAGGCTCTCTAAACAGCTAACGGGCTTCATTAGCGATGGATGACGAAGAGTGGAATCATGGCTGATTCGACAAAAAATGTCTGAAAATAAAGCTAGGTAGCTGTGAAGAAGAATTGCACTGGCGACCTAGATTGAACCATTGAAAGATAAAAGAAGAATATAAAAAAATCTGTACTGACTATAACACACATAGGCATCGCCCAAAACTCCCGAAGGAACAAAAATTACCATTCCGAGAGCGTCTAATAAAAAAAAATGACAAAAAAAAATTAACGGAAAAAAAATCACAGTGGCGTCGATACATCGGCACCTGTGACTGATTACAAAGCGTGGCATGAATAATACATGTTCGCTGGTACTAATACCCGGTACCACGGTACCAGCCAGTCACGAATCACGAACCTTGAGACAACGATAGGTACCGCTGTTGTAATCCTGCGGTTTGATTATTCGAAAAATTATATTTCATTCGGCTGGTGAATAGGAATTGGCATTTTTGACGAAAATGACATAATGTGTTTTCATGGCATGCCCTTGAAAGAAAATATTATTAAAGTCTGGGAAACAAAAATATATTATGGTCTTTGTTGGTCTAAGTAAGCAGGTTATATATCTACATATATAGTCCTTTAGACCGTATATCGGCCTTGGCAGCCGATCTCATAGGAGACTAGCCTTCGGCGCGGAAAATATTATAGTGCACAAGTGTGTGCGCAGACACAGATGCACTCTCTCTTCCCTCACTCTCATTTCTCCGATAGGACGGCATGTAATCCGACGCGACCGAAGACAGATCAGGCGCAGGACCATCAGCTGCAACGACCACAAAAAAACAATGAAAACTCTTTTGACGTCAATAAAATAAATAAAGTCGTCAATTTCCTTCCATTTGCCATAAGAAGGTGAAAGACCCAACTTATTTCTCGACCTTTCCTTTATTTATAACTTGCACGTCCCTTGCAGTTCATACCGCAAGTTATTACAGCAACGTCAGACCAGATTAGAACGTGTGGAAGGTAAATAATGCAGAAACCAGCAATCCTGCGGTAGCCAAGCCGACCAACGTACCTACCATACCGCTTAGCCAACATATCCGAGCTTATGTTCTGAGATTTGTAAACTTGCCAGGATTCGGAACATACCTTGGTTACCTAGATAGTGTGTCCCAGATCTGACATTGCTTTTAGTGCACCTTGAGGTACCCATTTTTGAGGTTTGGTTTCATGAAGAAAGAACTGCGTTAATACAGAAGCAAATAGAGCTGTGGCCTATTGTTACATGTTTACAATTCGATATCAAGTATCGATATTCCCGTCATACTATTTTCCTACCACACCTATTTATATTCCAGTCTTACCAGCGCGGCGTACGGAAAGTTGTTCAAACTATTTTCATCATCGCTATCTAATACAATTCAAACAACACACGCACACGTTTACACCAAGCTCATGTTGGGTCATAAGACTAACATAAGCATATTCAGCTTATCATATTCCCACTGCTGGGACACAGGCCTCCTTCTGTGAGAGGGAGTGGGCCGTAATCGAGCCGTATCGTACGCGAGCCCAAAGCGGGTCGGTAGATGTAACATGTCTTCAAATTTTTGGTTCTAGGGCATGCCGATTTCTTCTCGATGTTTTCCTTCGCCGTCTTGTCTTAAGAGCAGCAGAGACTAGCCAGTCAACAATTAATTATGGAAACGGGATTGGATACAGTTTGTGCCTCCTCACTTTCCTAAATATCCACAAACCATATCCCATTTAAATGTTATTGGGCATTTTGCGTAAAAATCCTGTTACTTATATCTATTTCTATATTCATATTTTCCCAGCTAGTAGCTTCCACTCTGCTAAAAGGCGTTCACACAGTCATGCATTGATAATATTGAGCGAAGGCACAATGCTTCCAGATAACGGGACAGCAACACGCTATTTCACGCCTCACCGTAAGTTTTAAACAATATTTGTTTTGCGATGGTGCTAGTTGCGTGCAACAACGACTACCGTTGCGTTTGACGGGATATAATCGGCAGAACGTAAATATACTAACAGGTTAAAGGTGCTTAAGATTTGCCGACAGTGATGTTCTGTTGGGACCGTCGTCCAAGTCTTAAATTAGTCACTGTAGAATCCTTCGTCTTCTTAGCGTAGGTATCTATGGCAAAAAGTTCAAATGTCTCTGGCCCAAAATTAACTGCGCGAACTCCGCTCACTGACACAGTCGTCAAGTGCATAGGTGACGGGGCATGCGGCGCAGGGTGGAAGGTGAGCCATTATATCAATTACACTAGCTCACTACCACCTTGCACCTTCCATGCAGGCCCGCTTCACCTTCAACTGTTTCCCGCTATTTGTGATGACTGACAGTGACAGCTGACACTAGTGACAGCTACCTCAGTACTGAAGTACAGAGATAGTGTTTACATTTCTAATAAATACATAAAATAAAGTCGTCATCATTATTCAGCCGAAAGACGTCCAATGCTCGACATAGGCTTCCCCTAAGCATCGCCACATCGACAACTCGTAATTTAATTCTTCAATGATTATTTTATTTATGGTTAATTCCTACGTCAGCTATTTAAATAATTAATTTTCAAGAAAATTAAAAACTTTCCTCTACTACTCCCACTGTCTCAGCCCAGCCTTGTGTATCTTCGAAGTTTGATATTTAGTTTATTACAGTTAATTAGTTTCTAATTTGCCAGACTTCTCATTTGAATTACATAGTTTGCTTAGAAAGTTTTCAAGATTTTGTAAATTCCGAATAATCGCACACAATAGATTGTTTAGTAAGTATTTACTTCTAAATTGACAGCGCTTTTACATTTCACACAGTTCAACGTAATTCTTTTTAACGCACCATTAAATTTATTTGACAACGTAATCTATAATGAGGGTATTGTATCAAACGCTCGCGCAATTTCAGAGAAATCAGGTGAAAGTTACACAAAATGTCAAAATGCAATTATTATAAAAGAACAGGGCCATTGATAGCAATTATTATGGCATCACTCCACCTTTAGACAGGCGACTAATTTGCTAAAAAAATACCGAAATTAAACAATGGCGCCCATTCTCTTGTGCACAAACTAAACTTTTAAGTTCAGTGCATCTTTTTTCTTTCTATTTCAATAAGAAAAGGACAGAAGATAAATATTAACGAAGAAGATAAAGGTAAATTAGACGTTGATTAGGTGAATTGACGTATTTTTAGTAGCGATGTTTTTAATCACGTCGAAACTGTCTATGGAGTATATTAATTTGACAGGACTAAACTAATATACTTATATAATAAATATAATTATATTTTTTAATGATATAGAAAGAAAAGGTGCACTGAACTTAAATTTAGTTTAGTTTGTGAACAAGAATTGGCACCAATTGGCGCCGATTCCCTTGTTCACAAACTAAACTAAATTTAAGTTCAGTGCATCTTTTTCTTCCTATTTCATTACGAAAAGGACAGAAGATATTTGTTTAGTCCAGTCCTGTCAAATTAGTCAGCGCCTGACTTAAATTGACGTATTTTTAGTAGCCATGTTTTTAATTTCTAATTTGTCTATGGAGTATCTTAATTTGACAGGACTAAACTAATATTTATCTTCTGTCCTCTTTTTAATGAAATAGAAAGAAAAAGATACACTGAACTTAAATTTAGTTTAGTTTGTGAACAAGAATTGGCGCCAATGGCAATAAAACGCCACTAAAGAAAATTGCAATTTTCATATACGATTAGATGACCAATTTGCGATACCTAAGTATTAATTTGTGTAGGTATACGGCGGAACCATAACATAATCAATACCAAATTTTTAATCAATCGATTAATGTTGTGTATGCCCAATCACTAATTGCTGTACAAATTGAATTAATTTGCAGGTTTTGATACGCTATTTGTCTTTTATAAAATAAGCGATAGAACATTCCCTAACTTCCTTCGAATTTAGTATCGTAATAAACTTAATAAAACCAAGACATATGTGTAATATAAAAGTGTGTGAATAAATACGTCTTCTCCTTCTCAGCAACCCCTCTTATATAAGTATCATAGGAACTCCCTCATACTTGAACGGTCACGCTTGAGTTCACCTCGACAATTATTGCTTCAATAAATTGATACAGTAGTAATAATGAAATAATATACTTTCATATCAATCTATTACTTTATTAAACAAACTCAATTGTGTCAAGTTTTGTAGCGTCGCTTACTCATAGCTTGCATTACAATGAAGGCTTTATACAGGGTTAAATTAAATTAGTTAGCGAAACTCCGCAGAGGTAAGGCGTGGTGGAAAAATTGATGATTTTTATTGGGGTCAATGACCACTGGTGGTGTTGTTACTTGAGAGCAGTGATGGCCCAGTGTTAATGGCCGCGACTTACGAGTTGTTAGTCGTAGGTTCGAACCCAGACAAATGCTTTACTTTGTGTAGGTACATTATTTCATGACCACAGCTCTCAAAACGGTGAAGGAAAACATCGTGAGGAAACCAGCATGTCCTAGCTCCGCTAGCGCTTTCGCTAGCTAATTCAATTTGACCCTATTAGCCAAGCTGATAAGTGATAACCTAGGACGATAACCATTAGCTTTTTTATGTCGTTCTAAAAATGGCAAAGATTTCGCTAAAATCCGCTCTTCCAAGAACCTTGGTGAGAAATCGTTTAATGTTTTTATAACTTGGGATGCTTAGATACTTAGATTTTTCCATCAAGAAACCTATTACAGAAATCGGGCTTAATATTTTTTGTGTTCCAAAGATTTTACACGTAAGCTATTTAGGAGAAACACAGATTGTTTCCAATTTAAAACACTTTCGTTTCACTTTTTTATTTTACTATTTTTATCACTAGGTATTTATATCTCACTCATTTTATTCAGGAGTAAGTTTAATCATGGGCTCTCAACCTTCAGACTGAGAAACTTTTTCATTTAAAATACAATATATTTATACCAATACGTACTCGTAAAATATGAGCTAAACCCAAAATAACCACCAATGGAGCCCTGACACAGCTAGAAGGCCTCACCGCGTCACGGCAGACTCCGGAAAAGATGGCGGGACGAGCTGGACAAAACAAACGACCAGTGGTCCAGTTTAGCTCTGGATTGAAAGAGCTGGAAATCATCACGTATGCCCAGCTGTGGGATGATGCAGGCTAACAGTAACAGTAACTCGTAAAATACACTCTATTCGAAACCGTTCATTTCAGTCACCAAAATATAATTAAAGAGGACCTTCATTATTTCGGTACGGAACAAAAAAATGTAATTAAAACCGTCAAACACGCCAAACTCAATGATATCTGTTACTTCGTCAAGTTGGCACAATGTAGGTACTCGCATTTTCGATTTGCCCAAATGGTAATAGAGTAAAAAACGGGCCCCGGGTTATTCGGATAAATTAATTGAAAAGGGATCAGAGCTGACCCTTGTTTTGACTGCACAAATAGAATTAAAGTACGCCCCACGTACGGATACTGAGAGGTCGATTAACAGAACAAATAAATTTGATACCTATGACTGGGTATAACAAAAGGTTGGGCGCACCTCATCAGTCGATATTCGGAAAATGAGTGCGTTTGACTCAAATAAGCAAATATTTGAGAACACCTATCAAAAACTATGGCTTCGTTTCATTTTAAAGAAGAAGTCAGCTGCTAACAATGACTGTTGATGTGGACTCAAACTAACATGCCAGTGATGTTTTTTACGAATTCAGTATACCAGCAACAACTGTCCCAATACCTAGCTGCTCTAGATACAATAAGAATATTCTCTACGGTCCAGTCGTACTTGGCTCATCATCTGCCCAGCCTTTTCCCAACTTTGTTGACGTCGCCTTCCAGTCTATCCGGATGCAGCTGAATATCAGCATTTATGACTCTGTCTATTTTATCTCCACGACCCAGTTACTGGGTAATACGATACCCCTTGGTAAGATTGGTTGTCAGAGTTTCAGGCTTCTGACAATCCGTACCAACTGTCAAAGATCTACGAATGATAGCCGAGACCAACGGCTTACCGTGCTTTCCTAGTCACGGAGGGGTCTTGGTATCTAGACATGGTCACCCATCCACGGCAAGCGTAGCTTAAGTTGATCGGTCGACCTACACCCTAATTGCGTAACACACAATCAATCTTAATCTGAATCATTTTGAAGGATATTGCTAATCCATTGCTTCATATGTTCAAAAAATGTGTCATGTGTCTGCTCAACAACGTAAATAACGCAATGAATGTTGTTGAACTGACAGTTCAGTACAAATGAAACCGATTCCGATTGATCGTGTGTTACGCAATTAGGGTGCCGTGCGGCTGTTAGTACTTAGCCACAAGCCCGATCTTGTGCTTAGCCTTGCTCTTCTAAACCTTAATTTATTATAAGTACTAAACTAAAACTCTGGCCAGAGACAAACAGGCAACTTGATTTATACATAAATAGAATATTATCAAAATATTTACGAAAACGAAAAACAAATAATATTACTTGGAATTCGTATTCTTAATATGTATAAAATACCTAAAATTATTTTTGTAATTCGTGATAACCTTTGCCAATCCCAAACAGGGAGGCTGGCTAACTTTACACAAGTTTGCCTTGTGTAAAGTTGGTCAGTTACAAGATTAAAATCGTTAAATGATATTAAAAATAGTCATCCCTTTGTGTACGGGATTATCCATTTAAGTATTTCTTGGTATCGATAAATAGGTTATCTGCATTATACTGATCCATACAAAATTATAAACACAGTAAAAAGCTATCTGTTTTATTTAGTAACAGTTAGGTAGGTATATTCTATCTGAAATGCTTTTTGCTTTACTAATTAAGAAAAAATAGAACATATTTTGATTCTTGACTTTTTTTTAGCACCTCAGGTGTTTTGAAGCCCTACCTAAAAAAATTACATCCCTACTCACGCCACACAAATATTTACAACAAGATAAAGCAACATGTCCTAGCTAGCCAGTCTCCATGACAGCATACGACAGACACAGCGAGGGTAGCAAGACCCCACCAGCCCCCGAACCCGCCCGTCCCGACGGATTACTCACACTCCACCAACTTGAGCCGAACATCCCATCGTTAAGGTACATGAATATTATAACAAAATTCTAAATATACCAATATGGTGCGGTGATCATGCATGAAATTAAGGTATGATAGCATTCGGTGCACGGTGTGAACGTGATAAATGGTTGTGAAATTTGATCGAAATGCCCAACCTTGCGAAATGGGTCTCTAGGATGGGATTTAGGCAAGGATAGACAAGGATATACTGAGATTTTTGGGAGTAAATGTACAATACTCGGCGCAATGGAGCATCAAGAAAGTT
This sequence comes from Apamea crenata, assembly GCA_949629185.1. Taxonomy (NCBI): domain Eukaryota; kingdom Metazoa; phylum Arthropoda; class Insecta; order Lepidoptera; family Noctuidae; genus Apamea; species Apamea crenata. Next base: position 7,424,901 of record OX451366.1, on the reverse strand, counting down.
ACCTAAGCCATTGTAGGTTCTGCAGGAATTTATTTGGAAGCGCCCAAAACAGAAGGTGGAAAAAACTCAGTACCTTTTTTCTAAGCTAAGTATCGCTAAAGAAAATCGAAATGCATGAACAGCATACAGAATGATAGGTCCATAGATAAATATCATTGCATTCCTTTTTGCTTCCCTTCCTCAATTGCATATTTCATCCGTTTACAACATTTTCCCAGGTAGTCTTCAGATTAACTTAAGGTTTCAGTAATCGGTTCATATAGGTACCAATTACGCCCGCTTGAATTTTCCCGCTCGCCAATTACTACAACTGAGTTGCAATATGCTTTCTGTTCTATGTATTGGGACCACCCGCACTTGCCCACAAACACACTGTGGGGTTTCTACAGATTTTCACCGTATCCGCGGTTTAACCGCGTGAGGAGCTGAGTCCGAACAGCATGCACGCTATTTGGCGGCTAGCTATATAACATCATAACTTATTCCCCAAAGGGGAGGTGTCTCATATAATTAGGGGTGAGCCTATTACCATCAACGGAGCACATATTCGCGGTCCGGTCTGCAACTGAGAAATTATAAAACCTTTTGATACATTGCCCGACCTGCGGATCGAACTCAAGAGATCTATACCCTAAGCACGAAATCCATAATTTCGGGCGAAGTTACGGGCGATTCCTATTCCGCTTCACCTACGGACTTATGATTAGTTTGGGACCCGACCTAAGAATGAATAACTCCATGATTTGACAGCTGTCCCTACTCCCGATGTGTTATACTATCTCTGCTCCGAAAAAGGGTTCACTCCGAAATACTTATTTTGAACGAACTACTTTCGGATGGCCCCGTATCTTCGTTAATGTTGACTTCTCTAAGTCCAAAAACAGAGGGTCGCTCAAACGTCATGCTTGCGACTATTAGACCAACAAGTCATGCTGGCTTCATAATAGTGCTGATACAGACACAGGTAATAGACAAAAAACCTCAATAGTCGACCACAGTCCGAATTTATTGCTGTCATTATTTTTACACATCCGGTTGAAGACTTTTTTCATGTTTTAGTTGCTAAAACTTTTTGCGTCTCATGGGGGATTTACACTAGGTCGATTTTCGCCGTGCGGCTGGTCGCTTACCAAATCGTCTAACAAGCCGTATCGCCACCCCATTTACACAGGTCGATAAAAATCGCAGGTGACTAAGTAGTTAATTTTGCATCAAAGTGTTGAGCTCCATGCGGCGGGTGATCACCTGCGACTGAGCATTTTCACGGTCGATTTTAGTCATGCGACCTGTCGCCGTACGATAAAAGTCACCTGCGGCCTAGCCAAATTACCATGTAGACGACGCGGCAATAGTCACCTGTGTAAAACCCGCATAATAGACTTAAAACCTCAATAGTCCCGATTTATTGGCTGTCATTATTTTTACACTTCTGTGTCGAAGACTTTTTTATGTTTTAGGTGCTAAAACTTTTTGCGTGTTCCAGACCATTCTGCTGAATTAAGTGTCTGTGTGACATGTCATGAAATAAATGAAGAAAATACCGCTGGAACACTTTTTTGCGAACCCGAAAATTCCTTTATTTTATTGGATATTTTGTTTGTTTTCCAAGTAAACAACTCTGTATCAAACTTGTAGATAGTTTTTTGTAACGGGCCTTCCAGTTAATGGCGGATGGCTTCCCTGCTTTACTGAACAACGGGATAACTGCATTGTTTTATATGCTGGACAGTACAGACAGCTAAGGCCCTTTGTGCACACACGTTTTTCCATGAAAAACCACGGTTTATTCGCCGTGTGTAGGCTTGGTCGTCGGTGTTGTATGAATAACTATGGAAGCTTGTTGACGGCCATGTTTTTTCTACAACGCGATTTATATGCCGTACCGTCAAGAAACCGTGCCGTGTAAAAAGGGCCTAACTAACCATCTTAATGTTCAAAGTCTTAATTTAATTGTGAAGAAAATTTTCAATAAGATAATTAAGTGTAAATGACTCATATTTTACTTGACGTAAGTAATTCGGATCCCACGAGCTCAACACCTTCTGCAGAAGCTATTCTATTATTAAAACATACACTCAATTAATTCAACAATTTGTCTAAGAAAAATATAATAACAGGCTTCGGCTTCCACCACTTCGAGTTATCTGTTGAATGCTGAGTCACAAAGGTCGTTGAACTGAGTACAAAGAATAACAAACGTCTCGCGGGGGAGGCTGGCTATAAATCAAGTGACGTCATAAATAGGGAGAAACTCTCGTTGTCGGTAAGTGTCGCATTTTCCGACTCATAACGTAGGCCTAATGCAGTCCCGCGAATGTTACTATGTAAGGGTTTCTTCGATTGTCGGGGAGTTGCTTATGGGTTCATGACTGTGCGAATGTGTGAGCCGTCTTTTGTTTTAAAGACATTTTTTGAAAATAGAAGTGTTTTAACGGACTTTTGTGTGGCTATTGGTGCTGGTTGGAAAATTATTGAACCTTTTTGCTGAAAAGCACCACCAAAGAAATAAATTATAACAATGATGACATTGAATTTAAAAAAAAAAACCTTTGATAAAAGAAAGACAACCGACTTACAAAAAAAAAACCCTACAAAGTAAAAAATATTTAACTTTAATTAGGGAGAAAGAGAAAATATACAAAACCAAACGCACCGACTTCCGAAATTAAAGATTTTAAAAAAAATACCCGCTGAATGCATAACGCTTTTTTAAGGTTAGTTAAAAATAAATGAGACGTTCGTTTACGTGGAAAAAACACGCACGGTGGCATTGTTTTAGACGGGTTTTATAGAATGATAATTTGAACTCAACTGTCGCCAACGTCCATACTACGTTGAATACACCGGTTCTCGTCCGATCACCGAAGTTAAGCAACATCGGGCGCGGTCAGTACTTGGATGGGTGACCGCCTGGGAACACCGCGTGACGTTGGCTTTTTGTCATTTCATTTTCGAAAACATCGTAATCATGTTTTTTCTTTTACTTTTGTATTAAAATAACTCATTCGGTTATTTTAATTGCATTGACATTTCATTTTATTCTAACTAACTTATACACACAGCTAAAATATTGTAAAAAAAAAGAATGACCAAAAGTCGTACCAAAAAGTCTCATGCATCAAAATATTATTGAAGTTATACTTCTTTAGGCGCGTTATGAAAAAATGATGAGAGTGAAATTTTAAGATGCGCGCATATCACCGTCACACAGAATTCACAGGTTGAAGCTGTCCGCAAAACCGCTCATTATTTTTAAAGCTATACGTCACTTTTTTCAGCATAAGCCTGTACCTATTTTGAGTATTTTTTATAGCAACCTGTTTGTTCTTATCGATTAAAAAAAAGGCAATGGACATTTCACTATGAAAATTGGATGCCATACAATTATGGTTTTTTATTATGCTTTTAATTTATTTAAAAGGCCCGTGTCTTGTTACCAATATTATTCGGCCTAAACAACGAACTTTATTGTAACCTACTTTGTAATTAATTATTTGCATGCAATTAAAAATTGTTTTTTAAAAGTATAACTTCTGACGCGCGTACATGAGTAGGTACACGCACCCATTTTTTTGTAATTATTTTCATATTTTTTTTACGACGTTACGCGTCGGGGATTTGATTTTTGAACAGGGAATATAATTTAAAGTAAAAAAAATGTTGATATTGTTTTATTCCCTTTGCATGACGTTCCGTTTTAAAAGGTACGGGATTCATACATCCATGAGTATTATTCTTTCGCGAATGTTATTTTATTTACAACACAACAAGACCCGCACCCTAATTGCGTAACACACAATCAATCTCAATCTGAATCATTTTGAAGGAGATTGCTAATCCATTGCTTCATATGTTCAAAAAATGTGTCATGTCTTGTGTCTGTTCAACAGTGTAAATAACGCAATGAATATTGTTGAACTGTCAAAATGAAACCGATTCCGATTGATCGTGTGTTACGCAATTAGGGTGCAGGTTTTATTAAATTCTCGTCAATATTATTTTGAAAATACATCCACAACAACATTGTATAGAAAATAGATCTGTATAGATGACAAACCGGGTTACCAAAACAAACACTAGAGCTTACTGATATTATAAAGGGGACATAAAAATATATGAGCCCTTAAAATCAGACTGCTTGCATCGCTTCAGTGTCGAAACGTGGACACCATACAAGAGCTAAACTAACTTTCACATAACATAGCATACATTGTTACATCATTATATTGTTGTATTGGGTCTCATCTCATCATCTGCCTAGCCTTTTCCCACTATGTTAGGGTCGGCTTCCAGTCTAACCGGATGCAGCTGAATACCAGTATTCTACATAGAGCGACTGCCTATCTGACCTCCACAACCCAGTTACATACTGGGTAATACGTTAAGACTGGTGGTCAGACTTTAGGGCTTCTGACTACCAGTAACGACTGTCAAAGATCCAAGAATGACAGCCGGGACCAACGGCTTAACGCGCTTTCCGAGGCACAGAGGGGTACGTTAAGATGGTCACCCGTCCATAGACCAACCGCGGCAAGCGTAGCTTATCCTGATCGAGGAGATAGAAATTAGAATCAATAGAAAAAACATAGCAAACATTTTCTCGAAAACTTTATACATACTCGTATGTATTATGTAACATTACCATTTCAAACACAATCATTCTTAGTAGTAATTTTTGGCTATTTTCGGATTCCTTTAATAAGCGGCCAGCGTTCAACCGTCATACGTAATTAATCTACAATTATATACTTATTGTTTCAAAATTACATAGCACAAGCTTTTAGTCTAAAGAAATAGGTATACACGGTACGAGCTATTTTTCAGATTAAGTATAATTTGTGGTTAATGGATATAAATTAGTCATATAAGTTAGAGACCTGTAAAAGCGTAGTATTTTCTCGGCCATAACGCGATTTATGTACTTTTTTATTAAAACCTATATTTTCAGTTGTACAGGTACCTACATACCTCAGGCTTATTTATATACTGGGTTGGGAAATATAAAGATGAAAAATAATATGTATATTGTACTTAAGTACCTATAAAAAGTTTTCTTCGCACAGTTTTTCTTTTTCTACACACGTAGCTTCAAAGTAAGCAAAGGTATACTCATTAAGCCAAATAAACCTCAAAGAGTTTCTTTTGTAACACACAAATTGTAACTATTTTCTTACTTCTCGGAAATGGCAAAACAAAACATTAGTTTTGTTTGGTCAACGTGTTATCTATTTATACTCTCTAATAATAAAGCTGAAAAGTATTTTTGTTAGTTTGTTTCAACGCGCTAATCTCTGGAACTACCATTCGGAATAGAAAAAATAATGTCACGCTATGGCCCTCAGAAACCGAAAAAAAAAACAGTTAAAAAGAATGCTAACCGAAATTGTAGGACCAAGTGCGGAAACCAAACCTGTAACATAGAACATGCTAAGCGAAAACAAAGTAACAGCGCGGGCAGACGATGCGATGCGACGGAGTGGGTCGGGGGAACATGAAATTTGACGCGGACGAAGTCGCGCGCAGAAGCTAGTGTCCTAATAAAAATATTCTATGGTTTGGTAATGATAAAATTAATTAATATTTTCCAAGGAATCATAAATAAGGCAAAAAGCCAACGTCACGCGGTGTTCCCAGGCGGTCACCCATCCAAGTACTGACCGCGCCCGATGTTGCTTAACTTCGGTGATCGGACGAGAACCGGTGTATTCAACGTAGTATGGACGTTGGCGAAAGAGGCACCGAAAGTTGAATTCGGTACAATCCATAAAGAGTGATGTTATAGGTACATACATACTAGTCAAAAACATTTTTTATTTTGTTGAAAGAAAGATTTTATCTTTATACGTCTTTATTATGTGTCTGATATTCTAGGTACCTGCGTAACAGAAAGTAAACTACCCTTGTCTCGTGTCATACTATGCTAGCTAACATTACAAACCTCTTTTCTTCACCATTTAGGTACTAGAAACAGCTCCAGAACAATTCCTTTCACGCCCAAGTCACTTAAATTAAAACAGAGGCGAAAAAAATGCGAGTGGAAAAGACAACGTACAAAATAACGAAATTCCGGAGCGCCATGTGAAAACAACAGTTTCAAATTCTGTAAGCTGTGTTTGGTTGCTATTTCCAATTCGTACGGCATTTCGCAGTCCATTATTCACATTTCATTTGGTAGTGACATGTGGAGCGGTCGTATGCTGCGACGGGCGATGCCAAGCGCGGACGTCACTCACATAACTGCTGAATACCATTTTATTTTGCTTAGCTTCTATGTTTCATTAGGTACCTACTTACTCTGTTGCAGGGTTCACCGATATATTATATCAGTAGATATATGTCATGATATCAATCGATACTTATGTGGATATATTTCAATTGATATTTATGTACTGTCAAAACTAGAAAGGACATCATTCAAGTGTCGATCATTTTATAAATACCCAAAAATGTAAGTGCCAATGAGTGAGCATTTTATAATTGCACTGGCAAGTAAAAAATGCGCAAAATGTTATTCCCCGTAAGAAAATAGTCCTCTTTTTCTGGCCGGTCTCTTTAATTTTTGGGTACGAAATGAATGACCTTGGCAGGGCCAACATGGCCAGAGATCGCACAAGAAAGGGAGGTTTGGAAGGATAAAGGGGAGGCCTTTGCCCAGCTGTGGGACACAATGTAGGATAACAAAAAAAAAAAGAAATGAATGGTGCCCTTTTGGAGATTCAAAACCTAGCAACAGTTGACAAAAAACAACAATTTGGATTACCTTTCCCAAATGGCAAACTAATCATACGTTTCGGGCATTCACTAAATACGTACAGTTAATTTTTTAATATTTAAGTAGTTGATAGTAGTTTACGTTGATATAACCTCTAGGCCCTTTTAATTGATATTTTTTTAAGTTTATGGGAATCCCCATAGGTTTAACCACTTACAGAATGAAAACCGTATTTTTTTTATACACGATTATATCGGATTTTTTTTTTAATAATGATATAAATATCGGATTTTTACAAATCCTGCTCTGTTGGTAGGTAGTTGTATAGATGGTGCCACAATGCTTGCCCTCCATGCAGTTGTCTGAATCGGAGCTGGTACAATCCACCGCACATCACCGCAATAACGCGTGCACTACGAAAATCGCCCTTACTGCTACGACATGAAGGCGCTGTTGTTGTCAAATGGTAACCATTAATTTGAAGACATGTGACATCTGCCAACCCGTACGGGGCCCGCGTGGTGTATTACGGCCCACTCCCTCTCACGGAGAGGAGGCCTGTGTCCCAGCAGTTAAAAAATCTTTTTCTCTTTAAAAAAGCTTTAAAAAATCAAAGGAGTAAAGTCCCGCCGGTTGATATTCATCTAGAATTCTAGAGAATCCGCTTTGACTACCAGTCCCATAACATTATACTAAGACAATATAAATATAAAAAATGTATTACTTGAAAAAATGGTAACAGTTAATCTCCTCGGTAGGTACCTAATTAGCATCACCTTTGTTCCTATTTTTTCTGTTCTTTTCTTCATGTATATTTATATAATGTGTGTACATAAATGGTTAATTCTTTTATTTTTTATTACCTATTATTTTATTTTTTTAAGACCTTGCCCCACATTAGGAATTACCCCTGTATCGTGGGTGCGTTTACAAACATTTAAACTCACATACACAAGCAGCCAGACCCGGAACAACTACCTGTAGGCAAATATTTGTTCCGGAATCGAGCCCACGACACGCAGCGCAGCAGTCGATCGCTCAGCCACTGCGCCAACCGTGTCGTCAAATAAATACCTACAGTCAGGGAATTTTATAAATTAAAAAATTATAAATAAGTAAATAGACAACTTACCTCAATTTGCCGGGTAATAACTATTAAATACAACTGTCAAAGAATGGAAGTTCTATTTTGAATATACGGACAATTTCAGAAGGCCAATTCTCGTAATTTAAAACGGTCAAAATCTAGTCGCAGTCTCATCTCGGCGACCAACAAATGTCAAAAACTTGTCAAAATGTAGGTAATTCGATAATTTTTAGACAAATTGAGACTGAGATCAGACTGTGAACGTTCTTAAAATTACGAGAATTGCCCCTCTGCTGTTAGTCAATTTACTTAAAAAATTAATTTCCCTAACTTTACCTAGACATTACAGTCTGATAACTAATTATCTCAAGCAATTACTCCAATCGATTACCTCTCTCGCCCAAGACGGAGATAGCGCGAACCTATCGAAAATTGCTCTGATATAGCCTATTAACAATTTACAAGCTCAAGTAGCTGCGTTATCCGATTAGTGCTAATACATAGCTCGGCAGCGCACCGGATATCTGATGCAGGCAGCTGATCGATAATGAATGCTAAGTGAAGCCGTAAAATAGCAGATGATTGTAATTACTGGGTAGTATTTATATTAAACTCAGTTTCATGCCCATTGAGAGAAATAGCTAAATGATGCGTGAAAACCGCCACTTTAAAGGCAAATAAAGGCCTAAAATACAAGAACGAGAGAAGAAACAAGAGGAAAACTTGACCAGATAATGATTATGACCGGACCGAAATACAAAATGCCAATCAATAATGAGCTTATCATCATCACCATCATTTCTGCCGAAAGACCTCCACTGCTAGACATAAGCCTCCCTCAAGGACGGAGGGGTCTTGGTATGTGAAAATGGTCACCCATCCACGGACTAACCGCGGCAAGCGTAGCTTAACCTGATCGATCGACCCGTGCGGCTGTTATTACTTAGCCACAAGCAGGCAGATGATGATGAAGCACCTCCACTTGGGTAGCGGGATAAAAAAAAAAAGGAAAAAAAAAAAAGCACCTCCACTTCGACCGGTTTTGTGCTTCTCGCTTGTGGCATGACAAGATCGTCGGTCCACCTTGTACGACGCCTTCCAACGCTACGTCTTCTGGTACGCGGTCGCCACTCCAGAACTTTTCGGCCCCACGGGTTTCCGGTTTCGGGAATGAGCTTATGGCATCATCGAAATCATTACAATGATAAAGATCCGAAGCAGTTAAGCAATCATGAAGTGACAAGAAAACATCACTGGCCATTTGAAAGGCACAAGTGGGGCAAGTGTTTTTCGGTAACCTCAACACCATTTTAGTCACTTCCTTGAAAAATCGACGCGGCGATTTCAGTAAACTAAACCCATTTTTTTCTAACTTATTAAATAAATTACGAGTATTAATTAGCTCATTCATCATGCAATGCACATGGTACGCATCTTGTGCAGTCGCGATAAGTCTAGACGAGTTCAGATAGGAACCGACCAAGACACGGCGACTAAAAGTCTAGACAAAGTCACTCAAGCGTTTAGCTGTGTTTAAGCTCATACTAAATAGCTAGCTAGCCCGTGGTGCCCATGCTAAGTGCCTAACTTTACATTATTTAAACGGGGTCAAGTGAATATTTAAAGAAGTCTAAAACCGCTTAAAAGCTTGCCATACTTAGCTACCTTACCTACCTACATGTAAAAAGTTCCATGTCTACTTTCACGATTCGTTGTCGCCATTTTTTTTTTTAACGTTTCCCCACGTTAGGGATTACTCCTGTATCGTGGGTGCATTTACAAACATTTAAACACACATGCACAAACAGCCAGACCCGGAACAACTACTTGTAGGCAATACAAATATTTGTTCCGTGCGGGAATCGACCCCGCGACACGCAGCGCACCAGTGTTCGCTCAGCCACTGCGCCAACCGTGTCGACGAACGACGAATTTGGTCAATCTATCACAAAAGCTAACGATTTGAATCACAACATTTCCTAAAAATCACTTAATTTGTTAGCTTTAGGTAGGCATTTGTAAAATACAAAAAGTTTTAAGCTTTAACCAGCGACTAAGTTGATTGATTTATTTGATTAAAATACTTCGAAAAGCTGAGTTGATTGATGTATTCATTTCATGTTTAATTATTTTATTGAACAAACACACAAGACAGGCCAGTTAAAACGTCGACTACTAGACTACATTGAGAAATAAAACAATAGTTTGAAATTATTTTTCTTAGAAAAACGGGTACTCGGCCCACGCCTGTATACAACGTCAGATAAATCAGCAAATTGATTGATTTTGCGGCTTTTCCTGTAGGCAGCGGAACGAGAAGACTCGCCACGGGCTCTCGACGTTTAATCAACACGAGATTCTGCGGATTCACGCTTTAACGAATCGATAATATCATTATTTTGTAAGGATTACTGATTTACTCTTAAGATAAGTACTATTGTTTTTGTCTGTTGCTATAATAACTTATCTAGAGTATTATAAACAATGGTTTAGGTCACAGATTAGTTACTTACCTCACAAGTCTAGTGATCGCTACTTGAGTTGAGTTGCATACTTGACTAGATAATTATGTTTATGTTAACCTCTGTTAGACAATAGGTAGCTACTGAAGCGTTCGCTAGCGGATACCCGTCTACGACACTTAAGTCGAAATAGGTACCTTAAATAAAAAGTGTTTCAAAACGAAGTTATATTAGCGACATTACTTAACATTGTTGCTACCAAAGTACTAACTACAGCTCCATTCCTGGACTTTAGAACATAGAAACTAAGCTAGAGTTTGAGCACGCAACAAAGTTCCGTTTTATTCGCCTAAACACATTTAACAGCAAAAGTTTCGCTAATACGTGTTGCTATCATAAAATCTACAGGCGTTTGTTTCGTATTGCTACGTGCACCGTGCGGTACACAGTTGCAATCTGCGGTGAAGCAGAAACAATTAAAACCTAACTTAGTTACGTGCAAAAGTACCCGGTGGAACTGGAACGAAAAAGAATAATAGGAATTCTGACGAAGTTAAAGCCGGTAGATACTTAAGTAGATAGTGGAGTTACCTGTAAAGTTTCAGGTCTTATACAATACGGTAGAATAGTTTTATTTTAGTACGAAGATCTAAAGTCGGAGATATACCTATGTCCTACGCCACGGCACTATTACATTGTTTTTTGCTGTAAATTAAATCTCGAACTAAACATATCGAATTCCAATAGACCGAACAGCGCGGAACATAGTTACTTATCTCATTATATTTAGCCTGCTTTATGGTACCAATAACCACAGAATAAGTTTCCTTACACGTGCCTATAAAACTGATTACCGTTCTACTTTCCCCGTCTCGACTAAGCCTTTCGGCTCACACCACGTTATTACAAAATAACTTTTCTTCCACATGTATCCAAAGACGTCAACCTTGGTAAATCACTAACTCTACCCCAAAACAATCAAATAAAAAAGTTAATCAATAAGCAACTCGCAATCCTAGAAATTGGGTAACAACCCCAGTTTTCGGCGTGAAATATATTTAGCGTAACACTGTTTTGTCACGCGATACCTACGAATTGTGACCTACCACAAAGGTTGATCGATGGACATTCAGGTCATTGCCACCGGAATATGGAGCAGCTACCTGGCCGGACTAACGTAATTCCTTTTGACCGATTGATCGGACTGGCCTACTAGACGTGTGGACGGAAAAATGAAACGATGGAATTCTGAGTGAGATATTGGTTGTGTAATGTTATATGACAGGAGGGATAAATATTCATAGCCCTGCGACCCTACCCTAGAGTTTTTTTGGTAGGTAACCTTCAATAGGTCATGGCTGACACAGTGCTATAGATTTTGATCCTGGTATAGGAGTTGATTGTAAAAGAGGTCGTCCAGGGAAGTATGCTTTCACTGTATCATCATCCCCATGATATTTCTGCTACCAGCTTTGTTTGATATGTAGCTGCAGCTGTCCATGCCTACCTACTAGGAATAAATCTTTACCATGCACGCAATGGACCATCTGTCAGTACCGTTACTTACATACTCTAATAAAATGGTATTCCCATTAACATGCATTAAGTATAGCCCTACCCCATAAAAAATTACGCGTATGTCAAGGTTAATGTTTTGACTTGAAGCACCAATTTTGTTTTTAGTATTGATACCGTATAACAATACAGTATTCAATGGAAAAATCAAAGAAATTCAAAACTCAACCTCATTAAAAACGCTTCAAACGCGACAATTTTCGGCCTATTTGCTAATTTAACTGTTTATGTACACACATAGGTTTGTACCTATGTGTGTACATAAACTGTTAAATTAGCAGACGACAAAACGACAAGAAATGAAACTATATATCTAATTAGGTACATGGGAATGTAATTAGATATATGAAGTTTAATTTCTTGATTATATTTGATTTAATTTTGTATGCAAATGGGAAGTCTGCATACAAAATTAAATCAAATATTATTTCCGATAAGTAGTTTAGTTACTATCTACAGCTAATCGGTTGATTGGCAAAGCCCATAGTCAGCCCTCACTACTATTAAGTTTCTTTAAAAAAGACACTTTTTTAATTTCGATGTTAGGATTTTTTTTGTACATACTTAGTTCCTAAATACTCTTATGCATTAGTATTGCCTGTGTTTTCATTTATTGTTGTCGCAACATTGTTTAAAATGACAAAAAGAAAGTAAGTACGTATCTCAGTAAGTACTTTGAAACTCCAAACAATCCATCATACATTTATATCTGCATGGCGGCCAGGAGAAATGGACTGAGTTAGTTCAATACTGCACACATGAACGCACCGATGGCTGCGTCTAGCTTTGTAATTAAATACGCCGCCCACCCCTCTGCCGGTGCCATTTGTATAAACGTCGATATACACTTGCAAGTAATCTGATTATGGACGACGGGGATTTTAAACGGCAGCCTATTAATATTGGCATAATCATGATGATGCTGGTATTAATAAACTAGCCAATGGTTTGGAACGAATTAAAAATGAAATTGTGTTACTATGATTTTTACATTGCTATATCTACTTCTATTTTTATTTATAATTTTAGTTTAGTGTGAGACTAAGTAAGAATTTAGTTGGAATAAGTCGCGGGGTACAAATCTTATTGGTTCTCGAATATGTTGGAAGCCTTGTGATGTGCGTTCCATGTAGATACTTCCGATCGTTTGATCATTGATAATTGTTTGTTTGTTTTGTTTTGAAATTCATTCAGTACCTACATTTATTTGTTACATTAATGCCTTGAACAGAAAAGTACATCCCATCACTAAAAAAATATTTTACGTAGGTGCCGTTCGGGAACTGCAAACAATACTGATAAACTGTTCCACCGACCCGAACGTTACAAAATTTTGTTTCAGTGCGGTTAGTGGAAGTGCTCAGGTGCGGTTCGGGCTAGTGCTGTCGAAATCAGTGCTCTGAGTGGAATTTATTTACATAACTTTCACAATATTTAACACAACTAAATCTAAGTACTAAATTAATCTTAACTATCTTTACAAATAAAAAAAATCAAAATGACACTTGTCTTAGGCGTGAAATTGAATTAAAATTTCCATCTTCAGCTAAAGATTCAAGTATAGTTAGAATTGAATGCTTCTAAAGCAAAATCACTAGGTCTTCGTTACTGAAAAATACAATGAGAACCACTACAGGGAAATGTAGCCTATTTAGTTTTCACACCCAGTTGCTCTAAAAACTCCTTGGCATAGATATAAGTATATTTATTATTCTCTCTGCAACATAAAGTAAATTCCCAAGTTAACCACCTAAAATTGCCACAAAAGCAAATGAAAAACTTAAACAAAAATATAATTTTAAAAGAATGCCTTCATAAGTTCGCACAACACATATCTACCTATATATACAGGCTGTCCATATATTCGCAGCCGCTTCGCTGTTCTTTCTCATGCATACAAATCCCGACAATGCAATGTCATTTCATTCCGGTGGCTCCCTGCTGTCATTCACATGTCATGCTGGATGACAGGCGGCGACGGCTGGCACGTGGGTTGTTTCATATCAGCTTTATTTTATTTATTAAAAAAAATATTATTACGTAGCCGTTACGTTATCTTTATAATGTTATTTGATAGTAGATAATTTCAAATTTGTAGAAGTGTTTGTTGTTTAGAAATAAAATGATATGTATTAAATTACATGAGTCGTATAATAATACAAAAATATATTGAAATTATACACTAATATGCTAACTAAACAGCACAAAATACTTGTGTGATAATTGCGTCGAATATCAACATTAAACAGAATACCAGTAACATTATTCAAGCATGGAAACGTAATTAAGTGCGCATATTATAATGTGACTTAATACATTCCCTAATCGAGCACGCTACTACAACCAACCCATCTGCATAACACGGATGAATTAAACATAAGTCTATCAATTCAATTAATCCCTTAGTATCTGTGAACTGGCGTTTGTTAGTATACCATCTTAATATCGTAAAGCCCTCTGGTTTTTGTTTTTGGCTCGTAATCATTTCCTGGTATGTACCTAAGTATCATTTTAAATTCATCAATATTACATTTACTGCAGTAAAAAATAACATCTTAGAACCCTTTGAAAATCAAAATACATTATTTTGCATGTAGCCCAGCAAAAAAAAAACTATAAAAGAATTACTTAGCAAATTAAAACACTTTAATTTGCTCCACAATTTAACAATACCATCCCCTAATCATTAGCAACAATAGTAGTTAAGTCGAATGCTAAACACGTGTCAAACGCTGTGACATCGACTTTAACATATAAACGAGAGTTGCAATGAAATAACCGTTTGATATCCAATCACAATAGGGGGACAGGAACGACCGTGTGCATCACCGTGACGAATGTACGCACCCTGTATACGTCACAGTGGGGCGACGTACTCAATGACGTAAAAAAATGGAATTATCGTATTAAGCCCATCGAGTAACTGTACCATGAAATATAGGAATATTGTTAAATCCTTGTCAGTCCCGGTCTGATTGGCTCTCCCGATTTGGGCGACTCTAACGGGATTAGAGATGCCCGTTGTAGTGTCAATTTCGTTTTTATCCGCGGCTACTACTGTGTTGCATGCTGCAACACTATTTTTGTTTAGTTTTAGATTTGTCGTGATTGGTTTATTTCTTTGGGAAGCACTCAGACAGTCAAAATAAGGGAAGTGAAAATGCTGTTCTTTTACAAAAACAGTTCCTGGTTGCATGTTTTTACTCTTAAGAATTTATTCTGAGAGAGAGAGATGCGAATTCGAACGAAGAGATTTTATCGAATGGATTCTTGGTTTCTACTTTTAGTATTCCATCCTTTGTGAGTAATTAGTAAATAGACTGCGAATGCGGTGTTTTTTTATACAGATGCATTGGAAATAATTCTCGGCTTTCCGCACGGCATAAGCGCCTTCTATACTGTTATTTTAATTTTCCTACCATGCCTTAAGCACCTTGTCTAATGTTAGATAAATAGAATATACTTTAACTATATTATATGCATGCAAGCATCATGATACTGGTTACAAATTGCTCTGACCCGACCCCAACATTAATAAAAGGGTGACATATACAGAAAATAATTACACCCCACAACACATCTGTCTACCACCTGCCCTACTTTCTATTTCCCCACCAAAAGATAAAAGACAAGATACAGACCGTCTATGAACATACAAATAACCTGTGAACCACACTAGCTAAGCAATCATACGATACGATCATTGTCCCCACGATGCGTTTAATATAAGTTTGGCAAGCCAGTCCGAAGGCGAGCTTGAATATTCATGAGGCAAGCCAACTTGTACGCTTCAAACTCGATCTTTGACAAATCAGTTTACAGCTGAGATTACGGCTAAATAAACATGCAAATAGATAACGATATTTGGAGTTAAGTTGTTGACGTAATAGGGGTGAAATTGTGTTGCGTTATATTTAGAGCAAATGTGATATGAAATATCAAAGTCAAAAACAGTAACTTCCTTTGGAAACCTAATATCAAATGTAACATTGGACCAATACAATAAATCTTGACAGTTCTTTGAGAATAGTTATTGAAACGTCTGAGAAATAGTCCAACTATCTATGTACGTATCCGTATGATAAACAGAATGCGTATCATGATTTACCCAGAACCCAATGTTTACAAATGAAAGCCTCCTGTATACATGAAGTAGTGATAAGAATTGCAGATTATGTATCTGTCGCAGTAAGATAGTTGAAGCCGTGATATAGTTATATACCTAGAGATACAGTTATGTACCGTAATATAATTATTTGAAAGCGGTTCATAGGCGTCTAAGAAAATAGTACTTTTTTATTCTGGGTTTTACTTTGGTATAAAATGTTCGACACTTGAATGATATCGTGTCTCTATTTTAATATAGTCAAAACAGATAAATGACAGTCAGATTTTATTCTAAAAGCATTGAACATTATGAATAGGTGCTTTGTGCGGACCATGGTACCTAAATAGAGCATTATACATTCTGAGTTCGGCCATCGAGTCGAATCGCCTATGTTACTCGTAAAGTAAGTGATATGGGAGAATTCGTTACACTGGCCTGATAAACAGTGGCAGTAGTTGACATTTTTCCATTACAGCTGTGATGCCACATTACGATTTAAAATAAAAAAAAAACATAATCGGGTACGCCTAAGGGATTACTTGATTATTTATTTATTTACAGGAGAACCAACAGCTATAACAATTGTATATGAGATATAAAGCCAATTACAGGTTCTCACGGGTAAACACAGAAAATGTAGTAGAAATCTTAGGATCACTAACAAGCACGATGCTACGCACTTTTAAAAAGTCAGCGTTCAGCCGAGTGCGGGCAGAATAGGTTTTGGTGGTAAATGGGTCAAATGAGAACTCTTTGCAAAGAATATTAAAGTCCTAACTCACTCGCACCATGTATGATAAGTAAACATTATAGCAGTTCAAACATTTGGATCACTAGAATTTCAAAGCTGAAGTGGAAACATGCCAACTAACTTTTGGAGGCCACTGTTGATCATAATTTAGAAGCACATATTAATATTGATAAACGGTCTAATTTAACCTGAGTCGGCTACGTGCCTGTGCTAGGTAGATTTTCAGGCTGCCCACTCCTTGATTTAGAGCTTCATTCGGTTGCAGTAATATCCTTTAATAATTCAGGTACCTCCTACCTAAAAGCTACCTTTAATGGAAACGTCAACAGCATTACCAGAACATTACGATTGTCAATCATCCAATAAGTAACTGACACGCGAACATACATCAATCAAAGTATGAAACACGCTCTACCTCTTTCCACTGAGATGGAATATGTATTTTCTACAAATATTTTTAGATCATGAGATAGGTAAGTAACTCGTGGAAAAAGTCACCTGACATGCGCTATCGCCAAAATCTATATCTGACCACCGTAAGGACTATTCCTGCTTGCAGCGCATATTATTAGTCGACCTAAAAATTATCCTCTTTTGTTTTACTCGGCCACAGCTGTGGTCATCATGTGCTCGGGATTTGGTTTTCAAAATGGTCAGATATAGGTTTGAACGATAGTATCTATATGTAAAAGGTATAAATATAGTTATGTGACACTATGGGAAAAAAAATATTCATTGAAAGATTCGTTGTTGAAAAAAAGGACTTCAAATTTCAATCGATTAATTCACTACAGCCCTTTCACAGTTATATTACCTCTAACAGGTGCAACCCAACAGAAACCTTATTACAACAACAATAAAGATTACTGTGATTTTGACAGACTTGACTCCATGTTAAATAAGTAGCTTGTTAAATAAACGTCAGTGTGCTAGCAGTTATTCGTCACTTAATTTCTCTTCCATAGATTCCGCCGCCAAGTGGGTCGCTTCGGTATTTAAAGACTCAACTGATTTATATTTCCCTTATTCCACAATCTGGAAAGTTTTGACTCCATTTTCATCTTCTAATAAATGTGGCAACATAAATATCATTTCAGTCCAAATCAATTTTGTTCAAATCGAATGTTACTACTTATATCTGACTTAAATCATATTTCAAAATGTATCTTCGTGCTCAAGTTTATTACCACAAACAAGATCTTCTCCAACATGTCTGCTCATTCATGCTCATCCAACCAGTGTCCGGCGCCGATTGTATATTCATGTGTTTCCAAATCTGACGTCTTTGAACTAGCAGTAAACAACTGCCTAGCCTGTCATTTGCCGTGTACCCTGTTAATTGAGTTTGTACTTCGACTAACAGATTAGTAACTGCTGGTAGCTGTTTAGTCTGTTTGTGTTGATCTTATCAATTTATCATCAATCGATCATATTCGTCATCGTTCTTTGTTATTAAAAGTGTTTGTGTTATTAATATGTCTACCTTCTTTTCAAGTATTTCTTCGTCGCTCAAATCTGTTTGAGTATTCATCAGAATCAAAGGAATATGGGCTTGTTTTTCATTAAGAATACTTGTGTTATTGTTGGCATTTTCAAAGTAGGTAAAGTCCTCGACATCGTCTTCGCTATTAATAAAGACCGGAACTCCGGAACATTACACATTTCCTTTGTACACCTACACATCTTGAAGTAAGCCTTGCGGAAAGCTTACGGTATGTATGTTACACATTAAAGGTTATGTTATTACATGTTATATATTACATATTTTTCGTTCCTTCTTCTATATTAATCAGCACAGTTCTGTATCGTCTAATATCTTATTTATTTGGTCACGTTGTAATCGTTTTAGCGGATACTAACACTATCACGTGCACCCACCTGACATCTGTTTGTCCGCTGAATATTTCATGAGCTTCCAGTGGTTTCAGAGTTCCGTCGTTGGTACAGACGACTACACCTCCATTGGAGTTTGACAGCGCCTTTATGTATCAGCAGCAAGGACGGTTTTCGTAGTTCAGGTGATACTGGCGCATGCAGGTGACCGTACCGCGTACACGACTCCTGCTATGTTCCGAAGATGTCGTCATTAATTAAATTCTGAAGAAAATGTTTCTCCAAAGTTTGTTCATAATTGTTAGGTTGTTTGTATTTTAAGTAGGTGGATCTTGAGGCTCAGTTATTTGTTCAGATTAATTGAATGCGGCAGGCATATTATTTTATTTTTGGGGCATTCCAAAATATCTCTTCGTGCGTTTTGTCGTTCTTTCTTCTAATTATAAAAATACAGCACCGTAATTGCGTAACACACGATCAAACGGAATCGGTTTCATTTTGACAGTTCAACAACATTCATTGCGTTATTTACGTTGTTGAGCAGACACATGACACATTTTTTGAACATTTATGAAGCAATGGATTAGCAATATCCTTCAAAATGATTCAGATTGAGATTGATTGTGTGTTACGCAATTAGGTTGCAGTTTCAAAGAAAACCACAATCGCTAAGTTTTCTTCGATCGCCACTGCAGGTGCATCACATTTTCTTTAAACCGAATGTAGCGGTATCGACAACGCCACATGCTAACAACGCGTCATTCTGACGTCACGCAAATCCTGCATCTCGCAAGCAGAGTTTACCGCGCCACTAACATACATACAACTTCCCGACATCAATCATCGGGCAGTTGCCCGCCAGACACTACACCCGTCTTGTCGGAGGATCCTCCCCAGACATTATACACATAATTTTGCTTCATTGATCCACAAACATAACTTTATAGTGATACAATTAGCCAATAAAATCATCAAATAACTTCTATACCGAAAATCTTTCTTTATCCCAACTATTTTGCCAACTATGTTGGGGTTGGCTTCCAGTCTAACCGGATGCAGCTGAATACCAGTATTTTACATGGAGCGGCTGCCTATCTGACCTCCCCAATCCAACTGGGTTGTGGAGGTCAGATAATCTTACCCAGTCAAGACTGTTTGTCAGACTTTCGGACTTCTGCTGCCCCGTAACGACTGTCAAAGATCCACGAATGACAGTCGGGACCGAATACCTATCTGACCTTACCAATCGGGTAATAACGTATTACCCAGTAACTAAGTACTAGATAATACGATACGACTTGGTAAGACTTTCGGAATCCCGTCAAAGATCCACGAATGACAGCCGGGACGTTGGTCCCGGCTGTCATTCGTGGATCTTTGAAGACGATTTTTGAGCTTAACGATCTTTACGAGACACGGAGGCAGGAGGGGTGACCTTTCCTGTAAAAGAAAAAGGTAGACTCAAGACATTTAAAAGTTTCAAGGTTGTTCTCAATGATGGATTTTCCTTTCTTAATTTCTTTCTTATGAAAAGTTTGGGATGTGTAAACATTTGGAGACCCGTAATTGGTTGACTTTGAAAGTAAAGTCAGTTCCGTATCTTTATATTTGAATAGGGATCGTTAATGCAAATAGGTATTTGATTACATTGATCGAAACTTTTTTGTGAGGCTTATTTTACTATGTTGTTTGTGTTGGTAATTCATTTTCATTTTTTATGGCCAGTTGAAAGACCTTTCGCTAGTAGAGCTCCTCTGGGAAAAGTTCGTTCAAGGACAATCCTCGATGCCTAACATCATTGCTTTGTTGAGTGAGAGTAAAATGATTGTAAATGCCGGTAACAGATTTTGAGATCAACAATGCATCGGCAGATCATAGTCAGATTTGAAATTCAAGACATGGTCCCTCCATCTTGACGGGCCAATGCTTACAACGCTCAAGCAGGTGGGCTGATCGGTGAGCCAAGCACGAACGCGCGATGTTAACGTAAAGTAAGTTCGAACGATTTTCATCAAAATATTTATTTCACATAAACCTATACGGGCACTTATGAAACGTCAGAAGGTAGGTGCACGGTTCCAATTGGTCATTTTCCTATGGAGAAGAGCCGGCAAGAAACTCCACGGTTACTCTTTTAAAAATAATTGGCTTTTACAATGTTTTCAAATTACAGTAGGTATGGGAGGACCGTGCAGGCCTGTCAACAAGTACAAAATACGTGATAAATTAAAAAAAATGTCTACAGACCTGATATTGTAAATACTCGTTTCGCACTTAATATTTACATAGTTTTATTCATATCTATGGGTGATACTTATCGGGCTTGTTGAAAAAATTATAGCCAAAATGTTGTTTCAATTCAAAAATCGTTCGAATTTACATTTCATTTACTTACGTCGCGCGGTCCTGCCAAATGTTGCCTGAATAAAGTTCAACAATACAACTTCCCCTAAAATCTTTAAAACCTCAAATTGACCTAAATCCTTTTAATTCTACAGAAAAGATTTTCCACAGAGTCTCTAGAGTGAACCAATGTTGCAGTATTGTAAAACCGATTCAGTTCAGTTGGGGCATGTTCGCTTAGTAAACAGACAGTTTGGTTGTTGCCCAACTCTAGTGAATAAACCGGGCTCGACATGTCCACGAATTAAAATTATGCCAAAACAAATTATCCTACAAGATAATTATGTCAACATAAACAGACTGTATGCCAAAGTAAAACAATTATGGGAAAGTATTATTACCTATACCAAAAAAAAAATTACTAAAATAGTTATGCCAAAGAATTTTAGGCAAAAAACATTATGCAAAAAGAAGGGATCCCGTCCACGGTAGCTCATTAAAAGTAAATATAATTAAGGCTTAGTAATTATTTTTGGCACTGTATTTCTGTATCGATTAATAGTTTTTTTTTGTGGTTATTCTCCGAATATTTCAATATAATATATATACCATTAGATATCGTACATACTGTTATTTGGTAGATAATGAATTAGCTGAAAGAACGCATGTAATAAATAAATCCGTATCTAAGGCCACTGGTTCAGATAAGTTTGTAGCGGCGACGACGTCGCGTCAGACCAAAGAAAATGGAACTGCCACTTCCCGCGTGCGAGGGAAATAAGCACGCCTATCAAACTTATTTTATTTTCAAGGTAGGGCCTTCATTATGAATTTCAGGAGCCTCCCTACTTTTTTATGCTATTTTCGTCTTCATAATGCGTAGTCGGATGAAGCTCGCTTCCTAAACAGATTACTAATTTGTGCTCTTATTGGAAGTTCATATTGCTTTATTCATTTGAAAGTATTATATGAGCTATCTTTAGATTTCTGTGAAGGTATTCCAGATTTTTCGTGATATTGTTTACACCAAGTTGACTATTGATTACTTACCCTATCGTACAGAATCGAAATGTCACATAACTATTAAGACAAATAACGCTTGGCTGTCGTACTTCCAACCAATCAATTATTTTGCTGTCAATACTTAGGTATCTATGAGGTACTTAAATATCAACATATTTATAATAAACATGCTAAGCATCACTCACCATCAAATAGGTACTACCAAAACAAAAGTCAAGAGTCGAAGGGGAAACACATCTAATCGTAGATTCAAATAAATAAATTGTACCCTGACATAAGGGGAAGTGCAGACATCTATTATAGTAGGAAATTAAATCTGCATGCCGACTGCTCGCAACTCTATTTGCTAATGGAATGCACTCACTTGAATTGGGAACGCCAATAAATGGTCGGAATTGGAACACTTGACCATTGTGGAACGGCTAATATTGTTCTTTTTGTGAACCGCAAACCAGTGTTAGAGTTTCGACCATTTTCTGTTAGAATAATTTTATTGTAATAAATACAACTTCACTTTCAAATTCAATCTGCAAGTGAAACTGTGCGGTGCTGAGATGATATCATAGGAGTCTATTTGTATGTATGTATGAGTATGATGAAAAATATGGGCTGCAATATTTAAATGGAAATAAAACTAGTTTTCCCTTTATCTATTTCGGTATACTTACTCAAAAAAAAAAAAGAAAAGTAAATAAAGATATGATAAGAAGATAGAAAAAAATATAGAAGCTTCTTTATTTTTTTCATCACTTCAAGGCAAGTGCATACCTTGAAGTAAAAAGTACCCAATTATCTTGTCGATTCAATATTCGATTAAGGACTGATTTTTAAATAGTCAGATAACTTATATCTTAAGAATAATTTGACAGTTTGACATATTTTCTACACAAAAGCTGTCAATGTCAATATTTATTCTCCGATAAAAGTTATCTGACCATTGAAAATGAATTTGTATATCAAATTGACACACAACGTCAACTAAGAATGACACCTCCGATTTGATTATGCGGACAATTGAAGTTGCCAGTCAATTTGTTTTGGAATTCATTTCTCTAACTTCACATTCTGAAAACGATCCATCAGCTTTGAATAATCCTCACATTACGACCTCACGTCCTAACATCTCATCAAATTACCTCCATAGACCACTCGAATCGAGAGCAAAGCTGCTAGATACTCAGACCCGAACTAATGCGTGAGATAGAATCCAAGTTCCAAGTATTTTCTCAAAGCTAAGCGGATTACCTTTAATATTTCAACTATTCGCCAAATGAAACATCTACGGGATTTGCATCATATTGGAATGAAATACGTGCTTCCTTTAGAGATTGGAAAGATGAGAGAACGAGTATATAAGTACGAAGGATTGTGGGCATGTCTTACGTACTTACCTTTGATTTTAGTATAAGTTTGTTATTGATAAAACAATTTTGCCCTGGGACAAACTGGATGCGGAAAGCATATTATGACAGGGTATTGTGGCGCAGCCTGGGAGAGGCCTATGTCCGGCAGTGCACTGCGATACGCTGAGTTGATTCACGACGAATTTTAACTAGTGACCCGCCCTTACTTCACACGAGTACAGTCTCCAAAATGTGGCGACATGTCATGACATGTAAAATATAAAAATATTATACACCTTCCCGAATAAAAACTAAGGTGAAAACCGCAACAAAATCCAGATACGCAAAGTTTGTTTTATACTTACTTTGTTCATTTGGTGCCCACTCAATCAGTAAGGAGAATTGGCTATTTTTAGTCACAGGTTGAGTGCGAAAGTATAGTCGATATTAGTCAACCTACCGTCGAGAGAATGCAGTAACTAATAAAGATCAAATTCGCAAACAACGTATTCGTATATGTATTGATAACGATAATTCCCTTGTTGTCCCAACCCTATACATGTCAGGGCGGGCAGCACTAGCGATCGACACAACAACGGTCGATCGTGGACTTGTATTCGGGAGTGCGCGGGAGAGTGACGTGTTATATTAATTCCACTCAATATACGTGTGATACTATTACAGAATCCATGTTTTTAATTGAAGCCCCTCTAACAGAATTCAGAAGCGGGATCTACCATTGCCTAATATAGTGACAAGGACCTCAATAGTATACCTAAAATAAGTGAACTATTAGTGTATTATAAGTAATGTGGTGAGAAAGGACACTTCTTTGTGCTGAAGGTGATAAGCATTGCTTGGACATTTCGAGGGAAAGAAATAAATTAAGTACACTCAAAGTGCATAATTGTGACTTTACCTAAATCAGTGATGTGAACGAACAAAGAACTAAGACATTTTGGTACGGCGGTGCTCACATAAGCTCCCTTTGTTCACGTGCTGGCGTCATCTACATTGCGGGCCCTTATCATACAGCGGACGCGGTGAGATCGTTTCATTGTTATTGTTTAACATTCCTAACTTTAGTACAATGAAGCATTTATAGTTTCAGTTAAAGAATACCTGGAACTGATTTTAAATAGGTGCATTAAGTACTTAGTTAATAAAATGGGAAGACACAGCAAAAGAAATAGATCTCACAGTTCTTCTTCTTCGAGCTCAATTGAGGCAGAAAGACATTCTAAAAGTAAGAAATATAAAAAGAATTTAAAAATAAAAGAAAGACGGGTTGAAGCTTTAGAGGTTTTGATAAAGGAGTTACGAAAGAAAAATGACTATCACAGTGGAACAGCATCGGAGACATCGACACCTAGGCAGCCACTAGTTCGCTACGTGGGACGTAATGATTTTATTCCAGAATTAGATCCACAGACCTCTTCCGTTTCCATTGAGCACTGGATCCGAAATTTGGAAAGCGTAGCCAAGATGCATGGTTGGGATGAGCGTACCCTTATCTGCAATTGCACCTCTAAGCTAAGTGGGTATGCTAAAGGCTGGTATGAGCGTCAAGCTTCCTATGAGATCAGTTGGGATGAGTGGAATGAGAAATTGATCAGAGCGTTCCCATTTACAAAAAATAAGCTGTCACAGATAAGACCTCGACTGGCAGGTGATTTACTAGGTGCACAATATGTGTCAAATTTAGAAAGCTTGCGAGAGAATGCATCTGAACGAATTGAGCAGAATTCCATTGCTATGAAGAAACGATTTGATAAAGGCCGACGAGCAGCGAAACCTATAACGGTGGGCAAATTGGTCATGGTGGAGCGAAAGATTTTGCGACCCGGACTTACAAGTGGGAAGCTTGTTCCGAGATACGCAGGACCTTACAGGGTAACCGCAGTGTTACCAAATGACCGATATGAAGTTAGCTCAGCTGCTAGGGGCAAGAGAGCATACAAAAATGTTGTTGCTCGAGACAAGATTTAAAATTTGGTGTGTTGGACGAGAAAACTCGTCAGACGAAGATTTGGAACGAGATGACGTATCCTCAACCATTCGTGAGCCTTTGGGGCCATGCTGCGTCATAGCCTACGGGGCCATATTATGACATTGCCTACGGGCTGTATCACGTCATAGCCTACGGGGCCGTATTATGACATTGCCTACAGGGCTGTATCACGTCATAGCCTACGGGGCCGTATTATGACATTGCCTACAGGGCTGTACACGTCATAGCCTACGGGGCCGTATTATGACATTGCCTACAGGGCTGTATCACGTCATAGCCTACGGGGCCGTATTATGACATTGCCTACGGGGCTGTATCACGTCATAGCCTACGGGGCCGTATTATGACATTGCCTACGGGGCTGTATCACGTCATAGCCTACGGGGCCGTATTATGACATTGCCTACAGGGCTGTATCACGTCATAGCCTACGGGGCCGTATTATGACATTGCCTACGGGGCTGTATCACGTCATAGCCTACGGGGCCGTATTATGACATTGCCTACGGGGCTGTATTATGACATTGCCTACGGGGCCACATTATTATGGCATGGTTACACGGAACCAGAGCCACCACAACTGTTGATCCGCTCAACATCTTGCCTTCGGGGCTATGTTTAATATATTGTTTAAGGTGCCTCAGGGGCTCTCTACGGGATCATCTATCAACGAGATCAGCCATTGAAATTCCGGCGATGCTGACGAGCGGGCAGAGCTAGGACTTCGCTTGAAGACTCCTACGAGGACGCAGGAGAGTCAGGAAGGCCGAACTGATAACGATAATTCCCTTGTTGTCCCAACCCTATACATGTCAGGGCGGGCAGCACTAGCGATCGACATAACAACGGTCGATCGTGGACTTGTATTCGGGAGTGCGCGGGAGAGTGACGTGTTATATTAATTCCACTCAATATACGTGTGATACTATTACAGAATCCATGTTTTTAATTGAAGCCCCTCTAACAGTATGAAACTGACAGGTGTCAAGAAGGCATTCTCCTATCGGTTGCACTGCTAAATAAAGATATTGATTAATTATTTTTAGTCAAAAACAAAATTCTCGAAAATAACAGTGTCGATTTCAGTCAACCTAGTTTGACTGAAACTGAAGGTTTTGCATGTTTAAGACGGCTTGCCAGTTTTCAGCGTGCGATAGACGTTATGTTCTAAACTTCAGACGTGTTATCAAAACAAATGTGGAAGTTTAAGTTCAAACTATTCTGTCAGCTTCTATTTTCGTCTTCTCGTTCTTGTATGATCGATCAGCAATAAGTAATCGCTTAATAAAGGCTGATTTTGGCTGACAGACAGCAAAATCGGTATGTATTTACTAAATAAAATGAGTAAATAAATATACAAAAAGTACTTTTGGTTTTTGGTCACTAACGCGTCGAAGTACTTGTCCGCATCGCTGTCATCCGAAAACGTTCCCAGAAAACTGGCAGCATTGCCACGTTAAATGGCAATGCTGCCAGCTCTCTGACCAAAGAACGAGCCAGCCTCTGGTCACGTGAAGCGTTGACCAGTCGGCGAGACGCTCACTCGGTTTATGAGCCGAGTGTTTCATTGTCAGTTTACTTTTATCTGAGGAATAAATATGGCGGTTTGATATTTTTTCATGATGTAACTAACATTTTTTAACAATAAAAAAAATAAAAGAGTGATAATGGAGTTTCTGTCCGTTTTCCTCTACGCTTTCGAATGGGCAACCATAGCTTCATCTTTTTGCATGACCTTTGACAATCCAAAAGTGCCTGTAAATGGTTTAAATTGAAATAAATCGTTTGAGTTTCCCCGCCACTGCCACATTTATTCTCCAAATAAAAGTTATGTGATGATTAAAAATCGGCACTAAGTTTACTTGATAAATGATATTATTATTTCTGTAAGTAGGTTTGCACAAAAACTTTTACACGTCAATAGTTTGGTTGTCACCCAACAGTAACGTAGCCTGGAATCTGTTTTCTGTTATTGAATATATGGTTATTTTAAATTGGCTAGCTAAACTCCGCAGACTCGATAGGTATCGTTATCTAAACCTGATAAATAAAATAAAATAAAAAAATTGATAATTTTTTTGTGGGGTCATCGACCGCTGTTAATGTAGTCACTTGAAATATCAGTTTAGAAAATCTTTTTTTTTTTGGGCAAACTTCACATAGGTACGTGAAGATATCTAATTCTAAACACATTACACACCATACGAGAACAGTTTTGCTCAACTCACACTTCAAGTAACAATATTAATAGTGACGATCGTTGATCTTCCACCAAGGAAAAACATCAAATCTTTATATTTTTTATTTATTGTGTTTAGATATCAATTTACAATAGCCCTGTATAACCCTGATATAACAATATCTGCTCCTCGTATATCATATACAATAGGCGTCACCTGCGCACAATCGTCATTGTAAATGCTAAGCACTTTATGAATTCAGATCACGTAGACAGTTTCCACTAATGTGACAGGTGGCGCCACCTGTATGAATAGACGAAAGATTAGATTAATATCTGAATATAAATAGGTATGGGTTTAACAATGAAGCCACTTAGACCTGCTGATTTTGAAGAATATTGCTAATCCATTGCTCTGAATATTCGAAAAAATTGTCTGCTCAACAACTTAAATAACGCAATGAATGTTGTTGAACTGTCAAAATGAAAGCCTTAACTAATTTACAATGGTTTGGAATGACGTCGTTTTTTCTTTGTTTTCTTTCTTTTTTGAGTTTGCTCTTAGGGGTCTATTTTTCGAATTTTTCCATAACATCCATAACTTTTTGAACGTATTTCAAAAAGCCAAAAGAAGATTCATTATCATCATCATTTCAGCCGTAAGACGTCCAGTGCTAGATATAGGGCTCCCCGAAGCACCTCCACTTCGACGGGTTCTGTGCTACCCGCATCAAAAAAAAAAAGAATATTATGTACCTACCTTAATTTCCGTACCGAAAAAAGGATTTTTCTAAGAATTCCGATTCCGCATTTATCAACGTTTCTTTTACCAAACCCAAATACTCCACGTTCCGCCAGACTGGCTCAATATTACGAAAGAATACCTCTCCTTGAAAGGCTATGAAGCTTCGTTATTAAGCCCTAGATAATGTAGCGGTTACTTTGTGCTGGTCCACATAGGACGTACACTCAAGTACACGTCCTCGTCACAATTTGACATTGACAGTGCCTTTATTTTGTAGCAGAAAGGTCGGATTTCATGGATCAAGTGTTGTGACTAACGTATAATTGACCGTACCTACATAGGTGTACCTAATACCGTGTGATGTTGGTGTTGTATTCATCGTGTAGGCGTAAAACCACGCAAAATGAACCCTTATTTAAGATTGGGTATCATTTACACCGAATCCGTCTCATAATGGCCACAAAGAGGTAAGTGGATCACTAACTGACTAATTTGGCCGCTTTTTGTTATACCTTTTTACTACAAACGGGTATAAAAAGAGAATTTTGGAACAAATAAAGTTTTTCTTAATGAGGTGCGATAAGCTAGCCCGCGAAATTCAAATTTTCTTACGTTTTTTGCAATATGCAGGTCCGAGTCAGGTTGTATGTTGATTAAAATAAGATTCGCAACCGTAACAAATATGACTGTACTGTGTGAATTATAATCATTAGAATCAGCAATACATACAGATTTTCCCGACTGCACATAAGCTATTTAGGGTGACTGACCATTGGAGTAGAGAGTTCAGAAACCAATATTATTTCATATCATAATCAGCTTATCATGATCCAAAAAAAATACTTTTTCTTTATTTCTTTTTCTTGTCCCACTGCTGGGACACAGGACTCCTCTCTGTGAGAGGGGGTCGGGCCTCAATCCACCACGCGGGCCTAGTGCGGGTTGGTAGAGAGCTTATTACACCATCCTAAATATCGGACCCGATATTTTTTACTGCGTCAAAAGGTAGCAAGCATTAACATAATGAACATTATGAGGGCTTTAGAACCAGATGACTTCAGAAATTATTTTCGAATGGATTTAAAAGAATTTGATATTAATTATTAAATCTGGTGACACTTTTTATACAAAAAAAGATACTTTTTCCGAGAAAGTATTAGTGCAAAGCAGAGATTAGTAGTAACGTTGTCATTTTTGTTCCAAAAATAAGGCATGTTCTTATATAATTCCAATATATTTTGAATCACCTCCTTTTTTGTAGTCATTTTGTTTTGCGTACTTAATACCTATGCATACAATCAATGAAAAACATGCGCTCGCGACGGCAGTCGAGCAGCGAGTGTGCAACATCCTAAATGTGATTACACCCTTCCGATTTAGGATCCGATATAGATTTAGGACGTCGGTAACCATTCTTGTCCTAAATCGGATCCTTCCTTCCTAAATGCTATTTAACTATCCTGAATTTAGGAACGACTAAATATCGGGTCCGATATTTAGGATGGTACCTATATTGTAATAAGCTCTTCCGGTTTCGTCTCGACGTTTTCCTTCACCGTTTTGAGAGCAGTGACGATGAAATAAAATATACAAAGTAAAGCCTGGTTTCGAACTCACGACCTACAGTTCGTAAATCGGGGTCGATAAAACTAGACCACCAGTGCTCATTATTGCATAGCTAATGTTTTCTTACACCGACAGACTCCAGACACCTCTGACAGGCAGCTTTAGGCCCTAACTCTATAATAATATAATCTCTGCTCTAACACGCCTTACTGAATTTCAATTTGTTAACGATAACCGATGCTTTGGATCGAACCAGCCTAAAGCGTGTTTGAATAGTTTACCTTTGGCTATGAATGTTGTACAGACACCAGCAGGTCAAGCTACCCGAAACTGTCAAATTTTCCCAATCAACCTTGAACCTTAATGCTTTAGAGATAAAGAAAAGAAATTTGACAGATTGTAGTAGCTTGATGTGCTGGCGTCTGTACGAAGATTCTCGGATGTCTGAAAACTATCTCTGAAATGTGTAACGTACAGTAGACGTAGGAATGATCGAGTGAAAATACTAACGTTAAATATATTGTGAGGTTTTTATTCACTCAAACTTGTTACAATCCGGCCGTCGAGAGAATGCGTTCCTACCTCCTGTCAGTGCGACAATTCTAGTACCTAATTAATAAAGTTCAAGTTCGCATAACACGTATACGTTTGTATAAGATTGACAGGTATCAAGAACGCTTTTATTTTCTCGTCGTCCGGACTGTAGTGTTTTATAAATTGTAATATAATCATCATTATTCTCCTGCACTCATCCCAATTTATTTGGGATCGGCACAACATGTCTTTTTCTTCCATACCTACTTCTTCTTTTATTAATTGTAATAAATACCTGACCATAATGTCTGTCTCCTGCCGATTTTCTAAAAAAGATGCCGTTTGAAATTTTTTTCATATGACTCAGAGCCAACTGTTGCCAACTTCATTTATTAAGATAGTGGTGAGCAGCTATCATTAAAAACTCCTTAATTTATCCAAAATTATACATATTTGAAACCTAAAAGATCAAACCCCATCAAAGTAAAGAAGTTTTAACAAAAAAAAAAACAAACTTTTAAAATAATAGAATAAAGTAAGGCTGGAAAAAAAGGTTACCTATTCTCACTAATTTATATATAATAGATGCATATACCTCCTGAAATCAAAACCCCTTTTTCACAGCCCACACGAGAAAAATAATCAACTCAACTGAAATTTATTTATCGACAATTCCCCCCCCCAATTTACAACTTACAAATACCGTGGTTGGTACGTACTTGCGGTATATTTCATAAAAATTCAAATGTGTACCGCTTCAATATTATCACGTAGTCACGTCATAAAATTGTGTGGTGTCGTTCACCCCTTGCAGGGTCGAGGGTTGTCACTGAATAGTTTTATTAAAGATTCACACACACTCGCGAACTTGGTTTTTTTATGCCGCGCCCTATATTTTTTGGGATTAAAGAGAGATCAAGTGCGTACTGCGTATGGATTTGAATATGGATATATGGATGTGTTTTCGTATGACGACTGTGTTTTGAATAAATATACTTTTTTGTTTAATATTTTGTCATCTTTGATTGACACAAACTTCCGTTTCCATAAAAAAAATTACACCAACAACAACAACTAAACAACAGTTACTTACAGTCTGGCCGTCGCGAGAGAATACGTACCTGATGCCTGTCAGTGTGACAATTCTAGCAGCTAATAAATATCAAATTCGCAAAAGACGTATTCATGTATATGAAACTGACAGGTGTCAAAAAGGCATGCTCACGTTGGCTGCACTATAGTTGTTATTTTGCATAATTTTGTGACTTAAGTAAAACATAAAAAAAGATTAAAAGGACCTCGAGGTAAGAACGGTTTAGATACTATTATCTAAACCGGTCTTTTCAAAAGCTTCGTTGCACTAAAGCCCTTGGGTGCTTATTTTGTAAATCAACAATAATATGACTTCAAGATATTTTTAATTAAATTACAGTTTCGCCCCACCGTGTTCATTGAACTTCAAATCATTTAAAAGCACATACACACAATAACATTTTAGATGAACTTAAAGTGGTTTTTACAGCACCATAACATAAATTTACGACTATTTTGATTTTTACGACTGCTATTATTTAGTTCATGGTACATGTTGCCGGTCGACTATTATAACACCTACGCCACACGGAAATTCGGAGACCCGCAGTAAAGTTATTGAAACGTCGCAAAATCCACTTAGTTTTATGACCTGGAAAATGCGATACGATGTGCCTCGCAGTGGGGCGCTGTGTATGTACGTACCCATGTGACGAGATTTCCTTATTCGTTGCTACGGTTACCGAGAGGTGATTGAACTAGTTTTTCACCTGTATTTATTTTACCATTTATGTACACACATATATAAACATACAAGAAAAAACAAAACAGAAAAGGTAGGTACAGAGACTTATGTTATTTCAAAGAGAGTTGCTAGCTATTATTAAAAACAAATGAGAAGGTATTACCATAAAAGGCGAGTTAGTTAGTCAAAATATCGAATAAATTATAATATCATAACACAACATGACCCTTCTATTTCCTGAAGAATTCAGCAGAGGTGTAAGCATTAACGTACACATTTTGCAAGAGGAACTGAATTATGCTAAATTCCACTTTTCTTTTCTTCTCCGTTTCGTATAAGACTCCCTCAGACAGGCGCGACGCGAGAGTGCGACGCGACTTTAGTAGAACAATTTCCATGAAGTTTCCATAGATATTCTCCTAGTAGAGTCGCGTCGCGCCTGTTTGCGGGAACCGTATCTGACGAGGATCCCAACCACATTATCACATTATCTTTCAGAAAACTCATTTTAAATCCGTACATTGCCAGTACTTTGGCTATGTCCGCTGTATTACCAGCAGCAATTAAAAGCTAAACGACAACAAATCATCTTAAGTACTCTTTCTTGTACTTGGTAAATAAAGTTACGTACTCACATACCGGAACCACACCGGGAAAGGTTGCGCTGGAAAAATCGGTTGTATGTACTATGTACAGTCAACAGCAAAAGTAATAATAATAATATAATATAATAATAATAATACATACAACCGATTTCCCCAGCGCAACCTTTTCCGCATTATGAATAGGGATGATTTTGAGAAACTTCGATTTGAATCGGAGTCTGGGACAAAGTGGGCCTGTCTCCCAAGACAGTAGAAATTACTTGCTAATTTCCTAAGAAGGCTTAACTATTCAAATATTCATTGTCTATTGCCGTCCACTAATTTGAACCATCAATATTATACCATCCGCTTCATAAATCTCTCAAGGGACATGCCAAATACGCTAGAAAGCGCCCGAGTGTGTGCGTTCTCCCGGAGATCCCGGGTTTCCCCGCCAAATGTAGATCCCAGAATCCAAATCTATAATTTATTGATTTTAATCGGTAACAAAGAAGAAAGAAAAATACGTTTATTTACAGATTCGAATAAGTATAACCCCTCACTTTCCCCAGTTCGTGGTCGATTCGCGTTTGACCATTCGTTTAGTGAATATACAGCCTAAAAAACTGCTTAAGTGATAAGTTTTCAGATGGTATTCTGGGGACCCATTATGTGACCTTAAGTTCAAACCGCATCTGGGTCGACACTAAAATTCCTAATTTCACATTCAAATCCTTGACGTAAGTTCTGGTGATTAGCGCTTACTTAGCTCTAAATTTGAGTCGTTGCGGTAAATGCTTGTAGTAAAATTTTACGGGCTCTGTAGTTTTCACCAACCTTCTGGTAAATATTCCGCCCTGGTAAGTCAGAAGAAGCTTCCAGAAACTAATGTTTTAGATGGTCTCGTTTTCCTATAAGTACACTCGCGAGCAATGAAAAAGTTCCAGTGACATAGCACCAAATTACTCCTAAACGGGAAAGGCTAGTTTAATGACGCCTTCTGCAATATTGAAGTACATTTAACAGCGCATCAGAATATTACCAATTAAAAACGTAAATATTGTGTTCAAATTTTAAATTAAATGTTTGTGTTTTGTAATTTTGTGGGTGGAACTTTTTCATTGCTCGGCAGTGTATTAGGTGGGGTAAAAGTTAGAAGTGTCGTGAGAAGCAGCTCGTCCTGGGCCCTAATTCACTATGACCTTAATGATTCCTTACTTCGAAATCACGTCAACTCCTTACAGGCGCGATCCGAGGGGGGGTCGCAGGGGTCATGACCCCCCCAAAATCATTCAAGCTGTCGAGAGCCTGCATGACTTACTTGCATTACTAACTTATGTTACTAACTTACTATTTGGTGACTCCCAAAAATCTTGCACTGCGCCCGCGCCTGACTCCTTACCTAATCACGACCTCTGCAATTAACGTATTCTCTATGAAATAATGAACGAATAGTACATATTACCTCAATGGCGAAAAAATGCGAAGTTGGCGTGGTTTGAACTGTGAAAATACCACGCTTGACAACCGTACGTGGTTTGCACGTGGTAAGATTACGCGGGGAATAATATTTACCATACAGAATTGGGGCCCAGAGGCCGACACCCGAAACCTTCAGTAGTAATTTTCCATTGCTTGCGAAGATTTTCATTTTTAGTAAATTAATGAACGCCAGCGTTCCTGCATGGCATTTATAATACTACATAATGGCAAAATACAAATGGCAGCCAATTCACATTATGACATAACTTTCCCCATCTTGTAGATTCATTTCTCATTATTTTATAAATACAAGGTGTAACAGAATAATAAGTCCTGAAAGTATTTAGTTCATAATTGACTACTGAATCGATTTCAGTAATATTTAATAAAGGTATTTTTTTCAAAAATACCTTTATTACAACCAAACCATATTGACCGCCGATTAAGGCTAAATAAATTGTATTTTATTTCAAGGCAATAAGACTAAATTTTAAATGCATAAAGAAATGCTAGGATCAACACGATTTTCTTAATAATAATAGATAATAATCAGCGTAAAAAAAATAGTTTTGGTCACTGTAAATTATGCTTTTAACTCAATACTCTAATTATGAATAGTGTATATATTATTACATCTATATAAATAATAAAAATGAATCACCGAAATGTATGTACGCGCATAACTTCCGATCGACTGCACCAAATTGGATAATTCTTATGAATGGTATAGAAGAAAATTTTATCCCGATATTTCCACGGGATCAAAACTTATGCGGGTGTAACCGCGGGGCGCAGCTAGTATTGTATAAAACACTATCAATGTAATTTGAGGCTTACGGGCGGCGAGCAATGGGCAACTCGCCGCCCGGTAAGGACCAAGCCCGGGTCGACGGCACGTTGTGTTCCACGCGCGCCTCAAAGAGATGTCAGCACGAACTGACGGGGTCCGCTAGGGCGGGGTTCGAAAGAGATACCGTGGCCCCTGGCACAGGCATCTGAAGGAACACGGGTGGGTTTCAGTCATTAAAAGTGTGTCACGCCCTCCCGCTCCGCCCAGAGCGGGAGAAGTCATAAAAAAGGCTGGTATTTTTTCCATATTTATTTCATAAAGAATTTTATCCCTACTTATGTGGTGTCATTTTTTTCTTTTCTACAAAGTCAGCACCTGATTCAGCAGATTGAAAGCCTGCCAGACAGGTGACATCAAACGCTTCTAATAAAGATCGAAAATACCAACTTTTTCTACGTTGACGCGGTTCGTCTCTCTTAAGCGAATAGTTAAGGGGCTGAGTGAAAATCTGTGTCGAGTTTTTGTCGCCTCTCAATATGAATCAAGCCTAATGTCCCGGAAATCGCACTTACGGAGAGCCTAGTATATTTTGGCACGCGGTGACGTGAAAAACTGGTCTAAAATCTACAGAATTTGACTCGATTTTGACGTTTTATTTTGCAGGAACTGCCGTCATGGGTGCCAAGGTATGCTGGTTGCCCAATAGATAGCGTTCCCTTATAAAAACTGCGCCACAGACGAACAAATTTGGCGTCATATTTCCGCGACAAATTCCAACTTTTTGGCTTTATCTCGTCGCGTCGTTTGGGTTTTGTTAAGTGTTTGTGTTTATTTTTATGAAAACAATACAACTTTGTGGGTACAATATGCGTAGATAGGTAGTGCGAATAATCGTATATACTTACCTATTGCATATATAAGTAGATAAGTGTTTTAAAGTAAATAAATTAAACATGAAAACGGCTTAATTTTTTTTTTTGTGCGAAATAGGTACTTAGAAGCTTATTCGAAAAAAAAATCAGTTCTCTTTTCTTGGCTCGAACTTGGCTCCCGCGCGCTCCCTCGTGCCTAGATTTCACTCAAGCTCTTGTGTCAAAGTTTACCTACTTTCTGAGAAAAATAATCTTCTGAAGACACCCTATTCCCCCTCAGAACCAATCGCACAAACATGATTAGAAGCCAGTTCGTAATAAAATATCTACGAAGGTACTCATAAAACCCACCCACCCATACGCCCGCGCCCTTTACTCTAAACAAGCCAATTGAAATACTCAAGCCAACTTTGAGAAAAACAATGTGCGGTTAGAAAAGGTTTAATGAAATCTATCAGGTACGATTTAAATTTTACACGAGAGGGTACTTCATAAACAATGCATGGTAGGTTCGGATTACTCAAATGGGACTTTTGTTCACGACATGGAGTAGGTAAGAAATGGAGTAGTACAAAGTGAAGTTCGCTCGCGTTGTCTATTATAAACAGCTTTGTATCCTTTTGTTTTAAACTAATTCCGATTCAGCCTGTCCCTTGCTGCCTTCCCCCAGCGACGCCCTAAGCCGAGGTCCGAACCCCATAGGGAGTGCATTTAGCGTGTAGTCGCTTAGTCTTTAAGTTTTGCAAGCCCTGCCTGGAGGCCTTAATTTATTGAGGCACTCACAGGGAAATCCGGTTAAGCAGACAACCACCTCCTTTTTTTTTTTTTTGTCGCTGAGAAATGCTTTATGCATGCCCGCCTCGCGGGGGACGAGACGGGGTATGTGGGACTCCCTGTCGGAATGACAGTATACCCACTAAAACTCAGCGGTGTTCCCTCATTCGCCGTGATGGGAGGGCCACGGGAATAGGCATAGCCTTTACCTCCATAGCCCTCCCGGCGCATGCCCGCCTAGTTGGTATGGCGGGCCCCACATGCCCCCCACATTGGGGGGCTACGGGAATGGCCGGGACCACCTAGCCATTCCCGTCCAACACTGGTGGAGGCCTGTGCAATGCAGGCAACGGTGCCCCCGCACCCGTTGCCCGCTGGCCCCCACGCCCGCCTGAATGGTGGGCCCCGCATGCCCCCCAGGATGGGGGGCTACGGCCGCAGAGGATAGGGAGAGCGGCAACGACACACCGACACTCCTCTTCCCCTGCGGCCCCACCGCGTCCGCCATCAAACGGTGGCGGCCCCGTCAAGGCCGCGGAAGGTAGGGAGAGCGGCAACGTAACACCGACACTCCTCTCCCGCCGCGGCCTCTAATCCTCAGCCGCAATGTCTCCCACACGGGGGACATCGCGGCCCGCCTCAGGTAGGCTGCGATGTCGCCCAAGCGGCACCGCAACCTACCCGCCGGCCGCTACGTCGTCGGCTTTTCCGCGCAGCCTAGACGAGCGGCCGCTCCTCGGGTTCCTCTTAGCTTCACCGTGGCCCAATCCACCACGGCTACTGAGCCCCCCCGCCTCGACAATGCGGGAACCCACCGGGGGGGAGACAACCACCTCCTAGGTTAACCTGTGAGATGCCATTCCCAAAAACGTTTAACCACTTATAAATATTGGCAGTTATTATTATAGTGTAGGAAAATCGAAAACCAATACCAAACTGATTCCAGCATACTGTAATAATATACCTATTTACTTTACGCACACCTTAAAAAAAGACTGCATCAGCAGTGCGATTCTGTAACCATCTCACCGTGAAAAGTTAGGTGAGGTGAGCTTAGAATGACCTGTCAATAGTGTCAATCCCTAGCATTAGCTGGGAATGACAGCTCACTCCACGCTCACTTCACCTAAGTTTTCACGGTGAGATTTTTACAGAACGGATCGGCTGGTTAGACTGGAAGCCGACCCCAACATAGTTGGGAAAAGGCTAGGAAGATGATGACCTTAAAAAAAAGACTTTTATCTTAAGTGGAATTAAACAAACTAGTACTTACATAAATGGGTGTATTTCATTTATTTACTTCTCTGTAGTGCAAAATAAAGGTCCACTTCTCGTGTGCCCGATTTTAGTGTCGTTCAAAATTTACGATGGCCCCACAGTTTGAAAGTTTACACTCGGCCGAACTCGTGTGTTTATGGTCTAATGCTACCAGCTTTTAGTTTTCACGGCTTTACCGGAATACAACTTTTCGGACGCCATATTTTTAACTATAAACAAGGTCTTTGGGGTAAAACTATATTTCCTATTTTAGAAGCTTATTTTTGTGCGCATTTCGTAAAGAAATAACAATAGTATCGTATATTTTGTATTATTTAATGTATTTTATGTTATGTATTTTCTGGTGTACAATAAAGATAGGTATAGTAGTATTATAAATAAATAAATAAATAGTCGAAGTTTTAAAAATAAAATGGTAGACATTTTGTTTTAAAGCGTAACAAATACCAAATTACTTTTATTTATTTCACATACATAAAAAAACAATATATGCGTAACAATATACGTATCACACAACAAACTATTTACACTAGGTACTAAATTAAAAGGCAAAATACCTTACTATACAAGTAAAAACTAAAGGACACTTTGGGCCGATTTTTTTTTAGTTAAGCCAACCAATGGTTAAAAATAGTAACTAAAAGTAAAGTGTACACTACTACACACGACTAGTGTACACTGCGTCGGCGCTGCACAAGACAAAAATCTTGTCTGGCGCAGACAAGATTTTTGTGTTGTGCAGTGCCGATGCAGTGTACACTAGTCGTGTGTAGAAACGACACGAATTCTTGCATAGACCCGGCGATTTTTCTTGCCGTGGACACGCGGCCTTACATAAACTATCCGACATTTAAAACAAAAAGCGACTTAAATATAATGTACTCTGTGGACTTAATCCACATGAGTCGTTCATTAACGCAGACTGTAATTCATTCACTCGTTCATTCACGCGACTTTCATTAAGCCGGCAATGTAAATCAATGTCCGCGCTCTTGCTCGTCACAAAAGAATTGTAATAAATAGTGAACACCTAGCATAAGCAGGTAAGTAAGTAATACTATATTTTGAATTTTTGAATACCTAGTGAATGACAATGGCGCCGATTCCCTTGTTCACAAACTAAAGTAAATTTAAGTTCAGTGCATCTTTTTCTTTCTATTTCATTAAGAAAAGGACAGAAGATAAATATTAGTTTGGTCCTGTCAAATTAGTCAGCGGCTGACTTAACGTGACGTATTTTTAGTAGCCATGTTTTTAATCATGTCTAAATTTGCTATGGAGTATCTTAATTTGACAGGAATAAACTAATATTTATCTTATCTCCGTTTCTTAATGAAATAGAAAGAAAGAGATGCACTGAAATTTAGTTTCGTTTGTGAACAAGGGAATCGGCGCAAATAACATGCACTCACCGCTACACCGCTTAGTCGACACGACACTTAGCGAATTCGACATACTATTTCATAACCGAAATACTTTTAAAAATAATATAATTAAAATTCTGAGGGATCTGCATGCTTCTGAAGATTCTGTATGCTTCAGCAAATTATTATAGGACCCGTATGATACAATACACAAACAAGAGTTTTGTTATGTAATTTTTAGTTTCTTTGTTCATTTAATTGATTTTGCCGTGACTACAGTTATTTACGTTTGCCACTGTGGTAAATATCTCAGCTGTAATCTGTGGAATGGGTGGTATATTGTTAAGTTAAATGTTAAGTTATTTCCGTTTATTTTTAATATACTACTGTTAGTTTTTCCTTTTGAAATAAAACCAAATAAAAAAATAGACATAACAAAAATTCAAAGTTGAACATTTATGTAACTGATGAAAATATGGACGCCTGCATAAATTATTAAAGAAATCTGCCTCATACTCGTGTTCTTGACAGGAATCTTAGGAGCGGTCTTCCGTGTTTTATCTGTCAATGTGCCATCATTATACGATACTATTGTAACATAATCTTAATAAATAAATTAGTTCTATAAATTTAACTGCCCTTGTTATCATTTCATCAATAACTTTGAATTTTTACTATCCTATGTAATACCGATGATATATTATATTTATAAGTATGAAGACACTGGCTGTCTCAGATTCTTAGGGGTTAAAAGAATTCTTCTGAGAATTTTAGGCAATAACTTAACTGGTCGGTAGAAATCGGATTAATTTAATCAGCCTCTCATCGAAAACTTTCCTATTTCGTTCTCTGTTACAATTAAAGCCTCACTTTTCAGAAATTCCGATTTGATAACTGCTCTCTATTGTTATCGCATAATATTACAAGCGCTACATTAAATTGTTTCACTCAAAATATGAAACGCTTTGAAATCCAAAACAGAGTCGAGAAATTGGAATTCTGCGAACCAACGCAAACACGTCTATCAAAAGCTCAAAAGCACAGACTATGTAAACTTTACCCGAAAACCGATGACACATACAGTGGGTGTATAGGTAAGCTGAGTTGAGCTACTGGTGACTGTTATGCTGTGGAGTTCATCTCAAATTATAACAAATGGCTCCATACATTACGTTGTCTGGCTAAGCCCGCGAGCCGGGACCCCGCAGGTGGGTAGAAGGTAAACTGGTGGCAATTTCACTTTGGCCCCTTTATCGGCGATGTCAGCTTGTGGTCCTGACATTATTTATGACTGCAGAAAGTGTGAACTTTAATTTTATACATCACTATGGTGTAGGCTTTTTATCTACATGAGGGTAACGACTTGCTTGCGGTTTTGTTTGGCGAGACATGCCTTTGTTTTCAGTCAAAATGAAATAAGAGAGTGCAGGAAGTGAAAGCTCTCCTTTCAGGGTAATTGCTAACTTATTTTTCAATGAAAACCTCTGAAGTGTTGCTAATAACCAAAAGGAATGCAAACATTTTTGATATTTCTATTTCAGACCACTTATAACCGACTTCTTTGCATAGATCTAGCCCAAATCGTATTTAAAAAACACTCGACTTTCCACATCAATGATTTCTTTATATAAAAAACATTTTATTAAACGGAAGCACGTACCACGCAATATACAAGAAAATACGAACATGTTTTATTGCCATCCGAAGTCTGTCGTACATGTCGGTATTCAATATTCAGATTTGAAAATGACAATGCTTAATGGGAAAGCAAATATCAGAGAAGAAACATGCACGGATTTTACAGAAAAAAGTCTTAAAGAATGTCATACTTCACCCCTTGTTGACATTAGGTATTGACGCAAAGTAATCGGAAAGGGAAGAGTGTCCCTTATTGACAAAACGTGCCTCTCGCCAAAATATTAAAAATAATCCTCCACGCATTTTGCCTGACAACGAAATTCAAAAGGATTGAAAAAAAAATCAGAAAAACAGAATTTTTACCAGGAGGAAATTATTTTCCTGTTTGTTCAGTATTATTTTTCGATAAGTTGGAATACTTTCCATTCCCTTGAACATTTTTTTCTTTTTTTATGACATTTTTATAGGTGAATTTATCGAACATGAAGTACAGTCAATCTATTCTTTAAAAATCTCACCGTGAAAATAAGCTCACCGCTCGAAGTGAGCTGTTTTGACAGCTTTCTTCAAGCTCACTTCACCTTAGTTTTCACGGTGAGATTTTTACAGAACTATCTTCCGGGTCTGCACGCTTTAGTTAATTAATTGATATAAAATAACTGGTAGGGCTATATATTAAGGTACTTACTCAGGGGTATTTAAACACATAACCAAGAACGGTTTTGACCATTTCTTTACTAATTAGTCAACAATGGAATAGTCTTCTGTCTTGAGTTTCCTAACGTAATAATTAACGCGTTGGTAATTGCAGTACACCATTCTTAAGCAGTCATAATTTCACTAATATCCACTGTTGACCATACCTCTCTGAACATCTTTATTTATTTTTTTCCAAAAAATTACACAATACAACAGCAATCAGTATTTCTGCGAACACCTGCCCCCTGAGTACGCAACCCACTATCAATGAGAATCTGAATCCTTTGCTTCTTATGTTCGTAAGTAAATAACGCAATGAATGTTGTTGTCTAAACTGTCGAATCAAAACCATTCCCACTGTTAGTGTGTTATGCCATAACGCCGCTGTTATGTACATATATGCATATGCGTATCCTGTTCCATTGCAGCAGAGACGAAATAAAAAATCGGCATCATTAATACAGGAAAATGTTCATCAAAATGATTTTGTAAAAGGCTGAAATGTATAATGAAATTGTGAATAAAAGAGATCGGGTGGCTCATTGACAGAACGTGTCACATCAGCATCAAAGCTTTCCTGAAATGAGGTCAGCGTCAATGATTTGCATAATAAGCTAAAATGTTCAGCAGCTTTCATTTATTTGCAGAGGTTTACGATTAAAATAGAGATCATTATGATGGAATTTAATATTTAACTATTTGATATGTGCTAATGAAGCGTGTTGATTTGTGGATGGCAACCGTGAATGTCAATTTAAAATTAAATCAATCCTGTTTACTAACTCATCTCCATACACACACACAACACAACATCACACCTTGTTCCCCCGAAAGGTTGGCCAGAGGTGTACCTTTAGTACAACCACATTTCGCCAATTATGTTCAAGTCCCAAGTAATAGGAGACGAGCCTATAGCTATCAACCGGGCACAGATCCAGACTCCGAGTGCTCCAGACTGCTGCTGAGAAATTCCTGATGGAGACACGACGGCACGGTTGGCGCAGTAGTTAAGCGATTGACTGCTGCGCTGCGTGTCGCGGGTTCGATTCCCGCACGGAACAAATATTTGTATGACCTACAATTAGTTGTTCCGGGTCTGGCTGTTTGTGTATGTGAGTTTATATGTCTGTAAACGCACCCACGACACAGGAGAAATTCCTAGTGTGGGGCAACGTTTTTTAAAAAAACGAAAACGAAACGAAAAAAAAAAACGAAAACACCCAGGATCTCGTGTTCAACAGTAGCTAATGACAGGCTAATCACTTCAATGAACTCAACCTATCGCAGTCCACTGCTGGACATAAGCCTCTCCCAGGCTGCGCCACAACACCCTGTTCTCCGCCTTCCGCATCCAGTCCGTCCCAACCACCTTCTTTAGATCGTCCGTCCATCTAGCTGGGTGGCGTCCCACACTACGCTTGCCGATACGCGGTCTCCACTCCAGGACTCGTCTGCTCCACCGGCCATCGGTCCTTCGACAAACATGGCCAGCCTGCTGCTACTTCAGTTTGCTTACTCTGCAAGCTATGTCGCTATGTCTAGTCACTTACTTAACACAAATGTCCAATATTTAATCAAAGACTATTGGGCGGAATCCGACCCGGTCACGGACAAGAACGGTAAAAGTACTATTATTAACGATCATTTAAATCCATAGATTTAAATGATCGTTAATAATAGTACTTTTATGGCAAATAACATAAATAACACTCAACCACACTCCTTGAACATTTACTATTACTCCTTGGACACACTCACCTTCACAAAATCAACAAATCTTAAATACACCCTCCATTATTCCTAAAAAAGTTTTTAAAAGAAAACCTTACTATTTTTTACACACATGTTTTTCCTCAAATTCCCACATCCCACAGAGATGCGACCCGTATCGTTGTATACTAGAGCCATACACACATATACACAATAGCATCTGCGCGCGACTTCGTCCGCGTGAATTTTTTAGTTCTGTGACCCACCCGTCGCACCGCATGACCTGCCCGCGCTATGACTTTGTTTCCGCTTAGCGTTCATTGGCGTTCATTCTGACTTTATTTTCATTTTCCTCGGCTCCTAGGGGTCATAGCGTGCTGTTAAACACCCAATAACTTTTCTCATTCATGTCAAATCCGACTGGTAGTTCCAGAGATTAGCGCGAACAAACAAACAAACGCTTCAGCTTTATTACTAGTATATACATAGATAGACCACCACCAGAGAATATCGGTTGTATCCGTCATCGGTATTTCCCCCATAGTACGTTGCCCAATGTCCTTTATCTCATGCTTACAGTGCTTACCGTGATGTGTCCACTAGTACCACTCTAGTACCTCGTGGTGTCGCCAGATCGGCGCCACATCTCATAATGACGTCGCCGCCACGCCCCGGAGTGTCCTATTTAATAACTTGTTTACCCTTAATGGATGTGTTGCACACCGGAGTGTGGGTGTGATTGGCGCATGTGGGTTCGTTAGCGTTAAATGAATGGGAGTTCATTTATAGACTTCACACCTACGTGTAATGCTGTGATAGAAAGATTGAAAAAATGAAAGCCGGGAAATATTGATAATCGGCTAGCGTAGTGTTTGACGCTCCCCAGCTAGATGAACCGACGACCTTAAGAAGGTGGCTGGGACAGATTGGATGTGGAAGGCGGAGGACAGGGTGTTAGGAGAGACCTATACCCAGCAGTGGACTGCGATAGGCTAAGTTGATAATCCTACTAACGTGAAAGTTTGTATGGATGGATGGATGTTTGTTACTCTTTCACGCAAAAACTACTAAACGGATTTAGATGAAACTTGGTACACAGATAGTTTATAACCAGGATTAACATATAGGATACTTTAATCCCAATATTCCCACGGGATCGAAACTTAAGCGGGTGAAACCGCGGGGCGTAGCTAGTTTTATAATATGGTTTGCATATTAAATCTAAAAGAGTACCGTACTCTTCAAGCAACCAATGACCAAATACAATATAGTAAGATGATTCTCCCTCTTATTACACCTACCTACTTAAAAGTTTTCGTATACCAATCGAGTAGCAAAACAAAAGATCATAATAATATAAACTTCTTATGAATTGTGTTGACTATTCTATAAGTTTTCCCTACTATCCGTAGTACAATAAATTAAACTTATCATGTATGCATAGTAGACATTCAGTACATACGGAAGTGCAAACAAATCTGTTAAATAACCGACATCCGAATGAACATCGGTGTAATAGGCAGCATCATTTAATAGCCTCCGCTGTGTCACAGCC
Organism: Apamea crenata; assembly: GCA_949629185.1. Taxonomy (NCBI): domain Eukaryota; kingdom Metazoa; phylum Arthropoda; class Insecta; order Lepidoptera; family Noctuidae; genus Apamea; species Apamea crenata. Next base: position 7,380,106 of record OX451366.1, on the reverse strand, counting down.
CGCTTAATAATCATGATCAACGTTGTTTATTGCCGATACTCCATATTTTTGGCTCAATTAAGCCCATAATTTTATTAACTTCCACTCCCTTTATTAACTTGACTCGCTTCCAGTTCGTAAAGTTTCTCACCGAGAAAATGGCATGACTCATCAAGACTATTTTAAGAAGTGCTCCAAAAGGAGTTTTGAGGTTAACAGACTTCTACTAACTAAAATACTTCCTGAATAAACGTTGCTTAACGTTAAGAGTCGTTTACACGTCAACAAATTTACCTATCATTAAGTAAACGTAACTTTAAGAAGCTTTTATAAATAAACATAGGGGTTTATGGGTAAGAAGGGAATTTTTAAAATTAACCTGCCTTTAAATTTGTAAATATGCTTACAGGTGTACAAGAGCAACCAAAACAGGTAAGTCAAGATCATCATCATTTTAAATCTGAAGGCCAAATTCTTGTAATTAAAAACGTTCAAAATCTAGTCGCAATCTCATCTCAGCGACAATCAATGTCAAAAACTTTTAAAAAAAATGTAGAGAAATTAGAGTTATTTTGAAAACGTGAACGTTTTTAAAATTACAAGGATTGCCCCTCTGACCAAAAGCGTCTGCTGCTTAGGTACTCTTCATTTTAAATTTTAAAAAAATTAATCATCAAAAAACCCAATGCAGTTATTGGGTTTAAATAAATACGCTTTAAAAAAATACATACTCCGACGTACCGGTGTATGTATTTTTTTAAAGCGTATTTAATTATTTTGTGCTTATTTCTTCGAATAGAGCAAAGTTAACCTGTACGCTTTAAAATAATAAAATACGTGCTACGCAGCTACGAGCCTACACTGCTACGCGCCTACGGCGTAGCAACACAAGCTTTTGTTTGCAATGCACACGAATGCGTTTATATATTCAGAACTAGTATAAAAATAAACCACGTTATTCATATTTTACCTTTATGATCAAGTAAGTAACAGCATTGAGTTTTTTTTTATTTTTTTATTATCTGTCTTGTCGAATAGGTACCGTATTTCTTTTTTCAATTTTACGTAACGTTTGATACATAATTTATGTAGCGTAAAAAAATATAAAATACTCGGCGTAAAAGGCGGATTGTCGAAAACCAAAGAATAAATCTCAACCCATATTATTCGTAGTAATATTTCAATCCCGAAAAGAATATTTTATTACAAAAAAAAAATGGGAATCATTTTCATTGAATTTTAATGCGAAATATCCGAGTAGGTACTTATTTCTTTTTACTTTTAGCACTATATTTATGTAAAATACACGTATGGTTGTATGGTTTATTCGACTTCACGAGCACTAATATGTTTATACTTAGCAAAATTCAAAAGCGGTTTTCTCGTGGAATAACGATTGCAACTTATACAGCGTGGCGCTTTAATAGCAACATTAATTTAACACTCGTATACGGTTGCCCATTTTCGTTTTATGAACATGTTTTATTTAATTAAATGTTATTATTTCTTTATTTACAATTTTCTAAAATAGAATTTTGGAGCAACCTGTACTTAAAGAACTGTAGCGCAGGGGCCATTTGCCGGGGTCATCGCATCAATGAAATTAAAACGAATAACGTGCAAAGAGTAGGCGAATTGAAGGAAAGAGAGAGAGTCTTAATTCAGCGACCGGCGCAGGCGGTAGTTTTCAAATTATGAATTATTTTATGTTGTTATAATTTTTATAATTACTGGCCACTAGTAATTCATTTTAATTCACCCGTGTGCTAAAACTGTCGCGATTAAAGGTACGTTGTGTAGGTACTGTACGTTTTAAAGGACGTTGTAGATAAAACCTATTCCATAATAAAATCTGTGTTCGTAAAAACATAAAATTACAATCATTACAGTAGGAGTTTTTTCCCCTACTGTGGTGGTGGATGAAATTATTTAGACTTTTAAAAGTTGCTTAGTTTATACATATTAGGGAGGGCGCCCACGAGCAACTTTTGTGTCCGCAACTAATTTGTATCTCACGTCAGGTCTACGGGTTTGTATGAAAGTGCGCGCATGTAGCGACGCGACAAAGACTGCACTTTCATAGACTTTATGTGAGAGACAAATTAGTGGCTGCGACAGTTGCTCGTGGGCCTCCCTTAGTGCTCGTGAAGTTGTGACTGTACATAGTATTATGTATACCTACATAGTAAATCCCGGAACTCCTCTCACAATCCTGTGAGTATGCAACAGTGTCACAATTTCCATTTTTCTGGTTTAGCCAGTGCGCGATGCTGCGGGCCACCACTGTTACATTATTCAGAACTACGTACAATGTCCGCTTGAACTCGGTCAATGCGGGAAACAATACGTCTGTGAAGTTTTCGATATTTTGCGCTCAAAATACAAAATTTTGTACGTTACCTGAACGAGAAAATCCCGTGTAAGTAAAAGGGATACATATTTATAGCCTGATACCTGTGCACTTGTGTGTGTTGTGCACCTGTGTCTGCGCACGCTTGTGCACATCTCGCGCGCCGAAGGCTAGTCTCCGTTGATATTGACCGCCGCGGGCGAAATACGGTCTGGACCTCTGGACGACTGTTACAGTTGATCGCCGACTATCCACATTGAAAGCGAATACTCGTTTGTTGAGGCGACAAGATCTATCAAAGAGATTACTCGCTTGTCAGGCAGAACACTCGCTGAGAGACTCACGCTTGATACATGCACAATATGCGCATATCAGCGGGTAGTCTAGCGGGCTCATCGCCATCGCGCACTCGCTGCTCATTGCTGGCCAACTCGTTAACAGTAGCTAGCTCTACTCGCTCCTTCTCGTTATTCGCGGTGGGTCAGGTCCCTCAGACATTATTGTATCACGGTTGATTTTTCAATCTACAGATAATTTTTATTCGCGGAATAAAATTGACGTCTGACAGTTTTTGTATGGAAGAACTGTCACAAATTCAAAATTATTCCTCCTATAAAATTATCTGACGTTGGAAAAATCAGCCCTAGGCCGAATTCCACCAAACTTTTATACCTAGAATAAGTTTTATCCTCTGAATAAATTTTGAAGTTTTGATAGTTTTTTTCATACTAAAATTGTCAGACGTCAATATCATTCCACGGATAAAAGACGACTTTTGTGAAATCAGCCTTTATAGGCGCGTAAATATGAACAGCACCCTAATTGCGTAACACACGATCAATCGGAATCGGTTTCATTTCGACAGTTCAACCACATTCATTGCGTTATTTACGTCGTTGAGCAGACACATGACACATTCTTTGAACATAATTATGAAGCAATGGATTAGCAATATCCTTCAAAATGAGTCCGAAATAGTTTTTTTTTTTTTTTTAAAAAACGTTGCCCCACACTAGGAATTTCTCCTGTATCGTGGGTTCGTTTACAAACATTTAAACTCACATACACAAACAGCCAGAACAACTACTTGTAGGTCATACAAATATTTGTTCCGTGCGGGAATCGAACCCGCGACACGCAGCGCAGCAGTCTTCGTCGTGAGATTGATTGTGTGTTACGCAATTAGGGCACAGGTGCACATAAATAGCTAGCATTCAATTGCTTTTTATTTAGCGGCAAGGCTGTATCTATTCTAATACCTGGGCTCATAGGAGCCATACAGCACCCACCTTTATCAACGTCAAATGAAAGCACACAAAAATAAAGGGGCTGTTCTATTGGTGCGTAGGATGTATGTCTAGGCATAGATATGCAGTTATTCACGTTAGTTGTGTGGGTCTATTTGTATGACTGCGTGTATCCTACTGTACCCTTTCACTACAGCATAAGCTGTTCACAGTTGTTGCAGCTCACGTGTAAACAGTACTCGTGTACTGTTCTGTCCGTGGGTTGGTGGGTGGTTGTAGGTGGGTGTGTTATGAACGACGCCGCTTCTCCTTTCACTCAACTACGAAACTGTCCTATGTGAGGTACACATTCGAATAGGGACGAGGATTTGTCAATGATGATTTGATGAATGACGTCATAAAACAATGCACCCATGGCACTGTGTCCGTATTGTACGGATGCTGGACTGTAGTGAATGATCCGCGTTTTCATGCAAATCGAAGCTGAATGGATCGTAATGTACCGTGATTTAAAAATCCTAACTAATATTATGAATGCGAAATTGAGTTCATTTTGTTACGATATCGCGCTAAAACGGCAGAATGGATTTGGATGAAATTTGACCATGACCTAGGTCGGGGCCTAGGTAGGCCTAGGTAGGCCTAGGTATGCCTAGGTAGGCCTAGGTAGGCCTAGGTAGGCCTAGGTAGGCCTAGGTAGGACCTAGGTAGGAGCATAGGCTATTTTTCATCCTGGATCGCAAACGAAGTCGTGTGCAAATAAATACTAATAAGTCAGGGAAATTAATTGTTGAGACCAACTAAAATTTTCCGTAGTTATATTGAAAGACAACTGTCAAATGGCGACGCCGTGGAAGTGGCAAAGTTTTGGGTCAACGAGATATAAAATTCAGTCATGCCTGCGACACGAAGAGGAAAACTGTCATTCTTCATTCTTTGACAGTTGTGTGTTTGTACATTTTATAACACATCAAATTAACGTAGTGTCAATATACTTGACAATTATTTTCCTTGAACTGTTCAGGTAGGAAGGAACACGAAAGGTTTAAAGTCTTACCCACAGATAACACCTCCGACCCAATTACTAAAGGATACGGAATAACGACACGTAACAAACATCAAAACAAACTTTATAGCTACTAATTACACTACATTTATAATTTATATTTCAATATTCTACGTAAATGTTTACATTTCAGAGTAACAGACAAAAACGGAAAAAGTTTTTGATTGTTCAAGGTTAACCAGAACAGTTTCGCGGAATCAATGACAAACTTATCATTAACATTAATGAATTTCTCCGAAATGTATAAGCATCATCTGACTAGCCTCTTCCCAACTATGTTAGGGTCGGCTTCCAGTCTAACCGGATGCAGCTGAATACCAGTATTTTACGTGGAGCGACTGCCTATCTGACCTCCACAACCCACTGAGATAAGATAGTTTTACAGAATACATCAGCTGATCGAATTTTGAATTTTTTCGTGTCCATTGTCGAACCGACCTTCGTTGCTAACTGAACCTACACTGAAAGGAATTTACACATGTAATGAAAACGATATAATTAGATTGTGTGGGTGAATCAGTTATGTTAATCATCCATCATCTGCCTAGCCTTTTCCCAACTATGTTGGGGTCAGCTTCCAGTCTGACCAGATGCAGCTGAGTACCAGTATTTTACATGGAGCGACTGCCTATCTGACCTCCACAACCCAGTTACTGGGTAATACAATACCCCTTGGTAAGACTGGTTGTCAGACTTTCGGGCTTCTGACACCCGTAACAAATGTCAAAAATCCACGAATAACAACCGGGAGCAACGGCTTAACGTGCTTTCCGAGGCATAGAGGGGTCTTAGTACGTAAAGATGGTCACCCATCCACGACCAACCGTGGCAAACTTAACCTGGTCGATCGACCCGTGCGGCTGTTATTACGTAGCCACAAGCCCCTCCGAAATGTGTAAGCATATTAATATAATATCATGTATCAAAGGGCTTTATTTACCTTTATAATTAACATCCAATATTAAATAAACAGCCAATTTCCGAGCTGTAGCCGAAATAAAATGTTTATATAAAAGCGATAACATCAGCACTTGTACATTTGCACAAACTGTATTATTAACGTTACGGATGGTCGTCTCGACTATCATAATAAATTATTTTAAAATGGCGGCTATTACTGTTTCGCTTATATTTATTTACTTTTACAAATTATGGGTATTTAATTCCAACCAGTCTCACCAAGGGGTATCATATTACTCAGTCACTGGGTTGTAGAGGTCAGATAGGCAGTCGCTCCATGTAAAATACTGGTATTCAGCTGCATCCGGTTACTGGAAGCCGACCCCAACATAGTTGGAAAAGGTTAAGCAGATGATGAGGTATTTAATTCGACGACGGTCGCCAGTTTCTTCCAGCTCTCGACTTTAAATTAAAATAAATACAATTTTGACAATTTATACTCCTACAAAATATGAGGTTAAAAACATTCTTACCGAGTGGTTGCAAAAGTTATCATACGATGAAACTGAAAATCTTGATGAAAGTTAAATACTGTATGCACATAATATTCTCTTTTTTCCCTGTTTATTCTCATATTAGAAGTACTTGCACGTGTATCATATAAATAGTTGTATGTTACTGTTATTTCGGGGAACATTGGCTTCTAAGATACAGGCTTATTGCCTAGTTTAGGAGTCAGACGTTCGACCTTGAACTTTTGTTACTGTTGTACAACTCTACCTTGTACTACCTTTATATTCCGTTATATTTCGACTTCAATGCTATCATGCCTTATGCCTTTTATGCCAGATGATAAAAAGCTAGTCTCTAAATGGTATTTCAAAAATAAAAACAGTTTAAGTACCGTCAGAGATTGCGTTGTCTTGAAAATAAATAAGGTATTTCGAAGAAGTTCTTCTTCTCTTTAAATAAATAAAAAAAATAAAAAAATAAATCCCTGGACATTTCACACAGCACCATTTGTCCCAAGCTAAGCAACCTAATGCTTGTGTTATGGTAACAAGATGGCTGATAAACTACTTATATACAATTTTTTTTTGTAAATAAATAAAAAAAAAAAATAGTAACACAAAAAAAATGATGTGTAATAAATATACACAAACACTATTATCTCAGACTAGATATCTGCCCGAGTCGCATCGCATCGCCTGCCCGCACTATTACTTAGTGTCCTAGCGTGATGTGAACCAGCCTTAGCCTTCTTCAAGGATTTGGCTATAAATGCAAAAATAATTTTTCAATTCGACTGGTAGTTACAAAGATTAGCGCGTTCAAATAAACAAACAAACTATTCAGCATTAGTATTAGTATAGATTTACCTACATCTCTTTTTACAGCCACCGCATACTAATTCATTTGAGTGCAAAATCTTAATGTTTAATTGTGCATTCTCTAAATATTTTTTTTAAAAACGTTGGCCCACACTAGGAATTTCTCCTGTGTCGTGAGTGCGTTACAGACATATAAACTCACATACACAAACAACTAGACCCGGAACCACTAATTGCAGGTCATACAAATATTTGTTCCGTGCGGGAATCGAACCCGCGACACGCAGCGCAGCAGTCAATCGCTTAACCACTGCGGCAACCGTGCCGTCGAATTAGTAACTTCTCATAACTTGAACTAAAATCTTGTCTATTACGGCACCATTTTTATCAGCAACAGCAATTCGATAAAAGTTTCTTCCAACTCTTAATAACGGTAAAATTATATCAATATCTCCGTCCAATTCGTTCTACCGTTACACTTCAATTCATTAGAACTAACCCAATTGTTGAGGGCTCCCTATTAGTTCGCGATGGGCTCGCTAAAACAATTCGCAGCATCCGGCCCATCGTCCATTAAAGATGGCTGCCGTTGCACCGGGAGCCGGAAGATAGTCGTTCTTATGAAAATACTGACGCTACGGAGATATGAAAGGAAATTGCGGAAAATTCTTATAAATTGTATCTAACTTTTGTGTTTCTGAAAATATTCGAAGAAGGAGGGCCCTTGTGGCTAAGTAATAACAGCCGCACGGGTCGATCGATCAGGATAAGCTACGCTTGCCGCGCTTGGTCCGTGGATGGGTGACCATCTTTACATACCAAGACCCTCCGTGCCTCGGGAAACGTTAAGCCGTTGGTCCCAGCTGTCATTCGTGGATCTTTGACGGTCTTTACGGGTCGTCAGAAGCCCGGAAGTCTGATAGCCAGTCTTACCAAAGGGTATTAACCAGTAACTGGGTTGTGGAGGTCAGATAAGGAGTCACTCCGTATAAAATACTGGTATTCAGCTGCCTCTGATTAGACTGGAAGCCGACCCCAACATAGATGGGAAAACGCTAGGCACATTGATTTTTTTTGATTGAAGATATTCGAAGAAGGTATCACTTGTAAGCTTACATTCCTCGGTCATCACTAAATGATATGTACGAGTATGGGATCGATATTATACAATACCTAGAGCAATTGCTAAGTGGGCCAAGTTATGAGTGTCGCCATAAAACATGCATATTTGAACACTATACGACGGCTAATAGGGGACGTAACAATAAATGGACTAATGGACACGACACACGTTTATCCTAATTATAGACTTTGAATATATTACGGTCTGAAATCGAAAATGTGTATAGATCATTATGAATTCATGAAATTTGAGTTTAGAATATAAAGAAAACAAAGTCGTCGTCGTCCGCCGCGTCTGTCTGTCTGTCTGAACGCAATAAACTCAAAAATTACCGAATGGATTTACATACGGGTTTCATCAATTGACGGAGTGATTCATGAGGAAGGTTTACGTGTATAATTCACTAAGGTTTTGCAAATTGGGTGAAATATGACGAGAATTGTTGAAATTGTCATAAAAAATCATTCCGACTGGGAGTTTTACTGGCGCGCGCCGCGTAAACCGATAGAGTTATCTATATGAAAACAAGGTATTACGAAATTGATAAATTGGTTAAGTGTATTAACACATAGGGTACTTTTAATCCCGGCAGTACGTACACGTGGGATATTTTCCGACATCCCGAAGCCGCGGGCAAAAACTGGTACAATATAAAGAAAACATACAACAACAGATTGCTTGAAAAACACGCTGTTTTGAAGTCACGTCAGCTGAGCGTAGTTTGGAAAATGACAGTATTTTATCCTCAACTAGACCAGAACTGTTGCAATCGTTATAAAGCATAACAATTCTCATATCCTTTCTTAGTATTCCTAGCATAGAAATTCAAAGAAATTCTCCTAACAATACGGTCGTGGTATTTTTTCTACTAAACGACTTCAAAACCTGCTGGAAACGAAATAAAGTTGTCTGAAAACTTATGGCGAATAATTCTGGGCACGTAGGAACATGACAGCGATTTCTTTGAAATTCTATTCGGCTTTGCTGTGTGCTGTGACTTTTAAACAGTAATTTAACTTTATGTGTAACCTGTTCCTTTACGTATTTTAAAAGTTATCGTGACCTTGACAGTGTGTGTGTTTTATTTATTCTCTGACGTATGTTTTCTAAACTTGAGGGGCACGTGGCTAAATAATAACAGCCGCATTGGTAGATCGATCAGGTTAGGCTACGCTTGCCGCGGTTGGTCTGTGGATGGGTGACCATCTTTACATACCAGGACCCCTCCGTGGCTCGAAAAACACATTAAGCCGTTGGTCCCGACTGGCATTTGTGGATCTTTGATTTACGGGTTCGTTACGGGTATTCGGAAGCCCTAAAGTCTGACAACCAGTCTTACCAAGGGGTAGCCAATAACTGTAACTGTTTTCTAAACTTCTTGTGAACATCTTTGCATTCATAGAATTTGTGTTTTATTATCCATGGTATAAAATCCTAAGCTGTAATCTCATAATCGTAGTACATAAACCAGAGATATTTTAGTGATTAAAGTGGACTCATTTCTTTACAAAATCAGCCTATAATGTTCCCACTGCTGGGTTGCAGGCCTCCTCTCGGTGAGAGAGAGTGGGCTGTAATCCACCCAGTGCGGGTAGATGTCACCAGTCATGTCATGACTCATTTGTTTAATTGTTAAAAAAAAAGGAAAATTACTAAGCAAGAACCGTTTCAACTAAAACTCTTTCCGATAATATAATCAACCAGGTCCAGTTGAAAACCAGCGTCAGGCACTCATTTTTGCTGAACCCGGCGTTTTTGGCGCAGCCGTGAGGCACACTTCCCTGCTAATTTCTTAAATTTCTTACATCGGACTTTACACTTTACTTTTTTGATCTTTATTGTTTTGTTTTTTCTGATGTATGTATCTGGTGTATTGTGTGTCTTATAGTCTGTGCTAAATAAATTTATTTTCTTTCTTTCTAACCATTTATTCCTCACAAACAAGCAATCACATTAACACAAAAACCTACCCAATGACTTACTTACCCTGCAGACTGCAAGCCGTAGGTCGTTAACCGTCCTCGCCTTAATAAAGATAAGGCCTTCACTTATAATTGCAGGGGTGCCTTAATGGAAATTAAAGCCTGACTCGGATCCTCTAAACTGAAAATTAGAACACGTGCTAGCTTAATAATATTTTAATTGAAGAGATTAGAGCAGATTACGGTTAGTTCTTCTGATGATTTTGGATAGATACTGCAGTGAGAATGGGAATGTAAGCTCCGGAAAATGTGTCAAATAGATTGCCTGTAATTATAAGGCTTTATTAAATATCTTAGAGCTGATTTTTCAATCATCTTATAACTTTATTCGAGGAATAATTTTGAAATTTTGAGAGTTATTTCATACAAAAACTGTAAAACGTCAATTTTATTCCTCGAATAAAAGTTATCTTGTGATAGAGAAATCAGCCCTTAGAAAAATATTAGCTTTTCCATAATATTACAATAGAATTGGAATGTTGTTGATATATTTATGGCTAATGCTAATGTTGTGAAAATAAAATAACATAACGTTCTAACATTAAACAAACTTATTGATTTACAACCACAAACAACCATAAACAATAGTTAACACATACACATAATTATTTACATTTGAATACATACCTAAGTATGTATTATTATAATATCATTTGAAATAATATATATTAATTATAATATAATTTGTTGACAGGCTCACTTTAGATTAGTTGGTATCATTCCAGAAGATGAAAATATGCATGAATTTTAAACCTTTTCTTATGAGACTGAATGTCACCTCCAGAAATCCAAATAATGTCTGCCGATTAAAATTGCAACAACATACGCGACGTTTAATCACATTCTATTTCACGCTATTTCAGAGTTAAAAAAAAGTTTATTTCCATATTAAAATTTGGTCATATTCCTAAAGGATCCTCTACCCACTGAATAAATTCCAGTGAATTCAAACTCAGTCTGATACTTCATAATAATAAAGTAAAGTCAAGAATATTAATTACAAAGCAAATTGACTACCAACTTAAATTGTCCGTATATTGAAATCTCATCAGTACATTATAATTATTTATGTCATTTCCCTGTGTTTTATTGTGTACATCGAGAACAGCTGAACCGATTTCGCTAATTCTTTTTTTAGAATATTTCTTGAAGTACGAGGATGGTTCTTACGGAAAAAAAAATGTAAGAAAGTTGCTTCACGCGGATGAAGTCGCGGGCAAAAGCTAGTACATAATAAAATCACACTGCCATTCTTTGACAGTCCATTCTTCGAGAGCAGTGGTGGCCCAGTATCCAGTGGCTCCGAGATCGTGAGTACGAACCCACGCAGGCACTTCACTTTGTGTATTCAATTTCATCACTGCTCTCAAAGAGATGTGACATCTACCACTCGGGGCCGCGTGGTAGATTATAGCTCACTCCCTTTCTTAGGAGGCCTGCGACCCAGCAGTGGGAACACTATAGGTTGATTATGTATGTTATGTACTGCTCTCAAAATGGTAAAGGAAAACATCGTGAGGAAACCGGTATGTCGTAGAACCAAAAATATTCGAAGACACGTGACATCTACTAACCCACATTGGGCCCGCGTGGTGAATTCTGGCCCACTCCCTCTCCAGAAAGGAGGCCTGTGTCCCAGCAGTGGGAACTGACAGTACCTATAGATCTAAGATGACAAATAGCCTATTATGACGAAACGAGCCCGTAACTAGGTGAACGTTTGACAGAAATTGTCTCTTGTGATTTGTACCCGGCGCTGTATTAGTCTAGAATCAGGATTGTGTAATTGCTAATTAGCTTGTAGATTGAACACGACAAATTACAATGGTGGAAGGTCTGTATCCTGAGACATTGTTTGATAGAGGATTAGTTTGAGTCCAGAAGGCCGAACACGAACGGGCGAAGAAAATGTACCTAACGTAAATTGGAACGATTTTTTAATCTAAAATACAACTATCCTGTAATGTTACCACGCTAAAAGGTTCTTTTGGCGCGTAGCCAAAATCGGTACAAACGTCGCCATTTTGTTTTACCAATACAATTTCTGTGACAATTTTACAAATGTTCGTCCGTTCATAGTTATTTTACCTCTGACAGCAGCAACCCTCGTAACACAAAGATTTTGACAGACCTGTCACTGACAATGTCCAACAGCAACCTTATAAGAATAAGAATAAAGATCACTGTGATTTGGACAGTGACGCAAAATTAGAGGTAAAATAACTGTGAGAGGACTGTAGCACTCTATTTTCGGCAACCAGACGAAGAAAAAGACCCTAAATATGAATAATCTGTACCTACTTACATATAAAACAGTAACGAAGTCAAAACTTTACATTGAATATTTAAAAAAAAAAGTTATTGCTACTAGGTAACGAGTCTAATGCCGAAAATAGTATTTCGATTTTTGTCCGTTTGTCTGGATATGTTTCGGATTGGTGCAAAAACGGCTGAACGGATTTTGATGAAATTTGGCACCCATCGTTTATAACCTGAGTTTACACGTAGGGTTCTTTTAATCCGAGTAAAACGTTCCCATGGGATATTTTCAAGTTTAAAATTGTTCAATTTTACGTTACGTTTACTCCGCGCGTGTATGCTAGGCCCACAGATAGTTTATAGAACTAATTAAATAAAGTCAAAATCGAATGATTTACATATTTCAATTGCGAACTGTTGATGACGAATTGACACTGGATCTAGTGTTAACGCTGACATCGGTCGCGTACCGTCGGCTACGTGTACCAAGACGCTGACAATAAATGGACGTGTATAGCCGATAGCGTAGCAGTGATGGTTAGCTAGCGTGGGTACATATAAATCGGTACGCGACCGATATCAGCAATGACCGTCGTCGGTCGCGTACTGTCGGTCACGCGTACCAAGACGCTGACAATAAATGGACATGTATAGTGTAGCACCGACGACGGTCAGCGAGTGCGAGTCCATATAAATCGGTAGGTACGCGACCAATGTCAGCACTGGCCGTCGTTGCTCGCGTACCGTCGGTCACACGTACCAAAACGCTGCCGATAAATGGACGTTTTTTAGTTTTACACCAACGGTGAGCTAGCGCGAGTCCATAAATCGGTACGCGACCGACGTCAGCGCTGACCGTCGTCGGTCGCGTACCGTCAGTCACGCGTACCAAGACGCAGACGATAAATGGACGTGTCTAGTATAGCACCAACGCTCAGCGAGCGCGAATCCATATAAATCGGTACGCTACCCATGTCAACGCTGACCGTCGTCGGTCGACCACTAAATCCAGCCTGAGATACCTACTTACCTATTCTAGAATACAGTTTCCTATAGCGAATACTGGAAAATAATTATAACGATATTAATAGCGTGTGGAGTCGAAACAGTAAAATAAATTAAATTATCATTCAAAACCGGCGCAAGCCACACAAAAGGGCTGTGAACCGCACTGTTATAACGTTTCATGCAATCCAGTATTTTTATACTGTAAATGCAGACACATTTTCACTCCATTTTATACGATACTGAAAAAGTGTGTAGTTATAGTTCTGCAGGAAATCATACGTATTAAATAATACAGTTTAACCTGCTGTGCTGCTGTGTTTGTTTAATATTACTGCAGGTAACTATAACAATATGTATGTTATTTTTCTGTTCATGTGCCCATTAAAATACAAAGGCTTGTGTTTCTGACGTATTACACCGTACTAGTGAAGATCATATCACCATCATAGGTATTTGCACGACGTCATCATTTGCTGTTTAGCAATAAGAATAATCATATGTACAGTCACGAGCAAAAGTATGTAAACAATCGGCTTTATTCAAAAGCGATTTACTCCTTTATTTTTGAATGAAATTTTATGTTGTTACGAACATAGCATTTTCAAACCCATAGGTTTATGTAATGTGTCGTATTTTAACGTTGCATTCGTTATTTCACGAAAAAATGCAATTGAAAGTTGCCAAGTGTTGACATATTGGTGCTCGTGACTGTACCCAGGATCTTGCAATAATATCTTGATTTAGAAGAGTGTCCGTGGAGTTTCTTGCTCGTTCTTCTCCATAGATATCTACGTTTTTAGAATGGGCGATTAGCTTCAACTTTCTGACTAACTGACCGACAATTTAATTTTGACAATTCAAAAGTGCCTGTAAATGGTTTAATTGAAATAAATTATTTGAGTTTGAGTTTGTTTCTTCTCTCCTATCTGCTAGAACAATATAAGCATAGTCCCTGCCGTGGTAAAGTTGTTGACCAGTCAGCAACGTAGTAGGTATTTCCATCGTGAAGACTATTTTAATGCCCCACATTGCATTGGCCCCGTTCACGGCCTTGAGCGAGGCGACTTGTAAAGTAGTGACGTGACTTGCGTCATGCGACAGGCACGCGCGTCCTCTGTTTCCGTCCGTAACTCCGCAAGTCACGTCGCGGTGACTCGTGGCATGCTCTATACAACTTCTTTCATTTGTTTTCTCCGCAGTCGCTGTCGCGTATTGCTTGAGCGTGTAGCTCGTGGACACTATAGTGCTCTCTCCAAACAAAACCATGACCACCACACAAACGTTCTGCTCCGCAGGTTTATCCCAAAGACAATGTTAACGAGGTTTTAAACATATTCTCTAATCCTCACGTAAACTAGTTACGGTTTGCGGCCATTCTTAAAGCTCGCCAACTGTAGCGCGCACCCAAATTGAATTTACTCTTAGACAGGATTTGGTGCACGAGACCACAAAGAAAATTGTTTTTCTCCCATTTAACGTCGATTGTTGTTGAAGAAAAATATGTTGGGAAAATGTTAGGTACTTGGTTAATAAGTTGGACATTTCTTTTAAAAGGGGAATTTAACCATTTTCTTTATTATGATAGGTGTAACACCTTTTGATTTCTCTTTTGCACAAGGAATTGCAAACATTCTGAATGCATAAAAAATAATCTTGTAAATCTTGGCATTGGTCATTTATTTTTAGAAAAAATAAATTCTCGTAATTATATTCAGCCGGTCGATTCTGTAAAAATTTCACCATGAAAACTCAAGTGAAGCTTGATTTGAGTCGTCAGTAATGTCAATCCTTAGCATTATTTGGAATGACAGCTCACTCCACGCTCACTTCACCTAAGTTTTCACGGTGAGATGGTTACAGAATCGCACTGCTGAACCAATCGCTCAAAATATTATAATGGACGGATATTTTACGTGAAAGGTCTTCATTAGTGCCTTCTACGAAATTATAATGAGCGCGTATCCTTTTTAATCCGCGATCAATATGTAAATTAAAAAACATTACCTTCCTTTTGGAGCAGTCAGGTAAAAATGGCGCAAAATTTGTGTAGTTAGTACCTGTCGTGGTACCTGCTTACACATAAGGTAGAGTTAAATTCCGTAGTCTTAGATAACCATGTTTACATTATGAATGTGCAAGAGAATCTCTCTGTCTATTTGGTACCTATGTTTTTACAGCTGAACTGAAACGAAACCTGTAAAGGTGTAAGTAATTTGTCACAGAACTGCCTTAGCAAACAAAGAATGCTGTTAGCACTTTCATCCCAGATAATTGAAAACTACACGCGCGCGAAGCCGTAGGGCACAGATTTTTATGTAAAACTAGCCGCTAGTTTTATATAAATCTTTGCACGGTTTTTACGACTTGACAGAACTTCTACTTTATTAAGTACTAGCTGCGCCCCGCGGTTTCACCCGCATACGTTTCGATCCGGTGGATATATCGGGATAATATCCTATATGTTAATCCTGGTTATAAACCATCTGTGTGCCAAATTTCATCAACATTGGTCCAGCCGTTTGATTGTAAGAAGTAACAAACATACAAACACACACACACCCTCTCACAAACTTTCACCTTTATAATATTCGTGTGATATGTAAGTTTAATATCAATGTAATAAACACATATGTACCTACATAAACCTTTTGGAATAAATACCCTAAATGATCGAGCAAACAGCGTCGAAATTGCATAGTTCAGAAGAACAACGCGGTCACACAGACAGACACGATAAGTGAATTTAATTTATAATGTATATAGATATAGATGCTAGTGCGACGTCATAAATGCGAAAAAGGTTTGAACAAAGGAGTTTCACATTGTTCTAAAGATGTACGAGTATGTGTCTGTAACATTCCTCTTTGTGAACGCTACTGGACACTGGAACCATGAAACTGATGCACATCGTTAGGTTCATACGACGTGTAGGTAAAAATAAACGAATGCTTTATTACATTTAGATTTTGTAAATATGTAGTGATTGGGGTAACATTATTAAGTCTAGTTTAATAAGTAAAGAAGGGAAAAATACGTAAAAGGGACTTTAAAAACCGAAATTCATTTAATTTTTAAAATACGTCCAGCGTCAATTTACATGAAAAGGAGCAGTTGAAAAATGTACGGAAATAAAAAGGGCAAATAAAATTATCTGAAATTCAATAATGTGAGGGTAAATCGTATCTTACAAAGCAAAACGGTTTATTTAAGCAAATATAACGAGCCTTTTTACTGCAAAAAAAATAAAACTGCCAGACCATACCTATATACACGCTTTCTCTGCAAAAAAATAAAATAAAACTGGCAACCCATACACATATTCTAAGAGAGAAAAAAAATACACTTTTAAAAACAGAATGGCATTTTTATCCGAATTCCAAGGAGTCCTTGTTCAAATCCCTGGTAACCTAGCAGGATAGGTTGTCCGTGATAAATGCGTATTCCCGCCACGGTCGGCTTGGCCGCGTGTCGGCCATCTTTCTTATCGTATTATTGAGTAAAATTCGGAGCGGTAGAAAAATGCCGCGTGCGTTCCGACATAGGTTTGATTCAAGGTACGTTGCTCGAGAATCCGTATAGGCATACATACGCAGTCGGATATTTTTGCAATAAATTAGGTTTTCATTGTTACTGATTTCTTTTTGTGTTTCTGAGTTTATCATCGGTGAAGAAAAACTACTTGAGGAAACCTGGACTTACAATCAGTATAGTCTGGAATCGTCAACCCGTCTTGAGCAAGCGTGGTGATCAACGCTCGTGCCTTCACTGTATAAGAGGCTGAAATAATCATGCAATTTTAGTCTTTATTAATACCGACTTTTCATCACAAGCACCATTTTTCCCGGCTGCCAACATCCTTAATGTTAAGTCCATTGTGTGTTAAGAAAGTATACTTAATTAAACTTTGCTCCGCTTCATTAGCTTCGCTCAGCTCTAATAGCCAACCTCTATCGTATGGCGCAAGAAAATGCAACTGTTACTAACAGTATTAGAGATCATTATTACTTTGTGAGAACAAGACTACATTTATAAACATGGATGTCTACGGAAGTACTGTCGGAAAATGCAGTGGAATGAAAAAGCCTGGTAAAGTAAATAATCAATGTTTACTTTAACAGTTTTATACAGGAAACCGGGTACATAATAATTAATTAAAGCATCGCAATTGCCAATATTTAAAATGCAGGTAAATACGATTTTAATGTTTAGGGAAGTTCATTTTCAATAAAATTGGACATGATTAAAACCAATAAGAATAAATAATGTAGCTGCAAATGCTTTGCTTGTTTAGCTAAGCCAATACTTACATAAATACTTAACAAGAGAATAATTTGCATATAATTCTCATAAAATCGTACGAAATCTACCAAATTATCCTAGCGAGTTTACAACTGCGGATTATTTGCGTAAAACACTAACAGTAGCAATAAAATAAAAAAAGTTTATTTGGATGAACTTAAGTTTACAATTTACAAAGGAAACGAAGATAGCCACAAAAGTAAAATACTGTGGCACAGCTATCAACGCCCAACTCAAAATATATGCAAAGACATTGTTCCAGACTTCCCATTTTTTTTTTTAATGGAAAAAAAGAGAATATACTCTATGTGGAGGTTACTAAGTAGTATAAAATGTAGAGTGGAGGTGGGGTGAAGTGTGTATGGCGTGTGTGTTAGGGTGTGTTTACCGTGTCTATGACACCACAAGTTTGGAATGGCTTTCACTTTGACAGTTTAACAACGTCCATTGCGTTATTCACGTTGTTGAGCAGACACCATTTTCAAACATATGAAGCAATGGATTAACAATATCTTTCAAAGTGATTCAGATTGTGATTGATAGTGTGTTACGTAGGGTGCTGGCAATAAGTACTACACTCTGACAACCTAACTTTACACCCGAGTCAAGAGGACTAACAAAGTGTATTCGATTTCAACTACATTTTCCACTCGGAAACTTTTAAAAACATCGAAGAGTTTCGAGGTCCATAATTACTTCCGTATAGCAGTGATTAGTGTTGCTAGCTCTTGATGAAAAAAATGGAATCAAAACGTGCATCGAAAATCAAGGACATTCGACTGGTAAATCAAATCATTACTATTTTCTTGTTCAGTACACGCTCATAAACCGTAGTCCTGATTTATTACTTCCGAACAAAATAAATCGACTTCAAGTAAAATAGTGAATGAAAGCAATTCTAAAGTTGCGCGTTGCATAAAAGCAGAAGCTACACTAGAGCTTTTTCAGCCAGGAACAAGGGAATCGTAGCGAGCACAAACCGTGAATGCCCCGAAATTCAAACCGGTATCGAGGAATCCGGGAAAAATAAACACTCTTGGCAACACTAGGGTTGATATATAGTCGGTAATCCGTACTTCCTGTGTATACTTCAGTTTTTATTGAGTTATTATCTCCGGTAACGACTGAATTTATTTTATGGACGTAACGGCTTCGCAACTGTTCAACTATTTGACGAATGGCTCCGTTTATTTTTATTGCATTTATACATTGTTGTTTATTCATACGAATTACGTAGGTACAGGTAAATAAATTCGCGTATTGTTCAGCAAACAATATGGATGAACTGATTCGATGGGAAGTTTATTTTAAATATAAAATTCTTGACGGTGTAAATTGTCTTGTTTTAATAGCAATCCGTTTATAAAGGTTTGCACAATGAGGGTTTAAAATTAAAATCGTTCCATGTGAAAATACCGAATGAGTTTGTACGGTACACTGCGTCGCTGAAATTATTTTCCACACACAAAATAGCCAGTGAGTTGCCATCAACAAAAAACACTTTCCACAATTGCCTGGCTGTAAAAATGCAACAACGTAAATAATTTAATACAAATCTGTTATCTAAACAATGTCATATATTACGTATCTCTTCTAAATCACCGTAAGATAAGGGCTGTAAGCACTATCTGATGTAATTTCATCTCAGAAGGGTGACCACAGGAGAAGTAAATTGAGTAGGGCGCACCCCGCAGTGCTAACTCAGATTTATGTACCCAAGTCGTCTGTACTCGGCTTTATACTTGCACTTATTGAATTGTGTGTGTTGAAGAAAATGGGAAAGTTTTTTTGACAGGTTTTTATAAGTTTTGGGAACAAATTGTTTGCTTTGTAGTTCAAGCATATAGGTGTACGTAAACTCCAAAAGTGTTGGGAATAAAACTTTGATATTTACGAATTTAAGTTGCACGAAATGTGAGAAGATATATTGAAAATATTTTGATTTAAATAAGTAATTGAACTTTGTTGTTTTTTTATTTGTAAATTGTAAAGTATTGTGGAAACTAAGCAAATTAAAATCCAAGCTAAAGAAAAGCTTGCGGTCACCAAATCTAATTCATCATTAAAATTTTACATTACTTAACTAACTTAGATTTAAGTCCTCAAGTTGTATGTACTCGGCTTTATATTTGCACTTATTGAATTGTGTGTTGAAGAAAATGGAAAAGTTTTTTGACAGGTTTTTATAAGTTTTGGGAACAAATTGTTTACTTTGCAGTTCAAGCTTGTAGGTAGGTACTGTGACGTGTGTATTGTGTGAGGGCTTTACATAATACAATGTTATATTTAATACGTTTACTCCAAGCGAACGTGTTCACATCAACGCGTCTTTTCTCTCACTGGTGTTGAAAAACAAAACCTATCTAATACAAAATACCTATTTGTAAGTAGATTTATTTTACTGCCAGTCTGCACTACATAAGGTCGACTTTTGCAGACAACCTTTACAGTACCTAAGCTCCGAAAGTGTTAACAATAAACTTCGATAATTACGAATTCAATTTCGCTAATGTGAGAAGCTAAACTGAAAATATTTTGGTTTAAATAAGCAATTGAACTTTGTTGTTTTATTTGTAAAGTTATTTTTAGTTGCTTATTGCAGTATTTTATTAATTTATGTTATTACTTTTATCAAAAATTTGCCCTCAACTTTTATTTTTATTTGTATTTTATTTTATTAATTTCCAATTAATTTTAAATTTTTATTTTCATTTTGCATTGTCTTGCTTATTTTTATTTGACATTGTATTTATGATTTGATGACATTGTATTTATTTTTATATTTTGAGTTGTATTTATCTTGTGTTTCGTAACTTGTGATTGTAATATGGGAGAACCTGAAATAAATGTTTTTTTTTTATAATGTAAAATAAGCAAGCAAATAAAAACCTGCGTTTACTGAATGCTTTTTTTTATTTTACATTAGAATGGAATAGAATATTGTTTATTATGTACACCAATATGGCCGAGTGGTAATGGACGCGACTTACGAGTTGTGGGTCGTGAGTTCGAACCCAGCCAGGCACTTTACTTTGAGTAAATTATTTCATCACCACCGCTCTCAAAACGGCGAAGGAAAACATCTTGAGGAAACCGGTATGTCCTAGAACCACAAATTCGAAGACATGTGACATCCACCAACCCGCATTGGGCCCGCGTGGTGGATTATGACCCACTTCCTTTCACAGAGAGGAGGTCTGTGTCCCAGCAGTGGGAACATTATAGGCTGATTATACATTTATGTACACCATAAATACATTCATTATCTACAGTACATATTTCCGTAAGTACGGTTTTTATTTAATTTACTCCAGTTTTAAAATTATGTAACAGCTAAAAACATTAATTCACCTCTCCCAGTCCTTCAAAAGATAAATAATAAAAACTCATAATGCAGTGCGTAATACGGACGAACATTTTAAAAACAGAGTTTAATTTAAAAGTGGGGAAAAGATAAGAGTGGTGTGTTATTTATGACGTCATTATGGCAGAAATTAAATGAAAAATGCCCCAGAGCCGACATTACGACCACATGTAACGAAATTCTGTGTTTCAATAATGAAAAGTTGAGTCCTTGTAGAATTTTGTGGGAATTCCTGAGGGGCAAATCTCGTAATTTTAAGGACGTTCACAGTCTGATCTCGGTCTCGATCAGTCAAACCTCTAGTAAATTATTTATTAAATATATTTTTGACAAGTTTTTGACATTGATTGTCGCTGAGATGACGACTAGATTTTCAACGTTTTTAATTACGGAAAGTGGCCTTCTGAATGATAGCTGTTTTTCTCGAAATATGAAGCATATTTTCTTAAATGTACTACTATAGGTTTGCATAGTTTTTGAAAACCTCTTTGTATAATTATTGTAGCAAAGAAAATATATTTTCTTTCTTATTTCGTAAAAGTATTCTTCTAAACTTCTTATTTACCTACTCTTGATAATAAAGTATGCTTCTAGTAGAAAGATTATGTTAAGTGGGTAATTCAGAAACCTCAAGCGTTGGTAACCATATGTACCAAATGTACTACTATGGGTTTGCATAGTTTTTGAAAACCTCTTTGCATAATTATTGTAGCAAAGAAAATATATTTTCTTTCTTATTTCGTAAAAGTATTCTTCTAAACTTCTTATATACTGTTGATAATAAAGTATGCTGCTAGAAGAAACATTATGTTAAGTGGGTAATTCAAAAACCTCAAGCGTTGGTAACCATAGGTAATTCATAACTATAAACATACGTACCTATATTAAATTCCTCAAATACCTCAAATAGTATCCTTAGCGAACTATTCTGTAAACTCACTAAAGTTTAAAGTACCTAAGTCATAAATCTTGATGACGTGGGCCTTTCCGCATGTATGGAGCAATGTCCCCAACTTAGATAATAATCACTTCACAGTTAGGTGAATATGTCTTTGTCAACTAACATTAAGATGTGTTAAGCTTTGCCTTGATATTCATGAGTGGGAAAATACTTTATTAAGGTTGTCCGAAGGAGGCTTAGGAAACGGTGGCGTAATGACAGCCCTACTGACCTATATTATACAAGTACGATGGACTAAATATGCTATACGAAATGACAGTTGTCTTTTGTGCCGATTCAAAGCGCCCCGCACGAGCGTCTCAGCAACTAAAATTGACGTATTGCCGCAAATGGCCGTCGTTTTGTTTTGGTACATCTCTGGTGATTTAGGTCTTAATCGTGGAATAAGACTTTTTTGTGTATTTTCTGTTTACTACGAGATATTTAGAACATTTTTATCGTGAGAGTATGCGCATTTTGTAAAACTCGCTATCAATAATCTTAGTTCCACGGACGCTCACGTTGCTGTCAGCGCCCAAAACGGCGAAAATCAAATGTCTTTATTTTTTTTTTTGTAATCAACAGTATGAAGTGCAGCGTACTTGTTTATTGGGTACATACGTCAGTGCTTAGCCCCCATTCTCGCAGGCGTAGAAAACAGGCGTTGGGATTTTATCAACATCATTAGCGATTTTGTTGTGCCGAGCATTGAGAATCCAACATTGTGCGTCCCAGCGCGATAAAATCACACTGTTGAATTTTCAACTCTCGACGCTAAGCAGTGCGTTGAAAATCCAATACGCGAAAAAAAATCGCCGTGAGGCAACAATCGCTCGTGTGAACCTGAGCTTAGTTGTTTATAATAATAATCATTTTATTTCAAGTTTCACAAACTCATTAACTTAAATAATTATACACACTCAAACACATTAAATAATCAAATACACAGTTAAATATAGAATTTATTCAAACAACAAATTATTCAAACAAATAGGTACTTAATAGACTTGTTGCAGTGTTGCCAAATTACCCGCGTTCAATGTGTAACTTACAGCTGTGATTAATGTAGGCGTAATCGACCCTCTCCGCGAGCGCGGCTAACGTGCTGTTGTAGCTCCTCCGCACTCGCCGAACCAGGGAAGTGCCTCTCTTGCGCATTGTTGTATAAAAACAATCTCTCTCTCTTGTTTTTATACAAACAACAAGCAGACGACAACTTCGACTTCGACGGCACGGTTGGCGCAGTGGTTAAGCGATTGACTGCTGCGCTGCGTGTCACGGGTTCGATTCCCGCACGGAACAAATATTTGTATGACCTACATGTATTTGTTCCGAGTCTGGGTGTTTTTCTATCTATAATATATATGTATGTACAAAAAAAAATATTGTAGATAAGTAGGTAGTTTATCAGCCATCTTGTTACCATAACACAAGCATTAGGTTGCTTAGGTTGGGACAAATGGTGCTGTGTGAAATGTCCAGGGATATTATTATTATTATTATTATAGGTTGAACTGCAAGATGCCGTAGGTACATAAAAAAAAACTTCCGCAAACAATGTCGAAGCTCATTTATGGGAGATCGGCCGGATAAGGCAACATACAGGGAAAACTGGAAATGTATGGAAGAGACCTTTGCCCAGCTGTGAAACAATACATGTTAAAAAAAATTAAAGGTTGCAATCTTTTTGTGGGTGACCTACTGTGTGAGCTGACTTTGTATAAGGAATTCGACTCTTCTATTGGCCAAAATTCGTATGCAATAGCGACGTATTATTATAAAATGTACCAGAAGGTTTAGTCTAGTACACACGGCTACACATCAAGCTATACATTTCCAGTTTTAGCTGACCTCGCATTGTATATGATTTTCGTACAATCAGAAGTCAGCTTATACTGGTTATGTATAGCTTGATGTGTAGCCATGTGTACAATTAAATATCTTAATAAGGAGAAGAACCAGTAACTTTCGGTAAGGGTATTTTTACATACGTTAGATAACCACCTAAGTACAAACCTAACATATAGAGGGTGTTCCAGAAGTCGACGCCAAGCCGGAATCGGGTGATAGGACAAATCATTATAGTTACCAGAAAAATATAAAAAAAATCTTAGTCATGTATTTTTTAAGTTACGGTAATATTTTTTTTTTTTTTCGAAAAATGTACATCCGGTGATGGTTTTTTATCTCCTTTAGCTACTAATCTTTACTTTTTTTCGATTTTGTGTAATTTTGAGTAGTGCTTGTGTAACCTGTTGTTTTAAATTATCAGCTAACTGCTCCAACTTAAAAGAAAATGTCATATTTATCCGAACCAAGAATGAAAAATTAATACTTCGCTTAACTTTAACTGACTTAAAGTCAAATTAGTCAGCGCCTGACGTAAATTAAAGTATTTTTAGTCGCCATGCTTTCAAGCACGTCTAACCTTGTTATGGAGTATCTTAATTTGACTAGACAAAACTAATATTTGTCTTCTGTCCTTTTCTTAGTGAAATAGAAAGAAAAAGATGCACTGCACATAAATTTAGTTTAGTTTCTGAACATCGGAATCGGCGCCACTATCTAGTTTTTAAAATATTAACCTACAAAATATTGAATTGTAAAAGTGTCTTTAAAATCTACTTACCTACATAAATAAAAATTTCAATTGTAGCGATTACTGCGACTGTAAATCAGAGCAACAATCCCTTGTTGTAAACATGAAACCCCTAAACTCTTCACAGAGGTTACGACGAGTTAAGACAATGAGCTTAACAAGACAGGATCCTTCCTTAATAGGACTACCACATACACCTCAATCCGTGCGTGTAAGCCCGATGATTACGTCAACACTTCTCCTTTATACAGTGGGCCATTATGGACGGTGACGGTTACATTATGGACGATGATGGCCGTTGTAACGCCCTTGCCTCAATTGATTCATACATATTGTAGTGAATGGTGCGCAGGTCAGACGATGTATGCAGGTTATGGTGGTCTATCATGGAGTAAAACATGTAATGAATTCGAACTTCTTGAATTTTTGGGTGGATATGGAACGTGGAAAACTGAGAGTTGTGACGCAACTGAAAAATGCCAATACTGGACTAATTATATAAATGGATAACCTTAGTTGACAAGCAATGAATGTGAAAATTAGTTTTAAATTAAGTTATTTAATGATGATGAATATGAAAAAAGCTATTTTTCAATTAATCAATCGTTAATATCAAGTAAACAGAGGGGTAATTCTCGTAATTTAAAACGTTCAAAATCTAGTCGCAGTCTCATCTCGGCGACAAACAAATGTCAAAAACTTGTCAAAATGTAGGGAAATTAGAAGTATTTTTTGACAGATTGAGACTGAGACACAGACTGTGAAAGTTCTTAAAATTACGAGAATTGCCCCTCTGATCTCAGTCTCAGATGAGACTGCGACTAGATTTTGAACGTTTTAAATTACGGGAATACGGGCCCAGGTTTCGAGAGTTAACGACATCCGCTTCGAGTTTCCATGTAACACTTCCCTGTTCCTCCGATCTATAGGACCGAATGGCTGCGACAGCGAATGGTATCCGCGTTGTTGAATTTTGGGCCAGACAAAGGGGTTGAAGATCCGTGGCATATACATCTTGTTGTGTTGGTGTTTGATTACTTTAAGCTTTCAGAGTGATTATTTCAAACATCAATGCAACAAGATACAGTAAGGAAGTTAAAAAAATATAGATGTCACGTGAACCTTAATATCTCGGAAACTTGACGCTTTACGGAATTTGGTCCTTTAATATTTTGCGTTTGCTTTGATGTCAGCTTTCGATTTATGTAGGACTTATGCGTGGCCGCTATGTTAGAAAAAAATCAAAATGTCACGAGAGTAGGACTATACCAGCCTCCATATAAAAATCTTCTATTCCCTTTATAAAACGATATTAATTTATCGTGCTACTAGGTATTTCCCAAAGAGACTCTAAGAATTAGAATAGGTACTAAAAACCGGTCCCAGCAAAATAGGCCACAACCTGACTGATGCTTAACAAAATCCAATACTTATTAGAGGCCATATACTTTTGTCCATAAAGGACAAAATATCGACATGGACGTAAACCACAAAGCCATCAGTTTGGCCACAAACCAATTCATCATAAGAACGGAGGCTAGCTCGTAAAGCCTGGTTTGTCCGCATATTAATCTCTATAATCCTAACGTATGTTAGTTATACCTTCTATTTTATGACTGTGTGTATAAAATTCATGGAGCTGAACAATTTTTTGGTGGATATAAATTTTGCCGCTTTGGTGTTTTTTTTTTTTTATGATGCATAGATCATTTATTGTGGCTGTCCCAAAAATATTTGTACTAAAACTTACTCGTGTGGGCTGCTCTTTCCATCATAGACCTCATCCATCGCTTTATATCAGGCGTGATTGAGGTCAAGAGCGAGCCCATCCAGCAATAAAAAAAATTATGCAACTGAGTCGCAGCCTTGAATTCGCCGGATTAGCCATCCCCTGTTGTACCTATGACACAGGGTACACATACTCCGGACATATCCGAACTAAATAAAAACCCCTACAATGTAATACTTTCTATTTAAGGCACACGAGAAAAAAAGCTTTTATTAGATTCGTTGCAATCCGGATCGAATTCAACGGGCTTTTAAAAAGAACCGTCATTCGATCAACATTAACTTTAGACTAATTGCAAATTGGATACAGACTCGACACATAACGGACATTTCGTTGAAAAAATCCATCGGAATTACAATACATTGTATTTTGAATTCCATTTATTATTCAAGTATCCGGCCGCAGTACTAAATTGGGCAAATTGGCCACGCGTTGAGCTACCAACCAAGCAGAATATGCAAAAGGCTTATGCATAAACAAGGAGTTTCACTCGTCTATACAAATGTGCAAAATCCAGGCATAGAGAATGTATGAGGATAATGCTTGAAACATTGTAGCTTCGTAGTTTCCCTGCGCGTGTGATATTGTTTGCTGCCCAGTTTATAAAGTTTGTGACGACAGTCGGTCTTGTTTCGTTCTGTAGGTAATATAAACTGACGTGAAATATTTAGAATTAAAGTTCTTACATGCATAAGTCCTGGAAGTTACGTCGCGGTATAAAGCTTTTTAGGTAATTGACAATAGCGCATCGTTGCAACAGATAAGGTTCAAGGATTAAGGTTAAGGTAGGGTTTGATAGTAGTTGAATCGAATGACCACCAAAATGAAAGTAATATTGCAGTTTTAACTAAATATAAAAAATAAATACACGGCTCAGTGAACAAATTTTTAGGTACTTATTTCTTTAGTTGATTGAATTCCCTTTATTATCATGACATAAATTATGACAGTTTACGCTCAAAATTTTGAGGATCATAAATTCTAAATATATAAACCTACCTAAACAGACTTAATATATATGAAACTTGACAGCAATATTAGCAGCAGTAATTAGCAATTTTCATCACTCCGCCCAATTTCGCGCTGCATCTATGTAGTACCTACACAACTCATATAGTAGGTACGTAGTGGAATAAGCCACTGGCAGACGCGCCGCGAATATTCATCAGGGTTAGTGCACTGAATTTATGTAAATTTTATTGATTACATAGTTTTATCGGATACTATAATTATGGCACTACTTTTGCAATTTGCTGTCGTATTAAGTTTCTTAGATACAGTCTTCGACTACTATACTTACTACGGAAGTACTTAGATACCTACAGTCTTCGTACATTAGGTGCAAACAAATGTTTTTATTTGTGGAAGAGTTTTTTTTATGGTGATATCACATATTGTTGATTACACTAGAAAAGTTAGGTTGGTGAGACGATGAACCGATGAACCTTTTTCCTATTTTACAGGAGAGGCGAATTATTGTCCTTCACGACGAATTTTTTCGGTGCGGTTCAGAAGGACCACCAGTCCATTTCAAGAGACATCTGAATGTACCTCCACATGTACTGGCGTCACAACGTGCGTCTGCGCCTAGCGAATGGAACTCTATGAAAAAATACTGCAAAATCAGCCTATAACGTTCCCACTGAATGGGATGCATGAATGGAAAGGGCCATAATCCACCACGTGGGCCCAGTGCGGGTTAATAGATGTCACATGTCTTCGAAATGTTGGTTCTAGGATATGCCGGTTTCCTCACGATGTGTTTCTTCACCGTTTTTGTGAGCTATAATGAAATATATAACACAAAGTAAAGCGCCTGGCAGTACTCGAACCCACGACGTACAACTCATAATTCGGGGCCGTCAGCACTAAGCCACCGCAGCTCTCGAAAACCAATGTTCTATAAATCCAAAATTAACTATGTGTTCCATTGTTTTCTGTTACATTCAGAGGTCTAGGAAACATAAGAAAAAAATACTACGTCGATGAAGTTCTGCCTCCCCATAACACCACCCATAACTGTTTAGGAACCTTCACCATAACATCAAACATTCCCCACCTATTAAACTGCCAAACATTTTCAATAACAATAACAACGACACAATGGTTTTCAATTTGAAAATCCCAAGCCAAAAATTCCACAAATTTCGCATCCGACAACCCTGAAATTACCTCATCCGCGTTAGATTGCTCGTAACGCCGCTGCTACAAGCATCTACTAACGTAACGGTAATGACGTCATAAGGGAAACGTCCAATCTGTGACGTAGACGGTTTACTGCTGTATTAACTTTAAGGGCTTTTTATGTGTGCACCACGAATTGCTGGTAGTTGTAGTTTTTATTTGGCTGTTCTAGTTGGCTGGAAGAGGTCGGAGAGGCTGATCTTTTCACGGAATTTTTGTGTCTTTGGCTATATAAGTAGATACTTACACGACGACTATACGTCGACCTTGGCGTAAAAGACGCAGTGTGGTATAGAACAGCCGGTCGATTCTGTGCAACCTCACCGTGAAAACTCAAGTGAAGTGAGCTTGATGTGAGTTGTCAGTAGTGTCAATCCCTAGCATTATTTGGAATGACAGCTCACTCCACGCTCACTTCTCCTAAGTTTTCACGGTTAGATGGTTACAGAATCGCACTGCTGATTATAATTTGATGTCAGATATGAAATACTTTAAAGTCATCCTACCGACGTGTCTCCGTCAAACAGTTGTTGGCTGATGCTGGTTGTTGAAATACAGGGTTATTTTAAAAAAAACCCTCATCGAAAATCAAATCAAGTCCGATGAAGACTTGTTGTTTTGACTTTGGTTGTTAAAAGCAAATCATTTACGAGAAGCAAAAGGTGCAATTTCGAATAAGCTTTCATATCAAAGACGAGTCTTTTGTTTCAGACTTTACAGAGCAAGAGGTTTTCCTCTCACCGAAAGTGGGCCTGTGTCCCAGCAGTAGGAACATTATAGGTTGTTTATGCTTATGTAGAGCAACAATATCGGAATATCTGCTAGACTTTTTTAGGGTGAACTGGTAATTGCCACTAAGACGTAGAATACTTCTTCGCCTTCTTCTCCAACTAACACCAGAATCATCTCATGCTGAAGACCAACAATATTTCTCGAATGTAACATAAATTAAGTATCAGTACTAAATATCTAGACTTTAATTTTGTATTCTCCGCTCCCACAGTCAAACCGTGAGTTATGTGGGTCAAAGTTTTAAGTACAACACTACAGTAAACTTTTTATAAATTAATAAAATGAATAGTATCTACACAAATTTTCCACCCGCTCTTCGCGTATTCTGCGGCCCGCGCTAATTGCTTGCCGCTCGGCTGATGCATTGAGCTGAGATAGAATGTCGTTGCCAAATACGCACGCCTCAAGCTTCCAGCGTTCTAGCGTTGATTACACTACGCTTTGAGATTAAGCGCTGCAGCCGCTGCATGTATCATCACACGATTTACGGTTATGGTAAGACTGAAATTTGTTGTGCTGTAATGTTTGTGAACTAGGAATTTACCTGGATTTTAGTGGAGTGGCTGTAAGTTGGATTGCATGGATGCTTGTTAATTGGTAACGTGATATTATCATCATGACTGTTTTATCCGAAGGGTTAGGCAGAAGTGTACTTACCTATAGTATACACCCACATTTATGTTTCGCCAGATATATTATGTTTTAGTCTGTAATAGGAGAAAGCTATGGGGTGTGCATGTTTAGGGGGGTTGATTTTTGATGTTGTTGATTAATAACCAGGAAATATCAGTCTTTTTTTCAGAGAAAGCGTAGAAACCACAGCCCTTGCGCTTCCAACTCCAAGGACTGCGAATTGTGAAGCTGGGATCAGCGGGGTAATTGTACACACTATCAGTAGCATAGCTTACATTTTGACAGTTCAACAACATTCATTGCGTTATTTACGTTGTAGAGCAGACAAATTGTTTGAACATATGACGCAATGGATTAGCAGTATCTTTCAAAATCATCCAGATTGTGATTGATCGTGTCTTTCGCAATCAGGGTGCTGGTCCATCTGAACGTAAACAGGGATTGGCTAGCAAAATGAACGTACCTATGATTATATGGACGGCACGGTTGGCGCAGTGGTTAAGCGATTGACTGCTGCGCTGCGTGTCGCGGGTTCGATTCCCGCACGGAACAAATATTTGTATGACCTACATGTATTTGTTCCGAGTCTGGGTGCTTTTCTATCTATAATATGTATGTATTTACAAAAAAAATTGTATATAAGTAGTTTATCAGCCATCTTGTTACCATAACACAAGCATTAGGTTGCTTAGCTTGGGACAAATGGTGCTGTGTGAAATGTCCAGGGATATTATTATTATTATTATTATATTCGGCCTTGTACCGCACCTCTTTTTTCCTGTATTGGAATTTCGACAATTCCTCTCACTTTCCATATAAATTCGTCAAGCTTTGTTCTACAATATTCCTTTGTGAACTGCATGGTTTCACAAAGGTTAAATATTCCTTTATGGAATTCGTGCCCATTGATACTATAGTTCACGTAATCTCTGCCTGGGATGTAACTAAGAGAGACGTCACCGACTGTGTTTGCGTTTTATTTGAACTCTGCAAATTCTGTACAAATATTTTCGAATAAATAAAGCTGTTTTTAATCCACAAAACTCACTAGTTCAATGCATGAACTAAAGGCCATTTAGACATGGGGGGTGACCACCACCTCTTACAGCAGTATTATTTTAATCTTACTTCGTGTGGGAAAAGGATGGAGCTATACGGAATGTATAGCTCCATCTCTTTCACACACGGAAGTAAGATTATAATAATACTGCTGTAAGTGGTGGTGGTCACCCCCATGGTCTCATTTCAGGGTGGCATATATCGACGCGCAAACTGAAACCATGTTTTTTTTTTTTTAAACTGCTGTTTATAGAAAAGTCGCGGTCAAAATGAATGGCAGAGGTCATTTTTTTTACTAACCAACGAAATATCATGTACTGAATCCATGGTAACAGGTTGTGCGTCGTGTCCCTGCCAGCCTGTATCTGCCTATATCTATATACCTAACAAGCACATTTACTTTCGTTTCTTAGATGTCCGTTTCTTCCACCTTACCTACTGGGATAGGTAGGTATACTAGCATCGTTCAAATGCAAAGACATTAAATTATTTACTTGTTCAAATGACAACATCAACTCTATAGGCACTCAGAAAATTACCTAATAGACGTAATATTTTAACAGCGTTGTCTTTAGATAAAATCGTTTCTGGCATGTGTGTTTAACTCAGTTCACCTTAATAAACACCTTTTTAATCCGTTTTAAACAAGCATTAAGATTATCATTACCTTAATTCCAAAATATTTGGACCATTATACCAGTTATCAAAGATAATAGCGTGTTTGGCAGCAGCAAGATAGTGCGGCTGCCAAACACGCTCCCGCTTAGATTACAGCGGACTACGACTTATTGCTGAACGTGATGCTATGGCATTCCACGGACCAAAGCTTCCAGAAACATCTTTAAGTAGTTTCAGGTTTAATGGCATGGAAGCGATGCTCCAAGGATGTCCTGAGTTGAAGATGTACGGAGTGCGACTATTAATGTCAGATACATGGTTCATGGCTATTTAAACGTACAGTCACCAAAGGAGATAAGTAACCAGGGCCGCCGGATATAGTTGAAGTTTAGTAAGAAACCGATAAATGTGTTCGAATGAAATTTAATTTGATAAATGAACAAAATATCCATTGTTTTTTTACTAAACTTCAAAACTAATATCCGACGACCCTGGTAACTGTACATGTTTCGTACCAATATCTTTACAGCTCATTGCTATAGATCTTGCCAGCTTCTGCCAATGAGCAGAAGTGTTCTGTGGACTGTTCTTTTTCTATTGTTCTGTTATAGTCGGGGTACTTTACACAAAAGAAACTCCAACTATTTAATTGTGCATGTAAACTGTGTATAATTGGTACTTATAAACGATGTTGTACTTAAAACACAGTGTGACACTTATTATCTATATACATATATTTAATATAAAATGGACGGCTCGCGAGGCGCACGAGTCTGTGTACTCCGAGCGTGTGCGCAGTTACCGGGCGATTATGACCACAGAACATAAATATGTATGTATACCCTGACTCACTGGACGGCGCGCGGGGCGACATTGGTAGTGTTGTGCCGAACCGTAACTAGTCACGTAACCTGGCCGGCCGGCACACGACGAACTCTAGAAGTGCGGGGAGTTGACTCTAATTAGGGGTCGCGCTGTACTATTCTGTTTTTTCCGTGGACTTTTTCTTTTTTCTCCGTTTTGCGTGGATGTGATGCATATTTCCCTCAACTTGTTGTTTTTATTTTTGTGTTTTTTCTTTATGTGTCACGTTTAGTACAAATAAATGTATTTTCTTTTTTTTTCTCCGCATTCTTGATTAAATGCTCAGATTCGAAATCCTATGTCATTATTGGGCTAAGCAATTAAATGGGTTGATGACTTCAATGACTAACGCTTCTTCAGAAACGAGTAGAGTTATCTAGGAATTCTCGGTACAAATATTTTGAGAATAAGTAAATAGTCAATTTAATATGTATTGCATTCCACAATGTAAACTTCGGTGGTAGATGAAACTAAGGCTGTATCGTCCCTCGAATAGTCAGGCACAAAAAAGTGGCAAAGTGTTCTATGCCTGCCTTTATGGAAGGACGTGATAGTCATGGTATCGGCCGCACTTGGTAATGGGGCCCGTTAGGCATGGCGGGCTGATATCAGTTGGAGGTGCTGCGAATGTACATGAACCTCCCTGGCCCCTGGACTTATGGTAGTAGTAGGAACAGTGGGGTTTTAGTAGGAGTTCGACATAACCCTCCGTTCTCCCCAGACGGAGGGTATCCATGACGTTTTCTCAAAATAAAAAATAAGGTGGTTGGGTTAACAAAGACATGATCATATGGACCCTGTCGGGAACAGCAACTCATGTCTTCAGCAGTCAGAAAAGTGGCAGTGGGGCTGTCCCAGGGAGTCCCGGATGAAGGTGCATTGCTAATCACCACTCCAGAGGCCCTAGACAAAGTGATATTCTATCAGCGATAATAATGACGGAAAAGTCAAAAATGGAACTGACATAAGCTACCGAGAAGCTTATGACAATCCCGTTGAAAGTCGTAGTAGCAACGTCCGTGTGTCACAGCAGGGATCCAGCAGAATATCAGCGTCAGGTAGGACATTTGCCTGACACATACTGAGCTGGATTCCCATTTGGTGCAACCTTGAGACGCTCACCGCACTGTATGTTTCGTTATTAATTTTATTCGTCATAGTGTCAATTTTATTTCCATATTTGTGTGTTTTTCATTTTGTTTTTTTTATCGACACCTTGTTTTTATATTATAATCATGTGGGTAGTTTGGTTATCATCTAATCGTGTACTTTTGTGTGTTGTGCTGTCTTTTTTGTGTGCGCCAAATAAATGATTTATCTATCTATCTATCTAGCACCCTAATAAGCACTTTCAAATACAAGCTGAATGAATCATTTTGAAGGATATTGCTAATCCATTGCTTTGTATGTTCGAAAAATTTGTCTGCTCAACAACGTAAATAACGCAATGAATGTTGTTGAACTGTCAAAATGAAAGCCATTGCTTGTCTTAGTGTGTTACGCGATTACCCCACAGAAATATGAAAGGCTTTGAAAGCGATGGCTACTTGTCTGGGCCCTGTTGTGGCTATTAGATAAAGTTAGTTATGGAAAGCCAGTATGTACTGGTCCCTTGCAGTTTAGCGCCGAATCTGAAATCGATAGATGATTTGCTGAACGGATTGCTGGAGGGACGCTTAGCTAACGATGTTTAGAAATGTTTGCATGCAATTTGGCTCTTCATTTTTATTTTGTCAGCAATGTATTTGGCAATATTAATGGTGATAAATCTCTTTGAATGCTGCTTTATACTAAACTTTTTTGTTTTATCGTTTTTAGATATCGACACCCATCACGTCTTTGATGTTGTGGCTACAAATATATTGATGTTTCATGAAATAGTCATTCAATAAAATAATTTTATTTTCATAATCACTTAACTAACTATTTACACTAGAAACTCAATTAAAAGACTAACTAACTATATAAATAAATACAAAAACAAAAGGATATTTAGGCGTCGAAGTACTCGTCCACATCGCTGTCACCCGGAAACGTGCCCAGAAGACTAGCAGCATTGTCACGTTGAATGGCAATGCTAATTCTTTGGCCAAAGAACGACCCAGCCCTCTGGTCACGAGAAATTCTTTAAAAAGGAGACGCGCACTCGGTCCGCATGACCCGAATGTTTCGACCCCAAACCACAGATTACTAAATAGTTACTACGTAACCCTAACGGCTCATAGCTGTAGTTATCCATAAGGTTACAGTACATATTTGTGTCATTCAATAGGATTATATGAACTGAGAGGGCTGTATTGATAATTTTAATTACCTATTATAATTCAGTAAATACATACGTGTTACGGTCGCGAATCATATTTTGTTCAAAATACAACCTGACATTGACTTGTAAATTGCAAAAAAACGTAAGAAAATTTAAATTTCGCGAGCTACCCTTTCGCTTCCCCCGTAATTAGAACCTGCCTTAATAAACTCCTGCCGAACTTTCGTCAGAAAACTGGTCGATAATGACGTAATCTAATAATTTAAAGATTATACAGTTCGTTTAAAAGTCTTTGATCATCTCGAAAGACGACTCACTTTCAACTCAAGTTTACAGAGGGGATCAACTCCGTATTTACTTTAATAATAAACGAGTTATGCTTTATATATCCTCAAATTAAGATGTTCTTCATGAACGTTTGAATTATGTAATTTAATTAATTTCATCTCGAATTTTGTATCAAAGAAAACATATTTTAAAAGAAGAAAATGTTTTATTAAAAATATAAAGTTTATAAACTGATTTATATTTTTACAATGTAAGCTTATTGTCGAGTTAAAATTTTGATACATTTACCCCCTTTTTATAAAATTAAACATTGTTACAGTGCATTAACTACTCAATTTTATGTAGGTACCTTCAACAGCACTTCAGTGGTAAACTTGCACTATGAAAATCGCCCTTACTGCTACCACACAAAGGTGCTGCCGATTTCAAATTGTTACCACTGATTCGTGGTTGACAGTACCAACATAAAAAAGTCTGGCAATGTTGAACATTTATTTTATAAAGTCAAGTTATTTAATAATTTTAATTTTTTATCTTTATATGGTGATTAACACATTAGAACAAAACTGGATCAAACAGATAGAAACCACTTTCGATCTAGATGGACAGTAATTATTACTTTTAAATCCATAATAATACCTACCTATGCGAAAGTAACACTGTCTGTCTGTCTGCCTGTTACATTTTCACGCTTCAACTGCTGAACGGATTTCGATGTAATTTGGCTCACATGTAGGCCATGACCTGGGTTAGGTGGGATATTTTTATCCCGGTAGTACGTTCCCGTGGGATTGTTTGCGACTTCCACGGGCGCAGCCGCGGGCAAAGGCTTGTAATGACTTTCGATTTACGTTTCAGTTTCGATCTAGTTCAACGATATCTATTGTGCTTCAAGGCGTAGATTGACGCGAATCCGCGCGTCCGACAGATAGTGTTACCTTTCCCACTCCTATAGATCTCCAATTACCTCTCCACCACAAGTCAGCAAAATCGACATTAAATCTAAAACCGTGACGACGAAAATAGAAATTATTAACTTTCACACTTAAAACAAAAAATAAAACGGTTTACAAAATAAACGTATCAGAAAGTTTAAGTTGCACACGAGGTACAGTCGCCGGGCACTAAACTTGGCAAGGCTTTAGCGTAGTGGCAGTAAGTCTGCACATGTATACAGTGCAACAAAAAAAAATTGACACTTTTATTACTTGTCATTACTCTATGGTTATTGCCATAATTTATTTTTAAACATACTTATCTGTTGTGAAGAAAGTTAAAGAACGAAGAGAAACGACTCAAGACTCTGGCCAAGTTACGTGCCGGTGACTGTACGTAACATGCGATAGTTCATGGACCAGCACAATTATAGCTGTACAAGGATCCTTTGCGTCATATTTGCCAACATCTGAACTAACGCTGCCATCTAGTTTTTCCAATACATTGCACAAAACAATTATTGCACAAATGTTTCTGAACAGCGTCACCCGGCTAACGTCATTCAAGCGCCAAAAAACCCTTGTAGCAGTGTAACGCTCATCATGTCCTACGTGCCTGCGCTGCCGTCAGAACGGCGCGGCGCGGCGACCGACGTGGGCGCATGCAGCGCTTACGTCAGTCAAGTTTATATTGTGTGAAATGTTAGTATGTGTGTGTGTTTTGTGATGCAGGTGTGGTATGTGTGTGATTTGTGATGTAGCTGTGATGTGTATGTTTTGTGTTGTAGGTGTGGTCTGTGAGTGTAAACGGAAGGGAAAAACGTTGAGTTTAGATACGGGGTGTTGAAGAAGTACACTACGATTGTGTAGTAAGCGTGTTCTCTGTTTTTTACATATTCCGTAAGAGGATTGATGTACAGGGATAGTTTTGTTTATTCTATTATATAAAAATGCCCCAAGGTAGTAAAAGAAACGTTAAGTAAAAGCAAGGCGTGTGAAGGGTAATTTGCAAATTTCGTTCTGTCGCCTAAGTGAGGACTGAGTTAGTGTAAAAGGAGTGTCTGTGTGTTGTTGTAATAAAATTTTGAGAACGAATGTTTGCCGGACCGTAAGGACAGAAGTTACTTGCACCATGTAGGTACAAGAAACTTAACCCGTTCACTGCAGCCATTCAAAACGCACTACTGTAACAAGTTGCGGTGCGTATTAAATGCCTAGGTGCAAATCTTTAGTTGCACCTGTTAAGGCAATAAAATACGGCGAATGGCGCTTTCCGAAGCGAAGGGAACTTATCTCAATCTTTAGAACAGCTTGTCTCACTCGCAATCGTTGGTAGCGAACCGAGGCATTACATCGCTAATAGAATATTGTCTCAGGATCCAATGAGCTTTCGTAACTGTTGACGACGATGCAAAAGTAAGTGAAAACAGCTGAAAATAAAGAAAATTGCCGTCATCATGATGTTTGCGTGCAAACCAACTTTATTAATACAAGTGTCGTAACCAGCCAAAGTAAGTCAGTTTTTATGAAAAACTGGGGAGAAAAATCCATTTTTACTCTACAGTCACGAGCATAAATACACTTACGCAATATTCAAAGCAATATTGTCGTGTTAAGTCGTGTCGCGTCAGAACTCTATCGGTTTCATACATTTAGTATAATAAGAAACACATTACTACCGTGTGTTGTGTCGCAGCGCGATCTGTCGTGGCGCCGACTGCTCGACCCAGACCCGGTGGTGGGGGCGTCACAACAGGAACACACAAATGTGTTTTCAGCATCATCATCCGTGGTTAGCTAGCTAGCGGACTCTCTTGGTCTCTCTTCAATCGGTGAATGGGCTTTCTCGAATTGTGCTTTGTTCAGAAGGAATTTCTCTTTCTCACTCTCTAATTTTTGAACAAGACAATGAAACTAACCTTCGTAAAATTAAACAAATTAATAGGGTAAATCCAGCACCTTCTTTTCTTTTTTTTTGCTTAAAAGTGTCATCAACGATAAAAATTGAAGGTCCTCTTCTAAATCACCCTCAGAATCATAAAAAAACACTAACGTGCAAGCGTTGTAAAGATTCGATTGACACTGTTCAGAAATACCTAACGTCAGAGCGCGCCCCGACACGACACATTGGTATGCACACCCACCGACACGACACAATGCGTCACGACACGCCTCAACTCAGTAGTGTATTTCTACCTTAAAGACCAATCGAACAATTCTGTTTGTGGATCACAACATTTGATTCCATAGTGACTTTTGACCCTGCATCAGAAGGTGTCACAACACGATACAACATAATAATATGCGCCTCACAAGAACTTCCTGGTCTCCAGCTTCTGGGCATACTATCAGATGCGAATTGCCCATGATCTGTAAGATGGCATGGCCCTATTTTGTGGTAAAAGTAAGCAGCATAAGCATAAAAAGTTAAAAGTAGATCAGGTACCTTCATAAATAATTCCGAGGACGGCATTAAAAAATGCTTGCGTGTATTCTTTGGCTTTGATGCAAATGGCAGTCCTCGCCACGATCAAGAAGACGAAAAGCGTCAGGAGAACCGCGTTGGACACAAACCACAGCGATAGCAAGAAAACCGCTTTTTTCTGAGAAAAAGAGTTGCAAACATGCATGCTTAGAATTAAATGCGTCTCTCTCATTCCTCCAGTCTGTAAATGTTTATTGTTGAACATAGGCCTACCAAAATCTATAGTAAGTAGTAGAAGGGCCACCTACCTACCTACCTAGGGCTACCTGACCTGCAGTATTGCCTCTCCTTCTCCCTTAATCCATCCAAAGGTTGTCTTTGAAAGATGGGTTTTAGCGATAAAGGCCGCCCATTGTTTCACCCCTTGTAAAATTTCTACCTTAATATCTGTATTTTTTATGGTGTAAATAATAAAGAGTCATCAGGCTGCCTAGCCTTTTCCCAACTATGTTGGGGTCGGCTTCCAGTCTAACCGGATGCAACTGAATACCAGTATTTTACATGGAGTGCCTATCTGACCTCCACAACCCAGTTACTGGGTAATACGATACCCCTTGGTAAGACTGGTTGTCAGTCTTTCGGGCTTCTGACGACCCATAATGACTGTCAAAGATCCACGAATGACAGCCGGGACCAACAACTTAACGTGCTTTCCAAGGCACGGAGGGGAAATAATAAAGAGTGTGATGGAACTCGTCAGGGAAAGTACTACCATCATATTTGCTTCAGCCGTAATGGCGCTGGTAACAGCCCTGTAATTGTTGATAGATGTCCCATTTCTTCCAATTTTAGGTTCTAGAACATGCCGGTTTCCTCACGATGTTTTTCTTCACCGTTTTGAGAGCAGTGGTGATGAAATAATTTACACAAAGTAAAGCGCCTGTCTGGATTCGAACTCACGACCCACAACTCATAAGTCGTGGCCATTACCAGTGGGCCACCAGTGCTCAGAATATGAGTGCCGATATAAGGTCACCAAAGAAGATAAGTAACCAGGGTCGTCGGATATAATTGTAGTTTAGTAAGAAACCGATAAATATTTTCTAACAAAATTTAATTTAATTAATAGAAAACCAGCAGTTTATTTATCAAATTTTTCATTCGAAAACATTCATTGCATGGTTTCCTACTAAAATTCAACTATATCCGACGACCCTGGTTACTTATCTCCTTAGGAGATTGTACATAATTGACACATGAGAGAGAGAGAGTGAGGGGCTCATGGCAGAATAACAGCCGCACAGTTTGACCGATCAAGGTTAAGCTACGCTTGCCGCGGTCGGTCTGTGGATGGGTGACCATCCCTTTCCACTGAACCCCTCCGTGCCTCGGAAAGCACGTTAAGCCGTTGGTCCCATCAGCTGTCATTTTCGTATCTTTGACAGTCGTTACTAAATAGTCAGAAACCTGAAAGTCTGACAACCAGTCTTACCAAGGGGTATCGTATTACCTAGTAGTAACTGGGTTATGGAGGTCAGATAGGCACTCACTCCATGTAAAATACTGATATTCAGCTGCATCCGGTTAGACTGGAAGCCGAGCCGACCCCAATATAGTTGGGAAAAGGTAAGGGAGATGATGAGAGAGAGAGTGAGGGTGTGAGTCTTTGGGATGACAACACATTTGCATACTGAAATTATAAAGAGGTATATTTTGAGAGCTTGTATGTAGGTCTAGGTATCTTCGGCACCACTGATTCGATTCCAAAAATTCTTACACTAATGAGAAGGTACATTATACTTGATCGTCATACGATATGTTTTATGTGAAAAACGAGAAACTGCACGCGAACGAAGTCGTGGGCAGAAGCTAGTTCGATTATAAATTGACAGCGACAAACATAAAACCATTAAAACAAAATATTTACCTGGCGCATAAACCACAGCATAGTGATGGATATTACAATCTCGTACAACGACGTACTGGTGCCGACCAGTGCAGACATGAAATATATCGCGTCCACTGGGTCTGTGTTGTACGACGACTCTTTAGACCACCTCGAGAGGAGGAAGATCAGCGAGGTGAGAAGCAAACCCATTGATATTATCTGGAAATAAATAATAATATAATAATTTATTCGCAACACCACACTGCGCTCCAAAACACAGATTATTACTGACGTTGCTCAAAAATCCGCTTAGCTGAAGTTGGACTGGGCTGGCCACATCTACCGTATAAGCTGTGGGCCAAACCGTATAAAAAATAACCACTACGTGCAGTCCTGACACAGCTAGAAGGCGTCGCGGCAAACCCCGTAGAAGACGACGAGCTAGAGAAAACAAACGAGCAGTGTTCCACTTTAGCCCTGGATTGGAAGAGCTGGAAGTCATGGGGCCTTTGT
Organism: Apamea crenata; assembly: GCA_949629185.1. Taxonomy (NCBI): domain Eukaryota; kingdom Metazoa; phylum Arthropoda; class Insecta; order Lepidoptera; family Noctuidae; genus Apamea; species Apamea crenata. The sequence continues at coordinate 7,339,405 of OX451366.1, read as the reverse complement.
CCGGCAGTGGGGGGATGCAGGCTAACAGGAACAATAATAATGTATTTTATTAAAAAGGTAAAAAGAACTCAAAGTAAAACACACACTAAACATGGTTGCATTGGCCAAAAAAAGCTTGAACAGCTGGCTCCTAAAGTAAGTTTAATAATAATATGTTTATTTCCCAAAAAAAATGCAGATAGGTAGTTTAGTACAAAAATAGCAATCAGTCAAATACATTAAGTTGTAGATGACATATTATAAGGCAAATAACATTTAATATTATGTAGAATGGAGATTGTGGGGCAAGTAAAATGGTTGAAAACAGTTTGTATATATATCTTCTTTATTATATTTTATTAAATCATCATCTCAACTCTCAATAATAAAATGACCACCGATCCCTTCAAGTAGATACTGATCCGCCATTCTCCAACTGTCGCTCTCTCACTCGCGCTCCTTCTCTCTCTCATGCGTCACGTTCCTTTCATCACAGACTTACATCAAAATAGTCATCCTACATTCGGCCATCCTGCTCCCATATCTGTCCCCAGATATGCATACTCTGTCAGCTAACTATACAAACACAAACACACCATGACACCTTTTAAGAAAAATTAAAAAAAAAAATTAAACAACAAACAAAAAAAAAAACATCATTCATTCGTCCATAGCTGGCCACCTTTTCATGTTATCTGCTGAACTAGATGTTCTCTTTGGACCTTCCGTGGTATCATACACCTTCTCAACATCATATCTGTCACTTCGCTTTACCTTAGTAATCCTATAAGGTCCAAGGAATTTAGGTTTCACTTTAAGACCTGGGCCAAACTGAGTTCTCTTGATTGCAACTAAATCATCTAGTTCATACGATGAACTGGGTTTTCTCTTCTCATTATAAGTCTTCTTATTCTCATCTTGTACTTTTTGAATTTGTTGCTTGGCTTTCAGCCTCACGTTCTCTCTATTTTCATCATAACTGTTGATAACTTCTTGCTGTAATAGGTTAACTAAATCAACATCTTCTTTACATCTCATTTTTGTTCCAATCAGTAACTGGAATGGAGTGGTGTTAATAGATCTCTGGTAGGTACTGTTAACGGCTCTCTGGACACGACTCACATGCTTGTACCACAAAGATTTATCTTCTATACACAGCTTGGTTAACATAGGTATTAATATACGATGAACTCTCTCTACCTGTCCGTTTCCTCGAGGTCCAGTAGTAATCTTGACATGCTGGATATCTTCTTCTTTACAATACTCTTCGAATTCCCCACTGGTGAAAGCTGTGCCTCTATCTGTTATGATCCTAGTAGGGTTACCAAAGACCTGCTGATGAAGTCTTAATTTATTTAACACTTCTGCACTTGTTGTAGACTTGGTAGGGAAAAACCATGTAAACTTCGTAAACGCATCAATCATGGAAAGTATATAGTTATATTGTTTTCTTGTTTCAGTAAATGGTCCTACATGATCTAAATGCAATGTATGCAAAGGTATTCCTTCTTTATCTATAGGGTTCAAATAGCCCTCCTGCTTTCCTTCTTTTCTTGTCGCTAATAAACAAGGTATGCAACTTAAAACCACTTCCTCTATTCTTTTATCCATGTTTCTTATGTAGTAATCTTTTCCTATGGCTTCTTTCATCTTTCTTATTGAAAAGTGACCATTTAAATGCACTCTCTTTATTATTTCTTTCTCCATAATCTTCGGAACTACGAATCGTTTCTCGTCACCTTTGCACAAAATACCATTATCAATCCAGAAGTCATGATACTGACCATCTTTCAAAATCAGCTGTCTGATGATTTTTTTGAGTTCTTCATCTGTCTCCTGTCCAAGTCTTATCTCTTCTTGCAGGCTCACAACCGCAACAAATGGGTTTCTGCTGAGAGCATCTGCATGTTGCATCCTACTGCCAGCTCGGTGTTCAATCTCGTAGTCATACTCATCTAGCATGAATGCCCATCTAGCCACCTTTGGTGTCAAATCCTTCTTCTTTAACGTCTGTTCAAAAGCTTTACAATCTGTAACTATTTTAAAAGGGATTCCATATAAATAATGTCTAAACTTCCTGACAGCTTCCACAACAGCAAGTGCTTCCAGCTCGTAGCTGGAGTATTTACTTTCAGCATCGGTCGTCTTATGACTCATGTAATGCACAGGATGCAGCTCCCCATCTGGATGCAATTGCAGTAATATTGCAGCCAAAGCATGACTGGATGCATCTGTGTGTAACTCCGTTGGTAAGTTGGGGTTGTAGATTTTCAATACTGGATCACTGGTCAGCTTTTCCTTCAATGAATTGAAAGCATATTGTTGTTCATCTTCAAATTTAAATGGAACATCCTTTCTTAACAGATTTGTTAAAGGTCTAGCAATCTTAGCATAATCTCTGATGTATTTCCTGAAATAAGATGTTAGGCCAATGAAACTCATAACTTGTTTAACATTCTTAGGTTCAGGGTACCTTGAAACGGCTTGCACTTTTTCTGGGTTTGGTCTAACTTCACCATTCTTGATCAAATGACCGAGATATTCAATCTCACAGCTAATCAATTTCACCTTTTTCCAATTTATTTCAAGTCCATGTTGTGAAGCTACTTCTAACACCTGAGTAAGTCTCTCTACTGCTTGAATTTCTGTCTCAGCTGGAATCACAATATCATCAATAAATATCGCCATAATTCTTTTTGCTATCAATTCTCTGAAAATAATGGAGACAAATCTCATAAAATATTTAGGCGATATGGACAGACCAAAAGGAGCCCGCAGAAATTCGAATTGCCCATGATGTGTTATGAACGATGTATACTGCACCGACTCCTTGCTTACCCTAAGGTGGAAAAATCCATTTTTAAGGTCCAACACGCTAAATATTTTTGCATCTCTCAAGTTATCAATCAAGTCATCTTTGATTGGTAACGGGAATTCATCTTTCACAATCTTCTTATTTAATAAGCGGTAATCCACACAAATTCGGGTAGACCCATCCTTCTTTTTCACAAGTACCAAAGGACTGGAATACTCTGAAAAACTCACCTGTACTATTCCATTTTGCAACCATTCATCTATTTGTTGTTCTACTACCTTCTGCTCCATGTGTGATATCCTTCGTGGTCGCTGGGCTACTGGCACATCATCTTTCAACACTATCTTTAACTCGATTGGGGCTTCTCTCGTCTGAACAGGCTTGTACGCTTCAATCAACCGCTCAACTTCCGTCTTTATGCTGGGATTCGAGATATGACCTGTAACATCCACATCTCTCACACAACAATTCACCCTAAACAGCCATTCGTCATCTTGTGACAATAATAACACTGCACCCTCACGAACTACCATCACAACATTTTGCAAAAATTCCTGCCCAATAATAAGTTTGTAGGGCATGGACCCTTTAGGTACTATATGGAATATTACATCTGAATAACTCTTACTGTCTATATGTAAACACAACATAATCTTTCCGCACGATCTTACTTTCGACAGTCCAAGTCCGGATAACATCGTATTATCATTACAACACGGCACATTTAACTCGTTCCACAGGTCCTCACAGATTAGATTTACGTCACTACCCGTATCTACCAACGCACTTATTATTTTGTCACTTATTTTTACGAATTTAATCGCCCTATTATCCCGGTTTCTCGGATTGCTTCCAATTTGCATGACATCTACGTCATCCGTCATATTGCAATTTTCTTCATGGCCGCCCGATCCGTCTTCGGGTGTCGTCGTAATCCCAAACATAGCACAATGTTTCTTCGTACCGGAGGCGACGTCAATCTGTTTTACCGACGAGCGCACCTGCGGTGACTGCTCATTGGTCGATCCGGCTGCTCTTGGCTGTTTTACTGACGTTACTTTCCCGACTGAACTTCCGCTGCTTCCTGCTGCTGGATTTGTGCATTTCGGACTAATATGACCGAATTCGTTACATTTAAAACATTTTAACCCGTTTCGGCATGCACTTGCTTTATGATTTTTCTCCCCACAGTTGTAGCACGACTGGCCAGTTCCTGAAGCAGAAACTTGTTTTGCAGGTCGTTCGACATTCTGCTTATAAGCTTTTTTCTTTATAGTTTCATACACCGATAACTTTTCTTTCAATACCGGGTACGTGGATGCACCATATAATATAGCCTTATTAGTTTCCAGGTCTGAAATACCGTCTATAACATACTGGATGGCAACGTAGTCGGGGAATTTGGCTCGCTTCCCCATTTCTTTCATTACCAGCATGTATTGATAGTAGGATTCGTCTTTGCGTTTCTTACGCGCCGCCATCATCTCGTGCATTTCTTTGGTGTTCACAGCATCCGGGAATTCCTTCAACACGGCTGCCTTTAGTTCTTCGTAGGTTTTGTGCACTCTTTCCGTCTTCAACCACAGCCCTGCTGTTCCCGTCAATGACCTACGAGCAATGATAAGCCGTTGCTGTGCAGACCATCCAAATATCTCCGCGTTGTCATCGAGATCTTGAGCCCATTTCGTGGATGAATAGGAATGGTCTTCCCCGCTGAACTGAGACATTTCATACATATTGAAAAATGCGTCTTTGCTGTCCGTCATCGTCTTTGGAGTATGGAGAATTTCACTGGGATCGATTTCAAATAGCGTCTTTTGTCTTAACTGCCGTCTTTCGTCTTCAACTAGCGTCTTTCGTCTTTAAATAGCGTCTTTCGCCCTTATAATGCGTCTTTTTCACCTTTTATGACGCGATGGTCTTTTCTTTTTTCTGCTTCTTTTTCAAACCATGTGCCCGCAATCCCGGACGAGCCCCCAAAATGTAGAATGGAGATTGTGGGGCAAGTAAAATGGTTGAAAACAGTTTGTATATATATCTTCTTTATTATATTTTATTAAATCATCATCTCAACTCTCAATAATAAAATGACCACCGATCCCTTCAAGTAGATACTGATCCGCCATTCTCCAACTGTCGCTCTCTCACTCGCGCTCCTTCTCTCTCTCATGCGTCACGTTCCTTTCATCACAGACTTACATCAAAATAGTCATCCTACAATTATCTAATCTGTACAAAGTTTTTTGACCCTGCCTCTTAAACTAGGGCGACCTGTGTTCTAAGAGACAGTGTTCAGCCATTATTATTTAATTAATAATTAATGCAACTATAGAGAAGCGGTGTCGATCTACTTAACAGAACGAAGGTTGTATGGATGAATGTCGTGAGTCATGTTTGTTTGTCTGTCTGTGTGTGTTTGTGCGCTTTTGTGTACGTGTAGATACGAGGGAAAGGGTGTGTGTGGTGTGAGTGTGTGGGTGTGTGTGTGTATGTTAATGCGTGGTTTATGAGTGAGTGAATGTACTTGGTTAGTTTTGATATTACACAATATACTCTAATAGGGACTCTGTATACGAATAGTCTTTGTTTAATAACCAGTCAGTTTCTTTTCCTTTTACGTTATGTTTGTTGAGATAAATTGTAAATTTTTCTGTGGTGTTAAGTTTTCGAGTAGCTACTGATTAAACGGGCGTCTATGAATAACGGGAGCCTTGTGGAAATAAAATATGTTTCAATAAACTGCACCTCATACTTTTAATTATGAGAAAATGAATATACATAACATAGCACAGAGGAGTCGCCAGCCACCACTGGCTACACCAGCCAACATGTTTCTCTCTATCTAACCTTTACTGTCGCACTGAAGGACAAAACACACAACACACACAGTTCTCTGCTTATACGCGTTGGTCCCTTCAGTAGGAGCTTGTTGCTCCAATTCAATTAATCTTTATTGCAATCAATAATGTACACATACAGGTGGTAAGTATTAATAAATAGAAACAAGTATGGACTGTCGGGCACAACAAAATTTTAAATAAGTAGGAGACAGGAAGAGCGCTTTTATGATTTTCCTCACTACTAAATATATTTATTTCATTTCCTTTTTACAACGGTATTAATTATTGTATATTATCACTCATTTATTTATTTTCTGAATATCATTTTGTGTAAGTCAATATTTTATTTTTTGTATTAAATTATATTTATTTATTCATAAGTGAACCAACAGCTATAACAGAAGGATAGCAATTGTATAATATATATGTAGCGGTATCTATAACGTCACATGCGAACAACGCGTCATACTGACGTCACGCAAATCCTGCATCTCGCAAGCAGAGTTTACCGCGCAATTAGCATATACATATACAAACCACCCAACATCAATCCCTGGCGGTTGCCCGCCAGACACAACACCCGTCTGGCCGGAGGATCCTCCCTTTTCTATAGAGTATGAGTGAACTTTACACCAACAAACACGATAGAAAAGAATACATATATATAAGGTATATAAGCACTATGCACTATTAAAAAAGTCAGCGTTCAGCCGAGTGCGAGCAGAATAGGTTTTGGTGGTTAATGGGTCAAATGAGAACTCTTTGCAAAGAATATTAATGTCCTAACTCCCTCGCACCATGTATGACTTTATTAATTTCATCTCCATCTTTGCCTTGGTCTGTGGAGGTGTCCTTGTGTGTGAGGTCGTTTCTATTTAGCCATAGCTACGTTTTTAGGATGGCAAATTGAATGGTCTACTACGTTATCTCTATATTTATCTATACAGGGTGACAGGGAAACTCGACGTATTCCTTGAAAGGGGTTATATTATACTGGAGGTCATTAGCAACAAATTATGTCCAGTGTCAGGGGTCAAGAATGGATGGTTAAAAAATTAAAATTTTGCTCTTCAAGACCTTTTTTCTGAGATTATGTAAGTTTTGTAAGCATTTTTTTTTTTTGTAATTGTTTCTGTTTCTGTAATAATGGCTTTCAACCGGGTTAAGCAACATAATAAACAAGTTAAAAAAACTTACTATAGAAGTGACTGCTACAATAACAATCCCTTGCTTCAGTGTGTAACCGAACACATTGGTGATCAAGCAACACCTCTGATATTTGGAAGTCATTGTTATATACAATTGTTGATTTTATTTTACAAACATAATAAATAACATAAACTGATAAAAAACATAACCTAAATTATTTTAATGTCACGACCGCTTACCGCAGATAATTTAGTTAAACTATGAAATGAGGTTTACATTAGCTTTACTACATATTATGACACTTAGTCATTGTGCAGGATAATTTAAGGATAAATTGCATATAATTTGCCTGCCTAGTCCTAATATTCACACTATTAGCTGCTGCTACTATGAATGTAGCCCAGTGGCTACATTCATAGTAGCAGCAGCTAATAGTGTGTTATACATAGATAGGGTCTGAGGACTGCCTCAGACCCTATCTATAAGTTTATAGACATGAGGGTACACTATTAAATTACGTTAATACCTAGGCACCTACCTAAACATTTCTACTAAGGCAGACAGACCGGACGAACAATTTCTATGAAAATTCAAAATACCTATCTTTATTGTGGGCATATGTTAGTTACAGGTCTTAAAAATAAATTAAAGTTCCAATATGTCCTGCCTAATAGGCATACAATAATTATTTTGTGTCATTAGATTTAAAATGATTTTACATGTCTAATTTAGCTATTATAAATGTCAAAATATCAATATACTGTCAAATAAATACATGGTCAACAATTCAATCAATAATTCAAGAAATCTTGGATCGTGTAGTATGCTTTATCAATTAAAAAGTTACGTAATTTATTTTTAAATACTTGAAGTTCCTTAGTGCTCAGAATGTCAGCAGGTATTTTGTTGTATATTTTTGATGCCATGCCAAAGAAGCTTTTGTTAAATAGAGCCGTTTTATGTGTAGACATTATTTTTACTAGAATCGCGTCGCACCTGTCTGCGGGGAGCCTTACCGTAAATTCTTGATTCCTAGTGCAGGCTAAAGGCCTCTTCTCCACTAAGAAGGAGCGAACATCACCACATTGTTGCACTGCGATTTAACGATTTATCACTGTGGAGTAGGTTACCGGCCCGTCCACTATTTTCCTTTATTAGGATATTGTGCAACCAGCAATTAGCTTGAGAAGCGGATCTCTTAGTATCGCTATCACAAAAAAATCTTCAAGTTGTTGGCTTATCATGATATTACTATAATTATCACGTTTTATAATTTGAGATAAGACTACTACTAGATCATGAGAATAATTCAAGTAAAACAATTCAGAACAACTTATAAAATTAAAAACGTCGTTATTCATTCTACATTTCAGGAGTGCTCAGGCAGTTTAGAATCTCATTTTAAAGCAGTACCTATATATTTTTACTTTTATTGCCAAATATATGCCAGGGCGCTTTCCGGTGGTGTACCGCGGTTGCACGTTGCACGCTGCAACGAGACAGGCACGCTTGTAGCGTCACACTTATTTTAAAATTTCACGAATAACCAGGAAAAATGTTTTACTTTTTATTACGTCACGTAGGGAAGTAATAATGCACTAATTTACATATAAATGTAAAGCAATAAATTAAACACGGTTTGTGTTGGTGACGGTGGCAGTTTATTTCCATTTTTCACGTGAATTTTAATTAATTGTCATTTTTGCGCGGAAAGTTACCTAACGCAGAACCTACAGCTTATTATAATACAATATTTAGGTGAGTTAATGCTTGTGGATCAATAATGCTTCAACTTGTGGGATGATCTGAACCTCATACATAAAACAAAAACTATATTTAAGCTATTTCTTTTACAGAGCAGTGTACTTCAACGTCCATTATCTTCTTTGATGCACCTATTGTACCATGAATGAAACTGAACACCATAAAATACGCCCTTTGTCCGACAAAGCGATCTGCAACGCGATGTGGCATTGCAGCGCGATGCGGCGGTGTGGCGTGGCGACGCGGCGGTGTGGCGTGACGTGGCGTTGCGGCGTATTAGCGTGACGTGGCAATGGGTTGTGCATTGGCACAGTTACACTCAGATGTAGCAGGTTGCATCCCTCTAAGAAACCACAATGTGGAGACGTAGCAATTAAGACAAATAATTAGTTGACTATAATTATAGCTCAAGAAGGTTCTCAGGACGGAGTTGAGATTACATAAGCTGATTATTATTATGAATGGCTCAATAATGGTAGGTAGATGTAAATTAAAAGATGGGTGAAACAGAGTGATCACCGTGCCCGACGATGTTTTAATTAGAGAGCAATGGATATTTCCGATAGGTCTCATTTGATTATTACAACTTAGGGCAACCTCCACCAAACTTTTATACCTAGAATAAATCTTATCCTGAGAATAAATTTTGGATTTTTGACAGTTTTTCCATACTAGAACAGTAACTGTCAGTCAATTCTCGTCACTTTAAGAACGTTCACAGTCTGATCAATCAAAATCAAAAGTCATTTATTCAAATTAGGCTGAGAATCAGCACTTTTCGAACGTCTAAATTACAAAAGACAGTCCCCCAAAAACGCCCGCCCTTCACCACTTCCTAGTGCTATCGCTGGGAAGAAGAAGTGGCGCAACAAACACCCCAGCAGCACCGCTGTCTGTTCAGTTAGAAATGATCTCAATCTGACAAAAATACCTCTAATTTCACTACATTTTTGACAAGTTTTTGATATTTTTTCGTCTCTGAGATGAGACTGTTGTTTGACTGAGTTTCAAGTTACGAGAAATGACCTTCTGACTTTGGTAAAATCAGCCCTCAGGAGAATAAGAACAGGCTATCTACTTGTGACTACAAAAAATAATAAAAAAGCCTGATTTGTGAACTAATTCTCATTCTACACCGGTCCAAGAATTAACTGAAAAAAATTACGTCACGTTCGATGTTAGAACATGGATGCCTTATCCGACCTATTTTTATATTCAGACGTGACTAACGGATTTTCTTAGCGGAATGGGCGAGATATACTTTTGTTTAAGCCTATTTGTGTTGTAATAGTAGAGGCAAGTGGCTTTTCGTCATTCTGTGGCTATGAGTTTTGAGGAAAGCGTGAATTGCGCCCCACCTCTGCTAAATTAATAGCTTTTCTATGACATTAACTGTTGAAAAATATCGGTCATCAGATCAGAAGGCCTAAATTACATAAATATAGGTAAACGCCACACAATTTGTGACAGATTAAAATGTGAACGTTCTTTTGTGCATGTTTTTATTTCCATTTCCACTTTTGGCAACAATGTTTAGCTGACTTATTTATAAATAGATGTAATATCCATCGTATTTGGTTAATCGCAATGCAAACAACAGCTAAGACAAGTTGGGGGAGCATACTCCCCCGCCTATGGCTCCGCCAATAGCGGTGTCCGAAGTGGACCACACGGACGACGACGACGACACCCCTGAAGTGACCGGGGTAGAGCTGGGAGCGGCGGTAATCAGGCTGAAGGCCAAAAATACCGCCCCAGGACCCGACGGCTTGCCGGGTAAAGCCTGGGTCCTGGCCTCGACGGCTCTCGGGCCTCGACTGGAGGCGCTCTTAAGCGCATGCATGGAGAGAGGCCAGTTTCCACTGCGTTGGAAGACGGGGAAGCTGGTCCTCATTCAGAAGCCAGGGCGCCCTGCGGACTCTCCGTCCGCATACCGGCCCATTGTGCTGCTCGACGAGGTTGGCAAGCTCTTCGAGAGAGTGATTGCGGGCCGCCTCGTCGGGCACCTGGTGGGGACGGGGCCGGACCTTGCGGATAGCCAGTTCGGCTTCCGCAAGGGGCGCTCGACGGTGGACGCCATCATGCGCGTTAGAGCCCTCACGACGGGGGATGCGGTGTCCCGGGGCGGGGTCGTCGTGGTGGTGTCACTCGACATCGCCAACGCGTTTAACACCCTGCCCTGGAGTTGCATTGGGGAGGCACTCCGGTATCACCGGGTGCCGACCTACCTCCGTCGAGTAGTCGGGGCGTATTTGACGGACAGAGCCGTCATCTACCCCGGTCGCGACGGGAACTGGAACCGGCGAGAGATATCGTGCGGTGTCCCACATGGATCGGTTCTGGGGCCGCTCCTGTGGGACATCGGTTACGACTGGGTGCATGCGGGCAGACCTCCCTGATGGCGTCAGCGTAGTTTGCTACGCTGACGACACGCTGGTCCTGGCGCAGGGGAGGTCGTATCAGGCGGCGGCCGACGCGATGACACGCGGGGCTGCGATAGTCGTGGATAGGATCCGGCGGTTGGGTCTCGAGGTGGCATTGCACAAGTCCGAGGCCATGTCCTTTCATGGGCCCCGGTACGGGCCACCTTCGGGATCCCAACTGATGGTAGGAGGGGTTCACATCGGCGTCGAGGCAACGATGAGATACCTGGGTCTCGTCCTCGACAGCCGGTGGAACTTCGTCGAACATTTTCGACGTTTGGCCCAATGGCCCCCAAACTGGAACGGGCCGGGGCCGCCTTAAAGCGGCTCCTGCCCAACCTGAGGGGGCCAAACGCCTCCTGCCGGAGGCTTTACGCGGGGATCGTGCGGTCCATGGCCCTATATGGGGCCCCGGTGTGGGCGCGTTCACTGCGGCTTCGAGCCGCACACTACCTGAACGCGCCCCAGAAGGTGGTAGCCACAAGGCTAATCCGGGGCTACCGCACGATCTCGCGCGAGGCGGCAAGCCTCCTTGCCGGACTGCCGCCATGGGATCTGGGGGGGAAACTCTGCACCCGCGGCAAATCGATGCGGAGCGGACGGACCTCCGGCGCGATCTCATGGCGGAATGGAAGGCGCGACTATCGCAACCCAGCGCAGGGCACGCCGTGATAGCGGCGATAAGACCCCTCTTTGAGGAGTGGCTAGAGAGGCGTCACGGCGCTCTCACGTACCGCCTGACGCAGGTCCTCTCCGGACACGGATGTTTCGGGAGGTTCCTGCACATCATCAGGCGGGAGGAGACGCCCGGGTGTCACCACTGCCAGGATCGCCCAGAGGACACGGTGGAGCACACGGTGGAGGTCTGCCCTGCTTGGGCGGAGCCCCGCCGTGTCCTCGTAGAGGCGATCGGCAACGGCGGCGACCTCTCGCGCCCGGCCCTGGTGCAAGCCATGGTCCGGGGCGAGAGAGAATGGGAGGCAGTCACCTCCTTCTGCGAAGCAGTCATGCTAGCGAAGGAGGTGGCGGGGAGGCTGAGGGAGAGAACCTCACGCCTCAGCCGCCGCGGGAGACGCTCCGGGCGTCGGGAGTCGCGTGACGACTCCCGGCCACCGTAGGCGCGGGCCTGCGGGCGGTGAGTAATGGGAAGCTCACCGTCCGATCAGGACCAGGCCCGTGCCGGACGTCGCGTTGTGTTCCACGCGCGCCTCAAAGAGATGTCAGCAGAGGACGGGGCCCCATAGGGCCAAAGCCTGCCGGGGCGGCGGGATTTTCCGAAAAGTTAACCGCTGCCCTGGAACAGAAAGGGCTAAGGAAGGAACACGGGTGGGTTTTAGTCAGTAAAAGTCTGACACTCCCTTCCGCTCCACCCAGAGCGGGAGGGGTCATTTGATGATTTCCCATCCACAAAAAAAAAAAAAAAAGCTAAGACAAGTTTCAAAACAGACAGAAGTTGAAAACCGCCCAAAAATACTCCGTCACGCTCGGCTGCTTGCAGCGTATTGTGCGATGACGATACAGTGCACGGATTAATAAATTGTGTTGATAGATAAATGATTTTATTTTGTAAGTAGGTTTGTACAAACACTTTTACACGTCAATCATATTTTAAAACTAGATGAGGTCGGCGTTTCCTATCTGACTACTCTGAGAAGAAAGGCCGAAACAAACTCAGGGGTCACAGTCTCTTTTAAAGTCCAGACATAATCTTGGTCAGATCATATGAAGACCATGCAGGTCGATGTCTGAGATGGTCTTTTGAGGAAAGAACCACACAGATTGAGAGGACCTGTCCAGTCAGTGCACGCATTTGTCAGAAATCGTGCAGCTCAACTCAAAACTTAAGGAGCTCGACGTTTCGACGAACAATACCAAAGAAAGGACATTTGGGTAGGCCACATTAATTACTCAAACTGCCAGACCATGACAAAACTAAGAGAACAGAGAGAAATGAATATAATAAAAATATAGTGACCCACATAGTCTTCACATTCACAATAATTAAAATAATAGAATACTTTACAAAGTAAGCAAATGTCATAGCATATATAAAATTCATTGATGTCAAAGTGTATATAAAAAAAAAACAAAAACAAAACAGAAAAATAAGAAAAGTAAATAGGTAAAAAATTGGAAGCACCTCAATCCCAAGCCTTTTTGTCCTCGATATAATCCTTAACGGTATAAAAAGCTTTCTGGCACAACTTACGTTTAATGAATGATTTGAATTTATTAAGGCTTAGATCTTGAACGGGGCTTGGAACTTTATTATAAAAGCGTATACATTGGCATCTGAACGAGCCACCTATTTTCTTGAGCCTTGTTATAGGTACAACAAATTTGTGTTTGTTCCTAGTATTTATATCATGGATATCACTGTATTTTTTAAACAATTTTATGTTTTTATGGGCATATAAAAGATTTTCATAAATATAGGTATTGAGAAGACACAGTCATAACATTAATCTCTTTAAATTTGTCTCTGAGCGAGTGTCTCGGACTTAATTTATAAATTGATCGAACAGCTCGCTTCTGCAAAACAAAGATAGTCTGAATATCGGCGGCATTTCCCCACAATAGAATACCGTACGACATTACACTATGAAAATAGCTAAAGTACACTAAGCGGGCTGTCTCTATATCAGTTAAATTACGAATTTTTCTAACAGCGTATGCTGCGGAACTTAGCTTTTTTGACAATCTATCTATATGAGGACCCCACTGAAGCTTAGCATCCAAAGTTATGCCCAAGAATACTGTGCTGTCTTCAGGATTCAATTCTTCGCCCTTTATCAACACATTCGTTTTCACCTGCCTAACGTGAGGTAGCGTAAACTTAATGCATTTGGTTTTTTTCTCGTTTAGAAATAAATTATTAACATTGAACCAGTGGACTACTTTAGATATCGCGCTATTTACATCGTCAGTAACCAGCTGCTGACGTTTGAGTTTAAACAAAAGTGAAGTGTCATCGGCAAACAACACTATATCATGATTATCCTTTATGAGGTACGGCAAGTCATTTATATAAATAAGAAACAAGAAAGGACCAAGAATTGAGCCCTGTGGGACCCCCATTGTTACTATAGATCCGGGAGATCTTTTTCCATTAACGACAACGCTCTGAATCCTCCATAGATGTTTGTTACTCTTTCACTCAAAAACTACTGAACGGATTTGGATGAAATTTGGCACACAGATAGTGCATAACCAGGATTAACTCACTTTTTATCCCGAAATTCCCACGGGATCGAAACTTATGCGGTTGAAAATGCGGGGCGCAGCTAGTAATAAATATTATCTGAGAAGTAAAAATTGCGGTTTTGTATGCCAAATATTTATTTATTTTCTGCCCGCGAGTCGCGGGCCGCGACTTTGTCCGCATGAAATTTCGGCCCATTTGGCCCCCGTGCTACTAACTTCGTCTTCGCTTAATATTCTTTCTGACTATTTTTTCATTTTGCTCGGCCCCTAAGGGTCGCAGCGTGATGTTAGATAGCCTATAACCTTCCTCAAGAACTGGGCTACCAAATGCTATGAGATGTTTTTCAATCTGACTGGTAGTTCCGGAGATTACCTCCTACATACATACAAACCAACAAATTTTACCTCTTTATATTAGTATAGATTTATAAGTACACACATAAACGGACAAGAAGAAAGGAAACGAATACGTACAAAGGTGATGCTTATACATATAATAATAATAATATTAATAATATCCCTGGACATTTCACACAGCACCATTTGTCCCAAGCTAAGCAACCTAATGCTTGTGTTATGGTAACAAGATGGCTGATAAACTACTTATATACAATTTTTTTTTGTTGTAAATACATACATATTATAAATAGAAAAACGCCTACGCATTTATGTCAAAACGCTTTATGAATTGTTTAAAAATTGGCCCTTAATTATGTTAATCAATATACCTACGTAATTTTTGCATAGGTACCTCACTTCAGCGTGCCGGACTACACAGTAGCGTTCAATAAATCTCTCTGTAAACAAGCCTTGCTTTCCGCAATTGGCCGCATTTCGACCGCATCAAGCCAACAGCCAAACTTTCGTCGCTTCTCCGAATCAAACGGCCGATTTGGTTCGCTAATTACTCACTAGTGGCGCCACCGTCGCTTTTGATCTGTTATGCTGAGGGTTGTCATGCGTGATGTAAAGCGCTTTGTAGATTATGACGAATTACTGTTGCTTAGTAAATATTATTGGATACAAACGGATTGTGTCATGTGGTTGGTAATCAAGTTACTTTGAGCTACTTTGTCGATGGTAAACTTAGCATTTGATTAAAACAATGTTGAAAAAAAAGGACTCGTAGAAAGCTAGTTCATAAAATTTATGGCCCAGAGAGGTTAATGAATTAAAAAAAAAACGTGCGTTACTTAACTAAAGTTAATTAGCGCGGTTTGTATATCCCCACTGTTTCCGTGGGTTTTAATCATAAAATTCTTAAAGAATTACTCCGACCGCTAATTACTCCGAGGAATCCAAAATTTTAATGTTAATGTAACTTTCAAAGAAACTGGTGACACAACTGTATAATATTCATGTATAATATCCATTTAATTAAAAGCATTAATTTTATTATAACCACACGTTTATACAGAAATATAATGATTATCCAGAAGGTCATCAAATTAATACAATTTAGTTTCAAATTAAATTTTCCTTCATATAATTATTATGTGAATATAATGGAAAATATTTTCATTCATCAGAACTCACGTAAGCCACAATTATCTACATGATACATTCAATTTAATGTTTCTAGCTTCGACTACGTTACTTTATGCGATGTCGACGACATGTTTTGTTTACATTTAGATAAAATAAAGAAAGCAAGAAAAATTGTTTATTCTGCAGAAACAAAACGCACATTACAAATGAAAAGAAAATCAAAATCGGTTCATCCGTTCGGCAGCTACGATGCCACCACACACAGACACGTCAAACTTATAACACACCGTCGTTTTTGCGTCGAGGGTTAGGGGTTTATTCATAAACGATGACTAAAGTTAAGTAACGTTTAAACGTCAAAAATGTATGGTTAAACAGTCGCTAATCACTGCTTAACTTTAAACGACGTTTATGAATAAAGGGGAAAATGTACACATACAACCTAGTCAAAAGCGTCGTACTCAAGCATATAAAAAGATATTCCTATGAGATAAAATAAGTTCTTGTTCGTTTGCTATATTATACTATTATATTATATCTCCCGCGCCGATGGTTAATTGACTAGTCTCTACTAAGATTGGTCGTCATGGCCGAAATTCGGTCTGGAGGACTTTAAGTACGAGCATACGAACCAACAAGGTAGGTACCTACATAAATATATCTTTGAATTCTGAAGATTCAGTAAAAGCCTAATAAAGTTACTTTTAGTCGTAAGTTATGGCTAAACTGGGTTGTAGGCTTTATCAGAGGAATAAAAAAGCCAGGCGTGCGGATTCGTGTAATAGACCGCTTTAGATTTAAGAGGATAGTTTATACGAATAGGTCTAAAGCGTTCGCTAAGGTCCAGAGAAACGTAGCAAACAGTTTTACCATTAGTTGTCAAAAGCACACAATTTGGGTCACTCATTATTCTTCAGAAGTTGGGCGGCGTTGCCCATATTTTATGCCGAACATCTTGGGACACTGTCGGACTGTCCCGTTCCGCGGGCATAAATAATGCCCCCGCGGGACATGTTAGGTTCACCACACCCTTAGACCCTTTTATAACCGCACATAATGGCCACACGTAATGTGAATGGCGGATATATTCACTTCTTCTCTACTTTGTGTCAATGTGATGTTTGCCGTTTGTCTTGGCTGTTCAAAGAGTGGTAAATGTTGCGTTAAATCGAATGCCAGCTAGAGCTTCGCTCCGTCCAACGTAGGGTATGCTTTTGTGATTTATTTATATTGAAGCGACCTTGGAATGCTCTTAAATGTACTTATGTTTATGTAACTTGAGGAATAATGGCTGTAAGAATCGGGCTGCGGGAGAAAGCCAAATTTTCGGAGGCAATTTCATAAATTTAATAGCATGTACTTCTACTTACATATTATTATCATTATTCGAATGCATGCTAAACACAATCAAGAGGATTTAAATCATTATTCATCCTGGAAAGTAGCATGTTATTTTTTTTATTGAACTTTTTGATAGATGTCTCGTTTTTAAAATGGGAACTGGCCATTGCGATTCGTTGGATTTTCGGCGTGTCCTAGGACAAAAACCTCTCACCGAGGGGACGTCTGTATCCGAGCAGTAAAAACACTACAGGCTGCTTATTGCGATAATACTGTAGCGGTATCTACAACGCCACATGCGAACAACGCGTCATACTGACGTCACGCAAATCCTGCATCTCGCAAGCAGAGTTTACCGTGCAATTAGCGTAGATACAATTTCCCAATATCAATCATTGGGCAATTGCCCGCCAGACATAACACCCGTCTGGTTGGAGGATCCTCCCTTTTCAATGGAGGTTGAGTGAACTTTACACCCTGTTCCTCATACCTCTAAACTGGTGACCCCGAACATGAACGTCAGCGCAGCCTTCGTGCACCTACTTCAGCGTGACGTCATCATCATCACTCCCGCAAGCTTTAGCGGCGAGTCACCCAGCCAGCCAGCACCCACGGCTTCAACGGGTATCCTGACCACCAGCATGCAGCGACCGCGCATACCTGGTCATCACCCTAGCCTCATCAGCAACCTCGGCACAGCACACTGCACTTTCGGCCGGTAAACAAGCAGAGTACCCTCTCCTGGTCGACGCAGCAGCCAGCCTCAACCCGGCGCTGTACGACATCCGACGCACTGGAGTATAACGCAGCGCCATCCACCCCGACTCACTGGGGACATCTTCGCAGACAGTTCCGACTCACCGCGAACTATGCGCCACCCCGACTCACTGGGGCATCTCCGCAGACAGTTCCGACTCACCGTGAACTATGCGGCAACCGGTTCCGACTCACTGGAACCTCAGCTGGCCTGGCAAGCATCGCAAGATACAAGACTCAGCCAACTATCGACCTCCGGTCTCCGGAGGGGAGTGATGTAGCGGTATCTACAACGCCACATGCGAACAACGCGTCATACTGACGTCACGCAAATCCTGCATCTCGCAAGCAGAGTTTACCGTGCAATTAGCGTAGATACAATTTCCCAATATCAATCATTGGGCAATTGCCCGCCAGACATAACACCCGTCTGGTTGGAGGATCCTCCCTTTTCAATGGAGGTTGAGAGTACCTCTAAAATACCACATTACGCGAAGCATCAAACCAAATTCATTTACAATTTCACTGGCCATTTTTGGATATTGTAACATTTTTCTGCAAGTGTAGGCCGCATCGAGCACGAAGAATTTGTCAGGAAGTTTATATTTGTAAAGGGACTAGCGTTCGACTGAACAGCTAGGCACTTGTTGGGTTAGTTCCAGACCAGGGGCAATTCTCGTAATTTTAAGAACGTTCACAGTTTGATCTCAGTCTCAATCTGTCAAAAATTACATCTAATTTCCCTACATTTTGACAAGTTTTTAACATTTGTTTGTCGCAGAGTTGAGACTGCGACTAGATTTTGAACGTTTTAAATTACGAGAATTGGCCTTCTTATGAAGTCCAAGGTAACAATACCAAAGTTTAACAACCTACTTACTCAACATAGTCTGTTGGGGAAAAGAAACCAAACCTGTCTTTACTACTGAAACAGGAAAAAAACACGCCAGGCAGCAACGCGGTTCTTATTTTCCTGAATAAAGAGGTGCTTCCTTATTATTAGGCTTGATAAGAGCTCGAAACTAGTTCTGCAATTCCAAAACCATAAAAAAATATTTATGAAACACCGCTGAAACTCAAACTTATGATTCACATATTTTGGATTTTACAAAAATTTATGATGAGCCTCTGCACGCCTCACGCATACAATATATACCACAACAGCACTCATTTAAAACCGCCCATCCTCCCTCGACAGTCTGAACCGACTTTACCCCGGCATTCGGGTCACGTTTGTCATTTCACACCGATCCGTCGAGACACAGAATTTTCACACTCTATAAATTTTCGCCAATACGCGATAAGGAAATCCCGGTTTACTCTCAATCCCGGAACGGGATCCTGTGTGAGATGTATTAGTTGACTCCGGTAAATATATAGCCTTTTGGTATATTATTTATGTACAACCACATGAATACGAGAAAATTTAAGGATTTGCTGGATACTCAGCATATAATGTTCCTACTGCTGGGACACAGGCCTGGAAGGTCATTCTCACGTATCTCGCATTATTTATTGTCTTTCGATTCGAACTTGAGAACATTGAGGTTTGAACTTGCTCTCGGTAAGAGGGACATGCTCGATAAAAGGGGTCACGAAAATGTAAACCTTTTTTTTCTTTCATTGCGTTGTTAACACAAAGTTCGAGAACGCGGGGTGCGGTAGGAGTCAACTTGTAGAAATCGTCACGTATCGAAAAAGCGTTATGTATAGCCCTTTCACGCTACTTTCTCTAGACAGAAAACCTAGACTACCCAGAATCTAGACTTTCTCTAGATAGATATTGTTTTCATGGTTTTCGAGGGTGCTGAGGCCAATAGTGAGTAATGAAAATCCATGACGGACCGATTTCAATTTTTTTTTGGAACAACTCAAAATTAAAGATAAGACTGGCCGGCCAGCAACGTACGGTGACCAAAGGAGATAAGTAACCAGCGTCGTCGGATATAGTTGAAGTTTATTAAGAAACCGATGGATGTTATCGAATAAAATTTAAATCAATTAATAGAAAACAAACAGTTCATTTATCAAATTAAATTTCATCCGAAAACAATTCATCGATTTTTTACTAAACTCGAATTATACCATTGTCTTCGGACCCTGGTTACTTATCTGCTTTGGTGACTGTACCTGCCACCCTGAATAATAAGGCCGCCCCGCTACCAATCATGCTGATTGGATTTGGATATTGCTCAAACAAAGAAGTTGGGACTGTTACTCGTAAAGAGAAATAAAATTAATATTGTATCTAGGCCAATCATGGAAGCAATGTTTTCTGAATACTATTTTTTGCCTTGCCTACGAGGATACTTTGAAACCAACCAGTAGTAGTTTTACTTTTAATGATTTTACCTAAATTAAAAATAAAAAACAATCATTAGGTACCGCTCCTTCAACAATGGTGGACAAAGCATTATAAATTCATGTTTCATTTTATTGTGTTCACGGACAAAAGTTATAAAAATAAAATCTATTCATAGCTCTGTTTCATTTGTGTGTTTATCCTCAAAAATGTTAAACGATACTCTTATTTGGATTACTTGACTTTCGTAGAATGACTAAATATAATTAACTTAATGAACAAGTTTCCTTGCAGACCGTTAAGTTCTTTGTAAACATAAAACTTAATTAGCGCTTTAATTAATATTTGAATTAAAATGTTACTCAATTCCCTCTCGGAATCATCGCTTGTCGGCGAATGGCGGTTATTCCCTAAGCTTATTTGGATACTTAACTATTCTTCAACGTTTGGAATATTAATCAACTAGAAATCTTGAAGAAAGTCGATTTCTTTATGAGAAAAACTCTTCTTGAACAAAAGAGCAGTAGTTTTTACTGTCGTGACCTAATTAATACATAGTGACAAGTACTTTAGAGAGCAGTGGTGGCCCAGTGGTAACGGCTGCGACTTACAAGTTGTAGGTCGTGGGTTTGAACCCAGACAGGCGCTTTACTTTGTGTAAATTATTTCATCATTATTTCATGAAGGAAAACATCATGAAGAAATCGGCATGTCCTAGAACCAAAAATTCGAAGACATGTGACATCGACCAACCTGCACTGGGGCCGCGTGGTGGATTACGGCCCACTCCCTCTCACTGAGAGCAGGCCTGTGTCCCAGCAGTGGGAACCTTATAAGCTGATTATGCTGAAAAGTACTTTACATTTGACCACGTGGTATTTTGTGTGACGACATCATCAAGCCGAAAGCCGTCCAAAGCTGGAAATAAGCCTCTCCCAAGCATCAAAACAATATTCTCTGATATTCCCTAACTCCCGTGTCTATTCAGAAAATCTTTGGCCTACCTTCAAATTAAGGACAGCCACCAAATCAACAGGCTTTTACCTCAAGAAAACACAAACAAAAAATAATTAAAGTCACAAAACCCGTGAGAAACACCGAAAATTTTGCCCTAAAACAGGTTTCAGCTAATCATCTCATTTGGTTGAAAGCTGTGCGGTGACCGTGGCCTAATCTCCTTACGTTACCGGTGCCTTCTACAAACAGACGTACACTCTGTTAAAGAGCCACTAACTGGCTCCTGGTTCCTGCTGCCAGCTTGCAGTTTACATAATCCTCGTACAGCTCACTATCAACTAAGTAATATGTAAGTATACCTATATTGTAGTTTTTGGTGGGTTTCTGGGTAAGGTTCTCGCGTTAGATGCGTTTTTATTTTTTCAAAAGACAACTAGGAATGTATCTTTCTTTCTTTCTCTTTTAAATGGAGTGTTTTTGGCAGCCCAAAGATTCTTACGTCTGGAAATTATTAATGAAGGAAAAGCCGTGTTTCTTCAAATTCGCTTGTTTCTCATAATTTACCGGTTTGCCAATTGGCTATTAATTGTTGTGATCAACCTATATAAAAATCAAGTAAGGTGATTTGTCATTTTTAGGCATGTTAAAAAAAAAGGTTAAATTGACCGCATTCCATTTTCGGAACCGGTACACGATACGCACAAACAGGACACTGAGTGCTATAATTATCACAAAATATTTCCTGAAAATGTGACAATGTTTCAATCACAAAATACATCAAATATTATCCTTAAACTACCATCATTATCTGCTCATCGCAACAAATGCCATCTCCATTTAGAATACTACAGCGACTATTTGTGGAAGGTAATTTTGTTCTCATAAAATATTAAATTATATACCTACGTACCTACATATTTCATGGAAATAAATCGTCTCTTACTAGTTAGTACCTTTTATTTTTCTTGTAGAAATCCTCATGGATACCCTACGTCTGGGAAGAATGGAGGGTTATGTCGAATTTCTACCTACTAAAACCCTACTGTTCATTCTTGTACCTACTAATTAATAAGAGATAATCTATTTCCATGCTTTTAAACCACATAATTCAGTCTCAATGTATATCTAGGAACCAGCAATTACTATCTTTAAATCTTTTTGGCCCAAAACTAAGCCACTTACACGGCGTCGTCAGTGGCAGCGCAGAGGTCACTTTGACTGCATGTTTTGGGACACAGAGGGCAGGATAAAGATTTAAAATTCATTCGTGCCGTTGATACGAAGAACAAGAAGCAATTACTATTCTATTTCAATTTTCTTTAAGTTTTATTTTACCATCCAATTGTCTGTAGCAGCGACTGCTTTTATTAATAAGATGTCTTTTACAACGTATGAAATTAGTATTAAGGGCGAATTTCAGCAAACTTTTATAAGTACCTAAAATAAGTCTTATGCTGAGAATAAATTTTGAATTTTTGACAGTTTTTCCACACCAGAACTGTATACTTCGATTTTATTCCACGGATAAAGAGAAGTTTATTTCGGAACAACGATGATAGCTGCAAAAGTATAAACCGTGGCGCAGCTAACAACGCCCTTCTGCAGGTACAAAATGGATTGGAAGGAAAAAAAGATATCTCACTTTGGTAAAATGAGCTCTCAATAACTTAAGATCAAATACAGTGTCATTACCAAGAAACGCCCGTGTTACACGGCTGCAGTAATCCGAGCGTTGGTCGAATACATCCGAATGGACTTCCGAGCTTCGCAATCTGCTTTCTTTTTGCTCTCGGATAAATCTATCAACGGCTACCAACTACAAACCCATTAGGATCGCATACAACGAAATGGGGTTTTCTGAAATTCGTTCGGAAGTTGGTAGAATGTTTTAGATCATCATCAAATCCAGCTACGCTTATCTATATTGTGCGAAAACTTATAAAAACCAGCCAAGTGCGAGTCGGGCTCGCGCACCGAGGGTTCCGTACAATTTAAAATTATTAAAAATACTTTTATTATATGATGTTACTAAAAATTTACGGTTTTCGCAGTTTTTCCTTTATCTCTGCTATAAGACGTTGCTTCGTACCAAATTTCAAGATTCTGAGTTCACGGGAAATACCCTTTAGGTTTTGATTCCCTTGCGAAAATTTGCGGAAATTCGCGGCATAAACGGCTGAATCTTTTGAATGCGTTGGCTTAGGAGTTTGATTTTTTCACGGCTCCAATAAATTCCAGCTTTATACCTCCACGCGTTCCTGAGAAAAAGTGTCTTGACAGACAGACGGACGGACGGACGGACAACAAAGTGATTTTATAAGGATTCCGTTTTTTCCTTTCGAGGTACGGAACCCTAAAAATAATACCAGTCCTATTATTATTGTACCTATTACTGCAGGGCAAACACCTCTTCTGATACTGAGAAGGCACGAGCATTGATCACCAGCACCCTAATTGCGTAACACACGATCAATCGGAATCGGTTTCATTTTGACAGTTCAACAACATTCATTGCGTTATTTACGTTGTTGAGCAGACACATTATGACACATTTTTTAAACATATGAAGCAATGGATTAGCAATATCCTTCAAAATGATTCAGATTGAGATTGATTGTGTGTTACGCAATGAGGGTGCAGTTTACCATGCTTGCGGAAACTTGTATCCTACTATACTATACTAATACATATTATAAACGTGAAAGTTTGTATGGTTGGATGGATGGATGTTTGTTACTCTTTCACGCAAAAACTCTTGAACGGATTTGGATGAAACTTGGCACACAGATGATTTATAACCAGGATTAACATATAGGATACTTTTCATCCCTATATTCCCACGGGATCAAAAGTTATGCGGGTGAAACCGCGTACCTCAAGCCCTTGGACTGGGTATGCAAGTATGAGCTTAATAACAAAAGGAAACAGTTTATTAAAATATGAACATAAATAAAAAGAATGAAAGGTTGATGTCCTCTAGGTGTGTAAGGTGAAGAAGATGAGTGTATGTGTATGAGAGGGTGTGTAAGGAATTAAGTAATTTTAGCTAGTAGATTCTTAAGGTCAAGCCGACAAACTGAAACTGAAAAAATCCCAAATGGAAAAATCCAATAAATCTAGACTCGAGGTTGCCTCTGAAAAATCCCAAATGGAAATATCCAATAAACCTAAACTCGGTGTTGCCTCTGAAAAATCCAATAACACTTTGCCACTTTACTTGGGAATCGAACCCAGGACCTCTTGCTCAGAGGTAGCGCTTGCGACTTGACCAACGAGGTAGTAATAAATAGATACTTAATATCTGCAATACACAAAAGCCTTTAATTTCAGGTTTTGCTGGAAAAAGACGAATTTACAACAAACTATCTACTAAAGTAATTATCTTTACAATATACCTACATACAATACATTAAAAAAAAATTTAAGTGTCTGTTTGTAATCTTAAAATAACAGCTTTTTACTAAATGCATAACATTAAAGTCTCTTTGTTCTCTGTCGGTTTGTTCCGGCTAATCTCCAAAACGTCTGGATCTATTTTGACGGGACTATACACCGTGTTTTGATGTTATCCATAAACTTTGGCAAACGATTCGATAGCTTTTACAAATTAAATCTAACAAAGGAAGTACTTAAAAAGGCGTCGTTACAAAGTTATTTTTAAAGGAGAATGCCCAGGCACAGTACTCTTGATAACTGTCTCGTGTCTCAAAAAGTTGAACAGCATCAACTATCTAAAATAAAAATATATTTTTTAAATAAGACTTAATTCATATTTATAATGGGATAGTATTTTGAACAATAATTAGTACTTTTAAGTTTCTGACTATAAGGTACGCCATTTTTTACTATAGCCTGTCAAAACTAGGGGTGTCCATTTTTTCTATTTCGTGTACTGTGCCTAACTACCTACCCGCCTACAAAAATACATAATAATATCGATTCTGTATTGATTGTTCGATTTATTATTGCGTATCAAGTTAAATAACTGTTTATTTAAGAAAACAGCTGCATACGATTTTTTTTTTAAATCGATAAATAGCTCGCAAAGTAAAATAAATAAATCCGTTTCTATATCCCCACAGAACTAGACATTATGTAGTAGGTACATTTATCTATTTTTTCATTGAAAATGAGACGAGGCAATAGTGTGCGGTGAGGTAGATATTTGGTTGGTATGGTTATTAGCTTTGGTTTTATTTATTGTTGATATTGAAATCGGAATAATTTCAAACGTCTAATCATACTAATACTCCCACG
Organism: Apamea crenata; assembly: GCA_949629185.1. Classification (NCBI taxonomy): domain Eukaryota; kingdom Metazoa; phylum Arthropoda; class Insecta; order Lepidoptera; family Noctuidae; genus Apamea; species Apamea crenata. The sequence continues at coordinate 7,314,130 of OX451366.1, read as the reverse complement.
TTGATTAAAAACAATAAAGATTTGAAACTGTAAAACGCATTATAGTTTTTATTTTTTTTAATGTTGCTAATCAATATGTTTGCTTTTCTTCCTATAATAAGCATAAACCTTAAACACAAAATAAGTAGGTTCTCAACGCAACAACAGAGTTCTAAATCACATGTAACTTGCTGGTATTTGTAAGTGCCGGTAGTTGTCAACCGCGGGAAAGGCGCCTAGTTGTATTCGTGAAATACCACTGGGTGATTTCTGGAAATCGATTAAAAGTCGAATGTTTTAGAATCATTTACCAGCACGGGTACAACCTTGATTGACATTTATTGCCCGTCTGTCATACACATTGTCAAGTTAACCAGTATGTTTTTTTCTGCGGGTTTAGGTACGTTGCGCGTCGAGTTTGTGCCTTTTAGTTCCTCCGTTACTCCTGCTAACCCATTGAAAATAAACATACTGGTAACATACATACATACATACGAAAATGTAAGAGATACATTAGGCGCTTTAGTAGGATATTATTGTTCTTGCCTTGTAGGAAAAATAACCGTAGGTTGTTGTGTGCATGTAATGTGCATAGTGTGGTATTTGAGCTGGGCACGTTACAACAATTTTAGTATTCCAGCTCCATTTTTGAATAATATATTTTTGGAAGATTAAAATAAAGGTATAAAGAATAATCATTCTTTCATTTATTGTACCTAGTGTAGCTGTTTTCCATTCCTTCCTACGTACATAGACCATTTCATGAGACCTACTACAATCTATTATTTGAGTAGGATCTAGATATAACACTGAGCAATTGACTATCAAGTAATGATTCTTCCATACTTTGCATTATTTTGAATGAAACGCGGGAATAAGATTTTGAAGAACGAGGATGCTCCAAATCTAAATCAAGACTTGGTGAGGTGGTCACAGGCCACCAGTAACTGGCCACCTGTAATAGCTAAACCGCTACATATTTTACACAAATGTACTTCAAAGGCACAGAGCTCACTCGTAAACCCATTCAGTTCCCTTCAAATAGATTTTTTCAATTAATTTTGTGGTCGAACATAACCTCAAAATAATATTTTAATTTTTCAAAATATCTCGGTAATGCCATTGTAGTTTGTGTTGAACTTTTTGAGGATGTATTTAGACATGTCATCGAGTATTTTAAAGATGATTTGATGAAGACACAACAATGTTAAATTCAGTACATTTGTCCATAGTGCCGTGGGCAATCTCCTTTCATTTAATGAAATTTAATTGAGCTATGCAGTAAGAAAGGATCTTAATTTGGCCTATGTTGCCGCTTAGTGCAATTAAAATGATAAATCTATCAAATTCTTCGAATGAAGATATAAAGAGGCTTGCATATCGGGTGATTTACGTCAAGGTATTTAGTTTGTATGAAAATTTAAAAAAAAATAAGAATTCAGTAATGTGTCCATAATGAAAAATGCTTATTTCCATGGTCTGAACATCAGCTGGTCGAAAGTTTATGTACAGACATAGATGGCGTCCTGGGGAAGGACATTGGCTACTTTTTGTCCCGGTAGCACGTTCCCGTGGGATAATTCCCGACATCCACGCGGGCGAAGCCGCGGACAGAAGCTAGTTCTCCATAAACAAGAACGCTTTACTGTAAAGCGTTCTTGTTTATGGAGAACTAGCTTCTGTCAGCGGAGCAGCCATTATTTAAACAACCAATCGATTTTCATTTTATGGTTCCCACTCTACTTGACCACCAACAACAACACATAATTATTATTGTGTTTACTGAGACCCACAAATAACTGATGAATCATTAAATTTCGTTGATTATCCTGGTTTGGTGTTGTTCTATTGTTTATAGAAGGAAAAACCGCAAATGAAATTATTTTAAACCATTTAATTTTTAGGTAATAATTGTCACTAATTACACACGTAATACACATTATACATTTTGTTTTTTTAAGATTGTGTTTTGTTTGTGTTCTTCCTGTACGATTCACAATAAATACTTTTTCTTTCTTTTCTTTAGCACATTAACATAACTGATTCTAGGGGGGCTCGTGGCTACGTAATAACAGCCGCATGGGTCGATCAATCAGGTTAAGCTACGCTTGCCGCGGTCGGTCCGTGGATGGGCGACCATCTTTAAATACCGAGATCCTCCGTGTCTCGGAAAGCACGTTAAGTCGTTGGTCCCGGCTGTCACTCCTGGATCTTTGACAGTCGTTACGGGTAGTCAGAAACCAGAAAGTCTGACAACCAGTCTTACCAAGGAGTATCTTGTTACCCAGTAGATTGGGTTGTGGAGGTCAGATAGGCAGTCGCTCTATATGTAAAATACTGGTGAGTACCCGTATTTTTTTTCCCTGCATCCGGTCAGACTGGAAGCTGACGCCAACATAGTTGGGAAAAGGCTAGGTAGGTGATGGATGATTAACATAACTGATTCACCCACACAATCTCACTATATCGTTTTCATGACATGTGTAAATTCCTTTCAGTGTAGGTTCAGTAAGCAAATTCAAATTCAAATAGTTTATTGTGGTACACATGTAAAAATATGGTGTTACAGTTTATACAGTGAAGTACATCTATGACCCGCCTTTAGGCATACAATAATTTAAAGACTTTTGCAAAACATTACAGTAGTCAATTTAGTATTAATTAATATATTAGTCAATCATAATAAATAATAATAACAATCAATCATTTAAAAGAGTCAACGAGAGCAACGAAGGTCGGTTCGACAATGGACACGAAAAAATTCAAAATTCGATCAGCCGATTTATTCTGTAAAACTATATTATCTCAGTGATAATAATCAATGTCAAAACCTTGTCAAAAATGGATAGAAATTAGAGGTATTTCTGACAGATTGAGACTGAGATCAGGCTGTGACCGTTCCTAAAATTGCGAGAATTGCCCCTCAGAGGCAGTGGTGGCCCAGTGGTAACGACTGCGACTTACGAGTTGAAGGACGCGAGTTCGACCCCAGGAATGCACTTTACTTTGTGTTATTTCATCACCACTGCTCTTAAAATGGTGAAGGAAAACATCGTGAGGAAACCGGCATGTCCTAGAAAAAAATCGAAGACATGTGACATCTGCCAAACCGCACTTGGCTCGCGTGGTAGATACAGCCAACTCCGTCTCGAAGAGACGAGGCCTGTTTCCCAGCAGTGAGAACATTATTGGCATTATACTTTCCGCTCTCTTCACCTAAGAATGCACGGTGAGATTTTTATAGAATAAAATTAGAACAGGATAAACTGCTAAAAACTGTGTCTAAATGCAAAAACGGATGTGAATTTAGATGATATGTAAAAGTATACGAATGTTAATCGACTTTCGAGGCTGACCATTCAATAAAGTAATAGTAAAAAGTTTAAAAGTATTTTATAAATGACTGACCGGACAAACGATGTCCTGTTTCCTATAACTCAATCGCAGCATCAACTACCGGCTCCAATTGTGAATCTAAGCCATCCGGCTCCCACTTAAACAAAATTTCATCGAAATCGATCCAGCCGTTTAAGAGTTCAGTGACATGCATACGTGCAGAAGAATTATATTGTATATACAAAATAAAGAAAATTCTTCCCATTAACAAACTGGAATAAACCCTTATACTCATTTCATTACTAAGAATTGTCATAGCGAGCCTGCGGTTGAGAGCCGCAGTAACAGACACCTTTACATAAGTCATCCTGACGATGTATGTATGGCGCCTCTAAATTGCAAAACCGATGAGCTAATGTTTAAAATCAGAGCAATATATTCAATAATTCGTCACTTAAATTTGATATAACTTATTACATTACCTACCTATACCAACAAAATTAATCTTCCAACCACACCGCACTGCTGACGCACGGGGAAAACGTTTATATGCGCTTATGCAAACTAGTAACAAACAATGTTACATTACTACATAATAAATACGCTCAACAAGACAGTAACAGTTCAAAAATGATTGAGAACAGACCGCTCATTTCAATTAAATATCTATAGAAGTTAATGGACACGAAAGTTAAGAATGTAACACGAAAGTAGAATTTGAGGCACTACCAGGAGTCCCGAAATACAATTGTGTCTCAATAATCAACGCTTGAAAACTTAATAGTAATATTTTATTACCTTGTTATACTGTCAGTTGTATGTAAGAAAATTTGATAATGGAAGATACTGTGAAGACGGCTGTATGTAATTACACCAGTGGAGATGGTGTACAGGAATTCCAGTCGGACAAGGAACTGGCGGACGTGGAGCTGTTTCGATGCTACTCAGCAGCACTGGTTTATTTCGCGTCGGCGTGCTGCGTGATCTATATACTCATCGGCATTCCAGGCAACCTTATCACCATTGTCGCACTTGCTAGGTGCAAAAAGGTCAGTATCGTGCTTAATAGTTTTTCTCAACTTTGAGTTTGCTTATAGGTTCCACATATAATTCGGACCACTCAATTAGTTTATCATTCTGTCTTCTATTGCTACCTATATATTTATTTTATTATTAGCAATTAATGTCCGCTACTGGGCAAAGGCCTCCCTACCTACCCACCCTATTTCCACCTCTCTCTGTCCAGAGCTACCAAGGAGCAAAATTTCATCCCGCCATCTTCGTCTGGGCTATCTATATAACGTCTTAATAAAAATCTTAAATTCATTAACTGTCAGGCAACGCACAACCTATACGGCTAGATCTAGAAGCTTGAAATTTTGCAAAAGAGTTGCTTCTTTACCGAAAATGACCACTAACAATGATTTTTGAAAAATTAATTCCCTAAAGGGTTTTAATTTTTTTTTTTTTTACCATTTACCGTTACCGTCTGACCTCTTGTCTGTTTTTATATGATGTTATTTTAAGTATTTTGCTCGACATTGGCACCGATTCCCTTGTCCACAAACTAAACTTTTAAGTTCAGTGTATCTTTTTCTTTCTATTTCATTGATAAGAAAAGGACAGAAGATAAAATTTTAGTTTAGCCCTGTCAAATTAAGATACTCCGTAGATAGTTTAGACGTGATTAAAAACATGGCTACTAAAAATACGTCAATTTACGTCAGGCGCTGACTAATTTGACAGGACTAAGCTAAACTTAAAATCTTCTGTCCTTTTCTTAATTAAATAGAAAGAAAAAGATGCACTGAACTTAAAAGTTTAGTTTGTGCACAAGGGAATCGGTGCCAATAACTACATAATGTTAAAACTGATTAATTGATGTAATAGTAATTAAGTGTAGATGGCGTTGTAAAAGGTTTAGAGTAGCAGTGCTTAATTAAAATGATGTGCTTGTTATATTTTTCCATTTTGACGCAGACAGCGAGACGAGAATACCTATTGTAATTTTAAAGAAGTTAGTGGCGAAGTTACTAATATCTTTGGGCTTCTCGCTAAAATGATTGCGAAGATGGTTTATAGAATTATTTTGAAGTACGTTGTGTTATCATAAATTATGACGCGCTTGTTTGGTCTGACCAAGTGTCTGTACTGTAATACAATTCTATTTATACAATTCCTGTAATAAATATATGCCGTTTGTCCTTTTCCAGCTCCGAAATGCGACAGCGATATTCATAATAAACCTTCACACCAGCGACCTGATCTTCAACATATTCATCCTGCCGATGACCGCGATAACCTTTGCAAAAGGGTACTGGACCCATGGTTGGGTAATGTGCCGGGTGTATGCTTACTTCAAGTTCGTGTTGAACAGCTCTTCCATCTTCACCGTATTAGCCATCAGTATCAACAGATACGTCATGGTTTGTCATCCGCAGCTGTATCCCAAGTAAGTGAATAATAATATCATAGTTTAATTAGCAATACTTTTGCTATTTTAAATATTAAAATAGCAAAATAATTCAAATCAACAGCGTCGATTCTAAAGAAACATTAACTCCAACTATATATTTATTAATTCTTCCAGGTTGTACAAAAGAAGAAACATATTAATAAGTATACTGATCATCTGGGCATCGGGCTTTGTAATATTTCTGGCATCTAACTTCGGGGTATGGGGTCGATTCGACTTGGAACCCCATGGAGGATTCTGCACCATGATACCAGACAGAAACGGAAATTCTCCAAAGATGTTTCTGTTGACTATTGCATTTGTGGGACCGTACCTCACTATAGCCTTATGTTACTCTAAAATATGGTGGGTGGCGCAAACTGCAAAGAAAATCCAGGGTACCAAACCTACACGGCCTACACAATTGCCACTATCACCAACTCCAGATATTTCAACTGATGGGAGAGAGGTAGTTGGCTCTGAAAGTCCTGTAAACAGTACCACTGGATCGCCGACCAGCAGCGAAGCACCCTCAAGCCCTCGGTCTCCTAAAGAAGAAAAATCTTACGAAAAATACTTCAAGGCTCCATTCAGATTGACAAGGAAACTAGTCAGGCGGAAACTCCCAACAAGAAGAGACAAGAAGCTATGTGCCATGATTGCTGCAATCATGATATCTTTCTGCATTTCTCACCTACCTGTAATGGCGACGAGACTCGCATACAAGGATTATAAGTCTGAACCTACAGTAAATATCTTCTCCCATCTGTTGGAGTATTTGGGCACGTGCATAAACCCCATCATCTACGTGTTGTTGTCAAAGGAGTATCGACAGGCTTATCGGAGTCTCTTTGAGGCTATCATACAAAAGTTTAAGACACTAAAATTAAGAAGTTCTCAGTGATCTTTTGGATTTCATTTACCTTTGGTGCATTCAAAGCCCACATTCCGCGCAACAACCAGGGGGGTTGTTCTCACAGCATTGAAAATGTACAGGTTGGCAGGGACATCGACGCGCAACCTACAGCTATGAATGTATTCAACACAAGATCCTAGACCCCGTTAAAATTACTCGTTGGTTAATAAAATAAAAAAAAAGCTGTGCTATACATTTTGACCGTGTAGATTGCATTGCCCTTTTGTATGAAACAGCAATTTTTTTATATCTTTATTACCGACGAAACATTTCTGCGCTTTAGGCTCTAGGATCATGTGCTGAATAAATTCATAGTTACAGTTTGCGCCCTGCTACCAATCATGCTGATTGGATTTGGATATTGCTCAAACAAAGAAGTTGGGACTGTTAAAGAGAAAAAGTCATTACTTAATTGTAAGTAGGCCAATCATGGAAGCAAACAATGTTTTCTGAATATTATTTTCATCGAGAAAGACTAAACAGTATTTATTACTACTAGTGTATCGCAAATTATGTACATAATAATATTATTTTTCCTGTTGATCCGAATTGTAGACATATAGCTTTTGTTTATTGATCTCATATTACTTAATATTAACGTTAGTACACACTCGGAAAAGTAAAATTTTCGAGAACAACAAAAAGGTACCTTCAGTGTGGGTTGTGTGTTGAAGTTTCGAAACCGGTGGATGTTTTCGAATGAAATTTAGTTTGATAAATTAACTGTTTGTTTCCTATTATTTAAATAAAATTTTATCCGAAAACATCAATCCGTTTCTTACTAAACTTCAACTATTTTATGTTATTTTAGGTAACTTATCTCCTTTGGTGACCGTATCTATATTGGTCTAGAAATATTTCATACTCTGCTCTTTTAAGGGCTTCATAAAGGAAGGCTGGAAGATAGAAACTTCTATTGTCAGGGAATGAAATAATTACTGCCTATGTACAGACGCCAGCGCATCAAGTTACCCGAAACTGTCAAAATTTCCCAATCTACCTTGAACCTAATGCTTTAGCGATAAAGTTGAAAATCTATTAAAGAAATTTGACACATTGTAGTAGTTTGATGTGCTGGCGTCTGTACTACCTAAACTATTATTAGATGCTATGTAGGTACCTAAATATAGTAATTTATTTAACATACACTGATTAATTACTATTTTTACAAGCTAACACTAAAATATTTACTATGTACCTACTATTATTTTTTATATTTAGTTGTTTTTTTTTGCTTTTATATAAGGTGTTCTTTTAATTTAAATTAAATAAAAAAAATATGTTTACGTATTTTTGGCATTTTTGTAACCTTACAAATGAATAATTTAGCTGTTTTTGAGTGAAAACCTATTTGGGCGTGTGGAGCGATTTTTGGTAGGGTGAAATTTTATGTGTTCTCGTCACGGACCTACTATTGCTAACAGTATCTGTAGCTATGAGTATGACGTGTTTCATTCCCCAGCAATGACAGCATATATATTTTAATTGATAATTTATAACGCCAATGATCTTACCATTGGCGTAGCCAGAGATTTTGCCTAGGGGAGCAGCCGTCCTGCTAATCTAACCACAGTCCACAGATTAATGTGAGCCCAACTCTACAAACCTTACATCTTGGTTAGAGTGGGCATTGCCCACCCTTGCCCCCCTCTAGCTAAGCCCATGACTAAGACACGGTCTTCATTCTTCAAAGTCTTGTCTTCTTCGCACATCATTCACTAGAGGAAGTTTAGAAAGTACAACACTTTGAAAAAGCTACATTAAAACCTAACCAGTGAGTACAGGAGCTGACTTCAATCAGTACATGCTTTTGAAGAATCTAAGCCACGAGAGAGCACAATCTAGGCATTCCAAAAAAGTGCTTGATAATTTTTCTCCCGGATTTTTATTGTTCATGGTAGTTAAGACCGGCAGCAGCAAGGCGTCGCAAAGTGCTTGTCTCAGTTCGTTAGTTGTTCATTAGTGTTCTAGGGAGACAATGGCGTACTGTAATGTTCATTTGCCCACCACTACGCGGTACGCGGTACGCCACTGCGACGCTACGCCACTTTGCTCCCGATTCGCCACTTCTTTTTAATGACTCGGCATGTTGTTTACATGATAATATCTGTTAAATTGCTGTGATGTAAACGTCTGTTGTTGTTTATGGGCAGAGGATGAGAAAAATGTATGATTACATATCTAATTGGCTATTGAGGAAGGAAAAAGTGAATGTAATAGGCAATAAGAGTTGACATTATTTATGACACTTGGAGAGGTAATTTTTGGCTACAAAAGTATTATTTTCTACAATATAATTGTGTCGGCAGTGTTACCACAATATTCACCGAATTATATTATAAAACTAGCAGACCCGAAGGACGTTGTCCTGTCCAACACAAATTTAAAGTTTATATACAAGAATACCATAGAAAACCGTTTTTCATTCCTTAAAAACCTAATTTGTAATTCATGATTAAGGTCCAGCCGTCCTCAAGTGATGCGCTTACCAACGAGAAGCATTTCATTTTGACATACTGACTTGTTTGGCTTTTGGTTATGTAATAACAGCCGCACGGGGCGTTCGATCAGGTTAAGCTACGCCTGCCGCGGTTGGTCCACGGATGGGTGACCATCTTTACATTGCTAAACTATTCAAGAGCCCTCCGTGCCTCGGAAATCACGTTAAGCCATTGGTTCCGGCTGTCATTCGTGGATCTTTGACAGTCGTTACGGGTCGTCAGTAGCCCGAAAGTCTGACAACTAGTCTTACTCAGTCTCAATCTGTCAAAAATACCTCTAATTTCTCTTCATTTTTGATAAGTTTTTGGCATTGATTGTCGCTGAAACTGATGCTATTGCGATCAGGATTTTGAACGCTTTTAATTACGAGAATTGGCCTTCTGATAGACATATGTTTCATGTGGGGAGCGTCGAAAAAAACATATCTTCTCAGGCTCGAACGTGCTCAGCGAGCTATTTTAAAAATAGCGCTTGAAATACCTTGGCATCATTTTACTAATGCATTGTACTCAAAATGTAACCTCCTTAGCGTGAGACAGCTTTATATTGCCTCGGTGCTTCTCCGCTTTCATAAGTTGCGAAGACCACAGCGCGAAGCTCTCACAGAACTCTTAAATGGGACAGACCGATAGCTCGTTCACCATCCAGAAATGGCTTATACCCAAAGACTATTGAGATACTGAAAACCTCTTAAACACGCACCCAAACACACCATATCACTCTCAACACACGCTCTTCGCGCATCATGCAATGTTTTTGTTTTTTGTTTAGTATTTTATCTTGTTTTTTGCATACTTCTCGTATATAATAATATATAAATACTAAACGTTTTAAGTTTGTTACTCATAACATAATAATAGCATAAAATTATACACAAATGCTTTCCATATGTTAAATTTCTTTTCTTTTTTGAACTTACGGAAGGGACTGGACCCCACGACACAGGGAATCCTAGTGTGGCCAGAGATAAATTGTATTTTTTTTCTCTTGTGAAGTTAAATGACATGTAATATGTGTATATGTGTTGTACTAATGTTGGAATGAATAAAGATTATTTCCTTTATTTAAATGTAAACATATAAATTATATTTTGAAATATTAGAATATTAAAAGTATAAAAACATTTAAAAATAATAATATAACAAAAATAATAAAACATAAAAAATAGTAGCCCACCGGTATCGGGAACAGGGTCCTAGCTACCGGCGGTCAGGGCTCCAGAGAGAGGAACCTCCTGACAATGCGAGCCGTGTCCAGATGTACCGCTTTCTGAATCAAACCCTTGATCCAGCTGTCCAACGAGAGCCTCCTCTGGTGTTGGTCGAGGCTCTTGGGTATTAAGCCATTAGCTGTCACAACTATCGGCACAATGATCGCTGAGTCCACATCACACATGTCGACAACCTCACGAGCCAAGTCAAGATACACGATTTGTTTAAAAAAAAAAGATTACTATGATGTAAAATACTGGTATTCAGCTGCATCCGATGAGACTGGAAGCTGACCCGAACAAAGTTGGGTAAAGGCTAGGCAGATTGTTTGAGACTGACTTGTTTGGTTCTCATTTATCATTATCAACCCAACCAAAAGTCGTCTTGCCTACTTAGCCCAAATTAGCTTCAAACCAAAGCAAAACCAAAATACGTGTCTAAAGACGAGTTAATGTGAATAAATATCACTTAAATAGTTTAATTAGTGGTAGAAGTTTCTTGAATGTTCCGAACGTAGGGGTGTGCCCCACTGAGCTCCGTATTTCACGTTCATTGGTCCCCAGCGGGTCCCAGTCGGGAGCAATGCAGTGAGTTCAATGTTCGATCATTGCCCAAACATACAAGCTATGGAGGTTAGGCTCGTAGGTCAGGTGAAATTTAGTCCGTTTTAGTTTAGTAGATCCTTTCATCAAAACTCATTTAATGTTGACTGAAAGTTAGCCAGCACCCTAATTGCGTAACACACGATCAATCGGAATCGGTTTCATTTTGACAGTTCAACAACATTCATTGCGTTATTTACGTTGTTGAGCAGACTAGTGACACATTTTTTGAACATATGAAGCAATGGATTAGCAATATCCTTCAAACTGATTCAGATTGAGATTGTTTGTGTGTTACGCAATTAGGGTACTGTTTAGATAGTGAGTAATTTTAATCATGTCCAAACAAAATCATGTTTTATGCATATTTTTGCGTTAAAACGGTTTCATAGTTCACGGTTTCCAAAAAAAACAACGCAGCAGAACTCTCTTAATCTGTCATAAAAAAACGCCTCCTTTGCAGCATTCAAAGAAACATCTGGACACCAGTTTTAGTAGGTACCTACTCCACAAAACCCTTCCTGTGCTCAAAAAGCATACTGCACTACGATACAAATACAGTTTAAAATGTGTCCGTCCGTTTAATACGAAATGAATTTTCGAGACAATGATGAATGGTCATCGTTACCATATTCAATTTCCATCGCAAATATTTAGTTTCAATTTCGCTATCGAAACGGCACGTTAAATATGGAGGAAGTGGCGTCATACATCCGGATTTTATACCTGGGGGAATTTATGGTGAACCTGGGTAGATACTACTTGCTGTACGACATGTTTGTGTCCAGCACAGTTGTTCACAATCTCTTGATTCGCTATCGAAATCGATTGTTAAGGTTTGTTTAGGAAATGTACAAGTATCTCCCGGACGTTCGACTCATGGTATTAGAAGGAAGGGGTTTATTTTATTAGTAGTTTATTAGTCGGTAGGAGTCCTTTTTTTTTATTGACCATGGGCTCACTCTTGACCCTCAATCCAGCCCAGAGCCAGGGATGAGATCTACGGTGGAACCACCTTGCCCAGAAGAAGCCTATTCACTCTCGCCCTGAAGAGATTATAGGGTTGTATGAACTCCGAACATATAAACCGTTCTTCCCAGACGGAGGGTCGCCATACAACGTGACAATGCTGCCAGCCTGTTTTTTTTTATTTGTTTTTGTTTCCTGTTGACAGCGATGAAATTTTTGACCTATTATGATTATTTTCATTTACATGTACGGTCACCAAAGGAGATAAGTAACCAGGGTCGTCGGATATAGTTGAAGTTTACTACGAAACAGATTGATGTTTTCGGATAAAATTTTATTTAATGAATAGAAAACAAACACTTGATTCATCAAACTCAATTTCATTCGAAAACATCCATCGGTTTCTTACTAAACTTCAACTATATCCGACGACCCTGGTTACTTATCTCCTTTGGTGACTGTACATATTATTAATGTTATTTTAAGACTGTTAGCTTATAAAGGATATTATTATTATTAGGCATTTCGTAACGTTACTTAACACCAACCCCGTGATAACAATGAAACTTCCACTGTCTCGTACAGTGTTCTTTAATGGGTTAAGTACTGCTATAAAATGTACATTGAGTGATTAATTAAGAAAGTTTTATAGAGACGAAATATAAAGATTAAAAAAAAAATTAAAAGTTCTTAGCTATAAATTTAGACGACAATTTCCTTCCTCCTGCATGAACACCATAGAAACGGGTTTTGTCGACGGAAGAATAGAGAAAATGATATTGTTCTACAACCTGTCATTTTGTCTATTCTGGTCGTCTATTTTGTTTCTACGAGTATGGTGGTCAATGCTACACGTGCTGTGCATTTCCCAGCTATTTTCTTAAATCTAAAGTAGGTACGTAACAATCACTCATGTTTTGTTTTAAATTCTGATATCCACATATTACGGTCTGTACGCTATGTGACTGGACACGTTTTCTGTGACCTCTAATTTGTGACTACCCAACTCAAACTATAGCTACGAAGAACCTTCCAGTACATAATTAAGTTTTAAAACATACTAGTTACCTTGCAGATGCGGCCAGCAGTTTCTTTGTCCTTATCAGTCGCCATCAGGAACAGCTAGCTCCTAGAATTAATTAATTACTGCAGTGTATAAAGAGGAGAGCTAAAATAGTGTTGCCACGTGTGAGTGTAGACTACGTTACCCATTTACTTTAAGTAAAACTTAAACATAAGTAATAGGTATCTATCGAAATCTCGGCTCGTAGCTAAATGGTAGAAGGGGCTTGTGGCTAAATGATAGGGGGACCCCTATATCATTTAGGCACGGGTCCCTTAGTTTGTAGCTAAACGATAACTAGCCGCAAGGTTGATCATAGGTTAAGCTACGTTTGCCGCGGTCAGTTCGTGGATGGGTGACCATCAATTACATATCGAGACCCCTCAGTGCCTCTGTCACTCCGTCCTCACATCTTTGACAGTTCCCGTAATTACCGTACCCAAAAGTTTGACAAAGAGTCTTACCAAAGGGGTGTCGTGTTACCCATAGGTAGGTACTAACTGGTACATAGTAACTAGGTTGTGGAGGTCAGATAGGCACTCGCTCCATGTAAAATACTGGTATTTAGCTGCCGACCTTAACATAATTGGGAAAAGGAAACGAAATTAATGACATTACATTCTCACGGGGAAAGTCGTTCAGTTTAATGAAAGGAATCGCTCCCTTAATAGATGCAGGTGACTAAATGAACAAACTGGATAATTCACAGTATAAACAAAATAGACGCAAGGCTATAAGAAAGAACATCTCTCCCTTCCCCAAATGACAAACGTCCCTTATAAACTCCGGAGTTAAAAGATAAATAACGTTTCCCCCAAACTTGGACAAAAATTAAACAGCATCTGTAGCCACTTACATTGGGATTATGAGTGTAACATTTCGTGCTGAAGATGGGAACGGCATTAAAAATGTAGATTTTTCTTTGGACCTTCCCATCGGCGCTGAATTTTAAATAGGGTGGCAAACCGCACTCGATGTAACAGTCCCTTTGCTGCCTCACAAACTTTGATTGGGCTGTGAAAACAGCGGTGTCATAACCGTTCCGTATTCATCCTACTAATATTAACCTTCTAATCCTACTAATATTAGCCGACGGATCCTACTAATATTATCCTACGGATCCTACTAATGTTATCCTACTAATATTATAAATGTGAAAGTTTGTATGTTACTCAATCAAGCCAAAACGGCTGAACGGTTTTTGATAAAATTTGACACAGATAGTTTAAAAAGTATCAAGAATATAAAATTCTTGATACTTTTTATTTGTGTATTAAATTCCCGTGGGAAGATTTCTGACCTCCACGCTGGCGAAGCCGCAAGCAAAAGCTAAGCTATTGTAAATGTGAAAGTTTGTTTGTTTGTTACTCAATCACGTAAAAACGGCTGAACGGGTCGTTATGAAATTTGACAAATAGATAGCCTGGGATCTAGAGAAGGAAATGGAATACTATATATCCTGCATCGCGGACGAAGTCGCCATATGGTAATAAGTTTTAACCTGAGAATGAAATCACAAGGAGACGATTTTTATTTAGAAAAGCGTTGGGGAATGCGATTTTTCATCTCGAGAACTCTCTTTTATTAGACCCTAGACATTACTTGACCTATTAATTAAGCTGATAGGTAACAAGTAATGTCGCCTATTGAACATTTCTCTAAAAAAAACTCAAAACCGCATCCGCTAATTAAAACCTCACTGCTTGAAAAACCACTAGAGCTAAAAAAACAACTCATTTGTTTAAAATTTCATGGTTGCTAGTCTAAACTATAATGAAAAACTGAATGAAGAGATACCATATTTAGTGCGCCATCTCTCATTATTTATTCAACCCTGTGATTTAACCGCTATTTTCGGGGCCGTGATTTTACTACACTTCCGAAAGGGATTTGGCGAAAGCTTGAACAGAGAATTTGCGCAAGCAAAACCAAACTTTGCTGTTCAAACTTTAGAACTCAACATTGCTTGTGGCCACATAGCTTGGCTATGTTGAACCAGAGTCAAACAGTGCATAAGCATATTTTTATGTTTATTTCAGGGCTGGATTGCGCCTGCAGTGAATTTGAATAGCACAGTTTGTGAAATATGCAAGTGATATCACGTGTACTCGTATAGTTTTATTTACATCCGGTCGTTGAATATGAATATCCGGTTTTGTCGGTGTAAATAAAAATTGTAGCACATGAAAATGAAGTGTTGTACTTACTGCCACCAAATTGCATGGCAATATTCACTTTCGGTTTCCATGCATTATGTGTTCGAAGTGCAACAACTTCACTAACTGACAGTTCTGTATATGATTATTGTTGTTAATAAAAGAAAATTAATACAGCATAATCAGCCTATGATGTTCCCACTGCTGGCTCACAGGCCTCCTCTCGATGGAGAGCGGGCCGTAATCCAGGGCCCAGTGCGGGTTGGTGGATGTCGCATGTCTTCGAATTTTTGGTTCTAGACATGTCGGTTTCCTCACGCTATTTTCTTTCACCGTTTTGAGAGCAGTGGTGATGAAATAATTTGCACAAAAGTAAAATGCCTGACTGGGTTCGAACCTACTCGTAGTAGTTGCGGCCCTTTCCAATGGGCCACCACTGCTCTATACCTACCTAATAACATAAATTTATTAAAACTCTATGACAATATTCTACGAAGTCCAGTCGGTGAACATCCTAATTGGAACAAAGGAACATGTTCGTTGATGACGGAAATGTAATTAATCATGATAAAATAAAAGGCTTTATAAAATGTCCGTTCACGGTCCAACGCGTTATATCATAATCATGTTAAAATGTTGTTCATTATCACTTACGTCATTTTGTAGGGCATAATATTGTACAGTAACGAATTTAAAACTTCGAAAAAATAATATCTTTTGATATACACTCGATTGTATTGTGGAATTAATAGTACAGAGGGGCATTTCTCGTAATTTTAATCACGTCTCAATCTGTCATAAATATCTCCAATTTCCCAAAATGTTTGACAAGTCTGATATTGATTGTCGCCGAGATGAGATTGTGACTAGATTTTAAACGTTTTAATTACGGGAATAGGCCGTCTCAACATTAACCATTAACGTTTTTTATTGCTAATTCTCTTTACGAACATTCAGACACAATGTTTTGTAATCGTTCCCAATTAATATAGGTAGGTGTAGAGTACCTATCTATTTAATCAATGGATTCTGTGATCAAGTAGTCACAGTTGCTTTTCAAATTCTCTTTAGACATTGGCAGAATGGTCGACATCGGTTTTGCTTGCCATAATAACAAATAGAATAGAAGTGGATAATGTTGTTGGTAGTATAATAAGTATTTTGTTCAATTAGTAAGTATTTTGTATAACATTTAATCGTACTCCTTTTTTTATTTCCAAAATAAAATAAAAAACAGAGGGAGCTGCTGTAACTAATGTTATCTGTCAGTCACAACACATGGCGGGAAAAAGTTAAGGGGAATGCGCTAAGGTATTAGCCCGCGAAATTCAAATTTACTTTGGGTTTTTGCAGTTTGCAGGCCAGTGCCAGGCTGTATATTGATTCAAATATGATTCGGGACCGTAACAAATATGGCTTTACAAAATTATAATCATTAGAACCAGCAATACAACTCCTTGAGCTAGAATTGGCCTCAAATGTCATGGTTTTAATTAAATAGTCATTCAATAGGGTAATATCAACTTAGATAGTTGTATTGATAATTTTTATGATTATATTTCTTTAAATAAATATTTGATACGGCCGCGCAACACATTTAGATACATCTTATAACCTGAGGGGTAATTCTCGGAATTTTAAGATCGATCGCAGTCTGATCTCAGTCTCAATCTGTCAAATTTCCCAAAATTTTGACAGGTTTTGGACGGGTAAGTAATATATGATATAATT
The DNA here is from genome assembly GCA_949629185.1 of Apamea crenata. Taxonomy (NCBI): domain Eukaryota; kingdom Metazoa; phylum Arthropoda; class Insecta; order Lepidoptera; family Noctuidae; genus Apamea; species Apamea crenata. The sequence goes on along the minus strand of OX451366.1, from coordinate 7,297,210 downwards.
ACGAAATCTCTAATATTTACAAGATATAACAACTGAATCTATAATTTTATTTGATATAATGATCAGTTAATAATATAATAAACGATTGATATAATTTTAAAGTACCTACTAAATTTTTATAAGCATAACATACGTAGCTTGAAGATAAAATCGTTTGATATACCACTCAAAAGACATAAAACCTATTTAGTCTAATATGATAAAACGCCTAGTAAAAACACAAAGATTGTGAACTTAATGTGGTTTTTATTCCCCTGTAAAAAACATGCAAACCAGCATACACCATGCATGCAGCAGGCATGCAAACAAGCATACACCATACATGCAGCAGGCATGGTTTCTGTCACGGCTCCAGCGCTGCGGGGCTCCGGCGGTCCCAGGCGAGCTTATCGTCGCAGATGTGTTTCACGCTCACCACCGCCGGCACCGCGGCTTCGCCTTGCTGGCCGGCCTCGCCGGCCAGCCTCAGCCGCGAGTGTTAAAACCACCTGCTCCTCAGCTCGGGGGCCGCTCCGCGCCTACGCGATTTTAAATAACACTCTAGGGGTAGAGCAGACAAGACTACGTAGAGTCGGTTTTGCAGCGATTCGTTTCTGTCACGCCGCTCCCGCACGCAGCACGCTCGCTTCACTCGTTCGTCTTCGCGAGTAAATGGTCACTGTTCTAACCAAACCTAACCCAAATGATTCACCAACATAGAGGGACCTGGCACTCCGCTCCGCTCCCGCCTTAACATTCTAACCTAATATAACCCATCCGAGTCGGATTGCTTTGAATCGGGGTGTTAACCATAAAAATGGTCATCATCATTCTCCTGCCCTTATCCCAAATTATTTGGGGTCGGCGCAACATGTCTTTTTCTTCCATACTCCTCTATTAGCCGCCATCACGACAGTCACCCCCTTTCTAACCATATCATCATTCACACAGTCCATCCATCGTTTCTTTGGTCGTCCCCTACTCTTATAGCCATCAACATTAACATCGACGTTAACCATAAAAATGGTATCAATATAATATGGTGTATGGTGGTATGGTGGTGGTTGTATGGTATATGGTATTTTAAACGATAGGCCTAATGATTTTCGATTAAATAAACGTTATATCCAATAACATTATACAAAATAAGTTTTAGAGTATACAGGGTGGAAACTTTCAGTGGGGCAGTGGGGCAAAAGGGGAAGTACCTTATCCGTTGCAGCTACGCGAAAATGGTCTTAGGAGACTATCCATAATTTTTTATGGAATTTTGATACCCATTCACAGATTTTCAAAAAAAAATACAGTTTGCAAGAAAATAGCCATTTTACACAAAAACATTCTTTGATGCCAATCGATCCTGTTTCTAATACTGATCAAAAACTTCTATGGGACCAACCGTTGGAGTACTCAAAAAGTCACAAATTGCAGAAAACTTTTCCTTTACATTATATGTAGCCGTAGCATTACTGTTATCATCCAAGAACCTGAACATCGTTTAAGAACGCATATCAGTGTAAAATTGTCGGACCACGACCAATCCTCTGGTCTTCCGAGAGCAGTAGAAAGCCGTCATCTATTTCGTCTGATGCGTACACACCGTTTTCCGACTTTATTTCCACAAGTTTTATGAAAATTCTTTTTAAATTTATTCATACCTACTACCCACATATCCTGGGAAATACGTAAAGAAGGTTGGCTCAAAGCAATAAGAAATGTGACCTTCTGGCGAAAGATATGGGTCCCTAGGCGCGCTTCGACGAGGTTGTCACGACAAATATTTTCTGAGACTTTAGGAACTTCAAGGTCGGGTAGATGTCAGGGTCGGTGGAAACTAGAGTTTACAACCCCACAATATAATATACATAGTATCCTGCTATATTAGAGGCCTAAATACTATATTTCTAAAAATAAAACATATTAGGCGAAACAAAATGGCGAAATAAGCGCCATTATAAGGCCAGTAATAATCTAAAAAAAAACTGAAATAATGGCATTTTGAAACCTTAATTTAGAGCTTAATAATAGTAATGAGCCGCACTGAGCCCGCGTGGTAGATTAAAGCCCACTCCCTCCCGAAGAGAGGAGACATGTGTCCAAGCAGTGGGAACAATATTGGCTGATTATGATGATGTTATGATATGATGAATAGTTTTATGTCATAACAAAAACCTGTTAGTGAAGGCTCAAAGAAGCAAACCATTTTTTTTAACACCTACAATTTTTTTTTGCCCTCTACTAGTATATTTTTACCGGCAATGGCTTCAAAAATACTACTACATATAAAGACGTTGACTACCCTACTGGAAACCTAGGAGTTTTTATATGCCTATGCAGGTATTTCAGCATATTCGTCTAGCGTTTTGAGATAGTTTTTGGCGTCCTTTTACATTCAGAACTTGCCTACTTTTATTTTTTTGTTTCAAGAACTAGTTTTAACCGATTCTGCTAACAATCCAAAGTTCCCCCCTTTTCGAAAGATGTTCCATAACTTCCAAAGGTTCACTAGGTAGGTACGAATTTTTACTTACAAAAGTACCTAAGTCAAAATTGCCCAGAGACGTCACCTTCTTGTGACTCATTGATCTAGTGCTCGCAAGCGCGATTGTTACGTTCAATCCGGCACCCTAATTGTGTAACATATACTATCAAGCTCAATCTGATTTATTTTGAAGGATATTGGTAATCCATTGCTTCGTATGTTCGAAAAATGTGTCTCCTCAACAACGTAAATTACGCAATGAATGTTGCTTAACTGTCAAAAGGGAACCCATTGATAGTGTGTTACGCAATTACCCCGATGTCAAATGAAATGTTAAGAATTTCCATTGAAAATTCTCATTAGTAGGCTACTAATGAGAATTTTCAATGGAAATTCTTCTAGCTAGATTTATGTCGAGAAGGCCAATTCTCGTAATTTTAAACGTTCAAAATCCAGTCGCAGTCTCATCTCGGCGACAAACAAATGTCAAAATGTAGGGTTTGAAGTATTTTTTGACAGATTGAGACTGAGATCAGACTGTGAACGTTCTTAAAATTACGAGAATTGCCCCTCAGTTCATTAGCAATAGTCGCATACCTATCAAGTTATTACAAATTTGAGTGTTCTATAAAACCTGCCATCCGCTTCAAAATGAGTGATATAGTGGCTTAATGTTATGTGCGGATAAAGTTAGATGTCTAGACCCGAAAATTGTCTGACTTCCAGAGAACCTAGACACCCGACAATTTCATGTTTCTGAATACATTTCTTCCCTTTATCTATTCTCCTGTTCAGTGTTCATATTCCGTAAAGCATTCAGCCCTGCCTGGCGCCGTGGAAGGCGACTATTTCCTCGGAATGTTCTCACGACGGCCACACAAATCTCCCCGGTCGAACGGAACGGATTCGAGAACCATTTGAGACATTGCTTCCGTTTTGTAGATCCGCATTTTTGTGTTATAGGTTTGGTACAGCTGATCAGAACGCCAATTCTCGTAATTTAAAACGTTCAACGCAGTCTAGTCGTAGTTGTCAAGTTTTGACATTTATTTGTCGCCGAGATGAGTCTCGGCGACAAATAAATGTCAAAAACTTGTCAAAAATGTAGGGAACGTTCATTGCTGCTCTGAAAGACGTAATGAATATAATGTGTTTTTTAGGGTTCCGTAGTCAACAAGGAACCCTTAAAGTTTCGCCATGTCCGTCTGTCTGTCTGTCTGTCCGCGGTTTAGCTCAAAAACGATTGGTACTAGAAAGTTGTAATTTGGCATGAGTATACACGTTAATGACACCAAAAAAGTGGTAAAATAAAATTTAGAAAAAACCAATTATTTAGGGTACCTCCCTTACATGTAAAGTGGGGATGATCATTTTTTTTTTCGTCCTTCCCATAGTGTGGGATATCGTTGGATAGGTCTTTCAAATATATTAGGAGTTTGGAGCCGAGAGACCGTTTTTTGATTAAGTAAACCGTTCGTGACTTATCAAGCTTCAAAGTACCAATTTTCGTTAGAGTCCAGTGTCCCCCCCCTCTACCAACTAAACGGTCGTAGTTAGAAATTCAAATGTCACGGCAGTAGTACCTATATATAACGAAGTTTAAAGGAAAACTATCACACTTAAGTCGGCTTTACAAGTTTACGAGTAATAGTCGACTAATTGTATTTGACTCGAAAACTTCGAACAACTCCATAGAAATTCCGATAGATGGCGCTAAGCGTCAGTTGTATAGTTATAGTTAGAGCATGGTACGAAACTATCAGTCAGCGAATACGACCCGCACTTGGCTGTTATATAAACTACGGAACCCTACACTGCGCGTGGCCCGACACGCACTTGACCGGTTTTTTTATTCTTATCTATGTTTTGGCGCGAGAGTACCTACATATAGGAATATTTACGAGGTTGTTCTTTTATCAATACTCAGAAATTTTAATTATGTTATTTGATTTTAACAAAATAATAGTTAGAGGTTAGTGACATGGAATCGTAAATATTTTTTTAGTTAAGTAGTTCAATGATAAGGTGGCACCGTGTAGCCAAGTAGAAATTGACGATGTTCATTTTTTTTCATACTTACTTCTAGTCTCTACATATTCGTCTCATTATTTGACATTATATTATATACCATTATTTACCTCACTATTCTAATTTTAAATCTATTAGTGGCTTTTGGGGTCAGGATATTAATTTATTTAGATTTGTTGCATTATTAATTTAGATTTTTTGCAGTTGATTACAACTTAAATAAATTAAAAAAATAGAAAACTATTTACACCAAATGACATGTTTGCTTTTCTATTAGAAGTTTTTTCTTCTTATTTAAAGTTCTTTTTATTTAAAGTTTCTATTTTTATTATTTTATTTATCTTTTAAATAGATTGTTTTGTGAATGTGAGAACGTTGTAGGTCTTTTAGACTGTAGATTTGTAGACCATGTTCTATTTTGTTAGTACTGGTTGACAGATCTACATAATAATAATAATAATATCCCTGGACATTTCACACAGCACCATTTGTCCCAAGCTAAGCAACCTAATGCTTGTGTTATGGTAACAAGATGGCTGATAAACTACTTAAATACAATTTTTTTTTTTGTAAATACATACATATTATAGATAGAAAAACACCCAGACTCGGAACAAATACATGTAGGTCATACAAATATTTGTTCCGTGCGGGAATCGAACCCGCGACACGCAGCGCAGCAGTCAATCGCTTAACCACTGCGCCAACCGTGCCGTCAACACACATGTCAACACTGTAATTTGAAAACATTGTAAAAGCCAATTATTGTTAAAATAGTAACCGTGTAGTTTCTTGCCGGCTCTTCTCCATAGAAAACGACCTATTGGAACCGTGCACACAGCTACTGACGTTTTATAAGTGCCCATGTAGGTTTATGTGAAATAAAATATTTAGATTTTGATGAAGTATAATTCCTATGAGGCTGTTTATTTAATTATTTGTGTTAATATCTATGGCACATGGAGTTTAAAAAACATCGGCTTTGTACAGCGTCGTCCATCTCTGATCTACAGTGGCGAGCATTGGTTTTCAGAATAGGTAGGCAGGAATTTAATTTCATCGTATTAACTTCAACGAGTAAAGACCAATGACAATGTGCGAATAGTACGGGAGCCGAGTAGGCCGTCTGGCGACTGCCTACTGCCGCGCGTGTTTATATGAAGATTTTGTTTTTTGTTAGGTATGACAATTTGTGTGTTTTTGTTTGTGTTTGTTGGTTTGTTGTTTGTTGTTGTTTGTTGTTTTGTGTTTTGTGTGTTTGTTTGTTTGTTTGTTGTTTGTGTTTGTGTGTAGTGTGTTGTTTGTTTGTCGTGTGTGTTTGTGTGTTTGTTTGGTTTGTGTTTTGTCATACCTAACAAAAAACAAAATCCGCCAATTCAATCCGTCAATTACATTTTAGTATGTGTGCCGTACAATTTTATTGTACGGCACACATACTAAAATGTAATGGTGATTTTTCGAGGTAGGCACTGCATATGCCTTTATGCAATGCACGCCACTGCTTATCTAACCAGTGTGACAGCATTTTTCTAATATTCATAATCAGCCTATAATGTTCCCCCTGCTGGGACACAGGCCTCCTCTCTGTGAGAGGGAGTGGGCTATAATTTACCACGCGGGCGCAGTACGGGTTGGTAAATGTCACGTCTTCAAAATTTTGGTTCTAGGACGTGCCAGTTTCCTAACGGTGTTATCCTTCACTGTTTTGGGAACAGTGGTGATGAAATAATTTACTCAAAGTAAAGGGCCTGTCTGGGTTCGCACCTCGTAACTCGCGGCCGTTTCCACCGTTGCTCTCGATCTGCTCGGTATTAGCGCCCACGTAATGGGTACATTACTTGGGCGTTAATACGGCACATCACTGTACCTCCTCTATTCCATGTGTCTATGATCCACTGTTATTTTTCCACGTCCTTACGTAACACTAGACCGTACTCCAGTACAAAAAACTAGTTTCCCCGGAAACAAAGCAGGAAACCAGCGCTTGTTATTCAATAAAAGAACTCGTCGATTCAAGGGGACGCTTGAAAAAACCTGCCATTGCAATTTTCCGCGCCAACCTGAAGTAAATCGAGAGAGCGAGCTATGCATTCTAATTGTATACACAATGAACTCTTGCCGCTTTCTCCTTACGAAGCTAACTTCAGTGCACAATACATAAACAAGACGAGTTTCGCTCCTTTAACTCGACTTGTTCCATTCTCTTTGTAAATCTCGCGAAATTGGCGCGAGGATGTTTATTTTTGCTGTACCAACTGCACACCTAATGACACATTAGGTACATGTTTGTAGAACTACATTTAAAAATAATGTCACACTATGGGGTTTATTTATAAACGATGATTTAAAGTTAAGTGACGTTTAAACGTTCAAAATGTATGGTTAAACAATCGCTGATCACTACTTAACTTTAAGCAACGTTTATGAATAAAGTGGTACCTATATTTCAGGACTGAGCTTTTTATTTGAGGTAGTGAAATGATGTTGATATCACGCCCTATCCAGTATAAATATTTCACAAAAAAATCATCAAAAATATTACACATATGTACTTACATACTTTTAATTTTATATTTAGTACCTGCGAAATTTCGCGGGAAATTTTTTGTTCCCCCGACCCCGTCGCATCGCATCGCTGCGCTGGCCCGCGCTGTCAGTTCGTTTTCGCTTGGCTGTCTTTCTGACTTTTTGAAGTTATACTTCTTTAGGCGCGTTATGAAAAAATGATGAGAGTGAAATTTTATGATGCGCGCACATCACCGTCACACAAAATTCACAGGTTGAAGCTGTCCGCAAAACCGCTCATTACATTTAAAGCTATACATCACTTTTTTCAGCATATACCGGCCTGTACCTATTTTGAGCATTTTTTATAGCAACTGTTTGTTCTTATCGATTAAAAAAAAGGCAATGGACATTTCACTATAAAAATTGGATGCCATAAAATTCTGGTTGTTTATTATGCTTTTAATTTCTATAAAAGGCCCGTGACTTGTTACCAACATTATTCAGCAAAATTCAAAAATTCAAAAATTCTAAATTCGTTTTCATTTCATTCATCATCATTTCATTTATTTTTGTGAACACAGGGTGCAATGATCTTAAATGTATATAATATAGATTAAATTAATTGTAAAAATCTCTTAAACTTACAATGTGAACAAGTATGAATTGTCAAAAGTTTAATAAAATAGTACAGATAAGATAAAACAATGTCAGCAATATTACAGCCTAAACAACGAACTTTATTGTAACCTTTTTTGTAATTAATTATTTGCATGCAATTAAAAATTGTTTTTTTTAAGTATAATCACTTATCAAGAGCAAAAACAAATGCCTTATCTTTTCTCAGAATTATTTGTATTAAAACCACTATTCCACAATATTTATCTGTTAATAACTTCGTCAAGGCAATAGACTTAACAAGCATTTTCAACTTGAAAACAATGAAAGACAATATAATGGAGAGAGAAATTTTCATTACTCCAGCATCCTTTCCACTTCACATCGCAATAGCTTCAGAACGGATAACAGCTGCAAAAGTTTAATGAATACTAGAAAACAAATTCCCGTTAGTTCCCTACAAACTAAGTTATCGGTTGCCAGCACTAAGTTTCTAGTTTCGATCGAAATCAATTTGGAAACTGCACGAAGTTTTTAGAGTAACTCTTATCAAGAGTTTGAGGAAGTTGCCAGGGGAGACGCTCCGACGTAAACTAATTTGTCATCGAATACGTTACACACGGAAAATCTGATCGAAATATACGGTTTTGGGAGTTTCTGTCCCTAGTGTAGTTTCTTGAGAGAAATATTTCGTTGAATGTTAACAGACTAAATAAGTTTAAAAGGAATTAAAATATTTTTTGAAGAGATAAAGATCAGATTTTACGTAAACAAGAGCAGCAGAAAAAAACGTTTGGGGTACCTACTCGTTGGTAAAAAGACATGTCGATAGTAGAGCATTTAGATCTTAGATGCTGTGGTTAGGCACTTTAATTTTATCTTGGTGTGATGACTCCTGACTTCAAGGATGATTCCCAGATTGCTTATTACTATAATACATGTCAGGACCAGTATTATCTTGTACTCATTTAATACCTAACGCAGATTCGACTCGGAAAGGACTATTGAATTATGTATGTTTTATTTCATTCTCCACTAAACCAATCACGCGTTTATGCACATGATCTTTTACATACAAATTCAAGAAAACCGGCCAAGTGCATGCCATACCTCGGTGAAGGGATTCGTAATTAGAATTAATATTTATAATTATATTGGACGCAGCTGACATCTACTAACCGGGACTGGGCCCGCGTGGTAGATTACAGCCCATTCCGTCTCGAAGACAAGAGGCCAGTGTCCCAGCAGTGGGAACATTACAGTCTGATTATGCTATGTTCTGCAGCAGAATATTGAATTAATATTAATTGATATATATATTTTTTTTAACAATTCTTTAATATTAATATTGATTTATGGATGTGTGACGGACAGACGGACGTATTGACAGAGGTATCGAAATTATAATATATATATATTAATTTAATATATTATGGTATAACTAGCTGACCCGGCAAACGTTGTTTTGCCATATATAAATTATTTCTAGCTGTCCGGCGCTACTTCGTTCGCGTGGTGTCCTACCCCCTACCCTACTCCTACCCTACTCCTATCCTACTCCTACCCTACTCCTACCCTACTCCTACACTACTCCTACCCTACTCCTACCCTACTCCTACACTACTCCTACCCTACTCCTACACTACTCCTACCCTAGGGTGGACATCCCTTATCACTTAAGGGTTTGAAAAAAAAAATAGATAGTAGCCGATTCTCAGACTTACTGAATATGCATAAAAAATTTCATAAGAATCGGTCAAGCCGTCTCGGAGGAGTATGGGAACGAACATTGTGACACGAGAATTTTATATATTAGATATATACTATGGACACAGCATTCTCTTAATATTTCTAGCTGTCCACCAATTTTTTTTTTATGTTAGCATGTGCTAATGTACATAATTATTACTTTTCCTCTTCTTCCGGTCAAATCCTGCACTTGGTTTACAATCTTCTGTATTTCAGAAGCAGTTTGAACGGTTCTTCCCTGCACATACGCCTCGTTAGGTTCCGCTGAACTGTAGTTGTCCTTATAATCAGTATGAGCTTGGTAGAGTATCAAGTAGTCCTCATTAATCCTTCTTACTGCGAAATTGGAAACCGTAAAATTTCGACACATCTGAGGGGTAATTCTCGTAATTTTAAGAACGTTCACAGTCAGAGAGGCGATTTTCGTAATTTTAAGAACGTTCACAGTCAGAGAGGCGATTTTCGTAATTTTAAGAACGTTCACAGTCAGAGAGGCGATTTTCGTAATTTTAAGAACGTTCACAGTCAGAGAGGCGATTTTCGTAATTTTAAGAACGTTCACAGTCAGAGAGGCGATTTTCGTAATTTTAAGAACGTTCACAGTCAGAGAGGCGATTTTCGTAATTTTAAGAACGTTCACAGTCAGAGAGGCGATTTTCGTAATTTTAAGAACGTTCACAGTCTGGTCTCAGTCTCAATCTGTCAAAAAATACTTCTAATTTCCCTACATTTTGACAAGTTTTTGACATTTGTTTGTCGCTGAGATGAGACTGCGACTAGATTTTGAACGTTTTAAATTACGAGAATTGCCCCTCTGATCTCAGTCTCAATCTGTCAAAAATACCATTGACATTTTTTTGTCGTCGAGATGAGACTGCGACTAGATTTTGAACGTTTTAAATTACGAGAATTGCCTTCTGTCAAATAACAGCAACATTTTTATAAAACTTCCCTGTGAGTACCTGCGCAGTAGTCAAGTAGTAACGTGTACTATTGCGTTTTATTGTTAATTAAAGCTGTAACACCAATTACATTAATTAACATAGAGATTGACACAGGTATAAAGTGTAGAAAAAGTATGCTAGTATACCATTACTAGCATACTTTTTCTCACAAAACATCAGACATACACGCATAATTCTACTCCATTCATCGGCAAACTGATCACATTCAGGATTGGTGGTCAGGAGGGCGTTAAGTATCCTTAAAGTACGGCGCACTGGGGACTCAGCTTGGTCTCTGCAGCCAAAATATACAGCGAGTCAGGACTGGTGACGCGGGAGCAAGCAACGCACAGTTGTCGGCGTGTGAGGAGCAGCTTGTCCTGAGGTCAACACTAGGTTTTAATATGCGAAATAGCAAAGTGAAGATGATTCTATATTAACTGTCTTTCGAACTCTCGAGGGCACATTTCTGTACCTACATATAATAAACAAACAATAACCAATATTTGTTAGTTACATACAACTTTTGTACCTTAAATTAGACTGCAACTTAGTGGCAAGATATTAGACATGTGCAACTGGGCTTAAATTAGGAGGACTCCTGTGCTATAGGTAAGCCCCAGTTACTTCCGTCACCACCGTGATCGAGCTGCCATTACAAGTGTGGTGCGGAGCAAATAAAATAATAATTACGAGGAAAATATTTACAGGAATAAAGGAAATTGATTTTAACTTAATGGTTATGTTACGAGGAAAATATTTACAGGAATAAAGGAAATTGATTTTAACTTAATGGTTTATTTATTAAATGGACAGTTTTAACTTTTGCAGGCATGTGACTATAACGGGATGCGATGGAAAGTTAGAGAGCATACGAAAGTTTTTCTGATCTCATTCGGTACATATTATTATTTATTTATTTCGAACACAAATGATTCATATTGTTGTTAGTAACACATTTAAAACTACGTTAGTAACACTCTGAGCAAAATAAAACTAAAATAAACTATAAAAATACTAATTCATAAACCTATAACAGAACTATGCCCGCTTTGACATAGTAAAACAAGTTTTTATCACAATAATCAGAATATATAATCAGCCTATAATGTTTTCACTGCTGGGACAACGGCCTCCTCCCTGTGAAAAGGAGTGGGTCATAATCCACCTTGTGGGCCCAGTGCGGGTTGGTGGATGTCACATATTTTAGGGTTTTTGGTTCTAAGACCTGCCGCGGTTTCTTCACCGTTTTCAGGGCAGTGGTGATGAAGTTATTCAAACAAAGTAAAGCGCTTGCCTGCTCCCATGTACAAAAAGTAATAATTACTTAACATATTTACATAAATGAAAAACAAACAATGACACTGAATACTTTAATAGATAAATATATAAAATAAAATATGGCGTACCATTCTTAACGCACAAAGCAACAGATTTATGAAAGTAGAGTGCACTGATCTTGTGAAATTATTATTTTTCCTCTTCTTCCGCTCAAATCCTGCACTTGGTTTACAATCTTCTGTATTTCAGAAGCAGTTTGAACGGTTCTTCCCTGCACAAAGGCCTCGTTAGGTTCCGCTGAACTGTAGTTGTCCTTATTCTGGTGTTCTCGGTACATTATGGAGTAGTCATCATTAATCCTTCTTGCAACCAGACGGTTGTCATGATATTTTCCGCCACATGTGCAGGAGATGCCCAAAGAGCTCATAACTTTTCCTGCAGTCATTACTTCAAGGACTGGAATTTTAAAACTTACTATATTCGTGGGGTCATTCTGTCCAGGGGGACAGTCAGGAAGGTAAAAATCTAAGAGCTCTGTGGCCTTTCCGTCGGCACATTGACAATGTACGTCATTATCTTTAGAGATGAAATATTTGAAACAGTCCGTAACGGGCAGATTGTCGGGGAACTGCATCACTACTGTCCAATTTCCATAAAAATTTTGAATGTCCGCATGTGCAGTAATTAGAAACACTGACAGAGCTATGAGTTGCCACATGGTTGATGATACGATATGTTTTAACGCTTTCGAATAGTATACTGCTTTATTTATATTTGCAAAATATAATAACCTCTGACTTCGATAACATTAGATAGACGTTAGTTTAGGATTCCGTAGTCAAATGACAAAAACCGAAACCTATTATATATTATAGTTTCGATACCTCTGTCAATCCGTCCGTATGTCCGTCCCTCCGTATGTTACACATCCATTTTACTCAGAGACTACTTGCACTATATCGATGAAAATTGGAAAGAAACGGGTATTTATTTAAAATTCAATGCACAGTTGTCCCATAATTAAAAAGCATTTTGCTTCTTGTTTACGAAAAATTGGGGTAGGTACTTACTCGTTGGTATAAAAATATGCCAGAAAGTAGAGCATTTAGATTTTAGATACTCTACTCTACTAGTTTAATTTTATCGGTGTGTGATGACTCCTGACGTCAAGAATGATTCACAGTTTGTTTGTTACTTTAATACATGTCAGGGTCATTATTATCTTGTTCTCATTTAATTGCTAACGCAGATTCAATTCGGAAAGGACTATTGTATTATGTTTTATTTAATTGTCCACTAAACCAATAAAACATCACGCATTTCTGCGCATAATCTTTCACATACAAATTCAAGAAAACCGGCCAAGTGCATGCCATATCTCGGTGAAGGGTTCCGTACTTAGAATGAATATTTACGCATACACCATATTAATGTTATCACTATCAGCCGCAAAAGTTTGTCATCACCTTTGTTTGCCTTTTCCCAGCTATGTTGGGGTCGGCTAGAAACATCATAATCTTTTTAATTGTGGGATCATATAAAATAACCTAAAAGAATGTTTAATAAACACCGCTTTTTTCCAATTTTCATCGATATAGTGCCAGAAGTCTGTGAGTAAAATGGATGTGTAACATCCGGAGGGACGGACAGACGGACGGATTGACAGAGGTATCGAAATTATAATATATAATAGGTTTCGGTTTTTGTCATTTGACTACGGAATCCTAAACTAACGTCTATCTAATGTTATCGAAGTCAGAGGTTATTATATGTTGCTAATATATAAATAGAGCAGTATACTATTCAAAAGCGTTAAAACATATCGTAGCCTAAACCATGTGGCAACTCATAGCTCTGTCAGTGTTTCTAATTACTGCAAATGCGGACATTCAAAATTTCCATGGAAATTGGACAGTAGTGATGCAGTTCCCCGATAAACTGCCCGTTACGGACTGTTTCAAATATTTCATCTCTAAAGATAATGACGTACATTGTCAATGTACCGACGGAAAGACCACAGAGCTCTTAGATTTTTACTTTCGTGACTGTATCCCTGGACATAATGAACCCCAGCACCTACCAAGTTTTAAAATTCCAGTCCTTGAAGTAACGACTGCAGGACAAGTTATGAGCTCTTTGGGCGTCTCCTGCACATGTGGCGGAGAACATCATGACAACCGTCTGGTTGCAAGAAGGATTAATGATGACTACTCCATAATGTACCGAGATCATTCCGATAAGGACTACTACAGTTCAGCGGAACCTAATGAGGCGTTTGTGCAGGGAAGAACCGTTCAAACTGCTTCTGAAATACAGAAGATTGTAAACCAAGTGCAGGATTTGAGCGGAAGAAGAGGAAAAATAATAATTTCACAAGATTAGTGCACTCTACTTTCATAAATCTGGTGCTTTGTGCGTTAAGAATGGTGCGCTATATTTTATTTTATATATCTATCTATTAAAATATTCAGTGTCTTTTTTTTTCATTTATGTAAATATGGTAAGTAATTATTACTTTTTGTACTGGATATGGGAGCAGGCAAGCGCTTTACTTTTTGTGAATAATTTTATCACCACTGCCCCGAAAACGGTGAAGAAACCGCGGACAAGCTGAGCTGAGCTGCCACACGGACAACTGTTTTGCTGTGTGTGGCTTGCTCCCGCGTCACCAGTCCTGACTCTCTGTATATTTTGGCTGCAGAGACCAGAGCTGAGTGCCCAGTGCGTCGTACTTTAAGGATACTTAACGCCCTCCTGACCACCAATCCTGAATGTGATCAGTTTGTCGATGAATGGAGTAGAATTATACATGTATGTCTGATGTTTTGTGAGAAGAAGTGTGCTAGTATACTATACCTGTTTCAATTTCTATGTATAAACAATAAAACGTAATAGTACACGTTACTACTTGACTACTATGCAAGTACTCGCAGGGAAGTTTTATAAAAATATTGGTGTTATTTTAGTATTTTGTGGTGTCGTACGACTTCCACACGAACGAAGTCGCGGCAGGTGCTAGTTTTTGAGTAAGTAAATCTTCTTTCCAATTTTCATCGATCAAGTAAGCAGTCTCCGAGTAAAATGGTGGCGTAACATCCGCACTGGCGGACAGATGTGTCGAAATATTACGGTTTCCAATTTTGTCATTGGACTACGGAACCCTAAAACACGCCTATCTAATGTTATCGGTGCAGTCAGAGGTCATTTTGCCAATATAAAGCAGTAGCAGTTCGAATGTAAAACATTTCGTATCAGCAACCATGTGGCAACTCATACTTCTGTCAGTGTTTTTAACTACTACACAGGCGGACATTGAAAATTTCTATGGAAATTGGACAGCAGTCATGCAGTTCCCCGACAATCTGACCATTCCGACTTGTTTAAAATATACGCTCTCCAAAGAAAATGACCTACAATGTCAATGTGCCGACGGAAAAACCACAACACTCTTAGATTTTAACTATATACAATATTTCACTGGACGGAACCCCCTGCACTTTTCAATTTTTAAGAAATCATACCCAGTCCTTGAAGCAAAGACTGCAGAGGAAGTCGTCAGCTCCTTGGGTGTCTCTTGCACATGTGGCGGAGAACTTTATCCCGTCCGTTTGGCAGTAAGACGGATTAATGAGGACTACTTCATACTCTACCAAGCTCATACTGATAATAAGGACAACTACAGTTCAGCGGAACCTAACGAGGCGTATGTGCAGGGAAGAACCGTTAAAAGTGCTTCTGAAATACAGAAGATTGTAAACCAAGTGCAGGATTTGACCGGAAGAAGAGGAAAAGTAATATGTTCAATAGCTTAGTGTTTTCATAAAGTTGGTGTTTTTATCGTGAAAAAATTTGGTGCATACCTACTAACTTACTATGAGTGTCAGTCTTTTTTTTGTCTCTTAGTCAGTGTCGTTTTTTTTTCTTTAATGCAATTATGGTAGGATACTATACATACTGAATGTTGTGAATAGCTCTTTTTTACAAAGTATCTGATGGAATAAGAAAATCTTTTGTTTGCCCTCTATATAACCGTCGCATCCGATTACTTATCTATACTTATAATAAATCTGTAGAGAGGTCAATTCTGTACATGAAATATATTTCCAAAATAACTATCAGGGGGTGATTAGGGATCGATACTGATGCCAAAAATGCAATCAGTAAAATTTTTGTCTGTCTGTCTGTCTGTCTGTCTGTATAACCGTTATAGAAACAAAAACTACTCGACGGATTTTAATGAAACTTGGTACAATTATTTTTCATACTCCTGAGCTGGTTATAGTATACTTTTCATCACGCTACAATCAATAGGAGCAGAGCAGTGAAGGGAAATGTTGGGAAAACGGGAGAAGTTACTCCATTTTTTACGCTTCCGTCGCGTGTGCAACCTTAATGGTTAAAGCTACACAGAAATCGTGTATGACGGAAATGTTCTCCTTAAAATTATATAAAAAATATCCCACGACAGCATATGTCTATCTTTTATGGTTGACTCACAATAACACGTGTAACTCCCGATAGCTTAGCAGTTCGAAGCTTTCTGATTATATTTGTCTACTCTTACATTTATAACACTCTCAGTCATTCTTAATTAAAAAAGTTAACATTATTAACTATTCCATAAAAAAGAATCATAGAAATCGGTACAGCAGTAGGCGGTAAATCACTCTGTGAATATGGTTTGCCAACACCAACCTCAGTCGGAGAGGTTACCAATAGGGAATATTCCGCAGAGATTGGTTACAACTCAATGGAACTGCTGGCAACATTAGAAAACGGTGTCCCAATGATGACTGCAGAACAACGTTCAGTCTATGATCGCGTGTGCGAGAGTGTTCAGAATAATTTGGGAACAATATGGTTTTTAGATGCACCTGGAGGAACTGGGAAAACCTTTTTGACTAAATTAATATTAGCTTATGTTCGAAATCAGCGTAAAATTGCTCTTGCCGTAGCTTCCTCAGGTATAGCTGCAACATTGCTACCAGGAGGTAAAACTGCTCACACTATGTTTAAAATACCAATTGATTTAGATCGCACGGAAAGTCCAACCTGTAGTATTTCAAGAAGTAGCGACAAAGCTAAGGTATTACGTGAGTGTAATTTAATCATATGGGATGAATGTACGATGGCCCATCGAAAAGGAGTAGAAGCGATAGACAGAACTTTAAGGGATATAAGACAAAATGATCGACCAATGGGCGGCATCACGGTTTTATTTTGTGGTGATTTCCGACAGACCTTACCGGTAATACCACGGGGAACCCGAGCTGATGAGGTTAGGGCTTGCCTGAAAAGCTCTTATTTGTGGCGTGATATACAATCGGTGCATTTGACTATAAACATGCGAGTGAGAACTGGAGATAACCCGGATGATCGTCAATTTTCTGATACATTATTAAAGATTGGTGAAGGTACCTATCCACAACTACACCAAGGAAAACTTATTCTGACGCCTGAGTTATGTTGTATAGTGCAATCCCAACCACATCTTATATCGTCGGTTTACGGTGACGTAACAAATATATTAAATAGGGCCAATTCTTGGCTATGCGAAAGATCCATTTTAACTCCTCGCAATGACCAGGCATTTGAGATTAATAACAAAATACTGTCGAATATACAGGGGGAAAGCAAAGTTTATAGTTCAATAAATAGAATGGTCGATGAACAAGAGCTCGGCTAAAAGTAACCCAGTTGCAACAAAATATAATCGAGGCTCAAATTTTAACAGGTTGCGGTGCAGGAGAAACCGTCTTTATTCCCAGAATTCCCATAATACCAAATAATTTTCCATTCCAATTTAAAAGAACGCAATTCCCAGTATCGGTGTGTTATGCAATGACAGTTAATAAGGCTCAAGGGCAAACTTTTCGTGTTGCTGGAGTAGATCTCGGTGTCAGTTGTTTCTCGCATGGTCAATTGTACGTCGCTCTTTCCCGGGTTAGCAGTTCTAGAAATCTTTATGTTCACGTGCCGGACGGGTCAACTTTCAACATAGTTTACCCGGAAGCTTTGCGCTGAAGTATTTTCGTTCTATAGGTACATTTTTATTTTTTTTTCTGGACGGGAAATCATCAAATGACCCCTCCAGCTCTAGGTGGAGCGGAAGGGAGTGTCAGACTCTTACTGACTAAAACCCACCCGTGTTCCTTCCTTAGCCCTTTATGTTCCAGGGCAGCGGTAACCCTTTCGGACGATCCCGCTACCCCTTCTATAGGTACTTAAGCCTCATGTGAACGTGATCTAAACAATATTACCAATACATTAACTTAATAACACACAAGGAGTTACACGCTGACGGAGTCGCGGGCACAGCTATTAACAATAATATTGTGCGGTTCCGTATTGCGATATTTTTCAACAGTAGGTATTGTAGATTGACATATTATATTTCCCTACTAAAATACGAAAGTTAATCTGTCTGTTACATCAAAACCACTGAACCGTGAGGAAGGACATAGGCTACTTTTTTTTACGAAAAACGGCGGAAACGTGGACGAAGTCGCGGGCAACAGCTATAGGTACCTACTATATAAAATTATATATTCTGTCTGTAGGTATGTTACATTTTCATGCCTAAATCACTGAACGGATTTCGATAAAATTGCCTGCCAGCAGATGCCAAAGAGATAGATGGCATCCTGGGGAAGGACATACTTCTTATCCTTTCCGACATTCATGCGGGCGAAGCCGCGGGCAGAAGCTAGTCTAATATAAATCCATAAGTTATATTCAAGTTAAACGCGATCTTCTTTATTCCTATTAGTATTTTTTTTCTAGTGTTTTTCTTATGAATTATTGCATCCTAAAACTACTTTCGCATATCAAATCTTAGTTTTAAAAGTTAATCAAATGTTAAGTTATAATTAGGTTCTTCATCTTCGATCAGTTTCAAGAAAATGAATAACTTATTTCAGCTGCAGAACAAAGCATAATCAGCCTATAATGTTCCCACTGCTGCGACACTGGCCTCCTCTCTTCGTGAGGGAGTGGGCTGTAATGTACCACGCAGGCCCAGTGCGGGTATTTTCAAAGTGGCCATAACATTATTTATTTATTTATTTAAACTTTTCGCACAAAAAGGTACAAAGGCGATAAGGCCGCCCATTGTATATTTTGTAGTATCTCATGTGTTTTTTATGCTATGTATTTTTGTGGTGTACAATAAAGTATATATAAATAAATAATAAATAATAAAGGCGGACTTAATGCCTTAGGCATTCTCTACCAGTCAACCAAGGGTGGTGAAGAGATTAGATGCGAATGCATCTGATGAAAGGTAAAACATTTCTATTAGAATTAATAGAAATGTTTTACCTTTCATCATGTTGTGTTAGTCGAGAATTTATTTGTATCTAATTACCTACCTAAATCTGCCAGACCGTACCTACTTACGTTACATCAAATTGTTTTGGAACAGAGTATAGATTAGATATCCAGCACCAGTACTAAATAACATAAAAGCTATACTACTATAGTACACACGGCTACACATCAAGCTATGCGTTTCCAGTTTTAGCTGACCTCGCATTGTATAGGTTTTTCGTACAATCAGAAGTCAGCTTATACTGGTTATGTATAGCTTGATGTGTAGCCGTGTGTACCATTGCGTAAGCCCTGTATTAATTTTAACTGTACCAAAACAAAAGCCGACCATTTCAGTGCTCGACCCAGATCTACAGTCACAGGACGTACGCAGGAACATAGCGCTTTGATCGCGAATAACATAATTGACGTCGAATAATAGACCAGTGCATTATATCGAAATCACGCGACAATATTGCAAACAGTGCAACATCCTGCATTTAAACTAAATTCTAACTAACGAGCATACACACAATAAACGATGCTCTCGCAATCTCTTATTTACATTGTTCTTATTAAATTCTCTTTTGCTCAAGTAGATGGGACATTCTGGTGGTTAAACGATAAATTAGCCAGCATTCATGGTGTAAAACCACCACCTCCAAAATTTGAGAATTTAACTGAGTTCGATACCGATGAAAGTGCAAAAATCGTGTTCAGAGATGATAATCTAAATACTGACAGTGATGTGAAATCTTCAGAAAGTATTAGTATGAGTAAAACTGACGTTGATAAAACGAGTGACGAAGTAGTTGATCACAATTTTATTAAATGGCCTGAAGAAGAGAAGAAAATTTATAATGGTAACGTAGTTAATAACAGTATTCAAGAGCTACAATCTGTTGAGGAACGAACTGATTCACCTGAGATAGGCGACAAATTCATATTTAAATTTCCTGATAATGATATATTTATTTGGAAAGATTTAGTTAATACTTCTACCGCCGCCACACCAACCACCGTAAGTGAAAACAGTACTGAAAATATTGTTACCAATAAAACTATTCTTTATAATGACAAAATATCGTTTAATATGAATTACAAAGAAAAAATGTCTGAAAATATTTGCACTTTTATGAAAAAGACTGAATGCAATCGGAACAACGGGCTCGTTTTGGATATCAAGTAAGTTCATTTATTAATTACTCTATTTACACAACAAATAGACGCTGATAATATCCTCTGTGACCTTAATAATGCATAAATAATATAATATATTGGTTTTATAACAGAGACGCAAGGAAAATAAACACTGAACGCTACAAAATATGCTGTGTGCTACCGTTAGAAAATAAAAACCAAGATGAATCAAAAATATATTTCCCTGATACCATAAGGAAGATTATACGCCCTAAAAGATCGAACAAGGAAAATGTTTCCCAAAAGCAAAGAGACGCGTTGTTACAACGAAAATATGTACACCAAAGCCACAAGTCTAAGCCTTCTACACAGACAAAGATTTCTTCACCAGATTACGATTATGACGATCCCTATTGGAATGTCAAAAATGTCAAGCACACGAACAAGCAGAAACAAGAGTCGAACACGAGATACGACTACACCTCAGATGAATACGTTCAAGATTATGAAGTAGAAGTTCCAAAACCGGGCCTTACTGGACTGTATTCTGATCATGGACAAAGTCCCCCTGATTGGGTATTTTTCAACAAAAATAAGGGCTCAAGTTACGGAGGCAACGACGATTATGACGATAATGACAGTGGCACATTTGGATATTCTACTATCGATCCTAGAGCAGGTATTTTTCTAAACTATGCATATATAACGTTTAGGTAGCTTACAACTAATCGACATTTACTTAATTTCAGGGAATGACAAGAAATCAAAACCACGAGGTAAACCAGTTAAATTAACAACCGCCTCAGATGAATCGAACTACGATGCTGAGAGCCAAACCATCAGCTACCAATCCAACCCAGACTTTAACGTTTTACATGACTTTAAACTCCTTAATGTGATGAGGAATAAAAGTAAGCAGCCATCTTTAATAGCAAGAACCTCAACCACTGAAAGCTTTGCAGACGATAGCAGGGAATCATTAGTGGACGGATCTTTTGATACGAGTTCTGATTTAAATGATGGCGACTTTGAAGATCGCCAACTATTTAAAAATTGTGGAAAGATATCACAGACTGTAGGGTTAAAAAAGAAGGGTGATTATTTTATTGATATTGTTTTAAAAATTAGGGAGGCATCTTCCCAGCCTTACGTTACTTATTAGTAACGTAAGGCTGGGAAAGTATCCGCCTTATGTGTATAAGACGAGTCACACACTACAACCCGCCACGCGACAGGGCGCAGAGGACGCGTCCCCGCGCGTAATTTTTTTTCATACAAATTAACAAAAACGGGGAATTAGGCTCCATTTCCCGCGTCCTGTCGCGTGGCGCTGAAAACCAATTGTGGATTCATAAGAGCCCATGTTAGAATTTGCAACCAGAAGGACATTGAAATAAATAATATTTAATTCTATCCTTAATTCCTTACAGGTAAACAGATAGGCGACACGGAAAATGGGTCGCATCCTTGGTTAGCACTAGTAGTACCAACTCGCAAGATAAATACCGTACAGTGCTATGGGACACTCATTCATCCCAGAGCTGCTATTACAGCTGCTGACTGCGTTCATAGGTAACCCAACAACCATTCTTGACTTTTCATGTGACTACAAGAATTTCCATCGGCAAAAGTGACGAACTTCTATACAAACATTCGTCCTCATTTTAACCCCTTTAGGGGATGACTTTTCAAACCTCCTCCACCACCTTTGTTTTAAAATAAACTGAGAGCTTCTAGAACAACCAGTGTCAGTGGATGAATGAATTAAAAAGAAGATAATTATTTAGATTAGATTATGAATGTCGATGGGTATAAGAGTAGGAGAAGACCAAAGAAACGATGATGGATTGTGTGAATAGTGATATGGTTAGAAAGAGGGTGACTACCGAGATGATGCCTAAGGGCCAGCGCCCACTGGCGTTAAGGCACGGCAAGGGATTTTTATGCGACGAATAGAAATATATCTTAAATTTAAATACATATGTATGATAATAAAATAGAAATTTCAATGATTATGCCAAAGGACGCCGCGGCATGCCTAAGGATACCGCGGCATCGTTGTCGTTTTTTCAATTTTAATGTCATACTTTTAAATTATATTTTACGCCGACCCCAAATAAATTAGGAAAAGGGCAGGAGAAAAAAAATTGATTAGTTATAAGTAGATTAGTTGCATTAATGAAATAGATGTTCCTGACAGATTCTATTGAGTCAAAACTCATGGCAACTGGCTTGCAAAGGCTAATAATTTAAATTCGTCGTAGTGCCATCGACGGATCACGATTTGAGTCATTATTAGTTAAATTATTTATTACTAATTTAGTTGCATGACCTTCAAATATTTATGTGGACTTTGGATGATTGCGAATATGCGTAATATAACTTCTTAATTATAGGAAACTTGGTAAACATTAAATTATTAGGAAAAGTATAGTCAGCTATTCATAGACGTATAATAAGCCATCTTCGCCAATTTTACGAAATTTTAAGAGTAGTGGTGGCCACGTGAAAACGGCCGCGATCTACCAGCTGTTGGTCGTAGGTTCGAACCCAAACAGGCGCTTTACTTTGTGTAAATTATTTCATCACTACTCTCAAAACGGTAAAGGAAAACATCGTGAGGAAACCGGCATGTCCTAGAACCAAAAATTCGAAGACATGTGACATCCACCAACCCGCACTGGGCCCGCTTGGTGGATTACGGCCCACTCCCTCCCACCGAGAGGAGGCCTGTGTCCCAGAAGTGGGAACATTAGGTATAGGCTGATTATGCTATGCCAATTTTATATAGGGGTCATAACTTGACTAATCCTTGTTTTCTCGCCAATAGGAGTTCTCCCGGGGACATCACACTAATCGCTGGACTTTGGAACCTCAATGAGAGGTCGCGTTCGAGAAGCCGCGTCATTTCCTACCGCTTACATCCCCAATATAAGCACGGTGGGCTTCACAACAACCTCGCTATTTTGGTGAGCCATTTACTTATTACACATAAAACTTTACTATTCATCCATTTTGTTTGTAGTTAGAACACACGACGACACATCAAGCTATACATTTCCAGTTTTAGTTGACCGTTTTCGTACAATGAGAAGTCAGTTTATACTGGAAATGTAGGTACAGCTTGATTATGTCGCTATGCATACGTACAGAAACAAGTTAGGTACTACCTACTTAGTAGTTGTTGCTTTTTATTAGCGAGCAGTTTTGTAGTTTTGACCTCATGTTATTGACACAAAACCCACATGATGTGTGTTCGTGATTTACAGACTCCAGCGTATGTTTTTTTTTTACTTTAGTGTTCATACATACGAGTGACATGCATTAACGGCAGGGCCAACTGCAGCCATCGACAACATGCCGCTCGTGTATTTGAGCACCGTGGTACGGAATCACTTAGTAGAAAATTTCCAATACCTACTGCTATAATAGCCTACTCCGTCGCGTTAGCAACCGCTGCATGCTAAAATGTGCCTAAATGCTCAAACGTACAGTTGTGATTGCTTCGCACCGCGCGATTCCCGTATTATTATTATACTCTTTGGCGCGATCCCACAGCACTGAATTTGGTCCGCAAACGGCCCGAGACCGCTCGGTTGAGCGGTACCGGTAGGTAATTATAGCGCGCAAGTAGGTACATGGAGTGACGGAGGCCTGACCGTACTCAAATATACGACCCGCACGTTGTCGACTGCAGCTTCAGACGCGTCGACGACGGGCGTCGATCGGTGTCGACGGCTGCAGTAGCTGCGTTTCGCTTGTGTGTACGCACACTTATGATGTGATAACAAGCTAAAACCTTAGCTACACGATCATGAGATATTAAATCATTTTTTTCTTTCTTTTTTCTTACTATGCATGAACTAAAGTTATGTTTCTCTGTAGTACTGGAAGCGACCCTTCAGACTTGGAACAAACTTGCTGCCAGCCTGTCTCGCTGACCCTCAATTGGGAGACGAATGCATGTTCATTGGATGGGGCGGATTTGATCAAGGTTGTTAAAAAAACACTGACTTACAAACGTAACTATGTATGTAACTTCTGCGAAAGTAATCCTGTAGGTACAGCATAATTAATGCACACTTAGGTGCGCAAGACTCAAAAGCGACTTTCCAACATTGTATTATCTGCCTGTCTCGTCCTCGCAAGCGCGACTGCTGAGCGTGAGGTCCTGGGATCTATAACCCTTATCAGGCAAAATGTTAGTGGATTTTTCCATCAGAAATTTCTTAATAGTAGTTCAGCATGCATGAGCATTTCCCCACGAAAAAAAAAAACAAGCCCGGTTAAGCAGACGGTTGAACTGCGAGATGCCATCCCCAAATAAAAAAAAAGAACTCTTCACAGTATGGACACATTTTCGCGGGACGAAAGCTACGTGAGGGCAAATCTAGTGATTCAGTTGGATAAACGGAATTTATAGGCTAATAGATATGTATATAAGATAGCTATGATAGCGTGACGGTTGACAGGGGAGAATGGAAGAAGAAAACGTGTTGCGCCGACCCCAATTAACATGGTATAAGGGCAGGAAAATGATGATGATGAGATATGTATATAAGAACTTAAATAACAGTTCACTTAAAACGTTTATCCTATAAAGCTCGTCCTTTTGTTCTTTGATTTGCAAAGGCATATCTTTCGGCTGTAACCATCTCACCGTGAAAACTTAGGTGAAGTGAGCGTGGAGTGAGGTGCAGATAACTCGCGGGGTGACGCTTGCGCAGATTGTTGCACACGAAGATTGTAGATGGCGTCACTTGTCTACAGAAATCGTTTGTAGTTGCTGTCTTCTAGTTTATGAAGCCGCTCATCATAGTGCTTTAACTAACCTATAAATGTTGACCTGAAATGTTGCACAAATTTAAATTAACTTTTTCAACACAACAAACCGACACACATACAACAAGATACTTACACATAAAATTGATAAAAAAAATATAATTACCCAGGTTCTTTTGCGGCCTTAATCCCTTGCAGTTTATAACAGGCGCAACCTTGCAGTATGAATCGGAAAATCTAGATGTAGAGTGTAAGTCTATAAATTCCGTCCATATTAGGATGTTTGGGGTGGATAAACCGAATAACCAATTACATGGTATGGGACATTAACATTATCTAACTGATAAAATAGTGTCATGTCGCTCTGCCTCCTCGGAGAATCCAGGCGTGTTGGTACTTTATTGTTACGATTTAGTAGGTACATATTACTTACTAACAGTCATAGATACCTTATCGTAACAATAAGGTACAGTCAAGGAAATTAATTGCTAAGCAAATGGGCACTCTACATCAGTATGACATGTTGTAGCCATTTCACACAACTTTCAAAGAATGACAGTAATTGTGATTTTGATTATACGGACAATTAATTTTCTTAACAAATCATTTCCTTGACTTTACATTGGAATGAAATCTATAGGTAAAGTATATTTAAACTAATGTTTCAAATTGATGTTATTTCAAGTTAAACAAATATCAACTTTATTTTAATGGCAATAATAGGTATTTCAGAGTGACTATCACTATTGAAAAAGTTATAAAAATGTTTGAAGTTGTAGTGTAAACTAAACTTTTTTTTGTGTAGGAATTAAAGTTATTTTTCCATAAACTCATATTTGTTTACATTTTTGGCAAATAAATCGTGAATGCAGATTACATTTCAATAGCTTTCGACCAACAATACCGTACATGTTTCTATTAACCACAGGTATAAACACAGGTTTGAATTAAACCTAGTTCGGGTGGGTCGCTACCTAACACTCGAATTCCGAACCATCATTACTTGCACCCGTAATAAAAAAAATAAAAAAATATTTTAGTTGTAGTTTACTTTAAGGCACTATAACTGTATGGGAAATTTGCCAATCTTGGCTAATTGTACACCTTTTGTAAACGTTGTTATTAAATAAATTATTATTATTATTGTAGCAATGCGTCCGAAGTCCCGATGGCAACGTGCCTCCCTTCACTCGTGCAACGGACGCCTGTCACTCAACGGAATCAACGTACCGAAGGATGCATTGTGCGCCTCTGTGCAAGCGCGTAGCACCGTGGTAAGTGGATAACCAACTAATGTTTTATTACTGTAGTCATATCATATTGATGGGAGTTTGTTTTATATGGAAATCCTTTAAATTATTCCGTTTAGCTATTATAAGCCTAGCATACACAACCATCAGACAGGCTATCGTATCGAAAATTACACATTTCGATAACCTATTTTGCCTAGGCTCTGACAGCAGAGCTGCCGGAAGAATAGCGGTCGTCTGACAAAATTTTCGGGTTTTGGACTTGTGAACAGCGTTTAGAGGACTCCTAAAATAACACTGATTGATGTTCGATACGGTACGGAAACGTATTAAACAATTTTTCATTCTTTCTTTCTTTTCTTGTCCCGAGTGGTCGTGAATAGCTATGCAGATACGCATGGGCGCGTTATTCCCGCGGGATTTCTTTTCGTACACTGGATTTTCAACGCACTGCTTAGCACCGAGTGTTGAAAATCCAACAGTATGGTTTTTTGACGTGCTAAGATGCGCTCTGTTGGATTCCCAATGCTCGGCTCAGCACCGACAGTTGAAAATCCAGTGCGCGATAAAATCCCGCCGCGATATTTTTATGTCCGTGCGAACGTGGGCTGTTGTCAGCCGATGGAGCTGAATACTGCAAGTAACTAATTTTCAACTTCCGCATGGATATGCGGAAGTTGAAAATTAAGCACAATAATAAGTCAGACACTAGTCATCTCTTTGAAAACCCTCTATCTAAAATAACTGTAAATATTTGTTGTTACAGACTGGCATAGGTGGTTCGTTGATCTGCAACATGCATGGGCGGCACGCTGCGGTGGCCGTGGCAGTGTCTCGAGACAGCACGCTGGTACTACTGCCCGTGCACGAGTGGGCCATGCGGGCTATTGGCGTGCTGAAAGATTAGTTCTAGAGGTAGGTTCCTCAATACAATGTGTAAAGCCATGTACGCACGAACGAACCAAAACATGGTGAACACGAACATCAACAACTTTGTTCGCACGTGCGTACCTCTACCGAACATCAAACACTGCGTACGTTAGTGGTACGCACGTGCGAACAAAGTGTTCGATTTTCGTGTTCACCATGTTTTTGTTCGTTTATGCACACACCACCTAACAAAAACCCCGTCCGATTCGAAAGAGGCACATTGATACTGCAATAACATTACCCAAAAGGAATAAAAGATCTTATTATTATTGAAATTAAAAAAGTTATTGCTATTTAAAATTCACGTTTCTTGTATCAAAAATACCCCCATTTTCATTAAAATATGACTTGTAGACCCCACCACAAGATAACCGCCCGTCTTCCATGTATGACACAGGCCTCCTCTGTTAGAGGGAGCGGGCCGTAATCCACCACGCGGGCCAAGAATGGGTAGTATTTTTTTTATCTTCAAATTACCACTGGAATAGACTCTTAACACGATACTTTACAGCAGTAAGCACCCTCGCGGATCGGACGGAGTTCTTGTTACTTGTTGTAGACAAGTACCTAAAACGTTTTATAATATTCATAAACAAGGTCAGGGTTGCAATCTTTCAAAGGTTGGTAAAAAAAAAAACGATGTTGGACTTTTAAACATTTATTAATTATTATATTCACAGTTTACATAATATTATGAACCCAGCCATATAACGATAACTTAACAATTTCACGAGACTGGTCAAATAAGATGACGCGGCACTAAAACGTTCTATAGGAACTAAAGTAAAAAACACTACACAAACAAACACATTGGGAATGTCGAGATCCATGATAATGTAACAACAGTTCAGCTAGATGTTAATATCTCTTTACGTTGTACTTATATTCTTTGGTGCCGAATTATTATAATGAAATGAGAATTGTTCATGTTACCTACAACGATTCCGATATGCCCGGAACTTAAAACTTATGTCTTTACGTACATTATAAACATAATTTAACAAGTCTTACCATTTACAGCCCGACGGTCACGTTGAGCACATTCCTCTAACACCATTTCATTGACAACTAATTCGGCTAAAGTACGAGTGTTAGAGAAATGTACGCAAAGATCATAAAACTAAAATAATATATTTGTTTCTGAATAACATAATAATACTCGGGGCGTTTGAAGTAAAAATAAAAAAATAATCAAATCGATGCGCTCTCCATGTCAATACGTGGTCGCGGCAGTTATAGTAACATAAAAAATAAAAAAATCGACTATTGTGACTAACGAAGAATTTAAAACCACATGCAGACTAAAAATTTATCTTAAAATGTGTGAGTTATTTATGAAAAAATAAATACTATGTTTTTGACAAGATCACGGTTACATCACATTGGTCGGCGCGGACGCAGCTCACGCGATCACGAGCGGCTCATCGTCAGAGAATCCGTGGATGGGAGGCACGTCGTCATCATCTGGAACAGTAATAGGTTATATTAGCACCATTTTTGACATTATTTTGAATAAAGTATTATTTTTCACTTTGTTTCGATTTTATGTCACGGTCCTGTTATTGCAACCTACTGACAGAGAACTTTTCTTACGGAGAGTATATTTGTAGTGGTTATACCTAATAACGCAAACTGACGGCTTCAAGAGCGGGAGTCACTTTTGAAGGCGACAGTCAACATTGCAACTATTCGACTGTCGCTCTCGAAGCGCTCCTTCACAGAGTCGACGGTGCAACAGCACTTCAACTCGGTCTATGCTCACGGCGTTTTTTATACGCGCATTTCAGTTTTTCCGCCGCAAGCAGCAGCAGTAGTTTCAGCCTTGAAAAAGCAGCACTAGTCGCGTCTGCAGCAAGCGTACGCGCTTCGATGGCGTCAAACAAACGCCACGTGCTTTGACCCTCGATATGTTAGACTGTAAAGTTAAGTAATCACTGACCGTGGTCGCCGATGATGGCCTGGCCGCGCCGGCTGTCGTACCGCGGCGTGTGCGCCGTGAAGCGCAGGAAGGAGCGCGCCAGGCGGCGGTGGCGCAGCGCCACGTGCAGCAGCGCGCCGCCCAGCAGCGCGCACGCCGCCAGCGCGCCGCCCCAGCCCCACCACATGGCGCTCAGTGCGGACGGCTCTTGTATTTCTGATGCTGGAAAGGACCATTTCGCTATACTAAAACGATTACTATAAACACTCAGAGTGATCCTCCCTCTCACAGAGAGGCCTGTGTCCCAGCAGTGGGAACATTATAGGCTGAATATGTATTCAGAGTGATTATTTCAAACATCTGTGCAACAAGATGTGAGCAAGTTCAAAAAATATAGATGTCACGTGACCAACTTTGAACGTTAAAATCTCGGAAATAAGACCCTTTACGGGGTTTGGTCTATGTATATTTTCTGTTTGCATTGATGTCAGCTATCGATTTATATAGGATTCATGCGTGGCAGCCATTTAAAACAAAATGGCGGACAGGTAGGCGTGCTACGGACCTTTTGAGATCAAAATCAAAAGTCATTTATTCAAATTAGGCTGAGAATCACCACTTTTTGAACGTCAAAAATTACAAAAAACAGTCCCCCAAAAACGCCCACCCTTCACCACTTCCTGGTGCTACCGCTGGGAAGAAGAAGTGGCGCAACAAACTCCCCAGCTGCACAGCTGTCTGTTCAGTTAGAAAATACTTGATTGTATACAATACTAGGTACCTATGTTCTGTAATTAACATTACAAGACCAGAACATAAAATTAAATTATTTGCCATATGTCAGCTAGCCACGCCAATATACCAACAAATATAATAAAAACTATACGTACAGTCTGTTGTCAACATTATCTGACCCACCCTAAAAACAAACGAATTTGGACCCTCTATCTGTAGCATTAAGGTTTATTCAATTTATAATGAGCTTAGTAGACAAGTGCTCGAGGACTTGATGAATAAATACAATAACAATATACAGACACGCAAATTTGATCTTTAACACGGGACGTTAAGGTAAACCCACCTAACATTGTCGGTGCCACCGGCATTATATATCATTTTGTTAAGCTATTTTAATCATTATCTCGTTCACGTTAAAGTTGAAAAGCTTATAAGTCACACTACATAATTACAACGGAATCTTTGCGAAAATATTACCATTTTAGAAAGTTTATATTTGAAGATTATCCATCTATAGTTCTTTACAATAATACAAGAAATACTTTTGGAATAAATTCTAAATTGAAAGCAAAACAATATCTTCGTCGCAGGATTCGATCTCGCAACTTGTTTTTCTCAGTCTTATACACAGACCACGAGACCAGAATTACTTGAACGTAGTAATTAAAATAAGCTATTACACTAATTACATTATAACAAGTAGTTATAACGTATAACTTAACGCTAACGTTATAAAGATCAAATTTGCGTGTCTGTATTATTATTGTATTTGTTCATCGAGTCCTTGAGCACTTGTCTACTAAGCTCATATAAATTGAATAAACCTTAATGCTACAGGTAGAGGGTCCAAATTCGTTTGTTTTTAGGGTGGGTCAGATAATGTTGACAACAAACTGTACTCGAGCTAAAAAATAATTAATTAAAATGTAAATCAAAACTGACTGCCCAAATAAAAGCCTCCAGGCATAAAGGGCGTGACAGCTTACATATTTATGCATTGCTGGGTTGTAAGACCTGGCAGTAAGCTAATTCTGGAGAAAGAACATAAACATTGTCTTGCGTTAAACTAGGGTGACCAACTATTCTTATCGTCTAAGTAGTCGTTGATGGAATAGTATGCCTTTGAACAAAGGTTGGATTTTACTTGAGCTTTAAACGCATTAAAAGGCAAGTCTAGCAAAGAAGAGGGTATCTTGTTATAAAAGGTTATACCAAGCCCAACAATTGAGTTATGAACCTTATGAAGCCGGTGAAAGGGGGGCAGGGGGCAGTTTGTCCTTATTTCTAGTGTTAACAATATGAATATCACTGTTTTTATTGTACAAGTGTAAATTTTGCCTAATATATAAGATGTTGGCAAAGATGAATTGTGATGCAACCGTGAGAATACCAATATCTTTAAAAAAAAAATCTTAGAGAAACTCTAGCATCTAGCTGGTAAATTGCTCGAACAGCTCGTTTTTGAAGGACATATATATTTTGTATATCAGCGGCTTTGCCCCACAGCAGAATACCGTAGGACATAACGCTATGAAAATAACTGAAATAGACTAAACGAGCTGTATCAACGTCAGTGTATTGTCTTACTTTCCTGACGGCCTAGGCAGCCGAACTGAGCCTTCCTGCTAGACTTGATATATGAGGTCCCCACTGAAGTTTGGCATCTACTGTTAGTCCTAGAAACATTGCCGAGCCTACAGTTTCAAGCACCTCTTTATCTAAGACGAAGTTGGTTCTTAGATTTCTAACATTCGGTAAGGCAAACTTTACACATTTCGTTTTCTTGGCATTGAAAACTAGGTTATTTGACGTAAACCAATCTGTAACTATTGAGAGTGCACTGTTTACGTCGTCAAAATCTTGTCAATTCCTGTCTACTTTAAAAATAAGAGAGGTATCATCCGCAAACAGTACAACGTCACAGATGCCCTTCAAATGGAATGGTAGATCATTGATATATACTAAGAACAAGAATGGACCCAGTATTGAGCATTGCGAAACACCTAACTGAACTGGTAGCCCGGAAGATTTCACACCATTAACAACTACACATTGGACCCTATTATGTAAATAAGAAATTATTACGTTGAGAGCTTCGTTTTGGACACCGCCGTAATGACGTAACTTACGCAAAAGCGTGTCATGGTGCACGCAATCAAAGGCTTTGGAGAGATCACAGAAAGCTCTAATAGCATTTTGCGATTTCTCCCATGCGTCAAATATGTGTCTCAGCAGAGCGAAAGGTCGTTCAACTACAGATGCGGGTGCATCTATAGTTGAACGACCTTTTGTAAAGCCATATTGCTCATGATGGAGAAGGCTATTCAAATTAAAATGTCTTAGCAACTGCATGAGTATTAACTTTTCAAATATTTTTCTAAATGCAGGTAAGATAGAAATAGGCCTGAAATTGCCAAAGTCATTCTTATTACCTGATTTAAATAATGGTATGACTTTACTACTCTTCATGAGGTCAGGAAAAGTTCCTAAATCAACACATTTATTAAAAGTAACAGCTAGATAGGGGGCTACGATGTCTATTATATTATTTAAAAGTTTAATGGAGATGCCCCAATAATCACCGGTGTTTTTAGACTTAAGTGTATTAAAAACATTGCTACATCACGCGGGGTTACATATTCGAAACTAAATAAAGGACTACATTTAGGTACACTACTATGCAAAAGGTTTTCAGCTTTAGACGAGGACGAATTTGTTATCGGTATGTTGGCAAAAAAACTCATTAAATGTCTCGGCTACGTCAGCTGCTTTATTAACTAACTAGCTTTTGCCCGCGGCTTCGCTCGCGTTAAGAAGTACAGTTTGACAAAGTTTCATACAAACTTTCATCCCCTATTTTATCCCCTTGGGGGTAGAATTGATCAAAATCCTTTCTTAGCGGATGCCTACGTCATAACATCTACCTGCATGCCAAATTTCAGCCCGATCCGTCCAGTGGTTTGGGCTGTGCGTTGATAGATCACTATGTCATTCACCTTTGAGTTATATTTAAATTTAGATTTGCTGTTGACATAATCTCAAGTCGTTTTTCTTGTTTAACCGATTTACCAGTTTCATTATTAATAATTTTAAGTGGTTTTTACTTTATTATTTGAATTTTTAATTGTATCGCCTGAAATTTTTGATTTAGCAAAAGCACTAATCTTTTTGAAATAATTTTTGACATACTCTAGGAAAGGAGTATCAAACCTGTATTTTTTCAAACCATATAACTTGTAGCGTTGTGAGAATCTCAACGGGAAATAGTCGACTGATGCTAAATATTTCTTAATTAGTAAGTTGCAAGTCACAGCACTAAGATCATGGCACAACACTAATTTCCTAATAACACTCTGCATTTTGACATCCGCTTGCTCAGCAAGCAGGAGTGATTCCCTGGTCCTCAAGATACTGTACCCCAAATCTAGGGGATCTACGTCCAGGTTTCTACGACCAGGCTTCTACGTCCGGGCTGAGATCTGCGCCTGCGCATTCCTTGCGTGGCTGAGCTGCGCGCTACCCACGTGGCTGACCGACCGTGCGCCTACCTACCGCGCGCTGCACGCGTAGCTGAACTGCGCACTGCATGTGTGCTATACTGTGCGCTGCACGCATACCTATCCGCGCGCGGCCTGCTGTCGCGCCGCGGTCTGCGGCCTACTGAGGCTTGACGGGTGTCCTGAGGACGTGCTGGCAAGCCTGTTCCCGGGCCTGAGTTCCTGCATCCCGGAGACCCAAGGACGGTACCCTTCCTTCTAACCAGTGCTAGTGCTCAGAACGATAGTGTGTCCTTACCCGCGACCTAGTTTACCTAACCTATAAGTAATGTATGCTCTATACCTAATATTAAACTATGAACGTTAACTAGTGTTTAACTTACCTACCTAATTTGTTAACGGCCTGCGCAGCCTACCTGCAAAGCCCTAGCCGTTACAAACTCGTATAGTCTAGCTCTACTTTTATAAATACCTGGAGTAGCCCATTGGTTAAAGCCAACATAGGATCCATTAATGTTAATAGTTTTGGTCTTGAAAGTAGAATGGTACTCTTTTTGCACAACATCAAAAAGGGCACCATAAATTTCATTAGGATTCTCGTATTCTGCTATAGATGGTGTAATTCTATGAGCTATATTATTTTTAAACATTTTGCACCGACTAGCTGTTTATGGCCTGCATTCAAGTTTATGCGGCTTTTTATGTATTGGCATGGGGAAGCTAGCTGGGGAACCACAGTGGTCGGACGTTAAGTTAGTTAACACTAATTTATTTTTGGCATCACAATCACTAAATATATTATCAAGACAAGTTGACGAAGATGCTGTGATCCTTGTAGGTTCAAAAAACAAGTTAATTAAATTATAAGACCTAAAAAGATTGAGAAGTCTAATAATTAATGGAGTAACATCTAAAATATTAATACTGAAATCTCCACATAAAATAATACTTTTGATACTTGATTTCAACCTATTGAGAGAATCGTCCATTACCGATTCGAAACTAATAAAATCCCCAGAGGCTGTTGAACACAAGACAACTCTATAGTGCGCTCGATTGAAAGATTAAGTAAATCTTAACGTTGTTTACATTTCAACTTGTTTGAAACAAGAACTAAAGAGCCACCGCGAATGGCACTTTTTCTCACAAATGCACTCACTCTGAAGGTAAAGTTTTCATCATTTAGAAACACTTTTACTTCATGTTCCTTCAACCAGTGTTCAGTCAAACATAACACCTGAACATTATAGTTCTCCATAAATAAACTTAATTCTAGCTCTTTGCCGGACAGACCCTGCATATTTTGATGTACAACATTCATGATATTCAGATATTTGCGAAAGACTCAAAAAGGGGACAAATTGTCAAATGTTCATTGTTTATTGATATGTCAATAAATCTGGTGGATTGTCAAATCAGTTGGAATTTTATCGTATAATTATGAACAACAACATGCTTGGATTATGTAGCGTTGTGAGAATCTCAACGGGAAATAGTCGACTGATGCTAAATATTTCTTAATTAGTAAGTTGCAAGTCACAGCACTAAGATCATGGCACAACACTAATTTCCTAATAACACTCTGCCATTTTGACATCCGCTTGCTCAGCAAGCAGGAGTGATTCCCTGGTCCTCAAGATACTGTACCCCAAATCTAGGGTGAGTTCCTCATTAACTTGGTAATTATACTGTACCCATAGCACTGGATGTCCGTTGACAATATCTATCTACCAATGTTGTAACTATCTGCATGGTTGTCAATGACGGGCCACGCAGTCCAAGATTGTCCGGTGCATGGGAGACTGAAATATGTATGTATCGCTGCTGCATCCGGGCTGTGCAATGCCTCACTGTGTTATAAGCTAAATAGCGAGCCATCTGCTAGGATTATTGGTTATCTTGTGATTTATGCTCGCTTGTCGCACACATAACCTCATTTCGCATCTGTCATTGTGCCACGCTGTCTTTACAAACTATCTGCCTGTAAACCGCTGCGATGTGTTGAGTTTCCATCTATCCATGCTCCTTACACCGCCCTTGGTCGAAGAAGAGGGAATGAGGCTGGACACATCGCACGCGGCTTGCTGCTTTTGCACCACGCTGACACGCGCACCCTATCGCGCCTTCCAGGGTTCTACGTCCAGGTTTCTACGACCAGGCTTCTACGTCCGGGCTGAGGACCGGGCCCCGTTATCTGCGCCTGCGCATTCCTTGCGTGGCTGAGCTGCACGCTACCCACGTGGCTGACCAACCGTGCGCCTACCTACCGCGCGCTGCACGCGTAGCTGAACTGCGCACTGCATGTGTGCTATTATACTGCGCGCTGCACGCGTAGCTGAACTGCGCACTGCATGTGTGCTATTATACTGCGCGCTGCACGCGTAGCTGTCCGCGCGCGGCCTGCTGTCGCGCCGCGGTCTGCGGCCTACTGAGGCTTGACGGGTTCCTGAAGACGTGCTGGCAAGCCTGTTCACGGGCCTGAGTTCCTGCATCCTGGAGACCCAAGGACGGTACCCTTCCCTTCTAACCAGTGCTAGTGCTCAGAACGATAGTGTGTCCTTACCCGCGACCTAGTTTACCTAACCTATAAGTAATGTATGCTCTATACCTAATATTAAACTATGAACTTTAACTAGTGTTTAACTTACCTACCTAATTTGTTAACGGCCTGCGCAGCCTACCTGCAAAGCCCTAGCCGTTACAATTATTTTCTCCCCGAAAGAGCCGTTAGGTCACCACGACAGGACGATAGTTTTGCTGTTTAGCAGAGGACATTTTCGGGCTCAAATAATAACGGTCATCTATCGAAATTCACAAATAGGTTGGCCAATTGGTTGGCTTGGGAGAGGCCTATGTCTAGCAGTGGACTGCGATAGACTGAGATTGATTTTGATTTTATTGAATAAAAAGAACTAAATGAATTCCGCACTAAAATACTACAATATATTTTCCACTTACCCTCCATTTTCAAGGTATGCACCTCACTGAGGTCACTATAGTACCCTTCCGGGGTCACAGTTCGCACTCCAACATACAGCGGGCCGGTGACGTCATCAGGTGACTGCATCAAACATGGCGACATCTCTGCCCTCATCGTCTTCATGTCTTCAGTTGCGTGAAGTAGGTCTTCCGGGATTTCTTTCTCCGAGACTATTATTTCGAACTCGTTCCTGAGAGAAAAATATTTATACTACTATAAGGATTTGTTTAAATAAAATCTTCCATGAAAAAAATATGATATCGAAAGGTGACTAATATGTATAAAGAATATTTTTAATTAAAGTCTTTATTAATAGGCCATATGTTTTTGTAACGGTAATGAAGTTTACAAAATGTGGGATGCGTTATACGCAGTGGCGTAACTATACCCTTTGGGGCCCGTGGCAAATTCATGAGACCCTCAATGTAAAGAAGCTGAACCAACGTTATATTTTTTTTTTTTTTACTGACACTTCGCCCGCGGCCTCGTCCACGTAGATTTCGTAATTTCTCCTACAAAATTGAATACCCTGCTTCGTTGGTCTAGTGGTCGAAAAAAGTTTGCATTTCTATACTTATGTTAGGATCTTCCTGTGCTCATGGCCCTCTCGGGCCGGGGGCCCCCTCCGACTGGGGCCCGTGGCATTTTGCCACTCCTGCCACCCTATTGTTACGCCACTGGTTATACGTCTATCACGGTCATCAGCTGGCTGGGCGGTAATATGACCGATTCGAGAGCTCAGGAGCAGCTCTGAGTCTGGATAAGTGCCCGGTTGATGGCAATAAGCTTGCCCCTATTACTTGGGGCTTGTATATACTGTGTATCTGCTTAACATTTCCGGGATTAGAGGCGTGATGTTATTTTATGCTATCGAGGCCTTCGACCTAGAGGTGTCATATTAACGCATGTTTTGTACAAGTAGGTTACTACGCCTATATTCCGGTACATGGTACGTACTTGTGCGGCGGGCCCGCGTCCCAGCTGACCATGACGTGTCCGTTGGGCGACACCCACGCCAGCACGCCGCTGGGCGGCTGCAGCCCCGTGCCGCGCACCTGCGTACATGTCACCGCGGAGCCTTCTACGTTCACCTGTAGGAGGAGAGGGAAGCTGTTATTTAGAATGTGTTACTGTTAAGCAACTAAAACACTAATGGCCCCCAACTTGACGCGCAACGTTCAATCTACGTGACGTTACGTATTTATAAATAAAAAAGCAGGGTCATAAAAGGAGGTTAGGTAATACTCACATGAACGCAGATATTGTACCTCCCGCCGACCGGCACGTTGACAATCACGTGTGAATAAGACGACGCCTTTGAAGGTACTAACTCGTAGTGACTCTCTTTTTTGTGCGTCAGTTCTGTTATGTCCAGCTGAAAAATAATGAAAACAAATGAATATTAATAAGATTCAATAAATAAGAACTAATTCAAAAGTATTGTAGTTTATTTAACTAAATTATAATTCACCATAAACAGCACTATAATAATAATCTCACCGAGTACGTGGCAGCTTTACGCAGTGCGTCGCAGCTGGCATCCCATAGGATCTTCATCTCAGCTTTGGTCTCATCATATTCGACGCGTAAGTTCTTCACTGGAGCTCTGGGAAACAATTGAAAGTAATCGGTAAATATATTCTTACTACAACTTAGTGAAACACATGTAAATGTAGGTAGATAACACGTGTGCACAACTTTATGGCTGTTTTCGACTTCAGATGTATCTTGAAATGTAACCAATTACAAAGTACCAAATATTGGGTTGCTTTTATATCCCGTTCGCGCTAAGTTTGCCGATCCATGGAATGTGCGTCCCCTCCCCCAACCGCCTATCACACCGCTAACGACCTATCTATCACCAGTTATGGCATACTGGAGATAAAAAAAAAACCCATCTATCTCTGGTTTTAACGTCCCAATAATCTATATCAGTAGCGATCTGTATGATTATAATATACTGGCAGTTATGATTAATTATACTGGCTACCATCAGTAGCGATCTGTCTTTAACGGAAAATATGTTATTGGGTTCGGCCGTAAGTCGCCCTCTCAGTACCGTTAGCGTCATACCAAGCGCATGTAATTATTGCGTATTCGGCACCTCAACATTCTTAAGTTTTCTCGATAATTTTGCTGACGGTCAGCGGCAAACTTAGCACAAACGGGTTAAGTAGTACTTGACGGGAACTGTGTAAACTGATAATAGTAGGACAACCCCACAGTACCGGACGTTGCAGTGATGCTTAGAAGAGGTATATTTCCAGCAGTGGACACCTCTCGGCAACTTAATGATAACTTACTTGTCATTCTCTCTTGTGATGATCTCCACGAACTGCGCAAGCGGTCCTCCGTGTAGTCCCACAGTGAACACGTAGCTCTCACACGCGTGCAAACCTTCTATTAACACGCTCGTGTTCTTCGTTATAATCCTAGTATCTGTTGAGTAATAGATACGTTGATAAGTTAAAAATAATATCCCTACGAAACGCCTGGGAAGAGGAAGTCCCCCCGCTACATGGTGATCCAGTATCGAGAGGGAGATGAAAGCGCAGAGCCTCCTATGACAACCTAGAACATATCGTCCTGGTGCCGCTGTACAAGAAGACCCGACCTCAGATAGAAACACGATTAAGGGATGGAAGAATGATAGTATTAGATAAAGCTGGCTATTTTGTCCTGCCAACAACAGATTTTTTGGAAGACCAAAATAGATTTAAAAACGTCCACAAACACGAAGAAGATTGGTCACTAATACTGTCACATCACAGCTCTCTGCGCTTACAGAGGCTTACAAACAACATGTACAAACAGCGTGTTTGTACATATGGTAACCACAAGTAAAGCGCGCGTCGCTTCATGATATAAAATACTATAACTGAAAATGCTATAACGAATGCGGGACTACGCGAATACATGATCGTTTACATGAACTTTGACGTCCACACGCGACTTGAGTGCTCGCGCGACGACGTCTTATTCTATATAAACGAGCGCTACGATCGCGTATTCACGCGACAGTCGCTTTCGGCAAAGATGTGCCCTTATT
The DNA here is from genome assembly GCA_949629185.1 of Apamea crenata. Classification (NCBI taxonomy): domain Eukaryota; kingdom Metazoa; phylum Arthropoda; class Insecta; order Lepidoptera; family Noctuidae; genus Apamea; species Apamea crenata. The sequence goes on along the minus strand of OX451366.1, from coordinate 7,258,032 downwards.
CTAAAGCTCGATATGCCATACAAAGACCGCATTCCGTACCGTTGAAAAAAGTCGTATAAAAACAAAACACACTCACCATTCGACATCTCCCCAGGATACGATCTCCTATGTATCATATTAGTGTAATGCACCTCATACTCCAACTCCTTGCCCTTATACTGTTCCCCTTTAGGCGGCCACCACAACACTTGTACAGAAGTCTTCTTTTCCTTTGAAAGTATAGCAGTGAAATTCAAGATCTCGTCTTTGACGCCTTCAGTACGAATGGGGATCGTGAATGGGTCGCCGAATACTTTGTTCTTGTAGGCTCGTATGTCGATGAATATAAGTGCACCTGGTGGTAGGTTGGTTACTGAAACAGATGACAATTAGTTGATTAACTCACACTTGGTATCTGTTGTGTTAATATTATTATGTCTACTGCTGTTCGACTCGACATGCCTCTCTTAGCGTCACAAAACCAGAGGGGCAATTCTCGTAATTTTAAGAACGTTGTACACAGTCTGATCTCAGTCTGAATCTGTCAAAAATACCTATAATTTCCCTAATTTTTGACATTGATTGTCGTTGAGATGGGATTGCGACTAGATTTTGAACGTTTTTAATTACGGGAATTGGCCTTCTAATTTTAGAAAATAAACACGATTCCAATCTTATTTGGCTCTTTGTATTACATCCAAAGTGTTGCCTTTGCATTCAGAATCTGAGATAATTATCAAGTTTTGGAACAACATACATGGTAAAGTTCAAACTCCAATACAACCAGAATTTCTTTAGGACCTTGTTACAAAATGGTCATTCAAAACTAAGAATATTAGGTATTCTAGCTGAAAAGCAAATAGATTATGAATTGAACTATTACTTAGCTGGTGAAAAAAAGACATGTGATTTAACCTTTTTAAATACTTACACGTAATATTATTCGCTTTGGTAGTAACAGGTTCAAGTACGGCGTATTCTGGAGGCAACCTGGTCCTCACGATGTACCCATCAACATTCCTAATCTGATGCCAGTCGAGTTGCACGGCGCTTGCGTTCAATCGCTTGACGCTCGCGTTCACAAGGTCATCAACATCGTTAGCCGGGTCGAAAGTGATGTTCATCACTTGGGATGACTTTGATGTAAAGGCGTTATTTGTGGCTGTTACCTGAGGATTCAAATAGTGTCACATATTTTTTTTTATGTCCAACAATAACATGAAGGCTAATTTAAATCTACAGTTTGGCAATATCAGCCAGTTAAAATAAGAAATGGAACTGAGTTTGTATGAAATAATGGGCCACATAATCTGTAACTTCTCCAGAGGTCATGTAAAACGCCTTTCTCATCATGGTTTCCTCCTTCGTTGATTCAGTTAATATCAACGACACAATTAACGTGGCTACCTACTGGGCCAAAGATTTTAAAAAAAGTGCTTCTATGTTATGTTCTATGTATCTATGTTATGTAGCATTTATAATCGCTTAAGAACACCAGCAAACCAAAAAACCAACTTACCCAGAACGAATAGTTATTAAACGGCTCGAAGAATCCAGTAACATCGACAGACATTGACTTGCTTTGCGTGGCCTGTATGATCTTATCGACGGGCGGTAGAGGAGGAGCGTAGTACAGGGTGTAGTAGCGAATGTTTCCGCGCGGCTGTTCCGGACGGTCCCATACTAAGTTGATACGGCGACCGATCAGCTGACGGACGCTGAGGCGGATTGGTGGGGATGGTACTGTGGGTAGAATGATAAGCATAAGGTTACTTATTTGAAATTCTGATTTGTCCAGTAATGTTAAAGATCATCTATCGTAACTTTGTCGCAAGGATTGTTCGCGGCTGACTGAAAGAATCGAAAATATTTCTTTGTCTCGCCAGGAACGGTTCTCTTAGGAGAAAAAAGTCCAATCACGGCAGCAGTTGACAATTTTTCTTCACGAAATTATTAAATTAAGCTCGCTAATAACTGCATAAATTGTAACGACAACACATGGTTAGCTGCCAAACACCTTAAGCCAGATGATTAGCTGCCAAACAAACACATTACTGTGGTATGTTGTGTCGTAACTCGGGAGACACCGATCAAACGTATCTGTTCAAGACTACGTCAATCACAACGAGTTTTGATTGGCTGGCAGACGGCGTCACGAAATGACACAACACAGTAATATGAACACAGCTGTAGTTCAGGAAAGGTTTTTTTTATTTTTATTTTTTTTCTAAAACTATCACTGATAATATGAGTATTTGATAGCCTCACCTCCTTCTCCTGTAGTGGTGTTCACATACTTCATAGACGCATACGTTTTGTTCGACTTGCTGTCTCTAATGTAGAAGGTGACATTGTAGTTGGTGTACGGCTCCAAATCTGTAAACCTATAGACAAAATAAATACATATTATAAACATTCAATGATAAGATAACTCGAATAGGAAATATGACATCACTATGGACATGAAATGTTAACATTATTTCGCTTGAAACAATCATTAATTATGCTTAAACAAAATCTCCTAGTTCAAAAGCATTGACCTTATATACCTTATATACTTATATTACTATGATATCAGCGTCACACAGTAAATGAGTTGCGACTGTGAATGGCATGGTTGAAGTTCATCGCAGAACTGTTTGGAAGTAGACTTAGACTAATGATGAATCATACTGGGTCTTTGAACCAGAGGGGCAATTCTCGTAATTTTAAGAACGTTCACAGTCTCAATCTGTCAAAAATACGTCTAATTTCCCTACATTTTGACAAGTTTTTGACATTTGTTTGTCGCCGAGATAAGACTGCGACTAGATTTTGAACGTTTTAAATTACGAGAATTGGCCTTCAGAACGAACGCGGAACGCTAACGCTAGTCCGTAGGCATTCGCTCATTACTCATTGTGACAATACTACTGCTTTATTGTTGAAAATATCCCACGGGAATACTACGGGGATTAAAAGTGCCACATGGGTTAATACAGGTAAGCATAATCAGCCTATGATGTTTAAACAGCTGGGACACAGGCCTCACAGCAGGCGGGCCCTGTGCGGGTTGGTTCGAATTTTTGGTTCTAGGACTTGCCAGTTTCCTCACGATGTTTTTCATCACCGAACCCAGATAACCCAGATAGTTATCTGGGTTCAAACCTACGACCTACAACTTGTAATTCGCGGCCGTTACCACTGGCCCATGCCCATCACTGCTCCCAATCCAGGTAAACAATGTATTAATTCCGTAATACATTGTTTTCATATACGTAACTATATATATTGTATATCGGTTTACGCGGCGCACGCCAGTAAAGCTCCCAGTCGGCATGATTTCTCCGACATCTTCAACCATCATCGTCATATTTCAGCTAATTTACACAAAACCAAAATTTCATGTTGACAGTTCAACACATTCATTACATTATTTACGTTGTGGAGCGGATGAATTTTTAAACATAATTATGAAGCATTGGATTAGGAATTTCCTTTAGAAACCTTCAAATAGTGATTGAAGTGAGTGAATAACAAACAGCACTCTAATAATTAGAGTGCTGTTTGTTATAAAATTAAACCTCCCACATGGCGCTTACCTGATTTAAATTAAAGAATAATCAACCTCGCGTCCACGGGAAGCACTTTACTTTGACCGCACCTTTATTTCGTACCAGTAAGAGCGGTTTTTGTAGCTGCTTAATACTGACTTGCGATGCGAGACCATACGAATTTCGAACTTATGCTTACCTATAAATACTATCATTGGTCCAAGTCTTATTAGTCCATACTCCGTCGCTGACTTTCGATATGGAGGGCAGGAAGCTGTATAGCACCATCTTCTGTTGTGCCATCCAGCAGGATATGAGGAAGCTGGTCGAGTTTATTGAAGACTGGTCTACGCCGATGCTCAGGAACTGAAGAAAAATATTTGGTTAATTATAAATAATATGTCATGTAACAATAGGTCATTTTGCTTGGTTTATTTATTAGATCTTTCAAAACTTATGCGCTTTAAATTCTATGCTAGACAAAGACAGCACTACTAGCATCTGACGTCACAACACAGGAGCGTCATAATAACTACGCGCTATTCAGTACAATGAACTTTTTGTGTGACAAGGATAGAAGAATAATTTTAAAAGCGTGGTGTCATTTCTCTATCCTACCAGATATTTAATTATTTTTTTTAGGTACAAATTGTCTTTTTTTTATTAATTCATGTATATTTTTATAGTAACCATACCCTATTCGTATGTAAGTATTTTTAAGAGGAGATGAGGGTTATGGGGTCGCCGAGGATCGACCTAAATGGCGTGCGATTGAAGAGGCCTGAATCCAGCAATAACGAAAAACTAACTTAATGACTTGGATACGTTCATAACACCACATTAGATTTTTTTTAAATAACTACAAAGGACTTGAGTTCGCGAGCAATCGTTATTCGAATACACCCGACCGAACAACGATCGTATTCGCACGACGATTACATTATTTTAGGACACCAGCACCCTAATTGCGTAACACACGATCAATCGGAAATCAAATATTCTGTAAAATTTACCACCCAAGTTCACATGTGGAAGCAATAAATATATTGAGTATCGGAATCGGTTTCATTTTGACAGTTCAACAACATTCATTGCGTTATTTACGTGTTGAGCAGACAAATTTTTCGAACTTATGAAGTAATGGATTAGCAATTTGCTTCAAAATGATTCAGATTCCGATTGATTGTGTGTTACGCAATTGGGGTGCCGGTTACAGTTTTACTAGCATATGAAAAAAAAAAAACTTCCAAGTAGCTCACAGAATAAGCAAGCTGAAGTGGCAATGGGCCGGCCATATTAGCCGTAGAAACGATGACCGTTGTGGTGGACGTGTTCTTGAGTGGATACCGCGAATGGGTAAACGCCCTCAGGCTAGGTGGAGCTACGATCTTCGCAGGATGGCTGGTAGCAGCTGGATGAGATTTGCCGAAAATCGAGTTGAATGGCGTGCCATAGGAGAGGCCTATGTCCAGAAGTGGACTGCTATAGGCTGATGATGATGAAAGAAAAGGATAGGCATATTTTTGTCAAGATCATGCTACTTATGTAAAGTGTAACTCACTCGACTCACTTGATACATATGAGTGTTATCGTTGGCGGCGCTCGTACAGTTCAGTTCGTCCGTGCCGTCGTAGCAGTCTTGTCTGCCGTTACAGACGCTCAGGAGAGATACGCAGTTTGTGCCGTCATCGCACATGAAGAAGCCGCGCTGGCATTCTACTGTTGGTTTGTGGCTCTGTGGAATAAAAGTAGGGTTAGTTGGTAGATCAACATTTTGTATTTTTCTTCTGTATGAGTTTACTGCTATTTGAACTGACGATCATTATGAAAGACATTTTACGAATCATTCAATTCAACACAATATGAAGCCGTTCATATTGTCATAACAAGGCAATAGTATAGTACTAGTATTTGAAGATTGCCTCGTTAGTCTAGTTGACGCAAGCGCTACTACTAAACATGAGGTCTTGGGTTCGATTCCCGGGTTGGGTAAAAGTGTTATTGGACTTTTCCATCTGGAATTTCTCAGTAGCAGCCCGAAGTCTGAATTTCTCAGTAGCAGCCCGAAGTCTGAATTTCTCAGTAGCAGCCCGAAGTCTGAATTTCTCAGTAGCAGCCCGAAGTCTGAATTTCTCAGTAGCAGCCCGAAGTCTGGATTTATGTCCGGTCGATGGCAACAGGCGCGCCCTCTATTGCATGGGACTTAAACATAACTGGCGAAATGTGAGAGTCCTATACGAAGTGTACGTATAGGACTCTGGGTCTCTCTCTCTTTCTCTCTATCTCTCTCTAGTACAACGCTAAAATTTGAGAACTTGGAAGTGGTCAGCCAACCTGACGTCAGAATGGCTGGCCACTTTATTTCTTTGATATATTTCTTAACGCAAAGATAGCAAATATTTAATTATAGGTAGTAAATAGTAGCGAATACGTAGTAAATAGTGCACATGGTCCCATGTATATATATCTCGTTTGGTCCAGCCAACCTGACGGTGACCGAAAAACGCCTTTAAAAATAGGATTATAAGGTCTATTAATCGGTTGAAAGCCGTAATTACAGAAAGCCTCTCTCGCGTGGACCCACGTTCTAAGGGTTAGGGACGATACGAAGGGTTGAAGCACGTACCGAGGTGCCGGGACAGTTGATCTCGTCGCTCTTGTCCTCGCAATTGAATATTCCGTCGCAGATCTGGTCGGTCCTCACACAAGCGCTGGCGTCGCGACAGGGCGTCTCTATGAGTCCACAGCGCGGGGTGGTGTTGCCGCGAGACGGACATTCACGTTCGTCTGAACCGTCGATACAGTCCACAGCGCCGTCGCAAGCCCATTGGAGAGGGATACATAAACCTAAGGATGATCAAAGTCAAATAATTTATTTCAAGTAGGTAAACATCGTGAGGAAACCTAAAGGCAAATTCTCGTAATTTAAATGTTCAAAATCTAGTCGCAGTCTCATCCCGGCGACAAACAAATGTCAAAATGTAGGAAAATTAGATGTATTTCTGACAGATTGAGACTGAGATCAGACTGTGAATGTTCTTAAAATTACGAGAATTTCCCCTCTGATCTTTTAGGGGTTTATTTATAAACGATGATTAAAGTGACGTTCAAACGTCAAAATGTATGGTTAAACGGTCGTTAGTCACTACTTAACTTTAAGCAAAATTGTTATTACTTGGTGTCACTGTGTGAGGTCTCAAGTTTGGAAAAATTATCGTTTAAGAAGTCGTTGAAGTTATAGTAACATTTATCAAATAAAAGGCTCTTTAGACTTTTCTTAAATGAGGCAGTATTCATTGCCCTTATTTATTTAGGTATTTTTTTGAAAATTACAGGAGCCATGTGAAACACACTTTTGTGCATTAGAGCGGTATTTGTTCGGGGGACACAGAGGCGCAATGCGTCAAGTTGTTGCCTATTATTCATTTCTGAGGCTAATGTAAATAAATTTTTATTGGTCTTAACAGTATATAGATATATAGGCTTGGGAGAGTTAAAATTTTGTACTCCTGGAAAAACGGTTTACAGGTTTCGATCATTTGAAGCCCAAACATAGCCCTTATGTACCTTTTTTGTGCTTTAAAAATTCGTTTTGTAATCAGACGGTATAAGTCTAAAATCGTACACAAATGTTGCAATCGTGAGCGATTTTTCCTAGTGGAATGATGGATCCTATCGATTTTTATAAGTTAATGTTTACGTGGTGTGAACGTTTTACTTGCGTCGATTCAAGACTGGATTTAATATGAATGAATGACAGATATTATGATTAAAGGATCAACAGTTCAAATCCATTGAATTTAATTTAAATTAAACACATTTGGCCGAAAAATATTAACGTCAATATTTTGCATTTGACTGGCACTAACTGTATCGATCATATTCTGTCAGAGTACTCAAATAGCGCTACAAACACAAAACACTTTTATTCAATGCTTACCCGGTGCACAAGTAAAATCGTTCTTCCCGCACTTTCTAGTTATCGGTATATGATGTTCGGGTGTGACCGGCCTCAGTTCGGGCATCTCGATACCGCAACCGATCTCATCCGACCTGTCACCGTCCCCGCAGTCATTGATACCATCACACCTCCACCAATCAGGTAAACAGTTGCCATTGTCACACTTGAACATCCATTCTAAACAAGTCCCGTTGCTAGGGAAATTAGGCTTCTCTGTACCCGGAATAGGGAGGAGTTTGGAGTGATTGGTGTTTGTGCAGTTCTTCTCATCTGATAAGTTTTCGTCGCCGCAATCGTTCTCCCCGTCACAAACCTAGTAGGAGAAAAAATAAAGTCAATATCAAACAGAAATCCCAGAATGTTGGTACAACAAAATGTTGAAAACTTATTTGGTGTTTGCAACTATTTAAAACTTTTTAAACAACATTTATTTAAATTGACTGACTCCAATAAAAAACAAAATCGATATAAAAGCAAAGATGTATTCGGCGCACCACTCGAAACGTTCTAATTATGAGTAGCATAGCTTAGTCAGCCTATAATGTTCCCACTGCTGGGACACAGGCCTCCTCTCGGTGAAAGAGAGTGGGCCCTAATCCACCGCGCGGGCCCAGTGCGGGTTGGTACATGTCACAAGTCTTCGATTTTTTGGTTCTTGGACATGCCGGTTTCCTCACGATGTTTTCCTTTACCGTTTTGAATTTGAATGAATTTTGAGTGCCCTATACTATTTTTAAAAAAAACTATCTACTTACCCAAGATTTAAATATACACTTTCCGCTGGGACATCTGAACATATACGGCGCACATGTAGAGTCCTTACACCTCTGTTCTCGTTCATCCTCTCCGTTATCACAGTCCTTCTCTCCATCACACACCCAGGAGTTGGGGATACACATGCTGCTGTCATTACTGCAGGCGAAGCCGTTGCCTGAACAGCTTTCAACAATGTCTGGACGCTTAGTTTGTAACTGTTGAAGAAAAATAATTAAATATTTGAGGGTGAGGTTTTTTTTTAGAAAAGTGAAAGTTCCAAGTGTCGAAACTGTCTCCAAAAGGTGAGAAGATTAATATTTCTTTAAACCTACATTCATGCAAGGTAATCACGTCGGTCTATACTATATTATCACAAACTAATTAAACATTGAAACTAATTTCCTGAACACTAAGTCGAATTATCATTTAATTTGTTTTTTCGTGTTGAATACCTACGTGTGATGACTCAATTTCATTTATATTTCTATACCTAATAATCTTTAACATGTTTCGACGGAAACGGGTAAACAAAACCTTATCATCATAAAATATCTATGAATAGTTGGCAAAGCAACGAACGACAAAAAATACAAATCCTGCCAAGAATTCATATAATAAACAATATAATTTCACGAAAATTGCAGAAACATTTACAAAAAGTTTGTCAGAAGTGGGATTCGAACCCACGCCCTCAGAGAGGACCAGAACAACTCGAACTCACGTTCAGTGAGCAAGGGAACCTTGAGTCTGGCGCCTTAGACCGCTCGGCCATCCTGACATGTGCAATACGTATCGAAATTACCAACCAGTATCATAAAAATTTTGCTATCATCTTTTTTTGGCGAAATAAATGTAAACAATAGATCGAGTTGTGGCGTGAGATAATTAAATGACATTAATCATTTCAATCATGAATTTCAACAAAACTATTTTGTACTCAAAAACTTTGATAAAAGTACAGTGCTTATTCATGAAATTCATGTATCGCAGTAACAGGCTAATCTTTTCGTAAGCCAATGTTTATGATGTGAAACTAAATACATGCCAAGCTTAGGTTCCTGATTTAACATTTTTATACTTAACCCTAATGTTTTTTACGTCGTTAGTCATCACATCCATGTTAAGTAAGATAGTAAATTGGTATTGCTGTATTCATAGCCAAGACCCATAGAGAATTAAGACCGTATCAAATTATTTTTTTTAAGTTAATGTTGTGTATGTAACAACATTGACACACATACATACTTAAGTAGGTAGATGGTAGGTTAGATATTTTTTTTTATGAATTCTCGAGAAAATAACAATAGATAATACTTGTAGAATAAACAAAATGCAACAAATTGAGAAAAAAAAATTATATAACAAATAATATGCAGGCACTAACCGTGCAGTTACGTTCATCAGATCCATCCTTACAGTCGTTATCTCCGTCGCAAACCCATCTCTTTTCAATACAATGATTATTGTCGCATTGGAACTTGTTTTCAGAGCAGTTGCGGTAAGCACAATCTGAAATAAATAATGACGTTTTATGTTAATACGTGTGCTATTTATTAGGAAAACGGACAGTTTATAACACAGACTATTTAAAACTGTATGTATGTATCATCGTCTGGGCTTCTAAAGTACCTGATATTTATCACCTAACATTTTTTATTTTTTATTTATGCTTAAGGCGAAAGTGTCAAAATCCAAAATTCTTTTTTTTTTGCAATTTTCATGTCAGTTATCAGGTTGTATGTTGATCTAAATATGATTGGCGGCCGTAACAAATATTTATTTATAGACATTTATAACCATCAATAACATCTTTCTAAGTTCATATTACCCTATTGAATGACTATTTCATGAAATGAGGCCAATTGTAACTTAGGTAGTTGTATTGCTGATTCTAATGATTATAATTCTGTAAAGTAATATATTGGTTACGGTCGCGAATCATACTTTAATCAACATACAACCTGACGCTGACCTGCAAAATACAAAAAACTTAATTAAATTTGACATAGGCGGGATAACTTCCCCTTTAATCAGATATTGCAATTATTTACTAGCCGTTTTTGCCTATAATTACAATACTTTTGCAATAAGTAATGCGCAAACAATACACTGTATATTTTTTTATAGAAAATATTTAAATTCGTACATATAGTACAACATAATCATTAATGAAAATATTTTTCTTCGTGTACCAGTAATTGTAGGTTATTTTGTTACTAATAAACAGGATGTTCGGTTTTGTGGTTTACTGGATAACCATTCTAGAAACAAACTTTATTCTATGTATATGGTAGGTTTTGTCATCATAATTGGAAAAAGTGGTTACCCTATGCTCAAAACGGTAAACGGTAAACTCAGTCACTGGGGCAACTTTACCTGAATGGCAGGAAAGGAAATAAAATTATAACGTCGGGAGTTTTGACAAATAATATACTCTATAATTCTTCTTCCACTCTAACTTAGACTGATCTAAACGAATATCAACTTTGTTTGTGTAAATTAAATCGATTTCAGAATAAATATTAGGTACTTTTTTTAAAAATGTCATAGAAATGTTTGGAGTTGTAGCGCAAACAGAACTTAATATATGGGTATTAAAGTTGTTTTTATAACAGCACATATTCGTTTACATGTTTGAAAAACGAAATGGGAGACCTTTTCCCAGCAGTGAGATACAGAATACGCTAGCAAATAAAAATGCTTTCAGAATAATACTTTTAACAAGTCTGTGTTATACAGTACATTTGAATTAAGAATTTGAGATTATTGTCGAGTTATGGAACAACAAACTGAATGTCATACTTAACAAAGTTCAAATTCCATTGCAACCAAAAACTTACTACGACCTTGTTGTTACAATTGGCCACTCAAAAATCAACTTAGACCACATTAAAGTAGAGTAGATAATTGATTACGTGACGATGGAATGAACAAAAAAAATATCTGAGATTATGAACACTGCTATAGTACATTAGGTTAATAAATAAAGAGGTATGTATACACACCTTTCTCATCACTCATATCAGCGCAATCAATGTCATCGTCGCACTTCCAATGAGGGAGGTAGCACCTAGTATTATCGCACATAATCATCGGTGGGACACACAGACAGCCGATCTCGTCGGATAGATCCCCACAATCGTTGTTACCGTCGCAGCGAGAGAATGAGGAGATGCATTTTCCGTTCTTGCACATGAACTGGTCCTGAGAGAAGAATTTAGATTATTAGTAATCCTACTTCCTACTAATTATGGTAATAATTAGTAGATTATTTAATTATAAACGTGAATGTTTGTATGGAGGGATGGATGGATGGATGGATGTTTAAACGGATTTGCATGAAATTTGGCATGCAAATAGTTTAAAACGAGGATTAACACATAGAATACTTTTTATCCCGATATTCCCACGAGATCGAAACTTATGCAGGTGAAACCGCGGGGCGCAGCTAGTGGGTAATATAGATAGTAATATGCAAAAAATCTACAGTCACGTAATGAAAAGGTAATCGTTAGGTCCATTTTTGCTTGCAATTTTTGGATGTAAAATTATGACTCTCAGTGATGGGTAACATAGATGGCAAACAATGTACAGACACCTAATGATTAGATTACTATTAGCTAAATTGTTGCATCGCACTTGAAATGTTCGTATTTCGACGATATTCATTCATCTGTTTAAACATGGCGTGACCCTTTTGCATAACATCAACAATAAGGTCGAGTTTGTGCCAATTAGGGAATACCCTCCACTTTTAGTTAAATTGCTCAATCTATACAAAGAGGTTAAGTTTGTGAGTTTGTATGTAGGGAGTAATCCTCGGAACTACTGATCCGATTTCAAAAATTATTTCACTAATGGTAAGCTACAGTATAGCCGAGTGTCATAGGATATGGCCATAGTCATAGGGCAGTAGTCATAAGATAAATTTCACGCGGACAAAGTCATGGGCAGAAGCATGTGTGTTATAAAATTGGGAAGAAATTTAAATTGCGCCAAGCCAGTTTGAACGCATTCATAGAAGATTTTTCATTTTAACTTTACTGAACCCTCTGTGTTATGTTATTGTATATATTTCAAAACATAAATCACGTGAATAGCTACACAGATATCATTGTCTCTAGGCCACGTAATCGGCTTATATGAGACGTACCTACATGCCTACGTCGAAAGATAATCGTCGATAGTCTAAATTCTTTCAAAACAAAGGAGATCAATCAACATTCTTGGAGAACCTTTCGAATGTAGTTTAATAGATAAAAACTACAGATATAAATGTAGAAATTTTACATTGGGTGACACAATGGACGGTCTTTTCACTAAAAGCTATCTTTTAAAGGATTCTTTGGATGGATTAAGGGAGATGGAGATACAATACTACAGTTTAATGTATTAATAAACAGTATAAAAAATATACTCACAAGTCCACAAGTAGACACAGCTGTTTCAGGGCAAGTCAAGTTCGCGTACGGTTCGGTGTTATTAGCGCACATACATTTCCCTCCGACCCTCGTCAAACCATCGGGGCATAGACAACTGAAAGTATTGCCCGGCCCACCGAGACATATCGCATCACAACTCGTATTCTTGTACGAACAGGCATTACTGCCATGTTGAACGAAGTGAGCGAACACTTTGAGATCCATCAGACCGACAAACGAGTCATTGATCGTCACTACATTCGATCCAGCATCTTTGTCAGCAACGAATATCGATTTTACCTTCCAGTCGTCCCAATACATCTTGTCCTTCAGTACTGCGACTGCGAAAGGATGTGTGACTCTCTCATCGTTCCACAGAATTCGCTTAAAGTATCTCCCGTTCAAGTCAGAGCTAGCGATGTAATCTTCCAAAGCGTCCACCCAGTATATTCTCTCTGACATTTGATCGATCGTTATCCCATTAGGCCACTGGACAATTGCCTTCCCGAACAATTTCTTGTCCTCCGTACCGTCGAGATTTGACCTCGATACGGATGGGTTGTTCCTGTCCCAATCGGTCCAGAATAAATAGCCTGCTTTAGGATGAACGGCGATACCACGCGGCCTTGATAACACCTTTGAGTCCAAGATCGTAACTCTCATTCTGGCTTCTTGTATCATATCTGTCCTGACGGCTTCAATTTTCTTCCTCAAACCGTCGACGAAGAATAAAACGTTAGAAATCCAATCAAACGCCATTCCTTCAATGCTAGCCAAGTCTCTGTCGATAATCACCTCTTGAGCAGTTCCGTTATTGAAACACTGACGACTGATCTTGTCCAATTCTATATCAGCCCAGTAAATGCAGTTGTTCTTGATGTCAAATTCGATAGCAACGATGTTCCTTTCGTTTACTACGGGGTAAATAGTCGAGTTGTCGAATAGATCTATGCGGGCGATTTTACTACCCAAAGCAACCAACATGAATTCAGTTGGCTGTTCGATGGGGCAGGGGATCATGTCTGGGACATACGCCATGTAGCCAGAGACGGTGCACACATCTCCATCAATTTTCCTGTAACCCTTTGTTCGCATATAGAAATTTCCCGGTTGGCAATCTGCGGGAATGGCGTAGGGATCGTATTTGGACGATTTGTTGTGAATACATTCGTTGCCAGAGAGCATAAACCCGAAATCACATTCGAAATCGCGGCGACTGCATTCGCAGGTCTCTTTCTTGAAAGGTCTGTCGTAATCTACCCCGTTGTAGCAGTTAGTGTGAGCGAGACGCCTCTGGAAAGTGTTCCTAGTACCGAGCACACAAGAAACCGAGGAGTTGGGAGGCGACGGCGACCAGTACTTGTAGTCATCATCGGTACAGTTACGTGCGAAAGTGTTCTTAAGATCTATTGTGATTATTATCCACTGATGCTGCTCGTTGGCCGAACCGAACATAGTAAAAGTTGTAGTGTTCTCCCCGGGCTCGGTCATCAGTCCGTAGATGCGCAGGTCATCGGCATTGAACCTACAAATTAATGTTGTTAATTAAGACAAACAATGAATGAAATATTGATAATATGAAATGCATTAAATGACTCACTGATAAGAGTTCCATTCGATGCCTTCGTTGGTGGAATATAATATCTTTCTCGTTTCGCCGCGAGATTTGAAGTACTTGACTGCTACTAGGAGTCCGCCGTGGTCTCCGTAGTTGAAGAAGTAATAGTCTTTGAGGATCCTCTTCCACGTCAGGCCAGCGTCTCGACTGATATACACTCCGGGTATACCTTTCAGGGATTTGCCCATAACACCAGTTGCCATTATAATGCCTGGAGCTGATTTTGAGCTCATGATACTTGCGGACCTATAATAGAAAATATGTAATGATACCCTCTGTCATGCTATGTAATATGTTACACCAGCCATTCAATAAAAAGTCCCTCTTTGTACACTTTCTTTGGTGAAACAATAACTCTAACAGCTAACCCACATATACAGCTACACCATGCTCAAATCAAATAAAAATTAAAAATAATGTTCACTAAACCCAGTTCTACATTTTACTACAAAACAATTTAATGTTATTAAATGAGTGAATAAAATCAGAATGAAATATATACAATTACAAACGTTTTAATTCATAATTATAAATGTGTTTTTATGTATAATGAACATAAAACATAATGTCCGTGCAGTGCAAAATAAATTAGAAGCAAAATGTAAGTATTGTAATGCACTCTAGTTTTATGAGTTTACCTCCAACCGTTCGCAACCACATTTCCTGGCGGGCTGTAATCAATTTTAATATTCATCAGCATGTATTATATTAAAGCACAATTTATTATTATTAATTTGTTACGCTAACTATAATTTAACGGCATAGATTATAGCCATCACCATTTTTCGGTTAATTAAGCAAATTTAATTGATTGCCTTAATTAATTAAGTTTGTATTTTTTATTTGTCGTTTATGTAGTAAAATAAACCAGTAGCAGTGACAGTATACCTATCTATCAACAGCAAATGAAATTTTTCTAGCCCGAATTTCAACAAATTGAATTTGTACTAAAAGTATGTCATTGGCGCAAATTCCCTTGTTCACAAACTAAACTAAATTTAAGTTCAGTGCATCTTTTTCTTTCTATTTCATTAAGAAAAGGACAGAAGATAAATATTAGTTTGGTCCTGTCAAATTAAGATACTCCATAGACAAGTTTAGACGTGATTAAAAAATTGGCTACTAGAAATACGTCAATTTGCGTCAGGCGCTGACTAATTTGGCAGGACTAAACTAATATTTATCTTCTGTCCTGTACTTAATGAAATAGAAAGAAAAAGACGCAATGAATTTAAATTTAGTTTAGTTTTGAACAAGGGAATCGGCGCCATTGTGTTACTAAACATATTTATTATTATCACACAAAACATTGTTCAGTTGTTTTTAGGAATAATGGAGGGTCTTTGGTTGGCATGATTAATAGGCTATTTTCATGTTTTCATATTACCCTACACCTACTGCTAATAGATAGGATTTGTGGTTATATTAAAATAAATACATCATTTAATGTAACCATAGGTATGGCTTAAAATGTGTCATCATAAGTCCAACGTGGTCAGCACGTTGGACTTATCATGACTCATTTTAAGCAGGACAAAGTTCTATTGATAATGTTTCCGACAAATTTGGTCTACAATACTTTAGGTTATTACTCAAATACCCACTCAAGCAGCTTTTTGTATGTAACATCGTGATAGAAAAATGAATAAGACGGGTTCAGGAAATATCTTTCTTTTAGAATCATACACTGGAGACTTGTGATAAAAGAAATGTCTACTTGAACGAAACTGATATTATTCTCATAGAGACATAGAGAAACACAACTAAAGACTTAAATTGTTTTTTTTTTTTTGTTTCAAAGTGTGTTTAACTTTTCATAAAATCCTGAAAAGTTTCGAAAACGATAATCAATCTGCGGGGTAATTGTGTAACACAATAACAATAGCTTTCATTTTGAAAGTTTAACAACTTGCATTGCGTTTTTACGTTGTTGAGCAGACAAATGTTTCGAACATATCAATGGATTAGCAAAATCATTCAGATATGATTGAAAGTGTGTTACGCAATTAGGGTACTGCTATATTATAGTACTGCTTAGAGTTATGTTTTCTATTGTCAGAGACCCTTTATCCGAGGAATAAAATTGACATTTGATGAATTTCAAAATAATTCTTTAAAAAAAGTTTTCAGGCTTATAATAATAATAATATAATCAGCCTAGAACATTCCCACTGCTGGGACACAGGCCTCCTCTCTGTGAGGGAATGGGTCCGTAACCCTCCACCTGGCCCAGTGCGGGTTGGTAGATGTCACATGTCTTCAAATTTTTGGTTCGCAGACATGCCGGTTTCCTCATGATGTTTTCCTTCAACGTTTTAGAGAGCAATGGTGATAAAATAATTTACACCAAGTAAAGCGCCTGTCTGGGTTGGAACCTACGACTTACAACTTGTGAGTCGCGGCCATTATACCACTGGGCCATCACTGCTCCCTGTCTATAAATGACTCCTTCCTATGTCAAACGGGTCAACAAACTAAGCAGTAAACAGATAACTAACATCATCAGAAAGCAGCTTACAAATTGAATTATCGACAGAGTTCAAGGTGACATTGCTACTAAGGCGATAAAGATAAACGTGCATAAGTTTATCGTTTGCTTCAATATTTTGACCGCTGAGTAAACACGTTCATTATTTCCGTCAATATATTGGTACAGGAGACTCGAATAGTTTTTGCTACTACAATAACTTTTGACAATACAGGGTCAAATAAAAATTAGCTAGCGAAACTCCGCAGACGTGTCATAACTACTAAAAATGTATGAATTTTGAACGACGACCGCTGTTAGTTTAGTTAGGTACTTCAAGCATGAGAAAAACTGTTGTTTTTTTTCGTGTTTAGATTTTTTTGTCTGAATTTCACATACCTACGTGATCATTAATCACGTAGGTATGTGAAATTCAGACAAAAAAAATGATTTTCAATAGGTACTCAAACTGCGGATGTTGACCGCGAAAAAATACAAATTTATTTTTCGTTTTATCCTGTTTAGATTTCGATAGGTACCCATCACGTCTAGTCACGGACTTTCGCTAGCTAATTTAATTTTGACTTTTATAAAAGAGGATGATAAATAATTTACTAAATTTATGACCGTGTATATATAATGTTACCGCTATAAACATAACTAACTAGCTGACCCGGCAAACGTTGTTTTGCCATATAAATTATTTCTAGCTGCCCGGCGCTACTTCGTTCGCGTGGTGTGCTACCCCCTACACTACTCCTACCCTACTTCTACCCTACTCCTACACTACTCCTACCCTACTTCTACCCTACTCCTACACTACTCCTACCCTACTCCTACACTACTCCTACCTTACTCCTAACCTACTCCTACCCTACTCCTACCCTACTCCTACCCTACTCCTACCCTACTCCTACCCTACTCCTACCCTACTCCTACCCTACTCCTACCCTACTCCTACCCTACTCCCACCCTACTCCTAGCCTACTCCTAGCCTACTCCTACCCTACTCCTACCCTACTCCTATTTTTCCTGAATTTTCTTTGCTATAAACCTCACGGAGCCCGAGACCTTTCCAACGAATCCAAAACCGTGGAAATCGGTTCGTGCGTTCTGGAGTTATAGCGTCACGAAGAAAAACCCGACTTATTTTTATATAGTAGATAATGATCGCATTACCGAGGTAATGTGCCTTTACTGCCCATAGAACTTCCCGAATTTAAGGGACCTACCGTTAAAGTCAACATAAAAACTATGATGCAATACTTATCAAAGAGCAAAGAAACCTACATATAAGTTCGACAAACACTGATATGCGCCTGGATTACCAGGAAACTCATATGATTGGGGACATAACACGACAATGTGCTACCAACTTTTGTGATAATAGCTTAGACCATTTTGGAACAATGGTTCTGCACTGGTTTGGTGCAATCTACATCTGTTTACTATACTTACTAATAATAAAGCTGAAGAGTTTGTTTGTTTGAACAAGCTAATCGCTGGAACTACCACTTTATGTCTAATGGTATGCTGCACTGGTTGACGTCATCACGTCAACACCTGCTGCCGCTGAATACCAGCGCTGAGGCTCTGGCTCGTATAGGGTCTTAGCATTATGCTGAGCGATGGCGTGATTGCGTGGATGTGACGCATGTTTACCCCCAACTTGTTATTTTTTTTGTGTTCTTTTTTATCCGTCATGTGTGCCGCAAATAAATGTATTTTCTTTCTTTCAGTCGGATTTGAAAAATTCTTTTTGCATTTCGATAGCCCTATTTTTGAGGAAGGCTATTTAACATCACGCTACGACCCTTAGGAGCCGAGCAGAGAGAAAAGAAAAAACGCACTAAGTCACGCGCGCGAAGTCAAAACGCTAAACGAAAACGAAGTGATAGCGCGGACGGGCGATGCGATGCGACGGGATGGCACGCGGATGAAGTCGCGGGTAGAAGCAAGTAGTTGATATAAACCGACTACCTA
This sequence comes from Apamea crenata, assembly GCA_949629185.1. Classification (NCBI taxonomy): domain Eukaryota; kingdom Metazoa; phylum Arthropoda; class Insecta; order Lepidoptera; family Noctuidae; genus Apamea; species Apamea crenata. The sequence goes on along the minus strand of OX451366.1, from coordinate 7,239,314 downwards.
CGTCTATCTGTAGCGTCATATATCCTGGGGTTTTTTGTTATTTGGTATATTCAAATTAAATAGTAATTATGTTATCTATATAAATAAAAATGAATCACCGAAATGTATGTACGCGCATAACTTCCGATCAAAATCTTCCGGAAAAGAATTATCCAATTTGGTGCAGTCGGCACCAAATTGGATAATTCTTTTTTTTTGTGTTTGTTATTGTCAGTTCAAGGTTTTATACACAAATAGCTTCTGCCCGCGGCTTAGCCCGTGTGGATGTCGGAAATTATCCCACGGGAACGTGCTACCAGGATAAAAAGTATGTCCTTCCCCAGGATGCCATCTATCTCTTTGCCAAATCAGAAGTTCAGTGGTTTAGGTGTGAAAATGTAACATACAGTTTCAAGTTCAAATCCTCCCCTTAAAAATTAAATAACCCCTTTTTGCCCCGTCAGGGGTCAATTTTTGACAACTTTACATACTTATTATTACTTAATTATTTTCTGAGTTTCGAGTTAATTCGACCGCGCATTCAATTACTTCCACACAAACTTTAACACCCCTATATCCCCCTTTGAGGAGTATTTTTGAAAAACTTATAATAATAAACTTTATTTACTTAGGCGAGTATTCTTGCCGAGTTTTTAAGTTTATTAAAGTTGACTTTGAATTTTATATATATAGATTGGACCCGGTAGGTGGCGCTGCTTTTTCGGGCAAGATGACGTCTGCCGGGTCCGCTAGTTTGTCATAATTATGGGTAATATAGAATAATAGGTTTTTATTTCCTTGCCAGCAAATCGTAACATAGTTATTAGTTGTATTGTTCCGATAAGAAATCTATTGTTTTCGGCCGTAATTAATTACTAAAGTAATCAGATTAAGTATACGACATTACTAACTAACTACGTTATCGAAACGGCGTAGTATAAAACGTCCTAGCTAAAACACTATCAAGCATTAATTACTAGTCACATGAAAGTATACCTTATACCTTAGCATTGAGGTTCACTTTTAAACAACTCAGCAGAAACAGATGTTTCTTGCAAATTAAAAAGGGGTAAAAGGTGATTGCATTGTATTCTTACCTTGTAACTGGGTACAGCTGACTGAACCTCTGACATAAGTGCAGACTGCAGGAGTTTTCTATGTGACAGTTCAATGGCTTTCCTGAGAACAAACGGTAAGATGGAGGTCAGTGAAACTGGTGGAAATATCGGTATTTGGAAGATATTTTAAATGTCTGTGAAAAGTTATGTTTCTATTTATTTTATTATTTATGTAAACCCATATATGATACGACATAATTATAATTTGAGTACAAAGGTACTGCTTATTTCTTAAGAAAATTCTTCCAGCAGACCTGCGAAAGAACATTCCAGAACAAAAAATTGCCACTATGACAAACTATCAAATCGATACAAAAAAAACATTCAATAGTTTTAACCAACTGCGCAAGATAAAAAGCGATTGATACATTCTTTTGTTTTACACCTACATACTTCAAGGTATGCACATAAAGTTTTTTATTCGTGAACACTGGATGGTGCATGATACCTATGTTCTGGGTTTTTCTCGAACATAAGTACAACTTGATGCATGCATACTATCTAAATTACACATCCGATTGCCAGCATGTGCTCGGTTAATCAGCACTGTCTACCCACAAATTATTATTTCAAGGACTATTTTATCAAACTTAAGGAAAACAGAAATCCTCGATATATTTATACCTACACAAAACAGCGACCGCGAGAAACGAAGAGGAAATATAATTAGCTTACGAGGTAGGTAAGCAATGTAACTCGATAATGAAATCGGGTGAACACTGCAGTGCATACCTATTATTATGGTAACAGAAATAAGTCTGCACATAACACACATTCTACTGCTGATTATTGTTTCAATGAAATTATTACACTTTTTTCCTTTGTTTACTCCAACTATTGTTTCGCGTTTTATAAGCCGATTATACAATGCTGCGCATACTAATATGATTCGTATTTACAACCTTTTTTGCTGTCATTCGTGGATCTTTGACAGACGTTACGGGTCGTCAGAAGCCCGAAAGCCTGACAACCAGTCTTACCAACGGGTTTCGTATTACCCAGTAACTGGGTTTTGGAGGTCAGATAGGCAGTCGCTCCATGTAAAATACTGGTGCTCAGCTGCATCCGGTTAGACTGGAAGTCGATCCCAACGTAGTTGGGAAAAGCCTAGGCAGATGATTTACAACCTTTTTCTTTGCACATGTTTTCATATGTAAAACTAGCTTCTGCCCGCGGCTTCGCCCGCGTGTATGTCGGAAGTTATCCCACGGGAACGTGCTACCAGGATAAAAAGTATGTGCTTCCCCAGGATGCCATCTATCTCTTTGCCAAATCAGAAGTTCAGTGGTTTAGGCGTGAAAATGTACCTAACATACAGTTTCAAGTTCAAATCCTCCCCTAAAAACCAAATGACCCCCTTTTGCCCCGTCAGAGGTCAATTTTCGACAACTTTACATACTTATTATTAATTATTTTCTGTCGAAAGTATCAATACTGAGTTTCGAGTTAATCGGACCGCGCATTCAATTTCTTCCACACAAACTTCAACACCCCTATGTCCCCCTTTGAGGAGTAGTTTGAAAAACTTATAATGATAAACTTTATTACTTACTTAGGCAAGTATTGTTGCCAAGTTTCAAGTTTATTAATTAAATTAATAAAAAATTTCATATAAACTGTATCCCCGCTTTTAACCCCCACACGGGTGGAATTTTAAAAAGTTCATTAAAATTCATAACTTGTGTCAAAGATTATTTATATCAATTTTATAATTAATCAAGCCACTTATTATAATCCGCCCCTGTAAAATTAACTACCCCTTTTCACCCCGTTAGGGGTAGATTTTCAAAAAACCCTCATACGTGTTATTATTTATTTTTAGTCTTAAGTACACACTGAGTTTCGAGTTAATCGGACCGCGCGTTCAAATTCTTCCACACAAACTTTAGCACCCCTATATCCCCTTTGAGGGGTAGTTTTGAAAAACTAATAATGATAAACTTTATTGCTTACATAGGCGAGTATTCATGCCAATTTTAAGAGATTATTAACCTAACGAATAAGATTTTTCATATAAACTGTATACCCGCTTTTCACCCCCACAGGGGTGGAATTTTGAAAAATCATTTGGGATGTGTTCATAACTTGACTGAAAGATTATTATTTATACCAATTTTCGAGTTAATCAAGCCGCGCTGTAAAATCCTCCCCTGTAAAATTGACTACCCCTTTTCAGGCCGTCAGGGGTAGATTTTCGAAAAACCCTGATACACATTATTCTTTCCTTTCAATTTTAGGTATGAATACTGAGTTTCGATTAAATCGGACCGCGCGCTAAAATTCTTCTATACAAACTTTAAAACCCACCAATCCCCTTTTAGGGGGTAGTTTATAAAAACAAAAAATGCCCAACTTCATAATTTACTTAGATAAGTATTCGTGCCAAGTTTCAAGTTTATTAACTCAAGGAATAAGATTTTTCATACAAACAAAATCCCCCCATTTCACTCTCTTAGGGGTGGAATTTCGAAAAACCCTTTCTTAGTGGATACCTACTCTTCACGAAGAATACACCCTCCAAATTTCATGTCTCTAGGACCAGCGGTTTAGGCTGTGCGTTGATGTCTCAGTCAGTCAGTCAGTCAGTCAGGACTTTGAATTTTATATATTAGATGTTTTTGCAACCTCTAACACAACATTTTTGAGCAGCCAATCAATTTACAGATAAACACTGCTAGCATATGATAGTGTCATAGAACTACCTAAAGCACTTTCCAAACCACCCCTCTAAAGTAAAGCGTGGTGATAAAATTTAAGTTATTCAAAGCCGGCATTTCATAGCTTTTTAGCCTTACCCAAACAAACCACATCAAAATACAGCAATTAGATTAATCCTTATAATAAATGTCCCACTGCAGGGCAAAGGCACATTACATACAGACAGCTCACTACAAAAAATATCTAGATTAAAAAAAAACTTAAGCTTACCATTCTCATCTTCAGTGGGTGGATTGATGGGAGACCAAGTGACTCCATGGTCGAAGGTTATCAGCGAGATCAGGTGTTCCGGTCCAATGTTCGTGACGGGAGCCTTGGAGTCCACTCGCGACGCTATGTATATGCCCTTCAGACCTTCAACGCGGTACAAGTCAGTGAACGGGTCTTCTGTCACGTCCCTGTAAGTCACACATTCTTTGTTTACTCCAATGTTTGGACATAATAAATATAAAAGTGGAAAAAATGCAGTGAAAAGATGATGATTGATCAGGGTCACCTCAAACTGACATTTCTGCGACAAAAATAAATTAATTCTGCGGCCAAAATACTCGCCGTCCTTGTAGCCAAGGTTTTTTTAAATGTAAATAACACAATGTCATTCCCTTCGTTAATAACCTTTTTGTATCTGGTTTTAGATTAGTTTTTTTTTTTAAGTTTTGGCGGCCGTCATAAAGATGTGAAAGACTGAATGTCGTGGATAATAGGTATGTTGTTTTGAACAGATATTCTTAAGGAAGAGTTTGAAATATTTTTCATAAAAAACCACAAGGTACTTTACTTTTGTTATTGTTTTAAACTATGTAATTTCCACTTACTCAAGCCAGCTGTCCTTCCAGTTAGCATCGGGGAAGTAGCACAATATCTGCTCCAAACTCAGAACAAAGTTGTACTGTGTGAAATTGTTGCTTATCTCTGACACATACAAGTCTGCTAGAGAGTCAGTGTGCATGACAGAGACGAAAATACGTTTGTCAGTTACGTCCGCTATGTGGAACTTTTTTAGATCTAACTCCGTTTGGAACTCTGCCTTGAAGAATGGGCTTCTTTGGTGGGAAATGTATAAGTGCAGGGTGTTTTTCTGGAAAAAAAAAATTGTTTGAACTGTTCATGGATCACTTGGACGTTGCAAGTGCTTATCGCTTTGGTATCTTCTTAGCAGTTAAATAATTTAGAAAGTTTTAACAAACTAGTTATCTTTCAAAGTTATTGTGATCTACATTTAGTAATGTCGCTATGTCGTGGTAAGGCAACGTTTCAGACGAACTGACTAACAAATGCCAAATATTATTCTTAAGACCAGAGGGATTATTTATACTCCTGCGTTATTGTAACAGAGTTTTATCTACCAACCCGCACTGGGCCCGCGTGGTAGATTACAGCCTACTCCCGAGAGGAGGCCTGTGTCCCAGCAGTGGGAACATTAAATGCTGATTATGTATTGTAATTGAGACGCCTTATAAAAGCTTTTATCCTTAAAATCTTGCTTACTTGTTTTTAGAGCTAGCCTAGCCCTAAACGACGTCATACAGTTCAATAAACCCCGGTTCTGACATAATTTTTCAAATTACTCAACTGACATGATTGCTTCTTGCCATTTTATAGTTCCAATAAAAATAACCGTTTATCCCTAAAAACTACTTCCACAAATACATAATAGGCTAAATTAAGTAGGTACATCATAACATTAATAACTACATTATTTATGTCTAATTTTATTTTATTGCTTTTACGAACAAAATAATGATGGAACGGACTAAGTAATAATGACTTAGTAATAAAACGGTCGCTAAGATACTTCATCACCATTACAAAAACTTTGAGAATACTTGAAGCACTCAAAGTAAGTAATAACAACTTAGCGGACGGACCTAATGTTTTTGTTTTCAACACGAAACAAAGTCCAGATAATAACTTGAAGTAGGTACTAAAATCGCTCTTAATTTTATACATTTTTTATATGCAAACCGGTTTCTAAGTTAGATTCGCTCTCGTAACGTTGTACATGCATAATATGGTAACACACAAACACATGATTTTCGTAACATTAAAAACGAAATGCGAATTAATTATTGCACCAAATACTAAAACTAAACTTCCAATAAAATATGGAAATTAATTAATTATTCGACTTTTGCGACGTTTTGACGCAGACTATATTTATTACTTTTTAAAAAAATATATACATGTGACCTTTTTATTACCCAATATATATAACTCCCACGATATGTTGCAACATTGTTTAAAACAATGTAGACGTTGACTTAATAGGATTAGAAAGAGATACATAGGTAGATTATTTTTTTGGCAACCAACGTGCAAGAAAATAATAAAAACAGATTCAAATTCATAACATTATGTTCAAACTTGTCACCACTGCAAAAAAGCCATAGGTTGCAGGATAAAACAGTTTTAATTAAATTACATTTCCTTATCTTTAAATTAAATTAACTATTAATTATTAGCGGTCATGCACATTACAAACTTGCGATTCATATTATGTATGTGACTGAGTAGGTCAACAAATCTAAAAATAAAATATAATAATTTAAGTGGATAAGTAACTAACTACTCGTATTGGTAAATTATAAATATTATTTATTTACAGCCAAACACATTAAAAGTTGATTAGAAAATAAAAACATTTCCATGACGTCCTAAATTCTATTTATGTTATGTATTTATTAATAAAATCAACTTATATTCACAGTTTGCACGACACATTTGAGGAGGGGTGGAGGCCACACAGGAGGCAGTGCGCCTATGTAACTGTGTACTTACTTTGTTTTCAATAAAGCATTATTATTATTATTATTATTATTATTTATCTACTACTTAAAAGTTAGGTGTATGTTTTCGCCGCATATAGCGAGTTGAATAAGGGGATTGTATCAATTTATACGGAGCTCAAGGAGTTTTACTGGCATTTATAAAGAAAAACCTTGTGGACTGCAAATTGCAATGATATTGGAACTAATTTCTGTCTGAAACGGAAATTTTATTAAGAAGGTTTTTTTTTATTGCAAAACGGGCCAGCTCTTGACCTCGACATCTTGCCTGATGGAAAGCGATAGATGAGGTCTATGATGGAACGAACAAACCCAGAAGATGTACCTATTTGAATGTGATTCTGACCACAACAAAACAAGTTTCGCTACATTATTTTAAAACAACATCTAATAAATCTCTCTTATCTGTCAAAAGTTGCTTAGTGCACAAATGCACTTAAGTAAATTAAAAATTACGATAGGTCGACAACAGTGCCATTTGTCACCATGTCGCAAGTCAGCACTTGGCTTCAACAACTTGAAACTGTTATTTATGTGACCTGAAAATACACTCACTTCGAATTACGAAAACAATGACATCAACTTGTGAAGCTCTTATATCGATCCGAATACAAGTAAACAAACCTTCCTAGAAATGTATACAGATGTTTGTTCCGCTTCATCTGAGTAAGGGCAATGGGCACAGTTTTTATTCGAAAGCCACTTGGATAGATTCAAGTGGCTCTCTAATGTTTCAATCAACGATATTACTATGTTGCCTCAGGCATGTACACACATGCCTGAGGCAACATAGTAATATCAACTTAAAGTACTTAATAAAAAATGTGTTTTCATCGCTCATGCGTAAATTTTACCCAGTTGATAACAAAGTGATTCACAGTTCAATACGAAGCAATAAAACGCACAGTAGGTATACGAGGGATTTTATTATGACGTACTTTCTCGTATATGTCTCTTAAAAATTATTCTAATTTCATTCAATGTACAAGGCCAGCTAAGTAATAGGTAATAGGTAAAACGGGCTGGTGTCCGCAACTCCACGACAATGCGCGTATTTTGCGTAGGCCAGCTAAGTAATACTTATTTAACATTGCATTATTTAAGTTTTATGAGAAGCAGTTCTTAGAACCCCTGGGCCAAACCAGATAAAATAATTTTCTTAAATATTCTTCATCACTTCATAAGGAAGAAGCTACAAGATAATTTCTTTGTGTTGGGACACAAAGAAATATGATATTCTATTTATAAACAGGTTTCTGAGAAGCCTCTATGTTTTTCAATTGCCTAATCAAAACTACCAACTATTAGCGTGTCGATGAATTAATTGTACACGGGCCGCAGACTACACAAAAAGCTAAACTCGAGATCTTCCTGTACAAATAAAACAAACGGTCTTGCTGGGTAGATGTGAATTTGAGTGTCGCATCTTAATAATGGTTTTGCAAGTGAGTCTTGCAAATCAATTGTTAAAATGTTGGTGTTCAATAAAGCATATTATTATATCCAACTAATCCTGCAAGGTGCTGGTGCTGATAATTGATCGCAATTCCTTTCATTTGGACAGTTCATCCGCGTTCATTGCGTTATTTACGTTGTTGATCAGACGTATTTTTCAAAGCTATGAAGCAATGGATTAGGAATTGCCTTCAAAACACTTTGAATCACAATATTAGGGTATTGTGATTGGTTCTGATTGTTCAAGTTAGTTATGGTGACGTCACGTCTAGGATGGGGCAACAACAGTCGCAAAACTGAGCATTTTATTTAACTCAATGCGCAGTACGACGTACCTACTATAGTAACCTGAAAAGGGCATGATGAACTGTAGTAATGCGAGGCTCATGCTTGTTTGTATGTAGCGCAACGCATGCAAAAATGACAGGCTTAATAGCGAGGCCGCCCGCCTTTTTTGGCGAACATACATGTTATGTGGCTATACTAATGTGGAAGTATCTACCTAGCCTTTTCACAACTACGTTGGGTTCGACTTCTAGTCTAACCGGATGTAGCTGAATACCAGTCTTTTACATGGAGCGACTACCTATCTGATCCCCTCAGCCACGGTAATATTATAGATAATATTACCGTGCCAGCCCAGTTACTGGGTAACACGATACCTCTGTCGGAGTATAGCAAAAACAAAGCAATCCTACTTCAACACTATCATCTTTCTCATTCTAACTCATAAATATTATTTTTACTATCCGACGCCGGCCCTCACCACTTGACTGAAATCCTTACTTTCTCATAGTGACTACTATTCTTTTAACCTTGTGTGAGATCACACTTCCCAGCTACCCACGTAATATTAGCAAAACACACCTACCAATATAGTCTAAATAAAAGGATATAATAAATGTGTTATTGAAATCAATGTCAAACTTATGGGCTTCTGAGTTTTGACTACCCGTAACGGCAGTCGTTACGGGTAGTCAAAACTCAGAAGCCCTGTCAAAGATCTAGGAATGACAGCCGGGACCAACGGCTTAACGTGCTTTCCGAAATTCCGAGTCACGGAGGGGTCTCGTTATGTAATGAACGGTCACCCATCCACGAACCGAAACAAATCAAATAGGATATGTAGAAAGTAATTTTATTTTAACGTTTTGATGCTGTGGCATCAAACGTGTGATGCCACAGCATCAAAACGTTAAAATAAAATTACTTTCTAAAAAAAAATTACTTTAATCATGTTTTTGATAATTATGCTTCTAGATATGTATCCTGCAAGAAACATAAAAGTATGTACTTACGATATTATAATATGCATGTACCTATACAAAAACCAAGAAGTACCTACATTATTTGATCAAAAAAAACCTCGCGCAAAAACGATTAAGTACGTTATGCAAAAACGATACATTATGACGATGAAGCAGTAATTACGTAGAATAAAGTTCAAGAACTACATTTGCATATTCACATTATTGTAATTACACATAACTAACAACAGCAGTGACCTACTTTGGCATATAGCGAACACCTCTCTAATATTGCTTCTATGAATTTTGTTTACCTCTATCAATTTTATTTTCTTACAGATTGTCCTTGTAGAATTGAAATGTTCTAAAATTAACTATGAAATGACTAAATTGCGGTCAGACTAGACGTACAAGGTAAATTATTCATTTTAAACAAAATTATACCGTGTAAAAATAAGCATTATGAATAATTGAATATGTAGGATCATAGCACCAATACAATAACATTGCACAAGTTTTATTTACATATATTTCTGTCCCCATTTCTATTCTACAGAAGTGCATCTCACTCTGACGTCACGAATGCGACATTGCACGCGTACATTTCCCGAGACGCTATCCAAAAACATCCACATGGCTTATTAGAATGCACGTTAGTCTTTTACGTGTTTTACATACAAAAATAGTCTGATAATCATTTAATATACCTAAAAACTGATTAAAATTGGAATAAACAAAAAGTTGGACAAAATATGATTAAATTTTTGTTAAAATAACACCTAATTAATAATATTTCCTCGACTATTTAAGGAAAATACAGAGTTTATTTCTATGTATGCATTTAAATCAGTTAAAATCTCATATTTGATCATATAAGTCTATGTAGTAATTTAAAAAGAAAATATTTTTGGTAACTATCATGCCCAATTTTTCAAACAGTCCCAGAGGCCTTCTTTATCGAATTTTAGTGCTAAAATTATAAAACCTTTGACCTATTAACCTGGCTTCCACTTTAGACCAAGTGTTGCAGACACAACGCTATTCATACCCCTCCTACCTAGTTGAATGCCCACCTTATTATTCTCACAATACAATATCCCTCGAACCGGTAGAGGTGAATACGTGATTGAGTTTCATATTATTATAATAATGATGGAGAAGAAACCTATGGCAATTTGTGGGACCACTCGTACGGGCCACTCAGAACAATTCATGCATGATATCCGAAAAGATTATCTGATCTGACAATAAAACCCAAGTACCTACCTTTATATTTTTGGTGATTTGAAAAGCTAAGTCAATGAAGTTTGGATTTTATCTTAGATATTTTAGTACAATTAATCCTAATCTCGGTAAGATTTTCTTATAATCTATATAAATAAAATTCAAAGTCCTGACTGACTGACTGACTGAGACATCAACGCACTGCCTAAACCGCTGGTCCTAGAGACATGAAATTTGGAGGGTGTATTCTTCGTGAAGAGTAGGTATCCACTAAGAAAGGGTTTTTCGAAATTCCACCCCTAAGAGGGTGAAATGGGGGGATTATGTTTGTATGAAAAACCTTATTCCTTAAGTTAATAAACTTGAAACTTGGCACGAATACTTATCCAAGTAAATTTTGAACTTATGCATTTTTTGTTTTTATAAACTACCCCCTAAAAGAGGATTGGGGGGTTTCAAAGCTTGTATGGAAGAATTTTAGCGCGCGGTCCGATTTAATCGAAACTCAGTATTTATACCTAAAATTGAAAGGAAATAATAATGTGTATCAGGGTTTTTCGAAAATCTACCCCTGACAGCCTGAAAAGGGGTAGTCAATTCAAAGATTATGTATACCAATTTTCGAGTTAATCAAGCCACGCTGTAAAAACCTCCCTTTACAAGGGAGGTTTTTACAGCGTGGCTTGATTAAGTTATCAAGTTATGAACACATCCCAAATGATTTTTTAAAATTCCACCCCTAAGGGTGAAAAGCGGGGATACAGTTTATATGAAAAATCTTATTCGTTAGGTTAATAATCTTGAAAATTGGCATGAATACTCGCCTAAGTAAGCAATAAAGTTTATCATTGTTAGTTTTTCAAAACTACCCCTCAAAGGGGATATAGGGGTGTTAAAGTTTGTGTGGAAGAATTTGAACGCGCGGTCCGATTAACTCGAAACTCAGTGTTTATACTTAAGGCCAAAAATAAAGAATAACATGTGTCAGGATTTTTTGAAAATCTACCCCTAACGGGTTGAAAAGGGGTAGTTAATTTTACAGGAGAGGATTACAATAAGTGTCTTGATTAATTAGAAAATTGGTATAAATAATCTTTGAGTCAAGTTATGAATATATCCCAAACGATTTTTACAACTTCCGCCATCCACGCGGGCGAAGCCGCGGGCAGAAGCTAGTATTACCATAATGTAAGAAAGTAAACTAGGCAAAAGGAGTATTAAAGGATCTTTGCAGGTGCCGTTCTGTAGCTTCTGCCTACCCCCATGGGTAGAACGCGCCAGTTATGTATTATATACCATAAATATGAGGGACACTCAAAATCAACTAAATAAATATACAAACTTCAATATTGCCAATACTTATTAGCGGTTAACGACACGACGACTTAGGCAATAAATAGATCGCCTAGGCCGCGTACACAGACGTTGGCTATCAGAACACATTTCAATACAAACAATAATGCCAAGTCAATAACCTAACGCATTATACGCGTAAGTACATTTAGTATAGAACTCATAATAAAAGCGTAAAGTGGTGCATACATTATCGTATCAACTGAGGTGATTCGGGTAATTCGTGTTAACTCCAGACCAAGGAGTTGACAATTTGCCGTATTATTCGCTTGACAAGCCACTTCCTTGCTACGTATACGACTTTATTTATTATACGAGTGGAGTGTACCTACAGAGGGGTGGACTAACAATACGGTGACGGTAGACCACAATACCGCTGGATGACACTTAATTAATGACTCAATGCCGTCCATGACGTCTAAACCCAGTAACCAGTAAATCCGGGTTACGCATTAGCATGTGATTTCATTTTCTTATGTCAAGAACATATTTTTCTTTAGAACTGAAAGGTTGTTGAACCTTATATACTTAAGTACACATCTATTAGATGAATCCAGTTAGGGATTATAGCAATTAATTTGTTCATAGACGTATTCGGCCTAATGAAATAAGTGCCAGAACGTATAAGGAACTTCAGATACTTGATAGTGTGTTCTCAAATAGCTTTACATTAGTGTTATCAACTTCGCGACATTACTACTCGGCAAGCCTATTTAGAAGCCGTTGAGCGATCTCATAACCATGCTGAATCAACTATGACTCATGTTGATGAATCAGACATTTGTGAAGTCATAATATTATTCCTAAAAGTTCGAGTTTGTATTGAAAACAGCTGTTTCTATGTATTGACAAGGTATAAATTTAATTAATTTATTTAATTCAGACACAGTGATCCATATTCATGTTAGTATAATTCAAAATTATGTTAGTAACCAAAGATTAAAATACACGTCAAAATAATACTATTATAACTAAAACTAAAATTAAATAACCAGAATACATAAAATAAAATTGTAAAATAAATTCATTAGCCAAAATCGCAATCATCTTTAAATTCATTAAAAACTTTAAAATCATTTACATATTTAAATTGATTATAACGAATATAAATTAAAATCAAGAATTAATATAAAGGTTACCATGAATTCAGCACAACATGATTCTAGACGTTTCTAGACGTAGCGTTGAAATATGTATATATTTTTTTAATGCTCTTTCAAGTTTCATACAAAAGTGCGATGATACCTTCACGGACAAAATGTATGGAAGAACAGATGTTTTATAAATAAGCGACGAATTTCTTTGCGCTGGTGGGTCTAAGAAGCATGTGCAATTTGCAAAGCAGGTCTGTAAAAGTTTTTTCGTCGCTGTCCCTTAGCTCGTGTATTGTCTTCGCAACAACTTTATAATGTCTATCTTGTTAGTATAAACAGTAGGAACGATGTGCCTGTGTGTGCAAACAATCGATAGAGCCATGTTGTTCTGCATAAATTATAATCGTCACATGTTACTTTCGCATGAGTTAACGACTGATAACGGAAATTATCGGACACAATGACATAGTGTGGCCAGTACTTTGAGAAAATAAGGAATGTTCTCAAACAAAGAGTTCATAGTTGTTGGAGTGTCAGAGAAATTGGTTGTTTGGATGACCCAAAGCGGTTCATGTTGGATCGGGCGTAGGAATAAGTTTATCGGTTATGTACCTTTTTTATTAAATGTTTCCTGTTGCCTGTTTGGTGACAGTGGCCTTTTGTTCGGGGCTTCGAATATCGCCTACGTTTTGTTTTATTTACTTAGTTGTTTTATAAATATTAGCATGAGTTCTTGGGTTCAATTCTCATGGGCAGTGTTATTGGGGTTTTTTGATTAATGGGTTTTTCGTTCAGGAATTATCCAGTAGCAGCCCGGAGTTTGGATGTGTGGTTGATGGCAATCGGCTCACCCCTTATTATATGAGACTGAACATAATTGGCGAAATGTGGGTGTAATTAGTTTATGTATTATAAGCCTGGTGTTATGTTTATGTTATGTGATTTATATTAGTGAAAGGCGTCACAGTCTAGATCCTTGCATTGTAAATGCACAAGATCAAGGTCAGTGGACAAGATTTGGTATATAAAAGTGGTTCTTGCCTATAAAAATAATATTTAAAAAAAAAGCAAACGGCGTCAATGAACTTACGATTAGACTAAAGACTCCTTTGTTTCCTCATAGCTAGCGTCGAGTACGCGATATAATATTATCAGTTGATAATTGATGCATATACCATAAGCAAGTATTATGAGTGTCCCACACAACATTGTTTTGACTTAGCAAAGGTGACGTATGATTGATTGATGGGCAATCATTTCCTTGAAGGCATTCCTTTGTTTCCATTTTCTTATAGTCATTTTTTGATTTTCTAGTTATCATAATTATAGGCATGATGACTAGTCACCAGTCTTCTCTTGAGCGACTGCCTATCTGAACTCCACAACCCAGTTATTGGGTAATACGATACCGCTGGGTATGACTGGTTGTCAAACTTTCGGGCCACTGACGACAAGTAACGACTGTCAAAGATCCACGAATGATAGCTTTCCGAGGCATGGAGGGGTCTTGGCATGTGAAAATGGTCACCCATCTACGGACTAACCGCGGCAAGCGTAGCTTAACCTGATCGATCGAACCGTGCGGCTGTTATTATTTAGCGCTAGTAATGATGAAAAAAGAATGAAAAAAAAAAAAAAAGCATAACAATCATTTTGTTGTTGTCATTACCACGACAGACACGTGTTTTATTTTTATCTAACAACGCAAATATAAGTGGGGCAACTTGTTTTGTTGACTTTCTTGTATTCTTTTGTTATTTATCTGCTGATATTGTTGATCAAGGCTTCAAGGGTTTCCTAACGAAATTATTGAACAAAACCTACATAAGTCTTCCCAAAATTCATAAACAACGAAAAAATATATAAATACTCACATCTTTGGTTTGTTTGGTGGCGAACATGTAGTCTCCTTTAATCTGAAAGTCTTTGGCCTCCTCGAACAGTATCTCAGCATTGACCAGGTCTGTAGGGTCGCTAGCACTGAACACTGTACTCGTGCCATCTGGCTTCCAGCGCTCCATGTAGAAGACCTTCGAGAAACTCGGACCGGAAGACCAGAAGAACGACTTCACGAAACTTTGGATCATCTTGAATGTCTTACCGCCGTCCAATGTCAGATATAGCTAAAGAAAGAGAAATGCACTTTTATAAAACATAATGAAAGAAATGGGTCCTAAAATAAACCACTTCAGAAACAAGATTGATTGCCAGTGATAAAAATAACTAAGTACAACCATATTCCACACGTGCATTCTACCATTAAGATTTGTCCTAGCCGCTTGACGGTCAAACCGGCGGTGTATAACCGTATGATTGGTGATATCCCTTCGGCCATGTCCTCAGTTATTGTACCACTCATAGCCACATACAGCTGCGCCCCGATCCAGAACTTCTGAATCACGAATCAAATCAATTAAATAGGTCGTTGGTTTGAAATTGATCGTAATGGCAATGATTTGTTATCGAGTCTCGATTCGATTTAATAAATTACTGGCAATTCGACTAGATTAATTAATTAAAATATATAAAACTGTATAATGTCTTATCGGTCGAAGGACTATATTTTTATTTTTTTCGATGTTTTCAGGCTTGTTAAAGAGCGAACTGCCATTTTCCTATCATAATGATAGTTACACCCTGGAGCATGGGGCTCGGCAGAGAGTGGGTGAAGTTGGGCTGTGGGTGATGACGACACTTACTTTTCTATTGCTGTCAACTTTGTCCAAAATAACGTATTTGTCAGGAAACTCCTCGTCAAAAGAAAGCTCGCTGGGGTGGAAGACCAGGTCTGATCGGTGGATGTTGCGTCCACCGTCGCTCGTGTAGAACAGCTTCTTATTCGTCGTGTCCACGAATACGACCTGCGAAGAGAAATGGAACATAATCTATAAAATCTAATAAGAGTACTTAATTGTTTGCGTCTAATTGATTTTTAGTTTGTATTATGCGACTGAGTAATTTTATTTCCTTATTTATGTTATACGTATTTTGTACTGACGTTTTTAATTGTCTCTTTCTTTGTGTGTTTATCAGTGGAAACTTGTGAATGGCCTTCAAATGCATATTGTTTAGGAACACTGTTTATATTAGCTGTAAGTTTCCCGAACAGAATAAAATATAATATCACTTTATGTTTAGTGTGAAGATGACATGATAAATGGCTAGGAAGTAGTAATAAAACGTCTTTTGTTCTAGAAGGATTGTAGAACAAAAGACGTTTTCGGCTGACCCCAAATAAATTGAGAGAAGTGAAGGAGGATGACTGTGACGTTGCCAACAAATTGTTAAATATTAGTATGTGTTATTGTTTTTAGCATTATTCAATTTTATTTGAGGTTTGGAATTCGACAATATTCATAGGTGCCATTCTGGAGATGAATATACATATTATCTTTAATTTGAATCTAAAAGTGGAGTTAATTCCAATTCTGTTGTTTCTAGGTATGTTGAAAATTTAACATATTTTATTAATCATCATCGGACATCGGAAGCTGGGGTAACTTCTAGGTATAATAATTAAAAAACAAGGAGGAAGCTGGCATGACGTCATCATGACTAACCGGATCCTAATCACTACTGCAGTAGTATATTTATCAAAATTAATGAATATTTTCATCCAAATTCCGGTATTTTATACATCATTGCGCGAATACAGGAAATTAGTGTTGAATAAATTAATGGGATTAAAAATAATGGCGATATAATAAAAATTGTTTAGAAGTTGCAGTGAGCAAGAGTGTGTAGGTATACCAATGATAGTATACCTAATTTGTGTAAAATGCAGTAGCATTAATTACGTTCATAGTTGCTGCCCAGGGACTACCCTCATGAGGGTAAAGGTTTGAATTAATGTTTATGTCCCGGATTAATAGTACTAACAGAAGTAGGTAACAGACGAATGACGATCGAACTTGGTACGGACAGGCTAACAGCTGATATGGTTCGCACTGTACAAAATCTGTTCGTCATTCCCAGCAGACACTTTCTAGACGACGACAAGGCCAACTCCCGTTATTAAAAACGTTCTAAATCTAGTCGCAATCTCATCTCAGCGACAATCAATGTCAAAAGCTTTTTAAAAATATAGGGAATTCAGAGGTATTTTTGACAGATTGAGACTGAGATCAGTGGAGTAATTGTGTAACGCACTATCAGTATTCAGTAGCAATCGCTTTCATTTGACAGTTCAACAACATTCATTGCGTTACTTACGTTGTTCAGCAGAACGTTTTGGGCGTTGCTGTTCGAACATATGAAGCAATGGATTAGCAATATTCTTCAAAATGATTCAGATTGAGATCGATAGCGTGTTACGTAATTAGGGTGCTGAATGTGAACGTTCTTAAAATTACGAGAATTGCCCCTTAGCATTTGTACGGAACGTACAGACACCAGCAGATCAAGCTACCCGAAACTGTCAAATTTTCCCAATCAAACTTGAACTTTAATCCTTTAAAGATAATGTTGAAATCTATTAAAGAAATTTGACAGATGTAGTAGCTTGGTGTGCTGGCTTCTGTACCATATCCGCTATCCGGTCCGTACCAAGTTCGATCGTCTGTAATGTTGAAAGCGACGAGAGCGCACAAAAAACTTGCTTGTTTCGCACCACCTCACATAACATACCTAACTGTAATGTAAACTATAGGTACAATAAGTAAACATTATTTTGACGGCACGGTTGGCGCAGTGGTTAAGCGATTGACTGCTGCGCTGCGTGTCGCGGGTTCGATTCCCGCACGGAACAAATATTTGTATGACCTACATGTATTTGTTCCGAGTCTGGGTGTTTTTCTATCTATAATATGTATGTATTTACAAAAAAAAAATTGTATATAAGTAGTTTATCAGCCATCTTGTTACCATAACACAAGCATTAGGTTGCTTAGCTTGGGACAAATGGTGCTGTGTGAAATGTCCAGGAATATTATTATTATTAACGCTCGTTTTCACTAACACTAGGCAACATCTAAATGAATGCCCACCTAAAAGGTCGCTGCTGTAGGATTTCCAATTTTCAATGCTGATCCTAGCGTTCAAAATTCAACGACGCGATTTAATTTAGGCATTCATTTAAGTGTTGCCTAGTGTTTTAAATAACGGGCATTAATATTACAACAACGCGTAACGGCGCACTTAAATTATGGTGCAAGTGCAAACATACCATTCGCCAAACATTATTTACAATGTTATTGTAATGGTAATAATATTAGTACTCATAATTATAAACGAAGTGTTGGCGAATTAACCATATGTTTCTTTCTATACCTGGGTGTGAATGACCTCAAGTTCTATCACCTGGCTTATTAGCCCAGTATTATTATTATCTCCATCCGTACAATAACGATTGCAGTTCCGTTATCTTCGGTACCCAACATCATAGACATTTCACTTTAAGTGCAATTTCTACTAATACTCTTTTTAAGTAGTTATTTAAAGTAATAAAATGGCCATCGATCACAATGCCTTTCATTTTGACATTCAGCCACGTTCATTGCGCTATTTACGTTGTTGAGCAGACGAATTTTTCGAACCTATAACTATAAAGCAATGGATATCAAAATGAAGAGCATTGCGGTCGATTGCCAGTTTTCTGTTACGCAATTACCCCGCGGGTCTTTACGTGAAAACACGCAAAGGTATACCTAAGATATATACCTTCTATTATATCTGCTTGTTAGTCATTTACTAAAGACTAAATAAGTATTTCGTCACAACAATAACTCAGTGATAAGCTAGTATATGTTTCTGTTAGTATTCCTTGACATCTACGTAAGCTCATTGACCTCACGACGTGATATGAATGCGACTACCTGTTTATTTAGAGGATAAACCTTCCTCAGCACCCTAATAATTTTAACGCACTTTCAAACACAATCTGAAGGATTTTTAAGAAAATTGCTAATCCTAATTGGCTTCATGTTTGAAAAGTTGGTCTACTCAACAATGTAATGCAATGAATGTTGTGTTGTTGATTATTGTCTAAATGAAAATCATTCCAATTGTAAACGTGTTACGCGTGTGCCGCAGGTTTGTGAGGTTTGGTTGTTATTATTATTAGATTTTTAAGCCTTTTTGGCATGCATGATTTGAAAGGTATAATTATTGTTATCGGCAAAAAATCCCTGACACAATTAAATTGTGAATGTATGTAATTACACCTGTTGATAAAAGTGACAACCCATTCTCACTAAACTATTCACCATCACCTAGTATCAGATTTAAAACATGTAAATAAACTATTATCTTTTGATAAAAAATTTATCAGTGTTTGTTGTTGTTACATATAAACTGGCAAATTTTCTTTGTTAACTAGTTAGATAATAATCACTAATATTCAGGTAAACAAAAAAAAACATAATTATGTATTAAGTTTTAAAAGAGAATAAAATTTTCCAAAAAATAAAGTTTTGAAACTATCACACTAATATTATAAATGCGAAAGTTTGTGAGTGTGTCTTTGTATGTTTGTTACTTCTTCACACTCAAACAGCTGGAGGGATTTGGATGAAATTTGGCACACAGATAGTTTATAACTAGGATTAACACATAGGATACTTTTTATCCCAATATTCCCACAGAATCGAAACTTATGCAACTTATGGTGAAACCGCGGGGCGCTGCTAGTTGTGTTATAAAATTAAATAAATGATATTGGAATTTATGGCTTGAATTAAATGTTTTATTTATTAAATGTACAAGGGAGGAAAACTCAATGGCTACTTTGGTTCTCACAGATAGTGAGTTTGGAGTTGGACAATGGAAAAGTTCATTGGGAAAACATCCAAATTGAGAACCTCCTCCTTTTTAGAAGTTGATTAAAACCTGAGGATAGATGCATAAATACAAACAATAAACATTACTATCATGATAGTAATGTGTATTTTTTATCATGCAATGCATACAATATAAAAGAACCATTATTCAATGATTCATAGTGTAATTTTTTGTATTTTTTTTATCTATAGTACAACACAGCCATATCTATCTGATATACCTATCCCTTTTTTTTTTTTTTGAGGATGGGAAATCGTCAAATGACCCCTCCCGCTCTGGGTGGAGCGGAAGGGAGTGTCAGACTCTTACTGACTAAAACCCATATACCTATCCCTTGAAAGTAATTTTATCATTATAGGTAATTTTCTATGTCTACTATACCTACATGCTCACAACAAATATGTTCATTATATTATGTTCAGGTAACAAGATTGCCTTTGCTTAACAGTGGAACAACAAAGACTTTATAGTAACCTGCATACCAATAATTAATTAATTTACTTGCATTGGTAAAGAAAATACTGTATTTCTAGTTCCAACCAAAGCATTTTTTTAATAGGTACTTGTATTATCATAATTATCTGTAAACACAACATTGATATTGGTTTCCTGCTTTAAATATTTTAACATAATTATTGAACAGGAAACAGTTTTTAAAAGCTAGCCCTTTAATATTAATTCTATAGTTAATTAAATATTTAAAGGAAGAGGAGGATTTAATTTGTAAATAATTTCCTTCTTGTATTTTCATTAATTCAAAATCAAAAGTTGTTTATTGAAATTAGGCTGAGAATCGGCACTTTTCAACCGTTAAAATTACAAAAGACAGTCCCCCAAAACGCCTGCCCTTCACTATTAATTAATTCGGTATTAATTGTTAAACATTGTTTGAATAAACTTGCTCATGCTAATATGTAATAATTTACAGATTCATTAAGTTACTAGGTATTGTACTTAATAACAGTAACTTTAATATTATGGGAATTCCCATTATACATAAAGGACAAAAGATTAATAGACAGTACACCCTGCTTGAAAGATAAAAATAATATGAGCAGAAAAACCCTTTACAAACGGTTGATAAAAAAGTCAACAAAACTATGTTAATTAATCAGTATTATTTTATTTTATATCTCACAAAGGAGATGTAATTATTATAACATCTGGCACTATGTAATTTATAACTATAGGATTAAAAAAATGTATGAGTAAGTGTTTTATCTATGGATGCAAAAGGAGATACATTTGCAGTCCCATGAGTTGCATTATAAAAGGTTGAATATATTCGATTTTGTTCAATCCAAGAGAATGATGATATTATTATTTTTTAAATACTCACAAATTCAGGATATTTCGGATGGTTGAAGAACTTATCCACTTGTGCATATCCACTGTCAGGAGCATCTCCCAATCTGAAGTTCTCTGTCTTATTGGTGAAGTTCTTGCCATAGTCATAGGAAATGAAGAGTGCTGATGGTGACACTTTGTTCATAGGACTTGAGTCCCTGGCTAGGCAGATGATGACATTAGACCCCTCACCCACCCAATGGACCATCAGCTGCTGATGACTGTCATTTAGATGGGTTGTCTGTGGAAGAATTAACTTTTTTAATTTCTGAAAGTAGGTTTCACATTTTTATAAGAAGTGAAAGTGTGGCTGTAAACTCAGTGATTGCAAAAATTATTACTGATTGTTAGATTGCAGCTAAATAGAAAGTTTTCAACCTCAAACTGTAAAAGAGGATGAGATATTAAAATGTTTTTATGTGGGTACATACTCAAATAAGAACTGTATCAAATTTATTGGTCTTGTATGTGTAATGGAACCGAAAAAAAGGGAATACTTTTCTCAAAATTGATTAATTTATCTTAATTACTTCCAATTTGCATTATTAGACATACTTATATAATTTGAAATTCTTACACCTGATAAAAATGCCCTCAAAAATGCTTAGTCACTAGGAGAACGTACGCGTAATAAATAAGTATGTTTACTACTAAATATAAATAATGAATGTACGCGGCCTTCTGGGCTGAAAGTCTTCAGTCTTCAGACAAAAGACGTCGTCATTCGGTGATAAAAATAGTAGAAATAGTGAACACTTACAATATTGCTACGTAAACAATGCGACAAAATATAAATAGTGGGACGATTACGGGACTACGGGTTCTAGAAGTCTAAATCAAAGTAACAAAGGGGAACAATCGTAGTTAATAAGGATATGGACCATTACCCATGTACTTATGTTTTTCTGTATAGTGGGAGTTGTTAACGTTGTCGCTTCACGTTTTCTCCTTTCAAAACGAGAGCTGTCTTCATTCTCGGCGTATCTATTGATAACTTGCAAATTTCCACGGCTCGGCTGCGAATCCTCAGCCACGTACAAAGTATTACCCGGCGTCCCATACTGACGCAAAGAAACAACGCACGATAACAAACACACTAAAAGAATTAAGCCGATACCACGTCCAAATGCCAACAACATTTTGTGATCACTGCATATCCAAGCACATCCAATCGAAACCAATATTTCAATGAAACTGCTAGAAACTGCGTTACAGCGCTAAACAGACGCAAAATCAGAATGAAGTTAGCAGCAGTCGATGAATTTTTGACATTATAGACGTTGTGCGTTGATCGAAAGGCCGTTGTGTTGCTATACAAAAATTATTTAATTGATTTTATTGTTGCCATTGTTTTATTCTTTTAAAGATAATTATGTACAGACGCCAGCACATCGAGTTACTACAATCTGTCAAATTTCTTTAATAGGTAGCAATGTGACTCCATAGACTCATATATTTATCACAGACTACAATGGAAATATTTATATGAGATGTGACTCGACGCCTGGTATTATTTTATGCTCGACGCGGTGCGGTGGGTCGAGGCTGAGGTAGTATACTGTACTCTTTGGAGGTAGTTTTTTAAAAGGCCACCTTTTATAAAACTACCTCCAAAGAATGTTATTTTAGTTAGGTGTTATTTTAGTATGTATTTTTATACCCTAACTTAATTAAATTATATTGTGTATGTACAGACGCCAGCACATCAAGCTACTACAATCTGTCAAATTTCTCTAATAGATTTTCAACTTTATCTCTAAGGTTCAAGGTTAATTGGGAAAATTTGACAGTTTCGGGTAGCTTGACGTATTTTATGAAGAACTAGCTTCTGCCCGCATCTTCGTCCGCTACGTCCGTTGGGCTGCGACCGCGCCTGCCGCGTCACCTCGCATCAACTACCCGCGCGCTATCACATCGTTATTTCTGACTTATTTCCTTTTTGCATGGCTCCTAGGGGTGATAGGGCTCATAAATGTGCGTGATGTTATATAGCCTTTAGACTTCCTCAAGAACTGGACTATCAAATGAAAAAGGATTTTTTTTTAATCCGGTAGGTAGTTCCAGAGTTTAGCGCGTTCAAACAAACGCTTCAGTTTTATTATTAATAGGTAGATAGACATAGAAGATAGAACAGAAAGACCAGACCAGTCATTTATTTTAATTTAACTTGTTCGTTACTTATAAGTAACGTTAGTGTGAAATCTAGATGTCCGTTCGCTAAACTAGGTCTTCATGGAGGAGAAGGACAATAAAATCCATGGCAGCTTTTTTTAAAAGTATTTTATCAACACATTTTTAATTCAGCAGATGATCAAAAATCAAAGGTCATTTATTCAAATTATAGGCTGAGAATCAGCACTTTTCGGACGTCAAAACTAAGTGTAGGTACATAAGACAGTCCCTCAGCCAGTACGCCCGCCCTTCACCAATTCCTTGTGCTTTCGCTGGGGTCATAATCACATAAATCTTTTGGACCGTTTCTCTAATCCATGAAAAGAAAGAGAACATGAATTATATTCCATAATTAGATAGGTATGTCATGCTAAATCAGACATAATAAGTATGATTCTATCTTTCACCAGAAGTGATAGATAGGATATCTATCACTTCTGGTGGATCCCCATTATTGTTTTACTTTTATACTACATTGACGACGTAGCGGGGCTGGCGCGCTCCAATGAACACTAATTCTGTGAATCTGTGCCGGTAGAGTGTGCTTTGCCGAAACAGATCTAGGGTGAGGAGCCAGACCAAGAGAGATTCAATTTAAACCCGCAGGGCAGCTTGTGGCGAGCTGTTGAGCGTGTAGCGACAGTAGGTCCCGATTTGCCTGGGCGAAGGCTGCTTTAGTGCAGATTCGCAAGAGCCAATGTACTCAGAGGAAGGAAGTATACCAGTGCCAGATGCTGGTAGGAAACTTGACCTTACTTCCGGGGTTGTCCAGGAATACCTCTCCACTCTTCTCAGAATATGTTACCCTATCGCTACGTCATGACGTGCCAGGGATAGTTTGAGAGACCCATTATTGAGTGTGCCATTTTATATCCGCGGATTGTATAACACTAAACTTTTCCTAGGTAGGATAGGCCCCATAGTCCTAGGTAGGTAGGTAGGTAGGGAGTCCACTTTAGACACCCGAAACTAGTTAAATATCTTTGTTTCCGTTTTCTACAACAGTGCTGCGGGGTAATTGCGTTATTTACGTTGTTGATCAAATTTTTCGAACATACGAAGCAATGGATTGTATAGCAATATCCTATAATGATTGATTGTCTTTCGGTGCACTTGTATAGTGCAAACGGATAATCGCCAGTTGGTGTCCCATTGGTTCTCGTTGATTGAATCTCGAAAAAAGAACTGAGATGTCGTGAGATCGAGATTGCATTTCCTAGATACAAATCGAGGGCTATTTGCACAAAATTCAAATGACCTCTCCCGCTCTGTGCTGAATGGAAGGGCGTGTCAGACTTTTACTGACTAAAACCCATCCATGTTCCTTCAGTTGCCTGTGCCAGGGGCCACGGACCACGGTATCTCTAGTCAGCCTTAACTTGTGAATACCAACATTACAGAAACAACAGCATAAGTTTTTAAACTTTTTTATTTGTCATAAAATTACAGAACGATGACTTGCTGCTTGGCGGCCTGCTTAGCCTTTAGGCGGACCTGAGCGGCGATTCTGTCAAGATCACGTCTACCCTGAACAGTGAGGATGCGACCACCATCTTGAACCTTCTCAACCATTTTCAGGGCCTCGAGGGCTTGGAGGGATTTGCGGGCAATGCTGCCTGATGACCTGGAAAAAGGGAAAAAGAAAATTGAATAGGTTGATGGTATGTACATCCAGTGTTTTTCTAATAGTTTGGTGATTAATAATAATAACTCCAATGGGTTTTGTATCAAGACACAAGCAAAGGGTCTTAGTATCCAGCTTTTTATTTATTAAATGCTTTAAGCACACAAATGCCTAGGATGCCTGCACATCCAGCGTTGGTTGACGTAGCGGTGGCGCGGTTGTATACGACGCCTTCGCGCATTATTTTAGACAAATACCTAGGCTAGTTGCAAATGGTGCAGCAGATTCAATTCATCATCCTAGTATACAAATACTCAGTCTAGTTGGAAAGTTTTCCTAATTATCAATTTTCCATACAACCTAACATAGTAAATAGTGGATGGACATGCAGATCAAAAAAATGTAGTGGTATATTAACTCCATGTTTCTTCTGCATCCACTATTTTGAAATAAAACTGCTGAAAACAGCTTCTTTTTGATAAATAATATTAAAGGTCTGTTGTGACAACTTTGCCTGTATTTTAAAAATCACAAAATAAAAAATAAACGTAACCTTATAGTCTAGCTATCTTTT
Source organism: Apamea crenata (assembly GCA_949629185.1). NCBI lineage: Eukaryota > Metazoa > Arthropoda > Insecta > Lepidoptera > Noctuidae > Apamea > Apamea crenata. The sequence goes on along the minus strand of OX451366.1, from coordinate 7,213,846 downwards.
AGAAGGAAATGTGCAAAATTATCTGTGGTTCCTTTAATTTAATTATAATGTATGTCATTTCATGCCATACACCATACACTTATTTAAATGAAAGGTTTTTTTCATTTCATTCATCCAATATGTTCAGCAGTGGGCTGCCAGGCTGGTTCACTTGATTAAATTATTCTGCGCAACCTTTTGCTGTCTGTATCAACCCTTAAACAATTCATCGATCTTTTCTTTAAGCCTCCAGCATCCTGACCATTCAAAGCCTAAACTGATCCAACAAAAATTAAAAACACAAAAATTACCTGCAGAAATGTGAGGGTGTGACTCCATTACGTTTGCGACCACCGAAGATCTTGGTTACAGTCTTGACTCCAACCGGGGAACGGATGTAGATGTGACGGAGGATAGCGGCACACCTTACGTAGAACCAGTCGGGGTCATAGGGAGCCAGTTCCTTGAAACGGCCGGTCTTCACCAGGTCCATGTGTTCTGGCACCTTGACCTTGCCTGTCCTGGAAAATAATGCATGAAACCATGAATAAAGGAATGGCATTGGATATTAAATCAATATGATTAAGTTTGAACTTATAGGTCATTCAGGTATCAATTGCAGTAATGGATGTCCATGATGATAACCTAGGTTGCAATGACTGTCCAAATTAAGTATAGTTTTTCTAGTCAGTCGTGAAACAAATCAATATATCATTCTTGCATATGTTTTTGTACAAATGTCTTCCACTGTTACTGGTTTTCTGAGGATACCCACACCTTTGTAGGCAGAAATTACAGAGTGCCTGCTACAATCCTTTGATACTCCTATTCCTTTGTCCAAAAACATGGATGGACGTCACTACTGTTACATTCCAGTAGTCAATGTAGGAATCTAGAAAGATCTAGAAAAGAGAAAATGAAGTACTAATACTACTTACTTCTTCAGATGGGCTGCGACGGTCTTGACGACCTTGTCCTGTTCAACATCCTTCAATGTGACGGAACGCATCTGAAATAAAAATGAAAACTGGGATTAAATTCAACTGTTTCTATGTAAGCAACAGATGCATGCGCCTTAAAACAGAAGACGATGTGTGGATATCAAAAATCGAACACTTATAGTAAAGTATTCATAGGAATCTACATTTCAGACCAAACATAGCCAAAGTTATTTGGGAATAACTTTAGCAATGGTTGGTCTAAAACTGTAAAAAATACATCAAAATGGAATGCACACTAGTATTAAAGATTAATTCTAAGGGAAAACACACTCAGCATAGCACGAATTTGATCTTTGATGTTTACTACTTAACGGGCATTGAAAAGTAAGGTTATGATCTAACGAGTAGACATCAATGATGTGCGATTGCCGTTCAAGTCTATTAACTTAGCAATAACGTAATTCCGTTACGTTCCTTATACTATTTGCCACCACTTCATAACTTATTGAAATCTTGATTTTGTAAAATTTTACGAATACATCATGACACTTCATGCGCGTTGCGGTGCACTTTTAATTTTTGTTATTTTGCACCCCAAGGACTAGACTGGCACACAAATTATACGAATCTTACCTTGGGCTACAAACTTAAACAGTTATATCACTTTATTCTATAAACATTCAATTATTTCACAAATAAACCATGTGGCTTTGACTAAAAACCCACCTTGCCTTGTGTTGGCAACCGGAAGAAAGAATTTTAAGTTTATACAGTGTTGACATCATTAAATAACAAATTGTACCAACAATCTGAAAACAGTAGTAGACTTGAAGAACTTAAAAATAGATGTGAGGGATGGAAAAATAATTTCAATAAGATAAATGAAACAAGTCTTTTTGTTAGTTTTACCTTAGTCCGATTGTATTTATTGTAGGGTCAAGTCCACAGACCAAGTAGTGAAATCTATTAATTTAGTAGATATAAAAAAACCGGCAACATTAGATATACTATCGGGATCGTATAGTCTGTATCATAGATATAGTAGTCTGTATAGTTACTAATTTAATATTACTCTTTGGCATAGGCATAGTCTATGATCGGATAGCCTCAGAAATTTTGCATAAATAAAATCCAGTAATAGAAAAAAAAAATCTTCTTTTTATCTCCACAGCACTCATAGACAATAAAGAAAAGAAAAGAAAAATATTTTATTTTACAATAGATATATAGTCTTTGCTCATAGTCATAGATAAGGGTAAGTACTGACAGCACTTTAATCACAAAATTCACCTCTTTCTTGTACAGACACCAGCACATCAAGCTACTACAATGTCAAATTTCTGTAATAGTTTTTCAACTTTATATCTAAAGCATTAAGGTTCAAGGTTGATTGGGAAAATTTGACAGTTTCGGGTAGCTTGACCTGCTGGCGTCTGTACATACAACGGTTGCGCGCGCGATATCTGTCTATCGCAACGGCTGTCAGTTTGTATGACATTAACTTCGATTATGAATACACTATCTTAAATTAATTTGATTGGCTATTAACAAACGATTCGTATACAATTAGTTGATAATTAATAATACATTAATTAATTATTATCATTTAGATTGATAATGTAATATATTTCACTATTAAAACACTATTAAAATTGTTTAAACTTTAACTTTTAGCTACCTGTTGCTACATAATACAGTCAATACAACATCGATGTATTAGAGGTATAATAATTTCAGGATATATAGAATAATATTAATCAGACGTACAGACGCCAGCGTCGCCAGCACATCAAGCTACTACAATCTGTCAAATTTCTTTAATAGATTTTCAACTTTATACTTAACGAATTAAGGTTCAGGGTTGATTGGGAAAATTTGACAGTTTCGCGTAGCTTGACCTGCTGGCGTCTGTACATACATTATACTAATTAGGCTTACAATATAGAGTAAAAAAGTATCTGTCACGAATTAAAGCACACACGGACACACGCGCAACGGGGAATGGAGCTCTTTTTCAATCAATAATGGCGTGATTCGGTAGTAAAATCTGACTATCGATCGGATAAGATCTGATGACGTATGTTCTGAGCCTTACAGACTTTATTGTCTATAGTGCTAATTATGTTTTTGTTTTTGGTAGCGTCTGTAGTCTATGAATTAAGAATTGTCAAAAATTGGAAAATGGCCGCGAAACAAAATCCCATTGTTCAAGACGGTAAATTGTTGATAAATAAAGCTTTATTCTACTCTAAGCAATTTATTTTAGTGTGTAATCAATGCCGAACTATTACATCTTAGTAATTTATTGCATGCAGTGCCTTTACTTTACGGGTTTATGCTTCAAACGTGTGTGTTGTTTCAGAACCAACACCATCTGATGATATTCCATTGACGTCGTTAGAAGAAAGCCTGTTCAGCTCGGAGAAACTGGATCGTGCTTCTCCAGAATTGTGGCCTGAGCAAAGTATGATTATAATTTTAATGCTATTCCCTATGATACGTACGAAATAGGTTATCTCAATTAATAAGTTTTCAAAAATCGCGCGAAACTGATTTACGTTTCTAATGTTGTCATTCCGTTCTTTATGATTTTGATTTCATTTTCTTTTGGCATTTCGGTTATAAACGACCAGTTTTTAAACTTAATCTGCAATGAGTGACGATAATGTAAATGTAGTGAATTCTGACGAAGGATCACAATGTTCTACCTCATCGTTTGCAGTTCCTGGAGTGTCGGAATTCGCCCCCCTGCCGAGTAACAACCAGTCTCCTCCATCATGGAGCAGAGGGGCTACCAAGGAGGATTATAACTACATGCAGCGTAAGTTTTTCATATTGAGCTTAATTCCTACAGATTAACCAAATTTATCTTGTTCCTAATCATCCAATTTAAATTGCACAGGACTATCAATATGATGCCTATAATTATTGTGTTTAACATCATACCTAATGACTTGCCTTTTAGCTGGTCAACAGAGGATTGATCAAAATTATATCTTGTTGCCACATCTGGTTCTTGGTAGAATGTTAAAGATATGACTAGATTCAGTTATTTAAGAGTTACAGCTTGACAATTGATAATGTTCCAGAATTGGGGTCACTGTCTACAAGTGGTCTGATCATGGAAGTCAAAAAGCTTCATGATCTTGCATACCAACTTGGGCTCGAGGAGGCGAAGGAGATGACAAGAGGAAAATATTTAAACATATTTTCCTCAAGGCGGCAGCGGTAGTGTGATAATAATTGTAGGTAATATATTAAGAATTATTTAGAGCTATGTGAAAACACTTATGTATAATATTATTGGAAATGAATACTAAATTAAATACTAGTTATTTTCAAACTCTTTTTTATATAAAAACTTGTTAAAAACACTTACAATGTAAATTAGTAGACGTTAATAAACTATTTTAAGTTTACAAAGTATTTTTAACCAAAACATTAACACTTTCACAACTAGATATTGTTGATGGAATTTGCCACAATGGGGACAAACAAAGTATACATCAATCATTTTCCACATACTGCAAGCTTACACTCTGTCCACAAACCTTACTTTCAGTGGCTTATTAGGTCTTGATATAAAAGTTCTTGTTGATCCAATATCACCATAATGATATTCAAGTTTATATTTCTGGATAATCTGGAAGTTAAAAAAAAGTGAGGAACTTTTACAGTGGTATTCTGTCTTGACCTCTGTAATCATTTTACAACTTTTTCATTTGAAATTCCCTTCGATCATTAAGATGATGATGTGGTTTATTTATAAGAGTAAAGGCAAGGCACATCGGAGGACGGCGGGGGACAGCATCGAGTGTTTGCCACCAGCCAGTGCACACTGATAACTTGCAATGTCGCCAGCGGCCGCCTTTGCATGCCGCTGCATCCTCCAGTCCGCTCTTCAATATCACAGAGAGAAATCCCCTTGATGTTTCGTGGTTAGTCTCGACACGGACAAACAAATCGGACAGTTCAATGGGTTTCGTATACCATCCAGTGATAGGCAAAGGTTTTTAGTACAAGGAGCTTTATCTTGTTTCTATTAGATAGGTACGAATTTACGCTGGCAAATTTAATATACCCTGACTCGCCGTCCGCCGATGTGCGCTGGCCTTTAAATGAACCATGTCAGAGATCTATGACAGTGACCATGTCACAACACTTCTCATACTGCTATAATTTTCACAAGCAAGATTTTTCATCTCAACTTACCCTGATAGTCAGCAGGGTCAGCATAGTTTCTGACAAGTTTTGGCCCAAGCACTTGCGAGCACCAAAACCAAATGGTACGGAGGCAAACGCATGGTAATCTTGTGCATCTTCCTTCAACCATCTCTCTGGGTAGAATACTGCAGCATCATCATAATTTCCTTCTTTGAGTGATGCGTCTTGAGTAGACATTATAATGAGAGTACCACGAGGTATACTGTAAATTAAAATATCAGAGCGTCAAAATTACAAAAGACAATCCCCCAAAACACCCGCCCGCCACCACTTCCTAGTGCTATCGCTGGGAAGAAGAACAAATTCCCCAGGCCAGCAGCACAGCTGTCTGTTCAGTTAGAAATTACTTGATTGTATACAATACTAGGTATGCAAAGTAATTAACATTACAAGACACAGAACATGAAATTAAATTATTAGCTATATGTCCGCTACCCACGCCATTAAACCAATAAAACAATACATACTCAAGTGAAAAAAAAATAATTAAAGATGTGAACAAAAAACTCACTACCTAAATAAAAGCCTCCAGGTATAAAGGGTAAGGGCGTGACAGCTTACATATTTATGCATCACTGGGTTCAGTTCACATAGCTGTCACTTGAAGTCACAAATGAATGATAAACTAGGACCATCGAAGTAAAATAAACAAGCAAGTTAATACTAATAACAACAATAAAACCATGGTCAGCAAGACGACCAGCAGCACCCGTTCACGAGCATAACGCAAAGATCAGCCTCGCCTTATAATTATGGTAGGACATAACGCTGTGAAAATAGACTAAACGAGCTGTATCAACGTCAGTGTATAGTCCTTTCCTGACGGCGTAGACAGCCGAACTGAGCCTTTCTGCTAGGCTTGATATATCATCTATATATATAAAATTCAAAGTCCTGACTGACTGACTGACTGACTGACTGACTGACTGACTGAGACATCAACGCACAGCCTAAACCGCTGGTCCTAGAGACATGAAATTTGGAGGGTGTATTCTTCGTGAAGAGTAGGTATCCACTAAGAAAGGGTTTTTCGAAATTCCACCCCTAAGAGGGTGAAATGGGGGGATTTTGTTTGTATGAAAAATGTTATTCCTTGAGTTAATAAACTTGAAACTTGGTACGAATACTTATCTAAGTAAATTATGAAGTTGGGCATTTTTTGTTTTTATAAACTACCCCCTAAAAGGGGATTGGAGGGTTTTAAAGTTTGTATGGAAGAATTTTAGCGCGCGGTCCGATTTAATCAAAACTCAGTATTTATACCTAACATTGAAAGGAAAGAATAATGTGTATCAGGGTTTTTCTAAAATCTACCCCTGACGGCCTGAAAAGGGGTAGTCAATTTTACAGGGGAGGATTTTACAGCGTGGCTTGATTAACTCGAAAATTGGTATAAATAATCTTTGAGTCAAGTTATGAACACATCCCAAATAATTTTTCAAAATTTCACCCCTGTGGGGGTGAAAAGCGGGGATACAGTTTATATGAAAAATCTTATTCGTTAGGTTAATAATCTTGAAAATTGGCATGAATACTCGCCTAAGTAAGCAATAAAGTTTATCATTATTCGTTTTTCAAAACTACCCCTCAAAGGGGATATAGGGGTGTTAAAGTTTGTGTGGAAGAATTTGAACGCGCGGTCCGATTAACTCGAAACTCAGTGTACTGTGTGCGTACTTTTAAGACTAAAAATAAATAATAACACGTATGAGGGTTTTCGAAAAGGTGAAAAGGGGTAGTTAATTTTACAGGGGAGGATTATAATAAGTGGCTTGATTAATTATAAAATTGGTATAAATAATCTTTTGAGTCAAGTATGAATTTTTATGATTTTTTTAAAATTCCACCCCTGTGCTGGGGGTGAAAAGCGGGGATACAGTTTATATGAAAAATCTTATTAATTTAGTTCATAAACTTGAAACTTGCAACAATACTTGCCTAAGTAAGTAATAAAGTTTATCATTATAAGTTTTTCAAACTACCCCTCAAAGGGGGATATAGGGGTGTTGAAGTTTGTGTGGAAGAAATTGAATGCGCGGTCCGATTAACTCGAAACTCAGTATTGATACTTTCGACAGAAAATAATTAATAATAAGTATGTAAAGTTGTCGAAAAATAACCCCTGACGGGGCAAAAAGGGGTAATTCGACTTTTAAGAGGAGGATTTGAACTTGAAACTGTATGTTACATTTTCACGCCTAAACCACTGAACTTCTGATTTGGCAAAGAGATAGATGGCATCCTGGGGAAGCACATATTTTTTATCCTGGTAGCACGTTCCCGTGGGATAACTTCCGACATCCACGCGGGCGAAGCCGCGGGCAGAAGCTAGTAATATAATATATGTGGTCCCCACTGAGGTTTGGCAAGTCTTTATCTAAGACGATGTTGTAATATTGTAACAAACAGCTGAACCAACAATGAAAAGCCTTGATGGTGCTTCCCTTCTATAATAAGTGATAAAATTTGAAATAGTACGTACTTATATCTGTCTATAGTTATATTTTTCGGCAGAATCCTTGTGAGCACCGGAATCGGGTGAGCTAATCTGTAATTCAGTAAACAAATGTTCAACTATTTTAGATTTTTGTGTAGACTGTATCATAAGATTAACACAGTCATGTTGATTACACAACGAACCCGGGTAGGCTTAAAAGTCGTAAGAGCTTTTAACGCTCCGCGCAGGCCATGCAGGAGAAACCACCCAATGAGAGAAGCAAACTGGGAAGAAAAGCATCCACCACCTCCCCAGGAACATTTCGGATCTGCACTCTTAATTAGGGCGCTGCAGACACAACCTGTCGAAGTGGGGGATTACTGACCCATCCAATACCCAGTGCGAGTGCGGTGCCTCTGATCAGACCATGCCCGTTCACCTGCGCCTTAGATAACTTAATGAATGCCACTGATGCCGCAATCAACTGGCCACCTACTGGGCTCAAAAAATATAAAATATCGAAGGAGAGTACCATCAACACGAAAAGAAGAAGATACGTCATGTTATTGTACTGCTTACCGTAAGGTCTCCTTTATGCAAGCTTGAAGATAAGGCGTTGATTCGGTAATCTTCTTCATGTCGTTAACGTCGAATTCGGAACCGATTTTATCTATTTCTCTGAATAATATCTTTTGTGCTCTTTGATATTTGGCTAAGTAATACAAAAGGAAAGACATTGAAGAAGTTATCTGCAAATAAAAATATTTATATGATTATTCGCTCAACTAGGTCCCGTCATAATCGTTCCAGCCGTTTTGGAAATTGGCTAGAACAAACTGTCAGACAGATAAAAAAACAACAAAGAATGTTTAGTTTTCTTTACCGTAGGTATATACTTTCGTATGCATTTAGGAAAAACATTTTTCAATTCTATTTATTTGTTTAGATCAAATATTAAAAATTAAATCAGCATGTGCACATGTGTGTCTATTGGCATGCACGTTTTAAACATGGAAGCGACATCGAGGTAGCGAGCTAAACTGCGATCGCGAGGTATTGCAGTGAGGTATCTTCGGCATGTAATTACCTTACAGCGCTTATTACACCATCCAATTTTAAGGAATGCTAACTAGGAAATCGCAGATGTAATCGCAGTAAGAACAGTTCTAACTGAACTGTTCTGTTAGAGTTAGAGTGTTCCTAGTTAGCATTGCTTAAATTGGATAGTGTAATAAGCGCTTAACAGTCTCACGTATTTCTAAAATGTCCCATGCAGTAGCCAAGGAGGTCAACTTTAAGAATATATTAATAGTGAGGTCTTACAGTGTTTACTCCAATTAGAAGCATGTCCATAATAACAGTGACAATATCTTCAGCATTTAGTTTGTCTTCTCCAATAAGCATGGCGTTGATCAAAGAGAGATCGTTATCTGTAGGAAAATATGTATAGCATTTGGAATGACGTGCGTGAGGAGATAATAATACACATTTAATATAGGTACATACACACATAATACAGGTGGGTTCAGCACATGATAATAGACCCCCTAGAGTAGAAATTATTCGTCGGTTATCAAAAAAAGAAAATCAGTTGTTTCATAGAGAAGTCCGCGGTCAAAATGTATGGAAAAGCAATTTTTTTATTTTTTAAATCCAAAAAAAAAAAAAAAATTGCTTGTTTAAAATTTCAACTCATTATTGTTCAAAATCATTTACTGAATCCATGGTAACGGGTTGCGCGTCAATGCCACGCCACCCTTAAATAAACTCTCACCTTTTTCACATGGGAGTTAGGCTCACAACTACATTTTGCCAATTGCAATCAACTACGCAACTCATATACCAAATCAAATAACACTTACTAAATTCAGCTGGTAGTTCCGTGGATCCATGAGCAATGGATTTTTCTGCCTCTATAACATGTTTTCCGATCAAACTGTAAAAAAAATATTGAAGGTAGGTAAAGAAAAGTATTTTTTTATAAAACAGTGGCGTTATCCCTATCTACTGCCGAAGACGAAACTGTTGTCTTAACTTTGCTGAATAGTGATAAGGGCCCATCACCAGCTCTTGACTATTAGTTTCTTTTTTGTTTAGTCTATAGCTACTGTCCCGTACTGTCTGTTTAAAGTTCCACACAATGGGTGATGACATCTGAAGATGGACGGCGCCACCGAGATCGGCCCAGAAAGTGGTGACGGGATGACCTGGACGCATACCGCGAAGGCTGGTTCGAGGTGGCGCGGAAAATAGTTCCTGGAAGGACTTGGGGGAGGCCTTTACCCAGCAGAGAGTATAGGAGAAATTGAAATTTGAAAAAAAAAATACACAAAATAATATAATGCGAAAATACAAAAGGTGGTCAGCATGGACATCCAGTCTACAGAATAGCCATAGTATAGATAAGTAAGCATTTGATTTGTACACACTTATCTAAGCTGTCGCAGTATTTGACCAGTGTATTCCAAGATGGCGTTGAGAACAGTTTCCAGAAGTGGAGTCCGGATTCGCACTTGATAATAGCATCAGTGGCCTTTTCCAAGCTGTGGTATAGCCATGACATATCGCATTGACTATAGACGAGCTCCGTGTCCAGCATGGTGAATCTTTTTGAGAATAGTACCAATCCTGCAATGTGTCGATATGTAGGTAAGTAGAGCCTGACCATAACTGGCTTATTTCGCCCAAAAATAACTTTAATCAACACCACTGTGGCTACCGAATAAATGTCAAAAAAAAGCGGCAATTGCCTTAGGGTCTTCGTTGACACCCTTTGGGTACGGAACTCTTAAAAGGAACCGGTTAAAAATTGAGGATCACCTACCCATACAGTCAAAGGCCCATTTGTGAAGCTCTTTATAGAGATCCTTTGGTACCTCGTCTTGATGGTTTCGCAAGTTATATATCTTCTTCGTAAAGGTCTCACAGACATCGTTGATTCCAACCATTTGTTGTGCTACAGAGTGATTTAGTGGACTTAATACGACCGATCGTTGACGGCTCCACTGTTCGCCATGACTGTAATTTAATTTTTGTTTTAACAAAATCTTGCAAATGATTATTACTAACAAAACCCCTCAGGCTCTTATCACACATCCAGGCTGCTGGCTGGCCTTCGCTGCGTATACCTACGGCAGCGAAATACAGAAGCCGGTCAAATAGTCGCCGTCGCTGAACGTGTATAAAGAGTGTGTATAAAGGGCCTTTCTTCTCAGACTAGTCAGATAGGAAACGCCGACCTCATCTAGTTTTAAAATATGATTGACGTGTAAAAGTGTTTGTACAGACACCAGCAGGTCAAGCTACCCGAAACTGTCCAATTTTCCCAATCAACCTTGAACCTTAATGTTTTAGTGATAAAGTTGAAAATCTATTAAAGAAATTTGACAGATTGTAGTAGCTTGATGTGCTGGCGTCTGTACAAACCTACTTACAAAATAAAATCATTTATCATTTATTTATCAGTGCGCAGCTATAGTGACGTAGCTTGTTCTAAAGGGTCAAAATTAGTTAGGGGCCGTTTCTACCTGACTGCGGCGAAGCTCCAAAGGAGGGTATTATTCTTATAATATTAATAAAATAGCACAATGACCGCTGTAAAGCAAGTTGGCAAATTGGAGCATCCAGACTCGGGTTTGAATTTATGACACAGTGAGCGAAGCGAGCTCGATATTGGAGCATCCTGACTGCTTGTGATTTTACTAAGGGAATGCAAGAGCGAGCGAAGTGTGCCCAAAACTTGAGTAACCTGACTTTGAAAGCAAACACTTAGCTATTATTTTCGCTTGGTTGATCAGATGGCAGCACCATAAGTAAAATTTTAAATCAACAAACCTTCATGACATGACTAAGTACCTACGCACACCTATTATTCATAACCAGTATAAGCTGACGTATGATTGTATGAAAAAACCTGTACAATATCTACGAGGTCAGCTAAAACTGGGAATGTATAGCTTGATGTGGTTGCCGCGTGTACCTACAGCAAACACGGCGCGGCGGGACAATAGAAATTGATTTACTGTACCTCGCATGTACCTACAGACAGCCGCCAGCAGGTCAAGCTACCCGAAACTGTCAAATTTTCCCAATCAACCTTGAACCTTAATACTTTAGAGATAAAGTTGAAAATCTATTAAAGAAATTTGACAGATTGTAGTAGCTTGATGTGCTGGCGTCTGTACCTCGTCTGTAATGTCTTCAAGTAATTCAAAAGTCAAATTAACTCACACTGAATACAATCCACCACAAGTTATGTTTCTGTGTTGCGATCTATATTTCTCCAATGAGTCCAAGGTTGATCTCATGGGGTAATCCCCCTCCATGGCGTACACTTTTTGGATATGTTCCGGGTGGTTTATGAAAACTATGTCCCCACCCACAGGGCTAACAAATCGAACTACAGGCCCATACTCGTCAAATAGGCCTGAAAGATTCTTCAGTGGCTTTTTAGTGTTCAAATATGTCCCTGTAAAAACCTAGTATTTTTATTCTGGTATTAAAAATGTGATATTTTCTCTTAAAAGTAAGCGAAAATATCACATTTAGAAGAGCCAAAAATATTCATAGCACTGTGTGACCTAAACCCGCAGTTAAGTCAAGCTTTTCTGTGACTTACGTAGTCGCATTTTTACACAGAAAAGCTTGACATAGGTGCGGGTTTATTTAGGTCACACAAGCTATAAAATAATATGCGATACGTGTGACCTAAGTAGTCTATTATTACACGGCGTTTAGCAATCTCGTTATAAGCTAATGTTAATGTAACGTATCGTAAGGTACCTACTTTATAAATAGTCATTATGAGAGTACGTACCTACATTAAGTGCCACCGTAAGCATACCAACTGTAAGTTGAGTACCTATTTCTGAAATGTACTGACGAAAAGTAGAAATATATTTGGAAGCTTTTGGTCCAGGTACGTCGTCAAATGACAACACGATGGGTTCTTTGTTTATCACAATTGGCATCACCCGCGTTGATGGAAACATTTCAGTCATTAAATGTCCACTAGGAGAAACATCAACAGAATCCGAGTTTGATTTACAGATGTTCATTTCTTGAGATAATTTCGGACGATGCAATGCAGCTTTTTCGTAACATCTTCTCTGGATGTTAACCAATCCTAATCTCACGTATGGTTGAATATTTCGGAATTGATTTAGGTACATTTTTTTGCTTTGATTATAATTAAATAACCAAAGCAAAGATTTTAATAACGATTGAATCAAAGATTTATTGCTATTCCTATTACTCTTTCTTGAAAATATTTACCTTTGAGTATCGGTTTTTTTGACAAGTGAAAACAATGGAAAGTTGAATTTATTTGAATTTGGCGCCCGATGTATTGATTGTCTATGATTTGAAACTATGAGCAGAATAGGTACCGGTAGGTCTAGGTACTGTCTAATAATAGCGACCTATAAATCAGATTATGGTTACCTAGAATTAAATATACATACAAAATGCTTTTATCTCCCTTTATTATTTTTACTGTTTAGTTACAACACTATTCTGAATGACTGAAAATTTAAAGTACAGCCACTATGAGGTTTCTAGACGAATACTTCAATGTTGCCGTTCGTAAAATCACTTCTATTTTGGTAGATTCAATTTATTTGAAAGATCTTTTAAAACTTCTTCACATTCATTAAATAAAAACCCATAGGATACAAAATACAAAAAAAACTTGTAATGAAAGTTCAGTCATTTCCTAGTGAATCGTATTGCTAAGATAGATCATTTTGTTGGAGTAAATCACTTTTTTCCATTATGGTATATTTTTATAAACCAAGAATAAACTCTAATCTGTCAAAAACTCGATTTGTCGCTTTTAGCGAAGATTAGCGATAGCGAAGCGAGTGAGCGAGCGAGCTAAACTGGTAGATGGCGGGAGTGATCTCGTGTGATATAACTGTGTTAGATTAGTTTTTAAATTGTAGTGTTTAATTTTTAGAATAGTTATTAAAATGACTAGGTAAGCTATTTGTCGCATATTTTAGTCTCCCTCGCGTTCCTAAAAATAACCTGCGTCGTGATTTATGGTACTAAAATGAAGCGCAATGTCCGTCCGTAATATCATGCGATTTTACCTTTAAAAGAATACGTTTGCCTTTTCAGAGCTAAAATAGAACTCGGCGACGTGACCCCACATAATATAAAGCAACTGAAGAAGTTAAACACAGTGGTATTTCCAGTGTCTTACAACGATAAATTCTACAAAGATGTTTTAGAAGCAGGTGAACTGGCCAAGTTAGCATATTATAATGATATCGTGGTGGGAGCAGTGTGCTGTAGAATAGACACGTCGGAGAACTCGCGGAGACTTTATATTATGACCTTGGGTTGCTTGTACCCATACAGAAGACTGGGCATTGGTACTCTTATGGTGGAACATGTGCTCAAGTATGTTGAACAGGACGGCAATTTCGACAGCATTTTCTTGTAAGTATACCATAAAAGTACCTTTTGTGAGACTTGAGTGCTGTATTTTCGTGCATTTTATGTGATTTTGCTCTGTATATTTATAGATTGAAGGTTATGAATCTGTACAAGTAGGTACTGCTTACCAAGTCATTGTCACATTTTATATTATGTATATCCGTGTCTAAAAACATGGCCAGTGTAGTTAAATAGGATTTTACTTATCAGTAAATTGATTCTCATAGTACCTAGCAATCTAACTTGAAAGTAATGGGCCTATAGTGTTTAACAATATGCCATCCATCTAACCAAATTATGTCAAGGACATGCACAGAAGCAAAACCCCATCAAATTTATATGTAAATTCAAATTTTCCTGATACTAACCGACAATACTCCTAGTAATAGATTGAATTTTAAGTTAATTAAAAAGCTTAATTTATTTACTTAGCTGAATATTAAGGCAATTTTACTAACGATAATAGTACATAATAGTATTATAAATAATCAATTTATTTGAACATGGCTATCGAGCCATATCGTCTATTTTGGAGGTGACTAAATCTTTTTGAAGTGCTTCTTACGGCAGTAAGATCGGTCGTCTAGTTGCCGTATTAAAATTCAGTAAAAAATTCGTTTAACAAGTTATAAATTAGAGAAAATTCATGACTATACTTACCTACTCATTTTAGTAGGATTCTGGAAGTGTACTGGACAATGTACTGAGGAGAGTGTTTATCAGTAATAGTGATCAACCTTTTTGTTTTTCAAATCACAGATCACTTCAGAAGGCCAATTCCCGTAATTTAAAACATTCAAAATATAGTCGCAATCTCATCTCAGCGACAATGTCAAAAACTTATCAAAATTGTAGGGGACTAAACATTCTTAAAATTTTGAGAATTACCCCTCTGGTTGATAATGGATAAAAGAGGAAATAATGGGTGTGTTTAAAATAGTAATAATATAATAATAATAATATCCCTGGACATTTCACACAGCACCATTTGTCCCAAGCTAAGCAACCTAATGCTTGTGTTATGGTAACAAGATGGCTGATAAACTACTTATATACAATTTTTTTTTTTGTAAATACATACATATTATAGATAGAAAAACACCCAGACTCGGAACAAATACATGTAGGTCATACAAATATTTGTTCCGTGCGGGAATCGAACCCGCGACACGCAGCGCAGCAGTCAATCGCTTAACCAATAATACTTTCACTTTTATTGGCATTCACAATGGGAAAAGAAAGAGGATCCCATAAAAAAGGCTACATTACAGTCCTAACATAAATTGTACTCTGTGCTCCTGACTACATTCAATTCTTCTTTTTTCTTGTAAATTTGGACATTATCAGGTTTCAGCGTGGTAAACGAGACACTATAGAAGTTTTACTGTTATGCTAGCTATAGCCTTATAGTGTCCTTGAAAGTGTTAAAAAGTGCGTCTTAACACTCTTAATTGTAATAAACATTCCCAGGTTGGGCAGTCTTGTTGGGCTTTACCATTAAGATTTTCTCAGTACCAGCCTGAGTCTGGATTTGTGCCTGGTTCATGGCAATAGGCTCTCATACTATTACTTGGGAGTTAAACAAAACTGGCAAAATGTGGGTGTGCAAAAGTAAACTGGAAAAGCAGGTTATCAATCATGCTTGGTATACTCATCTCATTATAGGGTTATAAGTTAACTGCTCATTAAAATGCAATTAGTCTAAGTACCGCAGAACTAATGTGTGTACAAATTAATTAACATTCAGTAAAGATTATTTCTTCAATTTCCTTTTGCTCAAAGTTTAGTTCATTCAAAATTGCTACAATGACACTGTTCTTTTTTTATTGAAAAATTGACCCTTTCTCAGTGGACTGCCCCATATATATGGTTCATGGCGACTGTTTACCTATTATTGTTTTTAAAATAATCCCAAGTGGTGGTGATATTAAATGTACATAATTATGGCAAATCCAGGTCAATCAGCCACACTACCTTGCCGACTCATGTTTTTATTACAACATCTAGTAAAATAGTACCAATATGAGCATACATTTCTCAGGCAGTGTTAAAGTCCACTGCCTGACTTAGACATTGAATGTAAACAAAATAATTGATAGATTTAATATTTATGTGCAGATTCTTATCTCTCTGGCTAGCTCTGTTGCAATCCAAAGTCCTAAACATTCAACATGGTAAATTGCATGCTAGTTTGCTTGTAATACCAACTGTATCCATGGTCCAGTTGTGTCCTAAGACATTTGACTTAAATTGATACGTAACCTAACTACCCATCAATCAATTAATCAACTGCACATCACACTCTATCACAGTTTAGATCTGCATGTTAGCCTAGTCTTTATGTAACACATACTATAGTGAGGTTACTCAGTCAATTACTTAAGAATGGGGTGTATGTGGTATAGTAGTAGTTTAAACTATCATATTATGGTCTGGTGTTTATTCTTGATTGAATCAGGATGTAAGGAGTTACTTTAATGATAGAAGATGATAGAAGGCAAGGTATAATAAAAATAAACTTCTTTTTCAGGCATGTGCAAGTCAACAATGAAGGTGCAATAGATTTTTATAAGAAGTTCGGATTTGAGATTGTGGAGACTAAAGAGCACTACTACAAGAGGATAGAACCAGCCGACGCACACGTGCTACAGAAAACGATCAGACTACCACAAGCTTCCGTACCTTTACTCAATGGCACCGTACCACATGCAAAAACCAATGGACATGATTGAATACACAACCTTACCCAAAACTTGTACTTGTAAAAGCCTCAAATCGGTTGTTAATGTGAAACAAGTGATAACATAATGTGTAAGAATCATAATAAAAACATTGTGTGCATACAGGATTGATTTACATTAAGATATATTTGTAACGGATGGGTTAATCAATAAGTTGTGGTTGTGGACGCATGAGGCCATAAATATAGTACTAGAAATGACTGATATTCCACTCAGTATCATTATAATGTTGTACAGAATATGTTCATAATAACGCATGCATATTTAATAAATATATTGACTACATTACAATATGCATTACAGTCTAGTACTTTTTACAAGTGACTCTATGACTTATAAAATAGCATTCAACTTGTAAATTAACTCTTTTCATGATTTGAATAAGTATATGTAAAGTAATGAATAATGCTTAGCTCTAGACATTCTTTTAACTATATCGACATAAAATTTCTGTCAGTTTTTTACTATACTTGTATATTGTGGTATTTAATAATGTTTTAAATTGAATGTTCTCGAATTCGGAACGGAAGTGTTAATAGTCACCTCGCAATTAATTGGTATTTCATATCAATGCATTTGTTTTTCAAGCAATGAGGAAAGTGAGGGTTTTGATAAACTACTATAATATTGAACTAAACATTTTTTATCGACGCTAATTCTTTGCACGACGAAAATAAATTTTATTTAATTATTGTTGAGTTGTAATGAAAATTTTTTTTGTTAAGATTTTTACATGGTCTAATAATAGCTAAATAAAGTTTTTATTTGTAAACGGCATCTGTAAGTAGTCATTTTATCATAATATTGTTACCAAAAAGTCAATTGTCGACCCCTGTCAAGTCTTCTCTGTAAACATTAACGTTTGTTAAACATCATGTTCACTGCAACCTTAGCATTATTAGTATAATAAACATGATTAACATTTTATGATGTTTCATTTCATTATAATTTGCTTTTCACTTTTTAACCACAAAATTAACTGTTCAATTATAGGGAATATACCACATCATCAAGCTCCTACACTACCCAGTTTCAATCGATAGGATACCAATCAATCGTCAAAAGTCTGTCTATTTAATTTATTAACGCGTTTCTTTGTAAAGAAAGTGAAGGAAAAAGGTAAATAGGTCACGTGAATTATTGAATATTTGAAAGCCATGTATATTCCACTATATGTATTTGTCGGAGAACGCTCCAATTTCGGGTGAAGGATCACCGCTGGATCACGTCATGCATTCACAAATGTTAGAAATAACTGGTCATCGAATGGCAAGCAGTCTTAAGATATAATGAGTATCATAATGATAAAATTGAATTACAATTCTTTTGATCGTAGCGTGACCAGAAAATGTTATACAGCCATCTTTGTAAGTTAAATCTAATCCTAAGGAACATATTACTTACTCTTAGCAAAATCATGCGTAATTAATGAATTTGGGATAGTTAATAAGAAACTAAATTGTTTGCATTCATTTATTGAAATAACTTAAGACATTGTACAATATTGTCATTTTTGACTAGTTAGTATATTTTCACTATGGACAATAGACCATAACTATTTCGTTTGTGATTATAATTTATTTAATATCTATATCCATTTCCATAAGGCCTAATTTCAAGTGTCCATCTATTAAAATCACCAATAAATTTATATAGAGATAGATATTATTAACAATAAAACGTTGCAAGTTTTTAATAAGTTCATATCTTTATGGATACTTTTATTTCTATAAAAAATATTGTTAAATACATTTTTATATTACATTTTCATAAATACACAAACAGACAACATTATATTATAGTATTTTTATCTCACAAAGCGAGACTCACCTTGTGGTAACCAAGCGTACAATCATGCTGTGAATGTGTGCGTGAAGATGAGTATCGTCAGCACATACAGACACACTGTCTCGCTCGCACAAACAAACATATTCGCAGTGTGTTTGTACGCTTGGTAACCACAAGTAAAGTGCGCGTCGCTTCAGGAGGTAAAAATACTATACATGATGTACTTTTTATTCGTGTTTAAGAATACTGTTAGTTATGCTTTCGAAAAGCCTCAATTCGCTATCACAGACACAGTTTAACTTTGCATTCTTATTGCATCTAACTTTGTAGCTCGGTTCTTGATACATTGACAACTAAGTCGAAGCCAGAGAGCGAATTTTGATTACGAACATCGATACGATAGAAAGCATTTTTAAACGAAAGTAGTACCTAAGGGACAGGTGCACGAAATGAAAAGAAAACATTGATCACCTAGACATTGACAATAATAAGGTTATTTTCTAACTTTAACACGTAAACATTCAAAGCAATGGGTTGGTACACTTCCACTGATTAATCAGATTCCAAAAGATATTTAAAGAAAACATTTAGTATCTTATACCATAACAAAATATTAGGCATATTCTAAAGCTATGCGTTCTCTAAGACTACTTGCTATAGAATCTCGAGATTGAAGATAGTTGCAGTATCTACATATTAACACTAGCCCAACTAGGAAAATGATATAATTGAACACAGCTGTGGAAAAAATGCTTTACATTATAATATTGAAAAGAGCTCACAGTGAATTCCATCTGCCGAATTCCTTTGCCTCATTTTGATAGGTACTTTAAAATACAGACCAAAATGATGTTTGGACAGACTTCATGATAAAATCTGAAAAAGACCGCACTTGATTTGTACAACCAAGTTTATTCTCTTGAAATTTAAATATTACATATATAAAATACGTGTTCATTTCACAAAATAAATTTATCAAAAATATACAACGAAGAATTGAGCATTCAATGTTTCAACAATTTTTATATTGTGATGGGACATGATATTCAATTATGGTCCTTAACGTTTATTACAAAGTAATAGGGACAAAAAATAGCTTTTCTATGAAGGAAAAGTTGGTTAACAATGCAAATTAACACGCTAAAATTATATCTCAAGGCCCGAAGACCGTCATCATTCTTCTGCCCTTATTCTGGTAAGATAAGGACATATTTTTCGAACGCAAAATAACTTTGGTGTCACTAGAACATATTTATCTAAAGTGAATTCTGCAGGTATTTAATTATCTTTGACCCAGAATTAGACATCCCATCCCATTAGCAATTCAATAATAATATTGTTATTTAACTTTTAATTTTTCCCAATGCATTCCAAAGTTGGAACAATTTAAACAAATTATCATTTATGCCACACTAAGTATTATTAAAATTTTAGGATTTGTTAACATTTCGAATTAAATTAAACCTGGTTAATAATAATAAATAAACAACAACATAACAAATAGCTGCCGATGATGATGATTGTAATTGTTTTTTATACAATGCAAGATAAAAGATACCTATGTGCATGACAGCCCGAAGGGGGCTAGATTCCCCGCAAACTAAGTCTGCGCGCTATCAAAATCGGAAATAAACGTTTGCCGCCATCTCGACGTTTATATCAAGCGTCAAGAGAGTGTGCTGTGTTCCGTGTTTTCCAAAGTAAATATTGGCCATCAATATGCCAAATGCGATTACAAGTGTTGGCAGGGATATAGTCTTCAAGTTCAAACACGCGCGTAGACTTAGCTTGCGCGCACTCTACCCGCGATGCATGTAAACAGCTGTTTGCGTGCGACCTTCACACACGCGTTGCTCTATATAGCCACACGTAATAATCCGCAGTGAAACAATAAACTTCTTAAATAAAAAGATTTTACATCAAACAATAGACTTTACCTATAACACCTTAATCAAACACAATCACTGACACTCCTATACAATAAATAGATAAAGCTTTTTTTTACAACACAATGATTGACCAATTAATATGTTCACAACACTAGCGAGGAAAGATGGGAAATGTAGCAATATAATATAAATAGTTAAATATTATATACACATTAATTTTAACTAAATGCATTTCCCGTAATATTTGGTGTTATCACATAATCATGGCAACATTGTGACATGTAACGTCAACTACAAAAATGTTGCCAGAACATTAATACAGAATTGTGATGATAATCAAATAAATTAAACGACCATAAATATTATAAAATCACATATTGTACCTACATAGAGTTTGCAATTCAGATTCCCTTTATAAGGTTACATACTCGTATTAAATGTTGGTTAAGAAGTATATTTTAGCCCAATCTAATTGTGATTTACGTAGTTAATAATACGTATCTACAGTAGCTTGTTAACTAAAATACTGAACTATTGATTGCACATACAATACTGCACCGTTGGTACAAACATCAACACAGCTCGGTGAGACATTATTACAGTTAGTAGGACGAAGTGTTAGTTTTAACGCGTGTTTTAAACATTATCATATTCTTACAACATTAATTACCTTATTTAAATTGACAGTACCATTCTGGAATTTGGCAATGTTAATATACATTAAGAATTTAAATTTTTATTACAGTTAATAAGACTGCTTATTTGCAGTCGCATTACTTTACATTAAAATTTCAAATTGGTACGTTCTTCATCATATTATCTAGCGAATATTCGCTTACTTAAATGTCGATAACAGACAAATAGTTTATCTTCTACTCCCAAGTGCAAGTTTCTACTGCAAACTTCAACGAAATTCGTTACAAATTGGTCAGTGCGAAACTTTACGCGAATAGTATTATTTAAACCTGAAAAGGAATAGTTCCACGATTTACGATAAGCATTTACATACATCTACCATACGTGTGATAGGTAATCTCGATTTCATCTAAACAAGCTTATAATCGACTATTAGCCGACATTTTACTCCTATTTATTGAGCTTGACGAATAAATAGGAAAGTAGTCGATTCCGCTTACAGAGCAAATTGCCAATTAAATTTTAATCGACTAAATATAAGTGGCTTTTGCCTTTTGGTACCGCAATATACACTTCACATTGATTCGACTAAAGAGTTTAGTAAGAATCGATACGATAATCGTTTGAGAGTCCGTTCTTGTCGCGTTTCGCGGGCCTACTAACTTTTCCCGCTGTGCTTCCGTTTGCGAGGTTCAGGCACGTACTAAGGCCTACTCTACGAACGACAGCAGAGGCCGCACATTCATAATTGCTCGTTCTCCCTCCCACCTGCACTGTTCTCGAGGTCAAACAGCTGTTTGATGCGTTCGATGCACAGCTTCGAACCTTCATTCGCTTCTTTGGCCATCTGGGGGGAAAAACAATTGCTACTTGTAGTTTCGAGTTTTTAAGGCAAACCAAGCCTTGGATATAGGGCAACACTGAAAAGTAAACTACCGTTTTCGGAAAGCTCAAAGCTCAATTTTCACGTTGTTTGTTTGAAATTAAATATGCATTCAGAGTTCGGGAGAAGGTAAAAGTAAAAGACACTTACAAGTGAAAAGTTAAGGAATCCGTGTGGCAATCCCTCCAACACTTCGATGCCGACTTTGTTACCGAGTTTCTTCAGCTTCTTAGCGAACATCACGCAGTCATCCAAACATGGGTCCAAGTGCACGGTCTGTAATAATTAACGTTGGTAAACACAACACTTTAATACAGGAAGAGGCTCTCGCTGGGCAGCTGGATCAAGGGCTTGATAATGTTTAAAAAATTTTTTTATATTTTTATTATATTCTAATATTTAAAAAGATAACTTATATGTGTTTACATGCAAATGAAGGAGATAATGTTGGTAATAATTAAAAAGGATAGAAATAGAACAGACAGATTTACTTAAACCTTAAATTAAAAAAATCACTGACAGACACACATGTTCTAAACGGTGAGTAGTCCCCACTGGGTCTAGAAGCGTGAAATTGTGTTTCCAGGGTTGCTTTTATAGCGAAGGAAGGATTTTTGAAAATTGGTCCCCTAAAGGAGTTAAATAGGGGATGAAAGTTTGTATGGAAGTTCGTCATTTTTGGGCACGCGGCCTGTGAACGAATAACTTTGATAATAATTGAACAAAACAGTCGTGCATAAGTTATGGAAAAACGATTAACCTCTCAGCAAAGTTGGAGGTGGGGCTGATTGCGTCAGGCTAACTTATCACCAATCGTCAAGGCCATCTTGCTGACTGTATAATATTTTTCCCACTGCGTGATCTATTCTTATAAGTACAGCCAATGATATTATAAGTAAAAAGAGGTAGCTAGGTTACCTACGCAGCATTTGATCTTCAAAAACAGCACACGAACACACACATAAACAGCGTGATATTGTTGTGGCACACTATATAAAATGTCACGTGAACATAGGATGGCATGCCGATATGATCAGACGAGAAAAAGAAACCAGCATAGGTTGCTTCCGTTGACGTCACTGAGTTCAGGTAGGCTGTCTAGCCAAGCCTCAACGTGCTACTTCCAGATCGTGTGTAAGGTATCTATCTCTTTTTACTTATAATATATTTGGGTATAGTACTTGCTTCCTTCATCCTTATAGTACTTACCAGAATTCTGACAGGCGGGAACTTAGTGAGCAGATTGTCGTCTGCCCAGTAGGGCGACAGCAGCGGGTCACGCGGCACCGAGAATATAAACTCGTCGGACGGACTGCGCGCTATTAACGCGTCCAAATTTGTACGGGCAGCTAGACTAGGGTTTGTTTAAAAATAGTAATAAATGTTTATATTATGTCTAAAAATTACATTTTTATACTAGTTATACTGAGTTGACAGGCATTTTGACAAAATTTTATTAATTTGTGGGAGATCTGGAGTCTAAACTAAGCCTAGACCTATACTTTGGAACTCCCCCCCCCCCCCCCTCAACATTATATCACATTATCAACGTGGTAGAATTGCGAGTGATTGAAAAAGCGTTATATTCAAGTTACATTTCAGCGTTGTGCAGTATGCTGTTTATGATATTGATAATAAGCAAATTATTCAATGCTATAAGAAATCCTCTATTCTGCGATCCTCTTAGGCCACTGACACTTATTCCAGTTTTGATTAACACTAGGCTACACCTACCTATACTCTGTCCACTAGGTTAACAGTTTTTTGACAGATCGAACTAGTGAGCAATTATATATTTTTTGACAAAACTGATACACTTACACAACTGGTATTATAATGTCTGTAAGAAGTCATAAATATGATAATTCAATTAGAAAAGGCAGTTTATATATTTATTTGATTACGCATTCTGCTTACACAGCTGTCAAAAAACGGTTAACCAAATGGACAGGGTATAGGTTACTGAAAATGGACATTAGGTGTTTCGTAGAAACAGTTTCTGTCCAGCAGAAAAGGTAGAGTTGAGTTTTAATAAAGTACTTACTCGTCTTGCGTCGGTCTTGAGATCGCGTTTGATCCTGTGATGTACGCTAGCCGAGACGACATTGCACCCATGAAGCCAGTTGCTGCTTCGCTAATTCTATATAAAAAAAACAATCTTAGTATTAAGTATTTTTTTTTCTAATTCGACCACGATTTAAATCCAACTTTAATACCTTTAGCTTAAGGTTGAAATCGGTATGACAAAATGATGTTACTTTACTATAGCGCTAAACTTACTAATGAAAGAAATTAACACTCGTGGATTTCTAGACCCTATTGACCCTGTTATAATGGTAAACATATTTGGGTCATGTATGGTCTTGAGATCGTAAATATAAATAAAATAACTGGCGAAAGGTGGGTGTAATAAATAAACCTCTGCACAAACCCTACCATGAATATAGTTAATACATTATTATGGTTACTATATTATACACTATATCATTCTTATTTGTATCATATATTATACAGGGTGGCAGGGACATCGACGCGCAAACTGTGTAACCATGGATTCAGCATATGAGTTTAGACCCCATAGCGTAGAAATTTTACGTTGGTTATAAAAATTTCGACGCTATGGGGTCTAAACTCATGTGCTGAATCCATGGTTACAGTTTGCGCCTCGATGTCCCTGCCACCCTGTATATTTTATTAGAGATCCTAAATAAATAAAATAAAATAACTGGCGAACGAAAATACATGGGTGTATTGTGTTCTATATACACTTCTGCCGAACCCTTCAGGTTATACAGGCATGGTGGGTACAGCGAATGTAAAAGTATCTCCCGGCCCCCCCGACTCATGGTAGTTGTAGGAACCGTGGGGGTTTTAGTCAGTAGATATCTGACATGACCCTCGGTTGTCCCCAGACGGAGCGTATTCATGAGGATTTTCCCACACAAACAAAAAAGGTTGTACATGCGTTATGTTACGTTATTAAAATATCTACAAATACCTTGTCTTTATCCTCTTCTTGTTGTCTTTACTGTCATTGTCGTCGACTAACGGCGGTTCCCCTACTAATGTACTAGAGTTTTCAGATTCAGGCTCCCTATAACACACAAGGGAGTTAGCACAACAACAATGTATGGGGGGTTATAAAAATGGGTGAAGGAAATGCAGTTTTGGTATCGGTTTTCAAAAGCGTTTACCTGTCAACAACGCCATCTGTAACTGTATGAGAGTTAAGACGATTAGTTATATTAATTTAGTGGTAAAATGCAATTAGTTTTGAAACAAACGCTGAATGTAAATATAACATGGGAGGTTTCAGGCAGACTGTGTAAATTACACAAAAAAAAACAAAGTATAAAACAGAAAGAAAACCACATTAAAAAAAAATATGCTGGTGGCACACATGGCACAAGATGGAGTTTCAGAAAAAGATCCGCTTTGTGGAGGTTTGTATCTGTTTCCTTTAGCTAATATCAGACGCTTCACTCGGGTAAAGGTTCCATTTTGTTTTATTCCACGTTCACACATCACCGACAACGTTACATAGGAATTAACCTTCAGCTCCTTTTACATATTTTATTTTTCGATCATTCGATAGGTGTGTGAAAGATTGACATGATGCTGCCCGTATATCCCGACGGGGTTGACAAAGTTGTACAGTGAACGGGTACATTACACACACATTTCGGTGAAATGTACCACCTACTGCGATCAGGCTGATAGTTACCGCAGTATCTGGCCGAGGGAATGGAGTCGCCGGAGTGGCGACATCTAACATCGTTGGTTCGGTTTACTTATGAATTAATTTTTCAATTTTGATTCATTTTGTGTTGAGAGGTTTCACTTTGAGTGAAAGATTCCGAATGAAAGACAAAATGAAAAAAAGAAGTATCTGATATCAGCATAAGTGACAGCCTCTTTCTGAAGTTAGACGAGTCATATTTAGTACTATAGTACTAAGTACCTGTGAGATTCGTCGTAAGCCTTGAGCGTAGGTTTGATCATGGGTATCCTACGACCTTCTGAATCCGTATCGCTGTCCAACACGTACCTCTCAAGGAAGTCTGATACATACTTCTGAGATTTATCCTCCGGTGGCGTAGCACCTGGGGGTAAAATAAAACAGATGTCAACACCACAGGTACGATCGACTTAGGAAAACCTTGGAACTTTGTTATATTATTCGATGTAAATGGCGACGTAAAATATGACTTATTTCATTATGCTTACGTACCTACGCACTGACAGGTGGCTTGCTTACCGCTTAGCGAGTCATCTTGCGTGTAGCGAGGTGAAACGAACGCTCTAGACTTTTCGCAACCGGCCGCTCTGCACGCTTGGCGCCTTCACTAGTCGCCTAGCGTGCAACGAAGGCACTAGGCCCTAGGCGCTAAGCAAGTCACCTGTCAGTAAATATGTAGCCTAAATGATGAGCAGTGGTGGCCAGTGGTGACCACCCCGGCTTACGAATGTGTCAGTCGTGGGTTCGAACCGAGGCAGGCGCTTTACTTTAAGTAAATTTTTTCATCATCACTGCTCTCAGAACGGAGAAGGAAATCATCGTGAGGAAACCGGCATGTGCTAGAACCAAACATCCGAAGACATGTGACATGTACCGGCAGTGGGAACATTATAGGCTGATTATGATTATGCTAAATCTTCATTTCTTTTAGCAACATAAAATATCTGTTGGGGTGAAATTATTGCAATTTTCTTTATCTATTTTCCTATTCTTGTGATGCTAATTATACTCACAAGAGTCGCAGTCCTTACAGCAGTAAGTACGGAATTTCGGAAGTTAAAGAGGATGTAAGGATTAAGGAATTATGAGATAAGTGGATAGGTCCAATACATCAGCATCTATTTGGGTATTATTATTAACATTTTCCGAACACACTAATCACCATTGGCCAAGTGTCGTTAATGGTTGTCCACGTTCAGTGGTTTACATTTACAGACTGAAGACTCAGTAAAAATTTAGGATCCCAATAGCCAGAAACGGCAGGATTCGAATGAGATGAAGACAGAGCTTTATGGATTTGGCCAAAACTGCAGGAAACCGGGAAAAGAGGCAAAATGGATAGCGGGCAAAGGCCCAGGACAGCCTGGGCTTATATAATAAGAGGCCATTCATAAATGCGTCTCACGAATTTCATGGTTTACTAATGATAAGCATAAAACATGTTGTCATAATTTACATTGCCATAACGAAATTCATCATAATGATCACTACGCATAATATTAGTAGGCATAAATGTTTTTCCATAATGTTTATTGGCATAAATACTGTTACAGTAATCATCGTCAAAAAATAGTTTGTGATACCTACAAAAATGGAACTTAAAATAATCAGTTTACCGCCGCGTAAAGTGCCTACGCATTACATTGGAGCAATAATCAATAATGCGAAATAGTGTCTACAACCGTTAGGAGTTATTTATTAGGTTTATTCCAAAGAACGTTATGTGTAAATATCGTCACTAACCTGTGGCGGTATGTTCGCTCTGCAGTGACGCAGCACTAATAGTAGTGTCGGAAGACTTCCTTCGTTCACTGCCAGACTTGTGAGCCTGAAGCTCTGCCAGGTCAGAGGGAGACACCTCCTCGAATGATGAGGGGCCTTCGCTTATGCCTTCTGTGAATAAATGATAATAATTTTTATTTGAAAAACCCAAACGTTTTAGATCGTGTCAAAAATAATCACTGACAATATTCATGTAACTTGAGCATGAGTATTCAATAACATGACTTGATGTGAGAGACAAATTAGTTGGTGAGACAAAAGTTGCTTGTGGGCGCCCCTCCCTAAGTTCATACGCGTACTGAAAACTTCTATTTATGATTGTTTACAATTTTTTTTGCGAACTTAAGCAAATAAATAAGTTGAGAAAGGTTGGTATTAAGAAAGGTGAAAAAATACAAACTTATATTATTTAGTATTCTCATTCTGCTACTATGCAAACTACTGGTTATATCTTGTCCTGCTCAGTTTGACATCATGAATCGCAAAATCATATTTCGATACCTTACATTTAAATTTTTTATTTCTCTGCTAGAAAATTTCTAATTGCAAAATAAGTAATTTCTGTGTTTTTATGTACTCTATGCCAAAAAAATCATAAAGCTCCAACAAGTTCTACGTTTGGCAAGCTTGCCAGTTGATGGGATAACATGGCCTTACCTTGTGAAGGACTGATCCTAAGGAACCCATTGCTATCTATTGGCGTCGTGGCGCTCGATACAATCTGATTATTCCCTCCATTCTGTTTGTCATCTTTACCTTTACCGCCTGAATCAGGTTTCGTGTTGGGACTTGCGTATGCTGAAAAACGTAACAAAATTTAGTAAATGATATTTACATTTAATCACATCAAGTGGATGAGCAGTAGTGGTCCAGTGGTAACAGCCGCGACTCAGGACTTGTCGTAGGTTCGAATCCAGAGAGGCGTTTTACTTTGTGTAAATTATAAGAAAGTATAAAACTTGTGAGAAACAAAATTATGCATACGTTTGTAAACTAAAACGAATACCAAGGTAATAAAGACTATAGTTGAACATACCTTTAAGACACCTCATCATAAACCCAAAAGGCAGTACGGGATCCATTAAACACAGCAGCCTGGCTGGACTGGGCACAAAGCTGATCATCAGCGGTGCGTATGCCAAGAACATGCCCTCTGGTCTCCGTAACCCTGATGTTAATACCTTGAGTGTGCAAGCCGCTACTAGGTTAGCACCCGCGGAATCACCCGCGAATACTATTCGTTTACCTGGTGAAAAAAAAAAACATGAATGGATTAATTTTAATAAAAAAGTATAGGTTACTAGTTTGTGCAATTACATCGAAATTCGTTCAGTCATTCAAGAGTGAAAGTAACAGACATACACATCGACAGACAGAGTTAATTATAATATTAGTATGAATAAAAAGAGTTTAAATATTAATAATTTATCATGGGATCTATTTAAAAAAGTCTCAAGAAGACTTTTAAAAAAGGCATTGGGAGACAGTCTTTAATATTGCCTATAGGCCGACCGTATAATATAGACGTTGCCTGAGGTAGCTGCGCGGTGCGGGAGGGGTGATAGTTGTCACAAGTTGACGAATCACTGAGCTCTCGCATCACGTAACCAAACCCCTCCCGCCACGCGCTGCTAACTCAGGCAACGTCTCAGTCAAGCGGTTGGCCTATAGTAACCATCACAGCTAAATCGACTTCACAAACTGGGTTCTGCTTTGAAGTTAACATCCAAATAAAATTAAACTTTTCAAAATCAAAAACACTCACCTGTAGTACCAATGTCCTTAAAATGCGTCAGCATCCAGCAGTACGCGTAGTACACTTCTTCCAGCGCCCTCGGGAAGGGAGCCTGTGGCGCTAAGCTGTAGTCTATGGATAGTATGGGCACGTTCAGCTTAGCGGCCCAGTCTCGAAGGTACGTCTCATGGGATTTTGAGCTTTGAGCCACGAAGCCTCCTCCGTGGCAATGGAATAGAACGCCGTCGGCCGGTGGAAGGGATGAGGAACCTTCGCCAGCCTGAATATGTAAAAATAGATGTAGGAGATGTAAGTTTTGAATGTTTTACTGGTTTTTTACGCTTACCAGAGCTTAAATATTGGTACTTTTAAATCGTCGTACAATAATAACAAATGTAGTTTCAATTTGAGCAAAAGCATACCGATATACAGGATAACTTTTTAATCAATGGGAAAACTACACAATTACCCCTTTATTCATAAACGTTGCTTAAAGTTAAGCAGTGATTAGCGACTGTTTAACCATACATTTTTGACGTTTAAACGTTACTTAACTTTAGTCATCGTTTATGAATAAACCCCTTTATGATATAGACCCCTTAAAGTAGAATTTTTTTTCGGTTACCAAAAAAAATCTGCCTTTTCATAGAAAATTGCCTACGCGGTCAAGATGTTTTTTTTTAAAATCTATTATTAATTTCTACGCTAGGGGGTCTAAAATCATAATTATGCTATTTTTTTTTTTCAAAACGTTGCTCCACACTAGGTAGGTATTACTCTTGTATCGTGGGTGCGTTTACAAACATTTAAACTCCCATACACAAACAGCCAGACCTGGAACAACTACCTGTAGGCAATACAAATATTTGTTCCGTGCGGGAATCGAACCCGCGACACGCAGCGCAGCAGTCGATCGCTCAGCCATTGCGCCAACGTGTCGTCGAAAAAAATTCATGGATATAGTTTGCGCATTGGTTAAAAAAAATTCCTGTATAAAAAATTCGGTGGAATTGCAAACTGTCATTCAAATTGAAGCATACTTAAAACAATGGGAAATAGAAGAGACTTCTAAAGTAATGCTAAGGACGCTGAAACAGACTAATTCGTTACAATCAACCCTAAATGGTCTCTAGTCACATCACGCTAAGAAAACATTATTTTTACCGTTTTTTCATACCAATAATGAGAGCTACATGGACTATGATCAATCAATATAACCAATGTACGTTGTTTCTCTAAGTTCTAATACCTTATACATACATACGAATATCATTTACCTTTGTCTCAGGGGGAAGCTGCGGCAGTTGTTAATAAAAACTTTTTAGATTACATAAAAAATAGCCTAGCCATAACAACAAAGGGCTGATTTTTCAATCGACAGATAATTTTTATTTGTAGAATAAAATTGACGTCTGACAGATTTTGTATGGAAGAACTGTCAAAAATTGCTCGGATAAAATTATCTGGCGTTGGAAAAATCAGCCCTAATATAGGTTTCGTTAAATAATTACTTTGTTACATTATTGTATTCTTCAATAACTCAGTAACCCAAACCAGACAAGCATTTTATTTATCAGTAAGTATGTAAGTGCAACAACTGTCAACATAGAACGATTTGTTGTAGGATCCATTTTACGGTTCCCGAATCTATGATAAAATCCCTAATATACTACGTGTTCACTGGAAATAATAAAGGCCTGTTACTCACCATGCCAATCCTTTTATTCGCACTTATAAGCCTAACATTCAACCCTTGTAATCCTATATGTACAGTGGGGGGTAGGACTGTGATTTCTTTTCCCTCTATTGTGGTCACAACGATGGGTTCCGGAGGGATCGTTATGAGCTTGTTTACAGCGACTGGTGACGACATTAGGCTAGGCACCCTCTTCATTATCTCTGAAAGGATAAATAAATTGTTTATTAAACGTATTTCTCCCTAAGACATCTAGAACTAAGACATCAGCCGATCGATTCTGTAAAAATCTCACCGTGTAAAGTTAGGTGAAGTGAGCTTAGAGCGAGCTGTCAATCGCTAGTATTAGTTGGAATGACAGCTCACTCCACGCTCACTTCACCTAAGTTTTCACCGTGAGATGGTTACAGGATCGCACTGCTGGACTTGGGAGACTGTATCTCCCGTTTGCATTACGGTCTAGTAACAGTTTCGATGGGGCCTGTCCAGCTAACTGCGTTAGGCTGAGTTGGTTTAGACGGTTTCTGTGTTTACCTATTCTCCCTTAACAGAAATGATCATTAATTTGAAATTTGTTGCTGCAAGTACGGAGGAATGTCCTGTGTGTATTGGATTCTAGTAAGTACAAAATTTGCAGTAGCAGTAACAGGATTGCGATGCGCATCGCAATCCATCAAGTCTTTAGATTAGAAAACATACATATACAGGGTGGCAGGGACATTTACGCGCAACCTGTTACCATGGATTCAGTACATGATTCTGGACGCCACCGTGTTAAATAAAAAATCTGCTGTTTTATACAAAAGTGTGGTTTCATACGCGGCCAAAGTCCATGGCAACGCATTTTTTTTTTAATTACCGGCGAAAATGCTTTCAGGATCATGTACTGAATCAATGGCAACAGGTTGTGCGTCGATGTCCCTGCCACCCTGTATAATAAACTCGCGCCTTTTTCCCATGGAGGTAGGCAGAAGCTGCAGAACGTATCTCCTCCTACGATCCTGACATAATCCTTTTGCCTTGTCCACGTTCATACCTACATCTATTCATACACGCGCTCCGGTTCCAAGTCGTCTTTAGAATAGCGCGTATAGATTGCGTCAGCTAACTGTCTATTATGTTCGACCACTCAAGATGTTACCGGACCACCTGATGCGAGCATTGGAGCGTCCAAGCGTAATGTGAATTGATTCATTTTAATCTTGTCATATGTCGTCGGCTCAAAAGATTATTTTGATACTTGCTGTTGTGACCTTCGTTCAAAAGTATTTACTTGACTGAACACGAAAAAGCCTAATGAGACGATTGCGATTTTAGGAGTCACTTCAGACTGATAATTCAATTAACTCGGTTTTGTTTAAGGCTTCCCCCTTAAATAAATAACGATTTCATGAAATATTAATCAATAGGATTATATTAACTTATAGACGGATTTTCTGCCAGAGATGTGCTGTTTCAAATTGACGTTATTTCAAGTTAAACTAATATCAACTTTATTTCAATGGTAATTAAGTAGATTTCAGAGTGACTATTGAAAAGTTATAAAAATGTTTGAAGTTGTAGCGTAAACTGAATTTTATTGTGTAGAAATTAAAGTTATTTTTCCATAAACTCATAATCTGTTTACATTTTTGGCGAATATGTCGCGATATTAGATAAGGTTGTATTGATGAGTTCAATTATTACAGTTCTGTAAAGTCATATTTGTTACGGTCGCGAATCATATTTTTAATCAACTTACAACCTAACACTGATCTGCAAAGTGCAAAAAAAAACGTAAGAAAATTTGAATTTCTTGGGCTACCTAGCTCATATCCCTTAATTTAGAGTCATGATTTATGAGATGAGACTTTCACGCGAAAACAGATGCTATAACAAAAAGTACAAAGTGTTGAAAGGAACCCTGAGCACGATTTTGGAAAAAAACTGAACTACATTACAGCACGTAACTTGGCCAGTCTTGAATCGTTTCTCTCCTTTCTTTAACTTGTTTAAAAATAAATTATGGCAATAACCATAGAGTAATGACAAGTAATAAAAGTGACAATTTTTTTGTTGCACTAAGTATACCTACATAAGTACTTATACATGCGCAAGCTTACTACGCCCACTACGCTAAAACCGGGTCAACTTACGTGTCCACTGTACCTAGGAATCAAACCCGACCTTTGTTGCAAAAATATTACCCTTACTTTTACAATATCGTACTAATTAAATAGGTAGGTTATTTGAATGCTCATGTATGCAAACATAACATGTTTTGTTTAACATAACGCCTAGGCATATGTTTTCCTTAAGCTAGATAAAGTTTCGAGCACGTACGTAAAACCAAACCAAGGCGATTATACGCGGAAAATCACGCTTAATATGTATAAATACCAGTTAATATATTTTGATACGCGTGAAACGGCACGACCGGCTTGAATACTTCATTCGTATGATAACCTACCATTTGATAATAAAATGCGACTATTACTAAACTCTTTAGGAAAAAGGATGAATAAAGTCGGTTCGAGAGTCGGAAACACTATGCACTTTTACCGGCGATTTTTTAAAGCGTAAGTTCTGTACTGGATTTTCAACTCTCGGCGTTAAGCAATGCGTTGAAAATACAGGGTGGCAGGGACATCGACGCGCAAACTGAAACCATGAATTCAGCACATGAGTTTAAACCCCATAGCGTCGAAATTTTTATAACCGACGTAAAATTTCTACGCTATGGGGTCTAAACTCAAATTCTCTTCAACTCAAATTTTTCGTCAGTTATCAGAAAAAAAGCGGTTTTATAGAAAAGTGTAATACCTACGCGGTCAAAATGTATGGAAGAACAATTTTTTTTTTTATATTAGGTACCGACGAAAAATTTCAACGCAAGGGCGTCCAGAATCATGTACTGAATCCATGGTAACAGGCTGCGGGTCGATGTTCCTGCCACACTGTGTAGTGCGCGATAACATTTCCCATGGGAACGAGGGCTAATGTACCATGTGTCAAAGTGCCAAGCAATTATGTACCATGAGCGGTGCATTTATTACTGTAAACTTGAACTTCTCTGCAAACGTTTATGGTATGGGCCCTGGTCTATCTCTTCCCGAAAGTCGTATATTGTTTTTTTTATAATGCTGAATCTGCCTGCTCTAGGCCTTGATCACGCGCACGTCATGATGGAAAGCGAGGGATGAGGTCTGTGATGGAACGAGCGTACCCAGAAGACGCCTGTCATAAACAGCTACAACAATATTAGGTGCCAATGTTCAAAAAGATATATATGCAATATGCAATGACCGATTACTGTTTTATCAGAAGATTGCTTAATTTGCTTTGGTTGATTGACATTATATCTACGTTATACAGACATCCGTGTCAGGTCGATATGATTATATTGTACAAGTGTGCCTCATTAGCAGTTTTACTACTCTACGAGTATTAGAGTTTTGTATCTACACTAATATTATAAAGGCGTAAAATTTGTTAAGTTTGTATGTAGCGGGTAATCACCGGTACTACCAGTCTGTTGTGAAAAATCTATAGACGACTTATATAAATTGTTGAGGAAGGCTATAGGCTATAAAATATCACGGTAGGACCGTAAGGAACCGAGCAAGAAGGCAGGCAGACGATACGATGCGACAGCGTGTGTCGGGGAACGAGAAATACATATTACGCGGACCAAGTCGCGAGCAGAAGCTAATCTAAGTATAAACGTGTAGAAAATGTGATGTCAACATTTATAAAGTAACAATTTCAATCAATCAATCTTTAACTAAGTATTAAACCACGTGCTTAACATAAATTAATGTCATCTTGATAATAGCAATTCATAAAGTAATTCTAACTTCAATGAATGTTTCTCAATAAAATATTATGTTTTTTTTTATCAATACAACCTTGCCCTCTGTCCCATTAAACTTTACTGATAATTAAAAACAATTGCCTAATTTTTAAACACGTAGTTAAATAAATCACGCGATAATATAGTATGTTTTGTTTTCATGAGTGTATCTGAAAGGGTTACAGGATCAGATGATGTTCTTTAGAAAGATTAGGTAAATAATAATAATAAGTTTTATTGTACAAAGAAAAACACACAAGATTAGACATACAATAAACATGATTGTACAAACATTGGGCAGAGGCAGGTTGAACAGCAGGCTGCCGAACTAAGTAAAAGGATACTTGTATTTCAAGAGCCAAAGTTCCTCGTAAACATTGATTATTACAAAAATCAGATTAAAGTGACTCAGTAATTACATGTATCAGTATTGAGAAATCTATTCATGAGGTGATCGTCAAAATATTTTCTGTATAGTCGTCAGACAAATTCTACAACCAATTAGTAAGCTTCGCTTTCAGTGTAAACTTGGTCAACGTGTAAATATCAATTGACCGATGTACCCTATTATAAAGACGAGCGCTTAGGACTAGGTGAGTAGTACTCACAACAAGCGCGCGAGTATGATCAGTATGAACGTAAACGAAGCAAATGGAGTATGTAAGGATCCTAGCAGAGCGTATTGTCAAAGAGCAGTGATGGCACAGTGGTAACGGATGCGACTTAGGTAGGGTTTGTAGGTCGTGGGTTCAAACCCAAACAGGCAGTTTATTTTGTGTAAATTATTTCATCACCACGGCTCTCAAAACGGCGAAGGAAAACGGCATGTCCTAGAACCGAAAATTCGAAGACATGTGAAATCCACCGACTTGCATTGGGACCGCGTGGTGCATTACAGCCCAATCCCTTTCACAGCGAGGAGGCCTGTGTCCCAGCAGTGGGAACATTATAGGCTGATTATGCTAAGGATCATAGCAGCTATCGTTCTGTAGTTTTGCCTACGCCCATGGGAAAATGGCGAAAGTTTATGGATGTTGTTACACAATCGATGATATATAACGCATAATAGGTACTAGGTATCAGCATCATAAATAAGGCGCATCGAATGTACAGACGCCAGCACATCAAGCTACTACAATCTGTCAAATCTCTTTAATTGATTTTCAACTTTATCACTAACGCATTAAGGTTCAAGGTTGATTGGGATAATTTGACAGTTTCGGGTAGCTTGATCTGCTAGCGTCTGTACGTCAATTGTTGTGCAAAACATTCAACTCCCCTGCAATGCCGAGGTCATATTTTAATTGTAAACATTCTCGATTACCGTCTTCCGGAAATAGATAATATTCCAGACATATCAATATTATAAGAGTGGTCGCAAGCGCTACTGCTGAGTATTAGGTTTTGGGTTCGAGTCCCAGGTCGGTCTGTGTGTGTGTATTGGGCCTTTTCTGTCAGGGATTTCTCAGTAGCAGCCCGTAGCCGATTGTGTGACGGCAATAGGCCTCCTATTACATGGAACTTAAATATGTCGGAGTCATTCGTTTGACTATTCGGAACGCCAGCGGCATCTCGTGGCGCTGGACAGAGTCTAGCCCTGAGTTCGTGGTGGGACGAGAGCAACAGCTGCAAAAGCGGTGTGAGCAGAGCTCTCGAGATGATCGAAACATTGGACATGGTACGAACAACATGTGCTCAGAAATTGTCAGCGTTCCGTATCGTTGAATGCGTACCTACAGTGTGTGATTCGCTAGTGTGACTAACTTATTCGTAAATTATAATCTGATTTGAACAGCAAACCGTTTTTCTATTGTGCTATAACCAACACTACCCATAGTACGCCCACAGTAATTAAAATATGCCTGATGTTAACGAGAGACACACATACCATCTCCGACAAATATAACTAGGGAAATGTGGGTGTACTATACGTACACCTCTGCCTAACCCTTCTAGGGTTACAGGCGTGATATTATGTGTAGTACCTACGTTCAGTAATACTAAAATCCGTTGCATGACAACTGCATACCATGATTAAATAACTTAGCCTACACTGTCTCACTGTTGAGCAAAGGCCTCCCCAAATCCTTTCAGGCATTATTTTCTTAAGCCACGTCGATCCATCGAGGTGGCTCTAGAAAATCCCTTGCGGTAAAGTCTTAAAAATAGTAATCTATAATTCTACATCAACATACCGCTTTCTGCTAAAAACCAAAACGCCTTGCAGAATTCAATGCTCGCAGACTGCGAGATGTTGACGATTCTCCTTGCCCTCATCTCGGGGTCGATCAGGTACTGTCCACCGGTCCATACTGAGCTGATCAGGTTGCCATGACAATAGTACGCCTCGGAGAAACCCGCCATACATATTGATATGCCTTTCAGTATGCCGCGCATCGATGGTAAGAACTGGAATAGAATTTAAAGATTAGTGTAAGGCCCTTTAACGGCACGGTGTCTTTACGGTACGGCGTATTAAATGTGCCGTAGAAAAAACGTTAATAAGCTTCCATAGTGATCCATCCATACAACGCTGGCAACCGTGTCCACAATCAGCATATAAACCGTGCCGTAGAAAAAAAACGTGTTCGTCAACAAGATTCCAAAGTGATCCATACAACACTGATGACCGTGCCTACACACGGCGAATAAACCGTAGCTTTACACGGCAAGGAAAACGAGTGTGTACAAACAGCCTAAAGGTTGATTTGAAGGTAGTGTGATTGGGTCTAGGACTGCAGATAGGAAAATGCACTTCAAAGGGCAGAACTATCTAGTAGATTTAAGGCACGTAATTAGAAGCTCTAGGTTGAAAAGGGACCTTGTATCTACTTGTCCAATTGATGTTTCCAAGGTGCAGGTAAAAGAAACACCTTTTTACTGTTTTGAAATGTTTCTTCTGATTGCGATCACATTTTGACAGGTCTAGTTGCAAATTCTGATCTCTCATATGCACCATTTATTATTTATTTATTTTCATTGCACAGTCAACGCACACATTTAAATTTAAGTCTCTACACTAACTACATTGTGAAGGGTATGCTGATTACCCTGTGACATAGGATAAAGAACAACTACCATGAAACGAACCGTGAAAATGCTAAACAGGGAAGCAAAAAAGTTTACCAACAAAAAGTTATATCGTATTCAAGTAAACATCTTCAACAGACGTGACCATTGTGAACTTTGCTTCTACCCAATTAACAATTCTACTCCAACTTGTTCGCAATTCATTGAGTTACTAATTGGACTTCAGACTTTAGCTAATTCACGATTGGCACTCGACCAAAGTTGTGGCAAAAAAGGCCACATTTTACAATCTTTGAATACTTTTCCCTAACAACATAAGTAGATTAGCTAGGAAGGTGGCAACAAGTACCTACTTTTATATCTTACATGCTTGATGACATTTACCCATACTTCATAATTATAATAATACTAGCTTCCGCCCGCGACTTCGTCCGCGTGAAATTTTTGTCCCCGCTCACCCCGTCGCATCGCATCGCTCGCCCGCACTATCACTTCGTTTTCGCTTAGTTCTCTTTCTGACTGTATTCATTTTGACCTAGCGTGATGTTGAACCGATCCGAACGTTATCATACCTATTTTGTTGCCGAGTTATTTTAAAATGATGATATCTCCTAAGATGTTGATTGAAATCAATCAAATCACAGTTAAATACTTGTGATGAATAACGTATTTATTTAGATAAGGATTATCATTTGGATACGGATATCATGTTGATAACACCTTCGCAAATAATGCATTAATTTCAAACACATGCCGAATAGGAAGGTCGTGATAGCTGGTGCGGCTTTTATTTTCATGTATTTACTAACTGAAGACCGCAAAAGTCGGAAGCGTCGATGGTGGAAAACTAATTTGTATAAAAGTATTGCGGGTTTTTTGGATCCCAAATAACAGGTTTTTCTTGATACAAACTAATAAGTTCAAGCGATTGTTCGTCACTCCACATCATGAACGTACATACGACACAACCGTCACGAACGCCGTCCAAACGAGCACTGCGAGCGTCTTTGTGTTCGCGCGAAAAACCGACAGCCGATGGATCAACCCCGAGCGCCGCGCGAGCGTTACATGTAATGCTCGTAGTGCCGTCCACACGTAGAATTCGTGTTACATTACACGGTGGATTACATTACACGTTACACTCGTCTGGACCCGGCTTTACGCAGCGCATGCAACGGAAGCTCTCAAAAGGAATATTTTTTCCCGTTTTTGCAACATTTTCGTTTGATGCTCCGATCCTATTGGTCGCAGCGTGGTGTTATATGGCCTATAACCTTCCTCATGAATTGGGCTATCAAATGCAAAAAATAGTTATTCAAATCCGACTGGTAGTTCCAGAAACTACCCCCTACATACATACAAACAAACAAACAAATTTTACCTCTTTATAATATTAGTATAGATAAAATAGCTGCTGCCCGCGGCTTCACCCGCGTGATGTAAATTCTCCCACGGGAACGTGCTACCGAGACCAAAAGGAGCTTATGGTACTTACTCCTTTTACATCAGAAAGCCAATTCTCGTAATTTAAAACGTTCAAAATCTAGTCGCAGTCTCATCTCGGCGACAAACAAATGTCAAAAACTTGTCAAAATGTAGAGAAATTAGAGGTACCTATTTTTGACAGATTGAGACTGAGAACAGACTGTGAACGTTCTTAAAATTTCCTGTTAAAATCGGTCCGGCCGTTTCGGAGATTAACCGGAACAAACAAACAGCCAGACACACAAACAAACAAAAACACAGACAAGCAAAAAAATGTTTCTATGTTATATATTTGTTATTTTGACAGCAGACATTTCAATTTTATTTATTTGTATAGATTATAAATTGGAAAGTCTGTCTGTTACCTGTTCACGCTTAAACCACTGAACGGATTCCGATAAAATTTGGCTTTGGCAAGGAGATAGATGGCATCCTGTGGAAGGGCTTAGGCTACCTTTTGTCCTGGAAGCACGTCCCCGTGGGTTTATTCTAACTAAACAATCTGCACCCTAATTGCGTAACACACTATCAATCACAATCTGAATAATGTTGAAATAATCTATTGCTTCATTTGTTTCGAAACATTTGTCTGCTCAACAACGTAAATAACGCAATGAATGTTGTTGAACTGTCAAAATGAAACCCATTGTTACAGTGTTACGCAATTACCCCGCTGTTTCCCTGGCTGTACATTTTCCACATTCAACTTACTTGGAACCCGAGACACCTTCCGTAGAAACAATACTGATTGATGGTGTCTGCCTGAGCGAACAACTCCTCAGGTGTATGTGGTTCCGTTGGGAACAGCTCGCCTGACGGTGCCCATGAGAGCAGCGTGTGCAGGTGGTGCAGGCATGTGCCTAGGGATGCTAGCAGCTGCCCGCAGGATTCAATCTCCCTAGAAAATTATAAGTTGGTTAGGGTCGGAATAAACCAGAATAATATATCAAACATAATCTTTTTCTTAAGACTTTCTACGTTGATTTAAGTATTACAAACGTTG
The DNA here is from genome assembly GCA_949629185.1 of Apamea crenata. Lineage (NCBI taxonomy): Eukaryota > Metazoa > Arthropoda > Insecta > Lepidoptera > Noctuidae > Apamea > Apamea crenata. The sequence goes on along the minus strand of OX451366.1, from coordinate 7,173,585 downwards.
GTAATGTGTCTTAGGTACAATATAGCCTATGATGATCAGCCATCTGTGTCCCACTGCAGGGCAAAGGCCGCTCGCCCTTCCGTCCACATGACCTTAGCTACCGTTTCATGTGGTCAATCCTTAAGAAAACAGTCAAGCTCGCCCCATCCCTCCTGGGACACGGCGGGACCAACTCGACTATTTTGATTTCCATATGGCATAATGCTACTTTATTATGTATGAACAGTTTCAGCGACATAAACAAGACTTCCTGGAAACTTCACGTGCATTTTGTTTCCCTAGAGAGCTCACTTGTTTATTTCTCTTTACCGCGAAAATACAGTGTGACGTAAGAGCTTCTGATGGATTACCTACACCAGAGAATCTAGAGGCGGAATACATTTGCAAGGTAATAACACCCCGCAAACAGTAGTCAGCCCGTAAATCGTTTCACCAGCTACGTCAACAATACCTATCTATCAAAATATATGTATAATCATCAGAATAAGCTATCATTATGCGCTTGCGCACACAAATCACATAAACAAATACAGACTTGGAATAACAATCTGTTTGCTATTAAGATCTCTAGGCATATTCCGATGCGGTGAAGCCAAACTGTATATTCGATAATATGCGTTTTTTGCATAGTATTTAGGTTTCCACTTTGCGCAAACGCATACGCACTGTTAATAAAAAAAAAACTGTTAAAAACGTCTGTTGTAGTTTTTCTTGATAGCAATCCGTTGATTAAAAAATCGTGAGGAAGCCTGGGGGTCTACTCCGAAGTAGTTGAGCCATTTCCTGCTACGAAGTTACTATTTGGTTCGGTCGGTTCCGATCCTACACTCTTTCGAATATTGACTATGGACCCGACCCAACTGAGCCGATCCGAACTTTTTTCGCATTTTTCAATAATATTCGGTTCGGCCATGTGTCGGTCCCATCTGAACTTTCGTACTTTGCACTTCGGAGTAGACTCCCTGGACTTATAATTAATATACCTAAGTCTGAAATAGCCAACCCGCCTTAGGTAAGAGTGATGATGATCAATGCCCGTGCCTTCTCTGAATGAGAAGAGGCATTTGCCCTGTAGTGAGACAATAATAGACTGGTATTATTATTTTTAATTAAACGCTTTGTTTCCTGTGGCAACAACAGAAACATCTCACGAGTTTTAATTCCCACGAGTTACAATAAATATCTATCTCTGTGTGAATGTGAATATTGAAACGTTTTTAAGGGGTATGCGGTCTGCCGGGGCGGCGGGATTTTCCGAAAGGTTAACCGCTGCCCTGGAACAGAAAGGGCTAAGGAAGGAACACGGATGGGTTTTAGTCAGTAAAAGTCTGACACTCCCTTCCGCTCCACCCAGAGCGGGAGGGGTCATTTGATAATTTCCCATCCAAAAAAAAAAAAAAAAAAAGGGGTATGCGGTCGCCCGCGAAATCGAAATTTTCTTGCGTTTTTTGCAAATTGCAGGTCAATGTCAGGTCGTATGTTGAACAAAATACGATTTGCGAACAAGACAGGTACCTATGTATTTACAGAATTATAATCATTAAAATCATCAATACAACCCTCTAAGTTAATATAATTCTATTGAATGACTATTTCATGAAATATCAATACCCCTTATTGCGAAGAAACAAAATATTTTAATGAGATTAGGAGCATGGCTGAAATTGGGGGCACAAAGGTAATAAAAGAATGGTGGCTTGTTTCGTGATTAAACTACTTATTTCGGATTATTTATAACTTTAAAAAAAAATTAAATAAGCAAATTTTAGATTAAAGTATTTAAAATAGTTCCAATGCTAAAAACATTTCATTCTTCAAATGCAATTTGAAGCGACTGAAAGTTGGCATCGGTTTTCATGAACAATAATAAAACGAAGAAGAAATATCTGACTATGTTCGCCAAATCGATTATGTGTCATATGCCTTGTAGATCATAATGCAGTAAAGTAGATAGCTAGATATAATACTATTTATTATGTACGGTCATCAAAGAAGTAAGTAACCAGGGTCGTCGGATATAGTTGAAGTTTAGTAAGAAACCGATGGATGTTTTCGAATAAAATTTAATAGAAAACAAACAGTTAATTTATCAAATTAAATTTCATTCGAAAACATCCATCGGTTTCTTACTAAACTTTAACTATATCAGACGACCCTGGTTACTTATCTCCTTTGGTGACTGTACCTACACCATGAAAATTATAGAAATAAATGTACTGACGTCAGCACATCAAGCTACTACAATCTGTCAAATTTCTTTAATAGATTTTCAACTTTATCACTAAAGCAAGGTTGATTGGGAAAATTTGACAGTTTCGGGTAGCTTGACCTGCTGGCGTCTGTACGACGCAATGACAAAGGTAATTCAGACACACGTATATTTTTGTATTATTGCAACGTGGGGAAAGGGGAAAAAAAACAAAGGGGAAAAACACAAGCCTAAACTGAGAGCCAAAAATAGATAGCCGGGAAATAATAGTATGTTATAACTCCGTCGTCGATGTAACTCACCAGAGGCTATCCGATCAGAACTTTGATAAGAAAGATATTTAGATAACCAAGTAAAGCATATTATGTGTTCTTGCTATTTCTGGCATGATTACACATACACAGTTCACAGAAACGGTATCTATTCATCATACCTACGTATATGCATTAAGTATAATTTGATAATTATACTTAGCATATTATGCTCATATGGATTCGATGCTCATTAGGTAGCGGATTAGGTATTTTTATTTTGAAGATGGTTGTCATGATTTCATGAAGTAATAAATTAGGTACCTAAAGTCTATTCAAACTAATGTTGCAAATTGATGTTACTTCAAGTTAAACAAATATAAACTTTATTTCAATGAATTAGATTAATTTCAGAGTGACTAGCACTATTGAAAAAGTTTAAAAAATGTTTGGAGTTGTAGCGTAAACTGAACTTTATTGTGTAGGAATTAAAGTTATTTTTCCATAAACTCATATTTGTTTACATTTTTGGCAAATAAATCGCGAATGCAGATTATGTACCTAATGGGGACCCGTTTAGCGTCCTATCTCACTGTTATCTTTTTGCTCGGCTCCTAAGGGCCGTAGCGTGATGTTAAATAGACTATAAACTTCAAGAAATAGGCCATCGAATGCAAAAAAAAAAAACAAATACGATGACCCGACCACGGATACTAACTCTTCAGATTTATTACATTAGTATAAGTAGATGGTAGTATTTCAAAATACGTGATTAGGAGCTAGAACGAGATTACTAGTGCTACATAGTACACTACATAGTAATCACGTTCTAGCTTCAGTGTAATATTGTATTTAAAAAAAATACACGTCACACGTTTGCTTGTGACACGTAACTTTGAAACTGCTACCAAGAATTAGTCATTATTTGTGATCATAGATACCAGCCTTGATCTCCTTGTTGCCACAAGTGGCAATAGTAAACAAGACAACTAAATATACGTGTTTGCGGTTAACAAGTACCTACTGTGTACAGTTAACAGTAGAAGTAAATAATGATTTGTTGGCGTTTCTAAGGTGTTTTATCATAAAACAGCTATTATTTTCTTTTTTGTGATGTCGACTTTAAAGACGGATGTTAATTATTGTAATTTTAGAATATTACGCAATTGTCTAAAAATACCGAAGGCTTTTTCGGTATTTTACAAAAAAACTCAGTAGGTACTTTTTTTGTTCACTTTACCACCAACTGGTATTAATTTCACTACTTGTTTACAAGTTTGAAGTAGGATTGTAAACCTAAAGAAGTTAGTTATAAGGTGCATTTAACAACGTTTGTGTTTAGGATTAACAGAAACAATGACTATGTTTATGTCACTTTGAATATTAGCAGAAACGCTTGAAATCCAACCTTGATGATAATTATGTTTTCTTATAACCGTAAAAACTCCTGCTGTATGTAGGTGCTGCCTGCAGCAGAAATTTGCTTATTGTAAGGAGACAAGCACCCTAATTGCGCAACATACGATCATTCGGAATCGGTTTCATTTTGACAGTTCAACAACATTCATTGCGTTATTTACGTTGCTGAGCAGACACATGACACATTTTTTGAACATATGTAGCAATGGATTAGCAATATCCTTTAAAATGATCAGATTGAGATTGATTGTGTGTTACGCAATTAATTACAAGGTATATATGATACCTATACATTTGACTTCTATTTTTATCCTATGTGAAGCAGAGATCATATGATCGATGATGTGAAGTACCTACCATAAATATTTGGATTTCTATTAACACTATACATAGAACGACAGGCGTTTGGAAAAGCTATTTTATGCCGGCTGAAAATCATAACAATAATAGTTTGCCCCTAAGACATTTGAGCGTGCATCCCTTGGGAGCGACGACTGACTCTCATTCTGATGATCTTTATACTAATAAAAAAACAGAAACTGGAGGCTAATCTCCGTTGAGATTGGCCACCTTGACCGAAATCGGTCGGGAGGCTATTATTATTACTTAGCCGATAGTACTGAGCTCTAAAGCGCTTATTACACTATCCAATTTAAGGAATGCTAACTAGGAACACTCTAACTAGCGAATCGGAAGCTAGTGATTACACTACACTAAATTGGATTCTAAATCGGTCAGACGACGCATGCAGACGCATTCGTGAAGAACGATTGTACACAATTTAGGAAGTAGTGCAATTGGACCTCCAATTTACACTAAATTGGATCCAATCTGTTCTAACTGCGATTACATCTGCCGATTTAGGAATTTAGCATTCCTTAAAATTGGATAGTGTAATAAGCGGTTAACAGCGAATGCAACATGGCGCGTCTCCGTTCGACGGGCGCCATTACGTGAGGGGGGGGGGGGGGGGGCAAAAATGTACTTACTTAACGAAATGTCCTTTCCGAAACAGCAGCGCATCTCTACTGGTATTTACTTGTCTGCTGAGTTTCAAACCGTGCAATACACAGGAATCGACCACTGAAACAAAACTGCGGTATCCATTGCCCGGGGACTTCGCATCAAAGTCGTATAGAGGAGCCACCTAAAACAAAAAAAAAAAAAAAATGTTAAAATAAATTATTTTAATAAGTACTATGATTTTTCTTCATACATAGTTGTATAGTATGTATACTAACTCATTAACTGCCTAGCGGCCTAGCCTTTTGCCAACTATATTGGGGTCGGCTTCTAGTCTAACCGGATGTAGCGGAATACCCGTATTTTACATGGAGCAACTGCCTATCTGACCTCCACAACCCAGTTACTGGGTAAAATGATACTCCTTGGTAAGACTGGTGTCAGACTTTTGGGCTTCCGACAACCCGTAACAACTGTCAAAGGTCCACAAATGACAGCCGGGACTAACGGCTTAACGTGCTTTCCGAGGCACGGAGCGGTCTCGATATGTAAAGATGGTCACCCATCCATATAGTAAACTAACTACCAAAAATGTATATTTCGATCGAATGAAAGTTAACCATCCGTTCTGAACGCGTGATTAATTGTGGTTTCACACTACAGCAACGGGGCTTATGAAACGCCCTGGCCCAGTTTTAGATTTATAAAAGTACCGTTAAAGTGTTGTTGTTGAAAGTACTGTGTGCAAAATGTGGGTGTACTATACGTACACTCCCTGGGGATTACAGGTGTGGTGTGTGTATTATTAGTTTTTCAGTATTTTCCTTAACGGGATTAATCATAAATGCAACATACATACTATGTAGGTCTTATTAAATCCGAAAATTACATCATTGAATCATGGCAACCAATATTATTATTCATATTATAGGTACCTTTAAATAGATATAATATGAATATATAATAATAATATTGGATAGGTATAATGGGAATAATAATATTAATGCATATTTTTGTTTAGCATGAAATAACTAATGATGCAAATTAAATGAATCCCTATTTCCCTGTCATGCCATAACTTGAGAACGACCGATTTCATCCATCTTTTTTTTAAGTTTTCTAATTCTAATACTTTGTTTAGGGTTGTTAGGAATTTTATTTTAAGAAAGTTGCTTCACGCGAACGAAGTCGCGGGCAGAAGCTAGTGTGTTTATAAATATGTATTCTCAACAAGAAACATTATCCTTATAACCATTGTACATAATAGACGAATATCTAGTACTGAGGAATCTCGGAGGGAAAAATAACACAATAATACGGTAGGTAGAAAAATCAGTTATTACAGTTGTGAGGTATTAGAAGGATAATTTAAACAATGTTTAATTAGTTAAATGCCGTAATTAGCGAAACAATTAAAAAAACCATTACGTCTCGCGTGTGTCCACATTCCAGCTTATGAAGGTTTAAGGAAGAAATTACTTATGTACTTATCACAATTCAAATAAATATAGCCCTTTATATTATGTACTGTGATACTTAAAATTGCTGCAAATACATTTGAGTAGATATCACATCTAGTTCATTTTCTTTTCTTGAGATTTTAGACCTAGACTAATAAAATTCTTGTTAGCGTGTTAATGGCAAAACTATATATTTTTTTAAAACGATTTTTTAATTTTTTTCGCCTTTAGACTTAATAGGTACTCTGCATGGGGTTGTTCCATAGTTTCTACCTATCACCGTGTGAAAAATGTGTGAGTTTATCATGATAAAAAATTAAACTGCTTTCTGCAAACATTTAGATGCCACATACTTTAGATACATAGTTTATCTCTCTGTTTACCCAAATAATGCAATTAAAAGAGTGTGCTGCTGTCAAAGATAACATTGCAAACGTCCAATCAAAAGTTCCAGAAGAATCAGATTGAACAAGCCTTTCATGTATCATAAATGTAGGTATTTTCAAATAGCTTCAACAATGATCACAAAATATTAATAAAAAACATTAAAACAGGCAGCTTTTTTCACTTTGTATTCTATCTAACAGTTAAGTATTGCTTCAGTTAGACACATGATTTTGTTAATTAATACCTCTAATGAGTAGATACGTAAAACGTTAACCGTTAAAACAATGTATGTGCACATGTCCAACAACATACATAAAATTGATAACAAATACAACATTTTACAAAACATATATTACATTTTAAACAAATTGGTGTTTTTATCAGCTGCAAATTGAATTGATTGCCATAATGCATAAGATGAACAGTGCCGTTTCCCAGTGAATCATTGATGAGTAAGGTACAAAGTTCAGTTACACATTGTCTGGCCAAGTGTTTGGGATAAGTTTTTGTTAAGATATCAATGTATAGTTATGAAATTAAAGTAAGCATATGTTTCCTTATCTCATCACGTGTATATCATAGTATGTTAGCATCTGGTTAGAATAAAACACATGTTATCTGTGATGATAAACATTACAATGGAGCAGTGGGCAAAAGTACATTTCTAACTTACACACATATATACAATATACAAATATACATAAGCTCTCACACCTTCTTACAAAGGGGGTAGGCAGAAACTACAGACTGCCTATACCAAGGGGTTTATTTATAAACAATAATTAAAGTTAAGTGATGTTTAAACATCAAAAATGTATGGTTAAACAGTTGCTAATCACTACTTAACTTTAAGCAATGTTTATAAATAAAGGGGTTAATTTCTAACTTGTGTAAGTAAGTATATTCTGTAAACATAGGCTTAAATCTTTAAATTAGTAAGTATATTAATTAAAACCTGCAATCTGCTTTCCCTAATTATAATAAAATGGGGCTAAAGTAAAGACTCTGTGAACATTATAGTAATAGCAATATTTATAATCTATTTTGCTTTTTTTTTAATGATGCCTACATGTAATGATTGATTATTGATATTGAATACAGATAATAAATTCATTATTTGGAATATTGTAATTTATAATCACTTTTTTTTTTAGCTATACACAAGGAAGTATGGTGATTGATTGTTTCAGTATGAAATACTTTCATAATCTAGTTTGCATATAACAATATTAATTCTTGATACAGATAGATTACTTATATTGGAACATTGTTACCAAATAATGCACTAGAAAGTCTAGTAGAAATGTTAATGTTGTGACTGTACTGACTGACCTAATTTCTATTGTCTTTTGAATAACAATTTCTAATAAGTATTAAGATCACAGGTGGTTCTATTTCACACAACAATTTCACTTCCTTAGCAGCTATAAACTTTGCATTTTCCCTAGAGTATTATGAATTAAATATGTGTACATACCTTTCTCACATGATCTACCAAAGGCCATACAGTGTCTACATGGTCCATGAGAGTCATGAAACCCTGGTACAATCTCTGCCCATTTTCTGTATCGTCCGGCTGAAAATAGGTCGCGTTGTTTTGGCACGAATCTTTCAATGCTTCGTACATTGCATACGTTGGGGGAGCACCATCCTGCGACCCTTCGCAGCACAGCGCAGCCTTAGCCGGCGACTCCGCAAATTCCATTTTCGACAAACCCCCTTTCGCGAAACGCAAACCGCGTATAAAGAACTTAATCCTCATCTGCAACGATTTTATTATAAACATCTGACGCACTTATTTGTTATGCATAGAGAAAAAAATCATTCCAATCGAAAATATAATTACAAATTAGTTGGCGGGAAAATTTTGTTATCATTGTATCATAACTATTTTACTGTTTCAGTCAGCAGCCGATTAGAACACAGCACTGAATTTTATGATTGTAAAATATCGCTCCGTTACGATCGAGTATTGAATACTGTTTGACATGCGACTAAGTTGTGTCTATTTTACTGAATGACAGATTGACAGCTGTTTAGTGTTTTGTTTTTGGTTTCCTTCCCTATCTCCATATTATTTATGTTGGCAACAGTAGCGAAGCTAAGGGGTCGAAACACCGTGTATTTAGCTATCACATCGTTGACAAAGAGCTACGAATCACATACATTTTTTTACAATAGGTCTCAGAATAAAATATTTGCTTGAAAAATTGACACCTTGCTTGCAAAGTTGACTGTCAGTTCTTTAAATATGTCATTAGAAATTACAGCTAAATTAGTCAAGCAAGGTGTCAATTTTACAACAAAAAAAAGTGTTTTTTGTTTATAACTGCTGAATACATATTATGCTAACCTAACACATGCAAAAACTTAATAAATGTAATTTTAAAAGTACGGAAGAAAAAATGTGTTTATTATACTCGAATCTCAGAAAAAATACGTGACTTGGGGTGCGAATGATGTACAAAAAAGTACTACACAGTCGCACGTCGGGGCCCATTATTTAAAAAACTTTTCCAATTAGGATAAAAATGTGTTTTGCTTACTTCAGATGTCGCTACTATTGCGTGTCCATGAATTTGACATCTAGCTGTCATTATCCATACATTTTTTGTAAACAAGCGACTTCTTTACGCATAATAATTAATAGCCCCATTGCGCAGCTGTTGATTGCAAAAATACGGGGGCCATGTATTTGCCAAAATAATTGGAAACCCGATATTTCGTCGAGTGCTATCCTTATAAAACCTGAAGACTTTTATGCGAGATAATCGTATACAGGTGTTGCTCCCAAGAGAACTCAGTCTGTTTTAATTACCTACAAGCACTTGTGTGATATTATGTAAATAATAGTACAGATGCGTGTATGTTTCTATTATCAAATTACATGTGCTAAAACAAGCTTTTCAGTCAGGAAGATCATCGTCAAGTTGGTTCTCAACTCAGTTCAGGTTATTCCTGTCGTACGCTTCCAGTCTTCAAAATAAATTATATATGTTCATATTTTATTCATTTTTCCACTATTGCTGATTTTTTACCAGTGGTAGACGATTTTCTTTTCCTTAGCTAGTACTCAGCTAAAACCCACCCGGGGGAACGCTCGATCGCTAATTAGTGCTCAAGTCACATACATATTAATCTAATTTTTATTTAATTTGTGATCGAAATAAAAGTGACTGTCAACAGTGCTGTTTGGTCAGTTCGTAAGTCGTAACTTTGTACCCAAAATAAGTGTAAATTTAGCCAGTGAGTCGGCGCACTCGTTGCCACCTATACCCGAGTGACTGGGAACTAGGGAATGCAAATCCGTTCTATTTTAAAATCCGGATTTTTAAGAACGGATTTTTGGTCCAATCCGGATTATCTGGATTTTACGGATTTTTCATGAAAATAAACAAATCTACCCATATTAGTTTGTTAATAATATGATGTTTGTTTTTTTTGTTAAGTATTTGGAATTATTTAAACTATCATCATTAAATACCATAATTATGGTGTTATAGTCCGGTCAAATTAGACCAAAAAATAAGAGTAAAGTTACCTAAATTCCCACCAAGCTGAAAATCGGTAAGATTGTTGGAAATATCATTAAAAACAAAATTTGAAAGTTCCCCATCTTTCCCCTGTAAAAAAAAAAAGGCTTAATTAATTTTTTGTAGATAATTTTATGATCTACAATTTTTGTCTGAGATATTTTTATGATAAAACTTACCGTTTTGCTGAAAATCGCGAAAAACTCATTTTTTTTACCTTTGACCATGAATAATTTTTTTTCCTTACAGGGGAAAGATGGGGAACTTTCAAATTTTGTTTTTAATGATATTTCAAACAATCTTACCAATTTTCAGCTTGGTGGGAATTTAGGTAACTTCGAATGTCTAATTTGACCGGACTATTATTGCTATAATATTTATTTATTCTTATTAAAATAATCACTTAATCAGTCTGTGACTCGCGTGCTGAATAACACACACTCACGACACTCGCAAGACGCGACGCGCGAACAGCGAACTAACTCGTTTCGATTTTTTTTTTACAATTTCTTATTATTCAAAAATCCGGATTCCATTTTCAAATCCGGATTTGGGAGTCTAGTAAAAATGTGCGGATATCCGGATTTTTCGGATTACGGATAGTCCGGATTGCATTCCCTACTGGGAACCCAAGCTAACTCAAAGTTAAAACCGTTGTGCGAGCATGTGTAAATGATTTGAGAGTGAATTTTGGATTTTAGTTGACATTGACCTAAGGCTTGAATGCTACTACGAGAATCGGAAAAAAATACCGAATTTTTGATATTGTGGGTTAGAAGAAAATGGCCGCCTCTAGAATACTCAAACTCAAACTCAAATCATTTATTTCAATTAAACCATTTACAGGCACTTTTGAATTGTCAAAATTAAATAGTCGGTCAGTTAGTCAGAAAGTTGAAGCTAGTCGCCCATTCCAAAAACGTAGATCTCTATGGAGAAGAACGGGCAAGAAACTCCACGGACACTCTTTTAAATCAAGATATTATTACAAAATCCTGGGTACATTATTCTTATTGCTTCTATATGTGAGAACAATGTAAAAAAAAGAAACAATTTATAACATTAAAAATAAGCCCTGGCAGTTAAGAGATGACCAGTCTCAACCAACGGCGCCCGTTCACGAACATGACGCGTGGATCAGCACCACCTAGCTCAACCATTTTGTAGGGAACCGAATGATCCAACACACACGCCACCATCAGTGAGACATTTAAGTGAGCATGACATATTCTCAACTGCCATGCTCTTTCAAGTCAACACCAAAATATCATAAAATACCAATGCATTCCCCTGTAAATACTGAGGCTTCTGGTGGGCATTGGAATAAAAGGGCAATTTTAGAGTTCTAGAAATATGTTGAAACAACTGTATGTGTACATACATCCTGTTGAGGATAATTTGGATGCGTCCGTATAAAAAAAAAATCCAACCGTTCCAGTATCTCTTAGTGGCCCACTCAAAATCACCTTTTGCGTCCTGGGAATTTTTGGAGAAACCAAGTCCCAAAACGACTTTTGGCTTCAAATGGACCACCTCACAAGCGGAAGAATAGCCAGGAAGAGAGGGGTATTGACAAACAGGTGAGGAGAGGTGTTTAAGTACCTATTCATCAATGGAATAGATTTATAATTCCAGTAGGAAGACGTGTTAAGAGAGAAGTAGATTTGTTCCAAAATGGGGAGTAAAGGATGGGACGAAATGGAGAACACTTATGACAAGAAACGATCTGCTAAGTATTGTCGTCGAAGGTTAAGAGGAGGTTCAGTACATTCAACCTGGAGAGCATTTATAGGAGAGGCATGGCACCAATTACGTTTGGACTGGACAAAATCTAATCTGCACAAAGCTTCCTTGTTGCATGGCTCGATCAGTTATCTGCAATAATCCAACACGCTTCTGACCAGCACATTGTAGACTAGCTTTAGGGTGTATGGGTGATCTCCCCATCAGACACCTGCCAAAGTCTTGAGGACCGAAACTGAGCGCTCGCATTTTTTGACTGTATTATTAATGTGGTCCACTTCCGACAATTTGTCCCCAGAAACCTGGCTGTGAATGTTAACCTGGGGTATTAGGCGTTTACGAGTAAAAACAACTGCGGTACTCTTTGGAACACTGCACTTATAGATAAACTGTGACCTAAGAGCCATTGGTTTTACTAGGACAGAGAGATATTAATGGAGAGAGCGGCGTCTTCGATGGAACTGCCACAGACCAATAATGCAATATCGTCAGCATAATGAAGTCCTTTACAGTTAAAATTTAGACAAGAAGGAAGATCCTGGGGGCTTACTATGACCTTTTAAGAAAACGTTCAATTTTCATTCAGTTCAGAAGCAGGCCTAATTTAGTGCTGCTAATAATCGTACTATGAGAGTAATAAAAGTGAACGACTATTAAACGAAGTTCACCGAAGTTGAGTGGTAATGCTTGTCTGTGGCCTGCTGTAATGCCATTGTCTTTTTAAAAGGCATCGTTCGAAAACTTAAATCTAATTCTATTTTCACTTTACCGGTTTTTTGAAAATAATAGAAACATGAGTTTCTAGGGAATATACATTTTTTAACTATTATTATGTATAACGAGTTACCTTGATACATTATCTAAAAGCACTACAAAGCTCAATTTCCCGTTCAAAACAACTTTGTAACTTTGAAGGATTCAACGTGATTTTGAACGTGTGTGCTAAGTCAGGCAACAATTTAAAAAAATATATTTTTGCGCGCCAACGGCCAAATAAAATGTTATAAGTTTGTATACCTCTTCACAATGTCGTAACTTTGTTTACTTACATGAAAATATCATAATGGTGTACTTCACGCATTTATAATAGGAATGTCGCTTCGATTACTTGCGAGATTACTGATGAATGTGGTGAATTTATTTTTAGTGAAACACGAACAAGTCGTCGTGTTATTATGACCCAACTGCTTCGCCGGGAGTTCTTATATAATCATAGAGAAATTGCAGTTATGTCTACCAAATCCACCCAAGCACGGGAACATAGCAAGATAATGTGGAAAAGGGCTGCAGAGAGAAAATAGTATTTTTGCTCCCCCTTGTATTGTAAAGTCTAATCGTATTACATATACCTTAAAAAAAGTAACCAATATATCTTTTTTAAATGGTCATTTTTTTAATTATACCATAACCGGGATCACGAAATCGAAATAAAAAGAAAATGTATTGATAATGTACTCAATTGATTCAATTCCCGACATGGTGGTTAATGTAATATAATACTTATATTGAAGCGTATTTAACGATTGAAATAAAAAAAAACTAATTAAGTATATACCTAATTACAGTTTGAGGTGGTAACCAAATCTATTTTTATTAAGTAAAACTATTTACTATTGACGCTGCAGCAGGTCCTCCTGTGTTTAATCTATTTTTTAAGTTTGCTTACTGTTGCGTAAAAATCATCCTGAAACGGATTGTAGTTTTTGGTCTTTTGTCAGTTTGGCTCTAGTGTTGTTACTCAGTTATTAACGGTCAGGCACTCGATTGTCTCGATTACATAGTTCGAAAATTCAATTCAAGTTGAATCTAATTTATTCCATTGAACCTAGCAGCTTCTTACGTTTGAAACACACACAAAAAAAAACTTAAAGGAGAGAATCATCATAGCAAGATCCTGATTTTAACAACCTACACGTTATCAACTGACAGCACTAACCCACAGAACTGTATTTTCATCATAGTATTATGTCGGTTAATATCACCATCACGAATAAGGCGATTGTGTAAGACTGAGACTACTGTGATCATGTACTTAAAAATATATGTACTAAACAAAGAAGCTGTTGGTGTAGTGTAATATTTACCTATTATTAGTAGTAGTTTATTACCTACCTACGTATTTAATAATAGAATTAAGAATCACAGGCAGTGTTGGTCATTTTGGTGATATTTATATAATCGCGACTACATCAACTGGCACATTGAGATAAAATTAACTCAAGCTTTTATTTTATTATGATTATCGAGTTACATAAAATCAAACCGCAGCACTATCTGACACTGTCAGAAAGACAAGTGACAACTGTGACAACAACACTTCATTCAATACATTTAGTCCGTTTCTTTCGAATCGCATAAAATTGATATTTCTGTTATCCTGTGTGTAATTGAAGGATGTTAATGAATATGGAATATTCAAGACGGTACCTACAGCATTTACTTCAGAAAGATGATGTGTAAATTGTTTAGTAAGATTTCAACGTAATGTGCGAAGACATTGTTGGCTGTTGTGCACACACTTATTATTGTTTTTATCTTGGACACGTTATCAAGATGAGAAGTGGAACGACCTGCATAATTTGAGATGAAATACTATGTCTATTTACTTCTAAGTCGTCTGACGTTGAAATTGATCCTATACTACTTAAAGTAATAAAAATATTCAGCTAATTATGTGATTTTTGATTTCATGAACGTTTACGTCTACTATTTATTAAACAGTCCACTATTTTACTTAATATTATAAAACCGAGGCCAAACTACTCGCTTAGCTTTTAGTGTTTTTTTAAGGTTATGATCGTTTTTCTAAGGTTATATTTTAAGCAATGCTAACTAGGAACACTATAACAGAACAGTTCAGTTAGAACTGTTCCTACTGCGATTACATCTGCCGATTTCCTAGTTAGCATTGCTTAAAATTGGATAGTGTAATAAGCCCTTTAGGTATGTGAGCGGTGGGACGGGAGGGACAGCGGGGGTGAGGCGGCGGGTTGCATGCAACGTACGTAGTGCGCGGGGCCCCGCCGTCCCACCGCAAGGCGCGGCCAACTAGTTCCGCGCGGATTTATAGGCATTATGTACTTATTTACTATGTGTGATATCTATTATTTTATTTTTAGTAGGTATGGACGCCAGCAGGTCAAGCCACCCGAAACTGTCAAATTTTCCCAATAAACCTTGAACCTTAATGCTTCTGCGATAAAGTTGAAAATCTATTAAAGGAATTTGACAGATTGTAGTAGCTTGATGTGCTGGCGTCTGTACTAGGACAAAATAAAAAAAAGGTTGATTTACAAATCTCCTTTATTCATTTAAAAAGGGTTAAGTATTTATTTTCCTATATAATAGATTATAAGCTGTTTCATTTCCCTGGTTCTTATGTAACATTATGTCGGCGCAGCATGTCCTCATACCTATAAGTCTTGTGCACGGAGGTGCCATGGATCCCAATCCAGCATATCCCAGAGTAGTGAGGTTCAATTCATTAGTCTCTTCTGTTGTTTTTATGTAGTGGCGCATGAGTATCCAAGGTTTCTGTGATGGCCTTTTCCTCGCATTCTGCGTCTGTTGTGATTTCCTTTGGTAAGTGCGTGGTCTTATCCCACAGTATTCCCACCCCTTCGTCTCGTCTGGTTGAGTGGTTGAGGTCCCTGATGGTGATGTTTGGAGCTTCTAGCTCATCGTTAAGCGCTGTGGCGTCGAAGTGCTCTGATCAGTGCGGTATGTAGATGATCATAAGTGAGGTTAATAGCGACGCCTTGTGTGTTCTTGTCGTATTTCAGGAGAATCATACGATTGTGGAAAAGTTCGGCACTCGTTGATTACGATTATTTAGGGTTTAAAACGATCGGTTATGGGGTTTAGCTAGAGAAATTTACCTTTCAATCCTAGAGCATTGATATTTGATGTGCAGAATGCGCAACATAGGATATTGATTTTGAGTAGGTACTAGATCAAAATAAGAAAAATATTAATTTAAAAATTCTATAAACCTATAAGCCTAAGCTTAAGCAAATAAGCCTTTTGAAATGAATACAGGGTCATTTCAAAAGGCTTATTTATTTCCATAGTGCGACGCCGCCGCGCCGTTGGTTTCTTTTCTCTATTCGATATTCACTCCAAACAAATATTACGTACTCGTCACACAGAGAATCAATAAAAATAAAGTGTTGTATGGGCACTACATTACAAAACAATGTTGAAAAAGCTCGTTTAATAGTAACTTATTCAAGATGGTTTATTTTGACGTTACAGACGTTCAATATTCGTTTTGTTGCTGTCAATTTGCTGGTCATGGTATGAAATTCTATACAAAAAAGAAGGTGAACAGTTTTTGTAAACGTCAACGTAGCAGGCCCGCAACAGGCCTGCTATTAAGACGTCGTAGTACAAAAAAACAGTTTAGTTTAACTTCTGCCCTGCTATAAGAGCTCATGGTAAGCCCCCAGAGGTGTAAACGGGGGGTAATCTCTAATCGTAAATGTCTGTCTTCCAATAATATTTTTAGCTAGCTTATTTTGTCTTGTTTCCTTTCCTTTTTCAGCAAAAGTTATATTTTCTTGTAATCGTCAATCACATTATCACCATCACAATCACGCAGACCAACATAATTAAGGTAAGCACAAAAAGTTTAATTTATTTGCAAAGTGGAATTAAATTTCGCGCCACGACGCCACCATCGACAATCTCCAAGTCATTCACCTGTAGCTGTAGCATCCTTCACTGTCATAATGTCATCTGTTGACCTGTCAAACCGTGGTGGTTTACTTACGGGGAAATAAAACACACTGGGATTTAGAATAGTATCAAATAAAAACATGAATTATACTGTTATCTATTAAAATGGGGGAAATATCGATGGAAATCGATTCAGTCGATGCCGGTGAGCATGGTAACCAAAGTGAAATCACTACCAACGGCGCAGAAAATGAAGTGGTTCAAGAAGGGATTGTGTACCAATATCCAAGTTTATTTACGAGTAAAACTCTGATAGAACTTTCCAATTCTTCTTGGTCGCGTCATAAAAGGGCTAATCAATGCGTGCAGCCTTACTTGCGCGGTTGTAAATGGTCGCCGGACGGTACATGTTGCCTCAGTGTAGTAAATAATGATGGGATACATGTGACCGAATTATCAAGAGACCTCTATTCGGGTAATGTAGCTGCAGACCGAATTATAGATGTTATGGACTCTGTAATCCATGTCAAAGAAGCTGGGTTAATTTATGACTTCTGCTGGTTCCCTCTTATGAACAGTGCAGTACCTGAAAGTTGTTGGTTAGTGTGACTAATATTCCTATGACTACTTTATTAAAACTCCTATCACACAAACATTGATGTATGCAGATATAGAAAAGCTATTTCACTATAGACTAGATAAATCTCATACATTACTGATACATTCTAAATATTTTTTAAATTATCCATACAAAGTACTTACAATATTTTTTTAAAATCAGTACTAAATACTAATTAATATCTTAATAATTTCAGCTGGCTGACAACTAGACAGAATGCACCGGTGCAGATGTGGGATGCCTTTGATGGTTCACTGCGGTGCTCCTACCGAGGTTTTGATGCAGTTGATCAGATGGAGCCAGCCATCTCTGTGGCCTTTACAAAAGATGGCCACAGAATTATAGCTGGATACAAAAAGGTCATCAGAACTTTTGATGTTGAAAGGTGATTAAAGAATGTTACTGTACAGTTAACCGGTTAGACCGGACGCCGACCCCAACTTGGTTTTGAGAAAAGCAGAAAATATAGAGAGTCTCTCTATATTTTCTGCTTTTCTCAAAATTACGTCACATCATAATGCCTAGACATAAATGATGAGTCTATATTTTCTGTGTAATCGCAAATTCAATATTGATTTATTCTAGTTGGATTAGAATTTAGAATTTTTTTAAATAACAAAATTTACCAAAGAGTGCCAACAAAATGCTTGCCCTTCATCAACATCATTGAAAAAAAATATGCAGAGAATAAGAGTGCATTTTACTTCATTTAAGAATTCTTGCAACAGAGAACTTGAAATGGTCTTTGATCATAAACATAACACCTTTTTCTCCCGATGGGTTGGGCAGAGGCGTACCTATAGTACGCCCACATTTTACCAGTAATGTTTAAGTTCCATTAAATAGGGGGCAAGCCTGTTGCCATCAACAGGCACAATTCCAGACTCCAGGCTGCTACTGAGATATTCCAGATGGTAAAACCCAATGACATTTTCCCAACCTGGGAATTGAACCCAAGACCTCATGCTCAGCAGTTGTACTTGCAACCACTAGACCAACAAAGTCACACTCATAAAATACCACATAAATAAGTAATTATACAGTTTGGCAGAGACATTGATGCACAACCTGTTACCAATTCTGGACCACCTTGTGATGAATTTTTGCATCAGTAGTGAAAAAAGTGCAATACATATAGAATAGCATATTTTTTTAATATCCAACTCAAAATTAGGGTCCAAAATTATGTACATACTGAATCCATGGCAATAAGTTGTGTGACGATGCCACCCTGAATTTTGTACATTTAAACATGTTTATTATTGAATCCACAGGCCAGGCAGAGATTTTGCAGAACATAAAATTCAAAGCCCTGCTTCGTGTTTTGATACTAGTGACAATCTACTGGCAGTTGGTTCCTGGAACACAAGTATTAGTTTATACAATGTCAATGAAATGGGTGCCTACAAGAGTATTGGGAAAATGCATGGCCATGGAGGTAAGAAGTTATTTATGTTTACTTTTTGACCTAATTATAAATTAGGCAGTTAAACCACAGCCATTAAGGTTTCAGTCATAATGTAAAGAAGCAAGCAAGCCATTGTCCAGTACAGGGCAGCAGCAGTTCAAGCTGCTTACTGGTTTCTATTATCATAAATGGAAATGTTCTCACACCTTTTCATTGTAACTTGAATATCGTGAATAGATATTGTCCGTATAATATGACATCGAACATTATTGAGATGATTTGAATACAGTTTTCTCAAACATAAGTGAGGTGTAAGTTGTTCGCAAAACTACTTTTATATAAGTTCATCATAATATTGAGGTCTCATCATAGTGGGGCTGCCCCGTTTCTGTAGTGCACCAGTGATGTTCGCAGATGCGCATGTAGAATGCTTTTACGCAACAATGAGTAAAAGGCGCGCTTCCCTGGTGCGCAGGGTGTGGGGCGGCTCCAACAGTTGTTGTTCTTAAGTATGGTTGCGAGTCGCCTGGACTGTATGTACGTGGGTCACTATTGTGCCGTCTCTCATGGGATTCGCAATGGCGACCAACCGTTATTTTTGGTATTGTTTTCCTTGTTTTTGTACAGTGTCTGTGCCTACTAACATAGTCGTAAGTTTTACTAACAATCTTGTTAAGTCTTGGTTAATTTAATAAATAAAAATGATATTCTATAGCATTCTTATATTGTGACAACTGTTTAACCGTTTTCTTCTATTTCGTTTTCAGGTGGAGTAACACAAGTGAAATTCGCGCCAGACGGCCTACGTCTCATATCAGGCGGACGTAAGGACCACAGACTACTAATATGGGATATCAGATATTACCGTAGACCACTCAACATACTATCTCGCGTAGTGGATACTAACCAAAGAGTTTATTTCGATATCTCGCCTTGTGGCAGGCATTTGGTGACTGGTGGTACAGACGGAGTGCTAAGAGTATGGGATGAGGAACAAGTGCATTGGAAATCCAGTTTGGATACTACTCTGGATCTAGGCGATAATGCTACTTATAAGGTTTGTAATTTCTTAATTTCTCATTTTCTATTTGATTCTATCTATCTGTACTAATAATAAAGCTAAAGAGTTTGTTTGAACGCGTTTTTGTACTTGAAAAAAACCACTTGTATTTGAAAAAAAAAATTGCATTATATAGCCCAATTCTTGAAGAAGGCTATAGGCTATTTAAGATCACGCTTGGGTTTTCTAGTCAGCACGTAGGGGACGTGCTGACTAGAAAAAAAACAAGTCATCGAAAACGAAGTAATAGCACGGGCAGGCGATGCGATGCGACGGGGTGGGTGGGGGAAACAAAAACTGTGATAAATTAACCTTGGTTTTTTTTTTCTCCATTTATCTTACTGGACTAAACTAATATTTATCTTCTGTCATTTTCTTAATGAAATAGAAAGAAAAAGATGCACTGAACTTAAATTTAGTTTAGTTTTTGTACAAGGGAATCGGCGCCAATGTTCAGGGTTTAGCACAAATCATCATTTGCAGGAACAACAGAATTTACACCAGTGTTTTGATAATGACTTTACGTTATTCTTTACAGTTCCCCCTCCACAAAGATTGTTGCAACAGCATCTCAATACATCCCCTACGTCCCATCTTAGCGACAGGCTCAGGACAATTCCACTTACCAGACCCCCTCCTCTCACCACAAAAGAAATCTAACAATGGCAATAAGAATGCCAGTGATGGTGTAACTCCAATGACTTCGGTAGAAGTGGATTCTGACATAATTAATGATAATACGACTGTTGATATAAATGAAGAAAAGGAATCAGATGAATCTGGTAACGAAAACGAACAATCGGCAATTGACGTAGACGTGAAATATTCTAACAAAAGTGAAAACAGTTTAGTGTTCTGGTGGATTGGTGACGTATCTGAATAGAACTCGATTATATAATTTGCATTGTATTTTTATTTTTCACATGGTTTACCATATCGATGTTATCTAGTCTTTAAGTAGTTGTAAGTTTCTAATATTCTGATATAAAACCATGCCGTTGATATTTTGTTTTTTATAAAATCTTTTTGTGTTACCCCAAAATAAAAGTACAATAACATGATGCTTTTGCATGTGGCGTTAGCCGACTTGCCGAAAGTATTATGGAAAAGGCGGACCAAACCATACACGAGCACCAATTTAAAAAGGATACATATTAAATGAATTAGAGCACTCTCAAAATTAAATTGAAATTTGATCTTTCAAATACATTCGATAGGGTTAATCGTGACACAGTTCATGCATGTTTGTTTGGTATGGGGTTCAAAAAAGCTGCAAATGTAAAAATAATTTGTTAAATAATAGATTTCAGTGCCTCGGTAGTAGGATTCAATCTTGTGGACCAGAATATATTAGGTCAAGCACGTGTTCGGTGTTCCCCAAGGTTCAATACTAACAGCTGGTTTACGAATTGAGAATTTTATGTTGATCATCTTTATCAACGTCTACCTAAACATTATTAAGCAATATTTTTGGAACGAAGTTTTTCAACGCGGCTTGCGGTAAGGAACTTCGTTCCAAAAATATAAGAAATCGTCATGTAACAAAAAAGCGTTGTGCCCCCTCCATGTGACCTTGGAGCAAGGTATTTCGAGGGTGCTAAAGCCGATAGTGTGGTAAAAATGAAAATCCAAGATGGCAAATGCCAACATTTTGAAATTTTTAGTCGCAGGTAGATTACACGTTTCGAGGGTGCTAAAGATATTAGAAATGTAAATGCAAGATGGCGGCTGCGAAAACTTTAAAATTTTTCGTCATGGGTGTCGTTTTCGTGGTTTTTGAGGGAGCAAAAGCCGATAGCGTTGTCAAAATGCAAATCAAGAAAGAAAGATGGTGACAGTTTTATGAGAGCTTCTAAAAACTAATACTAGATCTTCTTTTTCGTAGCACTCTTATCAGAGCGGTTGTGTTCCTCATGTAGTTTCTTGTGATTCGCCTCATGATTTCTCGCCACCAACTCCAATTTCTGGTATTTTTTGTGCACTTATACGAGGGATCGCCCACTGCGGATTTAATTTGGTCAGTCTATCTCATGGCTGAGCGTCTGCGCGGTCTAGTGCCCTCCACTCTACCCTGCACGACAAGGCGCTCTATAGAGTTGCTCTCACGCATTGACACATGTCCGAAGTATTTGAAGATTTGGACCAGATCAGATAGACGCTTTTTGATGAACAACGTTTTGGTCTCGACGGCATGCAGTCTGAATTTGGGCAGACATACAATTTACAGCCTTGATGTCTGCTCATTTCGCCTTCATAGCCAGTCTTCTCTCGACCAAATCAAGAGTATCGTCAGTCATCCAGAGCTGACGCCTTCAAGCCTTTGCTGGCGGATTTGTCTCGGTGAATACTAGATGGCTCTACAGTAAATACGCGTAAGTATTAAATTTACACTTCCTCTCTCTCTTTCTGTTATATAAGTGTGTGTGTGCGAGTATTGCGTAAGGAACTTCGTTTCTGAGGGGAGGTTTTTAATGGCGCCGATTCCCTTGTTCACAAACTAAACAAAATATAAGTTCAGTACATCATTTTCTTACTATTTAATTATGAAAAAAAAAAAAGTACGTCAATTGACGTATTTTTAGTAGCCATGTTTTTAATCACGTCTAAACTGTCTATGGAGTATCTTAATTTACTCAAATTGGCGTAAGGATCTTCGTTTCTGACGGGGGTCTCCCGACCGCACTCGTCATGTTATCATTTCGTCTATATGGGCACACACACTTTGGGTTAGGCTTAAGTATTACAAAGTGTACGGTTTATTCAATGTCTAAAAAAGTCTTCGTCCTAGCACTGTTCATAACAAAATGTTCTTATGATTGTAGGTTACAGTGTTTCTGAGTACCTACTTCAGTGAAAACGGACCTCAGATGTGAAAAAAAATTAAGGTGCAAACAACAAATTGAACCTATTGTTCTAAAGAAATAGTAGCAATCACATTGTACGAAAACAATCTCGGCTGTGGCGCTACTTTTGAACAAAGCTCAATTTGAGCGGAGGGAACAAAATGGTTCCTTTTATTGATAATAGGGTGTTGAAGTTAACAACTGATAGGTACTTTCTGATACCCGACCCGGCAACAAGGCGCGTTCATTTTAATTTAAAGCCTACCTTAGTTGAACGTACCTAAATGCTAAAACTTATTCGTTTTATTGCCAAGCGCGGGCGGAACATTCGGAAATATTTAACAACTCTTTTCAAAACGATATTATCATTTGATTTAGAGCTACGTTGTAAATTCGTTTATGAGTTATTTGGTCGTTTCGGTATTCGCGTTGTTGGGCTTATTGGTTTAGTTCTGCCTAGGGAATGGAAGTTTCTAGGGCTTTTTAATGACTTCAGAAGCGGTTATGTTTGATATTTAACAAATATTTTATTTTAAATGAAATGTTTGTTAACAATAAATCTTGCCCTACATTTGCTCTTATTAATTTTTATACACAGGTGTCGCTGACTTTTAAGGGCGAACAGTTTCCCTCTGATTTCGCTTTTCTTCGGCCATTCTTCAATCGAGGCGTCTGTTCTTTATGGCTGGATTGCATTTAGCATTTCCAGAAAATATACAAATAAAAAAATACAGTCCATTTTCTCACTTATTTGTGTGATTTCGTAACACAGAGAAGAGATCATTATAATACATAGTTATGGAAAGGAGCTCTTATCGAGTATAGGTCCAATTTAATTAACCAGATAAATTCTAACGTTATAAAAGTAATAACACATAGGCGTATATAAATGTCTACTATTACAATGAATGATCATAAGGCGTTATTGCCATAATCACCACATGAATCTCATTACTTATGTTGTTATTGTTATTAGCAGACAAATAAATGCTGTTATCCATCTTCTCTGGCCCTGCTCTAGGTAGACGTTTTCACTGTCAGATTTTTACTGAATAGAATAGATCGCCAGGTCACCCAGGCAGGTCTCCTTCCAGTGAGAGAGAGAGAGTAATAGCCACGAAGCGGGCTCAGCGTAAGTTGAAGGATATCACACATCTTCGTATTTAGTTCTAAGACTTTTTGGTTACCTCACAGTTTCCCGATACCGTTTTTTGTAACAGATAGATATCAAGAGAAGGCCCCATTCGCAGTAACAAAATAAATATTTTAAGCGAAAACCATTAAAACTAGGCATTCCAAACTGTAGGAAGGGAAATGTTTCCATTCCCTAAACGTGAATTCTAGGAATACAGGGTGGGTGTACCTGTACACTGTGAGCTATTATAATCCCAACTTTGAGTAAGGTCTTGAGAAATACGAAGACAGTCAAAATGTCATCGTGTACACCCTAAGATAAGACGTTATTTCAAGATAACCTCGCCCATATCATTAGGCTTTTAAACTGAGACGTGCCCCGTACTATTAGGTTACCTTAGTAAAGATCTCCTAAGAACCACGTACCGTACCTTCCTAATTAGTACAAGGTAATTTTTAAGGTAGGAACACTCGTGTGCGAATGTGCTAATTTTAGAATTAGGTAACTAATAGGTACTTAGTTAAACAAATTCAATTAATAATTGTGATGAAGATGAGATGATGATAATTGTGATGAGTGACACAAAACAACATAATCACCACACACACAACACGTGTGTGTGGTGATTATGTTGTTTTGTGTGATCTTTTTAATATTTCTTACAAATATGAACTAGCTTTTGCCCGTGTGTAGGTACCTATGTCGAAAATTATGCCACAGGAACTTATCTGTGTGCCAAATTTCATCCAAATCCGTTGATCCGTTTTTGCGTAATAAGAGGACTTCACAAACATCCAATCATATTTTTCTTCACTTTTATAATATTACTAGCTGTGCCCCGCGGTTTCACCCGCATAAGTCTCGATCCCATGGGAATATCGGGATAAAAAGTATTCTATGTCTAAACTCAGGTCATGGTCTACCCATGTACCAAATTTCATCCAAATCCGTTTAGCCTTTTAGAGTGGAAGCGTAACAAACTAACATACAAAATTTTTTTTTTTCTCTTTACAATATTAGTATAGTTATAGTAGTATAATGGGATAATTAGATCATTTTCTATCAGAATAATTAGAAATCTTTTCTGGATTTGTGTAGTGTTAAGAGTAAGTACCTAAGTATTTCACAATAGTGAAAGTACACAGAACTTTCACTATTGTGAAGTACTAGGTACTCTAATATTAAGTAAGTATTCCCTAAAAATGTTAAATTTTGAAGTGCCTATTATTCTCAGTAATTCCCGGTAACGGTAATATCGATTGCTGTTATTAGCTAATGGAATTAAATTGACCCGTTTTTCGCAGATGCTAAACGTTGTCGGCATAATTCCGAAAATTTCCGAATAAAATGTGGCGATTTGTAATATCAATAACTATCAAGAGGTCGTTAGATTTTGTAACACGACTACTTGGGAAGCTTTTAAGTAATTTTCGATGGGTAGCTAAAATTAAATACCTAGGTATAATTTATTTTGTAACAGTAGCTACTAGAATTATTTATTTTATGTAAAATATCCTACATCCGAGACTATGTCTCTTAGATGTACCTATGATATTTGCCTAACTCTTCGGTCGAAGAAAACAGGCGTCACACCTCTGCAGGTGTATACCCACACTTCGCCAAAAATGTTTATTACTGTTTGTTACTACATTTTTGTTGTGTTTATCTGAGACACGTAAGCTAGAAAATCTAGAAACTCAAACTTATACTTATCTTACAAAACAAAATTACAAACAAACATTGCGTTTTACGAGTTGTTTCGTAGCTCGGCGTAGGCGATACCTATCTCGTAGCCGTAGCGGGCTGCAAACAAGTCGGCGCGGCGTCGTAGCCAGCTACATCGCTACGGCGTAGCCTTCGCAGCAAAAATATTGCTTTACAGAAGGCTTACTTGATAAGGAACTGAGAAATGGATATGCTTCTACGTAACTGCAATTTACGTAATTAAGGAAAGCCTTGCACTACTGCACTGTATTTAAGCGATAAGTGTTTTTATCTAGTTGATTTAAAGTGCAGTTTTCTTTTGCATTTTTGGACCTTTTAGGGCATTTTTATTTTGAGTTGCTATTGTGTTACCACGAGGAAGTAACGTAAAGAAATATGTCGCAAGTTTACTGCCCCAGAGTGATGGTTTGTTTGCTCAGCCATACCGGTTATTTATTACTTTTATACGGTACCCAGTCCAACTTTGTATTGTCGGTCAGCTAGATTGAAACACTAGTTTCTGCCTCGACTTTTGTTTGTTGTTTTATATACCAACAGTTTATAAAATGAAACTGACATTGATGGCAGTTGATAATAATGCGACTGAAAGGGAAAACTGCATCGAACTTAAACAATTAATTTGATGGCTACGTTTGTAGTTGGTTGGTTTGCATACTAATAATACCTAATGGTCATCAGAGTATAAACACGTGTCAACTGCTGCGTGCTTCAAATCATGTAGAAGTAGATTAAAAAGCAAGTAATTATCAATATCTAGAAGACTTTTACAACCTGGGTAAAGCATAGCAACATATTTTCAAAATATCTCATTAATTCATTTATTTGCTTGAATACATGAGGTGACATGTATAAGTAACAAATGTTCTTTATACCATATCCTGCCTGCCGATCGATTCTGTAAAAATCTCACCGTGAAAATTTAGGTGAAGTGAGCTTAGAGTGAGATGTCAATTGTGTCAATCCCTAACATTAGTTGGAATGACAGCTCACTCCACGCTCACTTCACCTAAGTTTTCACGGTGAGATGGTTACAGAATTGCATTGCTGAAGGTTAATACCCGTAATTAAAAGCTTTCAAAATCTAGTTGCAATCTTACTCAGCGACAATCAATGTCAAAAATGTAGGAAAATTAGAGGTATTTTTGACAGATTGAGGCTAAGATCAGACTTAAAACGACAACGTGAACGTTCTTAAAATTACAAGAATTGCGGATGTGAAAATAACTATTATAAATAAAATACATTTCTTACATTAATCATTCATTTATCTATTTTTCCTTATCTCAAGCAACTGCATATACTCAGACGAGCGCAGATCTTTCAAACCATTTCCTTCTAGAGGCGGCCTTTTACGATTATTATCACGACACAATACCCAACTGCCCTATTCTCGTATATGTGTGTATTCAGGAGACAGCTCCAAGATTTACGAGTTAAGCAAACGAACATCCGCTTCGCTTCACGCAATCGTATCGCATTCACATCTCTTTATAATATACTAGCGACCCTCCCTTTCTTCGCACGGTCTTACGTCTAGACAAAACATTGAGATTTCAATATTATATATGTAAGTTTAATTTTGATAAATTATACACGTAAACCTATCGGAATAAATTCTCTAAATTGTGGTGAAAATTAAAGATGGAGTGTCTTATTTCCAGTAATCTTGCACAAGAGGGTACAGGATTTTTTTAACCAGTGCGCAAACTGTTTCCTTGAATTCAGCATATGATTCTAGACGCCTAGTGTTGAAATTTTTTGTCGGTAATTATAAAAAAGTCAGCTGTTTTATAGAAAACCATGGAACAACATTTTTTTTTTATAACATACGAAATATTTCTCCGCTCCGCAAGGGGTGTAGAATCATATACTGAATTCATGATTACAGTTTGCGCACTGGCTAAAATATTTTCCTGTAGAGATATTTTGCAAACATCGTTTTTTTTTAATTCAATGCGCCACATTCATATTTGTTTATGCTTTCTACTGGCGTGGATTTTGGATAGCGGGCTTCTGTATTTTGCACGCATCCTGAATGATTTGTATTTGAATATTACCTATATTCCGACATACATTTGATAGTCTCCAGATTTTAAAAGAAACAATGTACCTTTCTAAACCTACCATCATCATCATTGTCCTGCCCTTATCTCTATTTATTTAGCGTTAGTGTAACACCAAAAAATAAAACCAAAGACTTCAAAAAAAGACACTACAAAGTGAAAAATTACTTTAATTTCGGAAGTCGGTGTCGGTGGCGCATTTTCGTTGTTTGCCACCGACTTTTTTTTTGTTGTTGTTGCGGTTGTTTTTTTTTTAAATAAAAAGTTTTTCTTCCGTATTCTCTATTAGTCGGCATCTTGGTAGTCACCCCCTTTCTAACCATAATTACTCCCCTTTATTCATAAACGTTGCTTAAAGTTAAGCAGTGATTAGCGACTGTTTAACCATACATTTTTGACGTTTAAACGTAACTTTAGTCATCGTTTATGAATAAACCCCATAATCTTTATACAGGAGTACAAAGATTATAATTATGGTTAGAAAGGGGGTCACAGGTGCTCTGTTTTTGAAGCAGGTGGAGGACCACCTGCTTCAAAAACAGAGCTATACCTAATCCTTGTGACTATAATCATCTTTAATGGTAATGTCGGCCATCATAACTGATATCGGATAACCCTTCCCTAAGGACCCTTCTCAATTTAACGTGCTCATTAATTGTGTGGATTGTTCCCTTGATACAACATCTAAATCCGTACGATAACGTAACATCATGCTTATATTCCACGAAGGGTTAGACGGAGGTGTACCTACCTATAGTACTGTGAAGGGCTGATGAGCCCTTCAAAGGAATCAAACAACGTTACGATTTCTTTACGTGCATATTGACTGAACGTCTTTACATATTGCCGACTAAACTAGCACTGTATTTTCTTAAACAAAAAACCTAATAAAATAGTTGACACCCCGTTCTAAACTTGCTTGAATGTTGGAATGGAACCCGCGTTAAATTATAGCCAGCCTACATAAGGTTGACTTTAGTAATATTAATAATAATAATGTTTTATTCACAACCCTTATTACAATTATTGGTCTTATTCTAAGGTGTACCTACTCGTACATCGTAGTGACTAAAAATAGGAGATTGGACATTGGATAACAATTTCGTTAGGTACTGTAGCTAGGAGTAGCTTAGTGGACAACCTTTACAGTACACACATTTCGCCAGTTACGTTTAAGTCCCATGTAACAGCGGGCGACCCTATATCCATCAACTGGGCAGGAATCCAGGCTCCGGGCTGCTACTGAAAAATTCTAGATGGAAAAACACAATAACACTTTGCCCGAGAATCGAACTCAGGACTCAGCAGTAGTGCTAATCTGTGCAATATAAGCATCAAAAGATGATCAGCAGTGCGATTCTGTAACCATCTCACCGTGAACACTTAGGTGAAGTGAGCGTGGAGTGAGCTGTCATTCCAACTAATGCGGAGGATTTACACTATTGACAGCTCACTTCACCTAAGTTTTCTAGAACACCTTTTCACGGTGAGATTTTTACAGAATCGATCGGCTGAAGGCCAATTCTCGTAATTTAAAACGTTCAAAATCTAGTCGCAGTCTCATCTCGGCGTCAAACAAATGTCAAAAACTTGTCAAAATCAGACTGTGAACGTTCATAAAATTACGAGCATTGCCCCTCAGTTCTTATTTCGGTCAGTGTCGCCTCATCTCTTAAAAATCCATAGGGTAACCTGGTCTAGGAGTACGCATCCGATAAGAGTACGCAACGCCAGAAGCCGTGAAGTTGTTTACGATGCGCGGCTAACTTCAGTCGTATTTTGATGTCAACTGTGATAAAAACTGCTGTGCGAAAAAAAAATCAAATCCGGAAGAAAACAAAGAAATTACGTAAGTTTAAAGTTTTTTGCTCAAAATCTTAAATGTTTTTACCATTTTGAAAGTATTTTTGAGACTAGAATGCAATTATTTTGTAAAAACGAAGTAAACTGTGGAGTTTTCAAAGACGATGCCTAACGAATGCAGCGAGCGTAATTCCGGTCAACGCCAAGAGATGGCGTTGAACTCCGCTCGTTTACGATTTGGCTAGAGTGTGTACGAGTACGCAGTTATACGAGTACGCAGTTATGTGCCTTATAAGAGTACGCGCGTACTCTTACATGCAATTATTTTTAAGTTCGTTTCGTTGGTGTTTTTTGTTCTTATTCGATGCAAATATCTAAATGAAAATATAATATGTAAATGAGGGTCAAGGAAATTTTATTTGCCACCACTGCAAGTAAAAAAAAAGTAATGCACGACCCGCGTACTCTTATCGTCGTAGCCGCGTACTCTTATACAATAGTACTTGTAAGAGTACGCAATTCCCATTTGTGATTATTTTTGTTATTTTGAGAGATAAAACGTAATTTTGTTTTTTTTTATGTTACTTTATGAAAGATGTTTAAATTGTAGATGTAATAAACGCCTAGTTGATTTCCTAGACTTCATTTTTATTTTTTTAGAATATTTTGAACCTTAAGTGCGTACTCCTAGACCAGGTTACCCTAGGTGTTAGGTGTATGTGTATGCTAGAAGCTTACGTGCATACAGCGACCACCATTTAAATGAAATCATTAGACAAAACTGTTTCGTGTATCAAGCCAAACTTTCGCAGCTTTCCCTGTTCAGTTCGGCCTTCCAATGTATAGTATGCTTAAATCCGCAAGACATAGATCCATCTATCACTTTCCCACAAATCCCTTCTTGAATAAATAACTTTGGTGTAAAAGCCGTTTGTTAAAGGCAGATGGCGCCACTGTTACGTCAGACTGTTTATGAACTTATGAAATTAAATAGTCGTCTGGAAAGTTATTATAAAAAAGTGATTTATGGAATTCGTTGTGCTAATTTTTACTAAAAGTTTTAAGACTTAGGTTTAGCGTAGGGTTAAAATGATTAACAATTCTCTACCTTTTGAATTGTAAGTAAGTGAAATCAAACTTGTAAGGTTTCTGACCTCTTCATACATTCTGTAATTGCATGGTCTTTATTCTATGTTTACCTGATAACCAAATATGCAAAAGTCTACGTCTTTCCGAGCCACGAAGGGATCTCAATATGTAATGGATGGTAACCCATCCACGGAAGACCTCAGCTAGCGTTGCTTTAAGATATTATAAATCCACGAGCCCCTCCTAAAAATTTAATTAAATTTAAATATGAAGTGTAACACGAAACTTTTAAAGTAATTAAAAACTCTCACGGTACCGTATGTTAAATGGCTATTAACTTGTTTTCCTTCTCGTCTCGTCGAAGTTTGTCAGCTTCCCCGCAACTTAGTTCACAACTGGCGTAGCCTAAGGGCAAGATTCTCAGATCGGACTCTGACTTATTCTCTTGCGCATATCATTCATGCAAGCGTTTCGCTTGCTCACATTCGCTTATCGGTTATTAAAATTAATCCAAGACTACCCTGCGCTCACCATGAGGTCTTGGGTTCGGTTCCCAGGTCGGGCGAAGTGTAATTGATTTTTTCATTTGGAATTTCAGTACTTAATATAATCCTACTAATATTATAAATGCGAAAGTTTGTATGTATGGATGTATGGATGTTTGTTACTCTTTCACGCAAAAACTACTGAACAGATTTTGACGAAATTTAGCACACAGATAGTTTATAACCAGGATTAACATATAGGATACTTTTTATCCCAACATTCCCACGGGATCGAAACTTATGCGGGTGAAACCGCGGGGCGCAGCTAGTATAATATAATAATAATAATAGCTTTATTTAGCAAAGTATAGTCAAAGTGCGGTCTGTGAATCCTGCTTTAAGTTTCACATTGACGAGTTCCCGAGTTTCTGAGTTTCCGTTTTCAATAATATTTATGTTTCGGTATACGGAACTGAATTATGTATAATACGATTCTGACATGTTAAGCCTAAGTTGAAGTTATTACTCGTATTTAGCCCTGATAAGGGCCGTTGGTCATGGCTCTGAGGAGAGCCATTTAAGTGTACCATCGTGGTGAAAGGATTAGTCAGCTAGACTCTGCGTTACCGAGTGCTAGCTGTCGAGGGTGGGCCGGACGTTATGAATTGCAGTACGATGGTGCCTCTAATCAGACCATGCACCTGGGATGACTTAATGAATGCCACTGATGACGCAAACAACGTGGCCACCTACCGGGCTCAAATAATATAAAACATCGAAGAAGAGGACCATCGACACAAGAAGAAGACTAAGTTGGTCTAGCTAAGTAAGTAGGTACTTATAACTCTACAATGACAAACTACCCGGAATGTTTGTCTTGAGTTTGAAACTACTGGCGTTGAGCAAATTATGAAGAAACATTTAAGTTAATAGTAACTTCTACGCCCACATAGATTTTAAGTTTTAGACAGTTTCAACTTCTAAACTGTCAACTTCCCAATTCTAAACTGTCTAAAACTTATAATCTGCGTGCGATTATATGTTTTAGACAGTTTCGAATTTGGAGGTTTTGAAAGAAAAATGGAAGAACATAAAAAATAATAAGTTGGGGTAAAATAAGCGTCGTATCCACACAAAACGGCCATCGCTCAACGAAATGCTGCGACCGTATGCGGGACTGAGCCACAGCGCTGGTTTACAGCAACAGCCGGCGTCGACGCCACGTGATGAAACCAACCAACCAATCAAACGAATTTGACTGATCTTTGGACGTTAAGGCGAAAGCGAAAATAAAATTTGACTTAAGTTAGAATTGACCTCAAATGTCATGATTTCATGAAATGGTCATTCAAATATGAACTTAGAGAGATGTTTTGATAATTTAAATAATTATTTATAATTACTCAAATTATCACTACTACTACTCGTACTACGTTACTACTCAAAATCAATTCATTTATTTCAACTAAACCAACTACAGGCACTTTTGAATTGTCAAAGGGTCGGTCAGTCAGAAATATGAAGCTAACTGCCCATTCCAAAGCGTAGGTACTACCTATGTACCTAGGTACCTACTAAACTATTATTACTACTACTACTACTTTTTATTTACTATTTAACTTTATTTTTCTTACCGTCGCTTTTATTCGTATTTTCATGTTCAAGAGTGTCCCAGTCCGCACTAGGTGTCCAGGTCTTGAGTTGACAAGACAAGAAGTTGATAAACTGTCTCACATGCTTAGACCAGCTTGCAAGTTTCCTCTCAAGTAGATATTTATCATTCTGTCAAATAATTTATGTTCACAAGCTCCACAAGAAAAGTGTTATATGGGAAATTTCCTTATTTTATTCTGAAAGCAAAGTCCCTAAAGCCAAAATATGTGGAATAATTTATAGGTCTTAAAAGATGGCCGACGGTTAAAAAGCATGCATGTAAATATTTATGCTAGCTAAGATATTCATTCTGACTTTTTCGAAGGATTTAATATGATGGGTAGATGTTTTTAAAACATTTATTTGGAGATATTTCAAGTTTTAGGTAAGAGACGAAGAAGAAAAAAAATTGATACATAAGTAGGCAGGTACCATAGATTTTGTAAAATACTGGTATTCAGCTGCATCCGGTTAGACTGGAAGCCGACGCCATAATAGTTGGGAAAAGGCTAGGTAGATGATGATGAAGTAGGTACCTATTAAGTTATTACTGTTTTGAGGACATCACCCATTCTGGGATATATTTTTTTTGGCTTTGTAGTTGATCCGTCAAAACAAGTGACAAATTAAAATTTCGGACGGGCAAAAACACATCGGAATTAGGGACAACTGTCAAATGTCAAAAAAAACTGTGTTGTCATTCATTGTAGAGCCCCGAACTAATCTTATGTCCATAAGCAATACGGACTGGGAAACTGCCGTAATTTCGGCCAAAACTACGGATTACGTCCTTAGAGAGTGCACCCCTAATATCGGTAGTGTCATAATTTTAGCAAACCATTTTATGTAGGTAATCGTTAACAGCAGTCACAATCAGGACGGGAATCAGCCACGAAAAATATAAGAAGTCGTGGAATTATTTCATCAACCTTTTGAACCTGGATGAGGCTGGCACAGGGACCTGGGGAACACCCGTATCAGGGGGACCAAGGGTGCCCAGACACGGGGTCGTCTGGCGCCCATGTGCTGGTTTGGTCCCTGGGGCGGTCACGGCGTGCTATGTGTTCTGGTGCGCCGGACCCTCCTCTGGGGAGTACTCCCCAGAGGAGGGTCCGGTGACGGATAGCCGCGGCGGGTTCACGGATGAGTGTGGGTGAAGTCGGGCTGTGAATAATGATGAGGATAAATACAATCAAAGGTTGGCCAATTAGCTTACGATAATAGGTTAAGTATTCAAGAAACATACAATTTTTCAAAGAGATTATTTTCACCCGAAGGTAAAAGATTTACAAGAGATAAATAATATGGAAGTCAAGCCTAACAATTCGTAAAAGTTCTGTTAGGTTAAGTATTAAACGAAGTATAAACGGGACTTCGAAGAGTGTGCGCAGGAGCTCCACGACCTGATCCTACCATCGCCCTTTTACTACCGAACTACCAGACGTACCTACTGCATACTGCAGCGTACCATCCACACTAGGTTGGTATCCCGACCAATCGTACTCACGGCTTCTCCTCCAGGTTTATTATGCGCACAGCCAAAGTGTGGAACTTTTTGCCGGCGTCCGTGTTCCCTTCCACATTTAACCCGTCTGCCTTCAAAGCAAGAGTGAACAGGTATCTTCTGGGCACGCTCGTTCCATCATAGACCTCATCCATCGCTTTTCCATCAGCCGTGATCGTGATCAAGTGCAGGCCCATTCAGCAATAAAAAAATATTAAAGAAAGTAATAAATAACAATTTCTTATGAGCTGTTAGTTACTGTACTCTTGGTGAGTTGTAATGTCTCGAAACTTCTCAAGTACCTTCGACTGTGAGTACTTTAGTTCAACAACAAACATATTCACTTTCCACTTTATAACTTTATAACACTTTATAACTAACAACTACTTGTTATATTAGCAACGTTATTTATGTCGGGGAAATGCTGAAATTAATACTATTAACTCCCAGGTTGGTTAGTCTACATGAGTATTCTTAATAATCTATACTAATAATAAAGTTGAAGAATTTGTTTGTTTGTTTGAACGCGCTAATCTCTAAAACTACTAATCGGTTTTGCAAATAATAAAGCTGAAAAGTTTGTTTGTCTCAAACGCGCTAATCTCTGAAACTACTACAGTTATTGAGAAGGCTATAGGTTACTTAACATCAGGCTAGGAGCTAGGAGCTGAGAAAAAAGAAAAAATATCATAATGAACGCTAAGTGAAAACGAAGTAATAGCGCGGGAAGGCGATGCGTTGCGACAGGATGGGTCGGGGAACAAGAGATTTCACGCGGACGAAGGAGCGGGCAATGTTCTCACAATTCATTAAATTGATTTGGACATCAGACGTCAGGTGACTTTAATCATCATGATTGTAAGTACATAATAATACACAACAACAAATAGGTACTTAATGTTCCTTACCTATGCTTAAATTACTCATAAGTACTTGTTCCTAATTCTCTTCTTCAAGTATAGTTCAATAGGTGTCGTGACAAAAAAGCCATCCATTACAACTAATCTAAGCATCACCTACATTCGCGAACTTGGTTTTATCACCGAACCAATCCGGCACACGTAATTCTGTATGTGAGCCCGTTCATACCAATTTATTACCTGATGCCGGCTCCCAAGCACTGAAAAAGAGCATGGAGGAAGGAGCAGGAAGAAGTTATATGCATACTATAAAGCTATTGTTAAGTGATTGTACGAAGCTATATATATAGGTATCTGCTGAATCTACATACTCATTGGCACATAAAAATTAGTTCACGGAAAAACCGATTATATTATAGACGATATAACGCTTTTAGGCAAAACGATATCGGTTGCCAGGACCGTACGGACCGACAGGAAAAGGATATTTTGTTCCGTAATTGATTAAATTAACTAGTGTAGCATAAAAGGCCGATGGGAACCGCAATTATCTCCTTATAGGTCGATCATTAATTATTATTGTGTATTACGGGTAATTAATTGAAAGCATATTGTTTCTACGAGCATCGCCACATGAAATGTATTGTGTTTGTTTTTACCTTAACAAGCATTTGCTTATTCTCCGATTACTGTACGGATTAACTGCCCGTATCAATTATAGGTGTTTAAATTATCCGTACCATTTTTTTTATTTGTACGTACAAAAGATCGCATTCCACGAAACTTTTTTATACATTAAATAAGTCAAATACTAACAATACTTAAATTTTGATTTTTTTTTCAGTTTTTTCATACCTAGGTACTAGACCTGTCAGATGTCAATTTTATCCCACGGCTAATTATAATTACCTAATTATGCTTGTTATATAATTGTAATATTAATAATTATTCTAAACTGTAAACATATTTTGATTTACCAGTTTTCGCAGCACAGACTGTTCTCGAATGTATGACTTGGGAATTAATAACTTCATCCCCATACATACATACATTAATGTATGCAAAACAAAGACGCATCAGAATAGAAAAGAACCACAATACTACATTGACTCTAGTTCCACTTAACGATATCGCCGGATCAGTTTTAATTGATTACTGTATCTGCATGCAACTAGTTATTCACCCCCTTGGATGTATTACGAGTTGTATGCAGATACAATAATAATAATATCCCTGGACATTTCACACAGCACCATTTGTCCCAAGCTAAGCAACCTAATGCTTCTGTTATGGTAACAAGATGGCTGATAAACTACTTATATACAATTTTTTTTTGTAAATACATACATATATACATATATATTATAGAAAAACACCCAGACTCGGAAAAAATACATGTAGGTCATACAAATATTTGTTCCGTGCGGGAATCGAACCCGCGACATGCAGCGCAGCAGTCAATCGCTTAACCACTGCGCCAACCGTGCCGTCAAAATATAAACAAACAATCAACATCGATTCAAATCGATTGCATTCCTCTCTCGATTATTCAATCGAATGCTCATTTAAAATTCGTTCAAAGAAGTCTCAACCGCAACACAAGTAGGTCGTCTTATGAATTTCAGAACCGATAGCAAATGTTTGCATATCCTATTTAAATCGATCATATCGACGAAAATAGGTTTTTAGAACGAACCTTTTATTAGGTTCAACGAATGCCTTCTTAAATTACTTAGTCATAAAGTTTGCTTCAAACATTTTTTCAATTTTTTCGTAAATATAGGTAATATGAGTAAGTATCTTCGAATAATAGGGGCGAAAAGAAATATGTGAGAGAATAAACACAGAGAACCAATGTATTGGAAATTTGTGATAGCAACACATAACGACCTCTTCGTTATGTGCTTTTTTATTTTGCTTTATCGCGTACACGTGGAATAAGTATTAAATGTTGTTCTAAATGTTTTTAATGTGACATGATATTAAATGTATCGTTAAAAATATTTGCTCATCGTACTTCATATTAAATTTATGTTCTCGTCTTCACTTCTTATCTATGTTCAAGGCAATAACTTCAAAAACCTCAGAAATTATAATTATTTTCGATTTTGTATATCTTACAAGATTGGACTGTTTCACGTCAACGGCGCGTCTTTACTAAATGTACCTTGTGGGAACGCCAGTGACGTCACGGACCTGGCCAACTTCGGGTATAATTAGGAGATCACATTTTCGAGTGACTACCGCTAAATGTACCCTACCAAGACACCGCTACTCGGGTATATTTTTAGTAGCACCAGTTTAAAATGAATCATTACTAAATATACCCTTTTTCAATAGAATAACTTGCTTGAAAAATGGCGGGATTGGTGCATAGTGCGAGTATTTAGGG
The DNA here is from genome assembly GCA_949629185.1 of Apamea crenata. Classification (NCBI taxonomy): domain Eukaryota; kingdom Metazoa; phylum Arthropoda; class Insecta; order Lepidoptera; family Noctuidae; genus Apamea; species Apamea crenata. The sequence goes on along the minus strand of OX451366.1, from coordinate 7,136,304 downwards.
TGGGGAAGATCACGTGGCGGGTCTAAGTTGGTTTACAAGCAATAAATAAGACGTAGTCGACGGAGCCCCAATTCGCGGAGCCTACAGGATTTAATTTATATAAACTAGACTCAGGTTTATCACCTGAGTCTCTAGTTTATGACATTAAACTTGACATATCTAAGAGGGCCGACTGCTAACGTGAAGAATAGAGATCATTTATAAAGCAAATAGCTAATACTTTGTGGTTCATACGCAATATAAAGTTGCTGAGAAAACATTTGAAGACAGAGAAATGTTTACCTACCTCAAACAAAAAATTAGGTAGCCTAAGTAGTAGTAGGTACCCTAAGCATGATAAAGTATTTGTTGAAATCAATTTTATCTTACGTATGACTTCGCTGTTTTCACCAGTCTCTGGTTTAATAGATTAGCAAACCGATCCCTTCCTCCGTTATGAGTTTTTTATAATGCAATTATTTTAGGCGATTATTTTCACGCCGGTTCTAATTTAGAAGCTGTTTTATCTTTGGCGCAGGCACGACTTTAGTTGAATTTACTGGGGAGTTTGTTGCGCCACTTCTTCTTCCCAGCGATAGCACTAGGAAGTGGTGAAGGGCGGGCGTTTTTGGGGGACTGTCTTTTGTAATTTTGACGTTCAAAAAGTGCTGATTCTCAGCCTAATTTGAATAAATGACTTTTGATTTTGATTTTGATTTTGAATAATTTCTATGAAAACTTCATAGATACTACCAGAATCGCATCGCGCCTGTATGAGGGAATTAAGACACGCATTACATTCCTATAACCAATCATAATACAGATGATGTACAGTGTGCAAAATATAAGCATCTCTTCGTTCACAAAAACACGAACATAGCACAAAAGTAGGAGTAAAACCTCCATACGATAGAACACGGTTTTATTAAAACCGAACCACAACATAAGAGGCTGTAAATCCCACCACTACATTGTACCTCACTCAAGCAATCGCTTGTTCTATAAATGTTTACACTTGAAAGGTAAGCAGCACATTCGCATTCTACTCCGTGTGTACCGTGGCCTATACAAAACTATTCAGCCAGATGTAGTAAAAGCCTCCGACGTATCTTTTGTGGGTATTGTAGCATCAAATTGAAGGAACGTAAGACGCGTAGAAGCCTTATCAATATTGATCTGTTTACACCTGCGGAAGGTCGACCAAATTGGGTTGTTGGTTCAGAGAAAATAACACGAGATGTGTGAGCTTATCAAGTAAAATCACACGAATAATTACAAAACATCACACCTGTATTCTCAGTAAGGATGGGCAGAGGTGTACTTATAGGACACCAACATTTCTCCAGTTATGTTTGAGCCCCAGGTAATAGGGGGCGAGCTTATTGCCAACAACCTGGCACTTATCCAGACTCCTGAGAATATCTACTGGGAAATTCCTGATGGAAAACCCTGCCCGACCTGGGAATGGAACCCAGGACCTTATGCTGAGCAGTAGCGCTTGCGACCATTACACCAACGAGGCAGTCGTACAAATAACTTCCCAACGCAAAATGAGCAACAGCTGCAGCTTGTTGAAAAACTGAAGCAGAAACTATTATCTACAATAAAAAAAACGGCCAAGTACGAGTTGGACTTGCGCACCGAGGGTTCTATAGAAAGTTGGTATGTAACTAAATTTACGGTTTTTTTTATTTTTCCCTTTACTTGTGCTATTTGCCAAATTTCATGATTCTAGGTAAAGGGGAAGTACCCTAAAGGTTTCGATTCCATTGTAAAATATGCGGCATAAACGGAACATAAACGCCCGCATGTTTGATTACGTTGACTTAGAAGTTTGATATTTTCGCTGCTTCAAAGGATTGCAGCCTTAAGTATTTGATATTAATTTCAACTTTATAACTCCATGCGTTCTTGAGAAAAAGGATCTTGACATACGGACTGACAGACGGACAACGAAGTGATTTTATAAGAATTCCGGGTTTTCTTTTAAGGTACGGAACCCTAAAACCACTAACAGGAAAAAAAATCCTTAACGAATTCAGGAACAGAACAGTAGGTATCTAATGTAAATATCAGTTACTTTCCGAAAAAAAATATTCTAATATTAGGTACTTATATTTCTTCTTCGAGAATTATTTCCATGTAATATTCACTGATAATATCTAATATTCATCAAAGACATGTAGTATTTCATATTTTAATTCCTCCCAGGAAGCCCATTTTGTGGAAACATGAATCTATCAGATAAAAGGGTTTGTATGAAATCTTATACATATTCGCCGTGAAAACCTTCATGAGGAATCCTACTAATATTCTATACGCGAAAGTTTGTAAGGATGGATACCTATATGTTTAATAAAGTACCCCACGGTTTCACCCGCATGAGTATCGATGGACCTATGGACGAACCTATGGAGAAGAACGGCCAACCAACTCCATGTACCTACACTCTTTTAAATCCAAATAATATGGTTACAAAGTATTGGTTACATCATGCATGTTAAAAATTTAAAATACTCGGAGAACGTAAATGACGGCCATATTTCAGAAAGATTTTATCTCCCTCTGTAAAATAACAGTTATTGCAATCACCAGATTTTCACTGCACAGCGACGACAAGCTAACACCAAAAAAAAAACAAAATAATTGTGTTATTTTATAGGGACATGACATTCTTCATACAATGCAAAATGGCAAACCTAGTTCCAACCAAGGATATTGATGAAAAAATATCGAATAATTAATAATCCCAGCTTGGGATCCCCTGACAACTCCTGCTACTAAAGTTCGATAAGATTAAAACCATAAATAACGATAACCGATCTATGTGAATATGAAAATCAAGAGTTAAGAACCCATTATTTCTGGTTGAAATAATATTTCATTTTCAGTCCACATATACCTCAATCCAGTTTTCGTAGTTCAAACAACGCCCTGAATATGAATGTATGAAATTGGAAAAGCATTTATGAGAATGGTATGAGGAAGCGTCGGTACAGCCGCGAGAAATTGATAGATTTATCACAGGCAAGGGATTGGTTACGGCACATTATTGATATCAACCCAAACTCTGCGTTGCCTTTTATTATGAAGATATATTACCTACCTTTGATATCGATTTATCTTGGAGCAGACCGTATAGATAATTACGGACTGGAATTTGCACATCACTCCAAAAGGGTATGAGCCTTTTTTTGACGTTTATCCGAACTCAAACCACCCATTATTAGAGGCATTCAAACAAAGTCGAATAGGGTACTAACTCTAACTCGTAACCCAATACAAAAAACATGACTCGTGAAATTTCCACTGAATAAAAAAAGGGTCCGCCAAAAAAAAGGTCAATTTGCAAAATCTAAGACACGAAATGCTATCGCTCAAATCTCACTTCATATACATTACCGGTACAAAATGATATGACGTTATGATAATCTCAATATTGGGGTCAGAGACAAAAACCTCTCGAGGGACGGGCCGTAAAAATCCGAACATTATTTAGACTTCGCTAGACAACGTTTGATATGCATTATGTACAGCACTGCTTTAGATTTCTGCGACACATTTTTTGAGCTTTGATACTGACTTTGACATAATTAAATATTAGGACGAAAGCAACGACTTGAAAGGCCTTTTTACGAAGAGCAAGAGCACAAGAGCTCTAAAGCTCTTGTGCATGCTAACTTGAAAGGCTTATTGTAGCTCAGCGCTTCAGAAGTCGCAAAGCGTGAATTGACAGCGCCGCACAACTCTCTGCCTTTCAATAAGATGCCATTAGCCAAGCTGCCAATCATAGTTAATTGGAAGTACTCTTTACTAAAGCTATTCCAATACTGTAAAAGTCAAAAAACTAAGAAAGTATGTCTATATATCAGAGGAACATCAACATTCAAACTTCGATACAAAGAATCCAACTCCAAAACACTGTTCTCTTATTACAAGTAGCACTTAAGTACTAAGAAAAACAAAGTCAATAAAGTACTAACGAAGTAAATGGAACGAATAACAAGAACACTTACGAAGTAAAGCGGTCCGTTTTAGATTTATGACTGGACAAATGTTAGATACTGCCTTCACTTACATGTTTGTATACTGGCACCGGACGGGACGATTTAGTCCTGCGGGTCGTAAATACGGATTAGGGTTTAAAAGTGGCTGCCATAAACAAAAGATAAGAGGTGAACTACTAAATAAACTCGTTTCAGGTAACTCAAAATGTCGAGAAGAGTAATTTGAACGAATTTAATAGATTCGATAAACGTTTGCCGCGATGAGAAGAAAACACACCACCGTGATGAATATTTATATGGTGTATACAGTTCTAATAACTTCTGTGAATTTGTCACGTTAAATCCACCGAATCACACCTATAAACATGTTCGGTAAGAATTATTTTTATACTCATAACAGCCAACACATAATAATTAAAACCAATTTGAAATGACCAGAGGACCCACAGAAAAAAGAATGTTCATACGAAAAAACAAACTGTCTTGCAACGAAAATATCCCCACAACAATATTGTCTATGTCCAACTTTATTTCAATGAGGTCTTTAGTACGAAGAGGATGGGAATTGCATTTGCCAGTATAATGAGATAAGGTGCATGCTTGCGACTACATATCGCTGTTGTGTACAAACTGAGCTGAACTAGTGTTCAGCTCAGTACAGTCAGCCTTATTTACAGGCATATGCATAGCCTAGTGGCTATGCATATGACTGTAGATAAGGCTGACTGTACATATTGTACTTCTGCCTGTTTCTTCCTAACTCCTCATACATTAAGGTACCTTAGAAAAGGAAGCCAAGTAAGTATTCTTATAAATGTTTACTTTCAAGTTTTCAGTCAAGATTCATTGTGCAGTCAGCCTCAAAAATATTATGAATGATTCATCGACAAGAATTCATTTTATTGTCTACAATCTTTGTTCTGTAATTTTATGTCAATGTGTAGCCACAAAACATATTACGCACTAGCTTATGCCCGCGGCTTCGCCCGCGTGGATTTCGGAAATTATCCCACACTGGAACATGCTACCGAGACAAAAAGTAGCCTATAAATTAAAGCATTAAGTCAGCCTTTGTTTCTTTTTGGTTTGTGGGTTTGGTTTCCTTACGCTTTCACGCTAAAACGGCTGAACGGATTTGAATGAAATTTGGCACACACGTAGACCATGAGCTGGGTAAGGATATAGATTACTTGTCATCCTGGATCGCAGACGAAGTCGCGGGCAACAGCTAGTAATTAAATATATGTTACTCCATAACATCAGCTATCTGCCAGTGAAAGTTCCGTCAAAACCGGTCCTGCCGATTCAAAGATTAGCCGGAACAAACACACAGAACACACCCTCCAAATTTCATGTCTCCAGGACCAGCGGTTTAGGCTGTACGTTGATGTATCAGTGCCAATTGTGGTCACCCATCCCAGTTGGGACCGCGACCAGGGTTGCTTAACATGAGTTAGCGCTACGACCACAAAGTCTTCGAGTTTCTCACTCATTCCTCACTGTGTTATATACTTCAATTACTAGGTAATACCTACGTAAAGTTTCACCCAATTCGGAAAATTATAATTATTGGTTATTCTATAGCATTTTATATGTTATTCTTTAGATTGATATAACTTTTTTATTTATGAACCGATTGAAATAAAACAAACACTGGAGCAAACCAAAATGCACTAGTAAAAACCGCATTCAAATCGGTTAAGTCGTTTCTGATATTGGCATTTACAAACGTAGAGACAAACCGACATACAGACAAACAGACATACAAACAAACAGACAAAAATTTAAAAAATCATTGTTTTGGGTTCTATTTCGTTCATAAAGCCTTTCTTTTATAATAGTTTTTCTTATATATCTTCCATGTACAATCAGCGACCAGTTACGATTTTATTATATGTATTGATGATTGATTGGGTATTTACTTGTGGCTACACATTGATACAGTGTTATGGAACACAAATTGTAGACAATCAATTGAATTCTTGTCGATATATATGTCGCAGCCAACTGGTTTAACTAGCCGTTTAGTTAACCGCCTAGCCTTTTAACTAAACGGCAGCCGTCCAACTAACGGCCTGAATGATATTCAATAAATTATAGTTTAGGTTGGAACTGTAACAAATTACGTGCGAGTCGAATTGGTCACAGTAACTAAGTCAGGGCCCCCAACCAAATGGGTTAGGTTAGAACTGTGATCAATCATCATGTTGGCTGCGACATATATCACTGTTGAGACTGACAGGATCTACTGGGTTATCTGTGCATACCATTTACAATTACATTAAACACTTTATACCCAGTGAACCAAAATCAGACTCAATACCAACCTTACTCAATGGATTCTTTACACAGTAGTAACTATAATGGCTTGCCTATGCCATCTATGTAACATTTGTAAAACACAGCGAAAGCCATAATATGGCTGTGTTTTTCAAGATTTTTATGGAATATGTGGGTATGTATTCCGACTGAGTGAACGTGAAATTAGATCAAGTATTGACGTTTTCATTTATATGTAGTTGACCTGTCAACATAGTCCCAACAATGGCCTTTGATGACGACATGAAAAGAATATTCTAGTTGAAATAAGTATTTTGTAAATATCGTTTTATTAATTCTTTACCGGGTTGAAGAACTTTTAGTAGGGATGATACTCGTATTTAAAATGGCTGGATGGGTTCAGCTCTCATTATATTTATTGGACATCTAGGTCAAGGAGATAATCATCGATTTTATTTATCATTATGATCCTTTTGTTTTTAAACGGATGTCTATTCAACGAGAAATATACTTTTAGATTTTACGACCTACTAAGTAGGTACTACTCATTTCTTTCTGTCTTCGGAGGGATTAGATGATTTAACAATGGTAGCTAACATAACAATGACAAGCATAATTATTAATTTACAAATAGATGCGCCTGAGGTTATAAAAGCTTACCTCATACTGCGACTTACATTGCCAAAACCACGAATAAAACCTATGAGGATTGTATTTTGTTTTTTTCGGTAAATTTTATAGATAGGTACAACAAGGGATCACCTTCAGAATAGTCATTAAACAGCTACAAGATAGATAAATAGAATATACCAAGTGTAAGCTCGCCTTCCTTTCATTAGGGGCTTATATCATCATCACAGATCTGCGGTACTATGATAGTGTCCATTTCATGTCGGCTACTCTTAAGTGTTTGGGATTATGAAGATGAGAGGTTCTAGAGCGCTAAAGGCCATAGAACTGGCGGTGAGTCTCTCCTGTATAATACCCTCACGAAAGATAGTAGGAAGGTATGCTTATTTCACAGTGTGCTGTTTTTAGGTACCAACATTAATGCTACAGACCATGAGCAGATAATAAACTCCTTGTACCTTCCACCCTTACGAAAATTCGTAGAACAAATTCTAATGTGCACGAACAAACCCTAAGGAGTTAAACTGACATGTCCCTAATGGCATAATTTGCATAACAATATCTTTTATACAAAGTAGCAGCAAAACTCAAAAGAAATAATTCTCTTACACCAAAAGTTCTACGGAAAAAAGTAATGTATCCACTTACCACGTACAGTGAAGGATCACCGCAGTTGAACAGTCTAACATTAGTCCGGCTCACACGTACTCTTTACCGCCGAGATTCGTCCGAAGACAGAACCTAACTTTGTCTTCAACAAGCCAACTTTGTAACGAGTGTTGTGTTACAAGTTTCAAGATACGAAATCGTCTCGTTTGATAAAACACGATCCTTTTGGTTTACAGTGTAATGTTATTGTTGCGCGCCACAATTAATGCCTGATACATGGCAACATTAGTTACCACTATCGCCATCTATTATCAAGTAGCAGAATTATTACCACAAGCGCCATCTAGTATCGAGTAGTAGAACAAATAGATCCTTCTAGAAATTTCCATACTAGAACTATCGACAGAGGTCAGTCGGGGCCGGTATATACCCGAACATTCTAGATGTTTCTACAGTAGAAGGTACTAGAACAATCTGCTGGACTATATAAGGCCGGGAATAACCGCGATGCGACACAGTGTGTTGGAAGCAATACATGCGAATACATCTAAAGCGATCTTCAAGTGCGACCTAAGTGTAATAATTGTGTTTTATAATTAGTGTGTTTGTGTTGATTGATTAAAGTGTCATTTTTGGTAATTTATATCGGCAGTTTTATTGTCACGAACCCGAAGCTCGTAACAATTGGTGTCAGAAGCAAGGATTAATCATGCCGATTTTACCTAAAGACGACGACACGGAGGGTATCCGTACCCGGAGTCAACGCCAACAGGAGACGGACCAGAGACGTTTTGGTGGAACTATGCCGCAGAGGTTGGAGGGCCAGCTACCAACCACGGAGGCCGACCCGTCCGCAGCCGCTTCAGCATCAGCAGCACCAGACTTTGCTGCCCTGATGATGATGCTGCAGGAGCAGTCCCGCCGTCAGGAGGAACAGGCTCGCCGACAGGAGGAACAGGCTCGTCGGTTGGAAGAACAGCTCCAGCGGGACAAGGAGGAACAGGCTCGCCGACAGGAGGAACAGGCTCACCGACAGGAGGAACAGGCTCGCCGACAGGAGGAACAGGCTCGTCGGTTGGAAGAACAGCTCCAGCGGGACAAAGAGGAACAGGCCCGTCGGTTGGAAGAGCAGCTGCTGCGTGACAGAGAGGAACAGGCCCGCCGACAGGAGGAACAGGCTCACCGACAGGAGGAACAGGCTCGCCGACAGGAGGAACAGGCTCGTCGGTTGGAAGAACAGCTCCAACGTGATAAAGAGGAGCAAGCGCGCCGCCAGGAAGAGCAGATGCTCCTTATGAAGGACCTTCACGCTACCTTCGGGAAAGACATGAAGGAGGTGAAGGATAGGGTTGCTCAACACGACAACCGCCTGTCGGAAGCTGCAGCGAACTGTAGCGGTTGCAGCGGCTACAGTTCGCGACCGCAATAAAGGATACAGCCCTAGGTGCTACGGCTGTGGCGAAAGGGGCCACCTTCGATCCAGTTGCCCCAAGCGAACTGCAGAAAGAGAAGACGGCCGATCTCCAGAGGGCAGTGCAGCTAACAGCACCGCCCAGCACCAGCAGCAGGGAAACGAGTAATAGCCAGGACTGCGGGGCGGGTGCTGGCTGATGTTCAAAGAGCCCCAAGGGTTTCGATCACACAAACCCAAGACGGGAACAGCCTAATCATCAAGGGCGAGGTCAACGGAACGCCGTGTAAGCTGACCATAGACACTGGAGCCTCTCGCACGGTTGTCAGTTCCCAGCTCATAAGACGGTCCCTTGGGGACTCCGCATACAACCGAGAACACATTAACTTGGTAACAGCCACCGGTCAGCGCATACCCGTCCATGGAGAGAAGAAGATGGGGTTGAAGCTAGGCAACAGAATCTACCTGCATAATGTCATCGTGGCTGATATAATGGACGATTGCATCCTGGGCCTCGACTTTATGAGGAAGAATTGTTGTGAAATTGACGTCAAGCAAGGTGTTTTGAGATGTGGACAGGAGGAACTTTTCGTGGAAGGGGCGTTACCAGGGAACGTGTACAGCCTTAAGAAGATTGTTCTTCCGCCGAGATCGGAAACGATGGTGCCGGTTATTCTTCCTCGGAATCCTGGGCAAACTCATCGTTGTGTACTCGTGGAAAGGGTAGATAATGACCTTCCATGGAAAGTGGCACGAACTTTGGTCAGAGCCACCGACATCTCTGGGGTACGTGTGCTGAACCTTTGTGATCAGGAACAGATTATAGAAAAAGGCACACTAGTTGGTACTTGCGAGGAAGTGGATTGGTTGCGTCGATGCCAACATCTATCGACTGGGACCCTCAGCAAGGATGCACAAACGAGAGTGACCACACTTTTAGAAGACTGCCGCAGCGCTCTGTCCCAAAATGAAATGGTCAAGGCAAAGAAAATGTTACTCAAGTATGCCGATGTTTTCTCGTCAAACGATGCTGACATCGGCAGGACTGGCGTAGTTCAACACAAAATAAATACAGGAGAAGAATTGCCTATCCGTCAGCGGCCAAGGAGATTGCCGGTAGCACGTGAAAAGGAAGTGGAAACCATGATTGAGGGAATGGTGAAGGATGGTGTTATTGAACCTTCATCTAGTCCATGGTGTTCACCTGTAGTGCTGGTAAGAAAGAAGGACGGCAGCATGAGGTTTTGTGTTGACTATCGTCGGCTGAACGACGTTACGAAGAAGGACAGCTATCCTTTGCCCAGAATTGATGACACGCTGGACATGCTTACTGGAGTAAAGTGGTTTAGCACGCTGGACCTGAAAAGTGGCTACTGGCAAGTTGAGATTGATCCTAAGGACAAGGAGAAAACTGCATTCTCGACAGGAAAGGGTCTGTGGCAATTTAAGGTCATGCCGTTTGGATTGTGCAATGCTCCGGCCACGTTTGAAAGGTTGATGGAACTTGTACTTACCGGGCTAATTGGCGATGCCTGCCTGGTCTACTTGGATGACATCATCATCGTAGGCCGTACGTTTGAAGAACATCTTCAAAACCTGGAACGCGTGCTCATGAAGATCCAGAGTGCCAACCTCAAGTTAAGTCCGAAGAAGTGTTCACTATTCAAACGACAAGTTAGCTTTCTGGGATATGTAGTGTCTGAAGAAGGTATCCGCACGGATCCAGAGAAAATCGCCGCTGTCAAGGATTGGCCAATTCCAAAAGACAAGACGCAAGTCAGAGCATTTCTGGGCTTGTGCTCCTATTATCGGCGATTTGTCAAGAACTTTGCAGATATAGCCAAACCCCTGCATAAGCTAACCGAAGAGAAGCGACATTTCTGCTGGGATGACAGTTGCGACATCGCATTCCAGGAGCTAAAGGACCGTCTGTGCAAAACACCTATTTTGGGGTACCCTGATGCACGCAAGGAATTTATAGTTGACACAGACGCAAGCGACATAGGACTTGGCGGTGTGTTGTCTCAGCGGAATGGCGATCAAGAGGTTGTGATAGCGTACTTCAGCAAGTCATTGTCGAAACCTGAAAGGAACTATTGTGTTACGAGACGGGAACTGCTTGCTGTGGTAAAGTCATTGCAGCACTTCAGCAAATATCTTCTGGGGCGGAAATTCCACTTACGAACCGACCATGCTGCACTGAAATGGCTATTGCAATTCAAAAATCCAGAAGGACAAGTTGCGAGATGGATTGAACTACTGCAGGAATACGACTTCGTGGTCGAACATCGCAGCGGAAAATCTCATGGCAACGCAGATGCATTGTCAAGAAGACCTTGTCCTGAAGACTGCAAGCATTGTACTCGGCAAGAAAGTAAAGAAGTCGTACCTGTAAGGATGCTCAAGACAGACCTCAGCATCGAGTGGAAGGAAAGCCTACAACGTGCACAGCAGGAAGATTCGGACATCAAGCCGATTCTGGAGTGGATAAAAGCCAGCGCTCCTAAGCCCAGGTGGAGCGACGTCTCAGCGATGAGTTCGATCACGAAATGCTATTGGGCCCAATGGGACAGCTTGGTGATTCAGGATGGAGTCCTTTGCCGTAAATGGGAAAATGCTCGGGGAGACAGCTGTTTTTTGCAAATGGTTTTCCCTAAAGTTCAAGTGCCGGATGTTCTACAGCTGTACCATAATGGTTGTTCAGGAGGTCACCTGGGAGTAAAACGGACTCTACTGAAGATACGAGAACGGTTTTACTGGGTCCACTGTCGGGACGATGTCGAGGACTGGTGTCGCAAATGTACAAGTTGTGCAGCTGTAAAGGGACCTCAGACTCGTAGTAGAGGTGCATTGAAGTTGTACAATGTTGGTGCACCATGGGAGAGGATAGCCCTTGACGTTGCGGGGCCGTTTCCAGAAAGTGAAAGTGGTAACAAGTATTTCATGGTTGTGATGGATTACTTCACTAAGTGGCCGGAAGTCTTCGCCATTCCAAATCAAGAAGCTTCGACAGTTGCAGATAAATTAGTTTATGAAGTCTTCTGTCGTTTTGGAGTACCTTTAGAGATTCACAGTGATCAAGGAAGGAATTTTGAGTCCCAAATATTCCAGGAAACTTGTCGAGTTATGGGTACTCATAAAACAAGAACAACTTCTTACCACCCACAATCGGATGGAATGGTGGAACGATTTAATCAGACATTGGAGAGGTACCTAGCAAAAGTTGTGGAAAATCGGCAAAGAGATTGGGACAAGCACATACAACCGTTTTTGTTGTCATATCGAAGCGCTGTTCACGAAAGTACATCGGTGACACCAGCTTTCGCAAACTTTGGGAGAGAATTACGGCTGCCTGCAGACCTGATCACTGGAATACCACCTGATGCCCCACGCAGTATTACCGATTATGCGAATGACTTGCGGAATAAAATGAATGACATTTATGAGCACGTCAGACAATCGGGCCAGCAAATGTCTGAAAAGATGAAAACCCGTTATGACCGCAAAATGAACAATAAAGGGTTCGACGAAGGTTCACTAGTGTGGTTGCACAATCCAGTCCGCAGCAAAGGGAAATCTCCTAAGCTTCAAGCTAGATGGGATGGACCGTACCGGATTGTGACAAAAATCAATGACGTAACCTACCGGATACAGAAAGGTGCAAGAGGCACTCCTAAGATCGTCCATGTGGATCGACTGGCGCGTTATTATGGAGCCGATAATGCTCGGGACGAGCATGTCTTAGGAGGGGGCAGTGTTGCGCGCCACAATTAATGCCTGATACATGGCAACATTAGTTACCACTAGCGCCATCTATTATCAAGTAGCAGAATTATTACCACAAGCGCCATCTAGTATCGAGTAGTAGAACAAATAGATCCTTCTAGAAATTTCCATACTAGAACTATCGACAGAGGTCAGTCGGGGCCGGTATATACCCGAACATTCTAGATGTTTCTACAGTAGAAGGTACTAGAACAATCTGCTGGACTATATAAGGCCGGGAATAACCGCGATGCGACACAGTGTGTTGGAAGTAATACATGCGAATACATCTAAAGCGATCTTCAAGTGCGACCTAAGTGTAATAATTGTGTTTTATAATTAGTGTGTTTGTGTTGATTGATTAAAGTGTCATTTTTGGTAATTTATATCGGCAGTTTTATTGTCACGAACCCGAAGCTCGTAACATTATGTTAACTACGAGTGATCGAAAAAGGATTGTTAAATTTTATATCTCACTAGTTATTGCTCGCGGTTTCGCCCGCGTGCAGGGCGGAAATGATCCACGAGAACGTACTACCGGGATTAAAATCACGTCCTGAGTTATGTCAATTCGGGTTATAAACTATCTGTGTGCCAAATTTCACCCAAAACCATTTTTTGCGCGATTGAGTTACAAATATACAAACTTTCACATTGAATACATTAATAGGATGTATAAACCCAATTTGTGAAACAATATAAAAGTAATTTTATCGTTAGTCGCTTTACAAAAGAAATACACTTATCGCCATTTTATGAAGCCTGGTAATAAAAACCTATTGAGGGTTTTTTTTGAGCGTAGAAGGCAACAATAAGTTAAGGTATGTGAAGTCTTTCAGGAATTTCCAATCGATAGAGACCCGCTTCGTTACACGCCCTGTGGCGTCCCTAACGAAGTTTATCGGGAAAAAGGTTAAGCTGATTCTACACCGGAGGTTAGGCTTTGAATTTTATTATGCGGAAATAGGTAAGCCAGTATCATAGATAAAAGTCATTCATGAACTAAGTAAATGCACATAATGCCTTTCTGTAATCAAAGGAGACTGTGAGTGATTATGTGCGAAAGCCCGAGTAATGGCAGGCCGATGAAAACAATGGAAAATCCAAGCTCAAAAGCGAAAACAATTCAATACAAAATCTGTGATCCCTTACAATAAATTCTCTATAACGTTCCGCCCCTTTTTTCTTTATATAATGTAACTGAAGCGCGAATTCGCCAAACCTTTGTGAGAACTTCGTGTACAGAAATTGTATTAAATTCTATTTTTCGCGCGAATGTAAACTCAAAAACTCAAACTCAAATCATTTATTTCAACTAACCCAATTACAGGCACTTTTGAATTGTCAAAGGGTCGGTCAGTCAGAAAGATGAAGCTAGTTGCCCATTCCAAAGCGTAGGTACATATGAAGAAGAACGGGCAAGAAACTCCACGGACACTCTTTAACCATAAAATTGTTACAAAATATTTGATAACATCATTCGTGTTGAAATTAACCATGTGAGAACGATATAGTAGAAAGACGTGCACGTGTAAGGAGGCACAATAATTCGCACCACAAGTCCCACTTAGTTGAACGTACAGTTTTCGTCATGTTTCCCGCTATTGTGTTGAACAATACACCTTTCAGTTCAGGCTCGCTTATTTTAAGAATTTCATTATTCCAAATGGTTTCTTTTTTCTTTCATGGAATTTAAGTCGTCCACGTCCCTGTGTTTTATTTGCCTTTTTGTTTTATTTTTATATATGAAATTACGTTTCCGAAACATGCAGTGATGTTAATTAAGTTAATTTGTTTCAATGAGTATGCTGCGTTTAAAATATGTTGGTATTGTTTAATATTCAATGCAAAGACTCTGTGTATAAGAACAATGTTATAAACCTTTTACGTGATATATCTCCACGGACACTGACAGTTGGGCTGGTCCACAAATTCAAGGTCCCTCCTTCATTTTTAAAGTATAATATCAGAAATTAAGCTATCCGGAAAAGAACTGGAGTAACCGACATAGCTTGCAGAGTAAGCAAGCTGAAGCGGCAGTGTGCTGGCCATGTTTATCGAAGGACCGATGGCCGGTGTTGCATGGTCTCAGGGAGTGGAGACCGCGTATCGGATAGTGTAGTGTGACGATGCAGATGGACCGACGATCTTAAAAGGTAGCTGTGACAGACTGGATGTGGAAGCGGAAGACAGGGTGTTTTTTTTTTTTTTGTTTTTTTTTTTTTTTGTTTTGGCAGGAGTGGGAAATCCTCATGGACGCCCAGACTGCCTCACTTATGAGCCAGTGCCGGACTCTTACCGGCTAAAACCCACTCCTGCCTTTGCTAAGTGTCCCTCTGACGTGATCAGAGACCTTGTTGGGCCAATTTAATCTGATTCCCGTCGTTCTTTTTTTTTGTCAGTCTTTACGAAGTAGGGAGTTCCTGGAAGCAGTTTCGCTTAGCCTTATTTAGGTGAAACGTGGTTTCGGAAGCTATATTATCTACTAAAATTTAGGTGAAACGTGGTTTCGGAAGCTATATTATCTATTATATTATTATGCTAGGTATATTATTTTTTGTATTTTTATGTTTTTATATTTGAGTCTAATTCGAAATACGCGCTTATTATAATACGAATAAAGAAAAAACCTAGTAAATACTTATAAGTAAACAATTAATTTAACAATCCTTATGTTTCTAGAGTCTACCCACGCCAATTATAGTACTATTTCTATCCGTAACTTATTTAAAACTATATTTATTCTATGCCTATCCTAATATATGTACAAGATATTATTTAGTCATATTTTCTTATGCTAGTTTATTTTGTATCCTAAAATTTACTACTACAATTTGCTTACATTTATAGCTTAACCTACTTATATTCACCATTAATTCTATTATAACCAAAATTTTGACGACGAGCTTGCTGGACCACAACGGTAAAGTAAGTTTATCTTTGGTATCAGCTTTTAGTTGGGCCAATTTCTCATGAAGTTGGCTCCAATTTGCTTCCCTTAACCTGTGAACTTTGAAACTATTACCGCTGTGGTTCCCACTTCCAGGGAGCTTTGACTCCACCTCAGCAGTACGCCACCGACAAGCGCGCCAATGCGTCCCATTTGCTGCGCACCGGGCACCCACCGTCAAAGGCGTTGTGGTCGGTTTTATCCATCTTGGCTGACAGACAGTTGTGGCAACGCGGCGCCTCCGCTGCCATCCGTGATGGACAGTCAGCCCGCAGGTGGGGGTCGCCGCAGTGGATGCAGAGGTCGGCGGGCTGCGTGCACAATTTTCGGCTGTGGCCGAAGCACAGACAGCGAGTGCACTGCACCAGTGGTGACTGATCCAGCACTCGCACTCGCTGCAGGTCGATGTGCACGCGACCCGCCGTCGTCAACCTCTGCCACACAGTAGGGGACACCTGCAGGATGACGTGGCACATGTGGAGGTTCCTCGTCCTTCGACGGTACTTCACCCCCAACCTCACATCATCCGCAGGAATGTCCCCAACTAGGTGGGTGTTTTGCCGCTGCAGGGACTGGAGGATCTCGGCATCCGTGTGGCAGGAGAGGACGTCCCTGATGATGACAAGAGGGTCCTTGTTCTTGACCTCTTCTACCACAAGATTGCCTGTCTGAATCCTTTCTGTCACCTTCGTCATCTCCTCTTTGGTTTTAAAACCGACCACCACTTTCTGGTCCCTCGCTTTGCGCAGCCGCTCCACCCTAGTGCCCTCGTTTCTGGCATCGACCGCCGTCCTGAGCTTCTCAAGAACCTCTTCACCGGTGTCCTGATCATTCACAGATGATACAATAACTGAGTGAAGAGGTTCCTGGATGTTCTGCTTCGGGCCGGCGGCGATCTCCGCGAACGTTGGGCCTTGGCCTGCGACAAAGCGAGGGGCCAGCTGGAGTTGCTCCGACAGAGCCTGGGTCTGCTGTTTGCACTCCTGCAACGCCAGCTTGTGCTGTTCAAGGCCATCCATGAGGCTCTTCATCAGCTCCGTCGGTTGTTCCATTGACGCGTGGGTGATAAGTGGCGCGGGCGCCGGTGCGACTGCAGGCTCGACTGCAGGTACGACCGCAAGTGCGACCGGAGGTGCAGGCCCTATAGTAGTCTTGCTCCGCTCCGACTCTTTTACGAGCTCATAGAGCCGGTTGATGGCATCGGTAACCCCAGTCTTAATCTCAGTTTTGAGATTGCGAGAGTTTGCCAAATGCAGCTTTGCCTTATTCAGGCAAGCTCTCGCCTCCGCTGTGAGACTGGGGTACCTCGACTCCGGTCTCTGTAGTGGCCCTGCGGTTTCACCAGATGTTCGGTGCAAGTGAGCCAAAATGTTTCGGGTAGGTGGTGTGGTGTCACCCTTTGGGTAAACCGGGGACTTGGTCTTAGGCTCAGCTTTCCCGGCCTCCCATTCCCCAATGCTTCGCCTCACACTGGGGAGCGAAGGTTCCACCTTTTCAGTCGAATGCTGTGAGCCGCTGGAGCCTGGCGAGCGTGCGCCCCTCTTAGCCGGTGTGCGGAACATGGCGGTGGCCTTTGTGAACGTCAAGTTCATAAATTAGACCCGTGACCCGTCAGATGGCACTAGCGCTGCTTCTGTGTCCCTGTAAAGGGGGGATCAACCAGAAGCGACAACTATTAAAAAGAAATATGGTCCCTGTGAACAAGAACTTGGTCGGGTAAATAAAATTCCGTCAGTAATGCGTACAGATGACGCTTAAAATGTCAGAAGGACCGTCAATTCCCTTATTTATTAAAAAGAGATAAAATATCAAGTATTAAAAAAAAAAATTCAACAAAACTCCAAAAAAACTTAAAAGTTTACCTGGCCAGTGACAAACGGGAGGGTGGAAGAGCTAAGTTGACGATAAAAAATTTTGCCCAAAACCCAACGTCTACCTTCCTATAGACCAGAGGGCGGGTGGGTTTTAAAATTTTTTACGAGCTAGGCGCACGTGGGAGGTGTCAAAAGACGCATCTCCGCGCGGGCCAGCGAGATATTGTGTTCCTGGAATAATCCCGAAGAAAAATCGGGAATTATCCTGAAAAAACTGATTTTATGACCAAAAAGTATGTAAAAACACCGAATAACACCACCAAAACGGGACTCGACTTCGCAGAACGCGCACGGGAGTACAGGTAAGGCAGGTAAGTATCGGATTAAATTATTAAAAACAGGAATATACTGAAAATTTTGAATAAAAAAAAATGAAATAGTGTTTTTTAAAAGGAGTTTCTATGAAAATTCCTACAAGTCAATAACGAAAAAAGGTTTTTCGCGAAATTGTCAATTATCCCTAGTGGGAACGTTTCAGGGAGCCTAATTAAGTTTTAAAATGCTGAAAACAGCTTGATATTGCGTCACCGGGATGCAAAGATATGAGGTTTTTATCAAAAACGTGTATGAAGACAGGGTGTTGTGGCGCAGCCTATAGGAGAGGCTTTGTCCAGCAGTGGACTGCGATAGGCTGAGGTGATTGATTGATTGACATGATATCTGGGTAACTAATAACAACCTACCTTCCTTCTTCTCTTGCTTTTGTTATCGACAAGCCCCGTAGATAATTTAAATATTTTTTCAATATACCCACGTTAACCCCAAACGTCGCCAACTAACTAAAACAGCCATTCGTTGGTGTTAACTAGAATAATTTAGCCATTTTGGCGTGTTACAGCAATAAAATCCGTAGAATAGCTCTCGAGGGATAACAAAATGGCGGCCCTATAACTGTCAGTGATGTCAAATGGGCGGCGGAATGGTCCACTATCGCCCTCTGTGTGCAACAGACAGAACGACGAACGTGATATGTTTTATGTTTATAGCCGTTTTTATCTAGGGAGCACAGGTATACGACCTGAAATAGATTAAGTGTGGGTTCTCTTTTTTCAGTCTGGTAATAAAATGCAGCAGATATTGAAACTGGGACTGAAAGTATACTGTATGAGTGTATGGTAGCTATTTTTATGTGAGTTATGAAAGTGGATAGTTTTCTAATATAAATGGAAATATAATTCAAGAATTTAAACTTTACTTTCAAATATGAAAAAAGCCCTAGGAGTTAGACGAGAGGTAAAAAATAACTGTCAGACATTAAATATTGCTAATGTTTTTCGTAATTAGAAATCTAGATCGTGTAGCGATCTAGATTTCTAATAAGTAATTGTTGACGAGGATATGAGTCTAATCTATGCAAACACACCCGGCTCAATAATATAATTATCTTTTTAGGTACTGTTATGTTTTATGATTCTATAAATCTATCTCACCATAGCTCTATGTCTACTCCATAGCTACTCTGTCCGCGAGCTTAACCGTTTTTTGACAGATCGAACTAGTGAGCAATTATATTTTTTTGTCAAAACTGATACACGTACGGATTATAATGTTTGTAAGAAGTCATAAATATGATAATTCAATAAGATTAGGCAGTTTATATATTTATTTTATTATGCATTTCATTAAAGTTAACTTTTACGTAATCTGGAATACCTACGTTCTAAGGCAGCTGTCAAAAAACGGTTAACGTAGTGGACAGAGTGTAATCACACATGGATAAGTACTAGAGAATATCCGATGGAAATACAAATAACCTTTCATTTTATATTCATTTATAGAACTTTTCTTGCAGAAAAAACGCGACAGACTGTGACAAGCCCTTCTATATTCTATTATATTATATTTTCCACTATATTGTAGGTAAGTATAGGATATCTTATTTTCATGTCACTTTATCTATATTTCCTTTTCCGATTTTCTATTTACTTGTTCTATTTTCTTTTTAGTTGCATTTCCATACTGCTAGTTGCTTGGAATTGGTATTTTGATTACGCTTTTTGGTAAAATCCGGATAAACAATTCTGTTGGTATGTGCCTATTCGGGCTAATAAGCAATTTGTAGCACCCCGTTTGCCAGAAAAATCGTTTAAGCTCCGTAAGCTTACACGGTTTTGAATAAAAATATACAGAATAGGTAGTGTAGAAAACGTTACAAATATAATGAAAAAGTGTTATTTTCCAAATTCAGGCGAAAGCGTCAGGATAGCCCGCAAAATTCAAGTCTTACTTTTTTGCAATTTGCATGAAAAAGGTCAGTTTCCTGATACTGACCTTTTTCATGGACTTCCTCCATCATTGGGGTGGCCTTAAACCACCGCGTTGTTCCTTCTCTGCCTATGGCCGGGGGGTATCCTGATACTGATCAGCAAAATCATATTTAGATCAACATTCAACAGGTTGTATGTTGATCTAAATATGATGATTCGTGACCGTAACAAATATATAATAAAAATCAGCAAAACATCTCTCTAAGTTCATATTATCCTATTGAATTACTATTTCGTGAAATCATGACATTTGAGGCCAATTTTAAGACTAGTAGTTGCATAGCTGATTCTAATGATGTATATTTGTTAAGGTCGCCAGTCATATTTTAATCAACATACAACGTGACCTGCAAATTGCAAAACACGTAAGAAAATTTGAATTTTGCGGGTTGCCTTATCCCCCTTAAACTTAAGGGCACGTATCTAGGTGCTTTGTATATAGTGCAAGAGCATAAGTTAGTTAATTACAAGTTGGAAACAAAATACGAATTTACGCGGCCTTCCCAAATGTCTTTTCTTTGGTATTGTTCGTCGAATCGTTGAGCTCCTCAAGTTTTGAGTTGAGCTTAACGATTTTTGACTGACTGGACAGGTCCACTCAATCTGTGTGGTTCTTTCTTCAAAAGACCATTTCAGTCTCCAATGTACACTAAGCTCCAGAGAAACGGAACCCCCCTTGGTTAATGACATCAAACCGCTTAAGTTTTTTGTAGTGTAACGTGAATGGCGCGTTGGTCTAGTGGTTAAGACTGCGGCTTAGCAATACGATGGTCACGAGTTCAAATCCGCGAATGAGATGTTTGATTTTTTCTAATTTAAGTTCTTTATTTATTTATTTATTATTATTATTTAGGTTATTATGTGATTTTCGTTAATTATTATTTAAGAAATCAAATGTTAAATTAGGAATGAGGTTTGTAAGAAAAGCTAGGCATGTTGCATAAACAATATTCATTTATTTCTTTATTTACATTTCTAGGACTTCATGGAATCCACTTCCTGGTTGAGTATACAGTTTTCTATCTGTGTTAAATTGGGGTTATTTACTTAGAATATTAACTAAACACAAAATAAATACCCTGGGTGAGGTATAACGGTTCGTTTATAGATATTTCTAGAAACATAACTACAATATTTATTTATTGACTGCACGGTTGGCGCAGTGGTTAAGCGATTGACTGCTGCGCTGCGTGTCGCGGGTTCGATTCCCGCACGGAACAAATATTTGTATGACCTACATGTATTTGTTCCGAGTCTGGGTGTTTTTCTATCTATAATATGTATGTATTTACAAAAAAAAATTGTATATAAGTAGTTTATCAGCCATCTTGTTACCATAACACAAGCATTAGGTTGCTTAGCTTGGGACAAATGGTGCTGTGTGAAATGTCCAGGGATATTATTATTATTATTATTATTATTATTTAATGTTGTTTCAGTTTTTTCTATATTTTTTCGTATTATATACTTGTATATACTAGTATATATTAGTGTTAGTTCGATAAAATGTAAATAAAAGTATATAGAGAAAAATAACGTGCTATATATTTTTAAAGTTGTGAAAACATAATTTTTTATACTCTGTATGATCTTATGGGACAAAAACCCTTGTTAAAAAAATGAAATGTTGTCATTCGTGCCTGTGAATTACAGAGGAAGAACCAACATGCTAAACTATACAGTATAGCAATATACATCTTTCTCTTTTATCACATTTTCTTATAACCCATTTAACACAATATTATAGAAAAATATGTGAGGTCAGATGGTGCATCGTTAACACATTAAAAGACTACTTGTAAACAGGAGTAACTGGATTAATATTAATAAAGGTTGTTTATTTTTGATTAACTACTAATGATCCCACAAATATTGGGAATTATTAACACTTGATCATGTTCCAATGAAATTTTATCAGATAAGTTACACAATGAATCTGCTGAGTAAAACCCTAATAATAACGAAGAGGATGACCGTCACTGTCTATCACTTCTTGAAGAGGACTTCCTGCCCAAAACCATATTAAAGCATGCAGCACACACGCTACATCAGTGCTAAGCGACACTCCAAAAGTTTCAGCACTTGAACGCGTAGTTTTGAAGGGTTCCACCGAGTGAACTTCCACAATGTTACGGTGTCGCTCCGATTCATTAGTGTAAGCAATTGGACGAGGGCCTTGGCGATCACATTTCACATCACCCGTCGCTTGATACCTTTGTATCCATCTACGAACTGTTTTTCTCTGTAATGAAAATGATAATATTAGAAATACATAAAAAAAAACAACTTGTAAGTAATAGTGCAATAAATCTTACCGTTATGCCCATATCTCGTGCTATTTTCTTTATGCTTTGTTCCTGTTCTCAGAGAACAACAATTTTAGCCTTGAAAAAAGTAGTTAATCGCACCATACTATCGGTTAATAAAATCGACTGTTCAAAAACTTAATAAATCGGATAATATTACGACGAAGATATTACACACAAGCGGATCGGCACGAAAAAGAAACGATTTGTAAAGTAATTATACCCTCAATCACAGTTTAGTAAATAAGGCGAAGAAGTATTCTAAATTCAACCTTAACTCGCAGTTCATACAGCAGTTAAGTTTCTGAAGTAAAATGACGGTAGTGCAATAATCGGAATCAAGCACATTCTATTCAACCAAACAAGAAATCTATGCTAATTTCAACCTTATCTTTTAGTTAATTGAGGAGTTACGTGGATGTTGAAATTTAAACCTTAATATCTCGAAGATTAGGCCGTTATCAACCTTGTTCGATAAAAGGAGTAATGCTGTTAGAATTTTCGTTGAGATTGACAACTGAGCCAATAGCCTAGTGGTATAAGGCGCGGTCTAAATGATCGGCTGGCGTCTGATGATGCGGGTTCGTATCCTCAACCGTACATAAAGTGTCTTTTTGAAAGTTATTCTTGGTATATGGTTCGGCCAGAAGCCGAAAAAAGACCATATTATTAAAAACATGCAAATAATAATATGTGATCGGTGGATCGGTGGATGCTCGGGCAGATATGGGTGCGGCGGCAGGGGAGGGAGCTGCTCGGGGCCAGAGTCACGTGACGCGCCTGCCGTCGCTCGGGCGATAATCTTTAAGTGTTGGGATGGGTCGTTTACTATGACGCTTACTGTACATGGTCTTCACATGATCTGACTACCAAGATTATGTCTGGACATTAAAAGATACTGTGACCTCTGAGTTTGTTTCGGCCTTTCTTCTCAGAGTAGTGAGATAGGAAACGCCGAACTCATCTAGTTTCCAAAAAATATAATTGAAGTGTCAAAGTGTTTGTACAAACCTACTTACAGAAAATAAATTATTTATCATTTATTTATCAAACCAAAAATTTAATCTTAGCAGCCATCAAACGACTTTTACAGGACTTCAAATAAAAGAAAAGCCTCGTATAAACAACTTCTGATAAAGGCAAATACAATAAAGATCCTCATCTTTCAAGGTTTGAAACAATGACATGTTACACCCCACTCGGGATTCAAAACACGTTGTTACGAACTTATACTGGGCTGTTACTCACTACTACAAAAAAACACCAATATATGCGGTTGCGTTATTACACTTATTACCATATAAATGTGCAGTGCGACAAAATATTACACATAAATACATAAACCCACCCTCTTCTTCCCATGGGGGTAGGCAGACACTACAGATAGTCACTCATTTATTTTAAAATATGAAAATTTTGAAATATATGAAAATTCAGGACCGCATAGGCAACCTCGCACAGCAACTGTCTGTTCACGGCAAGAAATCCCGAGGGATACCTAAAACTGGCACCCTAGGTGCCAAAAAAAAACTTTTAATCACAGTCTGTTTGATTTTGAAGGATATTGCTAATTCATTGCTTCATCTGTTCGAAAAACTGGTCTCCTCAACAACGTAAATAACGCAAGGAATGGTGTTGAACTGTCAAAATGTAAGCCATTGCTACTTTAGTGTGTTACGCAATCATCCCGCAGGTGAATACTTTGTAGTGCGCTGCTTTATGGGCGATAGAAATGTTATGTTTTCAACACGGATGTAAATGAAAGAGGGGCTCACCACCAAATTGATTTAACATAACATGCGAGGGCCCAGGAGGAAAGATTGGCATACAAGCCAGTTGTATGCAAAACAACTCTTGTTCGTTGCAATATCATTCACAGTAGGTAGTGCGGATGGATTTCATTCAAACGGCCTTTTCGAGCGCTATCCAATTACTTACTAAGTTATTTGCCTTTATTGAGTAGATACAACTCTTGTTGGCAATTACTTGTCAAAAGGCACACTATATTAATAACTGTGCCTAAGGTTTCAATCGAGTCGAAAGGTTATGACATTGTAGCGGTACGAGTTTCTACGACGCCACATGCGAACAACGCGTCATACTGACGTCACGCAAATCCTGCATCTCGCAAGCAGAGTTTACCGCGCAACTAGCAAACATACCACTTCCCGACATCAACCGCCAGACACAACACCCGTCTGGTCGGAGGATCCTCCCTTTTCTATAGAGGATGAGTGGTATTGACTACCTTTACCATTTTAATGGTAAGTCAACTCCTTACCATTTCTTTGTAGCAACATTTTTAAGAGAAAAGACAAATCATTCACATTTAAAGTCAACGGGTATATTATCTCCTTCATTGTATTTCCTCTAACTCATCCTTCTTTACATACAATATTTATACTGCAGTTAACCCATGTCAACCTTTCAGCCTTATGTATGCCTGGTACTTGTACGTCCTGTATGACACTCACACATTAACATATCATGTATCTGTAACTAACGCCCCACATGCAAAGAAAGATCCTACCGTGCACGACACAACTTAGAAGTCCTATCAATAAATTTTGTTAAATACGATCACTTTTTAACGAACTCAGGTAGAAATCGTCAGGGTCAGGAAAAAAAATCCGTGTCTTGTGGGTGACGTACTAATTTTCATATAAGTTCATAATCATATAAGTGGAACGGAGGGGCTCGAGGCTAAATAATAACAGCTGCACGGGTCGATCGAAAGTTAAGCTTGGCTTGCCGCGGTCGGTTCGTGGATGGGTGATCATCCATTTCATATCATGACCTGTGCCTCGGAAAGCGTGGTAAGCCGTTGGTCCCGGCTGCCATTCGTAAATCTTTGACAGTCGTTACGGGGGTCGAAGCCCAAAATCTAACAAGCAGCCTTTTCAAGGGCCCAGTGAGTGGGTGGTGGAGGTTAGATAGGCAGTCGCTCCATATGAAATACTGGCATAGTTGGTAAAAAGCTAGGCAGATTGATTCATATAAGTGACACGAAAATAAACAATTACTAGTTTTGTACTTTATTGATTCAACCTTGTATCGTATATCGAGCTGGTGTCCGCAACTCTACCGCCAATGTGCTTATTTTCTATACGTATGGATGCAACCTTTTAGTTGTGTCGTGTTGTTAAAGGGTAGATTCCACGTATAGTGACTGTGACACGGAGGATTTTACGATTAAAACGGTACGTTAGATAGTGACGTGTTGTTATCCTTGTATCCCCTGTTTACCAGTAAGCCTCCCCGTGAGCCTACCAGACATCAGACAGTGGTATTATTTAAGCCTGATTTACACGATGCGATTTGATTGTCAACTTGCATAGTTGAAGCAAGTGTATAGCAACGGCTTTAGACCTATAGAGCGTGCGATCGCTATGCCACATAGAGGGGCAGGCACGGAAAAAGGGGGCAACGGGTGCATTTGCCCCTCCCCCCCGGGCTCCAACCAAAATAAGTCTAAAAAAACTCATAAATAAAACGTTGTATACAGTATCATCATCAGCCTACTGCAGTCCACAGCTGGACATAGGCTTCTCCTATTGCACGCCATTCAACTCGATTTTTGGGCAACTCTCATCCAGCTGCTACCAGCCATCATGCATAAATATGTAAGCTGTCACGCCCTTTATACCTGGAGGCTTTTATTTGGGTAGTAATCTTTTTTATTTACATTTTAAGTAATTATTTTTAAGCTTGATTACGTATAGTTTTCATTATATTTGTTAGTATATTGGCGTGGCTAGCTGACATATTATGGCAAATAATTTAATTTTATGTTCTGTTTTGTAATGTTAATTACCGAACATAGGTACCTAGTATTGTATACAGTCAATTATTTTATTTTTAATTGAACAGACAGCTGTGCTGCTGGGGAGTTTGTTGCGCCACTTCTTCTTCCCAGCGATAGCACTAGGAAGTGGTGAAGGGCGGGCGTTTTTGGGGGACTGTCTTTTGTAATTTTGACGTTCAAAAAGTGCTGATTCTCAGCCTAATTTGAATAAATGACTTTTGATTTTGATTTTGATTTCATCCTGCGTAGATCGTCGCTTCACCTAGCCTGAGGGAGTTCCAACTTACGTTTACCGATAGATACAGTACACCTATATTACTAAGATATAGGTAAGTCGTAGTCATCCAGGAAAAGGGAAATATTGTTGAGTTTACAGAAAATAGGTGCCGAAGGGTTATTTTAAAAGGCCTTTCACGTCTTGAGAAATTCGTCTCCCCTCCCGTCCCCCCACAGAGAAACATTTGGCCCCCCTTGAGCGAAGTTAAGTACTGCTGAAAGTGGGAAAGTTTACATTAGAGACAATTCAAATTCTGTTCGTTGGCAAGTGTATCACCTGAGAACGGCTGGACCGTTTGACAATTTATTTTAACATGATCCAAATAATCCGAATTAGGTTTTTATAGAAAGAAGAATTGGAAAAGATTTCCGGAAATTTTTCCCTTTTTCTATTGGAAAATATACCCGGATTTTTTTTTCAATTTCAGGAAACGTTGAACGTCCTTTTTGCCATTGGATTTTTGTATGAACTATTTAAATTTGGACTACGTCTATCGGGTCAGCTAGTTTCAAATAAATAGAACTGTGTTTTGTTGCTTGTTCTAAATCTAGAACGCCTGCCCTAAATAGAGACCACTTGACAACAACAGGTACCTAGTTTCTCTATTTCCCTTAACTATTTTATTTTGTCTTCCCAGAATTTTACTGTACAGACGCCAAGCACATCAAGCCACCCGAAACTGTCCAATTTTCCCAATCAACCTTTAATCTTAATACTTTAGCGATAAAGTCGAAAATCATAAAACATACACAATACATAAACTACTGTAGATAGGTATTTATATTGAAAATAATGTCGCATAGTACGTATTATTTTATGAAGAAATTCAACAGACTGGGTTTGATGCTATCGTTATACTAACATATCTACCTAACAAGATTTATCACCAAGATAATATTTTTCTAGTTGAAAAATTTATATTTGTTTTTATCTAAAAATATTTGTTCTGTATGTTATTCTAGGAAGATAACATAAAATGCTATTTATTGCTGTGTCTGATGTCTGACAGTATATTTAAATATGTATCGTGAAAGCGTCAATGATAAATTACCTTTTTTAAATAAATCAAGCGTGAAAAAATGGTGACTGACCAACATTGTCTATTCGTAACGTAATATTAGAAGAGAACTCGTCGTTAAAGCTTTGGTTTCCTAGGAAAGCGGTAGGTATCGTATTATAACGGCCGTCATGAAAATCTGTAATTCTCACGAGTATTTGACTCTAGTATTTGAACTGTCGTTATTGTGTGACAGTTCACCGCTTTCTTCGGAAACCAAAGCTTACTCACCAACTTAAAACATCAAGAAAAACAAGTGAATCTCGACGAGAGTTTTATAATCTAAGATCTCGACGAAATGAGAAAGATCAAATTAGCTCATCAAATCAAACAAGCCACAGTAAATATCTGGTTTACAAACACATAAAGCCATCACACAAAGCGTCATTTTGATCAATCGATCACAATCCAATCTCCTTATCTATTGTTTTCGTCCGTGTCATGCACAGACCTGTTTCATCGTCTAGAGATGTTCGATTGAGCCAAGAGTCAAACACAATGAACTTGAATAGGAAATTGTACTCTGACTAAAATGGTGTAGAAAGGTCTTTGAAGGTTAATCAAGAAAACAAACGGAAACATCTTTATTTTTAAGTAATAATCATGTTAGGTATGACTTAAATTATATTTTATAAAAGTACAACGAATCGACGTTTTATTTCCAAATCGTAAATAAATATTGAGTTAACAGCTCGAGAAACTCCACTATGTTATTCAACCTCTTTATTTAAATTTGAGGAAAAAAGATGTCAGTTATAACTGGCCACTTGATGCCAATAAAATAAAATGCCATTATAGTTTTCTTTTTAATTCGTTTATTTTTTCATAATTTTAGGGCTACGTTTTATTTTTGACCCATCTCAGCCTGTTATATAGTTATGTTCTTTACTACAAAGTTTTTATTGATGATACTTATTATACTTTGGGGTGACTGT
This sequence comes from Apamea crenata, assembly GCA_949629185.1. Classification (NCBI taxonomy): domain Eukaryota; kingdom Metazoa; phylum Arthropoda; class Insecta; order Lepidoptera; family Noctuidae; genus Apamea; species Apamea crenata. The sequence goes on along the minus strand of OX451366.1, from coordinate 7,108,152 downwards.
AGATGTCAATCCATAGTGCATACTCATTCCATGGTGATTGGTGATACAGATAACCGACTAATCAATGCAGAAGTCCAAGCAAGGTGTAGAAGCCTAATCACTATGGAAATACGAGTAAAAGCGACGATAAGAAAAATAAAGTTACTCGTAAGTAGTAAATACCTAAACTAGAAGCTATTAGGACAATTAGCGGTATTAGGTTAGGTATTAGCGGGAATTTAGGTAAACATTCATTTAATGTAATATCACCACAATTCATACAACATAACAAAATACACCGTTACACCATTCATTATCATCAGCCGATCTCACCGTGAAAACTTAGGTGAAGTGAGCTGCCATTCACTGCTGAAGTGAGTTGTCATTGAGTGACGCTATTGACAGCTCACTTCAACCTAAATTTCACTGTGAGATGTTAACAGAATAGACCGGTAGTAATAGTTGTCCCATTCGATAATCAATAGTCAACATCTTGATTCATGACTATTGATTGACAACTTGACACGCCCCGTAACGACCCTCATCAGTCGCTGCTACGCTCCGTGCGCGGCATGGCAACCTGCGCCTTGTGGCCATACTCCAGTCGAGCACTATGTATGACGCGTAACGCATTTTTTTAGTAATGTAGGCTCATCGATTTTTAAAATAAATATTTTATTGTGTAAGTTTAAAAAAATAAATAAAACTCTTTTATTGGCAGGCATCGTAGGCCCATAGAGTGTTAGTATTACAAGTAACTTAGAAACTATGTTAGTAGTAGATAACAAATCAGGCACCAAATAAAAAATTAAAAAATATAAAGATTTAATAACAAATTAAAAACGAAGCATCCAAATTACAGGAAGGTTTATCAAGCTCCATGTCTGACATGTAGCTTGACATGTAGTTTAATTATTGGTACCATTTTAGATTTTCATAATATTTTTTCTTTATTTATTTAACCAAACAATTAAGATCTGTATTAAAATACGCTTCTATTGATATAAAACATGTTACATAAAAAGTCTTAAAATAATTGCTATGAAAACCCTTGTTCCCTAGACTTTCTTGACTAGTGTATGTACATAATATAATAATCGATAAAAACTTTGCAATAATTAAATATCTATTATAAAACAGGCTGATTTGGGTTAAAAAAATAAAACATAGCCCTTCCTTTAAATAACGCAAAAATTAACGAATAAAAAAAATTTAATGGCATTTTACTACAAAACTAAAGTAGCAAATAAACTAACTTTTTTATTTAAATTTACTTACTTACTTATTTTTTTACATCAAGTGGCCAGTTATAGCTGACATCTTTTTCCTTATACAATAAAAAGAGGTTGGAGTTTCTCGTACAACTGAACATAATTATTTACAATTTGGATTTTTTTTCAGTAGATTCGTGGTCTTTCTTTATAAAATATTATTTTAATATTATTTAATAAATTAAAAAAATAATTAAATTAGTTTTTAATCAAATTTGTTAATTGTTTTCTGACACCTTAATATGTCTATTTGACATTAAGGTGTGTTGGTAAAAATTATAGCTGTTCATGTCGGCCGTTATAATATTATTATGATGAAACTGCTTTCCTAGGAAACGAAGTAAACGAGTTCTCTCCGAATAGTACGTGACGAATACACAATGCTGGTCAGTCACCATTTTTCATGCTTTATTTACATATAATAAGGTAATTTATCATTGATGCTTTCACGATAAATCTGGAAATATTGTCAGACATCAGACACAGCAATAAATAACATTTTACGTTATCTTCCTAGAATAACATAAAAACAAATATTCTTAGGGCTGATTTTTCCATCGCCAGATAACTGTTATTCGTGGAAAAAAATGGACGTTTGACAGTTTTTGTATGAAATAACTGTCAACATTTCAAAATTATTCCTCGAATAAAGTTATCAGATGATTGAAAAATCAGCCCATAGATAAATAACTAGATAAATATTATCTTGTTGATAAATCTTCTTAGGTAGAAAATGTTAGTATAACGATAGCATCAGATCGAGTCTGTTGAATTTCTATTTTCCACATTTATAAATATCTGCAGTAGTTTATTTATTGTTTATGTTTTATTAGAGGCACGTTTACAGAGTAGTGTCGCAGATAATACCGTACCTACAGTGAAATTCTCGGAAGAGAAAATAATGAAGTTAATGGAAATAGAGAAACAATCTAAAGGCCAATTCTCGTAATTTAAAACTTTCAAAATCTAGTCGCAGTGTCATCTCGGCGACAAACAAATGTCAAAAACTTGTCAAAATGTAGGGAAACTAGAGATATTACTGACAGATTGAGACTGAGATCAGACTGTGAATGTTCTTAAAATTACGACAAATTGCCCCTCTGTTGTTGTCAAGTTGTTCTATGTAGGGCAGACGTACTAGGTTTTATTGAAAACAGGCAACAGATCACGGTTCTATTTATTTGAAACTACCTAACCCGACAGACGTAGTCCTGTCCAAATTTGAATGGCTCATACAAAATATTCGTACCAATAGAAAAAAGGACGTTCAGTTCTTCCCGAGTTTGAAAATATTCGGGGAATCTTTTTCAATTTTTCTTTCCATAAAAACCTAATTCTAGGACTATTGGGGCTCCGCATCGCTGTCAGTGCAGTGAAGCTGTCGATATTGCATTGCATTAATGTACCCAAACTATTGCTTATTTTCGTTCCACTTGGCAAGTGTACCATAGCCTATGGTACACTTGCCTTTGACTTTTGACTCAACTGAGCCGATCCGAACTTTTTTCGCATTTTTCAATAATTTTCGGTTCGGCCATGTGTCGGTCCGACCCGAACATTCGCACTTTGCACTTCGGAGTAAACCCCCAGCATATTATTGTTCCACAATAAGGCAAAGTCTTCTTCTCGTACAAAGATGGCATGAGCACTGATCGCCACGCTTCCTCAAGGTGGGTTGGTTAATTTCGATTTATATTAATTAAAAGTCCAGCTTTCCTCACGATGTTTTTCTTCACCCATGTCCTGGATAAACATAGAAAGTACATATGAATTGAAAATGTCACTTTAGTACTTGTCCGGATTCACCCCCCCCTAACCACGGTTAATGACCTGACCTCTTAGCCTGTGAATGTCGTGGTGTCGTGGCCATCACGACATTCACAGACAATCTGGGATACCTTGGGTTCAACGTTCCTGACCTTGTCGATTTCAACCTAACTTCATTGAAAAATGATCGTATTTAACTTTCTGGTAGGACTTTCTAAGTTGTGTCGCGTATTGTAGGAGCTTTACATATGGGCCTTAGTTCATGATAAGTAAATGTGTGAGTGTCATACAGGACGTACAAGTACCAGGCATACATAAGGCTGAAAGGTTGACATGGGTTAACTGCAGCATAAATATTGTATGTAAAGAAGGATGAGTTAGAGGAAATATAAAGAAGGAGTACCTAATGACTTTAAATGTGAATGATATGTCTTTCCTCTTAAAAAACTTGCTAAAAAATGGTAAGCAGTTGACTTACCATTACAATGGTAAAGTTAGTTCAATTCAATTAAAACTTTGTTTAATAAAACTGCGAACTTGAGCTGTTCTTACTTAGAGAATCATAAGCTTTCGACACGGTTAAAGCCTTAGGCACAGGTTTTAATATAGTGTGCCTTTTAACACTTAAATGCCAACAAGTTGTATCTACTTATAAAGGCAAATAACACTGTAAGTAATTGGATTACGCTCGAAAAGGCCATTTGAATTGAATTCATCCGCACCGCCTACGTAGGTATCTGTCAATAGTGTTGCATCGAGCTCGGGTTGTTTTGCACCTACATCTGGCTTATATGCCGATATTTCCGCCTGGGCCCTTACATGCTCTATTAATTCAATATGGTGGTGACGTCAAACTAACTGATATTTTATATCCACTGTGGGTATGAAATGTCAGTAAGGCTGACCTTCTTTCATTTACATCCGCGTTGAAATTGCTCAGACCTCTATTTGCAGCATCTTCTAGTCGTAAGAGGTTTACGAGCACCCCTACGTCGTTACTACTCGTATTCAATATAATAATCACTTTCAAAATATTGACATCTTCGATTTCCCAACTGTCGATCGATTCTGTAAAAATCTCACCGTGAAAAGTTAGGTGAAGTGAGCTTAGAGTGAGCTGTCAATAGTGTCAATCCCTAGCATTAGTTGGAATGACAACTCGCTCCCTTCACCTAAGTTTTCACGGTGAGATGGTTACAGAATCGCACTGCTGGTAACTTTAGAGTCTTTGTTCGTGAAACTATTTTGGATATTGCTCCGTAATATTCTTAACTTTTAGACTGTTTCTTCATAATTTGTCGCTTTTATTTTGCATGCCTAAACAGGCAGTGCTTGGTATTATCATTAAAACCTTTTTTTTGTTAGCTTACTTTGTGTCCCACTGCTGGGAAAAGCCCTCCCCTTGTTTCCTCCAAACCTCCCTGTCTTGTGCGATCTCTGGCCATGTTGGCCCTGCGAATGTTACCAGATCGTCACACCACCGTCGCCGTGGTCTACGTTGACGGCTTCCAGTGAGTGACTATCTTTGACCATCGTTCCGGGTGCATTCGTGGAACGTGTCGGGCCCACTCCCACTCCAGCCTGGCTGTTTTTTCTGCAACTGCTGTTGAGTAATTTATTGTACCTATCAAATTGTAAGCGCACATCGCATTCGTTTTATAACTTGGCTGTATAATATGTGGAAAATGTCGCGTGTTATATGTTTAGTCACTCTGTAGCTCAAATTTTGTGTAATGTGTAACCGTTTACTTTCCCAAATGAATACAATGAAACATAACATTTATATCTCTTATATCTCTGTGCACTTTATAATATTGACCTGGATTTAAGTATCCCGCCGTAACAACGTGTTTTGAATCCCAAGTGGGGTGAAACATGTCATTGTTTCAAAGCTTGAAAGATGAGGATCTTTATTGTATTTGCCTTTAAAAGAAGTTGTTTATACGAGGCTTTTCTTTTATTTGAGGTCCTGTGAAAGTCATGTGATGGGTGCTAAGATTACAAATGTTTGGTTTTGTTTACAACTTGCAATGAATACCAGCTTATGCTCTTGCACTGAACATACAAAGTACGTATCTTCTAGTTTCATGTTTAATTAAAACGCCCTTTTTTTCTATATTTTTAATTAAAAAAAAACCACATGACGAAAGTCAATATTATCAATTGTAGGTAGAAATTAGCAGGTATGTCCTCACCTATGCGGCTGTTGGCGCTGCGACAAAAGATCGGTTCGTCCCGTTCACTTGCGATATAGACTAAAGTTCGTTTTTTAGTCCCAGATAGTAATCTGACATTTAAGTCTTTTAAGTTTGCGTTTTTTTTAGTATAGAAATTTGACATTACCCCTGTCCAATTGGTATCTGGGTTTAAAAAACGAACTGTAAACGGCCGGCGTTACCGTTACCTAATTTTCCATGGATGTTCTTTTATTCATTTTGGGAAAAAAAAAAAAAACATTAAACTGTTTAACATAAAACATCAACGGAGTACACTATTCAAATCCCAAACGTCTGTATATTTTTATTAAAAATCGTGTAGGCTTCCGTAAGATTAGACGAATTTCTTGGCAAACCGAGGGCGATAAATTACTTAAACTTGCAAATTGGTCCATAATTGTCGTATGTTAGCCCCAATAGGGGCATACCAACAGAGGGGCAATTCTCGTAATTTTAAGAACGTTCACAGTCTGATCTCAGTTTCAATCTGTCAAAAATACCTCTAATTTTCCTACATTTATTAAAAGTTTTTGACATTGATCGTCACTGAGATGAGATTGCGACTAGATTTTGAACGTTTTTAAGTACGAGAATTTACCTTCAGATTTGTTTATGCGGATTTCGAGGATTTCACCAAAAGGCGTAATCACTAACAATAATAATTCCAAGCAAATAACAGTAAGCAAACGCAACTGAAAAGAAAATAGAACAAGTAAATAGAAAATCTCTTTGAGAAGAGTTCGTCAAAGTAACGTGACGGCGAAAGAGGAAAATATTGATAAAGTGACATGAAAATAAGATAAACCAACAATATAGTAGAAAGTAAATATAATATGAAAGGGCTTGTCACAGTCTGTCGCGTATTTTCTATGAACATTACAAGAAATTGACATACCTCCCGCTTTGAAGGTAAAAGAGGAAATTACCTTATTAACAAACTCTAAGCACCTGAGAATAAGGTTTTGGTTAGTGATAAAACTGGCAAAGTGGATTTGAAAAAAAATCATAAGTAAAAAAAAAAGTGTGACGTCACTCCCGCCGGGAGTGATGTTCAAAATTAAAATCCAAGAACCTGATTAAAAAAAAAAGCAATGGCCATAAAGGAACTTCATCCCCAAAATAAATCACCGGTCTGAGGATTATAACTCTCATGACATAACATTACATCGTCGTATTTTCGTCTGTATTTTCCGTAGGGGTTAGGCAGAGGTGCACCAATAAAAATAAAATAAAATAAAAACTAAATTAAGTAATAATATTTCACCGTCGTATCTCTACGTTGTGGTGGGGCTTGCGCGCTCTAAACTCTAGGTCTGTGACGGAAGAGTTTACTTTGCCGGATCAGATCTAGGGTGAGGAAGCAGACCAAGAGAGATACAGGAACCCGCAGGGCAGCATGTGGTGAGCTGTTGGGCAGTAGCGACCCCACGGACCCTATCTCACAGGAGAAGTCTTGTTCGTCACCTCTGGCTTGCCTTTATTGGCCGGCTGGAGTGAACACTGACGAGGAACAGAGCTCCCACCTCATTCTTGCCTTTATTGGCTGGCTTGAGTGGAGATTCGCAAGAGTAAACGTGCTCGGAGGAAGGAAGTATTTCAGTAAGATGCTGGTAGGGATCTTGACCGTACTTCCGGGATTGTCCTATTGTGCAAAAAAAATCTATAAATTAATATAAAACTAAAAGGTACTGTATGGACATTCTCTAGTATCCATGTCTGATGAGGGCTATAGTAAGATAAGATTTATAGAATCATAAGTACCTAAAAAGATAATTATCTTTATTGTGCCAGACATGTTTGCATATACCGGACTCTCATATCCTCGTCAACAACTCTAGCGATCTAGATTTCTAAACATTAGCTATCTTGAATGTCTGACAGTTATTGTTTGCCTTTCGTCTAACTCCTAGAGCTCTTTGCTTTATCATATTTTAAAGTAAAGTTTAAATTCATGAATGATTATTTCCATTTATATTAAGAAAATATTCACTTTCATAACTCACATAAAAATAGCTACCACAAACTCATTCAGTATACTTTCAATCCCAGTTTCAATATCTGCTGCATTTTATTACCAGACTGAAAAAAGAGAACCCACACTTAATCTATTTCAGGTCGTATACCTGTGCTCCCTAGATAAAAACGGCTATAAACATAAAACATATCACGTTCGTTGTTCTGTCTGTTGCACATAGAGGGCGATAGTGGACCATTCCGCCGCCCATTTGACATCACTGACAGTTATAGGGCCGCCATTTTGTTATCCCTCGAGAGCTATTCTACGGATTTTATTGCTGTAACACGCCAAAATGGCTAAATTATTCTAGTTAACACCAACGAATGGCTGTTTTAGTTAGTTGGGGACGTTTGGGGTTAACGTAGGTACATTGAAAAAATATTTAAATTATCTACGGGGTTTGTCGATAACAGAAGAGAAAGAAGATGGAAGGTAGGTTGTTGACTGACATGAATGCTTAAATACATACTTATTAGATACCCAGATAGATATCATGGCAATCAATGAATCAATTAACTCCGCCTATCGCAGTCTACTGCTGGATACAACTGTCTGACCCAGCTTTTTTTGAGGTCGTCGGTTCATCTAGCTGGGGGCATCCCACACTACGCTTGCCAATACACGGTCTCCACTTCAGGACTCGTCTGCTTCACCGGTCATTGGTCCTTCGACAAACATAGCAAACCCTCTGCCGTTTCGGCTTGCTTACTATGCAAGCTACATATGTCGGTAACTCCAGGTTCTTTGCCGGCTTCATTTCTGATTTTCTGAAAGAAACTCCCAAAGACCCAGAAAAACGACCCACCAAGAAACTCCAGCCCGACTGTCAGTGTCCACGTCCACGATATCACGTAAAGGTTCATAGCATTGTGCTTATACACAGAGTCTTTGCATTGTATATCCAACATATTTTAAACGTAGCATGCCATTCACTCATTAGAACAGAATATATTAATGAGTATAATTGTTTAAACATGTTTTCGAAACGGTATTTCATATATAAAAATAAAACAAAAACACAAATGAAACACAGGGACGTGGATGACTTAAATTCCATGAAAGAAAAAAGAAACCATTTGGAATAATGAAATTCTTAAAATAAGCGAGCCTGAACTGAAAGGTGTATTGTTCAACACACAACCAGAAACACAATAGCGGGAAACATGACGAAAAATGTACGTTCAACTAAGTGGGACTTGTGGTGCGAATTATTGTGCCTCCTTACATTCGCGCGCAAAATATAATAATACAATTTCTGTTCTCCAAAACCTTTGTGAAGTTCTCACAAAGGTTTGGCGAATTCGCGCTTCTGTTACATTATGTAAAGAAAGAAGGGGCGGAACGTTATAGAGAATTTAGTGTAAGGGATCACAGATTTTGTAATAAATTGTTTTTTCCTTCGCTCTGCCATTTCTTGGACTTTCGTACAGATTCTTTGATTACAGAAATGCTGTATGCATTTACTAAGTTCATGAACTTTGCCCATGATACTGGCTTATTTCCGCATGTTAAAATTTCCAGCCTAACCACGCCGGCGGCGTAAAATCTTTTTATCGATAAACTTCGTTAGGGATGCCACAGTGCATGTAATGAAGCAGGTATCTATTGATTGGACATTCCAGTAAGACTTCAAATATCACTGTATTGAAACCTGCTAATAACCTTAATAAACAACCTAAATAGGTTTTTTTAAGCAGGCTTCATAAAATGGCATCCGTGTATGTCTTTTGTAAAACGACTAACGATAAATTGCGACATTTTTTTCACACAGCGCATTTCACTTTCTTTTAATGTTATGAATGTGAACGTTTATATGTTAATGTTTGTTACTCAATCACGCAATAATGGATGAAATTTGACACACATATAATTTATAACCTAGTTAACACTTCCTACTTACTACTACTAATTCTGGTAGTACGCTCTCGTGTGATAACCTCCGTCCTCTACACGGGCGAAATTGCCGGCAATGGCTAGTGAGATATAAAAACTATCAATCCTCTTTCCGACCACTTCTAGTTAAAGTAACATTACTCTGTAAACCAAAAGGATCGTGTTTTATCAAACTCAACCCTTTCGTATCTTGAAACTTTTAACACAACACTCGTTACAAAGTTGGCGCCTTGTTGAAGACAAAGTTAGGTTCTGTCTCCGGACAAATCTCGGCGATACTACTACATGTGAGCCGCACGAATGTTACACTGTTCAACTGCGGTGATCCTTCACTGTACGTGGTAAGTGGATACATTACTTTTTTTCGTAGAACTTTTGGTGTAAGTAAGAGAATTATTTCATTGGAGTTTTGCTGCTACTTTGTATAAAAGATATTGTTAAGCGAATTATGCCATTAGGTAGATGTCAGTTTAACTCCTTAGGATTTGTTCGTGCACATTAGAATTTGTTCTACGAATTTTCGTAAGGGTGGGAGGTACAAGGGGTTTATTATCTGGAGATGGCATGTAGCATTAATGTTAATACTTATAAATACCATGACATATATGGTCCTCTTCACCGTATCTCTCGACAGCGATCCGGACTAATTTTCATTCCTTTCGTGAGCTCTCTGATGACTTGCAAAAACAAATTTGGTCTTGAAAACCCGGTTACATCGTGTACAGAAGAGCTGATTACCATACATACCATACTGTGGAAGTAGGACTATCATTCATGAGAGTATTATAAAGAAAATACTCAGTAGCGGACCTTTAGCGCTCTAGAACCTCTCATCTTCATCCCCATACTTAAGAGTAGCCTACATGAAATGGACACTATCATAGTGATAATGATAAATGATTTTATTTTTGTAAGTAGGTTTGTACAAACACTTTTACACGTCAATGTAGTACCGCAGATCTGCGATGACAATATAAGCCCCTAATGAAAGGAAGGCGAGCTTACACTAAAGCATATTCTATTTGTCTATCTTTTAGCTTATCTGTTTCAAAATATAAAAAGATCGAAAAAAAAAAACAAAAGATGGCGATCCTCAAAGGTTATATTCGTGGTTTTGGCAATGTTAGTCGCAGTATGATGGGAGGTAATATTTTATAATCCCAGGCGCATCAAACTATTTGTAAATTAATAATGATGCTTGTCATTGTTATGTTAGCTACCATTGTTAAATCCTCCAATCTTTACGAAGACAGAAAGTAATGAGTAGCACTTAGCAGTTCGTATAATCTAAAATCTAGATATCCTTTAAACGTCCATGTTGATTTCTATACATATAAATAAACATCCTTTATAAACAAAATCAAAGATAAGAATAAATATATCCTTGACCTAGATATCCAATAAATATACTGAGAGCTGAACCCATCCAGCCATTTTAAATATCATCCCTACTAAAAGTTCTTCAGCCTGGTAAAAAATTAATAAAACGATATTTACAAAATACTTATTTGAAGTAGAATATTCTTTTGATGTCGAAAGGCCATTGTTGGGACTATGTTGACAGGTCAACTATATTAAATAATGTCTATGTCTAGTTTCTATCTATAAGTATAACCTTTGTTGCTATTGGAACCCAGTGGTCTTTCGCTCCGGGAGTGGGCGCTAATAACTGCGACACAGTTACTAAACTAACGCAGTATTAAACTAACGAAGTATTAACGTACACAAAAGTTGTAGTATATTTTTGTTCCAATAAAATATTATTATTATTATATCTCCTTTATTTGAATATACACCATATAAATTATATTTTTAAATATTATAATATATAAGGTTTAAAAACATTTAAAAATATAAAAAATAGTAGCCCACCGGTATCGGGAACAGGGTCCAAGCTACCGGTGGTCAGGACTCAGGGCTCCAGAGAGAGGAACCTCCTGACGATGCGAGCCGTGTCCAGAAGTACCACTTTCTGAATCAAGCCCTTGATCCAGTTGCCCAACGAGAGCCTCCTTAGGTGTTGGTCGAGGCTCTTGGCTACTAAGCCATTGGCTGTCACGACTATCGGCACAATGATCGATGAGTCCACATCCTTATTATATTATTATTATATTAAAGGAAAAATTCAATGCCTGATCAAATTTCACGTTCACTCAGGCGGAATACATACTCATCTATTCCATAAAGATCTTGTAAAACACAGCCATATCTTTCTTTCTTTCCAAATGTTACATAGATTCTTCATCCCGTAGAACAGCACAGGTAAGCCATTGTAGTTAATACTGTGTGGAGATTCCACTGAGTAAGGTTGGTATCGAGTCTGATTTTGGTTCACTGGGCGTATTTAAGTGTACGAAGTGGGTATACACAGATAACTAACAAGGTATAACCGCTGGAAGTTCTCACTATCAGTAATTGAACGTAAGGTAACTCCCTGGCCCAGAAGGTACTGTCAGCCTTAATTCAATTGATTGTCTACAATTTGTGTTCTGTAATACTGTATCAATGTGTAGCTACAATTAAATACCGAATGTGTAATATGGTTTGTGGCTACACATGGATACAAAATTATAAAACAAATATTATAGACAATAAAATTAATTCTTGTCGATCTTTTGAGGCTGACTGCACAATGAATGTTGACTAGAATCTCGAAAATAATGACTAGAAACTTGAAAATAAGAACATAATAAGTATACCTACTTTGGCTAGTTGGAATAACCACACACGGCCGCCATAGCCGAGGCACAATGGTCCACTTGAAGGACTAAGTGCGGAAACCAAACTCATAACATAGAAGTTAGAACATACCTACTTGGTTATCGTTTCAAAGATACCTCAATTAATGAGGTATCAAATTATTGCAGCTGTTTCCATCATACAGAAACAGGCAGAAGTACAATATGTACAGTCAGTCTTATCTACAGCCATATGCATAGCCTGGTTCTCAGCATCGCTTAACAGCAATATGTAGTCACAAGCATGCACCATTTCTCATTATACTGGCAAATGCAATTCACGCTCTACTCGTACTGTTGTATAAGTACTATTGTATATATTGTGATGGGGATATGTTCGTTGCAAGACTGTTTGTTTCTTCGTATGGAGATTTATATTTGTACCTATAAGATAATCCTTACCTTACGTACACCCAAGAATCCCGGTGGATCTTTGACAGTCGTTACGGGTCGTCAGAAGCCAGTAAATCTGACAACCAGTCTTACCAATGGGTATCATATTACCCCGTAACTGGGTTGTAGAGGTCAGATAGGCAGTCGCTGCATGTAAAATACTGATATTCAGCTGCATCCGGTTAGATTGGAAGCCGACCCCAACATAGTTGGGAAAAAGCTAGGCAGATGATGAGGACCTTAGGTACACCCATAAGCAGGTGCTTATGGGTGTTAAATCTACCGAATCACACCCAATATAAGCACCTGCTTATGGGTGTGATTCAGTAGATGTAACGTGCCTAGATTCACAGAAGTTGCTAGAACTGGAATATACCTGTGTGCACCATAAAATATTCATCATGTTGGTGCGTTTTCTTCTCATCGCGACACACATTTAATTACCACAAATCCACTAAATTCGTTCTAATTACTCTTCTTGACATTTTACCTGAAATGAGTTTATTTAGTACCTCAGCGCTTATCGTTTGTTTATAGAAGCTACTTTGAAACCCTAATCCGTATTTACGACCCGAAGGACTAATCGTCCGGGGCCAGTATACAAACATGTAAGTGAAGGCAGTATCTAACATTTGTCCAGTCATAAATCTAAAACGGACAGCGTAATTGTTTCTTCTTATTCGTTCCATTTACTTCGTTAGTGATTTAATGAATTTGTTCTTCTTAGTGCTACTAGAGCAGTCATGGTGGCCCAGTGACAACTGCCTCGACTTAGGAGTTGTAGGGCGTGGGTTCGAACCCGGGCAGGCGTTTTACTTTGTGTAAATAATTTCATCACCACTGCTCTCAAAACGGTGAAGGAAAACATCGTGAGGAAACGGGCATATCCAAGATCCAAAAATTCGAAGACATGTGACATCTACCAACCCGCACTGGGCTCGCGTGGTAGATTATAACCCACTCCCTCTCGAAGAGAGGCGGCCTGTGTTCCAGCAGTGGGAACAGCAGCAGCAGCAGCAGTGGGTTTGATATGCTAAGTGCTACTTGTAATAGGAGAACAGTGTTTTGGAGTTGGATTCTTTGTATCGAAGTTTGAACGTTGATGTTCCACGGATATCTAGACATACTACCTTAGTTTTTAAAGTATTGGAATAGCTTTAGTGAAGTGCACTTCCACTTGACCACGATTAGCCGCTTGGCCAATGGCATCTTATGGAAAGGCAGAGAGTTGTGCGGCGCTGCAAATTCACGCATTGCGACTTCTGAAGCGCTGAGCTTCAATAAGCCTTTCAAGTTAGCAAGCGCCTTAGAGCTTCACTTCTACGAAATTGGAATTCTTGTTGAAAATATAAAGGCCTTTAAGTAGTTGCTTCCATCCTAATATTTTATTATGTGAAACTCAGCATCAAAGCTCAAAAAATGTGTCGCAGAAATCTGAAGTATTGTTGTACATAATGCATATCAAACGTTGTCTAGCGAAGCCTGAATAATGTTAGGATTTTCTACGGTCCACCCCTCGAGAGGTTTTTGTCTCTGACGCCAATATTGAGATTATCATAACGTCATATCATTTTGTACCGGTAAGTTATGTGAAGTGGGATTTGAACGATAGCGATGAGATTTTTGTGTTTTTGATTTTGCATATCGACCTTTTTTCTGGCGGGCCCTTTTTGCTATTCAGTGTAGATTTCGCGAATCAGCTTTTTGTATTGGGTTACGTTTTGTACCCTATTAGACTTTGTTTTAATGCCTCTAATAATGGATGGTTTGAGTTCGGATAAACGTCAAAAAAAGCTCATAGGTACCCTTTTGGAGTGATGTGCAAATACCAGTCCGGGATTATCTATACGGTCTGCTCCAAGATAATTCGATATCAAAGGTAGGTAATATATCTTCATAATAAAAGGCAACGCAGAGTTTGGGTTGATATCAATAATGTACCGTAACCAATCCCTTGCCTGTGATAAACCTATCAATTTCTCGCGGCTGTACCGACGATTCCTCAACCATTCTCATGAATGCTTTTCCAATTTTATACATTCAGGGCGTTGTTTAAACTCGGAAGACTCGAATAATAATAATAATGTTTATTTACCAAAAAAGGATTGTACAAAAACAACTTAAAAACTACATAGGAAGCTATTATAGATACAATACAAAATAGTAGCATCTGCAGCAGAATGAGGTTATTGTGGGCTTTTATTCTTCGAGTCACTAGCACGACTGTATTTTAAATCTTGTTTTTCCAAAACTTTGCCACTTCCACGGCGTTGTCGGTGGCAGCTCAGAGGTCACTTGTACTGCAAGTTTTGGGACACACAGGGCAGGATAGGAGGTGGAGCATGGTTTGTGACATAGGTTCACAATCACCACCAGGTTGGTCTTAAATCTTCCCACTTGTCTGGAGACGGTATTGTGGGCTGAATGTAAAATATTATTTTAACTAAGAATAATATCTAAGTTTTAATTGTCAGATACATATAGGTCGGTTTTCGGTCATTTATGAAAGAACCCGTAGTGTAGTACCCGTTTTTACCCGTAGTGTAGTTACTACTACACTACGGGTAAAAACGGGTACTACGGGTTGTAGGATAAAGCTGGGTTATTGAATTTCTAAAAAGGCTTTTGTAATTATTACAAAATATCTTAAATACGTACCAAACCGCACTGGGCCCGCGTGGTGGATTAGGTACGTTCCACATCCTGCCACATAGGAGAGACCTGTTTCCCAGCAGTGACAAAATAACAAACTGCAATATTCCGCGTGTGCTTTTTATTCACAAATCGTTTAGACAATAAAGTTTTTATTTCAGTGATCGTATTTTCAGTCCCTATCGATTGTCACTATTCAATATTTTGCTTAGCACAGACCTACATACGAATGAACAATTGTGGACCCAATAACATCGCCGAAAGAGTTTTCAATTTCTATTGTAGTGCTTTTTCAGAGCTCAATGAAAGGTTTCTTTATTCACGATGGTAAGTGGCGAATTGGCTACTGTATGTGGGTATCTTGGTTTTCAAATGTCCAAAAGTGTTAGTACACTTGGTAACCACAAGTAAAGCGCGTGTCGTCTAACAAAAAACAATGACTTAGCATCCAGGCTAACATCGTAAGTAGCTAACATATACGGATTCTACCGTTTCCGACGAAGATGAATTGAAGATAATATTGAAGGTTTTCACGGAGAGTATCTATAAGATTTCATATAAGTACTTTTACCTGATCAATTCATGTTTCCTCAAAATGGCTTCTTGGGAACACATAGAATATGTAATACTACTTTATATTTCTTTGTTGATATCAGTAAATATTACATGAAGATGATTCTCGACAAGGATATTTTCTTTGAAAGTGATAACTAATGTTTACATAAGATATTGAATTGGTCAAAAGAGAATTCATTTCCCGTTTGTGTTTTTGTATTGTAGACTAGCTTCGCACGCGTGGATGTCGAAATATGTCCCACGGGAATGTGCTACCAGGGCAATAAGTCCTTCCCCAGGATGCCATCTATCTCCTTGCCAAATTTTATCGAAATCCGTTCAGTGGTTAACGCGTGAAAAGGTAACAAACAGATGGACTTACTTACTTTCGAATTTATAATATTTGTATGGATAATAGTTTCTGGTTAAGCTTATTAATAAGCAACAGCTGTTTCTGCTATTAGGTATTATTATGTCTGCAGTCACAGGACTCTTCACAATTGCACATGTATTTAAAACGGTACTTGCCCGTGGTCCCCCAGTCTAGTTCCCCTTGGGGTACCACGAGCAAATATTGTTGCCCATGGAACCCCCAAGGGAAACAAAGGGCTACCATGGGCAAATTATTTGGCCCGTGGTACCCCCGCTAATCGCCAGACACAATATTTTTGCTTAATGCATTAAGTGACCCGACTAGCATTTAACGGTTATTTAACGGCATTTTTTATCATATAAACATTTGACAAATTGTGACATTATGTATTATTGAACTTTTTTATTACTAGACATTTTGAATAAGTATTATCTAAAAAAATTGTTTTATATAATTCTAATTTGACATTATGACATAATATCTTTACAATAATATTATCTGACTGAAGCATTCATTTTAAGTGTGTTAAATTTACTTTTTATATTACTTAATTATTTTTACTGTTACATTTTTAAATTATTATTCTTGCTGAATTCGCTTTAAATTAATAATTATTACTAATTCATATTTGTACGCCGTTATCGGCAAAACATAGTGTACCTATATATTTTAATACCAACACCTGTTTTTTACACCACCTATGTTTGACAAATAAAAAAACTTTGACTTTGATTTAAAAAAAAAAAAACCGTTAAATGCTAGGCGGATTCGCGCACCGAGGGTTCCGTACTTTGTATATTCAAAGTCATTGTAAACTAAACAAAAAGAGGAGGTATTCCACTTAGAGCACTGAAATTTCAACAGCACTATAATTATTTATGTTTTATTATTAATTATTCCATTTTACGTTAAGTAATTATTTGTGCGGCTGCTTCGTTGGTCTAGTGGTCGAAAGCGGTTCTGCTGAGCATGAGGTTCTGGGTTCGATTCCCAGGCCGGACAAAATATTACTGGATTTTTCCATCTAGAATGTCTCAGCAGCCCGGAGGCTGGATTAGCTCTCGGTTGATGGCAATAGGCTCGCTCCCTATTACATGGGACTTAAACGTGTTCTTTAGTAACATCTCTGCCCATCCTTACTGAGTATACAGGTGTGATGTTTTGTAATTATTCGTTTGATTTTACTTGATAAGCTCACACATCTCGTGTTATTTTCTCTGAACCAACAATCTAATTTGGTCGACCTTCCGCAGATGTAAACAGATCAATATTGATAAGGCTTCTACGCGTCTTACGTTCCTTCAATTTGATGTTACAATACCCTCAAAAGATACGTCGGAGGCTTTTACTACATCTGGCTGAATAGTTTTGTATAGGCCACGGTACACACGGAGTAGAATGCGAATGTGCTACTTACCTTTCAAGTGTAAACATTTATCGAACAAGCGATTCCTTGGGTGAGATGCAATGTATTGGTTCGATTTATTTCTTGTGCTGTGGTTCGATTTAAATAAAACTCTGTTGCGTCGTTTGCAGATTTTAGTCCTGCTTTTGTACTATGTTCAGGTTTTTGTGTACAGTCAACAGCAAAAGTAGATGATCAAAATCAGAAATTCCATACTAATGAACGGAGCTCGCGTCAGAACTGTGTGGCGTCGAAGTGATTCAAAAGTATGTGATTGTAAATTATACCAAACATCTACTACTAGTACAGCTGCCATATATTCGTGATCAGTTTTCAATTCAATTTGAATTTCTGATTTTATCATCTACTTTTGCTGTTGACTGTACAATGAGACGTTTATAATTTGTGCACTTTCCGTCGTCTGTACTTAAATCATGGTCATGGGAATATAATTATAATATGTAATGCGTGTCTTAGTTTCGCAAGGTGACCGACTAACATAATATCTATATTTTATTTAAAAAGTCAAATAATGGCGACCGGGATCGGTTAGTAGAGCTTGATGAAAACAGAAAAGAAATACATTAAATAAATTTCAATAAAAACTTTTAACTACTTTTTTGAGTTAGGTAAACCTTACACTGTCTTCAAAGGTTTTCACAGCAACATTAATTTACGTATGAACCACAAAGTAGGCTATTTGCGTTATAAATGATCTCTATTCTTCACGTTAGCAGTCGGCCCTCTTAGATATATCAAGTTTAATGTCATAAACTTGAGACTCAGGTTTATCACGTGAATAAAGATATTGTTCAGGGTACCTCATTATTTTCTTTGTTAACCTTCCTAGATTTGGTCCACACTGGCTCAAGACAGAGAGGATTGGGAAGGAGAAAGCGAGGCCTTTGCCTTGCAGTGTGACAAAATAGACTAAAAATAAATAAATACGGTTCCTTATGTTATAAGGCTCAAATTCCATGGTTTTTGAATTTTCGTCTAATTGCTATTCATGTCTACAAGTTACCAAGCAGCTGGAATGGAACACCTCTAAATACTTATTTTCCCCCTTCTAA
The DNA here is from genome assembly GCA_949629185.1 of Apamea crenata. Taxonomy (NCBI): domain Eukaryota; kingdom Metazoa; phylum Arthropoda; class Insecta; order Lepidoptera; family Noctuidae; genus Apamea; species Apamea crenata. The sequence continues at coordinate 7,089,820 of OX451366.1, read as the reverse complement.
CACCGTAATACATTTAAAAAAAAAAACCATTACTGTTCGTACGCACGGCTACACATCAAGCTATAAATAATCAGTATAAGCTGACTTCTGATTGTACGAAAAACCTATACGATGAGAGGTCAGCTAAAACTGGAAATGCTTAGCTTGACGTGTAGCCGTGTGTACACACAGGCAAATGGCGTCAATAACGTGAAGCTCATGTATTTGAGTACAGTGCTCAAATATCCGAGCGGCACGTTTTCGACGGCAGTCGGCGACGCGTCGACGACGGCTACAGTTGGGATTAGTCCATGTTCGACCCCCACAATCTTTACCCCCGACCATGTTCAACCCCTTGCCTCTGCCGTTGACGTGTGCCGCTCGTGTTTATGAACACTTAAGAAGTTTCCACGGCTTACTATATTTTAGATCCTTGCTATCGTAACAGTAACCGTGGAACAGTCCAATCTTGTAAGCTAGGCATATAAAATAAAAAATAATGATAATATTTATGAGGTTTTTGAAGTTATTGTCTTTGAACATAAATAAGGAGTGAAGACGAGATCATAAATATAAAGCGCTAACGTTGAGCAAACACACATTAACGGTACATTTAATATCATGGCACATTAAAAATATTTAGAACAACATTTAATATTCCACGTGTACGCGATAAAGCAAAATAAAAAATCTCTTCGTTATGTGTTGCTATCACAAATTTCCAATACATTGGTTCTCTGCGTTTATTCTCTAACATATTTATTGCCTATATTTACGAAAAATATTAAAAAACGTTTGAAGCAAACATTATGACTAAATAATTTAGGGAAAAATACGTTCAACCTAGTAAAAGGTTCGCTCTAAAAACCTATTTTAGTTGATATGATCGATTTGAATGGGATATGCAAACATTTGCTATAGTTTTAGAAATTCATAAGACGACCTACTGGTGTGTTGCGATTGAGACTTATTTGAACGAATATTAAATGGACATTCGATTGAATAATCGAGAGAAAAATGCAATCGATGTTGATTGTATCTGCATATAACTCGTAATACATTCAAGGGGTGAATAACGAGTTGCATGCAGAAACAGTTTTCAATTAAACTGATACGGCGATGTCGTTAACGGTGTTTAGTGAAACTAGAGCCAATGTAGTATTGTGGTTCTATTCTATCCTGATGCGTCTTTTCCATTAATTAATGTATGTATGGGGATGAAATTATTAATTCCTAAGTTATAGAATGCGACAACAATATATGTACTGTGAAAACGAGTGTATCAAAATATGTTTATGATATACACATATGTGTATATGTCATTGTTGTATATTAGTTAATTATGACGGTATAAAAATAAAGAGTAAATTGTACGAACAAATTAAAAGTTGATATTGATGATTTAAACACCTATAACAATATGTTTTCAATTAATTACCCGTAATACACAGTAATAGTTATAATGATCGTGAGATACGAGTAATTACGGTCCCCATCGGCCTGTTATGCTACACTCGTTAATTTGATCAATTACGGATAAAATATTTATCGGATCCTTTTCCATCGGTCCTGCAACCGATATCGTTTTGCCTAAAAGCGATATCGTCTATAATATAATCGGTTTTTCGGTGACCTAATTTTTATGTGCCAATGAGTATGTAGATTCAGCAGATACTTACATATACATGTGGGATTGTAAAGCAAAATAAACGAGCCAAATTGCCTTTTAAAGTGTTTATTTCGAGCACACAAAATAATATCAGCGTTACACCGTCCGTCGTGAATCTACTCCCTCGCCATTCGTCCTTTTCCTCCCTCGCACACATACTTTCCATTTTTATCCGCTGCGTTCCGTTTTAACAATTTATTATAAGCTGCGTTCATACTTTGACATAGGTAATACAATATTTTTATCCCACATACATATAAGTTCATACAATCACGTAGCATAGGTTTATAATATGCGTATGTCTAGCACTAGCTTCTGCCCTCGACTTCGTCCGCGTGAAACTTGTTTTAACATAAAATATCTCCTATAACATTCAGCACTATGTGGCTTCCCATTAATGAAAGAATCATTGGAATCGGATCAGTCGTTCCGAAGATTACACCCTAAATACAATCACACAAATTTTACCTCTTTGTAATATTAAATTAGTATGATTTTTTTTTTTTTTGTGGATGGGAAATCACCAAATGACCCCTCCCGCTCTGGGTGGAGCGGAAGGGAGTGTCAGACTCTTACTGACTAAAATCCACCCGTGTTCCTTACTTAGCCCTTTCTGTTCCAGTGCAGCGGTAACCCTTTCGGACGATCCCGCTACAATATTAGTATGATTGTGTAGATAAATCTGAGTCTCTCCGTTTTCTCATGGGTTTTGGGGACAAGTCACCTCGGGCATCCTATAATAATATTAGTTGGCTTCCACACCCTTATAGTCTCGACTACAATCAGTAATGCGTATATTGTAGATAATATATGTTCCATATAGCGTAGATACTTGTGTAAGAACTCGTCAATAGCCACGTCGTCGTGTAAAAGTGAACCAATTACAACGCGTTGTACAAAGCTTCAAAGCTCGGTCTCTGTTTTCTATCTAGGTACATACTTCTTGTCCCTACGTTGAAGCTAATGCTCTTTTTCAGTGCTTGGGAGCCGGCGTCAGGTAATAAATTGGTATGGACGGGCTCACATAAAGTGTGCTGGATTGGTTCGGTGATAAAACCAAATTCGCGAATGTAACTACGCAGATTAGTTGTAGTGGATGACTCTTTTGTCACGAGACTTATCAAACTTTCATTGAGAATTCGGAAAAAAAAACTTTTTTTTAGTGTTGTGTGTTCTTAAGTAGTCATTGACAATTATGGTCAGATCAGATCAAAGTCAGCTGATTTCCAAATCAATTTAATTAATCGTGAGAACATTATTATTGTAAAAATACTCATGTCTGTAGATAAACTAACATACCTTCCTGTTTCCTGCTGGGAATAAGTAGTATTCATTCCAGCATTTACCCGACATAAATAATATAAAAATGAATCCCTATTTCCCTTGGTCACGCCATAACTTGAGAACGACTTTACCGATTTCATCCATCTTTTTTAACCCCCGACGCGAAAACGACGGCGTGTTATAAGTTTGACGTGTCTGTGTGTGTGTGTATGTCTTTCTGTGGCATCGTAGCTCCCGAACGGATAAACCGATTTTGTTTTTTTTTTGTTTGAAAGGGGAATTTGTCGGGAGTGTTCTTAGCTATGTTTGATAAAAATCGGTCTAAGATGGCCGCCGCCAAAAAATGGCGGATTACATATATTTCTTTGATGTTTTCTAATACTTTGTAGAAGGTTCTTACGGAAAAAAAAATAAGAAAGTTGCTTCACGCGGACGAAGTCGCGGGCAGAAGCTGGTGTTATAATAAATAATATTATTATAATAATCAATAGTTTTATTGAAATGAAAAAGGTGTTACATTTTAATTTGAAGCCCTGACTCCTGAGCTAGGTGGTGCATGTCACAGAAGTCAGTGTCTTTACCCGTTTTTAGAACATTAAAAATGTATGCATGTGTGTAATGTATGTATGTTAAAATAACGTAAAGTTATAGGAATTTAGTTTAATGTTGCTAATGTAACAAACAGTTGGTATTTATAAAGTGGAAAGTGAATATGTTTGTTGTTGAACTAAAGTACTTACAGACGAAGTTACTTGAGAAGTTTCAAGACATTACAACTCACCAAGAGTACAGCAACTAACAGCTCATAAGAAATTGTTATTTATTTATTTTATACTTCGATAAATACTTTAACAGAACTTTTAGGAGTTTCTATGCTTGGCTTCCATATTATTTATTTTATGTAATACTTTTGCCTGCTAGGGAAAAGTATTGGGAATTGGGAAGGAAAAAGGGATTATTTTCAAATAATCCCTTTTTTACAAATTATTTACTGTGTCTAGATTTCTTAACCAATTATTGCAAGCAAATTGACCAAACTTTGATTGTATTTTTACCACTGGGAAATCCTAAAAGGTGATTATATTAGGCTACTATTTCTTTCGAGGCTGATTTCCTCATAGCCACAATTCCATACGAAACAGAAAAAAAAACTTCCAGAAATGACCTGTCTATCTGTGAACAGTTCAAAATCAAAAGTCATTTATTCAAGTTAGGTTGAGAATCAGCACTTTTCGAACGTCAAAATTACAAAAGACAGTCCCCCAAAACGCCCGCCCTTCACCACTTCCTACTCTAGTGCTATCGCTGGGAAGAAGTGGCGCCACAAACTCCCCAGGATCGCAGCTGTCTGTTCGGTTAGAAAATACTTAATTAGAAATAACTATTAGGTATTCCTATTGCTATTAAAAAGTAACTTGCCATAATTGGACAAGATGAAATGTACAGACCATTATGATGCAATAAAACCTGCTTTTGAATAGTCTTCCTGCTAGCTTTAAGTCTCCCTAAATTCTATCTATGTACTCTAAATTAGAGTTTAGGGGTAAGAGGAAGTTCATTACGGGACTTACTCTAACAACCACATTCATAGAACATGGTACATCAACCCCTATGATGTTCCTAGCGAGTGTCGTAAAAGGGGACTAAGGGATTATGTTGGGCAGTGGACAGTGGCGTCCTCTAATAACACAACGCAATTATCTTTTATAGCTTTCAACAAAGAGAAGATAAGACCATTCCCGTCCTGACTGTGACTGCTGTTAACGATTACCTACTTATAATGCTTTGCTAAAATTATGACATTACTGATGTTAGGGGTGTTTAATTAAAAAATTCGTATCTGTCGGTCTACTTCCTAAACGAAATCCGTAGTTTCGACCGAAATTACGGGAATATCCTGTAGCATATTACTTACGGAAATAAGATTAGTTCGGGACCCGAACTAAGAATTAATGACAATAAGATTTGACAGTTGTCCCTAATGCCGATGTGTAACTGTCCGCCCGATTTTTATTATTTGTCTCTTGTTTGGACGGGTCAACTACTTTCAAACAGACCCATATCTTCGTTGACGGACTTACAGACCTCCAGTCTCGTTATCAATCGGACTACAGACTTCTTAATCTTAACCTTTCTTTTAGCAATTAATATTTATTGTATGTATAGATAACTAACTATTTACACTAGATAGATACTAAATTAAATGACTAACTAACTTCTTATACAAATTGACGACACGGTTGGCGCAGTGGCTGAGCGATCGACGGCTGCGCTATGTGTCGCGAGTTCAAAAAAATGAAGGACACTTAGGCATCGAAGTACTCGTCCGCATCGCTGTCATCTGGAAACGTGCCCAGAAGACTGGCAGCATTGCCACGTTGAATGGCAATGCTAATTCATTGGCCAAAGAACGACCCAACCCTCTGGTCACGTGAAGTGTCTAAGAACCGACGAGAAATTTCCTTAAAAAGGAGACGTGCACTAGGGCCAGTATAAGGTATTTGCGCCGTTTGAGGGTCTCAGCAGCCGCAGCAACGGCGCCAGCACATCCTTCCGTGCTAGGAACATGAGATGGCGTAAGGGTATCGAAAGATATTGCGTCCCACACCAGAGGCCTACCCACCTTCCAAGGCAACAACGTCATGCCGTCCGGGGTCTTCCCATCGTCACGTACCAAGCCGTTTGGTTCTAAAACTCTTCAAGTAATGTTTTAAGTATCATTTGTTCGAACAAAATTGTCTTTTTTATATGCACATACTTCTTTGGCAATAAACCAATTTTCTTTCATGATTGTTTTTGACTCTTTGTTCGGTCCTTTGTCAATCTATCCACATATAAATGGTACAAGTTCACAACAAGATAAAACAGTCGTTTTAACCGTTTATTACTATAATTTATTACTTCGTGTAGGGTTTCTAGTCGAAGATCTATGTTATAGAGCCGTCGTTTATATTGACTGGCGTTACATAAGCAAGGCTCAGTCAACTCCCTTTTGTTTATGTTATATAACATGATTAGGACAAGGGGTAAAAGATATTCTCAAGAAAATTGTGAGACAACCACTCAGTTAACCCCCCCCCCCCCCAGTACCCCTGTATAATATTACAACCAAAGATTTAAGTCGTTAGATTCACCTTATCGCGTCAACAGGTAGTCGCGTTTCTGTTTCGTTTTGACACCCCTGACACACCCAATGACGCAGTTACGTGAGTGAATTGACTTGATTGTCATGGAAACGCTTTTAATAATGGTCACTACATGACGCTGGAAGAATAGGCAACAATGGCTCAGTTGCCAAAAGGGAAAAAAATGTGTGAGTTCACTCTTCTCAGTACCTATGGACACTTTTCGCGGGACAAAGTGGGGTGAGGGCTTTTCATGAATGATTTGATTATAACACCCCCCAAAATATTATACAAACATTGTTTTGTTTACCGACAATATTGGTTTTCATTTACATTTACTCGATAATTTCTTGTCACTTCCGCAACAATGAAAAATCCTGAAAAGGTCATTGATATATCCCGTTTCCTTTTGGCGCCTTGTCTGTGTTTGTATATTAGGGTCGTGCTCAATTCTGTTAAGAAATATGTCTTTATATCCTTCAAAATATTAGGTGTTTATGAGGTGGCTAGATTTAGGTACCTACTTATTGGTCTGTCTTGAGGGTTGAGGAGTAAGAAAGACTACTACATTGCCTAATTTTGAATTTTTTTTTTGTTGTTGCGTATTTTTTATATTTTTTCACTATCTAAAGGTTCTATTGCGTAATATTTAGTGTACAAGTTGTGTACGTAATTACTAAGAAATTGGATTTTATTTATTATTTATGTATTTATATATACTATGTACACCAGAAACTACATAACAAAAATAAGATGATCATGATTATGTTTCTGATTAGAGATAATTACGATCTGGCAATAAATAAATGATGGTGATGACGTAATTCAAAAGAAATATAGGTACGTACCAGCAACGCATATATAACCGACTGGCCAAAATAAAACCGACTGGCCATACAACAACAAAAAAAAAAAAACATTTTAGTTCTAAATGAAAATCTTGTAACAGTGCTTTCGTAATGGCCAGTAATAGATCAATCGAATAGTCCTTTCATGTCGTGTAATCCAATGAATCCGTCTCGTATATTGATGACCCTGGACCGTTAATTGATTATCCGTATCCGAAAGATAGACGTTTTCGGACATATATAACGAATGAACTAGAGCGCGTCTGAAGGGATATATAAGGGTTGCCGAACTGTGCAAACCTACTTGCGTATCTTTGCGTATTTAGAAAATGTTAAGCTGGGGTTTCACTGTGCTGGTAACTACTATGCGGACGAAGCCCAAAAAGATGACCAAGCTCGGTGAAGGTGCACGCGCGACTAAAAATGTTGGCACTGCAGCAAGCCGCAGACCAAATGGGGATCCTTTAGGTTACTCTAGGTATTCAGAAAATAGTGATTAATCTGTACAAATAAGATGCACATTATAAAATGTAGATATTATTATTTTAAATGTAAATATTGTTATTGTTTTATAATACATCATCATCTGCCTAGCCTTTTCCCAACTATGTTGGGGTCGGCTTCCAGTCTAACCGGATGCAGCTGAATACCAGTATTTTACATGAAGCGACTGCCTATCTGACCTCCACAACCCAGTTACTGGGTAATACGATACCCCTTGGTAAGACTGGTTGTCAGACTTTCGGGCTACTGACGACCCGTAACGACTGTCAAAGATCCACGAATGACAGCCGGGTCCAACGGCTTAACGTGCTTTCCGAGGCACGGAGGAGTCTTGGTATGTGAAAATGGTCACCCATCCACGGACCAACCGCGGCAACCGTAGCTTAACCTGATCGATCGACCCGTGCGGCTGTTATTACTTAGCCACAAGCCCCTCATTATCATTGTGTTTTATAATACATATATTTCTGAAATGTTCTATTTTTACTTATACCTATATATAAGTTTTTTAAAACACAATGTACAGTTTATAAAATAACAACACGTCAGTCTAGTCAAATAACCCACCCCTAACTGTTCCCGGCGCAAAGGTGCCCAAAACGCTTCCTGCATTGCCACGTTGGATGGCAATGGCTAACCTTTGCACCAAGAACGAGCCGGAGCGAGAGTCACCCGTTTTGTCACGGAGCTTGTGCCCTATCTCGCTAATGAGCTTCCTGGCCTCAGTGCCCCAAGCACCCATGGTCTTCACAGCAATGGACACAAAATAATAGCGGTCCACCAACGGTGCGTACTTCACCCTCTTCCTCTCAGCGGCGTCTTTCGCTGCTGCTGACGGAGAGTGGACGGTGCGACCAAGGTCGCTGGCAGCAACAGTGCTCATTATAAAATTAAATTCAATTATTTTAAGTAGCCAATAGCCTCGCATTCATAAAAAAATAAAAAGAGAAGCAACCATGATTCTCAACAACGAGGAACGTTCTACGGTGGAGAGGGAAAGCTGTGTATTGTCTGTGCTTTCGCACCGGTGACATTCCACTAAGTATCTTTCTAAACATCTAATCTTCTTTGTTTAATTAAAATTGCAGTCACTTCTCGTCGTTTACAGTACGGTCGCGGAATCTTTGCGAAGATAGTGAATACGCAGCTTTAGTTCATACACAGTCTAATTTAATACAGTTGTTCATCGCGAGAGTTATTACTTGAACGGTCTGTTTATTTTATTATACTGTTTGCACTATCCCTATATATATACAGGATGAAATTGAAAACTTGCGACTAATCGAAATAAGAGGTGCACCTGCAATATTATGTAACTTTTACAAATTCATTATACATTGTCATTTCCCAATTCTAAATTCATGAAAAAAAATCGTCTAATTGTCGCCTTAGATAGTGCAAACTAAGTTCTTGCCTTCAAGTAGCCACAAATGATCGTAGTTCCATTTTTTTTTTCAGAATTATTCAATATGACCATAAAATTAAAGTATCAATTTTAGCGCGCGCCCAATAATCAATCTACTCATCGCTGAGCTCACAACATGAAGCAAGTTGGCAACTCGTTGAACTAGCGGTATTTACCTAATTTTGACCGCTCCTACGAAAAAAAGGGCGCGCGACGATTTTGCCAAATTGCTCGCCTACGGGCACGTTGTGCCCGTTTATTCAATTATTTACCTACTTAAGTTATAATGACTCGTACACAATATTCAATATTTTAAAATTACAATACAATACAACACAAAACAACCGTATACTAACAACACTTACGTTAATGACGGATTGTAGGTAACGTGCCAGTCACTGCAGTGTCTAATGTATGGACAGTCGAGCCTGTCCGCTATCATCATCAGCACGACGTTGGGGGCTGCCGCGCACCAGAGACGCGCTCTGCTTACGTATCGTTGCATTCGGCAAACATGCCCGAGGCACTACACTATATGCCTGAGTCTGTTATTGCCGCTGATTTCATGTTCTCATTCATGTTGTATGTGCTCATTTCATTAAAGTACTCAGATATGGGCCACCATCACTGTCAAAACGGTGAAGGAAAACATCGTGAGGAAACCGGCATGTCGTAGAACCAACAACTCGAAGACATGTGACATCTACCACCCCCCACTGGCCCCGCGTGGTAGATTACAGCCCACTCCCTAACACCGATAGGAGCCCCAAGACCCCGCAGTGGGAAAATTATACGCAGATTATGCGACCACTCAGATATAATTGCTCTGTGGCACCATTCCAAATCATTAGAACTGCTGTTAAGTTGCCTTTGCTAATAATCAATGGCGTGTAACTTCAGATTTCCGTAGGTGAAAGGAACTCCGTATCAGTAGATAGGTTGTTTATTTTGTTACGCATGGTAAGCAGTAATGGATTAAGTCATCAATATTTTCTTCATATCTCTTACGATGCAGAAAAAAGAACATAATATATCAATTTTAATGTGTATCCTGCGCAAGATGTATTGTGTACCTAACCGCCTGTATTTAGATTTTTCTGTTTATCTTATAGTGGATGGATGATTTTGGGTTTCACAGATGCTGAAGAACTTTTATCTTGGATACGTCTGTGAATTATTCATGCGAAATGTCTAGGTTTTTTAACATTGTAGTCGACTTTTCTTAAGAGCAAAATGATATTGTAAAAGTTTTACGTAACGTAATTTTTTTTTAAGTAATGTTTTGTTCTCGGTAAGACTACATCAATTGGTTTAGGTTGACCTACATTACGTACTGTACTTAGATTCATAAAAAGATTATTAAGGGGTTTCAGAAGCTTACAGCGTTTTTATAAAAAAAGAACTGTAGCAATGGCCTATATTCAGTAGCAGATTCATTTTATAGCACCTATATGTGACCTAACTTAACCCCTCACTTAAGTCACGATTTTCTGTGCCTTAAGTGGTCCATTTTTACACAGAACAGCGTGACTTGAGTGTGGGTTTAGTTCACACGTGCTATAAAGTAGTATACGATGCGTGTGACTTAAGTAGTCCATTATTGCACGGCGCGAAATTAGTAAGTTAATTGCTAAACGCCATGTACAGACGCCAGCACATCAAGCTACTACAATCTGTCAAATTTCTTTAATAGATTTTCAACTATTTCGCTAAAGTATTAAGGTTCAAGGTTGATTGGGAAAAATTGACAGTTTCGGGTAGCGTGATGTGCTGGCGTCTGTACTATCGAACTATCGTCAAATGCTATATTGGGACTCGCACAGGAAGATCACAAACTAAACTAAACCCAATACCCCTTTATTCGTAAACGGTGCTTAAAGTTAAGTAGTGACCGGCGGCGGAGATCTCTAGCGTCCGGCCGTGGCCTGGCCATGGTACGGAGCGAGAGTGCATGGGAAGCCGTCACCTCCTTCTGCGAAGCAGTAATGCTCGCAAAGGAGGAGGCGGAGCGCGTAAGGGAGAGGCAATCTCACGCCCCTAGTTGCCGAAGGAGACGCCCTGGACGTCGGGAGTCGACAGCCGACTCCCGGCTACCGTAGGCGCGGGCTTACGGGTGGCGAGCAATGGGTAGCTCGCCACCCGGTAAGGACCAGGCCCGGTCGACGGCGCGTTGTGTTCCACGCGCGCCTCAAAGAGATGTCAGCACGAACTGACGGGGTCCGCTAGGGCCCTGCCAGGGCCGCGGGTTGTTCGAAAGAGATACCGTGGCTCCTGGCACAGGCAACTGAAGGAACACGGGTGGGTTTTAGTCAGTAAAAGTCTGACACGCCCTCCCGCTCCGCCTAGAGCGGGAGAAGTCATATGATGATTTTCCACCCAAAAAAGAGGTCTAGGATAGAAAATAAACCTGATGAGTATAGCAAGTTAGCAAATAGATTCGCGCTCAAAGTTAGAATATACCTAACTAGACCTCGCAGGTGGTATTAACCCTATTAAGCATTAGGTAAAGTTTCGCGGAGGGAAAAACTTAGTTAAAGTCTCAAACTCCGTGATATTACGTAACTTAGATGCAGCTAAGAGCTAATTTATGTTCGAGATGCTAGTAGAACAATAGGGTAGGAGAACGGGTTCCCGAAAGGTGCTAAATACTATAGGTTAGTGGGGTGACGATGTTTCTTGGATATTAGTTTGGAATGTAATTTACTTGTACAGACTTCCTGTAACATTTAAACATAACATAACATCAACCTTCCCTGAAGAGTTACGCAGAGGTGTAGGTACCTATAAAAATAGTATACCCATATTTCGCTAGTTATGTTTAAGTTCCCTGTGATAGGGGCGAGCATATTTTGACTTCAACTGAGCACAAATCCAGGCTCTGGGCTGCTACTACGAAATTCCAGATAGAAAAAGCCACACTTTGCCTGTCCCGGGAATCGACCAGGACCTCATACTCGAAAAAATCTGTGAAATCGTCATTGAACGGTATAACGCTAGAATATAAGTAATACGAATCCTGGCTTAGTCATTTATTTTTACGTTCCTGAAAACATAGAAATGTTTTTATTGTTTTGATTCTTCAGAGGCCATCGTTGAAACAAGGCTAAAGAAAAATTCTGTTGAAATTCTATATTTTTGCTTACAAAATATTTATGACGAAAATAAACTTCGCGTAATCTGAGCTTGATGTATTTCTGAAACAGCGAAATACAAAACCTGGAAAAACTTAAAATAGGTTGAGAAAACGCCCACATAACAGGAAAAATAGGCCGAATCTAATTGAAGACTTTTCGTCAGTTTTATATTATTTTGTGTAAATTATAAGGGGACCTTTTCTGTTTTCATAAAAGCATTCATTTCTTTATTAAAAAAGTTTTCTGTATTTTTAGGACACCGATTTGTGTTACACGTTGTTGTATTTTATAATTATTTTGTATACCTACTGAGCCTCTTTTGTTCCCCTTTGTTGGCATTATGGTAACGCTATGTGGAATCTTGGTAAAAGCAAATTTGTGCTTAATTATGAATAAACAAGTATTGAAGAACATTTTGTTGGGTTTGGGTTGAACTTTCTCTGCAATTTTACTAGTCAGCGTTTATCTGAGAACGTAATGTTAACATAAGCATTGATATTGTTAAAAGATAATACATAAAAGTTTTTTGCAATTTCCTGACCTGCAAATCGCAAAAAAAGAAAGAAAACTTGAAATTCCCGGGCTACCTTAATCATTCCCCCTTAAGCCCTCCCAGAAGCAATCGTCGTGTGAATACGCGATTGTAGCGTTTACATAATTACATAATATGTAACTTTTTGTTCGGTGAACTGGAACGCGCGTCGCGCATACATATGTGAACGCGACGATCGTTATTGTGGTCATAAGAAAACAACAGTTTTTCTGTAAATGTCATATATTTATTTATTTATTTAAACTTTTCGCACAAAAAAGGTACAAAGGCGGACTTAATGCCTTAGGCATTCTCTACCAGTCAACCAAGGGTGGTGAAGAGATTAGATGGCAGGTGCTTTGGTTGAGAGGGACAATGATAAAAAACTTAAAACTATGTATATAAATAGGTTATATACACATACATACTATTACTATAATATATACTTATAATATATAATATGCAACAAATACCTTAGAACTATTTAAATTACCATTTTCATTAAATGACACGAACGTCAAGGGTTTCCAAAAGGACAGCTACACATATTTTTACTCAATACTTAGTAAACAATTTCAGCACAACTTGGACATGTAGCTTCTCCGAATACAAACTAGGTCAGATTAAGGTTCATTGATACATCCCTGGGTCTATTCCTGACATGTGAAGGGTCTGTGATGTTTATAAATATAATAAATCTGTACGAAGGGTCCAGATGAACTTTGATTTATATTTCTCGTGGTCCAATTTCGGGGATTGGTTTACGTCATATTTTTTGTCTGTGTTGTCTTTTGAGGGAAGGAGATAATAAAAGTTTTAGCTTTGTTGTGACTGAAATGGGTAGAGGATGACTTAACTTTTATGTTGCTCAAGTAGGCCAAAGACTCAAGGGCATCCTTCAGTAAGAATCAACCTTTTTGCTATTTTGACCTAGTTCATTGATCATTTATTATGTACAGACGCCAGCAGGTCAAGCTACCCGAAACTGTCAAATTTTCCCAAACAACCTTGAACCTTAATGCTTTAGCCATAAAGTTGAAAATCAATTAAAGAAATTTGACAGATTGTAGTAGCTTGATGTGCTGGCGTCTGTACCAGGCTATTCGCACGCTTAAATTAAGTGTCACCCTGTATCTGTGTCCCTTTTTTATGTCTAATAAAATTTATTATTATCTCCTTTATTTCATTTAAATACCACCAAATTACATTTTTAAATATTTTTATAAACAACAAGTAAAAAAAAAAACATTTAAAAATATAAAAAATAGTAGCGCATCGGTATCGGGAACAGGGTCCAAGCTACCGGCGGTCAGGGCTCTTTATTATTATTATTTCCTTTATTTCATTTAAATACTTACAAATTACATTTTGAAATATTTTTATAAACGAAAAGATAAAAAAATATAAAAAATAGTAGCCCACCGGTACCGATACCGGTGGGCTACTATTTTTTATATTTTTTAGGTAGCTTGGACACTGTTCCCGAGAACAGGGTCCAAGCTACCGGTGGTCAGGGCTCCAGAGAGAGGAACCTCCTGACGATGCGAGCCGTGTCCAGAAGTACCGCTTTCTGAATCAAGCCCTTGATGCAGCTGCCCAACGAGAGCCTCCTCAGGTGTTGGGCGAGGCTCTTGGCTATTAAGCCATTGGCTGTCACGACTATCGGCACAATGATCGCTGAGTCCACATCCAACATATCGACAACCTCGCGAGCCAAGTCAAGAACTATATTAGTTAGATATTATTATTATTAGTTATATTTCGCTCCATGCTTGGCATAAGGCTTATAGATCGAGTCCCAAATGTCGAGATCCGCAGACGTACGAAGGTTTTTAATATCGGAAAACGAGTTATGGAACTCAATTGGATTTGGGCAGGACATCTGGCAAGGCGCATTGATAACAGGTGGAGTAAGGCAGTGACCGAGTGGCGTGCAAGGACTGGGAGACAAAGTGCCGACAATTGATCTCGTCCGGTGGTGAGATGGGCGGACGACATTGTTACCATCGCGGGAAAAACCTGGATGAGGCTGGCACAGGAGCGTGGGGGTAGGCATGAATAGAGACGCCAATGCTCAGCAGTAATCGTCCACAGCCCAACTTGGGTATGATGATGTTGATGATATTTCGTTCTAAAATTAAATTAATTTGAATTAATTAATTAATTAATTCGTAATTAAATAAATTCATAATTAATATTTTTTTTAAATTAATATTAATAGTTAATATATTTATTTATTAATATTAATTAATTTTTAAATTAATTATGAATGTAAGTGCTGCTCAGCAGTGGGTAATAATAATAATATATTTATTCAAAAAATTATAAGGCGTGAAAATTAGTACAGTTTTGCTTAGGTAAATGTAAATTATATTCCTAAGACTTACGTGCCTGAACTAGGTAATCCTGTGTTTCAGGCGAGAAGAGCTAAAATAGTTTTTTAAAATTAATAAATAATCAAAAGTTGACACTAGGAAAATAATTATAAAGAAATATATATATGAATACATATATACAATAGGGTGAAGTTGGGCTGTGGATGGTGATGTTGATGATATTTCGTTCTAAAATGTAGATACTTACCTATTTCTGAAACCTTTTTACCTAAGTAAGCATGCCATTTGACAACCGCTGAAAAAACTTTAACACTTATCTCCAGAGGAAAGTTGCAAAAATGATTTGTGAGGACGCACTTAAGACAGCGGGAGAATCCATCATTCCTTTTGAAATTCCCCTTAGTCAAAGTATATCCTTTCAAGATTCAAAAGCCTGAACAAAGGATGCTACACTGAAAAGAAGGACGTTATGAGAATAAGTGAAACATTTCGTGCATTGTGTGTGCTCTCGCAAAGAATTCCACAATGCAGCTAAACCTATAAATAATTGCGCTTCTACGAATTGTATGATACATTAAGTAGCTTTTATAGAA
Source organism: Apamea crenata (assembly GCA_949629185.1). Classification (NCBI taxonomy): domain Eukaryota; kingdom Metazoa; phylum Arthropoda; class Insecta; order Lepidoptera; family Noctuidae; genus Apamea; species Apamea crenata. Next base: position 7,074,411 of record OX451366.1, on the reverse strand, counting down.
TGGAGATGAAAGTGCTTGTCTGGTTCTATTCATATTTATATTTCAAGTTTTTAGTTTCGGGATCGTTAACTACATTATTTTCATATTAGTTATTGTTCTTCGTGTATAAAACGTGTAACAGAATAAACCAAGTCCTATCGAGTCCAATTTGAATATTAAATTTATTAGACTAAAATAACATCAGCTGTAATTTAATTTTGTTAAACCAAACCATGTTTATAAAACCATCTTTAATAATAAAATTGTCCTGCTAAACGTACGACGGTAAAAGCCGTAAATTCGGTCGTGCATTTATGAAGGCTTTATTTCTCTGAAATAAGGCTTAAATTTCTTTAAATGAAATATTTTATTAGCTTGTTATGACGCGGTGGTTCTAATTTAAGTTTCAATCCAGATTATAAACTTCGACGACACGGTTGTCGCCGTGGCTGAGCGATCGACTGCTGCGCTGCGTGTCGCGGGTTCGATTCTCGCAAGGAACAAATATTTGTATTGCTTACAGGTAGTTGTTCCAGGGTCTGAATGTTTGTGTATGTGAGTTTAAATGTTTGTAAACACACCCACGATACAAGAGTAATTCCGTAAAAAAAAAAACTATCTGCGTGCTAAATTTCATCCAAATTTGTTGAGCCTTTGTGTGATTAAGTAACAAACATCCAAGTATACAAACTTTCACATTTATAATATACTAGCTGACCTGACAAACGTTGTTTTGCCATATCAATTATTTCTAGCTGCCCGGCGCTACTTCGTTCGCGTGGTGTCCAACCACCTTACCCCTACCCTACTTCTACCCTACTCCTACACTACTCCTACCCTACTCCTACCCTACCCCTATCCTACTTCTACCCTACTCCTACCCTACTCCTCCTAACCTACTCCTATACTACTCCTAACCTACTACTATAAGTAAATAAAAGTATTAATTAAAAAAAAAAAAAAAAAAAAAAAGTATCCTATGTCCGTCTCCTGGTTCTAACCTCCCCACCAATTTTCAGCCAAATCGGTTTAGCCGTTCTTGAGTTATAAAAAGTGTAGGTAACTAACACAACTTTCTTTTATATAATATATTATATAGATTATTAGTACACATTTTTCCTCTTTTTATTCCTTTGTACACTATTTTTATATCTAAAAGTGTACCCCGTGTTATACTTAGCTGGTTCCAGGCGTTGATGGAGGAAAATAGGTCAAAGTGATGTTATATTGGTAACATATTGAGGCTTCTGCATGTGCCTTTCAACCGGTGACTTGGTTTAGTCACTAAAGTGCATGTGTAGTTTGGTGCTACACGTGTCGATAGAAGCTTTGCTTAGTATTTTTTAATAAAATAGGGAGAAATATATTGTAATATTTATATGACCTGTATATATATATACCTACGCGTCTTTTGCTTCGTTTACGTATGAACGTAAATAATCAACCTATAAAGTTCCCACTGCTGGGAAACAGGCCTCCTCTCTGTGAGAGGGAGTGGGCCGTAATCCACCACGCGAGCCCGGTGCGTGTTGGTAGATGTCACATGTCTTCGAATTTTTTGTGTACTTATGTAAGTATATTGTAATACTAGAACGGATTTTCTATAATATATTTTTACGAGTAAAGAAGATTACTGATACAAGAATATTGTGTCTCGAAGTAGGTTTCTCTAAAAAGGTTTTTACATAAAGACTTTATAATACTCGTATTTTGCAAGTAACGTTGGGGTTTATTCATAAACGATGACTAAAGTTAAGTAACGTTTAAACGTCAAAAATGTATGGTTAAACAGTCGCTAATCACTGCTTAACTTTAAGCAACGTTTATGTTTATAGGTTATGAAAATACTTAAAATAAACTAGTCCAAGTACCAAGACTGAAATCACGGTCAAGTGTGAGTAGAACTGAAAGGCTGACAATATTATCTACTTTTCAGGGTTCCGTAGCCAAATGGCCAAAACGGAACCCTTATAATTTTGTCATGTCCGTCCGTCCGCCCGGAAGTTACGCAGCCATTTAACTCGGAGACTATTGGCACTATATCGATGGAAATTACGGGTTGTTTTCGTTTAGACAGATTTTTACATACCTAGGTGTATTCTGTGTATACAATGGTAGCTTTCTAATAATTGCGAAAATTAATGTTATGGGAACATAATCTAATCTAATTAGCCTAGTATTGCTCCACTGCAGGACAAATTGTCCCACTGCAGGGCAGCTCTCCCTTTTCCACACAATTCTGTCTTTGGCGAGTGCCGGCCAGACCCTACGGTAGGAGTCAAGCTCGTCCTGCCATCTTCGTCTCGGCCTGCCGCGATGGCGACATGCGTTTAGTGGGACCCAATCGGTGGTTCTCTCAGCCCAATTGTCATCTGACATAAACACTTACTCAAAAACTGAATTCCACACGATTACACTCCAATTGTGTCTAAAGACTATTTCGAATACCTGTATAATTCACTACTATTTCCAAGAAACGAAAAAACTAAACCTTTGTTAATGGCAAGCTTTCAAACATGTCTATCGAGTCTACATGTTTATTTGAATTACCTTTAGGTTACATAACATCACGCCTTGTTTCCCCGAAGGGTTGGGCAGAAGTGTAGCTATAGTACATCTACATTTCACCAGTTTCACAATTATGTTTAAGTTCCATGTTATAGGGGGCGCCTATTGCCATCAAACTGGCACAAATCTGGACTCCGGGCTGCTACTGAGAAATTCCAGATGGTAAAACCCAATAACACTTTGCCCGACCTGGGAATCGAACCCAGGACCTCATGTTCAACTGATGCGCTAGCGACCACTAGACCAACAACGCAGTTTATACGACTTTAGGTTATGTTGGAGATAATCGCAAAAAAAGACCCAATAGGTAATCGGAACTGGCAAAAAGCCAATAGCATGATCGGTTGAAGGGAAATACATAAAAAAATAAAGATAGAAAATATTCTTTTATTTCGTATCGAATTATATTGTCACGGAAACTCGTGTAGTTTCCGCATGCCGATTTATATTCCGCGTGCCTATTGAGCATGTAAAAATTTGGCTAAAGGTTTACACACATGCAGGAAGACAATAATAAAAAAGCCAACTACGAAAAAATATTGTATACAGGGTGGCAGGGACATCGACGCGCAAACTGTAAGCATGGATTCAGCACATGAGTTTAGACCCATAGCGTCGAAATTTTCGTTTTTTTAATTTTTTTAATTTGTCGGTTATTAAAGTAAGTTATCTGCATCCGTCTACCTTATAATTTGTTTATTTAGATTTCTGTGGGTATACTCATAAAATTTTACGAATAAGTGAACATGACAAGGAACTGTAGTCAATAGCGTGATTATTCAAAGTAATTGCAAACGAATGTGAGAGTTTGTTTATACAGTGTGTGTGTGACCTATACTATAGAGTATAGAAATTACTCATTAGAAGAAGGTCGTAAGTTAAACAAAAGTGTCAATCTATTTCTTCGTGACAATACCACTCGTCTTCCGCCACTGTATATACACAACTATGATGAAGTGGACAGTTAGTGTTCGTTCACTCTTCTTTTAAAAACTGCAACAGTTTGGCAGTCCCTAATGTCAGGCGGTAGTGAATTCCACAATCGCACCGCGTGCACTCTGAAGCAGTAGGAGTAGAAGTTTTTGACATTTGTTTGTCGCCGAGATGACACTGCGACTAGATTTTGAACGTTTTAAATTACGAGAATTGGCCTTCAGATGACAACACACACTGAGTGGCCAAAATGTCAATACAGTCGTTCTACAGGAAGTGGGCGAAAAATCAGCCCCCAGATTCGACTAACTAAATTATAAATGTTTTTATTTCTGGAGGTAGGTTTTCTTCAAACACTTTTACGCGTCGATCATATTTTAAAAACTAGATGAGGACGGCGTTTCCTATCTGACTACTCTGAGTAGAAAGGCCGACACAAACTCAGAGGTCACAGTCTCGTTTGAAGTCAGACATCATCTTGGTCAGATCATATGAAGACCATGTAGATTGGTGTCTAAAATGGCCTTTTCAGGAAAGAACCACAACCATTAAGTGGACCTGTCCAGTAAGTTTAGATAGCTAGATATGTACTTGAACGGGTGTTAATCTGAATCAAGTCGAACTTAATTATATGATTAATTAATTCATCGCGAAAGCAAGTAACTTCAGAAGTTAGTAGGTAAAGCTTGCTTAATTTTAGTGTCGATCGTCGTGAAACTTAATTATTCAGATTTGACAGGTAAGCACTTAGGTAGACTTCGAAATAATGGAAAGTTACTGTCTATTCACCAATTTACACCAAAGTATCGATTTGGGGAGCATTTGGACTAGATTGAAGGGTGATAAGGGTGCTTACGGAGCTGAAACGTGACCCTAATTGGTGGCGGGTCCGAGTCACCCACTATTGTCGGATTCCGAGTTGTCGGGAGATTGATGACGCTAAACTTTGTATTTAGAGCTGTTTTTGGGAAAGGAATCCCTTTCTGTTCGAATTGTTTGGAGAAGAAATGGGTCTAATTGTTTTCAACCTTAAGACTTGTCTGAAGATAGATTTTTTACTAAATGACCCATTAACTGCCGCTGATTTAAGCGTTGGCAAAAAGTTCGCTCGGATAATACTTTTTGGTTTTATGGAATCATATTTATCCCCAAGAATTATTCAGACATAAAGCCTTATTACGAAAAGCCGCGTAACTTATCCAATAATATCCAAAAAGCCGTTTTATTACAGTCTCCGCGGTTATTATTTCTTTGCTTACTGGAAGTCATAAATACTCTGATATCTACGCTCGGTTGCTCCGAAACACAATTTATTAAGCGGCACAAAGCGACTTGTGAATCTATGAGACTTATCTGGCCAGTTTCGTTGAGGTTAACAACGAATAAGCCACTAAACGCCCTCCTGGGGGCGCGCTAACTTCAGTGATTTACTGCCCTTATAGGGATAAAGTTGAGCATCGCAAGTGGTTCGAAAGTATTTATTTAGTCATCACATTTAATTAAATGTGAATTTTCAGCAATTAATATTCATGAAGTCGATGTTTTAACGGTTGTTTCTATTAAATAATGCTTCTCAGTATACCCCTAATGGTCTCTCTTGTATCTGCAATGGTCTAACATGCAGTTACAAATAACATAATTAGGTATATCTCACGTTTGCTGGTTCGTTATTTTTATTACCTCCATATTCTTAGAAATGAATCGTCTCGCAGACTTTTATATCCGATCTAATGAATTTTTACGTGCAAAGCAATCGTAAAAATTCATTAGATCGGATAATGAAAGACAAATATGTATGTATAATATTATTCTTCACAAAATAGAGCTGTTTATTAGGTCAACCACCTTAAGTAATTGGCTTCCATGGTTGGTATTTAAACTTTTTGGATCTAAATGTATTTTTTCAAAGAAATAACACCTAACTTTGGTTTTATAGTTGCAAAAAATAAAGAATGCAATCAATTCACTGGTTAAAGAAACAAATTGTCCGATCGTCACCAGTGGCCGGGTCAGAAATGTTTAATTCGAATGAATACCCACATTTATTACGGGGGAATTTGATCTTGGGACCTTTACGTGAGTTGAAACCGAAAAAAGGGTGGCTCGGTTTCGTATGGCCTACCGCCCCAGCACCCCAGCTATCGAGTTTGTGTACGATATTGATGGGGCTTCACGGTCTCATTACAGACGGAAAGTATTATTTTATTCACTCTCAACTTTCACATTTAGAGTTCCAGAAAACGGGGTCAGTTTCCTTTTCTTTCCTCTACCCCAGATTTATGACAGCTTGCAAAGTGTCAGCACTTTGATTTTGTTCTTTGCGTATACATTTCATTTCTTCGACTTTTCTAGACCTACAAATACTCTGACAGAGTAATATCGAATCTACGTTGTTGCGAAAGATATTTTCAGCTTTCTAATTTCCTGGTGTCAGTTCCCAATGCCGGTGAAATGTTCTATTATTTGTGGTAAATATTGACTCCTGTATTTAATGGAAGTGTTTGATTTATTAAGTGCCTACTTAAACATACATACATTGGCCTCCAAAAGTTATTTGACATTTTTCCACTTCAGCTGTGACATACCACATTATGATTTAAATTGACACGGTTCTATGGTATACGGCGATGGCACGTGTCGTCAACCAACTTCCATAGTGATTCATACAAAACTGAAGACCGTACCTAAATATAGCGAATAAACCGTAGTTTTTCACGGCAAGAAAAACGCATGTTTGCAAAGGGCATTAGGCGTGACAACTATGCATTACGTATAAAGAAAAATGAATAGCTGTTTGTTGGTAAGCGTATCAAATATCTCAAAGAAGAATTGGAAAAGGTTCCCGGAAAATTTTCAAATTCGTGAAAAGCCTTTTATGCTCTATGGGATTTTTTTATGAATGATTGAAAATTGGAAAATTGACTTAGATCCTGTGATGTAACAGGAATTCACAGTACAAGAGTCAGGGCTTCATTGATATTTTTATCTTGAGTGTAAATAAATAAAAAAAAATAACTGAATCGGGTCAGCTAGTTCCTCTATAAGTCGGGAAAACCGGGAATTTTTATATAGTAGGTATCGGATAAGTTTCTAAGTTTCTTCAGAGGGACTTACCCTAGAGTTATCTAGCCTTTAAGAACACTCGTAAGTTTAGGACAATAAGCTGGTTTTACACTTGGTACTTTAAAAAGTTTTAAGCTTAACTTAACTTTATAGTTTGGAGGCTGGCTGCCATTGAAGAAAAGCTTAGGAATTAAGCCGACCGAATTCGGAAAATTAGTTTGGTATTTATTTACATTACTGCCTCGTTGATCTAGTAAGTAAGTAAGTAAGTTATTCGAAAATATCAAAAACCCATTTAAGCTATCGTTCAAGAAAACTGCGCTAAACCAACGATGGCAGAAAAAGTTTCATTCGCTAACATAGTAAAAACCAATTAAAATAAATAGTTGGGGCCCAATAACGTCAGCTCTATTGCCATTTATCCAACGGAAAAAATAAAATGTCTGTCTACATGTCTTGTCCAAAATATTATATGCCCTGAACAAATGAAATCGCGACGAACCGCAACCTCGAAGCGTAGCAAGCCTCGGGAGAATAGCAGGTAATACGACGAGCATGTGTCGCGGACCAAAACAAACTTTAATAAACTCTTTTATTTACTCCCCAAAAAATATATATTTATCCCGAATTTTATTTCATTTCTGTAGCTGTAGTTATTATCCCGTAGTGTGTTTGGTGTGTGGATGCTTAGTTTCATGACAGGGCCACGACGCCAGCGGGGTAATTGCGTAACAACTGCGTAAGTAACAACGGGTTTCATTTTGACAGTTCAACAACATTCATTGCGTTTTTACGTTGTCGAGCAGACACATTTTACGAGCTTAAGACCCTATTTTGTAAATATTTATGTAAATCAATTATTTCAAAAAACAAAACACGATGATAATCTATTTTCTTTGTTATTGTATCGTGTAATTAAGCTGTGCTATGGTCTCAGACTTTGATAAATGGCATCAGAAACATAGAGTAAATAATGAATGGAGTGATCATACGCACAGGAATTGTTAAAAAGTTTGGCAGTGATGGTCTGAAGAACTACGTCAGGTGTATCTATTGGCGAATATGTTGCAGTAATTTCCAGGATTTACCATACAACGGTTGTAAAGGAAAGTAGGTACATATGGATTGTGTTGCAAAATCACATATAGAACACTGTCACCATTACCTAGTTTCTATAACTGATAACCGGTTCTAGCCGTTAATTTTCCGCTTTAATAAGTGGAGTGCAGCGGGGAAAATTAACGGCTTTAATTGTAACGGCATCGGTACTTTTGCCTCTACTCAACTAGAAAGAAAAATACATTTATTGGCATTACAGCCAATAAAAAATACACCTTAAAACTATAGAAAAACAGAAAACAGAGGTTATAAGGCCTAAAGGGCCTCAGCTCAGCATAACTATGCCTATTATTAACCCTATGATTTACCTCCACTCGCACGGAACAAATATTTGTATGACCTACATGTATTTGTTCCGAGTCTGGGTGTTTTTCTATCTATAATATGTATGAATTTACAAAAAAAAAAAAAATTGTATATAAGTAGTTTATCAGCCATCTTGTTACCATAACACAAGCATTAGGTTGCTTAGCTTGGGACAAATGGTGCTGTGTGAAATGTCCAGGGATATTATTATTATTATTATTACTCCGGCTCTAGTGGCATAGGTTAAGGCGAATGGCATGGCATATCCTTGCTGGTATGTGAAGCACTGTAGATGATGTGAATGAGAAGGCATTGAGGCTTATTGCAAATGATAAATTGTTAAATGATGCTATAAATACTAAATATAAATTGTACTAGTATGGACTGTAAATACTGTTTGAAATAAAATATTGGTTACTATAGATAGTTTTCATTTTCTTATATATAAAAGTTCACTTTATTTCTAAATAAAGTGAACTTTTATAAGATTTACGCAGTAAATATCGCTTCATGTTCTTCATACTCTGTGATCAGACCATTGAACCTCGCATGACGGACGGGATTACGGGCAAGGCATCCTCACAGCCACAATAGGACCCGTGCGTGATCGCCAAGATTACAACCGAATGTTATTTTTATTTCTCGTATATCTTCTGAGAAACCTTTTATTATTTATTACAGTCTATTGTGCCAAAATGGATTTCGAATGTGCTCGTAATTTTGGGCTGAAGGAATTAAATAAAAAGGGAAAATGTGTTGAGTGTGAGTAACGACTGTATTGCGGTCAGATTAGAAGGCAAAAAAAAGCGAAAAGTGTTTGACGAATTTGTTTCTCGGAATTCCTTTTCTATTTATTTCAACCAATAGCATTACAATGGCAGAGACATCGACGCGTAAACTGTGACCATGAATTCAGCACATGGTTCTTGTGGGCTAGCATAGAAACTATTCGTAGGTTAGAAATAAAACTGCTATTTATATAAGTGAAATTTTACTTATATAAGGGAAATGATTACTATTTATATAAGTGAAAAGTGAAGTATTAAAAAAGTGCAATACCTACGCCTTCAAAATGTATGGAACAGATTTTGTTTTAAGAACCGACTCACGATGTTTTTCTTCACCGTTTTGAGAGCAGTGGTGATGAAATAAATTACACCAAGTGAAGCGCCTGTCTGGGTTCGAACTTATGACCTACAACTCGTAACTCGGGGCCAATACCACTGGGCCACCACGCCCACCACTGCTCTCATCACGAACATGGGATTAAAAAAATAACATCGCAGTGCGCGCTTATCCTATAAGGACCATGATTTCTCCACAAATTTGACCCCTCGAAAAGTAGCGCATTTGACCGGCTGTTGCTCTTAAACAAACCAAATTTTCAGTAAACTACTTACGTTTCCGAATTCGCAGTATTGAGCTTCTTATTTACGATAAAACGTGGTTGTAATTGGATATTCGACTTAATCAGACCGAATTCAGTCGTAAAAACCTACAAGCAAAGGCTTTTAGTAACAATTTTGCCCCTAACTTTATTAATTAGCTGGGTCTGTTTGAAAAGACCTGAGGTAGCTGACCATAGTGAGGGTCGTGGTTACCTCCATTTTGTTATAAACTTGCTTATGCCTGCGACTTCGTCCGCGTGAGATTTTTTGTTCCTCCGACACAACCCGTCGCGTCGCATCGCCTGCTCGGGATATTACTTCGTTTTCGCTTGGCGTTCTTTATATTTTTTTTCTTTTTGCACGGCTGTTAGCGTGATGTTAAATAGTCTATAGACTTCCTCAAAAGTTGGCCTATAAAAATCCATCCAAAGGTTGTCTTTAAAAGATCGCTCTTAGCGATAAGACCGCCCATTGTGTCACCCTTTGTAAAATTTTATATGTGATATTTATGTTCTGTAACTTGTATGGTGTACAATAAAGAGTATTCTATTTCATTCTATTCTATTCTATAAAAATGCAAGAAGAATTTTTCAAATTCAACCGGTAGCTCCAGAGATTAGCGCGTTCAAACAGACAAACTCTTCAGCTTTATTAATAGATGTGTAGACCATTTTGTATGTTTGTTACGTTTTAACTTCCTGAGCCGATTCTGATGAAATTTGCTTAGTTTAAGGATGGCTTGAACTGTGAGAAATGACATAGACACCTTTTATTTATAAAAAATAAATAACCTCTAAGGATTCATAGCAGATCACTGGGAGTGGTGTGTTTTGTTCAGAAATTCATGTAACCATCACGGTTGAAAGATTATCTCGAAATCAAGTGACTTCTTCAACTATCCTACTATATAATATTATAAATGCGAAAGTTTGTATGTATGGATGTTTGTTACTCTTTCACGCAAAAACTACTGAACAGATTTTGACGAAATTTAGCACACAGATAGTTTATAACCAGGATTAACATATAGGATACTTTTTATCCCGACATTCCCACGGGATCGAAACTTATGCGGGTGAAACCGCGGGGCGCAGCTAGTTCAGAATATTTTTTACTACGAAGATTGGTTTAAAACCTGTCACTCATGTAGGTATTCATAATAAATTATTTTTATATTTAAGTCGTATTTCACGTTTTAGATCTCAATGTAATACACCATCATCATCACCCTAAAGCAGTTCACTGCTGGACCTAGGTGTCTCCTATTGCACGCCATTCAACTCGATTTTCGGCGACTTTTATCCAGCTGCTGCCAGCCATCCTACGAAGACCGTCGCTCCACCTAGCCTGAGGGCGTCCCACGGTCCCACCTTACCTCCACGCGATTCGCGGCCTACACTCAAGAACACGTCTACCCCCACTGTCATTGGTTCTACGTAATATATTTTGATAAAATAAAAATGTTAATGAAATAAATAAAATAATAAGATGAAGCGCCGAAGAAGTCGTGAGCAAAGCTAGTTTGTATTTATTATAAAGCCCTCTTTTGCTTGAACTTCATTTCTAAAATATAAGTCCTAAGTAAACGCTTTGATTGTATCGTGAGTAATTTACGAGTAGGTTCCTTGAAAGAGGTTTCTATTTACTCTGCCAAAAGTTTCTTTTCATAATTTTAGATGTTATTTTATGTATGCTGCCAGCTTTTTCCTAGTAACTACCAAAATATAGTTTTATTTATCACACACACACGTGCATACAAAAAGATAATTAAATCTAATAATTAAAAAAATGTACAGATGCCAGTACATCAAGCTACAACGATCTGTCAAATTTCTTTAATATAATTTCAACTTTATCGCAAAAGTATTAATGTTCAAGGTTGATTGGGAAAATTTTAAGGTTTCGGGTGGCGTCTGTACAGTTTGAGTCCACTTTGGTTCTGCTTAGCCTTAATCCTCAAAGCATACTGCTGGAGGATTCAGGTCTAGGCTATCGGCTGAAGAGAGGTCGTCAGGTCATATCTCACCTCCTCTACATGGATGATTTGAAACGGCCGCGGCCCCAAAAAATTGCGACTGATGGAGCTGCTGAAACTTTCAGGTAACAGGAGGAATTTCGTGTGGACAAATGTCAGGGAGATTATGGAACCACTGCTGACCGTAAACCGCATGCGTCACCCACAATCATCAGTGATGAGACTATACATCCCGTGGAAGTGCGGGGGTCGGGCCTTTTTAAATGCAAAGACCCTCCATAACCGCAAGTTGTGTAATAGATCAAGGGCCTAATTCAGAAGGCAGTACAGTCGATCGATTCTGTAAAAATCTCACCGTGAAAAGTTAGATGAAGTGAGCTTAGAGTGAGCTGTCAATAGTGTCAATCCCTAGCATTAGTTAGAATGACAGCTAACTCCACGCTCACTTCATCTAAGTTTTCACGGTGAGATGGTTATAGAATGGCACTGCAGGACTACTGCCTTTTGCCGTATGCCGAGGACGATACGGCTTTCATCGCAGGAAGGGTTGGATCTGGAGCCCTAACCACCGGTAGCTTTAATCCTACTCCTGATCCCGGGCGGCGGACCAATATTTTTTTTTCTTCTAATTTAAGAAGTATTTAAAAATATAAATGTTATCGAAGTAAATATGTAAAAAAAATTATGAAAAATAAAAACTTAATAATGTTACGAGCTTCGGGTTCGTGACAATAAAACTGCCGATATAAATTACCAAAAATGACACTTTAATTAATCAACACAAACACTAATTATAAAACACAATTATTACACTTAAGTCGCACTTGAAGATCGCTTGTATTCGCATGTATCGCTTCCAACACACTGTGTCGAATCGCGGTTATTCCCGGCCCTATATAGTGCAGCAGATTGTTCTAGTACCTTCTATTGAAACATCTAGTAGAATGTTCGGGTATATACCGGCCCCGACCTCTGTCGATAGCTCTAGTATCGAAATCTCTAGAAGGATCTACTTGTTCTACTACTCGATACTAGATGGCACTAGTGGTAATTTAGTTCTGCTATTTGATAATAGATGGCGCTAATGGTCACTAATGTCGCCATGTATCAGGCCTTAATCGTGGCGCGCAACAATAAGATCTTTAATTACGAGCACAGAACATAAATAGACGGCAGACAAATACTCAGCGTGGACGTAGGTATAAGAAAGAACGAGATACGTTAATTTGCGGTAAATATGACGCAAAAAAGACCATAAAACACAAAAAAAAAAAAGAAATGGTTGGGAGAAACATGCGTCACATCCACGTAAAACGGTTATTGCTCAGTATTATGCTGCGACCCTATGCAAGCCAGAACCCCAGCGCTGGTTTTCAGCGACAGCCGGCGTCGACGTAATGACGTACATATTATGTGTGTCGCGCCCTAACAGTTATAATACAACCGTGTTTCATCATAAGTTTTATCCTCCGGTGGGTAGTGACTTCTCAGTCCCATAGTTATGAGACATTTTCACCTAAAACTATTGCAAAGTATGTCGTACTTCTGCGGTAATTCTATTTCTAAGTGTTAATGAACGTTTACCTTTCCCAAGGTGGTCGTAAAAAGCGGTTATGTTGTTGCCACAGTGTTAAATTACTTTGTTGTTGAATCACCCGCTACTATGTCAGTTGGTCTGTATAATGTTACCGTAAAAACTTAGGTGAAGTGAGCTGTCAATAGTGCCATGAAGAGTAATGACAGCTCACTTTACCTAAGTTTTTACGATGAGATTTTTACAGAATAGTTCGGCTGGACTTTAAAAGAGACTGTGGCCTCTGAGTTTGTTTCGGCCTTTCTTCTCAGAGTAGTCGGTTAAAGTTTTAAAACAATGAGAAGATTATGTTAAAGAAGTAAGTTTAAAAAACAGCCTTAACCCATTGAAGGACACGTTTTAAAACATAATTTAATAAAAGACGACGTGTAAAAGTGTTTTCTTTAACTAATTTACATAAATAAATAACATTTATCTGACATAAATTTAAATAATTCGCAAATAAATGTATTTTCTTTCTTTCACATATGGTTTCTCCTATCACGGGATAACTTCGTTCTAGGTAGTGCGAAAGACATGATATTTGTTGAGTTTATAATGTTAGAAAAATGTATGCTACAGAAAAAGAAAAGTGAATTATGATCTGAGAAATAGAGAACATTGTAACGGACAAAAAATGCTCCTTCTTTTCTCATAAGTTCAAGTAACTACCTAACGGAGGTCACTAATCTTTTGATATGTATCAAAAGCCTATAATTATCTAGAAATGTGTCTCCTTAGGTCTAAAAGCGCGATTCCACTGCTACGTAGGATGTACATACCTACACGGAGAGGTTGAGCACGTTACCAGTGTGGGTTCATTTGCTTCCCATCCACGCATCCGAGGGTAGCTTAGCCGGAGGCAGCAATGAAACTGCTCCTTAAATATTGCGCGTCCCAAATATAACAGAAGCTGTATGGCGTGTGTAGGTGTGCACGTGATCAATCACGTGGACAACAAGACGTATGGGAGCAGACACGCGGACTGGAACTGAGATCCGATAACGGAATACAATTTGCGAAGATCTGTAGTGTGTTTTTGTGTTTTAGACATATTGGATATTCTTAAAAAATCGCTCAAGATTTATGTGAAACAATACTTGCATTTTTCTGAATATGTAAATGTTTGTTTTGTTAAAGTAAAAAAACTTGTTCGTTTGTATTTGAATTCGAAATTGAAATACGTCAGGGTAGCTTGCGATATTCAAATAGTTATTCTTACGGTTTTTGCAATTCGCAGGTCAGGTTGTAGGTATGTTGAACAAAATATGATTCGCGACCGTAAGAAGTATAAATTTACAGAATTATAACCATTAAAATCATAAATACAACCCTCTAAGTTCATTTTGCGGGCTACCCTGGCGGTTCCCCATTAAATTAGTATTCTACTTTTCTAATTTATTAATTTGTTGAGCTCAAGAAAATGTAGTGGCTAATAAATTAAATAGAAGAGCTACTCCAGTGTAGGTAGATATTTGATATATCTTACATACAGTAGACATACATGTTGACTCCAATCTCTGTTTTTCCTCAGATGACCCCATCATTTACGCTTGGTGAACCTGTCCTGTTTTTCTTTGAGTCCAAATTAGTATGTAAATTGGTGTGTAACTTGTTTTTATTCAACTTGGGTACAATTTTTGGCTCCTCAAAGTCCTCGTAGATGTAATAAAAGCGCTGTAAGCTGTTTTCGTAATATTAGATTTCCTGTGACTAACCAGGTCGGCACGATGTTTTTTGGAAAAAAATATATGAATGCTGCTGACAGCATCCATGTATTTTTTCCTATACGAAACGTTTTTATTCGAAAAATTCTAATTTCCCAACCTGTCGACTGCAGAAGTGTGTGGACGTGGCTAGAAGTATTGGTACGTGTTTCCCAGTGTTTTTTTGTAAGTTAGCCTCCTTAGGTTAGATATCAGTTTACTTTGGGAAAATCTTGGTAAGTCCTAGATAGGTTACACAGATGAAAATAAAGAGAAAAACAATAGAAATGCGAACTAAACTCTCGTTAGCTATTTAACATGTAAACATTGACTTAGAACTTCTGACGACGACCTTTCATATTGAGATTGTTTTTGAAAGAAAATTCAACAACGAATCACCTAATTGGTAAAATAAATTAAGCGTGAACATGAAAATAAAGTGGGCAGTGACTTGCTTCCCTTGGGAACGCTTGTTATTCATAGCCTTACGAACTAAGCTTTAATTTTCATTGCAAATATTTGACCAAAAATGTTTTATTCATTCATTTCTTTCCGCAACATTGAAATTAAAATGAATAGCAGGAATTTGGTGCAAATAAAGATAGTCAAACATAACTTTTTGAAAGAAAACTACATAATTTTTGGATAAATTATTGTTAGAGTCAACTTTCTAGTTATTACAGTACCATTTCTGAATACGAGTCAAAGTAAATTGTTAATCATTTGAGCAGGCCAAAGAAGTTATATAAATATGTCTATTCCTTAATTTGTGATTTCCAGTTTCTTTTTCAGGTCTAATGTTATGTTTATGATAAACATGATCTTTTCGGTCTTGTTATGTCTGTTAGGCCTTTGAAGTGAAATAAAATTGTTTATTCTGTAAATAGGATATCAGAATGACATATAAATATAATATATATATATATATACAGTAACAAACTCAGGGGTCAAAATCCACATTAAGTCCAGACTTAATGTGGTTCAGATCATGTTATCCTCATGTAGTTTAAATGTAGTCTTATGAGGAAAGAATCACACAGATTTGAGAGGACCAGTCCAGTCAATGCAATCATTTGTCAGTAATCGTGTAGCTCAACTCAGAAATTTACGAGCTCAACGAGTCGACGAACAATACCAAATAAAGGACATTTGGGTAGGCCGCATAAAGTACTCAAACTGCCAGATCAACATTAAAACCAACAGAGAAAGAAATTTTGTATTTCGTTTGTTCCTAATAAAGTAGTTCAGTGATGCATGCGGGAAAATTATTTTCGTCATCGATTTTTTTAACAAAAACTGTGACAGTGGAAGCTTGTAAATATATGTTTTCAATTTCTTTTTCCTAAATAGATTTATAAAAGGCTGAAGATTGTTTTTTAAATTCGTTTTTTGATACAACATAATAAACATTCAAATAATAAAATAAATAACCATAGACTAACTACAAGTGGTTTAGTTTATTTCATACTAGCAGCGCCCCGCGGTTTCACCCGCATAAGCGGGTTTCCCAGCGGTTTTCCCGTGGGAAAATCGGAATAAAAAGTATTCTAAATATATGTGTAATTCTGATGTACAAGCTATATTACTGTAAAGTTTCGTCAAAATTCGTTCAGCAGTTTTTGCGTGAAAAAGTAACAAACATCCATACACCCATCCTCACAAGCTTTCGCGTTTATAATATTACTAGCTGCGCCCCGCGGTTTTACCCGCATAAGTTTCGATGCCATGGGAATATCGGGATAAAAGGTATCCTATGTGTTAATCCTAGTTATAAAATATATGTGTGCCAAATTTCATCTAAATCCGTTCAATAGTTTTTGCGTGAAAGAGTAACAAACATCCATCCATCCACCCTCACAAACTTTCGCGTTTACATAGTATAATAATATTATAGTAGGATATTCAGTAAGGAGTAGGATTAGTAGGATAGGATTTAAGAGGAAAGCAAGGAGGCATTCATAGAAGAGGCCTAATATTACGTGTATTTACGACTACTAAAATGATTAGAATTTAGGCAAAATTTATGAACTTAATGAAACCCAAAAGCGAGAGATATAAATTTAATCATAGTCCTGGTTTAATTAAACTAATCAGAATTCTGAATAGATATTGTTTTCGGGGATACCTAACTTTTAAGAAATTTATTCTGTTGCTTCTCCTTGATTAAACGATTTAAATGTTGAGGAGAGAATGGTATAAATTAGAAAGAAAATAACAGTCTCTTGGATTAATTATTTTACTTTTGTAAAGGTTTCTTCTTTCATTGAATACTGATAAAGGCACAGGAATCTTTGTTGTAAGGCATCGCATTTATGGAGATAATATTATTATACTGTACAGCAGTATTGGTTCCTTTTTTTTGTTCAAAGAAGTCGTGAAAGCCTCTTCTTATTCCTTCAATGAACCGACAAGGGTTCTGTTTTCACACAAGTGCCGCTCATTTTTTTTAAATTGTTTTTTATATTCTGTAAATCACTAATCATCAGCGTTGTGCTGTGGGTCTATAGCCCAGCATCATGCAGCTGTTGACTATTCTTGTTTTGTGCTCGTGATTATAGATTTATTATGTTTTTATTATTCGAGTTAATTATCTTTTTGTAGGCACAAGTTTCTGTGACAAATTAACCACTTTTTCTTTCTTTTATTTTCCCTTCTCCTCTTTAATTCATAAATATATTTTTAATAGCCTTTAATATGAAATTTTGCCTTTAAAAAAACTGAAAATTAAAAAGAAATACAACAACGGTACATAAACTGTTGGTAGACACCAAAAACACTGTTATCTCCCACCATTACTCTAAGCGTAGTTGATTATTTGTCAACACACAGCAACACGAAACCGCTAAGAATCCGCGCCAGAATTTGTGCCACCTCCAATATTTTACCAACGATAACATCTCACAGGATTCTAAATTAATAGAGCAATTTACAAATCGTTTGGGGAAGATCGCATCAGAAGGGGGATCGGTGGGGGCGTTTAGTCCCCGTCTGCCCCCAGGCGGGGTAATATTTGTCATGGACTGTTTGCCAGGTACCTACTAGAGATATTAAATCGGTTGTTATTGCGGAACGTAGGGAAAAATACTCGTGAGGTAGATAAAGTGAGTCTCAACTGTCACTGGTTTTATTATGAGCGGCAAAAGGCTGGGCCGGGGTCATTGTACTACGTATGAAGTGAGGACTGCTATGAATGTTACATACTTGACTATTGGGAATTACCTTTGTCCAAGATTTTTGGGTATCAACATAAATATTGCATAATCAGCCTGTAATGTTCCCACTGCTGGGACGCAGGCCTCTTCTCTGAGAGAGAAAGTGGGCCGTAATAAATCACGCGGGCCCAGTGCGGGTTGGTAGACGTCATAATATGTTTTGAAATTTTGGTTTCGTAGGACATGCCGGTTTCTTCACGATTTTTTCCTTCACCGTTGTAAGAGCAGCGGTGATGAAATTATTTACGGAAAGTAAAGCGTGTTTTTGGGTAGCAACGTATACATAGTTGACGAGTAGGTACTTTAACATTCTACTAACAAGCAAAAACAAAATGTCTGACTCTACAGCATTCAGTAACTACACTACGCAGTTTATTAAAGTGTTTCATCACAGTTTAAACAAGTCCTCTGTGTCTGTAATTTATATGGTGTACACAATAAAAAACATTCAGTTCTATTCTATTCTATCCTGTTCGATAAAATTCTAAGTAACACATTTTTTTATTTTTTTTTTATTTAGAAACATTGCCCCACACTAGGAATTTTTCCTGTGTTGTGGGTGCTTTAACAGACATATAAACTCACGTACACAAACAACCAGACCCGGAACAACTAATTGTAGGTCATACAAATATTTGTTCCGTGCGGGAATCGAACCCGCGTCACGCAGCGCAGCAGTCAATCGCTTAACCACTGCGCCAGCCGTGCCGTCATATTCATCTGTATTTAGGAGGTTTCATCTTTATGTCTCACAATTTTTTCCAATAATTATATTGTTTGTTTTTAATACGATTCGTTGAGTTGAAATGAATAATCATCATCTTCCTGCCCTTATCCCATGTTACTTGGGGTCGGCCCAACACGTTTTCTTCTTCCATTCTCCCCTGTCAATCGTCACGCTACCATTCACTCCCTTCTCTTTCATATCATTCCTCACACAATCCATCCATCTTTTCTTCGGCCTTCCTCTCCCTCTCCATCCATCAACATGTATATTCATCACTCTTTTAGTCACATGCGCTTCGTCCCTTCTTATCACAAGCCCATACCAAGCTAAACGATTTCCTTTCAACTTTTCTGTCACTGGCGCCACTTTCAAACTTCCTCTTATATACTCATTTCTTACTTTATCCATTCTCGTCACTCCACACATCCATTTCAAAATTCTCATCTCCGCTGCATGCAATCTTCTTTCATCCGTCTTCTTCACAGCCCAACATTCAGACCCATAAAGTACGACAGGCCTTCTCATAGACTTATAAATTTTCCCCTTTAACTTGAAGGGCATCCGTGGGTCGCAAGTTATTCCTATGACCTGTCGCCATTTCATCCATCCTGAGTTGATCCGGTGCGTTACGTCTCGGTCTACTTCGCCATCTCCTTGGACAAGCGACCCAAGGTACCGAAAGTCGGAGCAGATCGTTATGGGCGTTCCGGTGAGAGATATGGGCCAAGGACTGGAGAGACCGCCAAAATCATAAAACAGATACTCCGTTTTGGTCCGACTTACTCTCAGGCCAACGGTCTTGAGTCTTTCCCACCACCCTTCCAATCTGCTCTGGACCTCTAAGCCGTTCTCGGCAACCACACACACATCACATCGACGAACTGCATACACCAGGGAGCCTCCTCTTGGATACCCGATGTAAGAGCATTCATTGGGCGAAGAGGTACGGGCTGAGTGCTGAACCCTGGTGCAAGCCGACAGCCACGTCGAAGCTGCCAGTAGTGCCCACTGTAGACCGGACTTGGGTACTACATCGACTGTAACTTCAAGTAGGAACTTCAAGTATTTAAAAATAAATTACGTAACTTTTTAATTGATAAAGCATACTACACGATCCAAGATTTCTTGAATTATTGATTGAATTGTTGACCATGTATTTATTTGACTGTATATTGATATTTTGACATTTATAATAACTAAATTAGACATGTAAAATCATTTTAAATCTAATGACACTAAATAATTATTGTATGCCTATTAGGCAGGACATATTGAAACTTTAATTTATTTTTAAGACCTGTAACTAACATATGCCCACAATAAAGAGATTTTGAATTTTGAATTTTGTACATCGCTCTAATCAACTGCACATACTTCCCTGGCACGCCTTTCACCTTCACCGCCCACCACAAAACTTCACGAGGCACTCTGTCGTATGGCTTTTCGAGGTCAACAAATACCATATGCAAGTTCTTATGCGCACTTCTGTATCTCTCGCACAGCTGGCGGATAGCAAAGATCTGTTGTTCCTTGACCAGGCTCTTTGTTTTTATTGTCCTTAATTTCTACAACCATTTCAATAATCAGGAGTCTGTGCTGCGAGACTAGATCTTCTCCCGGTAGCACTTTGCAGTCTCTGATATGCTTTAAGTATTTGCGTCGTACTAGAAAGTAATCAATTTGCGTCTTGTGGTTGCCACTTTTGTACGTAATTAGGTGTCCATCGTTCTTCTGGAACCAAGTGTTGGCTACTGCAAGGTCAAATGCGGTAGCGGATTGAAGCAATGTCTCTCCCTCGTTATTTACGTTACCAAATCCCCACCCTCCATGCACTCTTTCATAAACCCTTCACATTCTTCCCACATGTCCATTAAAATCACCTCCAACTATCAATTCTTCATGCACCGGAATGTTCATCAAAACTATGTCAAAGTCCTCCCAAAACTTCTCTTTCACCCTTTCATTACATGCCATCTGCTGTGCAGCATACACACATATTACATACAGCATTACATGTTCTAACATAACTTTTACAACGATTATTCTATCATAAATTTTTTTTACTTTCATCACGCCTTCTTTCAAATTACTGTCTAACACTATTCCCACGCCATTTCTATTCCCGTCACTCCCACAGTAGAAAAATTTGTATCCTTCACCGATTTCTCTCGCTTTCGTTCCTTTGAAATGAATAAATTGTAATTAAAAAATCATTGATGAAAAATGAGATTAAAATTAACCTCTATTGTCAAATGAGAAACATGTAAAAGGTGTTTAAAAATTAGAGTGTCGGCTTTAAGTATTCAAATAAACAAATCAAAGCACTCAATTAGTAAATGGAACTACAAATTGGCATCCACAGGTACTTTTCTGATCCATTTGCAATGAATAATTTTTCTTTCTTTCTTTTCTATTTGTTTGAATTTTCATTAAAACTATTAGAACAGATAATAGACGTATTTTGTCATCTGAAACCGTTTATAATTGTCTACATTTCCAGAAAATGTGGGGATTTTCCGAGAAAAACTTTCAAGAGAATTTTTTTTTTTATTAAAAAGCAGGCTACCGGCGAGAGGCAAGAGGAGGTACGGTCACCAAAGGAGATAAGTAACCAGGGCCGTCGGATATAGTTGAAGTTTGGCAAGAAACTGATGGATGTTTTCGAATGAAATTTAATTTCATTATTAGAAAACAAATAGGTTATTTATCTAATTAAAATAATATCCAGCGGTTTCTTACTAAACTTCAACTATATCCGATGCCCTGGTTACTTATCTCTTTTGCCGACTGTACCTCTTAACATTTCCGTAAAGGTAAAATTTATAAGGTATCTTCTGAATACCTAAAGCCTTACTAATAATACAGAGATTACCATTAAATTAGCCAAGCGTCCATTCTAAATCCTACTGTTCCAATAATGGTAATACAATGTCAGCTATCAAATCTAATTTAGCAAGATGGCGTTTATAGGCATGTAGGTAGGTGGCCTCGAAAAGCACGTAAAGCCGTTGGTCTCGGCTGTCATTCGTGGATCTTTGACAGTCATTACGGGACGTCAGAAGCCCGAAGGTTTGACAACTAGTCTTACTATGGGGAGTATTACCCAGTAACTGGGGTGTGGAGTTCAGATAGGCAGTCGCTCCATGTAAAATACTCGAATTCATCTACATCCGGTTAGATGGAAAGCTGACCCCAATATAGTTGGGAAAAGGCTAGGCAGATGATGATGAGGTACTTATAAGGTATTGTTTGAGTAAAAAATGGCCCGTCTATTAGCTAAGTAACTAACCCGTCATCGTTGGAGAAATCTTTATTATAATTGAAATTCGAGTCCCGCACGGAACAAATATTTGTATTGCCTACAAGTAGTGGTTCCTGGTCTGGCTATTTGTGTATGTGAGTTTAAAGTTTGTAAACGCACCCACGATACATTATGGCATTATCACTTAGTGATAAAACCCTTTCAAATAAATAAAGATTAAAAAAAAAAACCCACGATACAGGAGTAATACCTAGTGTGAGCAACGCTTTTTTTTTAAACTTAGAATGCGGCCGGCATTCTAAATTTATTAAAAAAAAAAAAATCTTCAAATTGCGGAAATTCAATATCAAATCTTTATAGCGTAAAACATGTGTTACAAGGTCCCCTTATTGCCCCTCAGATCCATCCTCCATCATCATCCACATCCTTTACCGTTGTTTATGCATTGACACTATTATTAGATCACCTTCATGAGTCGTTATGGTCCCGGAAAAGAACCCGTAAACCTCACTGTGGTCATAAAAAAAAATACGATTTAAGGTGAAGGATGGACGGCGGTGTCCTTTTATCAGCTCATAACAAAAGCGTAACTTTGATTATGACGTAACATAACATAACCTACTTATTTTATCACCCACACCAAATCCTGCCGCTAACTCTGACGTCGTTTGCGATGGATCTGCTTCCACGATCGCTTGTAATTGTTAATTGTCAACTAGGGTCTTCGGCCGTCCACGGGGTTTGTTCTATAGGTCAAAATTTCCTGAACGAAAATGTTGGTACCAAAAATGTACCGTGTTTTATTGTGCAGTAGCTTCCCCATACACATTATTAATCCTCCAAGCTGTTTCTGCAGCGCTGGTGCCACGGTGGAACTCGTGTTATTTTATTTTATTTGTTAGGGACAACAAACAGTTACATGCCAGGCTTAACTAAAAATTCTTAAATTAGCACAGTACTAGGAATACAGTTACATATTCTACATATATTTGTGTTACTACACATGTAACCCACACCATTGTCCACGAATTCACAAAAAAGAAGTTAATAGAAAACAGACACACAGTATGCATCATAAAGTACTGTTAAGAAGAGAAATAAAAAAATAGGAAGATTACACTTAGGAAATTAGTAACTCTATTGCTCTCGCCTTGAAACAATGTTTGGAAAGAGCAAACATGTCAAGCTCCATAAAGTGAGCGTTATAAGCATCAACGAGGCGACGAAGAGGCACGCGCTCGCCAGCGTTAGTCCTGCACGAGTTTGTGTGGAATAGTCGAGGCGCACGCACCCCACGAAGCATGACAGATCTAGGTACTGTATAATGTAGACTATTGGATAAAGGAATGCAGTCGAAACTATTATTACAGAGTGTTCGTAAATAATGCGACATTTTAAGTATTCCATATTGTGAATAGAACGATGTCAAAGAAAACTCGATTGGTGCGAAAACAAATGAATCACTGAATTCGGATCACAAATACACAAACCTAATTTTTAAATAAAGTGGATTTTGGAATTCTTTACCAAACGCAAGAGAGGCAATTCTCGTAATTTTAAGAACGTTCACAGTCTGATCTCAGTCTCAATCAGTCAAAAAATCCTCTAATTTCACTACATTTTGACAAGTTTTTGCCATTTGTTAGTCGCCGAGATGAGACTGCGAGATTTTGAACGTTTTAAATTACGAGAATTGGCCTTTAGATTGCGACTAGATTTTGAACGTTTTTTATTACGGGAATTGGCCTTCTATTTGAGATCAAAGTGAAAAGTCAAAACGCTAATTTCATATGTAAGGATCGAATATTATTATGACGGTAATGATTCTAATTTGTTTGCCCATTTGAAACTCTCTTTATTAACAAGTTACCGTTCGATGTTTACCAGTTTATCTTGATTTTTATTTATGATATGACATTTATCAACTCGGAAGGTCCCCTTTTAAATAACCGTCGTTAATTTAATATTGTCGCATGAACATTGATTTCCCTGTAAAGGAAAAAAAAAAAAAGAAAATACATTTATTTAGCACAGACTAAAACACACAATACACCAGATATGTACATACATCAGATAGCAACAAATAAAAAACAAATAGAAAGTATGAAGGCCGATGTAAGAAAATGAAACGAAAGTGAAAGTGTGCCTCACGGCTGCACCAAAAACAATATAGAATAGTAGAATTCTTGCCGGTCTGATTTCCATGTTAGATTATTTTTTATTTGAAATCATAATCATAGAACATCAAAAGATGTTTTTTCTGCGTAAAAATAAAAATAAGCGATTTTTTTTATATTTAAAATATTTTAATTGATTGAGAATACTACAAGCGCTCGAAGATTTCATTTTAGGCTAGTACTTATGAGCTCAACTGTCAATAATTACACACAATTACTTTTTCTATTGTTACCGAATTTAATAAGCTGGCCTAAAAGACGAGGGGCTAAACAGTGCATGGCTGAATAATATCAATGCAATGTAGGTAATCAGATTCCCAGGAACTGAATAATAATTGACTTACTAAATCCACTGTAACGTCAGCATTTATAGGTACAATATCTTTGGCAACAGCTTGAGTTTACTAGCTACACCACTTCCTGAACTTAGCATATTGACCCAAATTACCATAATAACTATGCGTGCCTCGGTAGGCATGTTCAACGTCCACCATTATTATGAATCCCATATTATTTCCCTTAGATTTATTAACGAAGGTGTGGCTAGGAAACGGCTGTTTTCCGAAAATCACCGTTCATAAAAGGTGAGAAAATGTTAACGCGAAAAATAAATTGCTCAATTTATTTAAATTGTGGGTGCGTGTCCTCACATAAGGTGAACATGATAGAACGACGCATTACACTGACTGATGTTTTCATCTATCGGAAATCCGTGAGGTGTACTCTTGCTCTTATTTTTTTATTCGGGCCCATTTTTTTCACGTATCTACGGGGCAAATGGCGATTTAGTTTCAGATAAATCAGTTTCAGAGATATTTGGCCTCGTCTACGCTTATGTCCTAATGGTTAGTTCTTTCCGATAATTTACTCGTTTTAGCAGGGGCTAGGTATCTTTTGTTCAGTACTTTGTTAGATGAACTGAAAACTAACAATGGAAACATATTTTTAGTTGTAGATATTCCATTAATCTCATATTTATATTCCATAAAGCCTAGCTTAAAAGCTTTGGTGCGATTTATAATTGTTTCGCCAAACTCAATAAAAAATATAAATGGATTAAAATATTGTCGGTACAGCCTCGAAAAAACTCCATTTTCCTTCAAGTGGCTTACTTTCGTTTTTCTATAGGCCAGAGTAGCTTTTACCTTTTTATTATAATAGGTAATATAATTGCCTCGATAGATGTAATTTACTTTACGCATGTGACCATTAATTTTGTTAAATTGTAATTATCATGTTTAGCGGACGAATTTACAGTTTACGTACATATATTGACACCTATTATACCTGCCTACCTACTGACGGACTTTTGTAATCCTCTTGAAAACATTTTTTTAGTTTTCATACTTACTTATTTTATTTATTTATCATATTTATTTAATTAATTTATCTAACCATTTATGCAACGCATATATAAACAGACGCGTGATGCTTATTTCTAAAGAAATCTATTCTAGCAAACCTGCAAATAAAATAAAAAAAAAACATTATAAAAATAATATTATGAGTAGAGACTTACAAACATACATACATACTTCTGAAATAAATATCACTAGAATATTAATAACTAGCTGCGCCCCGCGGTTTCACCCGCATAAGTTTCGATCCCGTGGGAATGTCGGGATAAAAAGTATCCTATATGTTAATCCTGGTTATAAACTATCTGTGTGCTAAATTTCGTCAAAATCTGTTCAGTAGTTTTTGCGTGAAAGAGTAACAAACATCCATACATCCATACATACAAACTTTCGCATTTATAATATTAGTAGGATATAATATAATTAAAATAATAAATGATACGTAACTATGACGAAGTGGAAAAAATACACTGACTAATAGTAGGTTTGTTATTATTAAATTATGGTTAACGGGAATGCCACGACAGAGAGGATAAGTGAAATTTATTGTGATTTCCGCATTGTGTCGATAACTACATAGTAGTAGGTATACGAAAAGACCCAATATTCGTGTGATAGTTGGGGAACATTATCCTCTTCGCACTCATCATACATTCTACTCAAATAAAGTTATGCATTTATCATAATATACATGTATGAATAAATGGCAAAATTTATGTTTTCAGCCAACCCGAAATACTAAACTTTTGAAATCTTTTTATGTATTATTTTTTATATATTATTAGTTAAATATTTCATTTATTTCATTCAGTTATTGTGTTATTAAAATCCGAGGTTTTCATATTGTAACGCTTCAGGCGCTACACTAAAAACCGAAACAAGGATCTCTTGCGGCGGGATCGTCCGAAAGGGTTACCGCTGCCCTGGAACAGAAAGGGCTAAGGAAGGAAAACGGGTGGGTTTTAGTCAGTAAGAGTCTGACACTCCCTTCCGCTCCACCCAGAGCGGGAGGGGTCATTTAATGATCCCCATCCACAAAAAAAAGGACCTCTCTTTGAAAATCATAATACGTACTTATTCATTTATCGGCACCAATACATGTCACCATCACATATCATCAACAGAGAGCGCGCGAAGAGTTGTACGCGTTATCGCGACAATGTAGCCGTAGCATAATTGCGCAGGGGTAGTTTTCGCGAGCACGCTACACGTAAAAGCACTTCGTGAAAAAAATTAAAATAACAAGGAACTTCACAACATGCTTGTGTAAACCGGTGAACTGTATTACTAGGGTTCTTCAAAGCTATAAGACACTTCAACAAGGTAAATTGCGACTCGGTCAGGGTGGATCAACCGGGATCAAGCATGGGAACTCCCAGCAAACTCCAGCTGGCAGTTAGCTGGGTGCGTGGTCTAAGATAAGGGTTTCCAGCTTAGGGCGTTGCGACCCATTCGATTATTTTGAGCCATACTACTGCCAAATGTGGAGAAACTTACTTCTCGTTATCTCTTATCGTATATCGTAAAATATAAATTCGTGATTTTTATCGCTTGACACGAATATTAGCGAGTTAATTAATTTTAATATAACGTTCAAATATTAATTAAACGTTCACCGTTTGACGGCACATTATACGAAACAAAATGGAGAACCCAATATTAATGGAAAAGATGATTATACAATTTGCATTTTCGCCATTTTATTTCGTGAAATTAATTATATGCCACAAGAGAGCCAAATTTTATTAAATTATTCAATCATCTGGATGGTGAAATTTTAAATATTTTTATTTTCTTAGCCGGGGAATAAAATAACAAGTTAAATGAACGCTTGTAAAAATACCCTTTACTTAGGTACTAGTACTGTAACCCATATTTAAAAGGGGTAAAAAATTACACTGAAATAATTTGAAACTGTATTTTTATCGAATAAAATATTATTTAAAGTATTATTTAGTTAGAAAAGTATTTTCATAAAACTTCAATTAAATTTCACGTGGATAAAGTCTGCCATTGTGGTGACATTTTTAACACGCTTTTATTACTCGTAGATTCCCTTAATTAACTAACAATGTAATACAATCTTAGAAGTCAATTTTAACCTATTTCTAATTGTCGTATCGAAATGAAACTTTGTATCTTACGTTGGAGCTGATCTGATGATGGAGCCATGAGGTAGATAGTGGAACTCTTCAGTGGCTAGTAGTAAACCCCTCGAGTTTGGGCTCATATGGTTTTGACGAGTCCAATAGATTGGGCAACAAAACGATTTTTGAATTCAATTTAAGTGAATTTTATTACTTTATCATTTTTAGTGCGTGTTAAAAACGTTTTTTAGTTTTTTTAAACTACATATTTTTATTGCTTTCAGAATACTGCTCGCTTTACGATATGAATGTAGATAATAAAAATAAGTCTGATAGTGGCATGATGACAATCATGATAGTGATTCTGATTTATATTCAAATATCCAAAAATGTAGGTACCTAACATAAGTTAAGAATAGAAGAGATATATATTTATGTATGTGCAATTAATGTAGGTACAAAAATCTGTGGTTACAGTTAGTATGGAATTCATTTTCACTTAGAAACGTGTGTTACTCCATATAGACTTTATTCTAACTTTCAAGTTCGAAAACTTACGCAACTGGTCAGTTCATTCAATGGAACTACCGTTGAATGAAGAAGAATGTATGTAAGAAGACTCAGGTCAGTGATAAATTATAGAATCTGAATCGGGAACCGAGACATTCAGTCAGAACAAAATCCTAATTTAGAGCATCGAATACTCTTTTAATATTATTAAGAAGAGATCTAGGATAGAGGCTAGGGCAGAGTGTGTTTATTATTCTTATAGAATGGTTAATATCTTCGGGCGGGCCGGTATATTCTGAATTGAACTCTGGTACTATTTATCGCTACTTCAGCCCATATCAATTTTCTGCCTAGTATATGTACGTTTTTTCTCTGATTAAATTCACTCCTAACTGATAACGCACTAGCCTAAGCTACGAGGATTAGAAGCATTGAAGAATTATAGAAGACGGTGAGTACTAGGAAAGGCTTTTCGAAAATCCATTCCCTAAAAGGTTGAATATGGGATGACAGTTTGAATAGACGTTTTTCATTTTTGCCGATAGGAAATCACATCGTGTGCCCGATGTAATAAGTTTATATTAAGTTTATTTATTTCATAATCAACAGGTTTTAACAAATACATTTTAGATGTATTTTAAGTATAACAGAAGACCTCCCTCTTCCATGTCTATGTGTACACATACAAAGCCTGTTAATGACAGAATCAATAACAAAAAAAAAAATAGTTGCAATAAGAAAAAAATAATGTGGTGTGATTTCTGCTTTAGATTTCGGCTTATATAAATAAAATATTTGGTAGATAATGAGTCCATGACAGAGAGTTTCTGAGAAACCCTTTTTGACTTTATATTCTTGTTAGAGAGTTACAAGGGTTCCTGATAAAATGTTACAGAACGGAAATAACCTTGTGTTAAATTCTGAAAGCAATTACTTATTGAAATTACGATTTCATAATGTTGTAACTCCGTGTAAATTGGAATTTATTGCAGAAATAGGAAATGTTGTTAATTAACTACACAAATAAATGAAGCTATTGAAATTAATTATATGAATACCTATTTAGAATTATAATATTAGATTCAAAGTTTCTATTTCATAAATTGAATAAATTATGTCCTGGATGCAAAATTATTTGTAGGAATAAAATTTTATTAGATACTAGCAACTCAACCCACGTTCGCACGGTTTTTACTTCTTGACAAAAAATAGTTTTCTTTATTATAATTATGTAAGTTTATTATAAATGTGTTGTACACATAAAACTTTCGAAATATATTCTATAAATTATGGTGAAAATCGCATCAAAATTCGTTGTGTAGTTTAGAAGAACACATGGTCAAGACACAAAACACGCTTTTAATTTATAATATTTGCATGCGTGGGCTTGAATCAAGATAGCGCTTTACTTTGTGTAAATTATTTCATCACCACTGCTATAAAAATGGTGAAGGAAAGCATTGTGAGGGAATCAAAAGATCAAAGACATGTGACATCTACCAACACGCACAGGGCCCTCATAGTGGATTACGGCCCACTCCCTCCCACCGAGAGGAGGCCTGTGTCCCAGTAGTGGGAACATTATATGCTAATTATGCTATATAGACCAGGGTTAGGATATAGACCAGGGTTTATAAATTACAGCGTATTTGAGACATAAAAAGGTAAGTTTTCACCAAATTTCGTTAAAAAAAAAAAAAAAATTGTAAAATATAAAAATAAAAAACCAAAAACTTGGTCTTTTTAATTTTTCACATAAATTTTGAGGTTATGTGAAAAAAGTGTAAATACAAAAGTTTTAGATCTTTTTATTACCTACAACTTTGCCATTTGACTTTTTTCGATAGGACTTTTAGTTTTGCCGGAAATCGAGAAAAACCGTTTTTTACCCTTAAAAACTCACCCCCATCCCCTTCCCGACCTCAGATCACCCGTAAATTATTTTTCCTTTCATTTTTATAATATTCCCCTCCTTTTCTAATGGGTTTCATCCTACTATTATTTTTTTTAGTTTTAAAAATTATCGACCCTGGTCTAATATACCTAAAGATATTATTGTTAAAAGATAAATAGGTAAATTAGATGTATACGTAGGTACAGACTGTTGTAAAAAAATAGGTGTCAGACCAAAGAAAAAGGAGAAAGGTTCGCTGAGAGAGAAGAAAACCGGAAATTAGAAGAAAATACATACCAGGTTGGTACACCAGATAGCGTGGTCAGCTTATGATGCGAAGCTCAACATCAAGACTTTAAACATTGCACCCTGGCAGGAATCAGTGCGTGGATGTATAATATCAGCAATTTGGGAACAGATTACCAGAAATATGCAAATTATTTCAGGTGAAACCAGAAGGTCAATTCTCGTAATATAAAATGTTCAAAATCTAGTCGCAGTTTCATCTCGGCGACACACAAATGTCAAAAACTTGTCAAAATGTAGGGAAATTAGAGGTATTTTAGACAGATTGAGACTGAGATCAGAAGGCCAATTCTCGTAATTTAAAACGTTAACAATCTAGTCGCGGTCTAATCTCGGCGACAATCTAATGTCAAAAACTTATCAAAATGTAGGGAAATTATAGGTACCTATTTATTTTGAGACTGAGATCAGACTGTGAACGTTCTTAAAATTACGAGAATTGCCCTCTGACTGTGAACGTTCTCAAAATTACGAGAATTGCCCCTCTGGTCAATAATTGTCAAGTCACTAAAATAATCAAGAAACATTTTGATTCACCAAATATGACTTGCTGTCATGTCAAAAATACGAATTCCGTTTAAAAAAAAAACAATAATTAACCAGTCATTATTTCGAAAAAGGTTTTAACCTGCAATAGGTACTGGCAATGCTTTAAACACCACGATCTTGTTTTCACAGAAATCGGCTCTTGAAGAAGTTATAAGTACTATGACCACCTATTAGGTATAGGTTACCTATAATGATATATTACAAGGTTTCCTAGTGTTAGCTTTGGTTTTCTAGCCGAGAAAATTATGTCTAAGTGCCCACCGCGAGAATTGATGACCATTCGGGCCCGATTTATGGCATTTTCCATCACTCCTGCCGGAGCTTTCGGCGATAGGTCCTCGCATTCTTGACGGATATTCTGTTTGAGCTTCAAGAGTCTGAGGCTTCTTGAGTCTGTGACTCTTGTTTTCAAAAAACTCGACAAAAAGAAGTTTGGAATGGTTGAATCAGGTACCTAACCTTACCGGCCGAGAGATTCCGCGTTATTTAGGAGTATAGCGATTCATTTCTTGTTGACGTGTATTTTGTATCTGTCGCCATTTGCAACAATTATAGCATCTACAGATAAGGTGTCGACTTTTGCGCCACTTGGTACTTACATGAAATATTACCTAACATACTATATTATAACAAATATCCTCCTGGGTTCGATCCCGAGGTCGGGCAAAGTGTTATTATGTTTTTCCAGCATGAATTTCTCAGTAGCAGCTCGGAGTTTGGATTTGTGCGGTTTATGACAAACTAGCTTCTGCCCGCGGCTTCGCCCGCGTGGATGTCGGAAGTTATCCCACGGGAACGTGCTACCAGGATAAAAAGTATGTGCTTCCCCAGGATGCCATCTATCTCTTTGCCAAATCAGAAGTTCAGTGGTTTAGGCGTGAAAATGTAACATACAGTTTCAAGTTCAAATCCTCCCCTAAAAACCGAATCACCCCTTTTTGCCCCGTCAGGGGTAAATTTTCGACAACTTTACATACTTATTATTAATAATTTTCTGTCGAAAGTATCAATACTGAGTTTCGAGTTAATCGGACCGCGCATTCAATTTCTTCCACAGAAACTTCAACACCCCTATATCCCCTTTGAGGGGTAGTTTGAAAAACTTATAATGATAAACTTTATTACTTACTTAGGCAAGTATTGTTGCCAAGTTTCAAGTTTATTAACTAAATTATTAAGATTTTTCATATAACTGTATCCCCACTTTTCACCCCCACAGGGGTGGAATTTTGAAAAATCATTTGGGATGTGTTCATAACTTGACTCAAAGATTATTTATACCAATTTTCGAGTTAATCAAGCCACGCTGTAAAATCCTCCCCTGTAAAATTGACTACCCCTTTTCAGGCCGTCAGGGGTAGATTTTCGAAAAACCCTGATACACATTATTCTTTCCTTTCAATTTTAGGTATAAATACTGAGTTTCGATTAAATCGGACCGCGCGCTAAAATTCTTCCATACAAACTTTGAAACCCCCCAATCCCCTTTTAGGGGGTAGTTTATAAAAACAAAAAATGTTCAACTTCATAATTTACTTAGATAAGTATTCGTGCCAAGTTTCAAGTTTATTAACTCAAGGAATAAGATTTTTCATACAAACAAAATCCCCCCATTTCACCCTCTTAGGGGTGGAATTTCGAAAAATCCTTTCTTAGTGGATACTTACTCTTCACGAAGAATACACCCTCCAAATTTCATGTCTCTAGGACCAGCGGTTTAGGCTGTGCGTTGATGTCTCAGTCAGTCAGTCAGGACATTGAATTTTATATATATAGATAGATAGTCTCGCCGTCTAAACATAACAGGCCGAACCCCCCCACCCCTCTGCCTAAACCTACAAGGTTACAGGCGTGATGTGTGGTATGTGTTACTCCAAATATATCTGAAATACAGGGTGGTAGGAACATCGACACGCAAAACGTTTCCTTGAAATCAGCACGTGAGTTTAGAACTCATACCGCAGAATTTGTTTTACAGTTTTTAGTTAGTTACAGTTTACGCGTCAATGCCGTCGATGTCCCTGCCCTGTATTTGAAAGGTCACTGCGTTTTAGCAGATACCTAATGAATAAAACATAGTATCCGGCGTATTCCGCCTAGGGCGGTCCATTAGTGGCGTAACTCAATGCCTTTCTGGCCAGGTCAATTTCGCCCTATTTCGGCATCCCCACGTATTGAAGTGTAGGAAAAAATCTATTTCGGTATGGCAAATTAATTGACCCAGTTACGTGACGGCTTTCATTATGAACGTTATTTTCTGGATGTGAATTAAGCTGATCAACGACGTGTTTCTGGCGTTATTTTTAAGAAAACCTTATAAATGGCTGGTTTTGGTCTGAGCCGGTGAATAACTGAAATTGCCTTGTTCAAACGAAGCCTTTGTATTTTCATTGAAGATAATATAATTCTCATAAAGAAATTTGCATTTTTCTTTAATGATATCAATATTCAAATCCTTAGGGCGAAAGCGTCAGGGTAGCCTGCGACATTAAATTTTCTTATGAAATTTTCTTTCCAATGTGCAGGTCGGTATCAGGTTGTATGTTGATCTAAAAAATGATTCGCGGTCGTAATAAATATTTATTTATAGAATTATAATTATAAAAAAAACGTGTACGTCTCGGGACACCCGACAGAAGTAATAACTTAAACTAATCTATGGTATATGTCTATGGCACACTAAACACTGAGTAGAGAGAGGGGGAAGCGTCTGTCCGAAATACGACTAGCGCTGTGGGTTAGAGTGAGAGAGGAAGAGCATGCCTACCGCTGCCGTATGCATGAGGGAAAGGGAAGCCAGACAGACTGGCGCAGTAACGCGTTACGTTACGATGCGGTTTACCCTCCCATAAGAAGTTATCACTTTAAAAAACATCAATACAACTCTCGATGTTCATATTAATAAAATTACCCTATTACCTAAATGACTATTTCATGAAATCATGACATTTGAGACCAATTCTAACTGAAAGAGTGGTATTACTACTTACTACTCTACTCTACTAAAAGTACTTTTATTTGTGGGTGCTCCTAAAATCACAACTTGCGACACAACACGAAACCTTTACTCTGTGACATAACTACCTCGCTTGAAGATAAACAATGCGGGCCCATTTTCAAAATACAAATAAATCAGTCAGTAGTACTACTTATGTTTTCTGCCAGTAAGCTTTATACATCCTCTCTTATATTAGTTAGCTATTTTGTATGTTTAATAATTAATGTTTATGTTGGTTTTTCATCACTTCAAATCTGCATGTCATATGTATACAGGGTGGCAGGGACATCTATACGCAAACTTTAACTGTTTATTCAGCTAGTGATACATTTTTCGTCGGTTATCAAAAAAAAAAGGTCGTTTCTGAAAACTGCAATACCCACGCGGTTAAAATGTGAGGAACGACAAAAATTTCAATGAAGGGGAGTTCAAAACCATGTACTGCAGTGCGATTCTGTAACCATCTCACCGTGAAAACTTAGGTGAAGTGAGCGTGGAGTGAGCTGTCATTCCAAATAATGCTAAGGATTGACACTACTGACAACTCACATCAAGCTCACTTCACTTGAGTTTTCACGGTGAGATTTTCACAGAATCGACCGGCTGATTTCATGATAACAGGTTACGCGATGTCCCTGACAACCTGTATAAAGTCCCTGTTGTCAGGTGTAAAAAGTTTTTCTGTACCATGAAAAATTCAACAATTTGTAGGTTCAGTTAATAAGATACTTTGTTAGCAAATGAAACGAGTCCCTGAATATTTAGTACCTAATCATAATTTCCTTAAATAAATCTATCTCTGTGTACCGCCACATAATAATCTTCAAATGAATGACGATCGTCAGCTGTTACTCAGACAGGACTGTTACTTAGATTGGCCTTTATACCTCTGGCACAAGTAGGCGCCGGCCATTTGTTATTTGAAACTTCAGCTTTTCTTTGAATGTTATCATTTATTATGGACTGAACTTAATTTTTTGTTTATTCTTCAATAGTTATGAATTGCAGGTTCTTATAACTATGCTGAGGTAAATGTAGTATTTAAATTTAAATTTTATTGTATTCTATGCTGCTGCTGGGAAAAATACTCACATGTTGGTCAGCTCATATCATTTTGCATCAGTAGCCAGTGTTTGCTTATTACCTACATCTACCTAACTTAGATCAGTAGGTACTTTCACACACACATCAGTGCTACCAGCACACATCTACATATTTCTGCAGTGTCACCACCACACATCTATTTCTGCCTTTAAGCAGCATTGCTGTGTTCCGGTTTGAACGTTTGAACATAAATCAGCCTATAATGTTCCCATTGCTGGGACACGGGTCTTCTCTTATTGAGAGGGAGTGGGTCGTGATACACCACGCGGGCCCAGTGCGGGTTGGTGGATATCACACACTGTCTTCGAATTTTAACTAGTTTAGTAAAGGGGTTCGAACATTTTTCTATGGAAGCTGGCATATCCACCCGCCGCTTTCATTTTTTTTTAAATTCCGCGCACTCATCAGATGTTGAGCTGACCCCAACAAAGTTGGGAAAAGGCAAGGACATCCCTAGCCTTTCCTCAACTATGTTGGGGTCGGCTTTGAGTTTAACCAGATGCAGCTGAGTACCAGTATTTTACATGGAGCGACTGCCAATCTGACCTCCACAACCCAGTCACTGGGTAATACGATACCCCTTGGTAAGACTGGTTGTCAGATTTTCGGGCTTCTGACAACCGTAACGACTGTCAAAGTTTTTCCGCGCATTATGAAAGTAATATAATATATATGGGTAGGGGCACTTATACCAAACATAAAATGTTCGTGATTTTCACAGTTCTCATATAGCGATCTTTACCTCCAAATATATCGGGAACGTGACACTTTAGGGCACCATATTACTTGAAATTTTCTATTTGCATACCCATATATAGTACTATTTACATCAAGCGCGGAAGTATTGAAAAAAAAATGGCGGCGGGTAGGATATGCCACAAAGGTTCGAACCCCTTTAATAGGTACTATCGCCAAAATCTATATCTGACCACCGTAAGGACTATTCTTGCTTGCAGCGCATATTATTAGTCGACCTAAAAAGGATCCTCTTTTGTTATTCTTATGGACGCAGCTGTGGTTTTCATGTCCACGGGATTTTGTTTTCAAAATGTTCAGATATAGGTTTTGGCGATAGTACATGTCACATCAGAAATTCATGCTATGCCTCTGGTGTTGAAGATGTCGATGGTGGGTTGACTTCTCCATCAGGTTGGCTGTCAGTTGTGTAAAATAATACCATGGAAAATTGTAATATTTTATAATTTATTTTTAATCATATCTTTGGTAAGTACAATGGCTTAAGGGTTATGGCCCCAGGTGTTGGTTCTTTGGTACCTACGTCTTGGTGTTCCAGTTATACAAAAGAGTATTTAAATATAACAGTTCTATACGACTTGGTAGGCTGTGACAGAGTTATTGTTAAAAAGGTTACACTTAAATAAAAATTAGCATCCTTCTATCATTAAGAAACGAATAATAACTAAACTAGTTGACGCCTTAAAATTAGATAAATCTTATACGTAGGTATTAGATTTATCTCCCTTTATTTATAAAAGTTGCTTAAAATTACTACATTTAAACGTCACGATAATCATTACATAACTGTAAGCTACGTTTATAACAAAGGGGGATATAGTCTTATTTCTTCGGCAGATTCAATGGTCAAAGTTCAGAAGAGTAGGTAGTACCTACTTCTTGGTAACATAAGTCAGGAAAACAATAAACAATGAATTTTCAAACATGGTCTTGAAAGATTCAGTGTGTCATTCGGGTATTTTTCCCGACCAGTGGTTTTTACCAAAACTCATTGTGATGACTAGGAAATGAAGTTAACAGAAGTCGTTTTGGATTTAGGTTTATTTCTAAGAAATAATATTTAATCACCCAATGATTCTGTCACAAACCGCTCGAAACTTAACTCGTAAAACAAATAAATAGGCGTAATAAGTCTATTCGAATTCATATTAAAATAATATTTTACAAATAACTCGTTTGGTATCTACATGAAAAATTAATCTAACTTATTCTAAAAAAGGACATTTGACCACAGTTTTAGCTAAATTTTGCAGAGGACTTGGTGAGGGATTTGTGCTAAAATCCGACTAGTCTGTTAGTGCGGCTTCCACCGCATGCTGAGTTTAATGTTGTTCATTTTAATATTGACAGGAGTTGACAGGTAACGTAGTTTAGCATTCACATAGCTTAACTGGTCGGTGGAATTTAAACTTTAGCCTATCAGGGCTAATAATTATAACTTTATTCAACCGCAATGACAGCTTAGAAAAAATTATTCGAAATTTAATTTCACTGCGAAACTTTCATTAAAGCCAGAGGAATTGAAGTGTATACATTTTCTGTGGTTCTTATTCAAAATCGTAACAAAGTTCTGTCCTATCAGACCCATGTCAAACTTTAAAACGTATTTATTCTACATTCGTTTGCTACCAAACATTATAATTTAAACAAAACACGTATTGGAGCTTTTGCGTTCAACTAGCGGAAATTCTGCTCAATGAATTTCAAGTTTCAGTAATAGTTTCGCCGACTCACAGTATATATTTGACAAATCAGTATGTCTTTATAAGTACATGCAGTAAAATAAATACAGTAAAATTCACCTATTGACTAAATAAATTTCCTTTATACAATTATAACATATCTTTGGGAAATCTTCGGTTATGACTTATCTTCATAACTATTAATATATCTATCATATAAAACATTTTAATTCTAAACACTAGTAACATTTTAACATTTCGTCGAAAACTGACAATCATTTGGAATGGTCGTCTTTTAATTTTTGTTATTTGTTGAATCAAAGCGATGTAATGTAATTTACAAGCTACGTATATTAATTTAATTAAAGACTTAATATAAAGTTCAAGCAACGCTGCCATATTTTAATGAGATTTGATGCTCATAAAGTTGCAAAACAAAGTCTCAGTTTTTAATCTACGAACATTATAAAGATTAACATTATTCCCTTCAGAAACTTGCATCTTTCAATTCTGTAATTTTCAGGTTCAATCGAACGAAACAGCACCGTCTTCGATTCAATATTAATCGTTATCGAAACGTTTTTTTTTATTTCTATGTCTTTGACATCCTTCTTATTTACAATAATATCACACATTGATATTGTACACTAGTACGAAATACCTTTACATCTGGGTGACTGTTATTTACTTCGGCATATAAACCGTTCGTACGTTAACCGCAAAAATAAGGAAATTGCGCGCCATCAGCCCTTTGTTTGTTTTATCCATTTTGAGTTCTATTACTTTGGAGTAGAGTTGACAAATAAGTGGTCTATTTCCTATGATTATTACGTAGAACTGGACCGCGATTACTGCACAAACACGTCATTATGGCCGCGACAAACAATCGTCACCTATAATTAAGAGGTCTTCGATTTTTTTTATTAATTAGAACCCGAATTGTTTTATTCGGTAATGCTTATTTTGTTTATATAAAAGGTCTATATTTATCGTAATACTTATGCATATTAATTATTGTATACCTAAATCTTTCTTTAGGTAGTAGATGAGTGAGTAATCGTATAGGTAGATTTTGATTTTAATATCGATTTGTATAAACTACATAGAGGTAACAAGCATCAGTTCCTTTTTAAATTAAATTTGGTATACATTTCAATAAGCATTGATTGGTAAAGTTAATATTCATTTCAAATACTTTGTATTTTATATTTAAATCGATTAGAATCTTATATCAAGAACAATTATATTTGACAGTTAATGCATAATGAAAAGTTTATTTCAATAACATGTTTTATATCGTAGTTCTAATTTAATATCGTCGATATATTAATATAACTACCTGAGTAAGTTGATTGCTTTCTTAAGTTATTTTAGGTACCTAAAGTTCTTTGCTATACGTTATTGCTAAGGCTTAGTTAATTATGTACATTTAAATGACATATTACCGTATAAAATAGACTCGTATTGACATAGACAGCTGAATGTTATTCTGATAGCAATTGCTTTGAATCGGAATGTAACAGTTTATTTGGAACTAATTAATTTCCAAATTGGATGTGTATTTAGATAGAAAAAAAGTATTATTATCTTCAAATATATTACTTAAATAGAGAGAAGTTTATGTATCACAATTTAAAAGGTAAAATATACTAATTCGATAATTTGAGAAAAAATAACAATGCATTCATGTCGTTGTCATATTTTGTTTTACCCAATACGTTGAATTGATTGGTTAGTAGCTTTATTCTGCCTAACAGCCACGGCTGACTCACAAACTAACATTAGTTCAATAAAAATTACATTTTTCACCCTTTTGAGTATTTACATCAATACAAATTGAAACAATCTCACCGTTTACATTTAAACACATTTTTATATGCTTGTCTGTATTCATTGGACATCACAACATAAATGACGGGGTTCACACACGTCGTGAAATAGATGAGTACGTACCCAATCACATGTTCTACCGAGTGCGTCGTAGTCTCAAAGAATATTGTCTTCATTAACGTAATTGGCAGGTGGCAAACACAAAAGGAGACCATGATAGCCACTATCATAGTCAATAGCTTCTTATCTTTCTTCGTAGGTAGACGTGGCTTCATCGGTGCTGTGGTCCATCTCATAGTTGCTATGAAACTGCGACGAAAGTTTTTGTTTTCGTCGCCGAGTGCTCGCGCAGCTTCAGGAGTGGTGGACTGCCTCTCTGATTCTGATGGGGTACTATCGGAGGACGTCGATAGTTCAGCACCCGTTTGCATAAAACAAA
Organism: Apamea crenata; assembly: GCA_949629185.1. Classification (NCBI taxonomy): domain Eukaryota; kingdom Metazoa; phylum Arthropoda; class Insecta; order Lepidoptera; family Noctuidae; genus Apamea; species Apamea crenata. The sequence goes on along the minus strand of OX451366.1, from coordinate 7,034,910 downwards.
GGTGCTTCATAGGAAAACTAGGCACTGTGTTTCTAGACGGACGTTTGTCCAAATCCACAATTCGTGTTGCTATTGTCGTCGTACTCATGCTTAAGCATTTCATTTGGGTAGCGTTGCCGTGCGATTTTTTTGCTGTTTTTCTGACAATCCAAAGAATGCGGGCGTAGCACGAGATGATCGCAATGCTTGGGAAGAGAAAGGCAATGATGAAGAGGAATTTCTTCGGTGAATTATCGTTATCATCAGGGACGATGGTACAGGAACCAGTTCCAGGATCCAAGCTGAACTCGCCCCAAACCCTGAGGCACGTGGGTATCAGTGCTCCGAAAGGGAATACCCAGAGACCTACCATCATTAGGCATATGTTCCTGGTCGTGTATAATCTGTTGACAAAAAATAATTACGTAAGTAAATTATTCGAAATTGTTATGGACTTAAATGGAAGTACGATGGATTTTGCCATTTATGGCATTGGGTTTTATGACACCAATATTTTGTTGTATTTACTATACCTAATGAAATATTTATGAATGTTATTCATATTTCTATATGCAACCGAAAAATCTAAGTACGTATGCTTCGATCTCTACCGCTAATATAATATGATATAAATGAGTTTTGCATGTAAAACAATATAGAAGTGTGTAAAGTTGCTTCTCCATTATTTGTAGGCATCTTAACAATAACTGACATCATATAAATACTTATGCCGACTCAACAAGAAGAAACTGTAAAGAAAAAAAGAAAATAAAGATACTTACTTGGGATAAAGCCTCGGATGCGATATCATGACGTATCTGTTTATAGTGATAGCCAGGACTGTGAACAATGAGACAGCCACCAGCGCGTATCTGGCGAACGGGAACATATAGCAGAGGATCTTGCCATGAACCCAGGATTTGTTGTAGAATGTAGAGGCAGCTAGAGGCAGGATGAAGCAGCAGAACAGGAGGTCGGAGCAGGACAGGTTGATGATGAAGATGGCCGTCGCGTTGCGAACCTGTAAAAGATAGGAGATACTTTTTTAGAACTTATTGTTATAAATGGGAGAGCTGAGAAGTTCAAAAACTCATTCTCATCACCTCTTTTTAAACTTATATAGGTATAATTTCTGTAGTTCGTAGACACAAGAAAAAAAAATATTTGGAATCTTTTGGAGCCGCGTTGGGTCAAACGATAATGAAATAAATGTTAAAAGATTTTCTGATATGTCGAAAAGAAAACATATTTTTTGTTATTCTATGTGATTGTGAAAAGCTGTTGTTTGTTTGTTATTCTGTGTGTTTGTAAAAAAGCTGTTGTAGCTATAATAATCGAGTACCTATCGGTAAACCGTGAAATCATCGAAATGAAAAATTAATCGGTTATAGAGTTTACCTTTGCCAGAGGCTAAGCATTGCCATACAATATGGTAATGCTGTGTCTTGGGTACATTACCAGTCTACAGCGATGTGAAGGAATTTTTCGACGCCAATTTTAGTTTGTTAATAGATAACTAAAAGTTAGGTTTCGATATTATATTTTAATATTATTATTATATTATTAGTTATTATAGTTTATTTAGGTGGGTTGGTGGTGGGCGTGGGTTGGTTTAGGTGTTTTCTTATATATTAAAACGGTTAATTTAGTATAAGAAATGTATAATATCAGAACCTATAGGACAACTTTTAAAATAAGCCCCATGCTCCATTACTCGATTCCAAAGTTCATTCAATTATCTCGTCAATTTAAACATGACTAATTTTATTGTTTTAAGTACATAATATTTCAGCAGAATATACCTACGCAATGGTTCTAAATGGAATGAAATGATGACGTCAATTTATATGACCATACAAATTCGTCATACAAAACACAATAAATCCTTCGTCACTGTACGTGGTTATGTGGTTTTACCTGTTTACGGTGATATTGTACTAATAGTACCTACCCATACAATCAATTATTGATTGATTGATAAACTACTAATACCTACTATTAATCGAAACCAGAGTGGTAATTTTATAACACATAAAATATACCCAGGATTTTGTGATAATTATCTTCATTTAATAGAGTGTTCTTGGAGTTTCTTGCCCGTTCTTCTACATAGAGGTCTATCTACGTTTTGAATTGGGCAACTAGTTTCAACTTTCACTCAAAAGCAAATGGTGTAATTGAAATAAATATGCTTTGAGTTTGAGAATGGCAAGCGATAGTAATGCGTTTCATTTTGTCGATCCAACCAGCACCCTAATTGCGTAACACACGATCAATCGGAATCGGTTTCATTTTGACAGTTCAACAACATTCATTGCGTTATTTACGTGTTGAGCAGACAAATTTTTCGAACTTATGAAGCAATGGATTAGCAATTTGCTTCAAAAGGATTCTGATTCCGATTGATTGTGTGTTACGTAATTGGGGTGCTGGTTCTTCGCGTTATTTACGTTGTTCAGTCAAAATAAAAGGGATTGCAGCCGATCGATTCTGTAAAAATCTCACCGTGAAAAGTTAGGTGAAGTGAGCTTAGAGCGAGCTGTCAATGGTGTCAATCCCTAGCATTAGTTGGAATGACAGCTAACTCCACGATCACTTCACCTAAGTTTTCACGGAGAGATGGTTACAGAATAGCACTGCAGGTGATTGTCATTTTACGTGTATTACGCAGTTAACCCGCAAAATATATCAGTAGGCATTCAAAGGTACTTTTCCTACCGTAAACTAATGTATTTTTTTTAAGTAATCATTATTGTTCAATGTTTTTCAATTGTTGATTGAGAACAAAAGGCGTATTTTTCATATTTTTTCCTTGATGATTTGTTGTTTATTATACAGGTATATGTGCCTAAACAGGTGAAGTTATGGAAAAGCCAGACGTCTGGTAGGCACTTTACTGTGTGTTTGTTAACATACTATAACATGACTTATACGGCGACTACCACAGAAATGAATGTTTAACCTATCATAATATGAGAAGCATATATTTTATATGGCAAGTAATGAAACATATATTATAAAAACCGCATTATACCCTGTCTATTAGGTAAACCGTTTTTTGACAGATGGAACTAGTGATTGCAACAAGACACAATACATTGATTGAGACACGTACGGTACCTATTATAATTTCTGTAAGAAGCCATAAATAAGATAATTAATAATAATAATATCCCTGGACATTTCACACAGCACCATATGTCCCAAGCTAAGCAACCTAAAGCTTGTGTTATGGTAACAAGATGGCTGATAAACTACTTATATACAATTTTTTTTTTTAAATACATTCCTATTATAGATAGAAAAACACCCAGACTCGGAACAAATACATGTAGGTAAGTCATACAAATATTTGTTCCATGCGGGAATCGAACCCGCGACACGCAGCGCAGCAGTCAATCGCTTAACCACTGCGCCAACCGTGCCGCCAACAACAAGACAATTCAACATAACAATAACAAGAACAACAACAACAATTCAACAAGATAAGGCAGTTTATACATTTATTTTATTACGCATTTTAAAGTTATTTTTTACGTAATCTGGAATAGTTCGTTCTAAGACAGCTGTCAAAAAACGGTTAACCAAATGGACAGGGTATAGTTTTCATCGGTGTAGCATGACCAAAGTAGAAACAGAAGAAACGAAAGAGAAAATGACATATTGTAAAAATATTTAAAATTAAAAAAAGAAATGTCATTTTGTATAGAAAGATATAGAATGTATAGAAAGATGTAGAGATAGAAGTAATGGTGCTAGCTAGGTGAGCTGCTTTTAAACGTCAACATGAACAATTTTCAATAAGTAGAAACTATAAAGTTATTTCAACAAAAACTGGCTGGCTGATGTTATGTCTTTAATAAAGTTAGGTATTTGTTTTAGTTTGATAGCACGACTTTCTCTGATACTATCGGGTGTTGCGGCGCGCCACTTGCCCTAAACCATATTCAAACTTTTATGCCGTAAAATTATCTCTTTAATAAAGCCAATGTAATGAATATTAAAATCATGTTTCTGTGTTATATTTTAATTTAAAGTTCTCCACCTCTAAAACACCCTTTACAAATCCAAAAGATTTGGCAGATTTTCTCAGTAAAATCACTAAACCAATTTTTATAAAGCGATTGCTGGGAGCTTATTCCTGAAAATGCAATGAGTCACTAGTATGAGCCGCGGAACTCAGCTACGTCTAATTTTATTACCTTCGCGAATGTTTGAAGACACGGAAACATGGATCAAAACACGTTCATCTCGTCACGTCTGACTAATAAAGATGAACCATTAATACAAATTGGTTGAACCAATTTGTTTCCACAAGTAATACACTTCTAATTTTGATTTGTTCACAGTTGTAAGTACATTAATTAAACAGTAGATAGGGTTTATTTGTGTTTTAAAGAATTTTTATTTATTTTGCATAAACTAAAACCAAATACTTAACTAAATCAAATATGTAATCCAGCAATATTGTCAATAGAAGCGCTGCAACCCATCCGGCACCATACTCTATTAGGTAAACCGTTTTTGACAGATGGAACTAGTGATTGCAGCAACACACAATACATTGATTGATACACGGACGGTTTTATAACGTCTGTAAGAAGCCATAAATAAGATAGATAATAAATAAGAAAATTATGCATTTTAAAGTTAACTTTTACGTAATCTGGAATATGTACGTTCTAAGACAGCTGTCAAAAAACGGTAAACCTAATGGATAGGGTATAGCCAGTTTTATTTGCCCTTTAGGTATAGGAAAATCAAATGGTTCGTAGATTTTTGTACTTTTGACGCAAATATTGATAAACTGGTACTACCTATCTTAGGTACAAGGGTTGAATCAATTTAAGAGGTGTTCAGAGAAAAATAAATCGTTTAAATCAGAAATCATCATCATCATCATCATCTGCCCAGCCTTTTCCCAACTATGTTGGGGTCGGCTTCCAGTCTAACCGAATGCAGCTGAATACCAATATTTTACCTGAAGCGACTGCCTATCTTACTTCCACAACCCAGTTAATGGGTAATTAATAACTAATTTCTCCATGGGACCAACATCATAATCTCGAAAAAAATATCAACTGTCCCACACAAAACTTCAATACCTACTCGATCCATAAATATATGGAACGATTGATGGATATGACCGCCTCTCTGAGACATGCTGTGTAAGTACCAATCGGATTTTAATTACAAATTCAATACAACATTGTAATCGTTCACCACAAGTATTTACAAACATCGTTTAGTGAAAGAGTACGTTACTGTTTGGTTTCGATAACATTATTAGGTAACGCTGCTATTTTCCCGAAAGAAATACATCAATTACGTAGGTACTTAAAATAAGTATATTTAGTACCTACAAGTCCTACAATATTATTCGTTAATACAATAGTGGTACATGGCTGTACGTGCCGATTGACAGGTAACGTTCTTGTTTCAGAGATATGTTCCAGTTTTGTTTTCTAATTAGCATGAGTTAGTTATTTAATAGACAACTGTGCTGCTGAGGAGTTTATTACGCCACTTCATCTTAGCGAAAGCACTAGGAAGTGGTGAAGGGCGGGCGTTTTGGGGGACTGTCTTTTGTAATTTTGACGTTCGAAAAGTGCTGATTCTCAGCCTAATTTGTATAAATGACTTTTGATTTTAATTTTGGTACATGTATCTTCTTAGCCTCGCGTGCCTTGTTGGTCTAGTGGTCGTAAGCACTCCTGCTGAGCATGAGGTACTGGGTTCGATTCCCAGGTCAGGCAGTGATATTGGGTTTTTTCATAAGGAATTTCTCAGACCAGTCTAGATTTGTGCTGGGTTGATTGCAATAGGCTCGCCACTGTTCCTGCTCGGACTGGCGAAATGTGGGTGTACTACAGAAACACCGCTGCCTAACCCTTCGAGCATTGCGCGCGTGATGATATGTTATGTATCGTCTTTTCTTTTAACATACCTACCTAAAATCATCCTACAACACTACTTTGGACGTAAACGAGTGCTCTAAGTAGATAACACAATATTATTGTGTATCGTATTAAATTGTTTAGTCTTGTTAATTACCGGTTACCAAGGCCATAAAAACAACTTCACACGTCCATTTACAAAATTCAGAATTTATTTTGTGCCTTTCAACGCTTCAGAACGACGAAAGAGCATTAATTGATTGGTTTTAGCTTTAGCGGACTTATGACTTTGATCGTTTACGACTGATATCGTTATTATAACAATCGTCTAGGGCACTAGCCTAAGTAAATATCTGTAGAAATCTACCACAACATGAACAAATATTTTAATTTTAATGTGTTTTTAAGTCAGATGCATACCTACCTAAATCACGTAATCTTTCAACCCTACTCCGAAATAGTCTATCGCAGTTTTTTGCCAGATAACCAGGGCTAACCACTGAATCTGCCAAACGTATAAACTTTATAATATTTGCGTTTGTTGTCATTCATTCCTTTCGTGAATCAGTTAAACAATACAATTTTCCTGTAGACATCTATTGTTGCCATAGAATAACGCGGGTTAATAATATCGCTTTGAGCCAGAACGTGGGAAGTCCATTTACCTTTATGGACTGGGAATAAAATAAATATAACCTTTTGTGTAAGGCGCTTATGTTCTTTGAAAACTGACGTAGCTAGTGACGTCATGAAATTCCCGTATTTATAAGAACAATCACATTCTACTCTAAATTTGTCAAAAATACCTAAAATTAATTTACTTATGTACATTTTTGACAAGTTTTTACTATTGATTTTCGCTGTGATGAGATTGCGACTAGTTTCCAATTACGGGAATAGGCCTTTGAGTCAAGACTGAACTTAGGCTTATTCGTTGTATGAAAGCAAAGATGGCGCGCAAAGTCGCAACAAAACAGCCTGATTGTCAGAGTGGTCTAAAATCTACTGAAACATTGTTTTAACACTAGAAATAACTGTTCTGCCTACAACTTTCAAAACTGTTTAACAGATAAACCCACCAAAACAACCCTCTTACTATAACTTGCAAAACGGTGCAACATTAAATCTCAAATATTTACAGAAAAATATATTGAAAATTATATAATTTTTTATGATTCAGTTCATTCATTAATTTCAATTTATTGGCATAGTCCGCCATTTTGAAATTGACGGTAATACAACTACTAACATGACACCACATTCGACAAGGTGTTAATAATTATAATAAAAATTAACCTAATTATCCTTTACAAAGTACCTGAAGACAAATTCCCGTAATTAAAAACGTTCAAAATCTAATCGCAATCTCATCTCAGTGACAATCAAGGTCAAAATCTAGTCGCAATCTCATCTCAGCGATAAAATCAATGTCAAAACCTTGTCAAAAATGTAGGGGAATTACAGGTATTTTTGACGAGTGGCACGGAGATTACATTGTTAACGTTCTTAAAATTACGAGAATTGCCCTTCTGGTCATCTCCACGAATATCAAACGTACCTATTATGTTGAAACGTGGTGAAATAACTCTTAATAATACTTGATTAAAAGAGAAAGTGTAGCAGATGAACTCACCTTTCTACACCTCGCCAGCGCGAGGATGGTGATGAGGTTGCCGGGGATGCCGATGAGCATGAACACCATGCAGCTGATATACGCGAAGCGCAGCAGTGCCTGGTCGTAGTTTTCGAACAGCGACACCTTCGCCAGAGCCTCATCAGACTCATAAGAGGCCAGGCCAGGTATATCACTCACATTCAGACCACTCATATTCGGACTACTCCACATCGAAGAACTCATTTTCAAACACAAATCAATACACGTCACTCAAAGGCAAACATACCACTACAAATGAATACGGAGACTAAATTGTTACTAACTTTTGTTTATTCTATTTTCCTTAATGAGTCAATTTAACTGTCATGGGTACGCCCGCTATTGATAATAATACTCCAGAGCGCGGTTTGCCATAACCCGACGCGTCCTCTTTACTTTAATATTGCTTTCCAACTTTATTCACATTCGTCGACTTATTGCTAAGTTCAGAACATATTTTTTTACAATGTTTTATAACAAACAGATAGATATGAACAATGATTCATACACATTATTTAGATGATAAAAAATATAAATCATTAAATACACTGAATGAGATGAATAATACGGCCAAAGGATGTATTATTTTTGGCATCCTACTGGCCGTTGCTGAGTATCATTTTACGAGATTATTAGTTTAAATACATTAACATCTTATTTAAACTACTTCAGTATAAAACTTTCTAATTTCTTCCTTTCCACCCCTAACCACAAACAGACACACGGACGGTTCGCGATTAAAAAATTGTCTACGTAACTGAAGGTCCTCTGCGTATACCTACACAAATAACTTTAACGCTGCCGCTGTCACTACAGTACACAAGTTTATGGTCACTTATCTTTTACACACATGTATTCGAGTGTCCATTATTTGCAGTTATTCAGGCTGTCCAGCGATTTACGACTAGTCACGGCGGGCGCTTCTCAGAGGCGCCGTCGCCGGGCGAACGTCACGCCCACCGACGACACATCAGCAGGTTCTTGTAGGCCTGCCGGTACTCAGACGACATCACCACGTAAATAATAGGGTTTATACACGTCGTCAAGTATATCAGTATATATCCCGCTATATTCGCCGCTGGATGGGACGTGAACTCACGAAATATCTTCGTCAAAGTTATGGGTAAGTAACACACCCAAAATGATAGCATTATTGCCATTATCATCTTTAATAACTTTCTGTCTTTAGGCGTGAGACGAGGTGGTCTCACGGACGCAGGCGACCGTTTCAGAGCGACGGCTGCTTGTCGAAGACGTTTAGCCGTTTCTCCGCCGCTCGGTGTTCTAGGTTTAGCGTCAAGAGCGCACTCCTCATCGTGACCATCTAATGTGTCGACACCGGAAGACGACGAACGTTCAGGTCCTGGAGTTGGGGGGCAGTGCAAAGCAGGTGGCGCAAGAAGAGCCCTTCGAGGCGGAGCCACGTGATTTATTCCATTTTCTGGACCAGGGGAACGTTCCAGAGCTGTAGAAGCTGATCCAACTGCAGAGTCTTCTAAGCCCGGCCTTAATCTTCCTCGGGCTGGAGCACGGGACTTTCTAGCGGCTTCTCTTACTATGCAGAATATCCGCGCGTAACAAATTACTATGGCCAGGCAGGGCAGCATAAAGGCGCCCACGAAGAGAAATTCCTTCGGAGATCGACCATTTTTATCGGGAAGTATTGAACAGGAGCCTATCATGGGATCCAAGCCGAATCTGCCCCATTTCTCTAACCACGTTGCTATAAGCGCACCGAAGGAGAAGGCCCAGGTACTTGCCACCATTACTGCTAAGTACTGACGTCGGTACAACCTGTTGACAAAACAAACGTCAAATTGATATCATAACCACTAATCATTAACAAGCGCGGAAGATTTAATTAATTTCCTAGTACGAGACGATAATACCAAACTATGACTAAAGATTTCCTCGGTGAATATCAAGGACGTCATTCCACCAATGGTTATGTCGAATTTATAATTAGAATATACTCACTTTGGGTAGAGACGTGGATGGGAGATCATGACGTATCTGTTGATGGTGATAGCCAGGACTGTAAACAGGGAGACAGCAACCAGCGCGTATCTGGCGAGAGGGAACATTCGGCAGAGGATCCTGCCATGAGCCCAGGACCGTCTCCAAAAGGTGGAGGCAGCCAGGGGCAGGTTGAAGCAGCAGAACAGGAGGTCGGAGCATGACAGGTTCATTATGAACACTGCTGTTGCGTTGCGGACCTGCAAGTGAAAGATTGTGGTTAGTATGGTCCTTACAAAAAAGTATAAAGTAGCTTTTAAACTATTAAATTGACGATGGGCAACAATTCCCTAATTTACTAATAAATCAAGGAAATGTATGTGTAATTATGCAATGTTCAGAATAATTTTATACAACACCGTTTATTATAAAATCGCCTTCTAGCAGTTTATTGAGTGCTTCAAGTTTAAGAATAGAATGGCCGCTTATAAGCAGGTGTGTTGATCGTTCGTTCAACTTATTTCAAAAAGTTTTCAAACAAAGTTGTTCAGTTCAACGGCACATTCAAAATTCATTGACTCACTAATTTTATTATGGACAAGTTGGAAGCTTAAATCATTACCATAAACGTATTCTAGAAGTCAGTTAGCTTTGTTTATACTCAGTGACTAGCGATCACTGACCTACGCTAAGAGTGCATATTTCATTGCATTTATTGTCATTCTTATCAATGAGGGCGAATTAATCATTTCTTCACTCGGTTGTAAAGTTTTTCTATTTTTAGACTTTGGTTGTAATACTTTTTAGCACGTAATACGTCTTTTTATCACTTCGGAATTGGAACATAAAAGTAACCTGTACTTGACGTAAAAAGTGATATTATCTTTGCATAATAAATACTTTATATGAAACGTGCGTGTTCAGGTAGATAAATTGGGACAGGTTAGATTTGTTTATATTGTTCCAAAACGTGAGTTAGGTTTTCGCCAGAAAACGCTAGTACCTGTCTCCGTGGCTAAAAGATAATGTCACGAAAATAGACAAGATGAGTATAGTAACTAGTAACGCCTTCTTTTTTAATATTTACATTTTTATCAATTTAAGATATTCTTCGCCTATAAATAACGTCGCTTAAAGTTAAGAGACGTTTAAAAGTCAACAAATGCATGTTTTTTGGTTAAGCAGACGTTAATCACTACCCCTTTATTCATACACGTTGCTTAAACTTAAGTAGCGATTAGCGAGTGCTTAACCATACATTTTTGACGTTTAAACGTCACTTAATTTTAATCATCGTTTATGAATAAACCCCTAAGTACTTAACTTTAAGTAACGTTTATAAAAAAACCGTCTAGTGTTTTGTTTTTTTTTTATCTGAAATTTCCCAATACAGAATACTGATATCGTCCAAATAACAAGCCTAGTTGATTGTCGTAAGATTCAATCTTTGAAGTAATAGTATTTAGCTAACGTGTTTACTTTGGCGAAGTACAAATATGTCTCCTGAAAATGTCTATTGTCTATTAGGAAGAGGCCAACGTCCATCCAAAGACATTTACGATCCGATATTATGATTCACGATTCGTAAAGTTATATCATTGTTTATTTAACACAGCGGAGTCAATTAGTCAATGGCTGAACACGTATCTGTGAGTGTCAATATCAGTAATGTCTAGAGAAATATTCAACAGCAGTCTCATTCGTTGGCATTGTAAATACATTTAATTTTAGTTGTAAGCATAGATAAGGATAATTTTGACGCTTTATGTGGGACATAAATCGAGATATTTATTACCTTTATTTGCATTCCTCTAATAATAACGCTAAATAGTTTGTTTGTTTGAACGCACTAATCTCTGGAACTACCTGTGGGATTTGATTTTTTTTGCATTTGATAGCCTAATTCTTGGACTAAACATCACGCTAGGACCTAAAGGAACTGAGTAAAAATAAAAACAAGTCGGAAAGAACGGTAAGTGAAAACGAAGTACTTACATAATAGCGATGAGGAGCAGCATTGTGTATCTTACGACTTCCACGCGAACGAAGTCGCGGGCAGAAGCTAGTGTTAATAAGGTTTTTCACGATATTGATATGCTTGAATTGAAATAAGAAGACGACGATGGTTATACGGTTGATGCTGATTTTCCAATAAATTTTAAGAAGATGTCATTGATTCGCTTTATCAGAAATATAATCCTTAACTCCAAACCCCTAAAGGATAAATTAAATTGTGAAATTCTCAATATTAGTGATCGTCTAGGGAGTGAATTGTAATCTCGTTACATCGTGTAGCCGATTTAGTATTTTTGGCTTTTTATACGTTACCATTATAGCAGGGAAGGCTGACATCAAAATTATATCAGCGGGGTTTGACTTTGCGTTGTCAAAAACCGCTCTCTAGGAAATCACCAACTTTCTTTTAATAACGTTTCAGTGACGTTGTTTGTCGGCGCATTTCTGACGCTATGTTGCGGCTATCGCTCTTCTACGACACCGTAGCTTTAGGTAAGTAAGTGCGCTCATAATGTAACAAACAGCCGTAGAATTACGAAACAAATGTGGTTTTACTCCACGACCTTCCTAAAAATGATTGTAGTAAAATCTGCGAGTAGTTTGGACTACTTATCATCGAAAATATAAATATTTAAACACGGCGTTCCGTTTGTTGATGGATTTACACTATCTTTTTAGGAGAATGTTTTCAAATATGCCATAGGTATATGTATATATTTGTTATATACATATGTCAGTTAAAGTAACTGACCATTGTAACAAGTTTATCTAATATCTAGGTACATATTATCTTAGATCTTGTCACCATCATCTGCATAGTCTTTTTCCAACTATTTTTGGGGTTGGTTTCAGTGTAATTGGTCGCAGGCGAACACCAGTATTTTACATGGAAAGACTGCCTATTTGAACTCCCTAACCAAGTTATTTGGTAACACGATACCCCTTGGTAAGATTGGCTAGACTTTCGGGCTTCTGACGACCCGTAACGACTGTCAAAGATCTACGAATGACAGCCGGGACCAACGGCTAAACGTGCTTTCCGAGGCACGACATCTAAGATCTTATTTAATTACCTAAATAGAAGTGTAAAAATGTATGTGGTTGTTAGTACCTATATTTCTGTGTACTTTGGATAATTCGTTGTTCCCATTAGTTGGTTCTAATATTATGAATGTGCAATTAACATAAATTTGAGTAAACTTGTTAAAATTGTTTGCTTAGCTGGTTAATGAACTAGTTTTGAAATAAAAAGAACGTAGTTTTGTTCTACATGAATCTGGCGTTACAATAAGTTATTGCATTCATTAGAATAGTTTATTGGAGATAGTCGTTACTTTTGAATTCTATAGTTAATGTCAAGGGTGCCATAGGATTTGAACTTGTTGACTGTATTACAGTTCTCATTCTTGAAAAGAATATTTTAATATTGCAATGCGATTTGTTCTTTAATTCCGTGGTACAAAGGTTATCTGCGTTTATTTGACAGTAATTTTTTTGGCCTAATTTTTATATTAATTTGATAACAGCCTGTAAAATTCCATTTAAATACTAGTGAAATACACCGTATGCGATAGAAGGGGATAAACAAGCTAGTTTTTGGGTTTACTTATCTAACTTACGTAACCCTGAGCTGATACAGACGGGTATGATTTTATCAGGACGATGCTGACCTGTCACCTGTCATAATCTTTTGATAACTTTTTGCATTTCCGTGACAACACTGCATAAACGTTCACAGCCCATGTTAAACGTTATAGGATGTACATAATTACAAAAATACTGAAGTTAATAGGCAACTGTATATTAACGTCATGTGACTTACTCATAACTGGTAAAATATGAGTTAGAAATGCATCTCTGCCAATTCTATCGGGGAATATAGCGTCATGTTATGTTAAGTTAAAACTATACTAACCTTTTTACACCTCGCAAGCGCAACGATGGTGATGAGGTTTCCAGGGATCCCCACGAGCATGAAGAGCACGCAGCACACAGAAGCGAAGTGCAGCAGAGGCTCCGGATAGTCTCGGAACAGTTCCACGGCCGCCAGCTCTGCATCAGAGCCGTACTCCTTCACCCCCTCACCCTCGAAGCTGTAGTTGCCCCCGTCCACCTCACTCGCGAACGTACTCCTCGGTATACTCGGTAGCAGATCACCCATCGTAACAATTCACTCATCATTCCACATAGACTTCATCACTTATTTCATGTCCATGTTTACGTGGTCGGGTTTCGTTGGCGACTGATAGCGGACCTTCGTGCCGGTCAATAAGTTGTAATTGTGGTGATGATAAGGCATTTTGTCGATGTGCGAGGTTATGGGTCACAGCTGCTCAGGAAGCGCTCGTATCGTCTCGTATCGCCCGCCGCTGGCCGCGCTCCACCGTATCTGAACAGATAAATTGGTAGTCGCTTATTATTAATTCAATGTAGATACAGTTATGAGAGTTACGAAAGAAGATAATGGTGTGTTTGTTTAGTGAGTCGGTGATTGTGTAGGTGAGACTATGGGGCTCGTTGTAGCCATTGTCGGTTTCGGTATTTATTGCGTCTACATTACTTCTTATCGCTTTGGAGATAATAAATTGTACATAATTTTTGTAACTACGTTGCGTTGTTATTTATTTTTGATAAAGTTACTCTTCCTTGTTTTTAAAACTGGTAAATTTATTTTCCTTTTCATTTATTCTGATTTTGTAAACGTCATTGGACTAACTATACCTACATTCAACTTAAAATCGGTTTTGCCGCAGAAGCTAAATGTTTCCACTCTCTAACCCAACTGCTGGAACTGGGTTTTTCGGCCGCAACAAGACACTTTGACGGACATATTAAAACCCGAATTTTGAAGTTATTAGAATGTGGATGGATTCTGCGCCCAAACACAATTACAGTCACCGGTCACGTCACTTGGCAAGAGTCGTTAGTCGTTCCTCTCCTTTCTTTAACGTCCTTCTAAACAGTCATGTTTAAATAAATTATGGCAATAACTTCAATTATGGAATTATGACAAGCAAAAAAGGGGCCATTTTTTGATGGACTTAAGGGCTGATTTTTTTATCGACAGATAATTTTTATTCGTATAATAAAATTGACGTCTGACAGTTTTTGTATGGTAGAACTGTCAAAAATTCAAAATTATTGCTCCGATAAACTTATCTGGCGTTGGAAAAATCAACCCTAAAGCGCATAATACACTATCCAATTTTAAGGAATGCTATTCCTAGTTAGCATTCCTTAAAATTGGATAGTGTAATAAGCGCTTAAGTGTAGGTACACATGCGCGAACGTTACGTGTGACTCTACTCTTATGAAATTCACGGTAAAGATGGGTTGATTATGAATACATAACTACATAAATTGCTGGTACCGCTGCTATTAACATACTTAATCAGTTTGATGCTATAGTGAGTTAAATGGTTTTAATTTGTCAATATTGTCAAAATATGTACTAGTTTTTTATAAGAGTACGGAAAGGCTAAAGAAACGATGGATGGACTGTATGAATGATGATATTGTTAGAAAGGGGGTGACTACCGAGATGGCGGCTAATAGAGGAGTATGGAAGAAGAAGACATGTTGCGCCGACCACAAATAAATTTGGTTAAGGGCAGGAAAATGATCATGTACTAGTTTTATATCTCCAAAGCCTTGAGATGTACTCCATCTAACTTAAAATATAAAATTATTTCCAACATTTTTCTTAGGTTAATGTAGTAGGTATTTCGAGAGACAACTCGTGACCACCGGCGGCGTGTCAAGATCCAAGACGACGAGTTGTCAAAACATTTGGAGCACCCTTCAACGATCGCAAAAAAAAAACACCTTTAAAATCTCAACATATTTTTCTTCAAAACGTCGCCCAAGATGTACTTGAAATATGAGATCAATCGATCCCGGTCAGTGTCCAGCATCCAAGCACTTAACAGGAGGATTGCGGGAATATCAGACATTGAGTAATTGATCTTGTCTCCAGCAAATCTTTGACATTTGTCGTGGCACTACCAGGATTGCATGGAATAGAGAGTATAAAACTCTCTATTCCATGCTATTAACTTAAATAGGGGGTAATATTTTGTCTTTGACTTCTAATTAGATTGAATCAGATTTTTTTTAAAATTGAAAACGTTACTAATACTCATTAAAGATGAGATAAATAATTTTGAAATTTGGCAAAGTTGGCAATAGGTACTAATAATATTCTTTATATATTTATTAAACCATTAATGAACAGTCACGAAGAAAAGAACAGAAAAATACGTACAAAGGTAATGTTTCTTTCTTAAGAAATCTTTTCCAGCATATCTGCGATAGGAGAGTACATAAAAGGAGATCTAGGTAACATGTGAAGAGTAGAAGGGGACACAAAATACATAAAATCAAAAATAAATCTAAACATACAATATGAGAATATTCTATATAGGTATATTATTTATTATATTACTAAAATATATATAATTATAATGTAATTTAAATAATAAATACATATGCAGTTATGACAAGGTGGAAAGATAGTGTTCTTTATGTTATTATTATCCTTTATTTGACTGGCCCGTGGCCGTTGGTCTCGTGGTTTCAAGCGCGACTTCTGAGCGTGGGGTCCTGGGTACGATTCCTGGGTCGGACAAAGTGTTATTGGGTTTTCCATTAGGAATTTCTTAGTAACAGTCCGGAGCTTTCAAGTTGACGGTTTAAAACCCCGTGCCTCTCTCCCCGATGTCGGATTGCCGTGCCATCGGACTATGAAAGTAAAGGTACAGAGAGTGCACCTGTGTTTACGCACACACTTGTGCACTATAATATGGTCTGCGTACCTGGCTAATCTCCGTTGAGATTGGCCACCGTGACCGAAATCGGTTGGGAGACTATTATCCTGTATTTCAAAGAACTTTAATGAAATCGGTTCCCCACATAGTCGTGGGGATGGCAAAGTTAGACTCAACAATGTTTAACATAGGAAATGAAAATAAATAGTCGTATGTGTATTTAGAGCGAATGTCTAAAAGCAAGCACATACGACTATTTTCATTTCATCTCAAGCATCTTACGTAATCCCACGTAGCGCAAAATCTAATAGAATTCCGTTTCAGTTTTCATTTTGTAGTGCATTACACTATTTCTTCGGTGGTGTCGGTGGTAAAGAGCTGAGAGTGCAGTGGACCGTAAAATGAAAAGCGATGGAGACTTTCGCACATTTGTTGCTTAGTTTACAGTTTTTTGCTGACAAAGTCTCTAGTCTCTAGGGTTTCTTTTGCTTTGTTTATAGAAAACTTTCAACGGTTTTTTTCAATGTAAGGTGTTTTGTATTCTGTTCTTAGATATTGACGTCCACCAGCTTTATATAGGCTTAGTTATCTTTGAGAGGGGCTCGTGGCTCAGTAATAATAGCCGCACGGGTCGATCGATTAGGTTAAGCTATGCTAGCCGCGGTTGTTCCGTGGATGTGTCAGACACTCTGTGCCTCGGAAGGGGTAAAGATTGTGGGGGTCGAACATGGACTAATCCCCATTGTGTTCAGCTATTGGTGCCAGCTGTCATTCGTGCGTCTTTGACAGTCGTTACGGATCGTCAGAAGCCCGAAATTCTGACAACCAGTCTTACCAACGGGTATAGTGTTACCAGTTAACTGGGTTGTGGAGGTTCATATTTAGGCAGTCGCTCCACGCTTGGCAGTTGATGAGTTATTATAGTGGCAATAGACACACACTCTATGCAAATTTCAACTGTCTATCTATTACGGTTCATGAGATAAAGCCCGTTGACAGTAAAAATGACGGACGGACCGCTGAGTCTTAGTAATAGAGTTCCATTGGCACCCTTTGGGTACGGAACCCTAGAAACCACAACAAGTAATATTAGACCAATGTAGCAGTGCGGAAGGTTTCCTCAGGAAAATGTGATAAGGAAGTGGGACCCACAGTAAAATTTCAAAGGTGGGTTGACATAACCCAATTTATCATGTTACGTAGTTCCGACTACTTTTACAAATAGATGAGGCCTAGCGAAGGAAATGTAATCAGAAGATTCCTCCCGGACATATAAATCTAACCGGGTTCAAAGTGAATTGAATTAAGTACCTTTCCTAGAAATCGAAAAGTGAAATTGTGAATGGTAAATGATAAATGATTTTATTTTTGTAAGTAGGTTTGTATAAACACTTTTACATTTCAATCGTATTTAAAAAAAAACTAGATGATGCAGTTTCCTGTAAAATAATAAAAATAATGGTATTCACACCCGATGCAGCCATCGGGTTAGATTGGAAGCTGACCCCAACATAAGTATGTCGGCACGGTTGGCGCAGTGGTTAAGTGATTGACTGCTGCGCTGCGTGTCGCGGGTTCGATTCCCGCACGGAACAAATATTTGTATTGCCTACAGGTAGTTGTTCCGGGTCTGGCTGTTTGTGTATGTGAGTTTAAATGTTTGTGAACGCACCCACGATACAGGATTAATTCCTAGTGTGGGGCAACGTTTTAGAAAAAAAAAAAAAGTTGGGAAAAGGCTAGGCAGATGATGATGATGGCGTTTCTTATCTGGCTACTCTGAGATGAAAGGCCAAAACAAACGGTACGGTACGAACGGTAGGAAATTGTGCTAGAGTAGTTAGAATTAATTTGCTTTGACCGCAGTGACCTAGGGCTTCTAAGAACCCTATAATTATTCATCCTTTTCAGAGTCTATGTCATTCCGTTGAAAGGCATGTGAATAGTCGACCGCAGATCTTATGTTTATGCATTGTCCAAGAGGCTAGACGCTAAACAGCAAATGCCAGTACCATCTAGTTTTAAAACATTGACGTGTTAAAGAAGACTCTTTCTAAAAGATCTACTTACCGAAATCAACATGAATTCTACGTCAATTTCTTGCAAACTTCCTTGATTATTTTATGCATTGAAATGAATTTTCTAATATTCGCAGAAGACAGGGTAGGTGTGTAGGTCACCGCTGCCGATGACTGTATGTCTCGGCGAAAACTAAAACGTATTATTAGGTAAAATAATAAACCTTGGTACCTTTTGGTATAAGCTTTCTTTTTAACACAGTATCCTTTGTTCAACCGAATTAAATACTTTTTTGATATAAGAAATAATACAGGCCATATAAGTTGCCAAAGTTATTACGTTATGACTTGTCAGTAAGGAGAATAAAATAGAACACTCTTTAAGTACACCATATAAATTACAGACATAAATATAGAAATTTTACAAAGGGTGACACAATGGGCGGTCTTATCGCTAAGAGCGATCTTGTAAAGACAACATTTGGATGGATTAAAAATGGAAAGGAGAGACAAATACTGTAGGTAGTCTGTGGTTGTAACATTTACATAATACAATAAATATATACATAAAGTCTATTATACTAATCTAAATAAATAAAATAAATAGAGACAAGGTTGGTAGAAAGGTTTAAAGAGGAATAACTATATTCCTCTTTAAATCTTTTTACCAACCTTTTCTCTAGGTACAGTCACGAACACCAATATGTCAACACTTGGCGACTTTCAACTGCAATTTTTTCGTGAAATAACGAATGGAACGTTGAAATACGACACATTACATAAACCTATGGGTTCGAAAATGCTATGTTCGTAAAAACATAAAATTTCAATTAAAAATTAAGGAGTATATCGCTTTTGAATAAAGCCGAGTGCATACATACTTTTGCTCGTGACTGTACTAACTTTAGACTAATATATGATAATAAATAATGCATGCAAAGCAAATTAAGAGCTGTTGAAAGGTAAAAATGAGTGTTAAATAAACACCTTTATAGACACGTCAGAGGAATCTTCTAACAGTCGATGAATACCCTTTTGGGGAAGTGCAATTTTTTAAATGGATTTCCATTAAAAAAACTTCGCTTCCCCAAAAGAGTTAGACAGAATGCTGGTAGGTTATTGACAGGGCTGTCGCTACCCACACAATTAACTCAAACATTCGCCCACGACGAGCTTTTAGCTTGTCAACCCTATCTCAAGAAGAAACAGTGTTTTCACAGTCTGTAGTTATAGACTATATAGAGTATGTTAGTAAGATGTGATCGAATTAAGATGTCTTGTAATTGGATTCTACTAATTTTGGGTTGCTTTAAGACTGTGTAGGAGACTTTGTGAAGACGTCTTTGTTGTAGACGTGATTATTGAGTCGTTTTAATTAAGAATTTGTTGAGGATTAGGCTGTAGTAGATCTATTTAATCAATATGTAAACACTGCCTTTATTCTATTCTATTTTTTTACTATGGCAAGCAAAGCCGATGTCGATTATTCTGCCAATGTCTAAAGTTAATTGTAAAAGTAAGTGTGCATTGTTGTAAAAAAAAAGTAAGTAGGTAGGACGTTAAAAATGTTCGATGATACAGTTTAAATACTGTCTTATTCACACAAGAGGAGGTAGTTGTCGCTAATGTCATCTGTCAGTCTCGAGGAATGGCAATAAAAAGGTACAAAGTGAAGCAGCCGATCGATTCCCTAAAAATCTCACCGTGAAAAGTTAGGTGAGGTGAGCTGTCAATAGTGTCAATCCCTAGCATTAGTTGGAATGACAGCTCACTCCACGCTCACTTCACATAAGTTTTCACGGTGAGATGGTTACAGAATCGCACTGCAGGTCTGCACGATAGCGCTTGTGGTAGTGAGCCTATGAAGTGATATGTCAACAGGATTCTACAGTGGCTTTTCTTCACGAGTTGAAGAGATGAACGTAGTCGGGTAAAAAAAAAGAAGGGTGCCTGTTGAGAGATCCATAGCCAGCAATCGGCAACAAGGTTATGATAGTGATGGTGACAAGGAAGTGTTTGTTATGTATTCAATGCTAAAAGGTCTTGTCTTGAAATGAAAACTCAATAAGATTTTTAATTAACTACTTACAGCTATAAAATAGGCCGGGAAAATTAAAAACAAAAAAATCTTCACAAGGTAACATAAAAAACTTTAACGTTTTTGTATTATTAAGTACATCTTATGACAAAGAAAGTTTGTCAGAGAATCTGACTGTTTTAATTAATGACCAAATTAATGTTCTTACCTTTGTCACTGTGACATCACAACTTTTGCGTAAGGTCCGTTTTATTCCCGCAAAATATATTTAAGGACCCTAGAGAATGGAATCTTCTTTTTGGAGACAAAAATGTCTTGTATTTTATTTTGTAATTCTAGGGAATCATAATTTACATAATGTTTTGGGCGAATCCTTTTGTTTATTGTTATCACTGGTAACAAATGAATGTTACGTTTTTATTTAAAAAGGGATTCAATCTGCCTAACCTTTTCCCTACTATATTGGGGTCGGCTTCCAGTCTAACTGGATGCAGCTGAATACCAGTAATTTACTTGGAGCGACTGCCTATCTGACCTTTACAACCCAGTTACTGGGTAACACGATACCCTTTGGCAAGACGGTTTGCCAGTCTTTAGGGCTTCTGACTACCCGTAACGACTGTCAAAGATCTACAAATGACAGCCGGGATCAACGACTTTTAACGTGCTTATCGAGGGGTCTCCGTATGTTATGGATGGTCACCCATCCACGGACCAACCTCGGCAAGGGTTGCTTAACCATGAAAATCGACCCGTGCGACTGTTATTATTTAGCCACAAGCCCAAAAGGAATTAAAATATAAAAAAAGGAATTAAAATATACTAAAAGGTTTTTTTGATAAACAAAGGGATGTAGAGAGAAAAGTTATGATTACAGTTTTGGGGTTTAGTCTGAGTCATTTAATTTCGCCAACAGATATGTTAGCCAGATGGTGTCACGCAATTAATAGCTTTGTCTAATTGTTATTACACTCGATCCTTTTTGCGACGAAGTGGATTTATAATAAAAAAAGTTTTAATAGCCGATCCCAAAGCTTCGTCCATACATGGGTTTTCCAAGCAATTTAGCGTGTAACAGGGCTTATTCGGATTCAATAAAAGATTGAAGAAATGAAAAATTGGATATCTTCTATAACTATACATATAATAAATTAAAGTTTTGTGTTGAAAAGGATTCCATTGAGGGTTAAGCTTTTATATTTTTGCCAGGCATTTACAATCAACCTATCATCCCATGTTGGCGTTTCTTGGCAAGCTCTCATCATAAGTGTCAAACTGTCAGGCCGCCTCAGATTCTGTTGGGACAAAGGAGCTCGTACATTGCTATAAAGTTGCTTTCCGTTTCTGTCTGTGACCACATTGTTTTTCTTAAGTCGTGTCTCCTGCGCGTGTTTTCTCGAAACATTACACAAAAACATCGAAACAAAGAGGTGTGGTCGTACACATTTGTGTACGCAATCACGACGGCGTAAGCTTCGCAATGGGTTTTGAAGATGTTTTCACCATAATTTAGAGAATTTATTCCGGAAGGTTTATGTGTATAATAGGTACATTACTAAGCTAACATGTAACAAAGAGATCTCGATGTTATGTTTAGTCGTAAGACCGTGCGAATCAGGGGCGATTCGCTAATTATCTATAATCTACAGGGTGGCGTCCGACACCGACGCACAAACTGTAACCTTGAATTCAGCACAGACCCCCAGGTGGAGAAAGTTATGCTGAACGCAAAATATCAACGCAGGGGTTCAGTATCATCGGGCGGCGGGATCATCCGAAAGGGTTACCGCTGCCCTGGAACAGAAAGGGCTAAGGAAGGAACACGGGTGGGTTTTAGTCAGTAAGAGTCTGACACTCCCTTCCGCTCCACCCAGAGCGGGAGGGGTCATTTGAAGATTTCCCATCCTAACAAAAAAAAAAAAAAAAGGGGTTCAGTATCACGTACTGAATCCCTGCCACCCTGTATAGAACTAACTGCTCGTACAGTCCTTTTTTACAGTTATTTTACCTCTTACAGCAGCCACCCAACATCAACCTTATTACAAGGAGTATAGAGCACTGTGACTTTGACAGTTATGCAAAATCCTCTAATTAACTAACCAATGTTGACATACACTCCCTTGACTGTAAGTAAACATTACGTTTGCTAATCCGCCATCCTTAACCCTTCGCTCAAGGTTTCCTCTAATGCTATGGCTACATTGCCGCGATAATGCGAACTACACTTTGCGCGCTCTCTCTCGCACACAGCTTGACGTCTCGCTGTACAACAGAGAGCGTGCTAAGTGTAGCAGCAGCATTATGGTGACGATGTAGCCGTAGCATCACAAGTTATTGGCTTAGGGCAATGCCACACAGCGATGACGATATCGCGGCGCTCGTGTAGCACTTACTGCGTCGAAATCAGTGCGCTGCGACGACGCAACACATTGGCAACGCCCGTGTGGTATCGCTCTAAGAAACCCACAAATTCAACAGTATCCATAATATTCTGTGCAATCATTACTGTTAAAATATTAATCAATCAACTAAATAGTTTAAAAGACTTCCAAGTAGCATCGAAATTGCTGACTAAAAGAGCGACTAATTACGTTATTATATTTTGCAGAAAACGTTTTATGAAGTTTGCTCATTAAGTACGGGTTTTGAAAGTTTAACTAGTCTTTATTATTATCTAAACTATCAGCTAAGTACATCATGCTTGAGAAATTAGTTTTATTGGAGCATTAATAATACGTTTCAAGGTTATAACTTTAAGTTTTTGGTTTAAAACTGTTCAGAAAATGCTTTGCATTTTTCCCTTGAGGATATGGAAAGGGCTTTGTAAGTCCGTGGTCCTATTATGTTTTCTTTATAAATTGATGTCAGCTATAGATTTATATAGGTTTCATGTGTGGCCGCCATTTTGAAAATAAATAAAAATGGCGCTACTGTAGGTATACCATGCTCCATATAAAAATTCAAACCATTTTTTATTTTTTATTTATCGATTTATTTTATACGACGCTAACTTTTATATAGAGTCTGGGTGTTTTTCTATCTATAATATGTATGTATTTATAAAAAAAAAAATGTATATAAGTAGTTTATCAGCCACTTGTTACCATAACACAAGCATTAGGTTGCTTAGCTTGGGACAAATGGTGCTGTGTGAAATGTCCAGGGATATTATTATTATTATATATTCGTTTTTAATTTGTATATTATAACATAAAGTTATTTTGTCGAGAAATCTTGTAGTAATTTGTGTAAATATTTGTCTAGTTAATCTTTCTCACACCTATATAAAATAAATAAAGTAAACACATATTAAATTATTCGACACACTTTTCCTCATCAGATTTCACATTATATAGATAATGCCTTTAGAGCTTCTGTTTTTTATAGGCGGTAAAAACGAGAAGGACAATAACTGCTTTCACTCAGTAATAACGATGTCAGGGGGAACGCAAGGGGGAAATAAAAACCACAACCACAGGACTGTACAATGCCATATTTTTTTAACAATAAACGAAATGGTTTTAAGGAATAACCTGGAAGAGAGAGTCGTTATGTACGTTATTTTAGTCTGTGACACTGTCGAGCGTTTTGTACCTATTTACTAAAAGGAAAAAAAAAGTTCATTCTGCTAAAGTTGTCAAAAAATAAAAGGCCCGTTTTGACATTTGAGAATGCGTTCTTGACACCTGTCAGTGTCATACAAACGAATACGAATTTTGCGAATTTCGGACCCCTACCCTAATTGCGTAACACACAATCAATCTCAATCTGAATCATTTTGGAGGATACTGCTAATCCATTGCTTCATATGTTAAAAAAAATGTGTCATGTGTCTGCCCAACAACGTAAATAACGCAATGAATTTGTTGAACTGTCAAAGTGAAACCAATTACTATTGATCGTGTGTTACACAATTAGGGTAACACACGACAGGGGGTCCCACCGCGTCGCATGTCATGTTCATGTGCGTTCGTTTCCGCTTACCGTTTTTTCTTTTTGCTCGGCTCCTAAGGATCGCAGCGTGATGGTAAATAGCCTATAACCTTTCTCAAGAATTGGGGAATTGGAAATATTTTTTTTTAATCCGACGGGTAGTTCCAGAGAATAGCGCGCGACAAACAAAAAAATAAACAAAGTCTTCAGCTTTATTATTACTACAGACTTACCCACTGTAAACTCTAACCAACCTACAATTTGCTAATGTAGCTCTTATAACAAGCAATCTAGAACTCCTATAAATCTTACTAAGTAAATGTGTGTTCATTATAATTATCATTTGCTTTAGTTACGTCAGAAACGAAGTATTTTCCTCTTAGTTGTGTTAATATGAGCTGATGCGGATTCTGGAATACTTTGTAATTATGACTAAATCTAGACAAATAGGTATAGGTACGTAATTATATTTACCATTAAGTTCAAAGTACGGTTCAATACCAGATATTTTTTCTAGAGTTTTGCATATCAGCATGAATTGCCATTCATTATTATGTTTTTGTATCCTTAGGTCAACAATGTATAAAGATTCTGAGGAATGTTAGTGTATAATGTCTACGTTATCATTGCAGTAATTATGTAAGTATGTAAACGTCCATGATTGAATATGGATCTTCTATGTTTAAGACTAATGGAAGATTAGTTAATTGATAAGTACATTAATAAATTGTTCTATTCGAAGACATGTGACATCTACGAACCCGCACTGTGTCCGCGTGGTAGGGAACATTAAAGGCTGAGTATGCTCATGCTATGTTCAAGACTAAAATGCCCAGATACTTCCCTGGCCTGCGGGTCTCATCCAGAGAGGCAATTCTCGTAATTTTAAGAACGTTCACAGTCTGATCTCAGTCTCAATCTGTCAAAAATACAACTCTAATTTCCCTACATTTTAACAAGTTTTTGACATTTGTTTGTCGCCGAGATGAGACTGCGACTAGATTTTGAACGTTTTTATTTACGAGAATTAACTATAATAGGATTGCATCTACGTAAACTCGTCATCCGTCTCCATAATTACAAGTAGCAGTTAATGTTTCGTTAAATTAGGAGTGAAACAGAGCATAGCGATACAGCCAAAGATTTAAATCGCTAGATTTTTTGCGCTCACCGTTCTTAGTCACACGAAAAAGTGTCCATACTGAGAAGAGTGAGCTCTAAAATAGCGTTTTCATGTTAATCAAGTCAAGTCTAATGAGACTTAACTTGATTAACTTGAGAGTAGGCCCTCTATTTCGTTTTTACACCTCTGAAACAATGGTGTCAGAGCTGTGTAAAATCAAAACAGAGGGCCTACTCTCTAAGTCCGTCAACGAAGATACGTTCGAAAGTAGTTCAAAACTTCGGAGTGAACAATAATCCCGATTTATAAACTTTTTCAGACTGGTGAAAATCAAAATCAAAATAATCAAGAGTAAGAATCGCCAGTAACTTCGGCCGAAACTATGTATTTCGTTCTCAGGGAGTTGACCTCAAGAAACGCGACTAATTTTAGACGCGGTAGAGCGAATCTGACGATTTCAATCTTTGGGGACAGCCATTTTCCATTAGGCACGGAAAAAAATGCGTGGGGTGTGTTAATTCGAGCCTGTATGCCGTAAACATTATCACGGTCGCATTGTATATCGTCTTTATAAATTTTATGGCTGCGAAACAAGCGGGCTCGAGCTTAAGTTTATGGGGCTGGATTTAAGGAGATTTTAAATAATTGGATTGTAACGTTGATTGAGGAGGTAACGTTAGCGCTTAAGAGGGTCGCAGTGACGGTAGTCATGGAAATGATGGCATCGGGATTTGAGTTTACGGTGTCTAGAAACTCTCTCTGGGAGAACACACCAACTTACTTTCATAAATAAAGCTTCAGTTATGTCATTCGCTGATAAATTTGTGCAGTATGAGGCGAACGGAATATCGTTTAGAATCTTTTAGAGTTACTGAAGCGTTCCCGTAGTATGTAAAATTACTTTGTGTTTGTCTCATTTGCATAATAAAAATACCGTGTCGTGATTAAAAGCAGTGCTACCGAAATTGTAACACTGCTATATATTCACAAGCAAAAAAAAAACAAAACAAATGTGAAATTCTACAAGGATTTTTCCTTGCATTACATAAGGATTAAAATAAAGATGTGACAGTAAACCTAAACCTAAATTTTGCTATTTAAATGCGTACAGTGGCACTATGAAAAATTCGCTAAGCACATTTTTGCTCGTAATGTGTTCTTCTCCATAGGTACCTACTTCGCTTTGGAATGGTCAACTAGCTTCATCTTTCTGACTCACCGACCTCTTGACAATTCAAAAGTGCCTGTAATTGGTTGATTTGAAATAATTGCTTTGAGTTTGAGTTCGATATTCGCACTTTTATCGCTACTATGCAAATGGCCGCTGAATTTCGAAGCGTCCTTAGTACTTCAACAACCAGCTAACAATCTGAACTAATTTTAAATAATTACCTTGTTAATTTAGTAATTACCTACCTCCTTAGTAGCAGTACTTAAGTAGCTAAAGTAGGTGAACAGGCTATTAACAGGCAGTAAGTCGTAAGCTCAAGTGTAACAATAAGGCTTAGTTTAATTATTAAGAGTAGGTTAACGTTGTAGCGTGACCCTTATTACTTGACATTTTGGAGTGGCGCTAATTGTAAGGGCAAGTGTCAAATAACAAATAATGTTTCCAACTAGCCGGCCCCCCTGAGCCAAAGCAACGAAGCCGGTGTAGTTACCTTGGTTGTTGTGCTAGAAGGCCAATTCTCGTAGTTAAAAACGTTCAAAATCTAGACTCAATCTCATCTTAGCGACAATCAATGTCAAAAATGTAGGGAAATTAGTGGTATTTTTGACAGATTGAGACTGAGATTAGACAGCAAACTTTTAAAATACGAGAATAACTCATCTGGTAATCGAATGAAAATATATAATGTACCACCGCTACAAAGGCAGAAATGGCATACAATCCTTCCAATGTACCTTCTAAATTATCTATGTATTTTCTTGTCAAAAACCTTGGAAAAACCAGTCAATCTTTGAGGGGAAATTACATTCGAAAGTTTTTTCAATCCAGAGGAGCCCTGAATATTTTCGTTTGGTTACATAATAAGCCTAAGGCTGCTTCTCCTCCAGAGATGCGCTATGCAGCTATGCTGCGAGGATGTGAAAGCTAAGCTACGAAACTGTGCGACCGTTTCCACTAATGCTAAGCTGTGTAGCGGAGCGAGTAAGATGTGCTATGAAGATGCGCCGCGATGCATCGATAGTAGGGAAAGCACGGGGAGTACTCTGCTCTGCACATAGCTACACCACTCGCGCATGCCTAGCTCCCATCCAAAGCACGCATCCTTCCGCATAAAAACATAGCTTAGTTGAATCCGTTTCCACCAGTGCTTTGCTATGTGGACCAATGAATATGATTGGTGGATAATAAACGCATCCATAGCAACGTAGCATAGCACATCTCTGGTTGAAAAGCAGCCTCATAAAGAGAGCGAGTGGGTTATGATCCACCACGCGGGCCCAGTGTGGGTTGTTATATGTCACATTTCTTCGAATTTTTGGTTCTAGGACATGCCGGTTTCCTCACTATTTTGAGAGCAATGGTGATGAGATAGTAAAAATAATGCACCTGTCTTGGTTGGAACCTACAACCTACAAACATAATTATTGTGTCCAATTCAGTACATTTTATTACTTAGTTCTGTATTTCGCCGCATTTCAATTTATACTGGGCGTTTGGTGTGGGTGTTAATCTTTGGCTATTCCTATTAAAATTTAATACACGATTTTGGACTTTAGTACCCCAAATAGCTTTATGTAGGAGTTAGTATTGCTTATTAATGAAATTATTACGTAGTTTAGAAGTCGTGGGTTCAAGATTAGCTTGATAAGTCAGGTAAGTACAATATTAGCCTGAAACTTCTGAACACTTGTGTTAGTTATGCAATGAAGAAAAGCGTTTACATCACACTTTATGGCGTAGGTGTGTCTACTTAACGTAACTTTCTGAATACTTTAAAAGTTTAAATCCTTTACATAAAATTGTTGATTTTTGTTGTACAGACCTAAAAGAGTACTGCCTTGCAGTACATCATCTAGTTTTTAATATATTATTGACGACGAGTAAAAGTGTTTGTACAAACCTATCTACAGAAATAATATCATCATTTCTTTTCTTTCTTTAAGAAAGATTAAAACAAATAGTAGCCCATCGGTATCCGAAGCTCGCGCGATCAGGGCTGCAGAGAGAGGACTCTCCTAACAATGCGAGCCGTGTCCAGAAGTAACGCATTCGGAATCAAGCTCTTGATTCAGCTGCCCAACAAGAGCCTCCTTATCATTACATAGTTGCTGTTGAAAATAGTTTTGTAACTTCCACTATTTTTCACCTCTCTTACATTATTTACTTGGTCCGCGTCTAAGCTTATTCCCTAGGGATTTAAACTAATCGTATGCAGGTGACATGACTCATTACTTAACTTACTTCCAGTTTCGGAGATGTAACACCAGTAACAGTGTCCCTAACCAGGCCATTAAACCCATAACATTACACCACATTTTTACATGTAGGCACCCGCGTCACGGCCTAGCTCCGACCCTATAAATCACGCTAATTTCGGGGCCTGCACTTAGGGATGTCCACCGACCTAATTCCGGTTTTTAGGTCGAGAGCTAGCAGTGTTAATGAATTATTGTTTACCATACCAATGCCGTTATGAGGCTGTAAAAGATGAGTCCGTTTGTCGCATGACGTCAGTCTGTACCTATTTATTTTGTAGTTACCTACTTGCATCTCTTATGAGTTGTAGTGATTTACGTTTTGTTATTATGTTAGGGAACTTCATAAGGGAAATTCTGTTGCGTGGGTTTGTAATTGTTGTTTGTGAAAAATTGTTCACTAAGAGGATATTTTACTAATTGGAGCTACGTAACATATATACCATTTATGTATATTACGTAGCTGGAAAAATGACCGTGGAAATTAATGAATTTTGGTTTAACACGGTTTTTTGTCGGGTTTTCCCTACTGAGGTAAATACACGTGATCTCTAAAGGGAAATATATGACGTAGGTACAGTCAAATGCGAATGGACATTGTGAAATGAACCTAATCTCGTAGAAGCTAATTATTATTTTAGATTAATAGTAACATTTTTAAGCACTAACCTAGGTACTAATTTAAAGTGTTTGGGTGGGTATACTAGAGGTATACCACTGACACCCTTCGGGGAATACAAGCATGATAATGTTATTTTTTTATTTATTTATTAAAAATGTATGCACAAGTAAAAAATACTGTACAAAGGCGGACTTAATGCCTGATTCATATTTACCAGTAAACCTTAGGGTGATGCAGAGAGAAAAAACATGGCAGGTGCGACATACGGCATAGATAGGTCGAAAATAACTACACTGCCGAGCAATGACAAAGTTCCACCCACAAGATGGCACAAACACCTTAATATCTCCTAAGACATAGAACCTAGCTCCCTAGCTCCAATATTTACGTTTTTAGTTGGTAATATTCTGATGCGCTGTTAAATGTACTTCAATATTGCAGAAGGCGTCATTAAGCTAGCCTTTCCCGTTTAGGAGTAATTTGGTGCTATGTCACTGGAACTTTTTCATTGCTCGCGAGTGTATAAAATACAAAACTAAAATATTCCTCGCTTACTCACCGATAAGATAAACGTACAATTCCCACTTAATTATATAAATTCCACAAGGTTACCGCTGAAAAAGCCAAGTTTCTACGATTATACGTGAACTTATTAACGACATTATTATGCCGCCACACGCTGTGGGAAAGTAATTTAGCCTTTATATCCGTCACATGCAAATATTAAACTCTGGGAAGTTATCGAAAGGGAATATGAGAAAAAGTTTATGTGTGACTTATGGTACCCGAACGAAACCGCGGGTAATATTGGTTTACGGTTTTGACCGCGGTTTCGTTTGCTCTGTAGGGTTCCGTATCCAAGGGGTGCCAAGGGAACCCTATTATTAAGGCTCCGCTGTCTGTCCGTCCATCCGTCGGTCTGTCACAGGGCTGTATCTTTTGAACTAAATAATAATACTCATAATAGATACTTGAAATTCACAGACTGTGTACTAATATGGCCGCTACCTATAACAACAAATAATAAAAATAGAATAAAGTTAAGAATTATAAAAGAAACGGGCTTTTTGTCGGCGTTTTTTTAACTCAAGTATTGAAAAAATATGTAGTGTTAACCTCCTGAACCTAAACCAGCCCTTCGTGTGCGAGTCCGACTCGCACTTGGCCGCTTTTTTAGCACCTACCACAAAATACCCCATGTGTCAAATAGAAAGATTCTCATGATTGATTCTGTATATGCGTGAAAGCACCACAAACCACAAATATCTACTATAAGGCTATAACTTTAAACCACAAATGGGTACTTACCTACTACAGTGCAACCTTAATATAACGTACCTCAATATAATGACTTCCTCGATTTAACAAATTCTTCGTAATCCCCTTGAATTGTCCTTAGGAGACAATGTACAATATACCTTTACATTGCGAAGATTTTTTGCGAACAACCTCTTTATAACGAATTTTCAACTACCAAAAAAAAAAAAAGTGTAAACCTCTAATTAACGAGTTTTGTCAACCCAAAACCTTTATATAACGTTCCCAATAGTATGTGATTTAGTCGCGACAGGTTTCAACACGTTTTACCTCTTTATAACAAATTTTAGACCAACTTAACCTCAATATAACAAACCTCAGTTTAACGAATTACTTGATAAAACGAATATTTACTTGTTCCCTTCCGATTTGTCATATCGAGGTTGCACTGTATAAGACCATAACTTTATTGTTCACCTAAATAAGTAAACCTATAGGTAAATAAGGAAAGTACTGTCACCTTCAAACCTACACAATATATGACAGGAAAACCAAATAAATATAACATCACGCCTGTATTGCCCGATGGGTTAAGCAGAGGTGCACCTGTAGTTCATCCACCTTTCGCCAGTTATGTTTAAGTCCCATGTAATAGGAGGCGAGCCTATTGCCATCAACTGGGCAAGAATCCAGGCTCTAGTTTCCTACTGAGAAATTCCATATGAAAACCCAATAACACATTGCCCGACCCGGGAACGAAACCCTCATGAAAGTAAAACTTGCGAAGTGTACTACATGAGCTCGACAAATGGATGTACGAATAACACTTGTGCAACAAAACTGTACTGCGACTCACCATAGTTCGAATGCACGCTTGTGCGACAAGCAATAATATTAAGTCTTTGACGTCAGAGGCACCCCGAGGTTCGGTTTGGTTAGGTTCCTTTAAACCCTGCAGACAGAAATAGGGGCTCCGTCGACTAAGTCTTAATATTAATGCTTGTCGCACAAGCGTGCATTCGAACTATGGTGAGCCGCAGTACAGTTTTGTTGCACAAGTGTTATTCGCACATCCATTTGTCGAGGTTACGTAGTACACTCAAACTTGCGTCTACTTAACCTACGAAGCAATCCAAGGAAAACCAAATTCTAAAATATATTCACAATATGCATATGGACTTAAGAGGGAAGCGCCGGGTAGCCCGCGAAATCCAAATTTTCTCACGTTTTTCTGCAATTTGCAGGTGAGTGTCGTGTTCATAATTATAATTCGATTGAAATTTCATGAAATAGTCATTAAATTGGATTATTCGAACGTAGGTTGTATTGGTGATTACAATTATAATTCTATACGTAATTATTATTAAATAATGTTAATGTTAGTTGTAAGCAGATACTTGTTACATACAATCTGACACTGACTTGCAAATTGCAAAAAACGTAAGAAAATTTGAATTTGGCCGACTAACCTGGTGCTACCCTCTTAATACGGACTGCAGTTTCCAAGCACACAAAACTCTCCGCAAGCGATTCTATTCTAAAAGTTATCAAGTTCAGTTCAATGCACATTCAACGAGGAATCGATAATCGTTGCAGCAAATGAATCGAGTCGAAACGCAAAGAAAACAGCTCGAAGCATCGTGAGCTGAAGAAAGTAGTTAAATAGGAAAAAGGGAGCTAAGAAAATAGCTGCTTTTGTTTTATAGTGGAGTGTGTCAGTGTATTGTTTCTTAGATAAGATAACATACAGGCATACCATCTTCTGTTAACCACCTCGCACACTATGCGACATGCGACTGCGAAAGCTCGGCGACTAGACGAAACGACAGGCTGCTGCCGAAAATTTTCATATACAGTGTCTTTAATTAGCTAGCGAAACTCTGCAGATGTGATGGGCATCGGTATCTTTATTTATAAATTATTATTATTTATTTGTAAATTTTAATTTGATGACTTTTAGTAGGGTCATTGACCGCAGTTAGTGTAGTCACTTGAAAAATCAGTTTTTTCGTGTGAAAATTTCACAGACGTGATGGGCATCGTTAACTAAATACTATAAAATAAACGAGAACAGATTTTCTCAATTCATACTTCAAGTAACAACACACACCAACGGTCGCTGAACCCAAAAAAATGATCAAATATATATTTTTTTTATAGTGTATACCCATCACATCTGCAGTTTCACTAGCTAATTAAATTTGGCCCTGTATTTTGTTCAAAGCTCCGCGTCTTGGCGTCGAGTTACAGAGTCGCAACGACGAGGCACACTCTCGCTTCTCGTGGCAGCTTCTAGAGAGACACACTGTGGTGCATGCGCATGCCTTATGATATGACAGTCGCATGCGACAGGTCAGGTCAGGTGGTTCAAGCTCTTTTCGCATATTATTGTGTTTTCGAGTACTACTTACCTTTTTGGAAGACATTCCGGTTAAGTCAATATGCGTTCGAAGAATAAGGATGTTAGGACAATGTTTAGAAGTGGGCATTGTTGCTAAAGTATTGAGGAAATAATAATAATATTCTCAAGATCGGTTTTTTATAAGAAGGATTACTGGATGTGGAAGGCTCTACCCTTCCACATCCAGTAATCCACATCAAATAATCAGAGTACATAGTTTGGAGAGCATTATGTCCAGTAATGGATTGTGGTGGATACTAGAAGGTAGTATCTATACATAATTATGATACAATAGTGACGAAGAATCCGTTTGTCTGTTTGGCAGGATATATGTTCCGGATTGGCGCAAAAACGGCTGAACGGGTTTGGATGAAAGAGATGTTTCAGCAATGTATGGAGCCTGGGCCGGCACCATGTACACTAAATGTAAATATTGCTATACAATACAGTAACCGTTTTATAATGTTAATTTTCTATAATTTGACTTCGTTTTTATGTAATTTCAAATTAACTTGCTCAAGAAAAGTAACACGAAATAAACATGGCGGATCAGCAACATGCGAAATGTCATTTTGACAATGACATTTGATTGTACTAGCTGCGAAAAAAAACTAAACACGAGTTTTTCTCAAACTAAAGATACAATAATAAAATAGGAAAACGAGATATTCTACTCGATTTTGGCAGTGCATTACCGTGAAAGTCGTCAAACGTCATGTCAAACAACTGTCATGGCGACCATAAAGTAGGGTTGTGTTATTAAAAAACTTCACAAGTAATCATTTCTGGACGCCTGTACTTTTTAATTTATTTTAATTTTTATGAAAATCTTCTATTTTTAAACATCTCCTTTGGCACACAGGTTGTTTATAATCTGGATAATGCATGAATAACACATAGGGTACTTTTAATCCGGGTAGTACATTCCCGTGGGAGTTTTGACGTGAACCCAGTGCTATTTTTGGCATTTATTTCAACTCACTAATAGAGAATTCGGAACCCCTGCAATGATCGACCTAGAAGGCACAGAACGGAAGGCGGGATAGTGGAGGTTGTATAGCAGAATTTGAATAGCAAGCCCTTTTCATAAATCATGTATTATGAGACAAATATTATGAGAAAATCTCAGGAAGTTAACGGGGCGAGTCGATAAAAATACGGATACACTGTATGGTTAACCTTCCTTAGTTCCTTGCCTTTCAGTATTTTAAAGCTTAGACACAATTTTCCATTGGAAGTATATTTATATTTAGGGCAGATTTTTGTAACGTCAGAAATCTTTTTCCGCACGTTTTTTTTTTTTAAATGTTTTATCTTTTTTTTTTTTTCATCTGACAGTTTTTATAAGGAAAAATATGAAAAGGAGACTGGGCGAAAGTGGTCACTGGACTAATAGCGATATGGTTGTCATATTTATGTAAGGATCTGATCTGTGGAGGATCTTTACTTTTGTGGAAAATGACATCAAAACCTGACCTAGCAACTTTGAGGAAAATGGATTTGAAAGAAAAAAAAAAAGAAATACGTTTGTTTGTATTTTTGAATTCCCATTTTCTTCCTGACTGAACCATTTTTACAAAATCTGTAAATGCAGAAACCCAAAAAGCTAAGGACAGTCTCCTAAGAACGCTTAGCTACAGCGACTAAATACTACTAACCTTAATTCTAAAAGTATATTTTTCTAAAAATTTCCGGGTCTCCGAATTATATTTTGATTCCCCTTAGCACAAGGGTATAGATGAAGCATCCCTGTCTATATACTCTACTGATTCATAGACCAATTCCCATACAAACTCGCCCAGTCTCCTTTAAATTATATCTCAGTTAAAAAAATATATCTGGCGTTGGAAAAATCTGCTCTTTGCTAAACAATCAAACACTGACTGCTGAATGTAGTCAGTGCTTCATAGTTAAGCTACAGTACAGTACAGGTCAGTGTACCACTGTTGTTCCAATTCGTCAGGATCTTTGATGAAGTTTCGTAGCAGACAAATAAGGTAATAATGCACTATTTAGTTGTGTACGGCATAATCCTATAATCAGCCTATAATGTTCCCACTGCTGGGACATAGGCCTGCTCTCTGTGAGAGGGAGCGGGCCGTAATCCACTACGCGGGCCCATTGCGGGTTCATCATTTTTAGAGCAGTGGAAATGAATTTTTTTTTTGTGTATTAAACACAAAAAAAAAATCCTGGCTGGGTTCAAACTCACGACCTACAACTCGGCCGATGCCACTGGGCCACCCCTGCTCCTTACATTATACTCTGAACAAAAAATATTAATTATATTGCAGTGCAGATATCATCATATCATCGACATGGCCAACACGTTATCCGAATACTTGCACGCAAGGAATCGCTTTGACTGATTGGCACTTAATTGCCTTTGTTTTTCGTTGCAAAAGAACACAAGTAATGATACATAATTAATTAACAAACCGCGCAGTTCTGTTTTCTATCCAAACAAGGGGTTGTAATTACGCTAGAGAAATAACAGGAACCAAAAAACACAAGACTTACAATCAAACAAACGTGGGTGTATGAAACTACGCTTCTGCCTATCTCACTAGGTCGGAGCCGTGACGTTCGTCCTATTAACTGTACTAGGTTTATGTACACGAGTGGGTGAGGGGTTCATTTCCTTCTGCAGCCCAGATTAACTCAAACATGACTGTGAATGGGTGACATCATTTGCAATTGTAATTCTGGGGCATATTGAACGTCATCTAACTAAGAAGAACTTGTTTGCGTCAAGAGACACAATTCTGGAAATGGTAAGGGTTAAAATTATTGAGGTGCTTCTGGTTATTTTAGGTTTAATTGGGAAAAGTTTGAGGTTATACAGCGTGGCGCTTTAATGGCGACATTAATTTTACACATGTATACGGTTTCGCGTTTTCGTTTTATGAACATATTTTAATTTAATTAAATGACATTATGAATTTATTCATAATAATTTTCTAAAATAGCATCTTGGAGCAACCTGTTCTGAAAGAATTGTAGCGCAGGGTATTTTGCCGGGGTCATCGCATCATGAAATTGAAACGAATAACGTGCGTAGAGTAGGCGAATTATAGGAAAGAGAGAGCCCTATGTCGACGAGCGGCGCAGGCGGTAGTTTCAAAACTACGAATTACAATTATTTTATGTTGTTATAATTTTTATGATTAGGTATTGTAGCGGCACGTTGTACAAAGCGCAATTAACAAGTGTTTTGTTCGAGTAAATTTTGATTCGATCAAATTATTTTAAAAGATTTTTTTATAAATAAAACTGTACCTGAATGAATTTGCCAGCCGAAATATGTTAAAAGTTAAAGTAGTTAAATCCAGCCGGTAAGCTTTACAATTTCAAAAGCTTGTAAAACTTACCGGCCATAATATATTCAAAAGACGGCAAGGGTCTTTATTTCTCTTTTTGTCTTCTTGCCTTTCAAACACGTAATGTAGATAAAATCGCTCTACAAGAAACTACCGCAAAATCAAAATTTTATTGCATAACAACAACCCCACGAACACAAACCCGATGCATCGTACGTGAACCGATGAACCCCTAACCTACAAACCAACACATCAATACCATCAGTCCGCTATAGACTCAGCACGTCTACCAAACATTTACCGAGAAAACCGCTTCAAATTTCCAACGAAAACTTTCGCCAACTTCCACAAGTCCAAACAGATATTGGTGTGGTTTAGATTTCAATTATGATCGGGAAGACGGATTGCGACTTATATAAATAACAAATATCTTTGTCAGATTCACTGTTGAAAGTAAACATCTAGTTTTATGGAAGATTGTATGGGTTTTTATGATATTTCGCGCGCAGAGAAGCGATTGTTGTGAGGATAATATTTACTGTCATACTAGCTTCTACCTTTGTAGGAGTTATATCTCTGACGGGTGGTTTAATGTTGTGGTTTATTAATAATACTATTGCGGAAGTGTGGTCACGGAGGTAAAAGAAAATGTTGTATGTATTTTCTTTGTTGTTTTCTGTTCAATGGCTGACTTTCTAATGTTAATAAAAAATATAGAGCACTTATTATTAGGAAGGAATTAATTTAATTTTCAACACACAGCTTTTAACATCTACTCGTCAGCTAATTTTAACCCTCCTAGCTCAAACTTAGTACGGTACAATGAATTCCAAAAGATTCGCATCTACGATCGAAATTCACGTACAACTGACGTTGCGAGCAGAATGGAAGCATCCTATCAACGTCAGCCTACATCCTGACAGAATTCCTCTTCTAAAATACAAATACGACGTACCTGAGAGCCTAGGACCCATATATTTATATAAAGGAGCTTTTACCGTTTTCTCTCTACACAGAAAATAGATTGGTACAGAAGGCTGGGTTTTGAGCACACACGCACACATAGACACGCGTCACGTACAGCGAGTGCAAGCGTAATCGCGACCGGCATTTCTTTGCAATTAGCAGCAATGGTGGCTCGTTCGAACCCAGACAAGCGCTTTACTTTGTGTACATTAGTCATCACCATTGTTCTCAAAACGGTGAGGAAAAACATCTTGAGGAAACCGGCATGTCGTAGAACCAAAAATTCGAAGACATGTGACATCTGCCAACCCGCACTGGGCTTGCGTGGTAGATAACGGCCCACTTCCTCTCACCGAGAGGAGGCTTGTGTCCCAGCAGTGGGAACATTATAGGCTGATTATGCTTATTCTTTGAGAGCGCCGTACGTAAGCGTCTATGTTGGCGTGCGCCTGTTTTAGTTCGTTGTCTGGACCTGATCTTCTGAATTATTCTGTGCCAAACAGATAAATCCAGGATGTACGTATTCGTGTTCATGCATGTAGTTTCCCACTGTGCCGCTAAATTCAGTCGCTTGGAGTACTGCCAGTAAACTAGGATTAATGGAATCTTTTAGGTAGGTTTTGATTTGCGAGTGAATTTGCATTGAATTGATTTGAGTGTCTTAGGAACTGGGTTTGAGTGTCGTGCTGAAATGGATGGTATCGTATTTTGGTGATAAGCTTTTCTTTGCAATGCAAAAATATACTTACATGATTATAATAGAGTAGGATTTATAAAACATTGCACTAAGGCTCAATTTACACTGCCGCAGAACGGAATGGAAGCGATTTTTTTTGTACAAATCATAATGAACTTTATGTCAAAAGTATAACGCACAAATTAGATACACACATACGCACAGATCACGCATCTTCTGGAGAATTCTCACGCATTCTCGGGAATTCCCGCAGTAATAAGGTCGTATCTAGTTTGTACGTTGGACCATTGACATAAATTCATTTTGCTATGTACGAAAACTCGATTACACTCCGTTCCGCGGCGGTGTAAATCTTACCGATAAATCTTACATTTGTACAGACTTATGTCTGTACAAATGTAAGATTTATCGGTAAGATCGTGAGGAAAGCGGCATGCTTTCCTCACGATGTTACCCTCCACCGTTTTGAGAGCAGTGGTGATGAAATAATGTACACAAAGTAAAGCGCCTGTCTGGGTTCGAACCTACGAGCCTGAATATGGGTAAAATAACCCGTAACTTCAACTTCAGTTAAAGTGCTAGTTATTGATTTAGCCATTTAGCCACTATGTGTGAAGCCATTTGAGAGGAAACTACTAACTGGGTTAATATTAGCTTTTATTGCATTGGGGAGTAAGTTAACTATGTAGTTAATTTCAACTTTAATAGAAACTAGCAGAGTTTATTTTACACTGTAAAATCAACTGATTGTTTTTGCTCACTGGTGCTCCTGAAGTTGGTTAATTAGGTGACTTTATCCATGTGTATGTTTACAGACAGCCTGTAAATGTGGCGACTAAGTATACTGTTGCCGCTTCGTAATTCGATTTCAGCTTCATAGGTATTATTTTAAAGAGGGGCCCGCTTGCTTGCCGCGGTTGGTCTGTAGATGGCTGACCATCTTTACATATACCGAGACCTCTCCGTGGCTCGGAAAGCACGTTAAAACGTTGGTTCCGGCTGTAATACATGTATCTTTGACAGTCGTTACGGTAGTCAGAAGCCCGAAAGCCTGACAACCAGTTGTCTTCTGACTTTCGGGCTTCTGACACTTTACCCCTTGGTAAGAAACAAGGGGTAAGGTGTTACCAGTTAACTGGATTGTGGAGGTTCATATTTAGGCAGTCGCTCCATGTAAAATATTGGTATTCAGCTGAATCCGGTTAGACTGGAAGCCGACCCCAACATAATTGGGAAAAGGCTAGGAAGATGATGAGCTATTATTTTATGGTTAAACTGGCAGTCTACGGTCAGCCAGAATACATTGGTAAAGATAGGCTGATAATAGTGGTTTAAAAGTTTCAGGTCTCAAAGTTACTACCGTACTACTAGATTTAGCCTTCTTAGACCAATAATTACGTTGAGCGCTAAACGTACGAGTACTTATTTAAAAAAATATTCTGTCTCCGTCATCTTCAAACGATTGACAGAAATTGAGCGATGTTTTAAAAACGTTAAGCGGTAAACGCATTTAGCTATTTGTTGTACAAACGAACCTTTAGGGCCGGTTGTTTCAAACGGTTAACGGCAAGGCCATAATTTTGTAATTGTAATTTGAAACAACGCCTTTTTTTGGTTTGACGACAGTTAGCGCCATTTTTAACGTGTACGCGTGCGTCAAATGGACGTGAAACAACCCGCCTTAAAGTAGGTATAAAGTTTTCAGACATAATAAAATGACTTGAGCACATCGATGTTTATGATTACCAGCTAGTAATATTCTATGCTTGCCAACGACACCCTCCATGCCTAATCACTCCCTCTACCAAACCCTGTATTCACTTTTCCACTCACATGTATCCACATAGTGCGAACTTCACGCAGTGTACAGCCACGTCCAGTTTGTCTTAGCACCCGCTGAGATCGACATATCGGCGCCCGAAACAGGGATTTTCTACGCATATACAGTGGGGTCAACGCCCTCTGCCCTTGAAATACAACATAATAATATTAACATTGAAAAGTGATTGTGTTCCGATAACGTGATTTGTTCCAGTCTGTTTCTTTTTCTGACTATTGAATTAATACAATATTGAGTTTCTTGTCTCTTTCTTGTTTATAAAAAATATTTTCTTTCGTCGAAAAGGAAATATTTTTTTCCATTTATTTCGTGGAGGAACCAATAATCGAACAATTCTTTTGGTCTAATGTACTTACAATGTGATGTTTATTTGGGCATCTTTGATCGCATTAGGTCATACCTAAACAACATTGCTGAATCGTCAGTGGAAGTAAGCTGCTGGTCTCTTGTTTAAAAATCCCAACGTGAAAACTTAGGAGAGGTGAGATTTTTACAAAATAGTGCCGCAGGTGTAGATGCGAAGAGCACAGTGCACCTAGGAGATCTTTTTTAAGTTACTAAAGTCTAGATAACGCTGGTGGTCCGATTTTTAGGACGAACGTAGGCTAAAACAGTCAGGAAAATTAATGCCAGACTACGTCATTTTGTCGTGTTATAGCCTTATCATACAACTGTGATTTTTAGTTACAGAGCGCCCGACGAGGTTGCTTTCTTGACACCTGTCAGTTTATATGAACGAGTACCTACGTGTTTTACAAATTGGATCTTTATTAGCTACTAGAATGACCGCGCTGACAGGTGTCAGGAACGCATTCTCTCGACTGCCAGTTTGTTTAACTATTAATTTCTCTGACTTTACCTGGGGACAGATCCTATACAGGTTGGCAGGGACATCGATGCGCAAACTGTAACCATGGATTCAGCACATGAGTTTAGACCCCATAGCGCAGAAATTTTTCGTCGGTTGTCAAAAAAAAAAAACTTTTGTTTCGTAGAAAAGTGCAATACCTACGCGGTCAAAACGTATGTATACAGTATGTAAACGTATGGTTACAGTTTGCGCGTCGATGCCCCTGCCACCCTGTATTAAATACTACCGATAGCTCCAAGTATTATTGTTGAAACCTCGGAATATTTTAAAAGGAAAGAAACGAGTCATCTGCCTCATCATCTGCCTAGCCTTTTCCCAAATATGTTGGGGACGGCTTCCAGTCTAACCGGATGCATCTGAATACCAGTATTTTACTTGGAGCGACTGCCTATCTGACCTCCACAACCAAGTTACTGGATAATACGATACCCTTTGGTAAGAGTGGTTGTAAGACTTTCGGACTACTGACGACCCGTAACCACTGTCAAAGATCCATTAATGACAGCCGGGACCAACGGCTTAACGTGCTTTCCGCGGCCAGAAGGGGTCTTGATATGTAAAGATGGTCACCCATCCACGGACCAACTGCGGCAAGCGTAGCTTAACCTGATCGACCGAACCGTGCGGCTGTTATTACTTAGCCAAGCCCTTCAAAGGAAAGATATGAGTAACGAAAATAATAAGTAAAATATGTGGTAGGTACATCATTATTATTTACTATAACTGTTTGCCACACAAAATATTATGTCGTCAAAACAATATTTTATTTCACAAAAGCAATGAACTTAAAGACGGTCTGTTCCATTTTATCTCTCTGGAGACTTAGCTCGACATGGTTTGAGAATGTATTTGCTTATTATAAAAATATGATCTGGCTTAGTAGTTGTGCCACGGAGTGAAAATCGAACAGAGCCCAAGCTTCATAATGAACGAGCTGCGATGCGTAGGTACAGACGCCACTGCCTCGCGTCGGTCTACCTCTTCAGCTCCATCTGCAACTCCACCTCAGTCTTCTCAACCCACCTATCGCGAATCGTCACTCATACACCCCACCTCCACATTATACATACACACCACTGCCAATCCATCTCCATCCTTATCTGGTAAATAAATCTTTAATTGATTAATTTCTACTTACCTTTCTTTAATTTAACTACCTTTGTCTTTAAAGTTTAGCTTTTCTTGTCGCTACACGACATTTTGGTCACATCAAGCTACTACAATCTGTCAACTTTCTTTAATAGATTTTCAACTTTATAACTAAAGCATTAAGGTTCAAGGTTGATTGGGAAAATTTTACAGTTTCGGGTAGCTTGACCTGCTGGCGTCTATACCTATACTATAATAGAATTATTTTTTCGTAACTTTGAGATGTGGTATTTCTGTTATGAGCTTAAATTGGCTGTGGTTATGTTTGTTAACCTTCTTCTAATCTAATCGGCACATTTATAAGAAATGCTCAGTCGTCGGAAACATTATAAATTCCGAGGCAATAGCTCATACCATCGTAAAAATGTTACCAGTCAGCAAGGTGGTAAACACAGACAGCCTGAAATTTAAGTGTCGCCCCTCGTAGACATCATAATAGCTGTCGTTTGACAAGCCGACCTATTCCGTAAGAATCTCGCTGTGAAAGCTTAGGCGAAGTGTGAGCTTGGAGTGCTGTCAATGACAGCTCACTTGAAACTCACTTCACCAAAAGTTTCCACGGTGAAATTTTCACAGAATAGACCCCGGTTTGTTTATCAGAATCGTGATCAAGTTTTCAATTTACAGATGTTCTGTTGTAGTGTCTGTATGAATATCTACTCGTTTATGTGTTCGTTCATTGTGTAGGTTCTACTGCATACTAATCAGTTCTCAAATTAACTTGCTAGTACCCATTTAACTTTAAGATGCTATTTATAATCTGAATACTGAAATCAAGTAAACATTTGTAAGCCTAGGGGGATACGTACATTATTTGAAATGCCAATTTTCGATAGCCTAGTAAATGTCTAGTTCAGTAATATTGGTATACACGAGTAAAAGGCTAATGTACTTTAATTAAGTCAAGTTGTTGAAGAAGGTTGAGTTTGCAGTAGCAAAAACTGTCTCGCTAAGTTAAAGTTAAGTTAAAATTTACTTTGTTTTGGTATGTTTATAGAAATCTCCTGGTTGACACTTTTCGTGACCTCGCCTGGCATTTACTTTGGCCAGAGGCTAAGCATTACTCTACGACGTGACAACGCCGCCAGTGTCTTCACCAGTCGACAGCGATGTGGAGGAATTTTTCAACGCCATATTTTGGTCAGTTAATAGGTTTAATTAATTTAGGATATTATGTTCTTATTTTTATTTATTAATTAGGTATAAGTTGTTATTTATGTGCATTGTAAATTTCATCTTAATTCTGAATAAATTCACTTTTTGTAAAAATAAATGCTAGTCTACCTTAACCGTTCCTTAATCACTCAAAAAGATTGTCACTGCCATTTTGACCATATAATATATAATGCATTGTTTCATTTTCAACGTAATGTGAAATTATTTGTGTTTTGATCTCATCATTATTTAAAAAAAATAAAAATATGCAGTAGACGTTCCAAAGATTATATAAATAACTCAAATAGCTATCTATATGTTTGAGCCATTGGGGGTTGCCAAGCGGTTGGTCGACTCTTCACATGACCAGAGGGCTGGCCTATTTTTAGGTCAAAGAATTAGCATTGCCATCGTCAAAGTGGCAACGATGCCAGCCTTTTTGGCACTTTTCCCACTGGCATAGATGAGGACAATTTCTTTGATGCCTAATGAGGTTTTTCCTTTTGTATAGTAGGTACATATTTTGGTGTTAGATTTTATATAAGATTTCTTAATAAGCATGTAAATAAATGTGACTTTTAATAACCCAAATAAACTTATATTTAGTACTTAATGTAGAATGAGTATTTTAATGTAAGTCTGTGATGAAAGGAACGTAACGCATGAGAGAGAGAAGGAGCGCCAGTGAGAGGGAGAGAGTGGAGAATGGCGGATCAGCACTTGAAGGGATCGGTTGTCATTTTTTATGGAGAGTAAAGACGAGGATATAATAAATTATAATTAAGAAGATATATATAATAAACTGTTTCCTTCACTTATAATTAAGTAAGTTGAATTAAATCTTGAATTGTAATTCCATGGTAAAATCTGAAAAGCTTCCTGCGGTACAAGCCTAACCTAACAAGAAGTCTGGAACTTGCTCATTTATTGTAAGACTGAAAAGTATTAGCTGTACCTATAACACATTTTTATAATACCCTTATTATTCCTTTTTAATCAATTATTCTTTTTCTTCGTTAAAATGAAAGCGAATATCATAAAAATTCTCGTTAAACATACGCAATCATGCTACGGAACTCATATTACACCTTTATTGCTCTTGTTATTTCATGCGAAGCGGTGTTCTATGATAATAACCGTCTAATTACCACAAACCAGCTTTAAATGTGTTATTGCTACTGAAG
The DNA here is from genome assembly GCA_949629185.1 of Apamea crenata. Classification (NCBI taxonomy): domain Eukaryota; kingdom Metazoa; phylum Arthropoda; class Insecta; order Lepidoptera; family Noctuidae; genus Apamea; species Apamea crenata. Next base: position 6,990,642 of record OX451366.1, on the reverse strand, counting down.
TTACATACATGTCCTGGGGGTCTACTCCGAAGTAGTATCGACCGAATGTTCGGCCGTTTCCTGCTACGAAGTTACTATTTGGTTCGGTTGGTCCCGATCCTACACTACTATACTCTTTCGAATATTGACTATGGTCCCGACCCAATTGAGCCTTTTTCTTTTCAATAATATTCGGTGCGGCCATGTATCGGTCCGATCCGAACATTCGCACGTTGCACTTAGGAGTTCCCCTGTTCACATGTTTCTTTTCGAAATAGTATCTACGGGTCAGGGACATCGACGCGCAAACTGTAATCATGAATCCAGCGCATGATTGACCTCTAGTCTAGAAATTATTCGTAGGTTATAAAAAAAAAAATCTGTTGTTGTTTCATAGAAAAGTACAATACATACCCGGTCAAAATGTAGGGAAAACAAATTTATTTTAATGCACCCTATTTGTAAGTGTGTAAGTACCAATATTATTTACCTGTAATGACGCCAAATTTTTTTCATGATAACGGCGCATAATTAGACAGCACCCTAATTGCGTAACAACAATCAATCGGAATCACAGAACATATATACCCTATCGGAATCGGTTTCATTTTGACAGTTCAACAACATTCATTGCGTTATTTACGTTGTTGAGCAGACACATGACACATTTTTTGAACACATGAAGCAATGGATTAGCAATATCCTTCAAAATGATTCAGATTGAGACTGATTGTATGTTACGCAATTAGGGTGCTGCCGATCGATTCTGTAAAAATCTCACCGTGAAAAGTTGGGTGAAGTGAGCTTAGAGTGAGCTCTCAATAGTGTCAATCCCTTAGCATTAGTTGGAATGACAGTTCACTCCACGCTCACTTCACCCCACTCCAAGTTTTCACGGTGAGATGGTTACAGAATCGCACTGCTGGTTACGTATCAACATCCGCGCTTTTAATATTAATAGAAGTTTATACCTATAGGTACATATAAGTTTGAAATAAGTAACTTAAGAACTTGTTTCATCGTGGGTATCTTTACAGGTATTATATTATAATATTCATTTATTGGCTTAGATGCCTTTAAATCAAAGGAATCTCTGGAAACTATAGGCGTGGAAAATCATCGAAACTAAGCTTATTTAAGTTCACGAAGTACAATGAATGTTTATATAAAGAAAAAATCCCTCTAAAAACATTATTTTGTGAATAACAATGAAAACATTTTATTTTCATAACTAATCTTATAAAATACCTTATGTTTGTTGAACGGAGAGAAAATTCGTCAATATTCTTTATCTTTTAAAATTATACATAATTTATAATACTATTTTGTTTTCGCTTTTTTCAATATCCTGTCCACGCCGTTTCACAACATCATCATCTGCCTAGCCGTTTCCCCACTATGTATGTTGGGGTCGGCTTCCAGTCTAACCGGATGCAGCTGATTACCGGAGCGACTGCCTATCTGACCTCCACAACCCTGTTACTGGGTAATTCCCTTGGTAAGACTGGTTGACTGGTGTCAGAATTTCGAGTTTCTGACTAAGGATCCATGCTTTCAAAGGCACGGAGGGGTCTCGGTGTGTAAAGAAGCCATCCACAGACCGCGGCAAGCGTAGCTTAACCTAATCAATCGACCTGTGTGGTTGTTATTATTTAGCCACGTTTCTCCTAGCTAAGCTAAAATAAACACTGAATACCTAGGACTTGAAAAGCATTTGCAATCTCTCTCGCGGCACACATTAAACTATCAAACCAACTAAAAGCTTTATTGGGTTTTTCTATCAGGATTTTCTCAGTAGCAATCCGGAGTCTGAAATTGTGCCCGGTTGATGGCTAAAGGCTCGTCTTCTATTACACGGAACTTAAAAAAAAAGAAAAAAAACCTTGCGAAATGTGGGTGTACTATAGGTGCGCCCCCCCTGTCTAATCCTCCGGGAAAAACAGCGTGATGTTAATCTTTTAACGAACTGTTTTCCTTTACATAAGATATTAACACAAATAAACGAACGAATAACGTTTCTTTTACGGGCAAACCTAAATATTCCCCGAAGCCGTTAAAAATTGGGACAGAGAATGTTTCCCGATCCGTATTTCCCATTTATTTGTAAACAGACCTAAATCCCTTGATCTAAAACCGGGATCCTTGTGATTTGTGCCCATTGACACATCCTTGTACTACTTATTCAAAAGTATAATGTAATAAAAAACGAGTTTCTTGTCCTGTGAATATGGGACAGGAAACATGACGAAACCTATGTGAAAAAAAAGTTGGAACTTGATGTTGGCAAAGATACTAAACATACGAATCGGGCCAACTCTTAACAACTACGGGAATAATGTTAATTATTCTTGGACGGGAATCAACTAACCACCCGTTTGCTTGATGCATGATCAGCCTTTAATGTTCCCACTTTTGGGACACTGGCCTCCACAGTGGAGGCCTCTGTCCCAACAGTGTAATAGGATTTTGACCTCCTCCCTCTCACAGAGTGGAGGTTTCACTCTGTGTGCGGGTATAGGCCAAAATCCACCACACGGGTAGAGGTCACATGTCTTCGAATTTTTGGCTCTGGGATATGTTTGCTTGTTGACATGGCTCTAAAAATCAATTCGAAATTCCTCGGAGTTACTTGAAAAACGAGGACGAGCACTTTCAAATTGTGTTCAGTAACTTGAGGAGCATAGAATTCATGATCTGTCTAGCCTTTTTCCAATTATATTGGGGTTAGCAACCAGTCTAACAAAATTCAGCTTAATGTCAGTATTTTACATGAAGGAACACGATACCTCTAGGGGCTGCTGACTACACGTAACGACTGTCAAAAATCTACGACTGAGAGCCGGCGGAGATGCTTGGATCATTATTTTGTATTACTTTTTTATACTTCTTATGGCTGATTTTTCAATTGACAGATAATTTTTATTAGTGGAATAAAGTTGACGTCTGACAGATTTTGTATGGAAGAACTGTCAAAAATTTTAATTTATTCCTCCGATAATATTATCTGTTGTTTGTAATAGTAATTTACTACCGGGAGAGGGACTGGCTCTTGTAACACAGCAGATTAATCACCTAGCATAAGTGTCAGGGACTTCAAACAATTTGTAACCTCTTTTTTATGTAATTAAGATTATTATTATTATGTAGGGGTCTCGGTATATGTATAATGGATAGTCACTGAAAATGTGCAAGTAATTTAAATGCTGTATGTCGATTTATAAGTAAGTGAATTTTGGAGAACAGCACTACAGTCATTAGACATAATTGCTGCGATAACATAAATTTGTTTGCTTACTTTACCGACTTCATCAAGCCTCCCGTAAATGTGTGGTAATCATGTTTGTTTGCACAAACAAATTGAGTCGTAGGAGCTGCAGGTTGTTAATTTTCATCACCCACCCTGATCGTCTTTTCCTCTTTATTATTAAGGGTATTAGGAACACCCTTGTTATTACGCTTATCGTAACACGTAAATGAGTGTTATGGTGTTACTGGTTAGAAGTAATAGAAGGGTATTTAAGGGCAGTTTTGATATAAACTTGGTCAGGGATAATAATGTTTTGTGAAAAAAAAAAAACATCTTGGTTCATTATACCGAATTTTTCTAGGGAGATGTAGGGATTATGACGTCTTTAATTAGATACCTCTACGATAACTACATAATATTGGGCTGAACGTTTTTTTTACCTGATTTATTATGGAAGTAAAGATGTGATATGTATAATGAAATATGTGTATTACTGTGAAAATTATATGAAAGCAGTTATGTAGTTAATTTGACGAGTTCATAAACAAAAAGGCTGGAATTTAATTTTGTGAAAGACGAGAACGAGGCGGCGCGTTTTCACGAGTCGCTGCAATTCAGTTTTGGTATTTATAATAATAGCTAGCTTTTGCTCCGCGGCTTCACACGCGAGGAGGTCGGAAATTATTTCACGGAAACGTACTACTACGTTTAATAGATCTTTTAAGAGAAATCATTCCGTAATGCATTGGCTTCATGTAACTCTATTGGTTTATGCGGCGCACCAGTAAAGCTTCCGTTGGCATGCTTTTTTTCCGTTGGCATCTTCAACAATCACGTCATATTTCTGACAATTTATTTTCTATCGATATTTATTTCTTCCGTATGGAAGTCCGTTCTGTAGTTTTTGAGTTTTTATCGCACTCAGACAGACAGACGCGGCGGGGGACTTTGTTTTTATAATTTGTACTGTCTTTGCGATTTTTTTACATTCCACTGTTAATTTAATTTTTAAGAGATATCAGAGCCTAATTGCGTAACACATTTTCGGCAAATGATTGAGATTAATTGGTTTCGTTTCGATCACTTTTTGTTTCATTTTACGATTTTCGTATTGTGGTTCTTAAAAAATGTTTGAGATATAGGTAAGTACCTAACCGAATATGTATAATGGACAGCAGTAGGTAAATCTGACCAGTGACCACAATTTATGATTTCGATACAGTATAATACTAACCAATAATGTGCGTCAGGAATGAGGAGTCACGTACACGTACATACGTAATTGTTTTTGTAATAGTACACCTACCCATGTTGTTGAAAATAAAGCTAAGGGTTCGATTTAAAATGTCCAAGGAGGTGCTAGATCTCCCAGATACTAACTACGTACTACGAACTTGTTTTTGTGTGTTTGTTCTTTTTTATGCGTCTTGTCGCAAATAAATGTATTTTTCTTCTTTCAGATGAATTAAAAAATTAGAACAAGTTTCAGTAAAATGATCTGCCAAGGTGTCTTTTGTTGATTTTTTTATTTGTTATTAACAAATTCTAGATTAAGATTATTTATTTTTATTTTATTTAGATTTGTGCCCGGTCGATGGAAGCAGGCTCACACCCTATAGAACATATACCTATAACTGGCGAAATGTAAACCTATTATCCACTTCTGCCTAACCTTTCGGGGAAAACAAGCGTGATGTTATGTGATCTGCCATAGTGAAACAAAGCTGAAACTTGAAATTTGCCTCCGGCACCCTAAAATAGTCCCACAAACACAAAGTTTGTACTTAACTAATATAATGTTTCTCTTTCTCAAGTTTCCTTGTTATACTGTCAACTAGTGTCATTCAAACAGGCCTAACTGTGTAAGGACGCATTAGACACATACTTAACAAGGAGAATAATAGTGTGCCCTTCATTGTCGGGTACTTATCTACGTAAACAAGTAAGGGAAAATTGTATATGACGCCTGGAATAAAATGTATCTAAAGCCGCGGTCCCACCCGTCTCACGGCCCTTGCTATACCTGTCAAGGCCAATCGCGACCCATGCCGAGCATTGCTACGGCCCGTTAACTGGTACTGACAGGCCGCGCCAGACGTTGCTGCGTCTGTCTAGACGTGTCCCGTGCCGAGCATTCCTACGGCGATGTCGGGCTGGTATGGCCTGTTGGCCGCTATTTCAACATGGCAAGTGATACGGAGCCCGTGGCTGCCTGTGCAGCCGCTGTGGTTTTATTCAGTGGTCAACATTTAATAAACAAAGCAAAAAGAAACGCGTCCATAAAGGCTGTGACAGGCGCGCCGCGTCTAGCTACGCCACGGCGCCGCACCAAGCCGCGCTTTTGAACTTACGGATAGGCCACCGCAGGCCGGACAGGCGACGGTTCCCACAGCCTGTCGGCTTGGCCTGGCGCGCTCTGGTCTGTGAGTAAGCGGGCCGTGGGACCGCAGCATTATAATGTTTGTACATTTTGTTAGTAGGCAATTGTTCTAGTAGTATTATACTAGTGCATACATAGTATATATATAGTATTGTACTAGTGCTGAGAAGGTAGTAGAGAGATTATGTGACAATAGTATGTCTGTTATGTTTGTTAATACGTCTCATTCATTCATTATTATATTAAAAATTAGGTACAATATGCTTTGGTGTATAATAATCAACCTTTTTAATAGTCCCGAAACAAAACATCTCTATTAGCTTATTAGTCCTGCTATCATCAGCCTGCACGAAATTAAATGCAATAAAATCAATGCAGAAAAATTGTCCTGTGGGTCTAACTCGAACGCGCGTTGTAAACATAACGTACGTAACTTAAAATTAAAACGTTTATGTAAAGTAATTTTAAAATTGAAAATACTCATTTCGCACATAATATTAACCAGGTTTTAGCACTTTATTCATATGGGTGATACAAGTTGTGTGTGTCGCAAAAGATTAAACCAGAATGTCATAGGATACGTAGTTGTATTTTGTAGCAACTTACGTCACGTTTACGTCGCGCGTTCGGGCTAGGGCCTCTAGCAAAATGTTTACAGGAAAACAATCTACATTACATTTCCAAACAAATTAAGTTTATTTATTTATAACTCAGTTGTTCAGGAAAATTATTTGACACTGTTCACAACAATATGACTTTCAAAGTAAATAATGTTACTCTACTTCAATAATATGTATATTCGGAATACTTTAGCTTGTAGTGATCTAATCTCGACCTTATTCCCTAGAACTTAAGATAGTAAGAATATGCTGGGAGAATTCGTCACGAAGCGACTTTAGGGCTGGTAGTTACGTTCGGGTCGCTTAATTTTCTACTCCTAAACGGCCATTGAACGAACGTCTTCCTAATAGCTTCCTTATGGTCATTGTTATGTGTCCGGCTCACATACAACTCCGTCTATTTCATTTGTTAGGGGTTTAACAAGATATATCTTCCAAGTTTTGGTAAAATGAGTAAAGTTAACTTTAAAATGTATTGGTTGTATGGGTATTGTATGTGTTACTAGCTGGTTTTTAAATAAGTACTTTAAATTGTAATCTGTGGAGAACGTAATAAAATGGTATTAAAACGTAATATTAAGATATTATTACTAGGTATTTCTTATTGTGCTACTGTTTGTTTTTCCTTAAATAAATAAATGAAAATTACTGGCAGAATTCCAAAAGCAAGGAAATGAAAGTGTTTCTTTCCATTTTTTTTTCGACGTTGCCCCACACTAGGAATTACTCCTGTATCGTGGGTGCGTTTACAAACATTTTAAACTCACATACACAAACCAGCCAAGCCGGACCCAGAACAACTACCTGTAGACAATACAAATATTTGTTCCGTGCGGGAATCGAACCCGCGACACGCAGCGCAGCAATCGATCGCTCAACCACTACGCCAACCGTGTCGCCTCCTCCAAATAGATTTTTTTTTTACAAAATCTAGCTTTAACCTGTCTCGTTGGTCCATTGGTAGCAAGCGTTACTAGTGAGCATGAGGTCCTGGGTTTGTTACCCGTGTCGGACAAAGCTTTATTATGTTTTTCCATATGGAATTTCTTAGTAGCAGTCCGGAGTCTGTATTTGTACCCGGTAGATGGCAATTGGCTCTCCCCTAATACATGGAACTTAAATAGGTACTATACAGTGTGGCGATTAGGTTATCACATGAATTGAAACCACGTAATCTACATAACGTATATTAAACATACACATTTAAAAGAATTAATAACAATTAACATTTTAGTCGTGGAACCTTTTTTTCGTTTCAGTATTTACCTAACAACATTAAACTTAATTTGTGTTTACTTAGTAACAATAACATAAAGTTTGTGTTGAATTCTTGATACCATTGCTTTACGCGTGTCTAGTGACTTGTTAAAGGATGGTTTACTTCATGACAATTTTTACGCTCAGTATTTTATTCGTTTTATTTTCTATTTTTAGTAAAATTTAAATTTTATTATTTTAACAGACTTTTAACAACTTTTAATGACCGCTGTACTATTTAATGTGATAACCTAATCGCCACTCTGTATACGGTACACCTCTGCCTGACTCTTCGAGGAATACAGGTGTGATGTTATGTTATAATGTTCAATCTAGCTTTTTAGTAAGCGTAATCTTCGAAAAAGAACTCTAGGGAGGAACCATACTCTACAAATTGTGAATTATAGTTCCTATTTACGAATAAGTTTGCACAAAAACCACCAGTTTTCCTAAGTGAAAACCAGCGCATGATTCTAGCTGAAGTGTACCAACATTACGAAGAAAACAAGTTGTTCAAAACGGCTGAGTTTATTTAACCCTGTCTGGAGAATATAATAATGAAAATATTGAAGAATTCTAGGTATGTATGCTTTGTGTAAAAGGTTTCGCAGAATTTGGCCCAAAAATATTTAGTTACCTACAAGCATAATATTAGAATCTCTTGCGAAAAATGTTATTCTCGTTTGGACTCCGGACTACATACTTGAGAAAATCTTGTTGAAAATGAACGGAAACTTGAATTTGTAATCAGGTTCTAAGAATCTAGAAGCGACTTCGTCCGTGTGGATTTCTGATTTTCCAATACTAACTTCAACATACCATTTTGCTCCTGTTGGGGATTTTTTTTTAAATTAAGGTTTGTGTGTTTATTTTATTTTGGGTTTTCCACCCATTCTTCTTAGCATCTCGATGGTAAAAATATAGTTTTTTTCTTAAATTTGTTTGGCCTAAAATTCAGCAACGCGGTTAGGAGTCGCCGACGCAGTCATTGGGTCCTCACGTGAGCAGATGACAGGGCATGCGGTGCAAGATGGGAGGTGAGACATTTTCTGTGGTGAGACACCGCATACACACAGGAGGTCAGAGCCTTCCATGAATCCCCACTTGTGGAGGTTGTCCTTGCTGCAGCCTACTTGGTTACAAAGTCTAAATAACGTTTTCCAAGTGGGCCACGGTAACTACTACCTATTGAATCGGTTGGTCGTTTTAATCGCGGAAACGCATAACAGACAGACAGCAGAGACACTTGCAATTATAATAATTGATTAGTATGGGAGTATGGTTGGAGTTTTGTATGAATATGTAATACTTGGCTTGCAGCAAGTTAGAAAGATCACTGTCAATCAATGTTTCCTGTGGCCATGTATGAACCATCAGGTTTTTATTGAATGTTAAATTGACCTCATTACAGTGAAAATCCCAATTAGGCTTATGATAGTTGATTAATTAATAACTGTTTAAATATGAGTCACATTCATGAATCTATCATACTCGTAAGTATCTAATTAAAATAACATTGATTCATGAACAGTAATTAAATGAATATTTATTTAGTAAAGTAAACCAATAATCTATACTACTAATAAAGCAGGAGAGCGGAGTCGAAAAGCGGGCAATTTCACGCGGACAAAGTCGCGGGTAGAAACTAGTGATTTGATAAACAAAAGAGGCATATAAATAAACAAATGAGGTTGTTGTTGGATTCAACAAATGTTGTAAACACAGTGAGTCATTACTTACAAAATAAACTTTTTCACCCTTGGTAATATCGCAGAACTTTATGACCGAAATAAGATTTGGGCTGACTTCGCCGTTAGATTCCAAATTATTTAACTTTAACTTGTTTACCTTTTCTTCAGCTTTACAATAACACCGTTTTCAAAGGTCACAACTCAAACCACGTGGATTCATAACATCATAAGAAAATTATGTATTTGAGTTCTGTTTCAGAGTCTGTATGGAAATGATTGTTATTTTCTATAACTGTATAATTATGAAGTTGCTAACATTGTGCCTCGGCGTAAGAAGTGAATTAAAACAACAAAGACTTGAAGGAGTTTAATTCTGGCGTAAAGGCGTAATTTTACTGCTGCGTAGGATGGGTGGTGATGGGTAACTGCCCCGTTGGTCTCGTGGTTGACTGCTAAGCGTGGGTCCTTGGTTCGATTCCCAGGTAAAGTGTTATTGGATTTTTCGGTAATTTTGGAACCGCCTGTGCCTTGGAAAGCCGTTGATCCTGCGCCTGATATTTCTCCGGTCGTGTCGGATTGCCGCCCCATAAGACTATGAGAGTGAGGGAAGAGTGAGTGCCGCTGTGTCTGCGCACACACTTTTGCACTATATTATCTGCCGCGTAGATGTCCAGTCTCTGCTGAGATTGGCTGCCATGGCCGAAATTCAGTCTGGAGGACTATTTTTTATTTTTTTTGTTAAGATGGCCGGTTCATTTCTTAATTTGTTTGACAACCTCGAATCCGAATTTTCATACAAGGTGAAACTAAGTAACGTGCTTAGCGTAGACGAAGGCAGCAATGGTCTCCATCTACCTAGCTTTCAATGTATCCGGCGGTATTCCAGCTGTATCCGGTTAGGATACAGCTGGATACCAGTATTTTACATGGAACGGCTGCCTATCTGACCTCCACAACCCAGTTACTGGGTAATAAGATAGCCCTTCTCAAGACTGGTTGTCCGAGTTTCGGGCTTCTAACTACCCATAACACTGTCAAAGATCTACAAATGACAGCCGGCAAACGGCTTAACGTGCTTTCCTAGACACGGAGAGGTTAGGTATGTAATGGATAGTCACTCATCGACGGATCGACCTCGGCAAGCGCTGCTTAACCTTGAAGATTGATCTGTGCCGCTGTTATTATTCAGCTACTAGCCTCTTCAAAGCAGGTAAGGCAAGGCAGGCTTTAAGGCTTCAATGGAAGAGCGCCTTAATAGTATTAAGTTTTAATCATTTGTTCAAGTTCTCAGTAAGTAGGTATTCTTGTAAAAGTCTGTGGGTGTAACGATAAACAGATGTCTATTGAATTTGATAATTTCATCAACGAAGTTCGTCAAATGATTATTATTTTTGTTAGTACCCATTCCGGTGGTGAATTACAGAAGTTTTAAACGTCTATTGAAAGGGTAAATGAAATCTCTAAAGATAGAGCTTTTCTACTTAACTGAATAGGAATATAACTGACTAAAATGTACCTTGGAAAACACTTGAGGCCGTTGATCCTAACTGTCGTTCGTAGATCTAGAAAGTCGTTACGTACGGATAGTCAGAAGCCCGAAAGTCTGACTACCAGTCTTACCAAGGGGTATCGTGTTACCCAGTAACTGGTTTGTGGAGGTCAGATAGGCAGTCACTCCATGTAAAATACTGATGTTCCGCTGCATCTGGTTATACTGGACCCCGACCCCAACATAGTTGGGAAAAGGCTGGGCAGATGAATCTAGCCTTTTTCCAACTATGTTGGGGTCAGCTGATATATCATTAATGCGTAGATCCTACTACTACTACTATTATTTATTATTCATATTTTAAATGTGAAAGTTTGTATGGATGGATGGATGAATGGATGTTTGTTACTCTTTCACGCAAAAGCTACTGAAGGGATTTGGATGAATTTGGCACACAGATGGTTTATATACTATTTATCCCAATATTCCCACGGGATCGTAACTTATGCGGGTGATACCGCGGGGCGCAGCTAGTAGCACATAAATAACAGTAGGTAATATGATTACAAAGTACGTAAAGTTAGAAATAATAACTCATTAATAAAAATAAATTCAAAGAACTTGTCTGAAATGTCGCAAAACGTTTTAAAGCGAAGACACAGTTCGTGGCAGCTGCAAAGAAGTTTTAAAAAGCTTTCTGGTTGACCTACTTGAGAAGCTTTCGAGATTGTAACAAGTTGAAATCTGTTATAAAACTATTTTGGCAGTTTGGGAGATATCTAAGTGGTTATTATCATCTACCCACTTTTTAAGTGATTCTATAAATAGATACGGTGTTCTCTGAGGGCGGGCAGAGGCTGAAATATTTATTGTTAGCACGCTTTTATTAGCTTCACTTGTAACTAACAATGTAAAAAATTCTTAGAAGTCAATTTAAGCCTACTTTTAGTAGTCGTATCGAAATGAAACTCCAACTCTATGGGACAAATATTGTAGACAATTTATTATATGAATTCTTATTAAAATAAAACTTCATATTTTTTATAGGTATTGTCAGTTATGTTGCTGTAAACATCGACAAGAATTCATTTCATTGTCTACAATATTTGTTCCATAACATTGTATAAATGTGTACATTGGATGCACACAATATTGTACAGTACTTAGACAATTATATAAATTCTAGTCGATGCATAGTAAGTATTTTTTTGAGGCTGACTGTACTATAGATTCGGTACTGAGAAAGGGACGGATTTCAGCAGTCATTGAAAGTCGTTCAGCAGCTGAAACTTTATGGACTGTCAAAATTAATTAGCGAAGTCAGTTTGTTACCATTTCATGGCAATATCTCGAACTTTGTGAGTTCTCTAAATAAAATCATCTCTTTTATCGGCGCGAACTATTACTACACAGGTGGGACCGACTAACGAGTGTATGCTGGACGTATATGTATAGCTTGTATCAGAAAGGCGTGATCATATTCATCGTGATCGCGAATAAATTATCAACTGTCCTATACAAAACTTCATTACCTACTCGACGTAAACGTATATGGGACGGCTGATTATTTTTCCACGATTACGATTTTGGTCCCATGGAGAAAGTTGTTCAGATTGATGGTCTTTAATATGACCACCCCGTTCTGATACATACTGTTAAGTCCCTATTACAATTCGAACATAGACAAATGGGACTAAATCACTAATCTAAATTAAAATCAAAATCCGATCAAGCTCACTAAATTCAATTCAGTTGTTTGTCAGCGTCACGTTTCGAGTTGACTGATTCACGAGCACGTTACCAATACGAACAGATGATGATTATGAAATAGTATGACTTGCTTAGGGAATAAATTAACGTCATTCACTAAAGCTACATTTTTTTTGGTAGAGCGGTGGCCGCTACGTAATGGCCACAGAGACAGTTGCCATGAAAATGATGTAGCGGGGTTTGACCGCATCGTGTCAAAAAACGCTCTGTAGGTACAGTCACGAGCAAAAGTATGTATACACTCTGCTTTATTCAAAAGCGATTTAATCCTTTATTTTTTATTGAAATTTTAATGTTGTTACGAACATAGCATTTTCGAACCCATAGGTTTATGTAATGTGTCGTATTTCAACGTTCCATTCGTTATTTCACGAAGAATTGCAGTTGAAAGTCGCCAAGTGTTGACATATTGGTGTTCGTGACTGTACACCAACTTACTTTCATAATGAAACGTTTCAGTGACGTAATTATAAGTGGTAGATGTACGCTTTGTAAAAATAAAATAAATAAATAAATCCCTGGACATTTCACACAGCACCATTTGTCCCAAGCTAAGCAACCTAATGCTTGTGTTATGGTAACAAGATGGCTGATAAACTACTTATATACATTTTTTTTTGTAAATACATACATAATATAGATAGAAAAACACCCAGACTCGGAACAAATACATGTAGGTCATACAAATATTTGTTCCGTGCGGGAATCGAACCCGCGACACGCAGCGCAGCAGCCAATCGCTTAACCACTGCGCCAACCGTGCCGTCAATTGTAGTGACCACTGTTCTTCTAGAAAACTAGCATTACAGTAAAACAGTTTTAGATTTTTAAAGTAAGTTTTTAGGCCTCCTCTCTGTGAGAGAGAGTGGGTCGTAGCTCAGATAATCAAGGTATTCCACTCAGAGCACTGGTTTCAACCGCAATTTCCCGAACCGCACCTGAGCACTTCCACTAACCGCATTGAAACAAAATTTTGGTCGGTTCGGTGGAATAGTTTATCAACTCCATTACGTGGGCGAAGCTGGATGTCACATGTTTTCAATCAAAACTTTTCTACATGGAGTGATGAAGATTTTACAAAGTAGGTAAAGTGATTTTGTGAAATCTACATCATGCCTGCCTGAATTCAGACCCACGACCTACAACTCTTTTGTCAGAACCGTTACCATTTGGTCTACCATGCTCTCAATTATAAACGCGGATGAATGTAGGCCATAATTCCCACGTCTGAGAAGCCGAGCGCTGATTGATATCCTTTTGCCAAAATCTCTGAGATACCCCGTAAAGATGGTCTCTCTCAAACCACTCCATAGCCACATAGATATATCAGTTGTAACCTATTTCCTACTAAAAATGGTATCCATCACTCTTATTTGTTTTCTGGTTCGTGCGCAGCATCATAAGCAGAACACAACATATTTTTATTTTTTACCAAAACCGCGTTGAAAAAAATTTGGGTAATAAAATATATCTTACGTTAATATGTACTGTATATTGTTTCAACGTTTGGGCGTGGCTATATATTATCAGCCGCACAGGTCGATCGATCAAGTTAAGCTACGCTTGACACGGTTGGTCTGTGGATGGGTGAAAGCACGTTCAGCCGTTGGTCCTGGCTGTCATTCGTGGATCTTTGGCAGTCGTTACGGGTAGTCTGAAGCCCGAAAGTCTGACAACCAGTCTTACCAAGGGGTATCGTATTACCCAGTACCTAATTGGGTTGTGAAGGTCAGATAGACAGTCGCTCCATGTAAAATACTGGAATTCAGCTGTATCCAGTTAGACGGGAAGCTGACCACAACATAGTTGGGAAAAGGCTAGGCAGATGATGATGATGATTTGGTTTCAACGTAGGATTGATGAGCGAAAAGTGACCTGATTTTCCATCTATAGTACATATATGTCTGTGTGGAGAGAACAAGAGGTTGAGACCAAGCAAAATTGTTATTTCATCAATCGGTGTTGTTGTTTGAGTTTTGGCAATCAATATTGTTGTTTTGTTGTGAGAGGTAACGGCCCCTACTTGCGAGATGTAGGTCGTGGGTTCGAACCCACCCAGGAAAAGTGCGTGAGAGCAGAGATGATGAAATTATTTACACAAAGTCTTTACTTTGTACTCTCAGAACGGTGAAGTAAAAATCGTGATGAAACCGGCATGTCCTGGAATCAAATTCGTAGACATGTGACGTGTACCAATCCGCACTGGGCCCGTGTGGTGGATTACGGCGGTGGGAACGTTTTAGGCTGATAAAACCAATTTTGTTTATCAATAATTCATTCCTATCAATAAACAGGTATGAAACTAGGTACGGTCAGCAACACAACTCGATGACCACTTCACTTTTTAAATCTTAATTAAAATCGGAACAGAAGTAAAATTGAAGGAAAAATACTTGTTAGCTATTATATTATATGAAAATCAGTTTCATCATCTGCCTAGCCTTTTCCTAACTACGTTGGGGTCTTCCAGTCTACCCAGATGCAAAATTCAAAATGATTTCATGAGATGAAAATCAGTTTAGAAATTATTTTGAGCTTTTGATGATATCTAAACGTGACCGTGTTAATGAATATTTGTATTGACTGCATCTAGGTAGTCATATATGGGTTACGGTAAGTAAAAAAACTTACGACTTTACGACTTATCTTCGTAGCCAGAATATAGCGTAATTTATCTTACCAGCTGTATATAGAACAAAAATATCAAAGAGCTTAGTTGATAACTTCTTCTAGGTTATAACGGAGTCAAGGATTACTGCGGTGTTCGACGTTGACAGTGTGATCTCTCACGAGAATAAGCTTTTATATATCACTTTATCGCTAAGCCAGGTTCTGGTCTTCAGCATTTGCATATGTAGAAGATACTCGGGATCTCGCGTAGAATAAGTTATGGTGTACAGTTAGTAATTTCATAAATCGCTAAAATCACTACTACCTGATGTTGCATCTACTAAATAAACTGTAACTAAATTATATGTATGACAATCACTGACTTCCTGCAGTATTGACTCTCCTTCTCCCTTTAACCCATTCAAAGGTTGTCTGTAAAAGATCGCTTTCAGCGATCAGACCGCCCATTGTGTCACCCAGTGTCACCCTATGTAAAATTTCTACATATACCTATACTTATCTGTAATTTTTATAGTGCACATAATTAAGAGTATTCTATCTATTTATGTACTAAAATCATAAAATTATGTATATTCCGTTTTATTGTCCAAATCTTCGCGTGTTGCCACTCTGTATAAAAAATAACCATCATATTTCAAATACAGAATATACGTGAGAGAGTTTATCTTGTTAGCTGTTTATAGAGAAAAGATTAAAGAGCTTAGTTGATAACCGTTTCGTGCAGGTTATAAATGGAGTAAATTTATTATATGAGATTACGGCCGTATTCGCCGGTGTTAGGGCGATCTCTTACGAGAATATGCGTAGAAATATAGTCCGAGTGCCCACTTAATTTTTCGAGACATCGCTAAGCGGTAGGTCGACTTTTCATGTGACCAGAAGACTGGCCTATTTTTTGGCCAAAGAATCAGCATGGTGGCAACACTGCCAGCCTTTTGGGCACTTTTCTGTTGACAGCGATGCGGATGAATTTTTTGACGCACTACGAGTCTTTCCACTCCCTTTCTGTAGAAAAACAAAACCTACAAATTCCAAACACAGAATATATATGAGACAGTTGATCTTGTTAGCTGTTTATAGAACAAAAATATTCATCACCTTAATTGATAACGGTTCGGGCAGTTTATAATAGGAGTAAGGGAAATTACGACGGTATTCGCCGGTGACAGGGCGATATCTCACGAGAATATGCGTTTAAATATAGTCCCAGTGTCACTTAGATTTTTAAGACATCACCAAGCGGTTGGTCGACTCTTCACGTGACCAGAGGCTGGCCTATGTTTTGTCCAATGAATCAGCATGGCGAAAAAAGGTGGCAACACTGCCAGCCGTTTGGGCACTTTTCCTGTTGACAGCGATGCGGGTGAATTTCTTGACGCCCTATGAGTTTTTATTCTCCCACTCTGTAGAAAAACATACCTACAAATTCTAAACACAGAATATACGTTGGATAGATTATCTTATTAGCTGTTTATAATAATAATTTATTGAACCAATGTTACAATTATTACTTTATAATTAAATTAATAACGTCCCTCGGTGTGTAACTGTTAGCGATTATCATTTGGATCTCTACGGCGGTCCCCAAACTAGGCGGTGCCTGTATCTTGGGGACCAGGAGTCCCAGTGTCCACTTAGTTTTTCAAGACATCGCCAAGCGGTTGGTCGACTCTTTACATAACCAGAAAGCTGGCCTATTTGTTGGCCAAAGAACCAGCTTCGCCATATAACGCTGCCAGCCTTTTGGGCACTTTTCCTGTTGACAGCGATGCGCATGAATTATGAGTCCCCCTCCCATTTTGAAGAATAACAATAACCTACATATTCCAAACAGAATATACGTAGGGTAGTTTATCTTATTAGCTGTTTATAGAACAAAAAGATTAAAGAGCTTAGTTGATAACCATTTCGTGCCGGTTATAAAAGGAGTGAAGGATTACGGTGGTAGTCGCCAGTGACAGGGTGATCTCTCACGAGAATATAACGTACCGTACCTTTAAATATCATTTATCATGACTATGGTTCGTGTTAGTGGCTATTAGGGTTTCGGTTACGACATTAGGGTATGTCTACTTAGGGTTTTCATTATTTTTTATTTGATAATATTCATTTATTTGAGATTTATGATTGTGGGTGGTTTGGTGCATGAATAAATGGTAGGACTTTTTAGTTGGTATGAAAAGTGACTTGATTTTTTTGGATCCGGGTTTCAATTACTTTAAGCTGAGTTTTATGAGTTATCGAGTAGTTAGTTATATAGTCTCAGCCTTTTTGACATAAATGAAAATTTTACAGGCTCAAATTTAGCGAACTTTTAATCAAATTCGGCGCTCATTATGCTGTTCCTGAACTACGAGGTACATGATTACAATCAAGGAATGCCAAAGTGCTTGGTAAATTTCCATGAACCTTTTGCTGAACACAGGAAAATAGTCGTGTTACATGATTTTAATAGAGGCACAACACAATGTTTTTGTTAACTATTTTCGTAACCAAATGAAAATGTTTGTAATCCTAGATAGGATTTAATTGTGTTTGCGTATCGTGTATTGTAATAATTTCGGTCTAGTTTTGTTCAACAAACTCGTGTCTAGACAGATTCAGATTACATGATCATTTTCGGCTGTTATTTCAATAATTACTCGAAATATGAGTAGAAGTACTGCTAAAGCTTTCTAAAACTTCGCTATAACTACAATGGATAAATAAAGTAAAAACGTTTTTTTGTCACAGGACAATGAACCATTTTCTCTTTCCTTCCTTTCTTTTTCTTTGCCACTATCATCACTTACCTACTGAACATAAGTGCGAACTCCTTTGTTGGTCCTCACAAGACGAAGCTTTATTATGCTGTTAATATGAATCCTTAGTTAAGTACCTTCTACATCACTTTCGGGAACCCTAATGATTATGCCAATTTCCGGAATCTGCATAGCTTTTGAATGTTTGTGTTTTTATTGGCGTGTTATCAAGATTATTCTATCTATCTGTTTTAACTCTAACCATTTTGTAAAGTACCTAACATGTCTTACATATCTAAGACAGCCGAGTGATCTCAGACACGTTTCTATGTTTACGATTGTGCATGTTGTTAAAATTGGTTAAAAAGCCTGTAATATGATGTCGAAATATTTTTTTTTTAAACTTATGATTACCTATTATAATAAACATAAACACCTAAAACATTTCTTACAATATTATTCGAAAGTTATAATTACTATCCAGATTGCGCTATTTCAAGTAACATGACATTCACAACCACAAGCCGAATTTCCCTAAAAAGCTAGCCCACATTTGCGGCAAACAATTTGTCGACACCGCAAAATTTTCGCGTTAAGGGACTTACAAAAACATTGTACGCTTAACTTGGATTACAATAATAATGTAAAATATGATCTGAAACTCCACTAACTAAACCGGGTTGCTAACGATAAAGTGCGCGAATAAATCAGACGGGCGAGGTTTCCTTTGCAGATTTTCACGTAATAACCACCGAGTTTTGGGGAAAACTGCGTAATTTCGTGTCGTTCATAACTGTTGTGTAATTGATGAGTGTGAGGCTGTGGTACGGCTACTTATTTCTCAACAACATCGTTTCAATGACTTGTTATGAAAAGAATATAATAAAAATCGTTAAAGCGTAAACATATCAATGTGTTTACGTCATAATGAAGATCGTTCGATAATTTTAGCTATGACAGAAATATTACTTTGCCTTTTTAGTGAAGCAAAGGAATGAGGAAAATGTCGTGAGGAAAGCTTTGAGTATGAATGTGGATGGCTATAAGAGTTGGGGAATACCAAAGAAACGAGGTATGGACTGTGTGAAAGATTATACGGCTAGAAAGTGGGTGACTACTGAGATGACGACTAATTGAGAAGAATTGAAGATAAAGGCATGTTGTTAAATGGGATATGGAATATGACGACACGGTTGTCACAGTGGCTGAGCGATCAACTGCTGCGCTGCGTGTCGCGGGTTCGATTCCCGCACGGAACAAATATTTGTATTGCCTACATGTAGTTGTTCCTGGTCTGGCTGTTTGTGTATGTGAGTTTAAATGTTTGTGAACGTACCCACGATACAGGAGTAATTCCTAATTAGGGGCAACGTTTTCTAAAAAAAGGACGTTAATTTGCCTTATAAGTGTGAAAACATCATCAATTCTATTTTTTTTAGTGTTCCACAGCTGTGCAAAGGCCTAACCTTTTTTCTTCCAAACCTCATGTCTTGAGCGATGTCTGGCCATGTTGGCCCTGCAAATGGTATTAGATCGTCACACCACCTTCGCCTTGGTCTACCTCGACGGCGATGTCCTGCCTCACCCGTCCAGTGAGTGACGATCTTTGCCTATCTCTCCTTTAAAAAAAATATATCTTTGATATTATTATAACGTCAGCATAATTCTTCGTGACTTTGTTTGTTCGTAAAAAATACTTGGGTCATTTTTATTCAATAGTGCTTCGATTTCAATTCTTTTCATTTTTTAACGAGCTCACGTAGGCATTGTCTGTAATATCTGATCTCTGTTGAATTCCTTCGATTTGTGATTATTAAAACTGGGGAATTTGCCTGAGTGTAATGGTTTGGAGATCGGGACATTTTAATGCCTGTTCGGCCTGGCCAAAATTATTAAACTGGAATTAACGGTCGAATTCGATAATCGGAATGGCCTCATTGTATCGGTTCGGCCTGATAATGTTAATTTTCAGTTGACAAATAGTAGACCGTAGGTAATTACAGAGGGGTAATTACGTAGCACACTTATAAGGGCAATTGATGGAGTGCCTTTCGTTGTGACAGTCCAGCGACGTTCATTGCGTTACTTACATATATTGTTGAGTTGACTTTTTTTTCAAACCTATGAAGTAATGTATTGGGAATGTTCTTCAAAGCCCTCGGATTGTTATTTAAAATGAGCTACGCAATAAAGGTGCAGTGGGTAAATAAGTTAATGTATTGACCTTTCTCAATATCTTGGTATTTATCGAAAGGCTTGAAGGTGTTGTCCTTGGTGAATCCTCCGAGCAATTACAAAATAATTAATTATCTATTATACACGTATCCTGTGTGATCATTCAGGAAGCGAAAGATAAAAAACAACCTTCGTAATTATAACAATTAATGTAATAACTACGCATTACTAAATAAACATCACAAAACAGCTGCTGGACTTTCAAGGACAAAGTATTGGTTCCAACAATTTGCGGATCGATAATAATTTTATTAATTATCATTTTACCTGCGGTGGTGAATAGGTTCGTTTGGGATTTGCTATAGATATTGTTTATCACCTCCGGCTAGGTTCCGATCCATTTTCTAGCAAATATTTTCATATACCGTGCATATACAGTGCCTATAGGTACTGTTCCACTGCTGGGAAAACGCCTCTCCCAAGTCCTTCCAGGAACACTTTTCCCACGCCACCTCGAACCAACCCTCACGATGCGCATCCATGTCATCTCGCTACCACTTTCTGGAACGGCCTCAGCGGCGCCGTCCATCTTCAGGCACCCATTGTGGGGATACTTTTGTCTATCGGTCATCGTACATGCGGCTGATGTAACCTGCCCAATCCCATTTGAGCCTGGCAGCCTTCTGGCCTACCGCCTGTCCATAATACCCATTTTGGAACGCGGTGTGGTGTTCCAAATATCCTGTCTTCTTACACCCAGTAAAAAGAGTGCTGTTGATACTTCTGCGTTCCATTTCAAAAGTTTCCGCCTTGGAATTTGCCAAAGAGGCTCTTTGGCAAACTCCAAGGCGGAAACTTTTGCAACTCGATGAGCGACCAACAAATTACGATCCATTTTTTTGAAATGTGAACCAGGCTTTAAAGATACCTATGGCCTTTATGGATGTAAGAACATTATACCTCCTAATTTAGGCACAGCGCAAGTTATTTTGTGCAGAACTTCGATGAAAAACAAGGGTAACCAAGATAATGAATTCACCTGCTGCCTAACTTCCCCACCTTTGTTTATACAGATCTATCCGGAATCCAGATTTATAGCCTACTAGTAGGGTGTCCATAAATTACCAAGTACTTACAACTTATTTCGTCTCCATTAGCATCGTTTTTCTGCCGATTGGGGGTTAGCAGATAAATTATTGTCTGCGAATTTGCGGATTTGCACAAATAGTTTCTTGGGGCTTCTGATATATCGCAGTCGATTATGATTGTTTTTTCTGTTTGCGATAGAGCCCTGAAGAAGTTATTTGTAAGAGTAATTAAGTTCTGTGTGATTTGTTGCTATCGTTATGGTAAAAGGTCAATTATGACCTTATTGGTGATGTATTTAAGAAAGGTCAGGTGCGTAGTACCTCCTCGCAATCGGCGTGCGTGTATGACCAGCAGTGTAATTGCGTAAAACACTATCAGTAGTAATAGGTTTCATTTTTACAGTTCAACAACATTCATTGCGTTATTTACGTTGTCGAGCAGACCCAGTTTTCGAACATATGAAGCAATAGTTTAGCTGACATATATCCTTCAAAATTATTCAGATTGTAGCGGTATCTACAACGCCACATGCGAATAACGCGTCATACTGACGTCTTTCAAATCCTGCATCTCGCAAGCAGAGTTTACCGCGCAATTAGCATACATACAAACTTCCCGTCATCGTCATCAATTATCAGTCGTTGGGCAATTGGCTGCCAGACACAACACCCGTCTGGTCGGAGGATCCTCCCTTTTCTATGGAGGATGAGTGAACTCTACACCCTGTTCCTCATACCACCAAAAGATTAAGATTGATAGTGTGTTATGCAATTATGGTGCCGATGTATGAACGTAAACGAAGCAAAAGCAGTATGTAAGGATCGTGCCCACCCCCTATTGGAACAAGGCGTGAGTTTATATATGTATGTAAAAGCAAATATAAGACTAAGTTTGTATAACGTGTGAAACAGAAAATCATGTTTTACTAAGTGGGTACACATGTCTTGTCCTCAAACCAGGCTCAGCCGATCGATTCTGTAAAAATCCCACCGTGAAAAGTTAGGTGAAGTTTTCAGGGTGAGATGGTTACAGAATCGAACTTCTGGGACTGACATACATACTCGTATGTGTACAATTTTCTAAACACTATGGGGTTTATTCATAAACGATGACTAAAGTTAAGTAACGTTTAAACGTCAAAAATGTATGGTTAAACAGTCGCTAATCACTGCTTAACTTTAAGCAACGTTTATGAATAAAGGGGTATATGTATAATACATTCGCAGAACGAAAGGGTTAAGTCATTAACAAACACACTCAATTCCACACGTTACCTTTAAAAAATCAATACTACATAAACATAGCATTACGCTTTGTTTCCCCGAAGGGTTAGGCAGGGGTGTACTTATAGTACACCCACGTATATCGCCTATTCTGTGTCACATGTGATAGTCTAGCACAGGCTTTTACTGAGAAATTCTGTAGGGAACAACCAATAACACTTTGCCTAACCAGAGAATCGAAACCAGGACCTCACGCTCAGCATTAGCGCTTGCGACCACTAGACCAACGAGGCAACTTTTAATCAACTCATTCTATCGCAGTCCACTGCTGAACATAAGCCTTTCACATGCTGCGCAACAAAACCCTGTCCTCAACCTTCCGCATCCAGTCTATCCCAGCCAACTTTTGAAGTGCTCGGTCCATCTAGCTGAGGGGTAATCCCACCCTACGCTGTTGTGGTTATACGTGGTAGAATAGTAAGCTTATAACACTGTGCAAGTAAAAACTAACCTATATAACCATTTTACTACACACTAAACCGCTATACGAGTAGTTTATTCGTTTTCTCGACTCTCGCGAGTCAACTGTTTTTAAATAAAGGGTTCACAAAATCGTGTTCCGTCCATTTGTTTTGAATCGTAAATAAACGAAGCTGAAAATAGCTTTTGATGCAGCTTCCTTTAGCAGTGTTTGTTTGTTCTCACTGATATTGTGCAAGGCTGCGCGTAACATTATAGAAGCTGTGTTTATACTGTGGTACACAATAATTCACCACACAACGTGCCATTATTTCACTTGTGTGGTCACTTTTATTAACGTATTTCGAAGAAAATCCACTTAGTTCGGTTTGTTTGTTGTTTGTTTCAGGCTATTGTGAGTCTGTTAAGATGTTTTGGCGAAAGAGATAAAACATATAAAGGTCTTAAGTATAATATATGATGAAAGAAAAAATAAATATCTTTAAATTGTATTTTTTCGGAGAGAATGAAGAAGGTATCCTGTAGCTTTTGGTACAATAATAATGATCAGAGTCAGATCAAGCATTAATATAACGAACGCGAAACACTGTTCTCTCGTTTGGCGACATGAGTTGGTACTACAAAATAATGAATTCGCATACACGACATCATATCAAGCAAAAATTTCCAGTATTAGCTGACCTTACATTGTATAGGCTTTTCGGGCAATGAGAAGTCACCTTATACTGGTAAAGTGTGGCTTGATACGTTGCCGTGCGAACCAGTATTTTTTACATAAAGGCCACAATTATCACGCCAAAATGCGTCTAGTTCCCTTTGCCCTTACTAACACAAAAAGAAATAACATTGTACAAAAAAAGAAACCCGTATAAATCCTCTGTAGGAATTTTTTATTTATTTCCTTTGAAGCACGTTTGGAAATACAATAGGTACATTCCGAAACACCAAACGTTACAATAGCCGATTACTCAATAGGGTGTTAGGTATTTATATACCTGGTATATAAAGCCTTTGATACATAATGTACCTACTCTAATAATTATTGAACTGAACTGAGTGGTAGCATAGAATATGAATGTATAGAAGCGACAGTCAGTGTTGGTATATTGGCGTGTGCTAGCTGATATACGGCAATTAATTTATTTTAATGTTTTGTGATTCGTAATATCAAATACTTACTATTGTATAGAATCAAGTTCTTCTAACTGAGCAGACAGCTGTGCTGCGGGGAGTTTGTTGCGCCACTTCCTTTTCCAGCTAAAGCTTTAAGGAGTGGTGAAGGGGGGGCGTTTTGGGGGGCTGGACGTTCAAAAAGTTTTAGTTTAAATAAATGACTTTTAATTTGATCGATCCATTACATATCTTGGTGGATTACAGCCGACTGCCTCTCACCGAGAGGAGGCCTGTGTCCTAGATGTGGGAAAATTATAGGCTAATTATGCTAGAGTTTCCCAAGACTGCGGTGGCCGCCACATAGCGTCCGCAATTTACCGTCGAATGACGTCACGGAAACGTTGTTTATGAAAGTAAGTTGGTGTGTTTCCCTAGAGAGTGTTTTTTGACACAATAAAGTCAAACCCCCGATGCCATCAATTTCATGACAGCAATCACTGAAGCCGTTATGTAGCGGGCACCGCTGTCGTAGGAAACCAAACCTTAGGGTCGAAGCGGAGGGTGGGGGCTTTCAATGATTATTTAAGTGACACCGGCACAAACACATATATATCATAAGAGAACATGATTTTCGCATCTATACGGATTAATTATTCTATGGTATACGTAATTGCTACGTAGACATGTGTATTACACTGCGTAGTAAAACCAATTAGTTTTGATTCAGCCCTCTTGAGTATTGGTTATTACTCTGGATGTAATATTTCTCTGATGTTCATGGTAGACGCGCGTTATAACACTTTGAAGAAGGAGGAGGTTTACGGTTCGCTTATTAAGTTATAAGATGTGACTTCTCAAGATCATAATTATTATTATATATATATACTTTATTGTACACCAGAAAATACATAGCAAAAACAAATACAATTTTTAAAACAAAACATACAATAAGGGTGACCTTATCGCTTTCTGCGATCTCTTCCAAGCAACCCTGGAATCCAGAATGGACATAGAAAATTGTGAATGAGTGGACATAGAAAATGGGCATACGTATTTCTTTGTTTTTATTTATTCACATGAGAAGTTCTAAAAAAGGTAACAATCACAGTATATCACTAGGTTCTCATTATAGGTTTCGACCTGATTATCACTCGAAGCATAATCGCCGAACTTGACTAGCAACAATCATAGTAATGATGACAATTACAGTAAAATAGTTAGCTTAGTTCACAAAATTACAGCTACAATGTCTGTGCGACGCCCTCCGACATTCTCTACTGGAATGTGAAGGGGACCAAACACGCCAGGAAAAGTACACAATTGACATACAGAAGAAAAAATAATAATGAATGGTCTCAATGAATAGGTTATAGATAACTAGATGGTGATCAGGGTCTGATGGTGGATTAGGAAAGAGAAATGAGAATAAATTAATAACTAGCATCATCTTTGTATCTATTTTTCTTGTCTGTTTATTTAAACAATGGCTACAGAAATCGTTAGGTAAATATGTAAACATTAAAATATATTTACATTATTTAATGAAAAGAGTATTCAAAGCGTTATTAAAAAGAAAGAGTACATACGTGTACCTATGTACTCTTTCTTTTTAATATTATTAAAAGAGGTTTTTTTTTAAAGCCGCGGCACGAGATCAATGATGTCAATACCGTTATTGTATTTTAAAATTTCATTGTATAGTCGACACATTGTAACGGTATGGTTATACTGCGCAGATACGTGCCGTATCGCGGATGTGTTTTCATAAAAATGAAGGTACTTACAGACTACAGTACCCGCCCGAAAACCCAATATATACATCTAATATTACCGTTATCCACACGGCACATCATACAAGACTTTGGTAATAATATCTTAAGCGACAATCTGATAATTTTGTTCGTGGTAATTGGTCAGCCCAAGGGGGCAGTTTCTATGTACTTGGTCCCTCCTAGTACATAGAAACTGCCCCGTTGGTCTCGTGGTTGCAAGCGCAAGTGCTGAGCGTTGGGTCCTGGGTTCGATTCCCGGGTCGGGCATAGTGTTATTGGGTTTTTGCCATTGGGAATTTCTTAATAAGAGCCCTGAGTTTGGAAGTTGGCGGTGTGATACCCCCGTGCCTCCTGGGTCTGCGCCTGATCTCTCTCCGGTTGTGTCGGATTGCCGTCCTATTGGACATTGAGAGTGAGGGAAGAGAGAGTGCTCTACGTCTGTGCCTATACTTTAGCACTATAATATCTCCTGCCGCAGGCTAGTCTCCGCTGAGATTGGTCGTCATGGCCAAAATTCGGTTTGGAGGACTTTATTGTTATGTGTACATACATGGGCCACACATGAAAACAACGGCGAGAGAAGTGCGAGGTGAAGATATAGCTTGAGGAAAGACATTCTGAATAATGTTGTTTTCCGCTGGCAGACGATCCTACATATTTATATTATTCGTTATTGAGAAAGATAAAAAATATATTTACAATAACCAGCTTCTTAGAATAAAACTAAAATGTACCTAATTAATTTGGAATTTCTTTACCGTTGAATAGTTTTGCTCCAAATGTTCACAGCTAGTTCAATTCGGAAAACTTCTGAAGGTTTACAGCTGGAAATCACTTGGTGTGAAGTGTAACGGGCATTTTTTATGAACCTCTATTATTTTTGTGATATGCGATTTGGTAGGTGGATGTCACATGTGTTCGAATTTTTGGTTCTAGGACATGGTTCGTTTTAGGTTCCCTCACGATGTTTTCCTTCACCGTTTTGAGAGCAGTGGTGATGAAATTAAATACACAAAGTAAATTGCGTAGGTTCGAGCACAGAAAACTAATAAACTACGAGTATGTTTATGGTTGTTTTGGCCAAATGTGGGTAGGCTAGGCACCCCTGCCTAACCCTTCGGGGGTTACAGGTGTGATGATTATAGAAATATGTTTACTTATGCTCTAAAAACAACGCAATGGTTCCTCAAACCTAAACGTCAGAATGCTGATGAAATGACTACAAGATTAGTCAAGCAACACTAATTTGTAAATAATTTCCTGCGTCCACATTGCAATATTTATTTATATTTTCATGGTTAATTTCACACAATTTGGCATTGGTTGCTGTTTAACATAATATTAGAACATCTGTTTACAAAACTCGATAAGTAATTTCTGGTATGATTATTTTGGTATTCATCCAACTAAATGAATAAATGTGAAAGTTCAATCACGTAATTACGAATGAACGCATATGGCTGCAAGGATTCTAAATAGAATAGAACAAAACATTACAATGTGTTATATAGAATGAATCAGACAGGTGAGGTCATATTTAAGGGTGTGATGTGTACAGGCCAGCAAACTGAACAACCTTCTCCATGGGAACAACAATGTAAGCGCGAAAAAATTATCAACAGTGTCCCGTGCAAAACTTCAATACTTACTCGGCCCAAATGTATGAGACGGCTGATTATTTTTTCCCGATTACGAAGTTGGTCTCATGGAGAAGGTTGTTCAGTTTGATGGGCCACACCCTTAAACAGGACCACACATTTCTGATACACGGTTTATATAGGATGGCAGGGACATCGATGCGCAAACGGTACCTATGAATTAGACCCCCTCCGAAAAATAATCTGCTGTTTCATAGAACAGAAGTTCTTTTTTAAATAACCGACGAAACATTCAACGCAAGAGGGTCCAGGATCAATTACTGAATCCATAGTAACATATTGCGCGTCGATTTTCCTGCCATCCTATATTACTAACCACATAAGGTAATTTCACATATCATCTGATATGTGAAGTACCTTATGTACACCCCGTTACAAAGGTGGTTAGTAACGGGGTGTGGATACGAGCAATACGGGCAACTTCCCAAGTAATAACTCTTCTGAAATAGCAAACTCCCCTATCCAAAACAAACGAACATCGAGACCGACTCGATGAAAACAATATCTACAACAAATTGATTCCAACACAGTTTACAAACACACATAAATTCGGTCCATATTCTCTTAATCATAAACCTTCCTTCAGGTCAATAATAGATAGTAGTTTACCCAGTGTTCCAGTAAATAAGGGATGTGACGTCATTCAGCTATGAAATCTAACCGCGAACGATCTTGTACCGGAACTTGCATATAATTAATAATAAATAATAAACTGTCGGTCCGTGTAACATTTTGTCGATGGATGGAAATATTTCAAGTATTCGGGTCATGGTCAAACACTCAATTTTTTTTGTAATTTTCCTCTGGGGGTGTCTCGACCAGATGACGTAGTGGTGTTTAATGGAACGTCTGAGCCGATGAGTTTTTAACTTAATATGATTAAGGTTATGCGGACGACGTGTCTAATACGCTGTTCCTAAGTGGGTGTTGTTTGGTTTTAATATGAGTGGGTGGTGGCTAGGCAGAAAGTAAGTGTCTTTAAACAAGTTGTTACTGAAATAAAAACAAGTAGCTTAAGACTACATGGAGAAAACGCTTTATTTTCGGGGTTTAGATGCCCAAAAAATCCTTCAAAATTTGAGGAGATATTAAAAAAAAGACTATTAATAAAGTCTGAAAACACACGTTTCTCATTCTTTAACATACCAGGCATTCGATAAGGAAATTAAATAATCATGTAGGTATGTATGCTATATTACTATCCTCTGCTTGTTTATCTATGAGGTTTGCCTCATATCAAAAGGTTTCAAAGGAGAGTGGACCCTTCAGGCACTATCTACATAAACGTATATTTTATGGCATGGGTGTTATAGCAGTCCCTTCGTAACAAAAAAACATAGTTGGCGGTCTTCGACCCGCGTTATATTGCAGTATGCGACGTGATAAAAAGTTTGAGTATGGGTTCTTTGTTTGATCTAAACTGTGATGTAAAGCTGCGTTTTCACTTAACGTTATGAACAGTACTGAGCGAACAAGCGTTTGTTCGCGCGGTAAATGAAAATACTTGAGCGAGCGAATATATTTTTTCAGTGATGATCGGTTGGATTCGGCGAACGATTGTTCGCTCGCTAATTCATTCAGTGAAAACGACGGTTCCGGCGAGCGAGCAGTTGCTCTGTGCATTCGCTCGACGTTCCACGTGCTCAGTTGGTGTCCGACCGTTTTTAACGAGCTTTTATTTATTTAGGGACAACAATTTACTTTTGTTTAGAATTAGTGTTAGTTTTCTCGTTGTAGTGAAAACAGATGCTTTCTGTTTTGAGTGAATACCGGCAGACATTTACTCAAAACATATGTTTGCTCGGCAGGGTAGTGAAAATGGGGAATGAGAATATTGTGGGCTAAAACTGAAAATGTTATTGAAAAAAAAAATGAATTTCACGTGGAATACTGACCGTAGATGGTACTGCTAGATCTCAAAACGTTTTTAGATGAAAGTATCATACAATGGTTTCAAATAAATTATACTTATTAGTATGTGGGTAGGAGAGGAGTGGTGGCTCAGTGGTATCAGCCGCGACTTACAAATTGTAGCCATTGTAGGTCCTAAGTTCAAACCCAGGCAGGCACTTCACTTTGTGTATATCATTTCATCACAACTTCTCTCAAAACGGTGAAGGAAAACAACGTGAGGAAACCGACATGTCCTAGACCCAAAATAAATTCGAAGACATGTGACATCCACCAACCCGCTCGGGTCCGCGTGGTGGATTATGGCTCACTCCCTCTCACTGAGATGAGGCCTGTGTCCCAGCAGTGGGAAAATTATAAGCTGATTATGCTAGTACGTATAGAGCTAACGTATTTTCAACAATATTCTCTTTTATGAGTCTAATTAATAATCAAATCTATGTTTTAATAACGTTTCTAAAAAATAAGGAACGAAACTAATTAGCTGGTACTACGTCGGATTCTGACTTGATATGACGTAAAAAACGTTGAACCGAGGTACTAAGGGCGTCCCTAAAAAAATTGAACGTTTTTCTTTGACGGCTTAATGAACTCTTCGCGTTTTAGTAACAATTTGTTTGATAGAGATGTCACTTTGGGGCGGGAATGTAATTACGTTTTTATTGTAAGGAGAGGTACCTGTCATCGTTCGTTTACCTAACCTAAAGTAATTTTATTCTAGATGCATCACATAATAATATACTTAATCTGTATAAAAATATTGTAAAACATTTTAAACGTTCTGCTCCATAAGAAACTACCTTTAGGAAGGGGCGACTAGGATCAATTCAATTTTATAGTACATTTTGACGTTCAAAAGTGCCTTTTATGTGCCTATTTGTAATAAAAACTTTGACATATGTGCATAGGTCATCATCTGCCTAGCCTTTTCCCAACTATGTTGGGGTCGGCTTCCAGTCTAACCGGATGCAGCTGAATACCAGTATTTTACATGAAGCGACTGCCTATCTGACCTCCACAACCCAGTTACTGGGTAATACGATACCCCTTGGTAAGACTGGTTGTCAGACTTTCGGGCTACTGACGACCCGTAACGACTGTCAAAGATCCACGAATGACAGCCGGGACCAACGGCTTAACGTGCTTTCCGAGGCACGGAGGGGTCTTGGTATGTGAAAATGGTCACCCATCCACGGACCAACCGCGGCAAGCGTAGCTTAACCTGATCGATCGACCCGTGCGGCTGTTATTACTTAGCCACAAGCTCCTCCTCCACAAGCCTCAAGCATAGGTATTAAGCTATATTATTGTACCGCATCATGTTCCTTGCCCGTGTCATTCATTTGAACCAGTTACTAACTTCTGAACTCTTGACAGTGTTCAAAAGTGCTTGTTAACTGTCGGATTTCAGTTAATGAAGTTGGATGACGAATTACGTAATTTCAGCTCTATATCTATACTACTACTACTGGAAACTACCTTTTGGAAGGGGTGACTAGAATCAATTCTATTTAATTGTAAATTTTGACGTTCAAAAGTGCCTTTTATTTGTAATAAATGATTTGACTTTAACTTTCTCTATTTTTTGGTTTAAACTAAGCAGAATGACAAGTTACTTATAATTCTTATTTTCTTCTTCCTCTTATACATATTCCTTTTAATTTGCAAGAAGTTCTAAACTTCGAACTTACCTATTAAAACTTTTGTATAAATTCTATGAAAACAGGACACAGAATACTCAATTCTGACTCCTAACAATTTCTTAGGAAATTCCTTCCAAGTCTGAAATTTCCAACAGGTGCTTACTTGTTCGAGATTTCCGACTTATTTCTACAGGCTATTTCTCCATGATAAATTCAGGAAATAGGGTACCTACAACACGGAAAAGTTACACTTGGATACTGGGATCATAATAGGTCCGTAACTTTCAGGGCCACGACCAAGTTTTGTTGTAAAATACGATATAGCAATCGAAACTCACGATAATATCGTTCCTCCTCCACAAACTTCCTGTAACTTATATTTGAACTATATTTCAAACAGAGAAAACAATTTTCCAACGTAATATTAATTCGTTTCCTTTTACTACGTTTCACGTTACTGGGGAAACCGGGCTTCTGTGCCGTTAATTGAAATACGAATAACTGTGTAGTGAGCGTTACATATCAAAACTACGTGTTATTGTTTGTGCTCTAACTTGTGTAAGTTCAGTCGGGGAAATTCAATGTTATTATAAATTAATCAACGAGCATATCGGAACATCGCCAAGCGGTTGGTTTAGTCTTCACGTGATCAGAGGGCTGGTTTATTTTTAGCCCAAAGATTGCCATCCAACGTGGTAATGCTGCCAGCTTTTCGGGCACTTGACTTGAATTTTTTATGTCCAATGCGCTTCTCCTAATTAATTAATATATACTTGTACATAATACACATTAATACTCGACTACAATAACACTTATTTTAGTGTTAGCTTGTATATTTTAATTAAGGTTTTTGTTTGTATTGAAATAAAATCCCTCAAATGTTAAGCAAATTGACAACCTAGAAATAATGATAATTAGATTTATTCACAGAAACAAAACCATAGAAACATTAACTCATTTGAGTTAACTTATCTTTTTCTTTGGTTTTGTTTCTGTGCTCTGGTTTTAATAGCTATTTCTTACAACTGTCAAAGAATGACAGTTGTGATTTGACTGTACGGATAATTGTTGTAATTGTGAAGTTTCTCGTCAATTTGCTTAATATTAACCATTCATTTCCTTGGCTTTACTCGAATAGTTATCTATTAGCGCTGGGAAAGATGTTTACGTAAAGGTGAATGCGCTAGGCTACCCGCTATAATTCTGTAAAGTCATCAAAGTTATATTTTAATCAACATATAACATGACATTGAGCTGCAAATTGCAAAAAACGTAAGAAAATTTGAATTTCGTGAATTACTCTGGAATAGAAGAAAGAAAAGAAAGAAAGAGGAAATTGTTTTTGATTTTATGTATTATTTTTTTGTCTTTCACACGTCCTTTACTCTTTCACACGCTGTCTACATCTCTGTATTTATTGTCCTATCTCAGGTATGCTGGAAGAGATTTCTTATAAAATCACATCGCATCACCTCTGTACCTATTTTTTCTGTTCTGTATTTTCTTGTCTGTTTAAATATTTTATGTGTGTACATAAATGGTAAAATAAATAAATAAAAAATGTTTATTTTGCACAAACAAAGCAAGACATAAAATAGGTATACACATACAACGTAGTCAAAAGCCTCGTACTCAAGCATATAAAAAGTTGATGATTTCGTCCATTGGAACTTCCGTCTTAACACTTTCCAATGTCTTATTAAATTTTGAATTAATATGAAAATGTGTACAGAAAAACTAAGCTGATAATGAGGACGCTGTACACCGTGAAAAATGGATAGGATTACTCAGAATACTGGACATTACCAAAGGCCAAGATTACTACCAAAGACAAAAACGAAAGTAATAGTCCATATATTTATATTCGAGGGCCCTCAAACGTCCGACAATATTTCTTTGTCAAAGCATAAAGCTAACATATTAGTGGGCAAAGTGGAGTGGAAAAGCTAGTCTCTCTAAATACTTTTGAGAATGTTTAGTCAACCACCGTAATAGCTTTATTAGTTTTGAGAACAATACCCGGTACATTGTTATTGGGGGGCATCTGGAATTTCGCAGCAGCAGCCCGGAGTTTGGATCTGTGCCCGGTTGGCGGCAACAGGCTCGTCCCCTATTACATGGGACTCAAACTCAAACACAAATAATTTATTTCAATTAAACCATTTACAGGCACTTTTGAATTGTCAAAATTAAATAGTCGGTCAGTTAGTCAGAAAGTTGAAACTAGTGGCCCATTCCAAAACGTAGATCTCTATGGAGAAGAACGGGCAAGAAACTCCTTATAACTGGCGTGAGACTTATGTAAGTGTAGGTACCAGTTGTGCACCTCTGCCTAGCCCTTAGAAATACAGGCGTGTTGTTATGAGGTTAAGTACCCGGTTAAGCAAATTGTGGGATGAAAAGCATCCACCACCCCGACTTCGTTAAACCCCAAGAACATTTGCCTCTCGGCCGTGATTTGCAGTCGCCTATATGGAAAGCTCTCAACCAATTGCGTACCCAAGTATGGCATTGCAGACACATTTGGTCGAAGTGGGGGATTAGTGACCCATCCAACACCCAGTGCGAGTGCGGTGCCTCTGATCAGACCATGCCCCACTTGCTGAAGGGCCCTAAGTGCCCGTTCACCTGCAACTTGGATGACTAAATGAATGCTACTGATGCCACTATCAACGTGGCCACCTACTGAGCTCAAACAATATCAAATATCGAAGAAGAGTACCATAGACACGAGAAGATGAACAAGAATTGAAACACTATGGTTGACATTATCTCACTGTTCGATAGACAAATACTCGTATATTTTATGTGTGTGCGTCGGGCCATTAAATTATAATGTAGCATTTCGTACAAATGTACCTCAACATGAATGAAAAGGTATTTGCTTAATATACTATAATAACAAATGTTAATGAAATTGTAGGTATTTTTGGTAGCAATATTGGGTTCTGAAAACATGAAACATTAATAAAGTAGCTACTCACTCGTACAAATAATTTATTTAAAATAACAATGGAGTTGGCAATATTGAATTTATTCTTCTGTCGTATTGGTATTAACACACGATATGAAAATACCTTATGCATGCCATGTTATACAATAAGCCAGTAGGTTGTAGCGGGCTGACTAACCTGTACTTATCTGATTTGATCTAAAGTCAGGAAAATTAATTGTTAAGTAAACTAATTACCAACTTAAATTGTCCGTATATCCAAATCACAACAGCCTGACATTCTTTGACAGTTGTACGAAATGGCCATAACACAGCAAATTGAGGTAGGAATTCAATTTGCTTAACAATTCATCTCCCTGATTATACAATTAAGTAGGTAGGTTTATTCATAAGCCTGGCTTAAAGTTAAGAGACGTTTAAACGTCAAAAATGTATGGCTAAACAGTCGCTAATCATTACTTAACTTTAAGCAACGTTTATGAATAAACCCTTAAGTATCACAGTCAATCAGGCTAACCAAACTTTATTTTCCATCAATTTTACTGCCAGCTTCTACAGTACTCAGATTCACCTGAATATCTGAGAGTCCATTATTGGCCAATCAGCTTCAAAATCATTTCAGCTGTATAAACCTATCAGCCCAAAACGGAATGGAATCTAGGTTATTAATGTTGTTCATAGATTGCTTACAATCTGTCATAGCTGATGCATTATGCAGTATTTAGATCAAATGGCAGCCCGTGGCGTGATATCGAGTAAACACGTGTTTTCCATTATGATCGGGGTCTATATTGGGTGGACGGCATTCAATTATTGTTATATTTACTGACATGGTTCTGATGGGTAGTAAATCATATTACGGGTCTAAAGTGCAAGGACTCCGACAATATTCGATAGTACAGACGCCAGCACATCAAACTACTACAATGTGTCAAATTTCTTTAATAGGAGGGTTTTACTTTGTGTGAATTATTTCTCAAAACGGTGAAAGAAAATGTGAGGAAACCAACATGTTCTAGAACCAAAAATCCGAAGACATGACTGCTGCTGCTGCTTTGACAGCTAACAACCCGTACTGGGCCCGCGCGGTGGATTACAGCCCACTACCTCTCACCAGCAGTGGGAACATTATAGGATGATTATGTTATGTATAGGAGATTCTGTCTTTGATACCGAACGATAAAGACTGGTGTCAAAACCTACACAAACATAATTATGTACTTATACGAGAAAGAGGCAGTACTGTTATTTCAAGTACAAGATCAGTTATTTCAAGTCAAGAAGATTAGTTCTAAAACTAAAATTTACTGTTTTAAATAATGGAATAATGGCAAAAATAAGTGCCATTTCTACATCAAATATTTAAAAAAAATGTAAAGAAAATTGAATTCGTGCTGACAATTTAGGCCCGAAAGCCAGAAAGACAGACAGTGTTGGTCAATTTCACATCACTGATGGAAATATCGGTTAGTAAACGTGGGGAGGATGCAAAGCTGTCAAAGAGAATAGGCAATGGTCAAAAGCTGAAATAGAATGATTAGGACTGGGCCGCCGATTTGACAAATTAAAGCCGGTAGAAATAGGACACTCGGAGAATAATGCTTGGAAAATGGAGCAGAAATAAATATTTTAATAATATTTCAAGGGTAAAGAACCAAGTTTCAAGAATTAAATCAAAGTAAAACTACAATGTGATTTATTCACACGTGTGATTTGATCTTTGTGTCACGGGGACTGACTCATGCGTTTCTAAGAACTTGTTAGATCAAAGCCGGTGTAACAAATGTTGGAAAATAGGTCATACTATAAGATTTATTATTTAGATATAAATTGTAGATTGGATCTTGTGCAGGTATTACTACCGCTGTTTGAAATGTATTTAATGTCAATTCTTCTACAGAAAAATCGGGTCGTCCGAAAAGCCTAAAAGTCTGACAACCAGTCTTACCCAGTAACCGGGTTACGGAAGTCAGATAGGCAGTAGCTCGATGTAAAATAGTGGTATTCAGCTGAAGTTGGGGAAAGGCTGGGCAGATGATGATAATGTCAATTAATTATGCTATGATTGTTGGATTTTTGGGAGGTATGAGGAACAGGGTGTAAAGTTCACTCAACCTCCATTGAAAAGGGAGGATCCTCCGACCAGACGGGTGTTTTGTCTGGCGGGCAATTGCCCAACGATTGATATTGGGAAATTGTATCTATGCTAATTGCACGGTAAACTCTGCTTGCGAGATGCAGGATTTGCGTGACGTCAGTATGA
Organism: Apamea crenata; assembly: GCA_949629185.1. NCBI lineage: Eukaryota > Metazoa > Arthropoda > Insecta > Lepidoptera > Noctuidae > Apamea > Apamea crenata. The sequence goes on along the minus strand of OX451366.1, from coordinate 6,954,557 downwards.
CGCGTTGTTCGCATGTGGCGTTGTAGATACCGCTACAGATTCATCCACTTCAAACGAAAGATACGTAACGTGTCGTGGGATTTGAGTGCCTGTTCTTGTAGTCCACTTCAGGCTTTTATATACAAAAGCTAGCTAGCTAAAAATAAATACCTATAGCTTTACCATAGCTATAGATATTTTTTTTTTTTATTACCGTAGATGACAGAAAAGGCCTGAACTTCATGTTTTCTGTGTACGTTCTACTAACTACCATAATAAATAACAACATGTAAAAAAAAAAGACAATACATATAAATTGTTGGGAATCGAATTTATGTTTGCAAAGAAGTCGTCGAACCGCTAAGTTATTTGCTTTGTTGAAAGTTGACTAAAATAGCCGTTCTTATATAGGGCACGATTGACTGCTTAGCTCCAAAAAGGTACAGCGTGTTGAAAATATTATATCTATGGTTTTAGTCTTATTGTTAAATTATTACTTTCCATATGTGTAAGAGATAAGCTAACAAGCTATTCACCCGGTTTCTGAATTGAGAAATTCGAAGAAAGGGAATTCTTCCAAGCAAAGAAATTTTGAGTTTACGCGGACTACATTGAAGCTACAAGTCTGAAAAGTTCTCAACTTAAAATTTCGAACTCAGAAACCGGGATATAGTCACACAAATCAACTAAGATTATAGAAGCACACACGCACACAAAGCCAAACACAAAATTATGAAACTAAATCTGTTCAAACATGGGCTTAGGACTCATAAATACTAAACCAGATTAAATTATTTGGCCAAAGTTTAGCGCTCAACATTACTTACATATGCTAAATCCAAACGTTAGCGTGGGTTCCCCACAATAGTCGATAGAACACCGAATTTACGGACGGACTTTAGAATGCAAATTACCCTTGAATGCTCACCGCGGTGACCCGAGTTAGGCTGCCCCTAATATCAGCGGTAACTGTAGTAATATTTAGATGAAATATTCTGTACCTATGTAGTTACAGAACATTGAGCTTGTGATCCTTAAAGGATTTACCGGATAAGTCGACCATGTTTGTTATAATACCTAGGTAAACTGAAACGCTTTATGAATAAACTGTTTTATATACTCGTACCATGACATATACCAAGTACGGAACAAAAAATACATGTTGCGCCGACCCCAAATAAAGTGGGATAAGGCAGAAGAAGATGATGACACCGTCACCAGCTCTTGATAAATGGCGGTTAACTAAAGATAATTAATGATTTTAAAGTTGTACCAGAGGGGCAATTCTCGTAATTTTAAGAACGTTCGCAGTCTGATCTCAGTCTCAGTCTGTCAAAAAGACCTCTAATTTCGGTCATAAAATGACCGAACACTTCATGAAATTATCAATAAATTGTAAGATCTGGCCACAACGTATTCACGTAGAAAGCTGGTATTTGGCGCCGATATGTCAGTGCTTGTCACTTTCATACTTTTTGCCAAATCAGGGCGAACCGTCGACGATAAGCGCCAACAAGTTCCTATCTGAATAAGTCGCTGACCCAGGGTTGACAATCGGCGCTTGTCGGCGCTGACAAGCGCTGGCATAACGGCGCCAGTTTGCCAGCTTCCAACGTGAATACACCCTTAAAAGATCTAAGCACTTATAAAATAAATATCATTTAATTTTATTTGATTTCATCTATCTTTCAACATTTCTGTTTTTGGTAGCAGAATAAATGAGGTATTCCACTTATAGCACTGATTTGAACAGCATTTCCACGAACTGCACTTGAGCACTTCCACTAACCGCACTGAAACAAATCAGTACTCCAAGGAGAATGCCTCGAATAAATATGTATTTTACTTAGGTGTTTGCGTAACTTTGAATGTCTAAACACAAACAGAAACTATTTCAATAAATAGTAATAAAATGTGTAATCTATGAATTTGTCTCACGGTTTATATTTATGCATTACTGATTTATCTGAATAATATTCTATCAGCCTATAAATTATTGCCCTACTATAGGGCACAGACCTCTTCTCATACAGAGAAGCACGAGAATTGATCACCAGCTCAATACGGGGATAAGTCCAGGTTTCCTCACGATGTTTTCTTTCACCGATGTCAGTTATGTCCAAGGTAGACTCAAAAAGTACATACGAATTGAAAAGTTACATTGGTACCTACTTGCCCGATTTTGAAAACCCACAATCATGTACAAGAGGCGAGGCCTTTACCAGTGGGCCATAAGGACCTGATATATAAAATGATGTAAAAAGTTATCTTTATAATCTTCTACTGCCTCATGATATTTTACATCCATATTTATTTGATTTTCTGGCTCAAAACTTGGATATCATAACACAAATGTTTGGAGGCACGGCGTGTTCCAACGCCTCCGATTCAAATGCTAAAATTGCAAACTTTTAATTACTTTTTTATGATGTTTATATCGCATAAGAAAGTAAAACCCCGCCCCCGTTACATTAATACCAAAAATTAAAACAAGATGAATCGTCGAATCGTTTCGCCATCTGTTTACATCCAGAGCAATAAAATTTTTAAGGAATATTTCACATGAATGTAAATCGAAGTCATGTGTTATTTTCGTGCAACCTACTTACCTAAGCTTTGCGCTCCGGTTAATTAAGAGCGGGTATTTAAAAATGTTACATGTGTCTAATTCCTGATACATGACGGCGAATTGGAGCGGTCGTTGGCACACACATGTTGACGAGAGAGCCGCCAGAGTAACTTGGCCTCTCGTCACATTGACGTAGTAAAGAAATAAGGGGCAGTTTATCTTGCGCTATATGGGTCAAACGAACAATGCTTTAGGCCAGTTTACGAGCAATCTCAGTATACAATATTAAGTCAGATATATCATGTTGCATGGAAGAATGCCGTAATGAATAGCTTTTGTTCTTTGGCCAAAGTATAAAGTGTCCATATTGGAGGAAATTACTTCTGTCCATTTTGTTTTGTGATGTAAAATCTCTTTGACGCTGGAAATAAATTTAACTTCGCAGTTTCTAGCGTAATGTTGATGATATTACAGTTTGTAATATCCGGTATAATTGAGGTATTCGATGAAAGACGTTCCTTTAATCTATTTTCTATTTAGTTCGGCATATACTGGAAGTTTGTGTGTTATGAATTATGTACCTTAATGTTCTTGCAAAAGTTTGTGGGAAAGGGCTTAATAGTTATAGTATAGTAAGTTTTTATTCGAATTAGTATGAGTCATGATAATAAATATAGTCATAATTTACCACGTGTGACCATGTTGTGTGTGTGTTCATGTGATTTTTGTCATGATTTTTTTATGACTATCTAATTAATACCTAGTCGTCCACTGCTGGACGGGTAGAATGTATAGTGCCCTATAACTGGTATATACTATATATATATATACTACTATACGCATCCATTACCTAAACTAAAAATAGATGACTAAAATAGGTGACAAAAATACCGCTTTCAATTTTTATTTATCCAAATTCAAACAGCAAAATATTTACTCGTAAGCCGAAATCGTGTGATTTATCTTCAGGAATCTGTCATGTAACCGGTACAGTCGCGGGCGTTGAGCCAAACGGTTTCACTTCCCTTTGTCAGGGGTGCCACGTCGCCAACTCGATCATTGAAATGCTACAATGCTTAGGCCTAATGAAATGTTATATAATACGGGCGACGATTTATAGCAGCCTTTTCTTACTGCTGAAGTATTTTCTCGATGGTTTTGTTTGGTCGGATGACGGTGGACTGAGGCCGGGCTTAGTAAATCATGGTTTAAACAATAGCACTTGGTAAATTAATGTTAATTGGAGAGTTATTCATGTTTTCCAGAACTGAATGAGTTACGTGGCTTGTAAATTCTGTTTTGTATTATATCTTCACATCATAATAACACCTACAATTTATTGTTCGCTTTTATGCTGTAAATAACTTTGTGATCCTCTGAGAAGGAATAATTTAGTAATGGTATCTATTTTTAACCGACTCCAAAAAAGGAGGAGGAATTCAATTGTATTTTTTATGTTTGTTACCTCAGAACTCCGTTACTTATAAGCCGATTTGCAAAATTCTTTTTTTAATTGTAAGGATATACTTTCAGATTGGCTCCATAGAATTTCAACAACATTTCAACAAAAACGGTTCAGTAGTTTGGTTTTAAACCAAAATTACTGATAAAAATTACAACTTAAAAGTGAAAAATAAAAACTTTTTTGCAAAAAAAAAAAACAACCGACTTCCAAAAAAGACTACAAAGTAACTTGAATTTCGGAAGTCGGTGGCAAACAACGAAAATGCGAACCCAACGACACCGACATCTTCTTTCTCATAAGTCTTGTCTTATTTCCGTGATAACCCTACCCACTTGTATCTAATTGGTAGTGCCGGGCTCGTTTCTCAGCGTCGTCACACTATAACCACACGTGTTGTCTCAAAGGGACAGCTCTTTTGTTCCTTTTACCGGCGATCATATGTCGAACATATTGGACGGCGATATACTTTGATAAGCTTGAAATCTTCCCGTTTATCGTGACTATAAAATGAGGACATCTGCGTTTATGGTTTTCTTTTGTTTATTGTGTTTTAGAAGTTTTATTGGAAATGTGCACGTTTGTACACATTGCTTTCCTGGGGGCCTACTCTGTAAGTCCGTCAACGAAGATACGGACCCGTTCGAAACTAGTTCGATACCTTGGAATTAACCCTACCTGATTAATTAACCTTTTTTCGACGGGCAAAAACACATTGGGTATAAGGACAACTGTCAAATTGTGTTGCCATTAATTCTTAGTTCAGACCTAGAAATATTCTTAAGTCCGTAGGTAATACGGCGTAGACAACGCCCGTAACTACGGACATCTTACTTAGAGAGTAGACTCCCTGACTCCTATCAGCTGATATATTATCTCTGTCTTTCCTGCTTTTCTTTTGCCATATCATCTTAGGTACTATATATACCTATACTAATAATAAAGCAGAAGAGTTTGTTTGTTTGAACGCGCTAATCTCTGGAACTACCAGTCGGATTTGAAAAAATATTTTTATAATATGCACGCGCGCTATACAGTATGTAACAAAAACCCTGTTGTTCCAAGTAGGGACGTTTTCAGAATCGATATCCGATGGTAATTACGTAAGTCAATTATAAAAATATTGAAAAAAAAAAATCAAAATTAATATTTTATAATAAATATTTGAAAAGTAACACTGATTGCTCACCCCTGCAAAGAGAAATAGGTAGCAACCGGTCGCTTTGTCGCCGCCCGCCGCGCCGCACACTACCGTACTACACTAAGGTCATGAACTCGTCACGTGTCGTTCACATCACTCAGCTGTTTGACTGATAGATAACACTTTGGGAACGTTAGTTTGAATTTTTCAAAAAGTTGCCTTATCAAGTTTGACGATTGATAATTACAATAAACACATAACCAGGCCTCCGTCACTCCATGTACTTGCACGTTATAATTACCTACCGCCCGGCCGAGCGGTCCGGGCCGTTTGCGGCCCAAATTCAGTGCTGTGGGATCGCGCGGTGTGAAGCAATCACAACTGTACGTTTGAGTATTTAGGCACATTTTAGCATGCAGCGGTTGCTGACGAGACGGAGTAGGCTTTTATAGCAGTAGTTAATTTTCTACTAAGTGAAGTATCTGTTACGTAGTAACTATTTAGTCATTTGTGGACATAACTAACACTTTAAAATTAATTTGTTTACCCACAAAGCACGTACTTCCGTAGGGTCTTCTTCAAACATCACGAGGATTTCTTCCTCAATGTCATGGTCTCGAGTCCTCGGTTATCCTGCGATACGATGTTGGTCTCGACCGTGCACAGACCCAATGTTGAACGTCCGTATGTGGAGACGTTGGGAAGCCATAGTCGACGCAAAGTTATGTTCGTTGGAGTTGCGAAACGTTCTTGGTACACTACAATATTCCTCATTTGAATAAGACATTTTGGAAAAAACGCACACACAGAATTCACTCACAAAATCACAATAATTTGGTTCTTTTTCTGTCAACGTACGATACATCCGTCCGGACGTAAGTTGCGCGGGCGACTGAGGGACAGTGAGGGGGACAATCGGCTAGTGGCGGTCGTACTCAAAGGGAGTTTGTGCGTGCCGCCTGCTTTGTGTTTTGGCGGTTGGCGCCAACCTGTCTAGCTATCGCGAATCAAAGGGGCCGCCGCCGGCGGCGGCAATCTTTATCGACCGTAGGCTAGATCCATTAGTACTTGTAAGTTCAGATGTTATAAACATTTTGTAACAATGTATCGAATTTAAAAACTATCTGATTATGGACAATGTTCGGCCACCATTGTTTTTTTTTTAATTATAACTTCAATAATGGTAAGCCTATAGGTATATATATACGCTCCTACAAGGAACAACAGGGTTTTTGTTACATACTGTATAATATCACGCTCAAAACAAAAAAAAAGACAGGTCTTCCTGTCGTTTTTTTTTAAACGCGCGCTTCTTTTTTCGCTTAAATTAATACTGTGAGCAGGCGATGCGATGCGACGAAGTGGGTCGGAGTCACAATAAATTTCACGCGGACGGGAAGTTAGATTATACATAAAGAGTACCTATAAAAACAAGAATCAATTGCTTACAAAATAAATTGTCTTTTTCAAGTGGAGCGGAAATTCCTTGCTTGTAGATTGCTTTTTAAAGAACCTGAGTATTTTTCCTTATACTTTTTGTTAGCTCCAATTATTCCAACGTTTATTTTAATGAAGAGACCAAAATTATATCCGTAGGCTTCCTAAGCACCTTAGGTAATAAATTTGTTCCTCATGATTAAGACCGCTATCTGAATTCGAATAAGGTAATAAATTCTCAGTAATTTCTCTCTAGTTTGGGTAAGGTAATAAGTCATATGTTATTTGCATGACATTTACCATTTTACCTTTAGCCTGGATTAATTATGAAAGCATTCACATTCGGTTAGCGTACCTTTCCCAAGATTTAGTAGGTATAATTTTATTTGTATCTACTCGAAAGTACTGTCAACATCGTAATTTACTATAACATTTTAGAACTACCACATGAGGAAATTCTTGACTTAACTTTTAAGTGAAAGCTTTTTTACTAGAAGGTACGTATAATTAATTTCAATTACTTTAAACATCAGACACGTGTGGTCATATTTCAAACTGACAACTTTCTCCATGGAACCAACATCACAATCACGAAGAAAATATCAACTGTGTCATACAGAACTTCAATACCTACTTGACCCAAATATATGGGACGGCTGACAATTTTTTCGCGATTACGACGTTGGTCTCATGCATGAAGAAAGTTGTTCAGTTTGATGGTCCAGGTATCACATCCTTAAATATGACCACACCTTTCTATTACATGCTGTATATAACTTTTCTTTCATTAATGGAAATTTTGAACTTTTGATGGTATCTGTACCTTAGTTTGTTTCTATTAGAGCTGTACCCTTAGTAATAAGTAATTAGGGATCCGCAATGTTAACAATAATAGCTTTTTAGAATTTTCAAGCAGATTTGTGGTCCGTAGGAGAGCGTCTAACATTGTACCGGTATTTTATGGAAATGGTTCCGTGAAAGGAAAGGTTGGTTTTTGTTATAAAGAATTAATTGCTTTTGGAAAGAAGCCTTCAAAGGTCGCTGAAATACGATTTTGCTTGTAATATAAGTTATCGAATTGTGGTCAGAGGGGCAATTCTCGTAATTTTAAGAACGTACACAGTCTGGGGCCTAAAAAGGTATTGCTTAAAGTGGCCACTTTAAGCAATACCTCTAAAAGCTATTCATTTCCTGAATTCCCAGCAGATCATTAGCAATTCCTCTAATTTTCGTTAAATTGTTACACGTAATAGTTTAATCACCTACAAAATTAATTTCATATCAATCACATTTGGTGTAAACATTGGTGGATCATTTTACGAATTTCCATACAAAACTGTCAAACAGGTAAATTGCGTGATATGAATTGCGCACAGATCATATTATGAATTGTCATATTGTTATTCTATTAAGATTCTGCCAAAGTGGCCTTTTTAGGCCCCTTGGGGGGCGGGCAATTCTCGTAATTTTAAGAACGTTGACAGTCTGATCTCAGTCTCAATCTGTCAAAAATACCTCTAATTTCCCTACATTTTGACAGGTTGTTGACATTTGTTTGTCGCCTAAATGAGACTGCGACTAGATTTTGAATGTTTAAATTAATAATAATAATAATAATATCCCTGGACATTTCACACAGCACCATAAAAAAAACGAAAAAAAAAAAATACCAATTCCATAAATTACGAGAATTGCCCCTCAGATCTCAGTCTCAACCTACATTTTGACAAAGATTGGTCATTTGTCGCTATTTCATTTTTCCGCCTGGATTTGTGCCCGGTTGACGGCAATAAGCTCGCCCCTATTACATTGGACTTAACATATAACTGTCGAATGTGACTGAACTAGGTGCACATCTGCCTAACCCTTCGGAGTATACAGGCGTGAAGTCATGTTACGATAAGTATAGCTTCAATAATTGTTTATTTATGTAAAATTCATCTACATCAACCTTTTGATAAAGCCCTGATCAAACACGTATCTATTTGTAGACGTTTACAGTTCCCAGGAAAGGTCTTTGTAGTTGTTCGTGAGGAAATGGTGTCGTAGTAGATACCTATAGCTTCTGATTGAAGAGCAGTTTACTCTATAATCTAATATTATATCTTACGTCATTCATTCGCTGTATAAAATGAGTTTGTTATGACGGCGTAAACAATTGAAACGCGACAATCCTGCTTAGAAATGTTATGAGATATTTTCTCAAAATACATATATGGAATAATCTTCAATGTAAGTAAGTCAGCACCCTATTTACGTAACACACAGTCAACCACAATCTGAATAATCTTGAACGATATTGCTAATTCATTGCTTCATAAATGTTCGAAAAATTTGTCAAAATGAACGTCGTTGAATTGTCAAAATGAAATCCTTTGTTGCTAATAGTGTGTTACGCAATTACACCGCAGGTTCCATCACATCAAATCTATGTTATTTTTATTTTATCGTGTTTACATACCAAAACTACAAAAAAGCCTGCCATATCTACCACTTGACCTACTAATAAAACTAATTCCACCTAAACTTGGCACACTTCTATTATCAGATCTAATTACTATCTCATTTTACGGGTCTCTAAGTTCCTAAGTTGCAGATGCACTCAACTGTCGCTATCTTAATGAGTTAATTAGTGGTATCCGTTTGACAAGGCTCTCTGTGGCTCTAATGGAACTTTTTGTATAGTTGCTTGTCTCATTTGGACGACCGCGAAAGGTCTGAGGATAAAGGATTTTGTGTGAACAATACAAAATCTTTTCAGCCTGGTCGTGGTCGACGTTTGGCACCCCACGTAAATAATAATAATAATATCCCTGGACATTTCACACATCACCATTTGTCCCATTGTCCCAAGCTAAGCAAACTAATGCTTGTGTTATGGTAACAAGATGGCTGATAAACTACTTATATACAATTTTTTTTTTGTAAATAAATAAATAAATATCCCTGGACATTTCACACAGCACCATTTGTCCCAAGCTAAGCAACCTAATGCTTGTGTTATGGTAACAAGATGGCTGATAAACTACTTATATACAATTTTTTTTTTGTAAATACGTACATATTATAGATAGAAAAACACCCAGACTCGGAACAAATACATGTAGGTCATACAAATATTTGTTCCGTGCGGGAATCGAACCCACGACACGCAGCGCAGCAGTCAATCGCTTAACTACTGCGCCAACCGTAAAACATAAAACCGTAAATACATATAGAAAAACACCCAGACTCGGAACAAATACAAAAAAAAGGTAGGGGGTGGTGTAGGTGATATAAATTTTCAGTATTATAACCATTTCATTCAACTGTCAAGAATCACAGTTCTGAAGGGTAATTCCCGTATTTTTAGGAACGTTCGCATTCTAATCTCAGTCTCAATCTGTCAAAAATACCTCTAATTTCCATACATTTTTGACAAGTTTTTGACATTGATTGTCGTGCGACTAGTTTTTGATCGTTTTTAATTATAAGAATAATTAGCCTTCTGATTTGAATAAAGTAACGGACAATATAAGTCGGTAGTAGTTTAGTTAACAATTAATTTCCCTGAGTTTCTGCCTTTGATTCGAGTCTGAAAAATGAATAGCACAACGTGCTGAGTTATATCCATGACAACATTTTTATGTCGTATAATAATTAATTTTACATTCTATATATATCATGGAACTTCTGTATGGCCCTCGAGTTTAACATGAGCTACACGAAAATAGCTCATATCTTCAACATGAAATAAGTCATTGTGGCTACAAAAGGAGTTTCATTTGTATAGGTATTATTACGCCTTATGACATTTAAACCTCACATGAGGAAAAATCCCGCTACGCCCGTACAATCGGCAGACAGACAAACGCAAAAGCAACTTCTATTCAACAAAAAAATATTTTTCTCTTCGAAGCCACAGGAACACATTTCATTTGTGTTATTACTTCGAAAAGGTAGTCACAGACGTGCAGCCTTCAATAATGATGGTTCTGAGCGTCCCAGATATTTTAATCAACCTTTATTTTACGCACCTTTTTTCGCTTGTGTGGTAACGGAAAGTAATTTGAATGAACCTCGCGTGGACATGATTTTAGTACGGTCGAGTTATGCGTATTTTTCGGGTGTAGTATTTTTTTATTATGCTAATAATAATTTAAGAAAATGCGGCTAAAGTTGAGAATTTTTTCGGTTCAATTAAAAATCCTTTCGGCATTTTTTTTATTATCTTTCAAGATTGAACGAGATGGATTGAGGGGCTCGTGGGTAAATAATAACAACCACACGAACCGATTGAAGTTTAAGCTATGCTTGCCACGGTCGGTTCGTGGTGGGGGTGACCATCCATTACATTAGATTTAGTTATTTCTTTTTAGTTTTCAATTTTGTTTTCAAGTAGATTTGTTTTTTTTTTCAACCTATAACCTATGTACCTACTCTATTTACATTTATAAAACTTGAAATAATGTAAGTGCTGTGCACACCTGTAAGTGACAAATTCACTCTAGATTTTAAGTCCAATTGTTACAGTACCCGAAAAAATGTAATAGTGAATAAGTCGTTGGAGTGCCACAATAAAATAAATAAATGTAGTCAGAAGCCCGAAACTCTGACAACCAGTCTGGTCATGGGTATCGTGTTACCCAGTAACTGGGTTGTGGAGGTCAGACAGGCAGTAGCTCCATGTAACTATTGGTATTCAAGTGCACCCGGTCACACTGGAAGCCGACCCCAACATAGTTGGCAAGTCTAGGCAGATTGATTTTATAATCGAGATTGAATAGAGTAGAATCATGGCTACACCTCAAAATACGGATGTTAATATACATAACAACTATATCAAGTTTACTCCTGTCACGAGCCGCACGTATTATTGTTATTACGTTATCGGAGGATATATTTGGGCAAAATCTGCCAAAATTCAAATGGCACATATAATAACGAAGGAAGGTCGGATATTATAAACGTTGTAATTTTTTTAATAATCTTTATATTAGTAGATAATTACTGTAAGTAGGTAAATGTATAATTCTTTGTAATCTTGCTTCCGGACAATTTTATTTTTTGTAAAGTGTAAGTTACTCAGACATTGCGACTTATAACATCGTTTTGGATGAGTCTGTGAAGGTGTTATAATTTTCATTTAAATAAATTAATATTATCTTCTTTTCTCTTACAATAACAAAGTGTGAGTCATGACTCCATTCTTGGAGAAATGGAGTCAATGAGTTCATGACTCACACTTTGACAAGTGTTCACATGGTCTTTTTACGCTCTTAAGGACATCCATCCTGTAAAGGAAACACGCATGTTACTGACAAACATCTCAAATCTATAAATAAACAATACGACATCCGAAATCGATTTCTCCGACGATAACGTTTGTAATTGACATTTGTTTGCAAATATTTATGAATAGCTTTTACCTGAGGCTTTGCTTGCGTATTAGAGGTTGGAAATTATCCCACGTGAACGTACTGCTGGGATAAAAAGTATTCACTGTCCTCACCCATGTTATGGTCTGTCTGTGTGTCAAATTTCATCCAAATCCATTCAGCCGTTAAGGTGTGAAAGGTAGGCAGACGGGTGTTTACAAATGCGTTTTTCATGCCAACACTTAAGTACACGGTTGCACCATAGAAGCTTTCAGGCAGACAAATATTAAATACGAGCTCCGTATGCTTCTATAGTAGTTCACATCAGTAGTGTAAAGGTGCAGAAGGCAATGCATTCTGTTTCTACATAAACTTGTACACAAACGCCTTTTCAAGCCTAAAAAATATGGACTAAAACGATAAAGGAATCTTCATATCGTAACTTAATAACACATTTACAATTTAATAAAACATTTACTCGTATCTCTGTGTGAATGATGTCACTTCCGTCACAGACTGATGAGGCATTTATATGCAAGTGAATATCATTTCGTACTTTGCATTCTGCGCTTGCGCCTAGTTCCTATATCGATTTATTTTGAGTCACTTCTATCGATAATCGTAGCGCCGATGTATCAATAGTGTGTTTTGATGGAATGAATAATAATTTAGGAATGAATGAATAAAATAGTGTGTAATTTGTCCTTCGAATGAAAAAATGAAGGTTTGTTTGTTATTTTTCAAGTAATTTCGTCACTTTGTTGTTAAAGTATCGGCTACTAATATTTCTGATTATTTTACACATATAACATAACATCACGCCTGTATTCCCCGATAGTTTAGGCAGAGATGTACCTACCTATAGTTCACCCATATTTCGCCAGTTATGTTTAAGTCCCATGTAATAGGGACGAGCCTATTTTTATTTAATTAAAACAAAATAAGTACTTCGCCAAACCCTATGTCTGACGAATTTGATAACAAAATCCCTTGCATATGATGACCCAAAGCTGCGTTCGTAAGAAAAACAAAAGAGAATTATTTTTAGGTCGACTAATGATATGCGCTGCAAGCAAGAATAGTCCTTACGGTGGTCAGATTTAGATTTTGGCGATAGTACCTACTTCTACATACAATATGTGGCAGAAGTAAACTCATAATTAATACAAAGGCTACCAGAAACAAAGTACTCAAGTAGCTATAAAATATTTTTATCGGAAATTGTGTAATTTAGCCCAATATCTAATACTTTACAAAAAGTATTGAATCCCTTTATAATTTAACAAGGAAAAGTCAATAAGAAAAGTTGGATGAGCGAAAAACAATTTTAATAGCAACATAGTTCGGTAAACACTTTCTTAATATGAAATGTCGAAGATTTATAGGCACAAAAAGAAAACTCATTTTCATAATATACAGAGCGCGGTTAACCCATGGTTTTTGTTCACTGAGGGATATAATCCTCTTTAGTATATTAGTACCCTAAGTTTATACTAATATTATAGAGAGACGCAAAAAGAGCAAATTTTGTGAGTTCCCGTATATGCGGAGGGTAACCTCCGGATCCACAGTTTCTATTTGAAAAAATCTTTTACTATTCGAAAAATACATTATTCCAGATGACCATAGGCTGTTTATTACGTAAATATAATACAAAAGAAGTACTTAATAATATGCACTAATAAAGTGAGTTAGGAATGTGAGGATGTTGAAGTCAAATCCAATTTGGATAATCTTATTTAAAAGCCCACGAAAAATCCACCCAAATTCCTACTTGTACGTTTAATTTGATATCGCTAATGAGATTTAAATACTGATCGCTTGTCATTGTAGCTTGTTTTTTTTTTTAAGATATGCTTTTTTATTACCTTAAAGAGAAAACAAGAAATTATCTTATCACATATAACCAATATCATAATATACAGGCCAAGTATGGTAACGGCTTTAGCCATTGCGGAGAAAATAAACGACAGCAGCCCTTGCAACTCAGATAAAAAGTTGTCCCACAAAAGTTGTAAATACAGTTCCCGAAGTAAGTTTTTCTGTTATATCCGTTATGTATGGCTCTCATTACATAACTGTCATTCCGATGAACCCCAAAGGGTGACGCGGAAATGTACTAGCATGTACCCTCATTTCTAACGGTATGAAGCCCGAAGTCCCATGAGACAGAGATTGGGTACTTGGGTACAAGACCTTTGTAATCAAAGGGAACATCACGCAACGCTGTTATTATCATCTACCTTTTTCCAACTATGTTGGGGTCTTGACTTTGGGTCTAGCCCGATGATGCTGAATACCAGTACTTTACATGAAGCTGCCCATATGAGCACCACAACCCAGTTACTGGGTAACATGATACTCCTTGGTAAGATTAGTTGGACATACTGTTGTCATCATCTATCTGTCGGTCACTATGTTGGGATCAGCTTCCAGTCTATAATGCGGATGCAGCGGAATACAAAACGAAGAAGTATTGAACCTAGTGAGCGACAGACATACCGTTGTCCTACAAAAATAACTACAACGGCCGCTATGGCCAGACCGCAAGTTTGGCGGGTCCAACGGGTTTGACCGTAGGATAACATTTAATAGCAGAAGGCAACAAGGCGCACCAAATCTAATACCGACATTAAGTCACATCTGGTTAGACTGAAAGCAACATATTTTTAGGAAAAACTAGACTGAAAATAGTAGAAGGAACCTTTGGGGCATATACATTATATTTTATGTCCTTAATATGTTGCTAAATAAATAAGGAAAACTGGGCAACCGCCATTTTGTAGAGGCTCATTGCAGAGGCTCCTAGCAGTGGATTTAGATAATCTCATGTTAAGTTTACTATAATAATATTGTGTATTATATGGTTAACATTGCTTTTATTACTTAGGTAGTTACTGGCGCCTTTTTAGGAATAGGAACGAATTATTAAAGAGTTTTACTCCGATGAAATCTAAATGAAATCATTCTGCCTTTGGTATTTAGGCTAAATTACTATTGTAAATACAAGCTAACACTAAAATATATGCATTATAATTATACAAAGTGAGAGTTCATTGGACATCAAAAAATTCGTCCGCGTCGCTGTCAATGGGATAAGTGACCAAAAGGCTGGCAGCATTGTCACGTTGGATGGCAATGCTGATTCTTTGGGCTAAAAATAGGCCAGCCCTCTGGTCACGTGAAGAGTCGACCAAACGCTTGGGCTTGGCGATGTCCCGAAACAGTCGATGAGCATGATTTTAGGGTATTTAGGGTGGCCTGAGTCCAAAACAGGTATTGATAATAATCATTATTATGTACGACCAAGTATAATTTTGCATGCCTTCCTCTACTGGCAACATATTCGTAGGAATTACTAATGGACGTACGGTCGCCAAAGGAGATAAGTAACCAGGGGGATATAATGGAAAATTTGTAAGAAACTGATGGATGTTTTCGAATAAAATTTAATTTAATTAATAGAAAACAAACAGTTCATTTATCAAATTAAATTTCATTCGAAAACATCCATCGGTTTCTTACAAAACTTGAACTATATCCGACGACCCTGGTTACTTATCTCCTTTGGTGACTGTAAAGAAAGAAAGAACGAAAGAAAATACGTTTATTTGCGGTAAACATGACGCAAAAAAGAACATAAAAAACAAATAAAGAAAAAAAATAAAACAAATGGTTGACATGCGTCACATCCACGCAAAACGGCTATCGCTCAGCATTATGCTGCGACCATAGAGTCGCAGCATAATGCGCTGGGGCTCTGTCTTGCATAGGCAAGACAGAGCCCCAGCGTTGGTTTTCAGCGACAGCCGGCGCCGACGTCGTCGTCCGGTGCAGCAAACAATAATTATTGATCAAAAAGTATTAAAACAACGTACGTTCTGGTAATATGTTGGCATCCGTTACAGAAAGCCAATCGTATCACCTAAGTTTTTCATTTATCAGCTTAATAGGCCTTATACCTATATCACGTCTGGAGAGGCTGGTGATTAGGGCAATTTCCCTTCATACGCAAAGTTCAGGGGATTTTTGGAGTATAATTTCTTACGGAGTTTTATGAAAAACAGCAACATTATCTGGACGGTGCTCTATTTATTAAATGAGTCATACCAAAACGGTTAATGCAATTATAATTTTCCGGGTAATTTGTTCTTTACCATCGTTTATCTCGTGTAATCTACAAGCATGTTGTGCAATTATAAACTTTATCACCACAGCTGAACAACCAAAATAATTAAGCACTAAGATAAATCTTCGAAGATAAAAGTTGTAGAAAATATTTCACTGCGATAAAATCGAGGCACTAATTTCAATTTCAAAAATTCTGTAAAGAAATAATAAAACCATGTTTTATGTGAGATACTGAGATACCTAAGTTTTAAATAAACTTCATTTCTGAAGTTGTTGACACCGATTTTCTTGTTAGGAAAAGTAAAACTTACGAGCGAAGTCTGCAGAAAATGATTTCCTCTGCAGAATTCGCTCGCCTTGGTGTGCGCCTCTGTACATTTCTGTGCTTGAAGTATTAAATAAACAAGTCTAATTTTTATAACTACATATGTTGAACACGAAACTATAAAATGTAAAAGGTACGTCGTGAATGCCGCGCATTTTCACGCAAACGACATGCAAGAATAAAATGGCGTTCCATTTTTTTTGAACTACCCTACAGAGGTTAGAAAATAGAAGCGTGAATAATTTAATACTTGCACTACTAGTCGTTGAAATAATTGGTAACAAACATTGCGGAGCTAGTGAGTGCACCTTTGTGCAGCCAACTAATCAAAATGCAAAACTTTCTCCAACAATGTCATTGCAGAGGCAACCAGTCCAAAATCCAAAGTTATGCCCTGCAAAGTTTTCCCTTACTCTAAAATAAGTGATGCGAATTTAAACTTAAGTGAGTATCTAAGTATTTTGACAAAGACTTGAATGCTCAAACTTGGCTGTGGTTAAAACTGTCAACAAATTTTGTAGACTGGAATGTTTAATTAATTGAATTTTGTGGTAACCTGACTTGTCTGGTCTGCGAAGTGTCAACTATTGGTCGACTGTATTAATTACCTGTGGATTATCTTTAATTTAAGTGGCAACGGCCCCGGTTTACGAGTTGTAGGTCGTGGGTTCGAATCCAGACAGAAGCTTTAAATTGTGTAAATAATTTTATGACCAAAACATCTTGAGGAAATTAGCATGTTCTAGAACCAAAATTCGAAGACAGAATTCGGTGTCACAACACCAACCATCTACCAACCCGCACTGGGTCGGCGTGGCAGATTATAGCCTGGAACATTATAGGCTAATTATGCTTGATGTCCTGTATTCATAAAGTTTAAATGTACGAATTACATGAGTTAGAAGGTACGGTATAACGACTTATTTAATTGAGAATGTTCATCATCACGATGTACGGAACTTCGAAAGCTTTCTTGTTAAGTAATTACAGCCGCACGGATCGATCGCATACTTTGAAGTTTAAAATCATCATCTGCCTTTATGTTGAGTTCGGCTTCCAGTCTAACCGGATGCAGCTGATTACCAGTATTTTACATGGAGTGATTGCTTATCTGTCCTCAACAACCCAGTTACTGAGTAATACAATATCCCTTGGTAAGACTGGTTGTCGGGCTTTTGGGCTACTGACGACCCGTAACGACTGTCAAAGATACACGAACGACAGCCGGGACCAACGGCTTAACGTGCTTTCCGAGTCACGGAGGGGTCTTGATATGTGAAGATGGTCACCCATCCCCGGAACAACCGCGGCAAGCGTAGCTTAACCTGATCGATCGACCCGTGCGGCTGTTATTACTTAGCCACAAGCCCCTCGAAGCTTAAAATATGTCTTAAAATTAAATATTCCTAAAATTAGTTACCCCTTTCGCATAATTGCTTCTCCCAAAAAGGATGACATGAAAGCATGAAAGATTTTGATATCGGACCGCTTACCTGCCTATTAAAAGATTTCTCGTGGGTTTTGACCCATTTTATCAGAGATATTAACCGATTATCGAAGGGCTGACCAGCTATAGGATCGAAACGTTATTATAAAACTGATACAACAGGAATATAAGTAACTAGCTTCTGCTCGTGGCATCGTCCACGTCCACGTCGTATCGCATCACCTGCCCGCACTATCACTTCGCTTTCTGTGTGTGAAAAGTGAAAATATGTGAGTTTCAACATGATTTGCCACCATTGGCGTACAAAATAAAATATAGATTATAGCCACTTGAAATATATAACACAATTAAGACAGAAAAAAAGCATAACAAAATTAAAATATAATTTCCCTATTGAATGTTTAAAATCCCTTCTCATATTTTCTGCGTTTCAAGTTTGTGAACCATGAAACATCAAGCTTACGAGTACGTAGCAGAGTTTTTTACACTGTACAGTTAATTAAACGTACATTTTGGTAATTTAATTAGTATGTAGTTCTTAAAATAATACTGTCAGTATTATTAAGAGAAATGCGCCAGAGTAGTCCGAACAATTCTTACGTGTTTTGCAATTTGCAGGTTGCAGGTCAGTGTCCGGTTGTACATATATTGAACAAAATATGATTCGCGACCGTAAAAAGTACCTATGTATTTACAGAATTGTAGTCATAATAATTAAAATCATCAATACAACCCTCTAAGTTCATATAATCCTATTGATTGATCATCATCATCTGCCTAGCCTTTTCCCAACTATGTTGGGGTCGGCTTCCAGTCTAACCGGATGCAGCTGGATACCAGTATTTTACATGAAGCGACTGCCTATCTGACCTATTGATTGATATTTCATGAAATAGTCATTCAATAGGGTTATACACATAAACTTAGACGGTTGTATTGCCAGATACTGACCTGCAAATTACAAAAAACGTATGAAAATTCGCAGGATAGTTTAGCGCATAGCCCGTATTGTCCCACTTCAGGGCAAAGGGCTCCCTTTCCTTTTTCCACTCAACTCAATCCTGAGCCAATAAGGACCAATAAGAACTCACAGAATGATATTTCTTTGATTAATTTTTATTTAATCTTTGATTTTTATTTATAGGTAAGATAACACTAAAATAACAAAAATATATCCTAAATTAACTAAAACTATTTACAAACTAAAATATAGCGTCGAAAAATTCATCCGCATCGCTGTCGACTGGTAATGTACCCAAGACACTGGCGGCATTACCACGTTGTATGGCAATGCTTAGCCTCTGGCCAAGGTAAAAGCCAGCCCTTGGGTCATGGGAAGTGTCAACCAGTCTTTTCGAAATTTCCTTAAAAAGACCATGCTGCATCATCTTTGATATATTTTCTTCACCTAATAAAAAACAGAACTGTTCTACCTTTTATACGATTAAGTTTTTATTTGAAGTTAATTAAATTCGCCTGTCATGCTCGAGGCTGTGGGCTAAATATGCCTTTTTCAATTCCTATGTAATGTCCAAGATAAACTGAGAAAACATCTGTGCTTATCTTCATTACTGACATTGGTGATGAATAACAACGCGAGGAAACCTAGGGGTCTACTCCGAAGTGCATAGTGCGAATGTTCGGATCGGACCGACACATGGCCGAACCGAATATTATTGAAAGGAGTGTAGGATCGGAACCAACCGAACCAAATAGTAACTTCGTAGCAGGAAACGGCCGAACATTCGACCGATACTACTTCGGAGTAGACCCCTGGGGTTTATAGTTAGTATAAGTCTGAAATCGTCAACCCGTCTTGAGCAAGCGTGGTGATCAATGCCGTACCTTCTCTGTATGAGAAGCGAGTCCTTTGCCCTACAGTGCAGTGGGACAGTAATAGGCTGGTATTTTTAAATTACTATCTTTGCCTTATCAACTAAAGCTCAGACGTGGCTTTAGGCTAGCCGCACACACACAATAATATTGTGTGTGTGCGACCCGTATTATAGCATAGTGTGCGGAACCATAATATTGATCAATATTTTTGTCAATCTTGCATTTACTATATTATTGTGTTTGTGCGGCTAGCCTTACAAATCGGTAACCATGGAAACCAATCCTTGTAATTACCCGTCCTTTCTCTTCTAACTGTTATTTACCCTGACGATATAAAAACATAATTACTTCTGTATCTAGGGCGAGTTTGAGAGGCTGTTCGTTATGTAAATAGGACGTTGTTGGTCGGAGTGGAGCCAATATTTGTTATAGCTGTGTCACATTATTCATTTGAAAGCAAATAAAGTTGCCAATGTTGGCATTGTTACGACATCGTGATGATTTTAATTGAAATTGTATTTTTATTTTTGGGACACAGTTACTTTCGCGATATTGTAACATTAAGTGAAGTTATGTGTATTGAATAAATTGACATTTTATTCTATTCTGATCTATCCTGATGCAGTATTTAATTGTAATTTTTAATAATGCCTTTAATACCAAAAAGGTATTAAACTATTTGCAGTTTAAGTGTGTGTGTGAATGTGTAGTGTGCTTAGTAATAACAAAAACTTACATTTTAAGCACTTCCAGGCGCCATGGACAGTCGAAGAAATCTGTAACAAATAAACCAATATCATTAACCAAATCTTGTAATTTTGTTTAGAATTAGACATGGCGTTAACTACGGGTATTTTTTTATAAAAAAAAAATGTTTAAAGGTAAATTTCAAATACCTACACCTCACGCTCAAACATCGTTCTAAAATTATACGGTTAAGTCGATGTACTCTGCAAAAATCTCACCGTGAAAACTTAGGTAAAGTGAACTGTCAATAATGCCAATACCTATCAGGTGAAATGACAGCTCACTTCAAACTAACTTCACCTAAGTTTTCACGGTGAGAATATTACAGAATACATCAGCTGTACCTATCAGCTCTGTAGAGTGCTAAGAAAGAGTATCTCCACGAAGGAATCAAAATCACGTCGCACACATACAGTCAATCAATTTGACGTTCTAAGCACGTATCTTATAAACGGTAACACAGTCATATATAACATTATTCACTTGAATCGCTGTCGGTCCCTTCTGTGTTTGCCAACAGCTTTATTGCCCGACCTGTCAGTTAATGTCAGTGGCAAATGGTTGAAATTTGTCCAAACTTTAGATAAGATAAGTAAACTGCCCTTTAAGGGGGATACTCTAAGGCGTGTCGTAACGATCAATATTATATTGCAGAATATCATGAATTGCGCAATGTTTTTGACCGTCTAGGGTCAATATTGAAGATTGCGCAGTGATTGAACGAAAGTTTGAGTGAGTTTAAATTTTATTGCATCATATTTTTTCATTGCACCGAGTAGGATCTAGTAGAAAGCCTGACATTACGTGAAAGCATTGACGTTTATGAGCTGTCAATGTCATTGCGTCAATATATTCGATCGTTTCAGGGCAAGGGGTGATTCAATATTATATAAACTAATATTTTAAAGAGAAAATATTAAATTTTTTATGTATGTTTGTTATGTTTCACGCCAAAACTTCTGAATGGATTTGGACGATATTTGACACATGAGTAGATCATGACCTGGATTAGGAAATAGAATACTTTTAATCCCGAAATTCCTACGGGATCGAGACTTATGCGGGTGAAACCGCGAGACGCAGCTGGTTGCATAATAAAAGTGTTGTACAATCTTATTGCAGGTGTAGTTAGGTATCATGATCGTCATACGATCTAATATAGACCTACAATATGCAAGAAAATGTAAGAAAATAGGAATATCGCGAAAATATGAATATGACTACTAATATGAATAGAGCATTCCCCTTAACTAAACTGTCCTTAAGCTAACAACGTTACCTCGGCCCATTATTTTTCCTTATAGAACCTCTTTTTGCAGAATAACCCTTCGTGTACCGACTTTAGGAGATTTATCCTCGTTGACCTTAACTTGTAAAGGCTTACAGTAATCCGTTTGATTTTTGTGCTGTCCTATAGTGAGGTACACGGTTAAAGGATTAGGTGCCCGAAAAAGGGGTCGGCCTTGTTTCAGCGGCCCTCGTGTACTTGTGTCAAAATAACAAGGTCTGGTTTACGTTTGAAACTTTTTTTTAACCTTACTCTACGAAGTATTAAAAAAACAGCTCTGTATAGGTTTGATTTCTGGCATTATACACATGAGATTTTTCTCCTTTTTGAGCAGTGGAGTGGAGCTCTACCGCAGTATCAGCCGTATCAATGATAGGTATGCGCCCCCAGTCGTGGTCCAATTCTCAAGCTCTTGGATTCATTTAGAAAATCTTACGAGTATACATATATAGTCATTTAAACTCTAACTGCCTGTGACTAACTCTAAATGGATCCACTGGTCTGAAATAAAAATAATGAATGTGAATAAAATTCAACTGCGCGGACTCCGCTCACTGACGCAGTCGCATCAGACTTAACTAAAACTATACACAAACTAAAATATAGTGTCGAAAATCCATCCGCATCGCTGTCGACTGGTAATGTAGGTACCCAAGAGACTGGGGGCATTACCATAATTGATTGTAAAGGGATTTTGGTAGCAGTGCGATTCTGTAACCATCTCACCGTGAACATTTAGGTGAAGTGAGCGTGGAGTGAGCTGTCATTCCAACTAATGCTAATTGACACTAATGACACTATTGACAGCTCACTCTAAGCTCACTTCACCTAAATTTTCACGGTGAGATTTTTATAGAATCTATCGGCTGTGAGCGGAGTTCGCGCAGTTGAATTTTGAGCCAAAGATGTTTGAACTTTTGCCATCGATACCTACGCTAAGAAGAAGAATAGAAAATCTAACTTACCTATTCAAGTCAAAGTACCTCGTTTTGCTCGCTCATACGTTTTGTTGCTAAAATCACTGTCCGTTCCATGGTTGCCTCTAAGTAATTACAGCCGCACGGGTCGATCGATCAGGTTAAGCTACGCTGCCACGTTCGGTCCGTGAATGGGTGACCATCTTTACATACCGAAACCCCTCCGTGTCTCGGAAAGCACGTTAATCCGTTGGTCCCTGCTGTCATTCCTGGATTTTTGACAGTCGTTACGGCTCGTCAGAAGCCCGAAAGTCTGACAACCAGTCTTACCAAGGGGTATCGCGTTACCTTGTAAACTGGGTTGTGGAGGTCAGATAGGCAGTCGCTCTATGTAAAATACTGGTATTCAGCTGCATTTGGTTAGACTGGAAGCCGACCCCAACATAGTTGGGATAAGCCTAGGCAGATTGGTTGCCTGGAAATGACCGCAGAAAGCGATATGGCTGCCCATTGTACATTTTGTAGTGTTTGATGATTTTTTTTATGTTATGTATTTTTGTGGTGTACAATAAAGTATAAATAAATAAATCACAATGACAGCTTAACCTATGGCGGTCCAGAATGCTCGAATATTCGAGCTTGCTTCGCTCATTCTTCGCTCATATAAGTCAGGATTTGTAGTCTATGCAATGACCTGAGCTGAATGAGCTTAACCTTTCAAGTTGTACAAAACTATACCCTGTTTTGGAGCTTCGCCGCTGTCGGGTGAAGGGCACACAGCAAATTTTGATACAGAGACTTCTACTACCTTTAAGACTAGCTACGCCACTGAGTTAGTCCATTTTGGCAGCGGAACAATTTGGTTTCAGGAAATATCGGTCAACGCAATTAGCTACCTTCACCTTAATAAACCGCATCATTAATAATATAAACCAAAAAACCCCAACGTCAGCTCTACTATTAGACCTCAGTAAAGCATTCGATTTCGTTGATCATTCGATACTCATCGCGAAACTTGAAAAATGTGGAATAAGGGGGTCTTCCTTGTTATGGTTTCAGTCCTATTTGCAAAACAGGAAACAATTCACTAGGATTACTAAATTTGACACTGGGACCAATAATGTAGTTAAGTTTGACTCGAAACAGAGGATTAATTGTTCTGGGGTACCACAGGGTAGCATCGTAGGGCCTCTGTTATTTCTTATTTACGTCAATGACCTTCCAGGTGCACTCACACATGACTGTGTCTTGTTCGCAGATGACACAACTATTATTATGGACTGTAAAAATATTGATACATATGAAACGGAAATATATAAAACGTTAGAAGATGTTATTCAATGGTTAGACACAAATAAATTAAAAATAAACATAGAGAAAACGAAACTTATTAACTTCAAAACTTATAAGAGTAAAAACATTGAATTAAATATTTGTTATAATAATTCACTTATACAACAGATAAACAGCGCAAAATTCTTAGGCATTACTCTCGATACACATCTTTCTTGGAAAGAACATATTAATAGTTTATGCATAAAAATAAACAAGTTTGTTTTTGCACTTCGAAAGGTAAAAGACGTGACGAGCAGACATACTTCTATTATGGTATATCACGCTTACATATGTTCCATTATACGGTATGGCATAGTTGTCTGGGGAAATTCCTGTGACATCACGAGGGTGTTCATAGCACAGAAAAAATGCATTCGGGCACTGTACGGCATGGATTGGTCGGAATCATGTAAACCTATCTTTAAATCTAAGAATCTACTAACTGTTCCCTGCATATACATTTATGAAGTAGCTAAATTTGTCAAATACCATAGTCATCTTTTCACTACTAACGACAATACATCTAAACGCAAAATTAACCACCTGCCCCTAAAAATGCCTGTGCCTGTTCAGAAAGAACTGTGCCTATATGGCACCTCTAATATATAACTCTTTGCCCAAAGGAATGACCGATCTGCCATATAAAAGGTTCTGTTGTGCCTTGCGAAAATGGTTAATACAGGAGAGCTTCTACACGGTTAAAGATTTTTTGAATAAAAGCACATGCCGATTTGGTGTCCACTAAGATACTGATTATTCCTCTTATTTCCTGTGACTTTGTCCTTATTAATAATTTAAGTAATTGAAATCTACTAATATAACTCTAATAATAAAATTGTATATTGAAATGATTGTAATAATTATTGTAATCCAAATTTTCTTATAAATTGTAATAATTAAAATAATTGTAATTTAATTTAAAAAAATGATTGTTGTAAACTAACTTTTTAAACTAACTAACTTTGCATGCCCGTGATGAGGGTGAAATATGTCCTGTGCTATAATTTAATTTAACATCTTGTGTACCCACCATATTTCAGGCAAATAAATGATTTATTATATTTACGGCACCTACTTATATACCTCTACCTACCTATTATGTACCTCTGAAGTATTTATTGAAACTAGCAAAACACTAATTTGAATTCCGTTATCCAAATGGAATCCAATCCAAAACTCATTAAGCTGAATTGGAGAACTACGGAAATAACAAATACTACATCCACTAAATTCCGATGTAGGTCGGAAACGAGATTAAGTTCAGCAGCTAAGTTACACTTCTAAAGCTTAAAGTACCAACATACTTACCTACTTTGTATCCACTAATCTACTAAAGCCTCCACAGATTTACTTTCTGAAACCTACCCGATTTTCATTACAAAAGTAGACTTGAAGAGAGAAATGATGCACTGAATATGCCTTTATAATTGTACAAGCTTCTGCTCGCGACATCGTTCGCGAGAAATTTGTTGTTCCCCCGAACCTCCGTGTCGCATGCCCGCGCTATTTAATTTTCACTTATCGTTCTTTCTCACTTTTCTCTTTTTGCTCTTTTGGCTCCTATTGATGGCAAAGTTATGGTAAATAGCCTATAACATATTGCTTATAACCTTACTCAAAAAATTTGACAATCAAATGCAAAATAATTTTTCAAATCCGACTGCGACTTCCAGAGATTAGCGCATTCAAACAAACAAACTCTTCAGCTGTATTATATCACTAGCTACTACCCGCGACTTTGTTCGCGTGATAGTCGTAAGATTCACAAACCCCTTTATTCATAAACGTTGCTTAAAGTTAAGCAGTTATTAGCGACTGTTTAACCATACATTTTTGACGTTTAAACGTTACTTAACTTTAGTCATCGTTTATGAATAAACCCCAATGTCTGTACTAAAATAACAGCCTCATTTTTATAAAACTCCCCGTCACTATTACTTCGTTTTCGGTTAGCGATCTTTCTGACTTTTTTATTTTTGCTCGGTTCCTAAGGATCACAGTGTGATGCTAAATAGCCTTCATTAAGGATTGGGCTATAAAATACAAAAATAATTTTTGAAACCCGACTGGTACTTCCAGAGATTACCGCGTTCAAAAAACCAAATAAAAAACAAACAAATTCTTCAGCTTTTAAAGAGAGAAAGAAAGAAAAAGTATTTATTGCGACTCGTACAGAAAGATCATAAAACTAAACTAAACACAATAAAAAAAAAACAATTTTATAAAAAAAACGTAACAAAACCAAATAATAGCTTAGCTTTATTATTAGAATAGATTAGAATAGATGTTCGGGAAACTATTCGGTCAATTCCGGAAACCTTCGTACACAAAGCCTCCTTGTTTTCCTATCTCCCGGCACACATTATACACACGAGTCAATTCGAGTCACTTTTATAGGGTTTTAAACTCCTATTTTATACCCTCCGATGAAAACAGGAACATTTTAACATGTTACTGATTCGAAAATGGCCAAATTGCTCACGAGCAGTAAAAGGTTATGTTAATTTTATTACCGCCCTACGCTCATTTCAATTTGATGTGCCCCTTTGTGAATGTGACATTATCTAAAATTATATTTCTTCCTGATCTTAATCACACAGATTGCAATAAAAGCGGCCAAGAGCGAGTGTTTCGCACGCAAGTGCCGAGTTCCGTACGGAACATTTTGCGTGCGAGTGCAAAGTTTAATACTATTTTAAAACAAAACACGTTTCTTGTATGGCGAAGCCCTTAAATTTTTAATTTAATTTTTATAATTACTACTTTATTCTAATATTTTATTGTTATAGAAACCATTGTAGTAATAATAACATGTTTTTTATTTTGTACTACGAGTAGGTACACAATCCAATTAGTAACAATGACTTAAAAATTATATTAGTAAACTTTTACAAACTAAACCCAGACGACGACAACGACGACGACGACGATTATGACGTGTCCCAAAACACGATGGCACGTGCCTCCAGCACGCAGCAGGGGCATCCAGTGCCATATAAAGGGACAGTACAGGGACAGTACAGGGACAATTACAGGAACAATACAGAACCGGGTAGTACATACTCTGTGAAAATTTCAAGTGTCTACGGTTAAAAAAATACGGATGGACGGACAGCCGAGCATTAGTAATAGGGTCTCGTTGCACCCTTTGGGTACGGAACTCTAAAAAGAATGGAAGGAATGAGGACGGACGCTTTCCGCATAATTTCGCACTCGCCGCGTTGAAATTAAAAAAAGTATATATTTATGAGAATAAGGTTCCCGCAGGCAGAACGTTGTGATTATATTCTCTTAACTCGTGGGAGTTTCATTCATTACATTGTCAGTGTAAAAAAAAAAAATTGGTCCTATATATACCTAAGTATTCACATTTTACCACTTGTGAAGTTAATATTGAATACAAGGTTTCGGCTATTTTTATATTATTTTTTCGGGTCAATAGATAGGTACACAATGATTCACAATTTCATTTGATTTTATTTTCGAAAAATTCACCGATCCGTATCCAATCTAAAAATAAACGGTGAATTTTTCGAAAATAACTGTGAGATAATATTTAATCTGACTGTTAGAATGTAAGTCCTCTGTAAGTTAATATTGGTTATCCGTTTTAAACTGCTACGCTTCCTAAACTTGTCTAATTAGGAAAACAGTCTGATTTTCTTTCTGGCACAGAAGTTCGAAATTACAAGTTTAAATCCGAATTCTTCTCTCAAAATTGAATTGGCTTCGAACGCAGTAGGTACTCGTAATACAATATCAAAAGTAGGTCTCAGTAATAATCTACTCAGCTACAAGAGTACACTCATCGAATAGACTTTTTTACACAAAGTCAAGTTTCAAATATTAAATATTGTCAGCGCGACCAGACAGCGTGAAATCTAGGTCGAACCCTGTTATCTAGTACATTGGCTGTATTAATAGTCGGTCCATTCTCGCACGAAACACGTCTGGCCATCTCCTGATGACATTTGTTATGGAACCATTAGGGAATTGAGAAGATTCCAGCTCTGGTCGCGGCGACGGCATTAATGTGCCTTTTATGGCCCCTTCGTCATTTTCATGTATTGCCCAAATAAATTACAGAGGGTGTATTTCTGCTAAGGGTCATTAGGTCTGAATTTCATATTTTATCTTCCAGTATTTCGATTCCCTTTACAAAGTAAGGCTCAATTTTCCTTATAAGTGTTTAATTTCGTTCTTTTGTTGGAGTTGTGAGCGGCTTGACTTGTAATGAAGACTTTGGGCATGGGGACATTGGACGGAGTAGATTCTGGCAATTTCTTGATATTGATCGGGAGTTTTGCAAATGTCATGGGATACATTATTTATTTCTTTGTATTTCTGTTATAACGCCTATTCGATACTTGAACGTTTCTATTAGTAGAGAGTAGATAGACTAGAGAGAGAGTAGTAGACGTTTAACATTATAAGTAATTAAATTCAAAATGACAGCACATGCTAGAAATTCCTTCCATAATAGAAGACTAATTACGTAATGAGTAATACCGTGTTTAAATAGCTCTCCCTAATGTTGATGTTCAAACTTGGATGTTTAAAGTTCAAAACGTGCGCTCCGCTAGACGTCCCACATTCCGCACTTTATACTCATTAGAATAAGGGGATAGAAGCATCGACATACATATACCTTTGTAACATATACATTTATCAACGATGATTAAAGTTAAGTGACGTTCAGACGTCAAAAATTTATGGTTTAACAGTCGTTAATCACTACTTAACTTTAAGCAACGTTTATGAATAAAGGAGACTATCTTTAATGCTAAGAATGCCAGAGATACCTAAGCATAAAATATACCTGAAACGGAATATATTAGCGAAGAATTTCATTTGGTTCTATCGCTACAATAGAAAGTAGGTAATATTTTCAGTAGACGGAGTACTCCGATAAGTTTCGAATTATCCGGTTTGCTGGTTTTAGGTGATGGTAGAATCTAACCTATACTAATATCATGACATATTCGCAAAAAATGTAAACAAATATGAGTTTATGGAAAAAATAATTTAATTCCTACACAATAAAGTTCAGTTTACGCTACAACTTCAAACATTTTTATAACTTTTTCAATAGTCCTAGTCACTCTGAAATCAACTTAAGCAACATTAAAATAAAGTTGATATTTGTTTAACTTGATATAACGTCATTTGAAACATAAATAAAATTTTAATATAGAATCTTTAGTTTCAACGATAGTATAAAACTTGGTTACTGAATGGGGTCAGGACTGAAGGTTCGTAAGGACTGAAATATGGGAGATGATGTAGCTTAAACGCCATTAGGGTTCCGCGATTTCTGTAATTATACTTTCAAACTACTTCTTTCACTGGCTCAGCGAAGTTTGTCTCTCAAAGTAATTTTCTACAATGAGAAGCACAATGAGCCTAATTTTCTAGGCAAGATGACGAAGCTACAATACTAAGTTTAAATGAATTCACACTTCGTGCATTGTGTGGCTTTAGCTTCAGATGTAATTTTAAACAGAAAGAAAATCTTATAAAATTATTAACTAAAAACGAGGCGAGAAAAGGAAGCTCCTAAAAGTACATTTTTGGGTACAATATATAACGAGTGAAGAATTCGGCGGCAATGAACGGGGACCTAATCCCAAAAATCTTGAGAAAAGAACATTAACAACAATGAGCCTTAGATGAAGATCAGTTTTTCTTGAATGGAGGGTAGTCTCCTGCGGCTAAAGAAATAAACAGATAAGGAAAGGCTGTGAGTCGGCATTACATTCAGACAGTGCTCAGCGGGGTATGAATTAGTATGGAAATATGATTAATCGTATATCGGACCGGAGATAGGGCTTTCACGAAAATATTACAATAGAATAGACGTAAATATTTTCGAACAGAGAGCCTGACGTCGTTTGCTCGTGAGTGAACTTTTTTTAGGAAGTAATGAAATGACGGGTTTCTTTAGCAATCTTTCGGAGGTTTATGTAAATTGTTAATATCTTACGATTTTTTCTTTTGAGAAGTATAGATTTATATGTATATCAATAGTTATGTCAACTACTTTTATTTATGACATTTCGAGCAGGAAATCCTTTTTTCGCATGTTGGTATACGTATATATCTTTGCACACGTCCTCAATTAGTCCTCAGGGACGCCGCTGAATCGGATAAAAAGTATAGAATAAAAAAATGCAGGTTTTACTTCTCCGCCAAAGTCGGAACCAATTTTCACGTAATACTCAAAAACACTCTACAGGCTCGATGGGACGCAGCCTGTCTATATATCCGTTATTCTCGGAAGTTATCAATGTGTTATCGATAAGGATTTTTTCATTCGATGTTTGATCGTACCCATGGGTATTTTGAGCGTAGATTTTCATTGGATATAGCCCGTGGTTTCGTTTCGTGTAAAAGGGTAATATTATCTGTCAGTCTAAGTAAAGACCCAAGTTTTTGTTTATACATTTTTGAATAAAAATTCTTTCTTTCGTATATTTAATTGATGGATTAAGATAGACGCTGCTCATTTCGTAGTCTAGAATTCTATGTTTTTATTGTCTTTGCAAGAACCTTAGTCTAGCCGCTGATTACTGTAGTAAATATGCTGTAATTTATTCTTGTCTGGGAATAATGTGGCTCATGTTACAACTAGTAAGCTTATTTGTCAATTTCAAATCCAGTTCTTGGTTATTTAGAGGGTTATTTTACGAGCGGTATGACGGATTGTAACTGTGATTTATTTATGTAGACGTCGTAAAACAGTACATTTATTTCGCCCTAGGTGGTATAAAAGTGAAAACAGTTCCCGAAGCAGGTTGTTAGTTCGTTAGTTTTACACGTAGGTGAATACGGATACGAAAACTATCCAGAAATGGTGAGTCTTTTACAACTTTTTTATAGTCCCGCTAACTTCTTTTTTAATACTTCTAATGTACAAAATAAAAGTACCTTTATACGTAGGCTGTTGTATTTTTTGTTGGTACTTTTTCTTGGGAAGTTTTTTCGGTGAAGTTTAAATGTAAGCAGCGGGCCTCGAGGGTTATATAAACGTTTTTACAGCCTTTTGTAACACGTTCTTCTAGATGTAACGAGATTAATTTTCAAGGTAAACTAGGTTAAGTTTTGTGGCTGTTCTCTGTGTTTGTGATTTTTCTCAGCCATGAACACACCTACTTAGGATATCGGTTTATTCGAACAAACTTTTCACGCATAAATAAACGCTATATTATGGAAATTACTATCGTAAAATATGCTATTAAGATTTACAAAGACTTTTTGGTAGGTAACAGCTTCATAGACTGAAATCTACATCA
Source organism: Apamea crenata (assembly GCA_949629185.1). Lineage (NCBI taxonomy): Eukaryota > Metazoa > Arthropoda > Insecta > Lepidoptera > Noctuidae > Apamea > Apamea crenata. The sequence goes on along the minus strand of OX451366.1, from coordinate 6,923,294 downwards.
AAAACTTTTGAAGTGCTTTCAAAATTTAAATGTTCATTAAACATGAACTATCGTAAGACTAAGCATAACTAAAATTACCTCAAGCTATGTATATTTTATGTATATAAATAGTTATTACTGTCTAAAATAGTTCTGAAATTCTGCTTTCAGACAAAGAAAATGGGCTCATATTTGCGTAATATCTATGAAAGGAATATTTAATTTTCATCTTTGAAGATATATTAATAAAACCCAGATTCCATATTCATACTACTTGAAACATATGCTACCACAATAGAATTATTACTAACGCTGGCGTCCAAGGACTAGAAGACGAGATGTCGGCCGTCCGGCGGAGAGATGGGCTGACGACATTGTTGCCATCGCTGGCAAAACCTGGATGAGGCGGGCACAGGAGCGTGGGGATTGGCACAAGAAAAGAGAAGCCAATACCTAGTAGTGGGTGAAGTCGGGCTGTGGATGATGATGAAGGGAGAAGTAAAGTTACCAAAAATATACATAAATATATGATTGGCGCCGGCTGTCTTAGGGACTACTCACACTTATTCAGCTCTGTTCAGCTTTTGTCCATAGAAAACAACGATTTTGCAACAAATGACGGCACGGTTGGCGATTGACTGCTGCGCTGCGTGTCGCGGGTTCGATTCCCGCACGGAACAAATATTGGTATGACCGACAATTAGTTGTTCCGGGTTTGGCTGTTTGTGTATGTAAGTTTAAATGTTTGTAAGTAAACGCACCCACGATACAGGAGAAATTCCTAGAGTGGGGCAACGTTTTTAAAAAAAAAAATGTATGGAATGCGTACGCGGTCGTAAAGCTGAACGGATGCGTACGCATTCCATACAAAACCGATGTTTTCTATGGACAAAAGCTGAACAGAGCTGAATAAGTGTGAGTAGAGCCTTAGTCTGTGTGCCCATTGGCAAAAGCCTACTCCATTTATTTGAGACTAGCTGCACCCTGCGGTTTCGCCCTCATAAGTTTCGATACCCTGAAAATATCGGTATAAAAAGTATCCTATGTGTTAATCCTGGTCATAAACTACCTGTATGCCAAATTTCATCCAAATCCGTTCTGTAGTTTTAACGTGAAAGAGTAACAAACGTCTATCCATCCATCTATACAAAATTTCGCATTTATAATATTAGTAGGATATAAAACTATAGTATTGAAATCATTATACATTTATTTCATTGATATTATATGGTGCTTGTAGCTACGAAACCGTCAAGACGGTTACTGACAGAAACATCGACCATTGTGATTAGTAGGTCTTTTATTCTTTGAAAATGAAGAAGTATATAATATAGCACCAATAAACCAAATCGTGACTACAGAATTGGATCACCAATAAATAATTAAAAATGTGCTATGGTACATGTCTAATTATTTATTGGTGATCCAATACTCTTACCTAACCTGTCTATCTGCAGTTAGACAGGTTAGGTTATGACCTAACCTGTCTAACTAACGAACTATAAAGGGCACTGTAGTTCCCTCATCCTACTAACACATTCCGACCGTGCGTACAGACCGACAAACTTATATTGGTATGTCTTAGCGGAGCTGCTTGTAAAGGGAAGCTGTCAAAAAGCTGTCAAACCCAGTACATTTCATTTTAGTTCCCTATTTGGCCACACGCACAGATAAGTGTGTCGGTTTATTAATTCTGACTGGCCAGCGTCGATGGATAGCGGTGCTGTCACGTACAAGTGGCGCGAAGAGGCGCTTAGTGTTTTGCATTCGTAATAGGTATCCTTGATTTATGGTCTCCTGGTACCTTCCTACATCCGCGCTAATGATAGGGTAAAAGTGCAGATAGAGCATTGTTTAGATTAGCGGTCATCGTATACCACCCCAGTCACTGGTAAACTGGTGCTATAAGTACCTATACCCTGTCCAATAAGTAAACCGTTTTTTGACAGTTGGCACCAGTGATTGCAGCAACACACAATACATTGATTGATACAGGTACGGTATTATAATGTCTGTAAGAAGCCATAAATAAGATAATTCAATAAGATAAGGCAGTTTATATATTTATTTTATTACGCATTTTAAAGTATACTTTTACGTAATGTGGAATAGGTACGTTCTACGACAACTGTCAAAAAATGGTTAACCTAATGGACAGGGTATAGTTATCTAATGAAGTTGGGTGATACTTTACAAAGAAATCGTACCGTCACAGCTGTTACGTTGAGCTCCAGTTGTTGGCCAACTGGAGTCAGACAAAAAGTTTACATACGTGCATAATAGTAAGTGTGTCCTTGTCTCATTATTATTATGATTCAGTGTCTTGTCTGATTGCTATAGTCTGTCTACGGGCAAGAGAGATAGAAATTAATAAACACTACTGGGTTATGATTTCTTAGGGCTGAATTCTCCATCGCCAGATAATTTTATACGAGGAATAATTTTGAAATATTGACAGTTATTTCATACAAAAACTGTCAAACGTCAATTTTATTCCTCGAATAAAAGTTATCTGGCGATGGAGAAATCAGCCCTTACTCTCAATAATCCACATGGGAATTAACTAGCAATAACCTTTGTAATGGCGAAAAGCATTCGTTTATACAGTGTATATCATGCATGACACATAAAGAGGACTAAACGAGAGTTATCGAATGCGACACATCACCAACGTATACCATTTTAAGCTCTGCCTTCATGTCCCAAGGGTCACTGGACACGGTATACCTACATTTGTTTACGTCTAAAAAATAGGGCAACACTGGTCTTGTACTATAAAACATGTGACGACAAGTCGTGATAATATGAACATCGTATACATTATCTTTTCACCGTTACACATTGTTTGTAAACATATGACTTATGATAATTTTATTCGGCCACGTTTTTCCAATGAGCAGTGCGAAAAACATCTCTATTTTTCACACTGTTTTTGGGTGACCATGTTACGCTAACTGTTTGTGCCTTTTGTGCGAATGAATAAAACGACTTTCTTAAATATCACTCTAGAAAGCATTGTACTACTTTTTTGGGAACCTCGAAAATATTATTTGGTGTCTCAGATAGCCCTTGAACTGGAAGTCTATTGAAGGTAGTAAATCCGCTGAAAGCGGGCAAAGACATGTCCATTTTTGTGATGCTTGGAGGAGGCTTTTATGCCTTGATGCCCGACCTGGGAATCGAACCCAAGACCCCACGCTCAGCAGTCGCGCTTGCAACCACGAGACCAACGGGGCACAATCATGATTACTATCAAACTGAAAGCCCCGCCTCATTTATCTCACACTTGTTTTTTTCCTTTTTATCAGCATCTGGCATCGTCCCTTAAAAACTCTTTCTTCTTTTGTTTTATGGGTAGATACGGAATGCCATCAAGCGTGGCATGTTATTTTAGACGCCTGAGTGACAGTCGCTGAAGCAATTAATTGTTCGGTGTGCCCATGTGTGTAGCTTATGAGTGACACAATGCGCTTCGGCTGTTGACATGGGAGTGGGGAACAAAGATGTGTTAAAAATAATTTATGATGATTATAAAATAGAAATGTCTTATACATACTCGTATAATCAAAACAAGAGAGGTCTACGGTCTCTTGGAGCTCTAAAAAATTTCAGCTTCTGATAGCTGATTTTTCAATCATCTGTAACTTTATTCGAGGAATAATTTTGAAATTTTGACTGTTGTTTCATACAACAACTGCCAAACGTCAATTTTATTCTTCGAGTAAAAGTTACCTGGCGATGGAAAAATCAATTAAGTCAACACAATAAAAAATACATACACGACATAATTATTTTGATACTCCCAAATAAATAAAAACCTATTGGAATTCCCGTTGACCTAGAATTAGGAAATTTGGTAAGAAGCAAGGTCTGAAAGCACACACAGTAAAGTAAAGGAAAAACTCCGAAAATCGGGACGGGAAATCAGGTTCACATGTAGTTTTGGATTTATTAGGTCTAGTTGATGAGATGGTTACGTGGTAAGGACACGAATCCAATTTTATTCCGTGCGCGATTATCAACAATCTCTCCTCCAGACATGATCAAAGGAAACCATTCTAGGAATCGACCTTATATGCCGATATCCTTACCTACCTTACCCCCCCCCTACCCCTTACCCCTTGCCCCCCTTACCCCTTGGATACCTTATTTTGCACACTTTGAAAATATTTTTAGTTTCTAGAGCCCCCAAATTGTTTACTTAGCATCTGTCGCGTATCTAAATCAGCTATTGCCACGATTATATTTCAATCAATCAATCAATCATTTATTTTGTTAAACATAGGTATGGTTACAGATATTATATGTGCACTATGTTTTGCCAATATATGGCGTACAAAATTAACATAAACAAGCAATTAATAATAATAATAAGGTACAATCAATAAAGGCATGTCAATAGATTACATTAAAAAAGAAAAAGCATGTCAAATATTTTGAATTAAATAAAATCATAAGTGTTTGATTGGCATGTCGCAAACGTCATATCTCTGTTTATCAGTAGTAATAAAGTATTTAGACTTGTAATATTAGGTATATAGTCGTACGATAGGATATATTATATAATTTTCTCTGGGTCTTCTACTGCTCCCCTGAAAGTCTCAAACGCCCACGAGGGGGCGTTATTGCCCACGTTGAGAACCTATGCTTTAGTCCATTATTTTGAAGGAACTAACCTTTAAGATACAGTATCTTACAAGCTCAAGACGTTATAGTTTCACTTGAATGATCCCGTAATCTGTTCACAGAAAATAAATTATTTACTTCTACAATACCCACAGGATAATATGGAAAAAAGTTGAAGCAGAGGCGGTGGAATATTTTAGTAGCGACGTTTCCTTTATAGGTACCAAGGGACTACGTGGATAGGAGATAAACTAGAAACATGTTATTACTGTTCATGCCGGAAAAGGCGTAATGAGAATTAGATAAAAATAGAACCTGTAATTACATGTCAAGTATTAATAGGGACCTTTCGATACAGTAAACCGTTAGTATTTAGTTGTTTATTTCTTTTGATACATTTTTAAGTATTTTTAACAAAAACATTTCAGAAAAATCACGGCCCATCGGCATCAGGAACAGGGTCCAAGCTGTCGGTGTTCAATGCTCTAGAGAGAGGAACATCCTCACTATGCGTGCCGTGTCCAGGAGTACTGTTTTCTGAATCAAGCACTTGAACCAGCCGTGCAATGCTTGAGAGTCTCCACTAGCCCGCGACTCCGTCCGCGTGAAATTTCTTCCTCGCCCGACCTTCCCCGTCGCATCGCATCGCCTGCCTGCGCTATTCCTTGGTTTTCGCTTAGCGTTCTTTTGACTTTTTTTGTTTTTGCTCGGCTCAGAATTGGGCTATCAAATGCATAAAGAATTTTCAAATCTGACTGGTAGTTTCAGAGATTAGTGCGTTCAAATCAACAAACTCTTTAGCTTTATTATTAGTATTAGTACAGATTAGGCTTTTCAACAATGAGTGCACTGTTAATTCACAATTCTTACATTACAAACGTAAGTTTAAGCGCCCCATTACTTAAAGCATCGAGTAAGTAATGGAAAAAGCCGTTAGGGTTGATCCCAATTCGAAAAAGTATCACAGGAATTGTCTGGGTCTCATCGGATAGGTCGATAATGGAATGTACTCGATAAAAAGCCATGGGTTAAATCCTTTTGCATTCAATATAATCAAAACCAGTCATCGGCGAACTGTGAATTGCCGATAGCACATCCTTGTCCATGTAATAATAATAATAATAATTTATTTATTTGTATAGAATGCAGGTGTTACAATAATGGTGTTAGTTTCATATAATATATTCCCAGTACATTCTGCCTGTTGGCATACAAAAATACAGTGGTTAGCTTACAGATAATTTAGAATCTAGGTACTTAAATTCAAAATGAGACCATGAATCAGCTAAGTCTAAAATTATTTACAACATAATAAATGAGATAAAGTGAGGCAAATATTACAATTTATCATTTATAAAATCGATAACAGAGTAATAACATTTCTCTGTCAGCAACGACGATAGGAGTTTCTTGAATTTAATTAAGGGCTGATCCTTAATACAATTTGGCAATTTATTAAATATGATAGGTGCCATACCAATAATGTTTTTTTTAAGCAAAGCAGTGTTATATCTACCAGTACACAATAGACTCTGATATTTTGATCTCATGGCAGCAGTTCGCATCCTCGTATCATTCAATGCAGGAAATAGATGCTTGTTAGTTTTAACGAACATAGCTACTTCGAGAATGTATATACTAGGAAAAGTTAGTATTTTGTGTTTCTTGAAAAAAGGAATGCAACTATCTGTAACCTTGAGATCAAAAATGGATCTTATACACCGTTTTTGGGCTTTAAATATAGACTCTCTTTCGGAACAATTACCCCAGAATACTACACCAAACCTTAGAACAGAGACCACCAAACCGTGATATGCAACCATTAACGTATCAACATTAACCTTCTTGGATAGATTGTAGAGAGCATACGCAGACGTGCTTAATCTTTTGCAAACTTCTTCAGCCTGCGGTTTCCAAGTCAATTGACTGTCAATCAATATACCCAAGAACTTTGCCACGTTGACGCTATCAATAGTTTGTCCTTTATATTTAATTTTTAGATTTAAAGGAAGAATTTTTTGGTAGAAATGCATTATATTTGTTTTATTGAGGTTTATGATAAGATTATTGTCGTTAAGCCAGTTTATTATTAATTTGAGAGAATTATTTATTTCGTCTTCATAAAGCTCTTTGTTGAGGCAGTCTATTAGGATTGTACTGTCATCGGCAAATAACACACAAGGGTATGGGATATGTCGGGGTAGATCATTTATATACAGCAAGAATAATAATGGTCCTAGAACGCTGCCCTGCGGAACGCCATATTTAATTTCCCCATCTATCTACATAAGTCTCGGTGTCAACATCTGTTTTTATCTACTTTCCTATCGCAGGTATTCTGGAAGAGATTTCATTAAAAATAAGGATCACCTTTGTACCGAACATAAATTTTTCTGTTCTTATCTCTTTGTCTGTTCATGTATGTGTGAAAATAAATAAATTCATAGGACGAATAGACGTGGAGTAAAAATTTCGCGCAAAACTATGTAAATTGGTTGCACAGTGCCAATTTACTGTTTTCCTGACTACGTTCTGCGAAAATATGAATGAATCAGCTAGCTAAAGTGACATTGCGGTGAAAGAAATGCGGGGACTATGGGGATTTTTGTTTCAAGTGAAAATTTATTTATTCGCACTTTGTGATCTTTCTGAACAGTGAACGAAACTGAACCGTCACGCTCGGGTTGGTGAAGCTGAATCTGTAATTGAAATAACTGAAAAAGGGGTCTTTGTTCTCATGGTTATGAGCAACTTTTAGTACTAAGGGACTAACATTGACATCACGAAAATGAATTCAGCTGCTTTATACATTTCTTTTCGCATAACTCAACAAACAACAGATTTTTTTTTCTTCATATAATTAAATAAATAAATAAATAAATAAATAAATCCCTGGACATTTCACACAGCACCATTTGTCCCAAGCTAAGCAACCTAATGCTTGTGTTATGGTAACAAGATGGCTGATAAACTACTTATATACATTTTTTTTTAGGAGTTGATCCTATAGGATAAGTTGTTTATAATCATGTGTATTATTATTACATCTTGTATATCTCCAGGAAATAGCACAGACGTCATAATTATAATTTAAATTTGAAACGCATATAATTAATTAAGCATTTGAAAACAGCTTTCATCCCCACTGTCAGGTTTATTAATGAAATCAGATGCTGAGTGATGTAGCAAAATATTCAATTCAGGTACCTACCTAATTAATGAACACCATTATGAGCTGATTAAATTGTACCTTGATGAGCCCCCATTGAATTAATTGAAGGTATGGTTTTGGGGTTTTATAATGTAGAAATAAAATTACTGTTTTTTTTAAATCTTTGAGTAAATAATGAATCCTTTGTTGCTAATACAGATTCTTGTCTGTGGGGAAATGCCGCATACGCACTTGAGATCAGAGCCGTCTGTGAACCCCCATCAGTGGAGATTGTATGCTCCTGCCGATTTGGGTTCATAGGACTGCGTCAGTGAGCGGAGTTCGCGTAGCTGAATTTTGGGTCAAAAATATAGAATATAATGGAATTCTCTTTATTATGTACACCATATAAATTACAGAACATAACTATGTAAATTTTACAAAGAGTGCCACAATGGGCGGTCTTATCGCTAAAATCGATCTTTTAAAGACAAACATTGGATGGATTAAAATTAAGGAGAGACAAATACTATAGGTGGTGTACCATTTACAATATACAATAAATATATACATATAGGTAATAGGTAATAGGTAATACGGGCTGGTGTCCGCAACTCCACGACAATGCGCGTATTTTGCGTATGGTATATACATATAATAATAATAAACATGAAACAAGAGCAAAGAAAATATAATGACGATGTTGAAGGAGAGAGAAAGTGCTTTTTTATCATAGTTTTAAAAGTGGACAAAGATTGAGCATGCCTTACCGACACGGGCAAGTATCGGCCATAACCGTACTGCTTGAATAGTGAAAGATTTGTCATATAAACTGGTGGAATGCATCGGCATCTCTAGTCTCAGGTTTTCCGATGACCTCAGATATCTATTATGTGTGTCATGAAGGAACTTGAAAAACAATATACTGTAGAGCTGAAATAAGATATGAGAATTCCGGCGAAGATGCATAGGAAGCCACTTGAGCTTTGTACGAAATTCAGAAATGTGATCATATTTGCGCAGGCCAAATATAAATCTTATGCAAAAGTTTTGAAGTTGCTCAAGTTTTTGCCTTTGTACAGTCACGAGCACCAATATGTCTACACTTAGCACCTTTCAATTGCGATTTTTTCGTGAAATAACGAATGCAACGTTGAATTATACGACACATTACATAAACCTATGGGTTTGAAAATGCTATGTTCGTGACGACATAAAATTTCATTAAAAAATAAAGGAGTAAATCGCTTTTGAATCGCTTTTGAATAAAGCCGACTGTATCTGTATGCATACTTTTGCTCGTGACTGTACTCATCTGGTTGTGTGCTCTGTCGTACTCATACATAAACTCATGTCTTCTTCGAGCAATGCTGGCCCAGTCGTAACAGTCGCGGCTTTCAAGTTGGTCGTAGGTTAGAACCCAGGCAGGCGCTTTACTTTGTGTAAATTCATCACCACTGCTCTCAAAAACGGCGAAGGAAAACATCGGCATGTCTTAGAACCAAAAATTCGAAGACATGTGACGTCTACCAACTCGCACTGAGCCCGCGTGGTGGATTATGGTCCGCTCCCTCTCACAGAGGCCTGTGCCACAGCAGTGGTAACATTATGCTTTTATTACTTACTGTATTATAAAGAGAAAGGTTTTTTCAGCAAGGATTTTCATGTTTGATTGTGTGCGTTTTTTGGCACTTTAGGTATCACAGATAACATAAAAATAACTTTTTATTTGTTCCCTTTGTTGTTCAGTATCACCTATATGACGAATGAACCAATCACTTAATACATTCTACATTTTTGGATGGAATGGAAAACGTAGTCTTTACAACTCTCATAGTAAGTAGTAAAACTTTGTGTGTTAATACACCTTTTTAGTACCGAACTTCTAATTTCTTTCAGTCTGTTTTTATGGGTAAAACGTTTTTGCGTTATACTGATGCAAATATGTTGGATTGAGACATAGAAAACATAAAAAAAATATGAGTATTTTAACTACAAAACGCGCCAAAGAATATTTATTAAAAGCTATCAAAAAATATTACTAAAAAGTTTTAATTTATTTTAGAGCTTCATTGTGGAGTCGTTTTAATTACCAAAAAGCAGTCACGGAGCGTACCACCGTGCAGTGTTTAATAATATGATAATAATAAGTTTAATCCTACTAATATTATAAACGTGAAAGTTTGTATGGATGTATGGATGTTTGTTACTCTTTCACGCAAAAACTACTGAACGGATTTGGATGAATTTTGGCACACAGATGGTTTATAACCAGGATTAACATATAGGATATTTTTTATCCCGATATTCCCACGGGATCGAAACTTATGCGGGTGAAACCGCGGGGCGCAGCTAGTAAAATAATATAACACTTCAGTTTGCTTACTCTGCAAGCTATGTCGGTAACTCCGGATCTTTTTAGGATAATTTCATTCCTGATTTTATCCTTCAAAGAGACTCCGAGCATAGCTCACCCACCTATTACGGTTCAAAATATACAGCCCCGAGACAGACGGACAGCGGCGCCTTAGTAATAGGGTCCCGTTGGCATCCTTTGAGCACGGAACCATAAAAAGGCTCAAAGACCACTGCGCCATAAAACACTTATTTCTCAAAATCCTATCAAAGAAATTTCATTTTAATTAAATACAATTAGTTCCTTTCGAAGCGAAAAACAAAATTAGTTCTGGGCCATAAATCAAGCTGTGATAAGGAACATCTTTTATCTGAGGTTCATAAAATTAAGACTTGCTATCGTAAAAGGCTCTCAAGGAAGCCCGGGCCTGCTGTGGGTGAATTTCGGTTGGTCCATAAAATTCAAAGATAATTTAGGTTGTTATTTAATTTTTTTTATTATCTTACATAAAATATTTTAAAATACAACGTAAATAATCTTTGTAAACTATATACCTACACAAAAAAAACACTTAAATTCAATGTTAAATTAAAACCATTGAATTTAAGTTTTTTTTTTTTATAAAATTAAATGATTTTGTAGTTTTGTACTAGCCCACGAATAAAAATACTGTCAGAAATAAGAAGTTACTTTTTTTATATCACAGATACTCATAAGAGCTATTAAAAATGACAAAATAACATATCTGTTTCGCCTAAGACATTTTATTTTCTCAACGTCGGATATCCTAATTCAACATTCGTTCTCCAACGCCCTAAAACGCCGTCTGCTAAGCTATTATACGGTGCCCTATTTAAAAAACTCAAGCTCCCATTTCGGCGCATGTTCAATCTTCTTGAAATTCAATTTGTATTTCTTTTTTTTTTCAGAGAAAATGGTAGTGTGAGCTTATTTCCGACTTATGAGTACAATGACAAAGTTTTACTAGGTAATTACTCGTATTTCTGTCAATTATATCAAGTCTAATATTTTGTTAAAGGAGGTTTTTTGCCATTAACTAGGCACAAATCCAGACCCCTAGCTGTTACTGAGAAATTACCGATGTAAGAACCTTGTTCGATCTTTTATTATTTAGTAATATTGTTCACTAAGGGGCCGACTCCACGAGCGAGGGAATCGCGGCGATATTATCGTCGTGGCACGTATTTCAATACACTCTCTTACGAGTAGAACGTGTCTCCACACGGCGATATCATCGCGGCGAGAATTTGATGGCACGGCGACACTATCGCCGCGATTCTCTCGCCTGTGGGGATGGCGCCTTATTCTTGATTAATCAATTTGCCACTAAAATACCAGAAGTAAAGATCAATCACGCAAAAAAAATAACAAAATCTAATAACAACCCAAGCAAACAACTTATTTAAATTCAAATTAGAGTTACAAGCACAATTAACAGTAAATCGTAATGTGATTCAGGGCTCATAATTAACATATGTTTACTAATCACTGTAACAGAAGTTCGTACCACAGAATAGATAGATACAGAAGGCCAGCTCCAAATAATAAGTGACAACAGGCGTACGACCACGCACACACCGATGCTTGCAAACAGGACTTGAACTTGCTTGCAATCTGCGATCTCAACGCTCGCAAACTATCTCAGACGAAAGCCGGTCGCAAGTGCGCTTGCACTGGTACTCGTTCTCATCGTACATCAAGCATGTCTATGTGTGCGTGCATTTTCGCTCATTGCATGGGGCCGGGTAATGAAGAGGGCAATGCTTGAAATTTCCCTATGTGATCGAATCAGTAATGAAGAGATCCGCAGGGGAACCAAGGTAATCGATATAGCCTGAAGAATTGAAAAACTTGAGTGGCGTTAAGCAGGGCACGTTGCTCGCAGAACAGGTGGCCAAAGGTTCTAGAATGGCAACCGCGTGCCGGAAGACATAGCGTTGGAAGGCTCCACAAGGTGGACCGATGATGTTGCCTACAGGAATCCGCTGCATGCGGGAAGTACAACAACCGGTCAAATGGCAGCCAGCAGTGGACCTCTTTCGGCTAAATTATGATGTATGAAGTGTGTGAAACCGACCTTCTGTAGGTACTATTCTGTGGTCAAGCCAATGTTCAAGCGCTCCCACGGCCCGGCCGTAATTACCGCTTGTTATTGGTATCACACCTGCTCTTCCATTGTTATTTCTGCGAACATTTTATGTTTGATGAAGAGATTTCGTTTGAGGCCTTCCTGTGTTAATTGATTTGGGATACTTGGTAATAGGGAAGTTAATGAGTAGCAATTTAGCGTAGGTGAAATCACAGTTCTTCTTTCAGAACTGTATAACTGAACTGTTTTTTGTGTTTTTCTTTCTATTTTCCTTCCAACATTATAATATTATTAAAAACACCATAAAGCGAATCAGCCTATAATGTCCCCACTGCTGGGGCACAGGCCTCCTAAATTAACAGAAAAATATAAATAAAATAAAAACGGGTAAAACCAAATCAAATTAAATGGAAACCAAAACAAATCAAATTGAATGAATAATTATACGAATTGTTTAGCTAGACACAAAACTACTCTGGTGTGGACACTAGGTATCTACTTTATTGTGCCGTGGTGGGTGGTTACAACCTCAGAGTGCTTAGCTAAACTTTGATCATTAAGACCCGGATGTAAGTGCAGTTTGTTCAAATGTTTGTAGGTACCTACTTACCACATTATGATAAATGCAACCCCACACAAAGGCATAATAAAGCAAGTTGTTAAAGTACAGCTCCTTTTACTATTTAAGTACTTATATTGCTTAAAGTCTTGTGAAGAATTACTATACAGAGTGGCTGGGAAATCGACGCGCAAACAGAAACCATGAATTCAGCATAATTATGATTCTTGACTCCCAAGCGTCGAAATTTTCGCCACCAGTCTCTTGGGTACATTACCAGTCGACAGCGATGCGAAGGGATATTTAGACGCCATATTTTAATTTGTTAATAATTTTATTTAGGTTAGGAAATTATATTTTTATTCTAAACTAGATAGAACACAAATTTATACTAGAGAACGTTGCTAATTGGAAAACCTATAAAGTTAACATAACCTTCCTTGTTTATACATCTATTTCGGTATTTAATTCATGATTCTTAGGAAAACTTTTATCCGAATTTTACATCTTTATTTCCCTCATTACAGTATAATAAATAATCCTTTCTTTGAAGTGTGTGATATAAAAGATTTTCGCTAAAAGGACGGAAATAAACATCATTCCTCGTATAACACCATTCATGTCATGTTTGTGATTGATGATGTCAGACTTGCGGAACTCTACACCTTTGTGGAGTTCAGTGTCGATTACTATCAAATTGTAATTTCGTTATAATTAAGTACTGTAAAGTTATAAGTCTGAGATTATAAGTTACGAAGTAGGTGTTGATTTAAAGTTCTATTGCTACATCTATTGAAGTAAGGCAAGAAAAATAAAGATAAATGTGAAAATGGTCCGAATGAGGAGAAACTACTTTCAATTTGATAATCGCAAAGGAAGGGTTCTCAAAACGGTGTAGGAAAACATCGTGAGAAAACTGGCATGTCCTAGAACCAAAGCTTGAAGACATATGACATCTACCAACCTGCACTAGGCCCGCGTGGTGGATTACCCGCTCCCTCTTACAGAGAGGAGGCCTGTGTCCCAGCGGCACGAACATTATAAGCTGATTATATGTAAGTACGTCTGGTCTGGTACTAACTAAAATTATAAAATACTAGCGGACCCGGCAGACGTCGTCCTGCCCGAAAAAGCAGCGCCACCTACCGGGTCCAATTGTGTATACAAACTTTGTCCTGACAATAAAAAACACAAAAAAAGAATTATCCAATTTGGTGCAGTCGATCGGAACTTATGCGCGTACATACATTTCGGTGATTCCTTTTATTTATATAGATAGATATGTCAGATGGAATATAACTTCACAAATACTTTTAAAAGTGACTTTACTGATAAATTGAGCGTCCAGCACCTTAATTGCGTCACACACTATCAATCCCAATCTGAATAATCTTAAAGGATATTGCTAATCCATTGCTTCATATGTTCGAAAATTTGTCTACTCAACAACGTAAATAACGCAATGAATGTCGTTGAACTGTCAAAATGGAAGTCGTTGCTACTGATAATGTGTTACGCTCTGACCCCGCAAGTCTTAAATAACCTGATTTTCTTGAAAATAAAGAAACTGAATCCTCTTTAACATTACAATAGAACACCGAAAACGATGTTATTGCAGAAAATGTAGGCAGGAGCCGTCTTTTTCAATGAAAGATAAATGCTTGACACATATTGGATAGCTCGACGTACTGTCCTAAAGCAAAGAAGAACAGAAGGCTCAGATAAGTTTACGTAAGGCTTACGTTGTTACGACGTCTGATACGCCACTACGAAAGTCGTAACCCTGTGCGTAGTTACTGATTAGTCGTCATAGCGCCAAGTGCATGAAACATTTTTGCTAAACAATACTTTACAATATACTCATAACTTCAATTTATACAAATATATTTATTGAATTGTATCATTGCAGTTAAAAAAGCACAACTTCCGAAATGAAAGTTTAATAAAAGAGTACGTCAGTTACTACATACTACCGGTTTACGTATGCACCTTTTTTATTTATAAATCTTTTTTGTGTCACTGCCCGTCTCCCCGATACTTTACCAATTTTCTTTAGAATTTCTTTGAACATAATCAGCTTATAATGTTCCCACTGCTGGGACACAGGCCTCCTCTCCGTGAGAGGGAGGGCCGTAATCCACCACGCAGGCCCAGTGCGTGTTGGTAGATGTCACATGTCTTCGATTTTTTGGTTCTAGGACACGCCGGTTTCTTCACTATGTTTTCCTTCGCCGTTTTGAGAGTTTCAGTTTCTTTATTTCAGAAATATTGTAATTCGTATCTATCTAGGATGTTTTTAACTATTTATTGAGTCGCAAACACTGGATTTTCTGTATAAATATCTCATGCCAACAAAGCTAAATTTTCGCTTCCTATACAAAGATTGCTCCATTTCTTCGCTGACTTCTGAACTTCATGAAGCTATGACCCCATATTGAATGTAAGAACTTGCCACTTGCGGCAAAATCTGATTATTGCGAACATTTTTCGTATCTCCTACGTTTATTAAGATTTCTTTGAGTTATTTCGGGTTTTTAATATTCCTTTAGTTGTATTTGGTTGAACATAACTTCACACCTTAATTCAGATAAGGGGTAGGTAGAAATGTGTAGTACATAGTATATTATATTAATTTTTAATTTATTATTTTGTCAAACAAGTTACAATAGGAGTCCATTGCTATTAACTGGCGATAACACATCAAAAATCTACCTCGCTTTTCCCAACTATGTTAGGGTCAATTTGCAGTCTAACCGTATGCGGCTGAATACCAGTATTTTACATAAAGCGACCTATCTGACCACCACAACCCAGTTACTGGGTAACACGATACCCTTTAATAGGACTAGTTGTCAGACTTTTGGGCTTGTGACTTGTCGGAATCCCTTACCAATAACTGACTATGACAACGTCACGCCACGGAGTTTCAAGCCCAACATAGACAATTTTAGCACAGAGTTAATTAAAATTTGACATAATTAAATAAACCGTACCCGGCTGAAGACACCCACGACTTGTCCCTATTTTAGGTAAGTAATGAAATAAAACATTAATTGCATCTAAGCCCATTAACTTAATACTGTTTGTTTGTACAGAACCTTGGCTTAATTTGATGGCCTTAAAATAACTCCAATCAAAGTGGGTTATCTCCTGGACATCGTCAGTTTTAATTACATTGTCGTGACTAGGACACGGAGACACTTTTATAAGGACACGGATTGACCTGGATCCGAAATCTGACCCCTAGACTTTCATGTTTGGTAACAGTTGCCTCGAAGGTTTTTCAAGCAGGTCAGAATTTGGCAATACGTAGTTGACGTTTAGATAAGACTTGTTGAAATAACTTTTATTCTTAACTATTAACTATAAAGGTACGTAAGTTTAGACGAGGGTTGATACCTAAGACACAGTTTTTAACTTTTATAGCTACGAGTATCATCATTTCCATTGTAATTTTCTCCATATGTTTATGTTCCAAAATAAAGAATCTTTTACTTTTTTTGTGCACAGTCAGTTGATAAGGTAAGATTGTATTTTTGTGGCGCATTAGAATTCCGATAGCAATACCCATTCGGAACAAAATTTTGAAGGTTCAGCCGCCAGCACATCAAGCTACTACAATCTGTCAAATGTCTTTAATCGATTTTCAACTTTATCGCTAAAGCGTTAGGTTCAAGGTTGATTGGGAAAATTTGACACTTTCGGGTAGCTTAATTTGCTGGCGTCTGTACCATAAAACAGTAGCCTGACTAATAGTACCAATTTATTTATCATGGGTATATTTTTCAGGCCCGCGGTTGTTAAAACTCGCAATCAACTTTTATCGCTGTCCCAATCAAATAGAGTATTGACGTCACAGAGCGAAATGGCGTCATGTAGAAAAATAATAGACCCGTATGCAAATGCATCACATTCGAAGGACCGCGATAGACGTCACAATCGCCGGAGCAAATCGAGCAATATGCGAATGTACCTATCTATTTTCACCGCTGTCCATTTTAAGACCAGGGTACCGGCACACGTGCACTTCAGCATTCGTTTTATTCGATTCCAGACCGTCTGCGGCGAGCTTTATTTTTGTTCGTTTTACAACCTATCGGTTAGCTTCGTGTGAGATCGGTAAGTTTCGTTTTTATTGTGGAAGTTGAAGAATCCAGATGTTAGTCCATTCACAAAGTTATGGGAGCGTTAAAGTGTAGGGTTGTTTTAATTTGGATGAATTTTATTTGATTATTCAAACTCTATAATCGGTTTAGAATCTTGTGAAAATTAATTTTATGTATCGTTTAGCTGTTAAACTTTTATTGGTTGTGGTTTTGGAAGGTTGGAGGGAGTTTATCTGAAGAGCAATTGTGGCGCAGTGGAAACAGCCGTGAGTTACGAGTTGTAGGTTCGAATCTGGTTGTAGGTGGTGGGTTCGAACCTTGACAGGTGCTTTAATTTGTGTAAATTATTTAATCACCACTGCTCTCAATACGGTGAAGGATAACATCGTAAGGAAACCGGCATATCCTAGAACCGAAAATTCGAAGACATCAACCAACCCACACTGAGTCTGCGTGGTGGATTACGGCCCACTCTCTCTCACAGAGACGAGGCTTGTATCCCAGCAGTTTGAACATATGACTGATTATCCTAATAATATTATAAACATGAAAGTTTGTATGGATGAATGGGTGGATGTTTGTTACTCTTTCATGCAAAAACTACTGAAGTTTTTATCCCGATATTCCCATCATTTTCCTGCCCTGATCCCATGTTACTTGGGGTCGGCGCAACACGTTTTCTTCTTCCATTCTCCCCTGTCAACTGTCACGCTATAATTCACTCCCTTCTCTTTCATATCATTCCTCACACAATCCATCCATCTTTTCTTCGGCCTTCCTCTCCCTCTCCATCCATCAACATGTATATTCATCACTCTTTTAGTCAATCAATCATCACTTTTTTATCCCGATATTCCCACGGGATCGAATCTTATGCGGGTGAAACCGCGGGGCACAGCTAGTGCTATCTAAAGAGTGTGAGAGTGAGAGGTATTAAAAGTGGGGTTTCGGTATTCGTACCTATGCCATGAAACTTTGAAGTTGATAGGTTTAGTTTACGATACGTAGAAGGAAGTTTGTAATAATTTAATTAAATTAGTTTATGACGAAGGTTATGTTAAAGCTACAGGTATCAGAAACTCTCTGGGTCTAGACTGAAGGCCTTAGAAATTCATTAAAGTTGTATCCGGAGATGTTTGTTTATTTATTTGATCTAGGCGTACATAAACCACATGCCATCTAGATTAAATAAGGTACCTACAACCTACTAAATAATTTATTTGAATTTATTAAGTGACTAATTAAGTAAATTATTAAATAGGATTAAAACCAGAATGTTTATGAGTAGGTAGTAGTAGTTAATTAAACTAAGAATAATGTCAAGGATTATTTAAAAGCTTTTCAGAGTGTCTAGAACTTGTAATTAGTATTTTCATCACAGACTTGCTTTTGTATTAATCAGTGAGCCTACTATATTTTTAAATGGGTGGCTTTTAAAACATGTGATAGATAATTATATTTCACACATACACACACCTACTCACCCCCACGCCCTCACTCATACACACACACACACACACGCGCGCAATCACACGCTTTGTTTCTTTTTTTTGATTAGTTTTACTGTTTTAATACCTACTAGTGTTACTTATTACTTGTATTTTATTACATAAAAATTGAAATGTGTATATAAGGCGGAGGACACTGATTCCTGTAACACAGGTTCGCCTAGCACAGGAGTCAGGGGCTTCACATTAACCATCCCTTACTTCGAAATTGCGTCAATTCCGTACACTAACTAATTAAACAAACTAACATACATACAAATAAACATACATAAATAGCCTTATCATATATATCCTTCTTCTCTCTCATGTAACGAAATGTGCCTAATCGTGACGCGCCCTTGAAAGTACCTCTCAATTCTCATTAAATTTTTATCGAATCCCTAAGTAGTTTCACTTTAAATTTTTTTTTTTTGTCATGAGTGGTGGTACACCTTACTTTTTTTTCAACAAAAGACCGTTGCAAAATTTATTTCCTTTGAAACAAGGAATTTATATGAAGTCGAGTCCCATAAGTTATTTTTGGTAGGTCTGTACCTACCCAAAAAGGTAGTTCTTTGTGTACATTTTACGGAAGGCTTTTTATACAGATATTCGAGTTTCTTGGGTATCGGGGCAGACTTATTGTTTTTCCATTTACTTTTTATCATTGGATAAAACATGAAAGGTTCTGCTACTCAAACCGGGTCGCAAAGTGTAGGAGAAACAAATAGATGATTTAGTCAGAGTGAAAAGTTTTTTCGAGTTACACACATACATAAACTTACGCCTTGTTTCCATGGGGGTAGGCAGAAACACATCGTAAACTAAGAGAGAAAAGTAAGATGCCATCAGAAGGCCAATTCTCGTAAAACGTTCAAAATCTAGTCGCAGTCTCATCTCAGCGACAATCAATGTCACGTGGCGGATGACAATGTGTTACGTGGCGGTGCCGCACGCGCAGTTTCTTACAATGTTGAATATTGGAGTTTTTTTATCGTAAAATTTTATCTCATTAATTAAAAAAACTTCAGGTTTACGAATTTACGTAACTAATCCAGCAATTTTTGCTACAAACTCATTCATTAAAAATATATTTTTAGCCAGCGTTTCCTCATACGTTTCACATTTGCAAACAATTATGAAATTTAATCCCCATAACAATCAAATGTAAGCAAGGAAATTGGAACACTGTGTTGTGAGAATTGGTAACAGAATCTTTGAAAACAGACGTGATTTGAAAACATAAGAGTATGTTATGTACATAGTACCAGTTGATAAATCTGGCAATCACATTTTCTACGAACTTCGAAAAAAAGGGGCCAGGTGGAAGTCGAACTCACACACGACAACCGGTCGTGTGCGAGTTCGACTCGCACTTGGTCGCTACCATCATCATCATCATCTACCTAGCCTTTTCCCAACTATGTTGGGGTCGGCTTCCAGTCTAACCGGATGCAGCTGAATACCAGTATTTTACATGAAGCGACTGCCTATCTGACCTCCAAACCCAGTTACTGGGTAATACGATACCCCTTGGTAAGAATGGTGGTCAGACTTGGTCGCTACCATCGTACAATATTTAACACTACGGTTCAAAATATACAGCCCAGTGACAGACGGACGGACAGCGGATCCTAGTAATAGGGTCCCGTTGGCACCCTTTGGGTACGGAACCCTAAAAAGGATTTTTTTTAAATTTAGCCAGGTTTTCGACGCATTTAGGAAATATTTCGAAAACCTGGCTAGATTTTAAAATCAATCCCGAAACTTTCTCCAAAACTGTAGTCCGATATTGAGGCACATATTTCAAACTTGTTGAGTAAAATTTTACCCACTAATTAACGTTTAAGCCAAGCAAGTTTTTTAATTAAAATTCACTCCAAAACAAAGCTATAGGAATATTTGTAGAGAAACTAGTAATAAACCTGCGGTTGTGTGCACAAACAATAACATGACGAAAACTTACTCGGAAAATGTTTTATGAATGTTTGAACTGTGTGTTTGGGAAAAACGGGCTGGGGTGGCAATAAAGTACCTATATGTTTTCTTTCTAAAATAAGTTGACAAGTCCTATATTGCATGGCCTTGGTTATTATCATAGATAGTGTACTGTAGAACACCAGAGGAGCAATTCTCGTAATTTTAAGAACGTTCACAGTCTGATCTCAGTCTCAATCTGTCAAAAATACCTCTAATCTCTCTACATTTTGACAAGTTTTTGATATTTGTTTGTCACCGAGATGAGACTGCAACTAGATTTTGAACGTTTTAAATTACGAGAATTGGCCTTCAGGAGTCCATCCATTGGGCACGCCACAATTGCGGCGATAAGTCCCCTGTTTGAGGAGTGGCTAGAGAGGCGCCACGACGCCCTCACCTACCGCCTGACACAGGTCCTTATCGGACAAGGTTGTTTCGGGAGGTTCCTGTTCAGGATAAACCGGGAGGTTCCTGTTCAGGATAAACCGGGAGGAAACGCCAGGGTGTCACCACTGTGTGGATCGCCCGAAGGACACGGTGGAGCATACGGTGGAGGTCTGCCCGGCTTGGGCGGAGCACCGCCGTGTCCTCGTGGCGGCGATCTCTCGCGTCCGGCCCTGGTCCAGGCCATGATACGGTGCGAGAGTGCATGGGAGGCAGTCACTTGCTTCTGCGAAGCAGTAATGCTCACGAAGGAGGAGGCGGAGCGCGTGAGGGAGAGGCAATCACTGCGCCCTCACGCCCCTAGTCGCCGCAGGAGACGCCCTGGACGAGAGTCAACAGCCGACTCCCGGCCACCGTAGGCGCGGGCTTGCGGGCGGCGAGCAATGGGCAGCTCGCCGCCCGATAAGGACCAGGCCCGGGTCGATGGCGCGTTGTGTTCCACACGCGCCTCAAAGAGATGTCAGCACGAATTGACGGGGTCCGTTAGGGCCGATGCCTGCCAGGGCCGCGGGTTGTTCGAAAGAGATACCGTGGCCCCTGGCACCACAGGCAACTGAAGGAACTCGGGTGGGTTTTAGTCAGTAAAAGTCTGACACGCCCTTCCGCTCAGCCCAGAGCGGGAGAGGTCATTTGATGATTTCCCACCCAAAAAAAAAGGAGGCCATCCATCAAGAATTTCTCAGTAGCAGTCCGGAATCCGGATGTGTGCCAGGTTGATGGCAATAGACTCGCCCCCTATTATATAGGACTTAAATATAATTGGCGAAATGTGGGTTTATTGTAGGTACAGACAGGAGCAAAAGTATGTACACACTCGGCATTATTCAAAAGCGATTTACTCCTTTATTTTTTAATGAAATTTTATGTTATTATGAACATAGCATTTTCGAACCCATAGGTTTATGTAATGTGTCATATTTCAACGATGCATTCGTTATTTCACGAAAAAATCGCAATTGAAAGTTGCCAAGTGTTGAAATATTGGTTCTCGTGACTGTACACCTTTGTCTGACCCTTCGCGTAATACAGCAGTGACATTTCTAGGATTTTCAGCTTTGTCATCTCTTGCCATTTCCAAACCTTTTTTTGGACAGCTTGAATTTGTACCTCCTCAAAACAGAGTGGCGACGCAGCTCACAATTAAATCAAATCGATGTATGTATGAGTTAGTTGAGATAATAATTTCATAAAACTCATGCGCGGAACTTGTACTAGTGACACGTTTTAAATACAATGGTGATGTGGCACATCGCATTCATCGAGCGCATAGGCGGACCAGCACTGGCTGGAGTGAGACTCTATGACGACAACCTCGATGCCAGAAAAACTTCAAACGGATAAACGTCAATAAGATTTATATATATGGGAATTTAGTATAAAATATAGTTTTCCTTCATTCACAAATCGTTATATTACTGAAAACATACGATAAGTACTCATATTTGGTTACCCTGCGGTAATGCGATGTCCCACAATGACATCACCCCTTCCTTAACCAACATAGCTCGGATTAAAATAACACTATAGCAAGCATTAGTGTCCACACGCCCGCTAGACAGTCGAGGCGGTTTAGTTGAAGACCTAACTACCTAACTTGGTGTCCGAATAATAAACCGAGCCATTTCCTCAAGACCTATTGCGGTGTCTTAACATAATAAATAGCTGGATAACAAAGGTCCTGTTTATTTTTAATTACGGCATTTATTTTGGTTGCTAGTGTTAATTTTAGGCCATTTGTTAGTACTGCTTTTATTTTTCGGATGGTTTTTGTTTTGTGTGTTACGGGAAACGGATGCGACCTGAAACTTACTATGTGTGAGTTTGTGTGGTTGTGGATTCAACATAGAGGTGGGAAAAAGTTTTTGTATAGCTTAGTAACGAACTGGAATTTTAATGGTTACCCACCGAGCAAATCGTTAAAATGTGATTTTGTCATTTCACAATGACAGACGCCAGCACATCAAGCTACTACAATCTGTCAAATTTCTTTAATAGATTTTCAACTTTATTCTTAAAAGATTATGGTTTAAGGTTGATTGGGAAAATTTGACAGTTTCGGGTAGCTTGACCTGCTGGCGTCTGTACCAATATATCAATAATCGGCGTGACTGTGTGCTGTAAACGAAGCAAAAGGAGTACATAATGTAAAGCTCGTAGCAAATGGCGTTCGGTAGTTGCTGCTGCTTATGTATATATGTATAAATCAATAAATGGTCCACAAGTTAATTAAACGCTTGTATATCGGTGAATATTAATCGCTTGCAATTTTGTTTGTCAATGTTTAATTAAGCTAATCAATCACAATCACTAGCACGAGACTAAACAGCAGAATTGCTGATTAGAAACTTGAGTAGATTTATGGAAACCCGATATATCTCAACAATATGATAAAGAACAACAACAATATCAATAATATGATAATTATGTTCTATGTAAGAGGACTTAGTTTTCGCACTTAGTCCTTTAGATGGACTATTGCACGTGGGCCATGGCGGCCGTCGGTGGTAACTCCAACCAGCCCAGAGCCACAAGTCCCTCAATATCATATTCATTTATTTATTCCATTCCATAAATTATTAAAGATGTTACAAAATGCGATTGTGTACGGACGAATAATGATACAAGAGGCACCTACTCAACAAATCGTATTATTTTAAGTGCCAATCATGCTCAACGTTCAATCTCAAAAGAGTTGTCAATACCAATCCTTGGGAAATAAAGTTCCGTTTAACTTCAGTAAAGCCAGCCAGATTTATTCAATATCCGAAATTGAATTCAAAAATAAAATTAAACGTTTAACTTTCAAATACAAACAGGCACGGCTTTTGAAACTTTGTGATATCGATTTGATTAAAGTTTTTGGTGTCAATATCCTGTGCAAGATTTTCTTGATTTTGATACCAAGTTTTGTTGCTTGCAAAATTTTATACTCTCAGTTACGCCTAAGAAAATTTCTTGAATATAGGTACCTACTTAGAAGTCTCATGAAATATTTTTCTAGAAAAGAATCTCACGTTCAGTTGTCAGACACAATAAGCGTACAGAATGTTTCGTACGTCGCGTTCAAATTTTATAGCCCATTCCCCATTTCTTTTTTAAATATAAATGCCTGAGTTTTGGTACCGCAGTATGTCGTTAAGTGAATGACGTCATTTCGCGTAATATATTCGCGAGATTGTGGTGTTTCGCCTGTTTATTTTTTTGAACGGTACTTAAAATCTAAATTCCAGGCACTCCCGAAATCTGAATAGAAAAATCTGAGATTTATATTTTACCCCAATATTTTATGTCCAGACACACGAAATCTTTTGGATTTCTTTCGTAAATTCAATACAATAAGGACCAAACTTCAATAAAGTATAGGTTGTTGCTAACTTGAAACAATAAGAAACTTTATATGTTGATACCTTCATTAGTAACAGTTTCACAGATTTCTATGAACAATACCTTACCTCACGTAGTAGTTTACACGGTAAGTACGGAGTATATTACTAGAAAGTTGAAAGGCTTCCACGAATCCACGTGTACCTACTACGATACAAATTATATTTCAAACTCATGAAACAACAGCGGTTGCCTTGAACTTAGGCCCTGAAAGTTATTCAACACTCGAGCACTTTAAACTTATAGCGGGAAATGGTGACATTTTGCAAGAAAACAGGAAAGGGCTGAGCCAGAACCTTGTGGCGTACTATTTTAACAGCAGACATAAAAGTTCAGAAATTAAAGAAATTATTCAAATAAACTCAGAAAATAATTATTACGTCACTTGGAATATAAATATCTAGCTTCTGCCCGCAACTTCGTTCTTGTGAAATTTCTTGTTTTCCATAAAATATTACATACATAAGTATGACATTCGGAAATACTCTAGCTTAAATATACCTACTGTAGATTACCTACTACATACAAACCCACTACCTACCTACGGACCCACTACCGAGGGGCCCGTGGCTAAATAATAACAGCCGCACAGGTCGATCGATCAGGTTAAGCTACACTTGCCGCGGTTGGTCTGTGGATGGGTGACCATCTTTACATACCAAGACTCCTCTGTGCCTAGGACAGCACGTTCAGCCGTTGGTCCTGGCTGTCATTCGTGGATGTTTGACAGTCGTTACGGGTAGTCAGAAGCCTGAAAGTCTGACAACCAGTCTTACCAAGGGGAATCGTATTACCCAGTAGGTAACTGGGTTGTGGAGGTCAGATAGGCAGTCGCTTCATGTAAAATACTGGTATTCAGCGGCATTCGGTTAGACTGGAAGCCGACCCCAACATAGTTGGGAAAAGGCTAAGCAGATGATGGTACAAACCCACTAGATCTTTATATTAGTATAGATTGAAACAACAGCTTTAAGTTTCTACTTCGGTATTGCCAAAGCTCTACGAGGTTCAGATATAACCGACAACGATTAGTAACTTAAAGGAACAGGGGGTCTACTCCGAAGTAGTATCGGCCGAATGTTCGGCCGTTTCCTGCTACGAAGTTACTATTTGGTTCGGTTGGTCCCGATTGTACACTCCTACACTCTTTCGAATATTGACTATGGTCCCGAACCAACTGAGCCGATCCGAACTTTTTTCGCATTTTTCAATAATATTCGGTTCGGCCATGTGTCAGTCTGATCCGAACATTCCCACTTTGCACTTCGGAGTAGACCCCCAGGCCTCTCAACGATGCAAAATGTAAATCCTTCGCCAGCAAGCTCAAGTGCATGCAAGACACGTGTTAAATTGTTTATACTGCTCTTAATTGGCTTGTTTCTAAGAAAATTTCAATCTAATTGTACCCTTTGGAGTTTAAACTAACGGTTTTAGCAACTAAGAGTAAAAAGATTAAATCTTTCGCAGTTTGAAATGTTTAGTGTGATGTCTCTGGTTTGTGACTGAAATTTAATTTTAAGCTGGTCTCTTTATGGCTTTTGCTTCTTTACTGTACAAAAGATAAGAAAAAAGAAAAAAACAAAAAAAAACAAATTTATAAGTCAAAAAGATAACTATGCAGATGCTCAATTGCTTTAGTTTAAGCTTGCCATTTTTTAATTTGACTTTGACTTTGTCACTGACAATTTTGGAGATAAAAAGACAACCAAAAATAAAAGAAGTCTTGGTAATAAACAAATGAATATGTTTTATTTCGAGCGTACTGTTATGTCTGAAAGAAGCTGAAGGCTTATTTCCGCGGTCCAAATACAGTCTAACCACATAACACAGCAACCTAACCGCAACGTTACTGTAACGAGTATAAAGATCACAATGATTTGGTGAGTGATGCAAAATCAGAAGAAAAATTACTGCGATATGACTCTACTCGCAATCTCAACGAGCATCAATGTCAAAAACTTGTCCATATTTCTAATTTTAATTATTGTCCTAATGAACTTTCTTATAAATTTGGGTATTGCGCCTCTGCTCTGGTGCCAAACATTTTCAGCCAGTGTATTTTGAAAGAAGGCACACGTTCTTGTGGACTCAACAGAGATCTTCACATACACCTATAGACATCTTCTCACTACGTGGTCTACATAACATAAGTCACTAAGTCACTACTCAACATGACAAGACATGAACACTACCTTATCATTAACACGATTGAGCAATTATCGTCTCTGATTGCTATTGATGCTGTGTCATAGGGTTCAAGTACCTTTAGAATTACTCGTATGTAGTTACGAGTAGCTATGCTTTAATTAACAGTCAGTGTGTGCTGACGCCTCTAACGCCAGTCACTGCTAATTGATCAGTATTCTTCATGATTGATGTACATGCATTATTGTAGGTAGGTATTGGTTGACTCTTGTATGCTCAAAATTGACATTCTTGCTAATATTTCTTATTGATTAACTTTGAAACTGATTTTGATAAAGGGCAGAGTGTTTTTATGTACCTACTTGTGGTTGAAGAACATAGGGTTACTATCAAATATGATTATTACTGCTCGGTACAGCAGTGGTGGCCCGGTTGGAACGGCCGCGACCTACAAATTGTAGGCCGTCGGCGCGAACTGCGACAGGCGCTTTCTTGGTGTAAATTATTTCATCACTTCTGCTCTTAAAATGGTGAAGGAAAACATCGTGAGGAAACTGGCATGTGTAGAGCCAAAAATTCGAAGGCATGTGATATCCACCAACCCGCACTGGGCCCGCGTGGTGAATTTCGGCCCACTCCCCCTCACCGACACTGTGTCCCAGCAGTGGGAACATTATAGGCTGATTATGGTACTGATCGGTTTGATTGCTGTGCAAAATTAATAAAGGTATATTTATTTGACCTACATACGTTTTTAAGGCCCTTGAGTGACTTAACCTAGGCCCAAAAATTTAGGCCACTTGCAAAAATATTGGGTAAATAATTAAAAAGGATTCGACCTTTTTTGCTTGGGTAATACCTATTTTTACTAAACTTACTTTCGCATTTCTAATATTAGTTAATTAAGGACGAGCTAAATATTAATAACAACTATGGAATACAATATTTCGTGAAGGTCATAAAGTATTTAAATTTTAATAAGGATGAAGTTTACGAGTTACGATAAATGGATACAACAGTTTTATGGTCGTAAGCCAGAAGACGGGGACTAGTCTGTTTTATTACAACAGCTTTTCTTGAATACTGATTCGCGTGTATTCTCTTTGTTGGATTCATTGTGATTGCTACATTCTGTTTGAATACAGATAAAGTTGACACTATAGAAGTATAATGAACATCGAACCCCTTATATTACAAGTACGTTTTTGAACACTGATTGATTAATTTTCATTTAAAGTTTTGCAAATACCTACTGGTTACTGGTTAGTGTTAGCCTGCATAATCGCACTACTCGGCAAACGCCTCATGACTTGCAGCTCTTCCGATCCAGTGCGAAAGTGGACCACTGGTCGTTTGCTTTCTCCAGTTCGTCCCGCCTTTTATTTTCCTACAACTATATATATTCAAATTTTATTTATGTTTCAAATTGACATCATTTCAAGATATACAAATATCAATTTTATTTTGATGGCAATTAAGTTGGATCTATTCAACGTGGCAATCCTAGCAGTCTTCTGGGCACGTTTCCGCGATGACAACGATGCGGACAAGTACTTCGACGCCTAAGTGTCCTTTTATTTTTGTAGTTATTTGTAGTCAGTAAGTCATTTAATTTAGTACCTAGTGTTAATAGTTAGTTGTTATATATTTATATATACAACATGTTCTGGAATTAACGCACACCACCAGACACCCCAATTAGGATATTATATTATTTATAAGCATAATACATACATTGAAATTTTATTATTATGTAAAAAACATTGTTTTTTTGATAAATTAGTTATACTGACTGTGGGAGAAAATTATGGTCACATTAAAAAACTACGCATGCACACAGTCGCACTCGTATAAGGGTCTAGCTTAGTGGGTATTTCATCCATTTTGGTTGGTTTTGACTGTACAGCGGAAGTGTGACAGTAATTTACGTAGTTTCAATTATTTTTGGGATAAAATATTACCTATATTAAAAACACCTAAAAAATATTAAAATATTACCTATATTACAGAAATCGATTCAGTAAACGATTCTGAACAAACTACTTTTATAATGTGCATTAATTCAGTTACACATTGTATAAGCATTTTAATGATAGATATACAGAATATGGTAATGTAATCATGCTTTGTTTTGAATATAAATTTTACAGAAAAATCAAGAGTAAATTTATAGTTTCATTTATTATGATGCTTATTTTGTCTACTTAATATTCCATTAAGTAAGACATAATGAGAAAACTTCTACAATTTCTGGAGTGACTCATAATTAATGTGTCTCATTTACTCCTATTTTACAGCTTAAGTACTCAAGGATCTTTTGAACTCAAGAAAACATCTTAGTAGCTACTACAAAGGGTCAAATTAAATTAGCTAGCGAAAGTCTTCAGACATGATAGATATCCATTTATAAACATAATAAGATAAAAAGATTTGGTGTTTTTTTTTGGGGGTCAACGACTGCATGTGGTATTGTTACTTGAAGGATGAATTGAAAAAAATCGGTTTTATCGTGTATATCAATACCCATAATGTGTGAAGTTTACACAAAAAAACCGGACTTTTGAAACTGATACTTCAAGTGACAAAGCAACCTGCGGTTGATGAGCCAAATAAAATCATCAAATTAATTTCGTTTTAAACATCTGCGGAGTTTCGCTAGCTAATTTAAAGTGATGCTGTATGTATGTTTTTTTATATTCACTCTTTTAGTCTTTTAGGTTCTATTTGCAGCGAAGAGGTTTAATTCTGACGCCATCTTACATAAACAAGACAAGTACTTATTTTGTATGTGTCTAGAATGTAGGTATGTAACTTAGGATCTTGTCGGCTTGTAACAGCTAATAATTATAAATAATCCATGCCGAGACACCATAAAACTAAAGCAGTTATCAATGGTAGTATAGACTTAGGACATAAAATATATAGGTTATGGAGCATCTGACCTTGGCTTCTTAGCTACATCGTAGAGAACATAGATTATCTAAAACACCATAAAATAGACTTACACGAATATAATTCCTTATCAGTCTGAAATAATAGATTTGTTTTTTCTTCAAAAACATGCCTCGCTGGATGTGGAAAGCACATCAAGCTACTCCAATCTTTCAAATTTCTTTAATAGATTTTCAAATGTATCGCAGAAGCATTAAGATTCAAGGTTCATTGGGATAATTTAACAGTTTCGGGTAGTTGACCAGAGGGGTAATTCTCGTAATTTTAAGAACGTTCACAGTCTGATCTCAGTCTCAATCTGTCAAAAATCCCTCTAATTTCCCTACATTTTGACAAGTTTTTGACATTTGTTTGTCGCCGGGATGAGACTGCGACTAGATTTTGAACGTTTTAAATTACGAGAATTAGCCTTCTGCTCGCGTCTGTACAAGACCATCTGTGGTCGTCTAGACAATGTTTTAATTACTTTAAAATAATAACACGTGCTTTTCGATTGTTATAACAACAATCCATCACCACATGGACCGGCCTTGTGCTTTGACCTATGTCCAGTAGTGAACGTCTTGCGCCTTAAATTGTGTTGATGCATGTGATGGTTTATAAATGTTTTTACATTTTTTTCACAAATCAAGCTGTAAAGTCTCGTTTGTGATCGCGTTAACTGCCCAAACACAGGGTTACTTAGCAGCAGAAATAGTTATATAGGTAGTACTGCATCTCTTAACTTCTGAGGTTCGCCAGCAGGTCACCCGAAACTGTCAAATTTTCCAAATCAACTTTGAACCTTAAAGCTTTAATAATAATAATATCCCTGGACATTTCACACAGCACCATTTGTCCCAAGCTAAGCAACCTAATGCTTGTGTTATGGTAACAAGATGGCTGATAAACTACTTATATACAAATTTTTTTTGTAAATACATACATATTATAGATAGAAAAACACCCAGACTCGGAACAAATACATGTAGGTCATACAAATATTTGTTCCGCGACACGCAGCGCAGCAGTCAATCGCTTAACCACTGCGCCAACCGTGCCGTCGATATGCCGTCGGCTTTAGCGATAAAGCTGAAAATTTACTAAAGAAATTTGATAGATTGTACATAGGCGAGTGTTTTAACATAGGTAGATAGGTCAGAATACATTAGCTAGAGAGGTGAGGATTAAGGTCTACTTAGGAGTATATATAAATCATATACTCGTATATATATAATTAAGATTTGTATGCCTTCTGAGTTTTAAATGTTTTCTTAACTTAAATTATTGTAGTTTGTAGGTTTTAGTTTAAATAGCATGGTTTGTAGAAATTATTATTTTTTATATGTATTCCTGGGATAATGTTGTTGGTTACACATTTGGCCGTATCTTTTTTGTATTTCTTTCAACAAAATGCAATGTTTCACTGCTTGTTTTCCTTAATAAATAAAATATACTTCATTATTTAAAACAAACTCCCCCGTCTTACACAAATATAAGCTAAAAAATACAGATGATGATGAGCTAAGTGGAACAGACCTTGACTTGTACGGACGCCAGCAGGGCAAGCTACCCGAAACTGTAAAATTTTCCCAATCAACCTTGAACCTAATGCGTTGGAGATAAAGTTGAAAATCTATTTAAAAAAATTGACAGATTGTAGTAGCTTGATGTGCTGGCGTCTGTACATCTTTAAGACCGAGAGCCAGTAAATTAAAAACCTTTTAGTCTAAGACTAAGACTTGGAAGAGCACTCGTTACTTTGACCTCGTTCGTATTTTATTGTTAATTTCGGCTCCAGGCGGATTAGAAAAAACTAAGTGATTAATATGCATTAGTGTAGTTTTAGTTTAAGTAGTAAAATAGGGCAACATTTAAGAAATAGTATTTTCACGTAAATTTTTCTTTCGTCCTTGTGAGTAAAAAGAAAAGAAAGAAAATATGTTTATTTGCGGTAAACATGACGCAGAAAAAGAACACAAAAACATAAAAAAAACAACAAGTTGGGGGAAAATATGCGTCACCTCACATCCACGCAAAACGGCCATCGCTCATTATGGGTAATGCTAAGACCCTATGCAAGGCAGAGCCCCAGCGCTGGTCTTCAACGACAGCCGGCGTAGACGTGACAACGTCGGTACAGCATACGATAAGAAGGAGTAGTAGTATAACAATTCTAAACTTTTTGGACGAACTTTACTAAAAAGACTACTTGCCTACTTGCGAAACACACTTTCAATCATAAATATTGTGAATATTGTGAAGGAAATTGCTAATCAACTTTCTCAACAACGTTACTAACGTAATGAATGTTGTTGAACTTTCAAAATTTTCAGGTATTGCCATCGTGTTACGCAAAAACCACATACTCGTACAACAAATTTAATGATCATAATTTCATTATGATAAAAAAATAATGAAGTGAGAAAAAAGTTATATGTTACTGAGTTACTGAAACTTCTCAGCGACTTCACTAGAAGCAAGAAGGAAGGACGGTTTTACTTAACGTCGCAGCTTTACTACCTAAGCTGTAAAAAATACACAGATTCCAAGTGAATAGTAAAAGCAATATATCACATAAAACTAACAACAGTAAAAAGGCGGAACGAACACAGTAAAGACTTCATTCACTTTGAGGAGAAACTGGGACCAGTTAGGAAAGACTTATGGGCTATATCAGGCTTTATACCTGAACGACCAACATTTGCAAAGTTGGTCTTTGGGTCTTATAATTTGGTCTAATGAGTCTGGAGTTCAGTTAATGACAAATTGGCTTAGTTTGAAATTATTATAGCGTTTATGTGTTAGATGTGAATTTTGTTTTCATCATCCACTGAAATTATCAATTAATCTACCTAGCCTTTTCCCAACTATGTTGGGGTCGGCTTTCAATCTAACCGGATGCAGCTGAATATTAGTATTTTACGTGGAACGACTGCCCATCTGCCCAGCCCCTTCGTAAGACTTGTTAACTATCAGAATTTTGGGCGTCGACTACCCGTAACGACAGTCAAATATCTACGAATGACAGCAGTGATCAACGGTTTAACGTGCATTCCGAGACACGGAGAAGTATCGATATGTAACGGATGGTCACCCATCTACGAACCGACCGCGACAAGCGTAGTTTAACCTATAATCAACCCGTGCGGCTGTTATCATTTAGCCATGAGCACCCCTTAAATCTCCCCTGAGCAAAAATAAAGTCCAACATTTGTTATGTTTGCCTCAGCTTTTTATGCGTATAATGAAATGGGAAAAAACATTGTCATCATCGTAATAAGACATTAGAGGCACACTAGGTAACAAAATACGAACTGACAGATATGAAATAACTGAAGTAATGTCTGCTAGTAAAAATGTTTATGAACCTCTGTAATATCTCCGTGCTTTATGGTAGAACTTTTTTACCTTAATTAGTGTCAACGTCCTACCTAAAGCATTTTTGGTGTTTTTTTCGGGTTCCGTACCCAAAGGATGCTAAGGGATCCTATTACGAATCCTCCTCTATCCGTCTATCCGTCCGTTTATCTGCTTGTCAATGCCTGCTTGTGTATCTCATGAACCGTAATGGGTAGACAGTTGAAATTTTCACAGAGTGTGTATTGCTATTGTCGATATAACAAATAAAAAAAAATGTACGTTGGTACAGAACCTTTCGTGTGCGAGTCCGACTTGCACTTGGCCGGTTTTGCATGTTGTTTTTTTCAGTAATTTTGTTATACACTGCTAAGGTAAGAGAGACCTTGATTACAAATGTTTATACTTAAGGGGTAAACGTCAGGGTAGACAGCGAATTTCTTATTTTCTTACGTTTTTTGCAATTTGCAGGTCATCTTAAATAGGATTGTATAAACTTAGAGGGTCATATTGATGATTTTAATGATTATAATTCTGTAAATACAAACTTGACATTGTGCGAATGGGACTTTGTGCGAATGGGACATTGTGCGAATGGGACTTTTTGCGAATTCTGCGTCAGATCCTTGTTACGTTCACTAATCACATTTTGTTTAACATACAACCTGACCTGCCTGACCTGCAAATTGCAAAAAACATAAGAACATTTGATTTTCGCGGGATGTCCAGCGCCTCTCTTTTTTAAGAATCCTATAACGTTCTTCAATTAAATCTTTATGGCATCCATAATGTACACATACAGGTGGTAAGTATAAAACAATAGGACCAATAATGGACCTTGTGAGACACAGCCTAATTTTAAATAAGCAGGAGAGAGAAATAGCGCTTTTATGGTTTTCCTTATTATTAAATATAATATATCTTATATGTCCTTTCTATCTTTTTTTAACAATAGTATTTGTTTGTTAAATTCTTGAGTGCTTTTATTTACGTTAAAGTTTAGCCATAGCCACTCATTAACTGTGGTGGACTTCGTATTTAATTTTGTAATGAACTTCAGCTATTAATCTACAGTACCAGGCGAAAGGTTTAATCAGATCCCACTGTTAACAGTGGGATCTGATTAAAGCTTTCGCGTTTTTGTGGTTATAAGGTCTGATTACAGTTTGTTGCAAAATTACTTACTTTTAGATAATTATGTACGGGGAATTACAACAAGCGGGTTCCTGTGACTTCGTATATTATCTGGCTCGAAGAACGAAAACGTTTCTTAGGCGAAAAAAAGTCCACAACGCGATGTGATCTCTGAGATGAAACTGATGATCTCCAATACCCATGCTTGCGTTGACTAGGGTTACCATGCATCCGGATTTGTCCAGCTTTTTGATCCTCCATCTGTAAATCTTCCAGCATTGACTTTCATCCGGACTTTTCGATTTAAGGGCTTTCTTAAACAGAAAATTAATTCTGTTAATGATTAATGAAAAAAGAAACATTAAAAATCGAAATTTCCGGACTTTTTTGTACATGACCGGCTAGGGTTGTGGCACTTTTAAATACAGCCACGTCTAAGTTGTGATGTTTCTCGAGTCGTTTCTTAAATCATTCAAATAAAGGGCCACACTTTCGTACAGTGGGTAAACTAATAAAATAACATACACGAAACAATCTATGGATGCCACATTAATAGTTACTATGCGGTCAGTTTTAACACCTTCGTTGTATAGAGTAGGCAGTACTACGTTTTATAGTAAAAGGAAGTAGGTACTTACCCCGCTTCCTGTTGCCATAAAATGCCGTAACCGATCGTCTTTGTCAGTGAAAGGTAGGTAAATTCAAAATATCCGTAGCTAGAGAGTACTTGAACCAAAATATAGCTTAAACAACTGTCCCACCGCAGGCGAGTTACGAGAAGCGAGTAGAACTAGCAACTAAAAACGAGTTGGCGAGCACCGAGCAGCGAATGCACGTCAGTGACGAGCGATTGCTGTATAGTAGTACGTAATCAGCCTATAAACTTCCCACTGCTGGGACACAGGCCTCCTCTCTGTGAGAGGTAGTAGGCCATAATCCACCACGCGGGCCCAGCTCGGGTTGGTAGATGTCGCATGTCTTCGAATTTTTTGTTCTAGAACACGTCGGTTTCCTCACAATGTTTTCTTTCACCGTTTTGAGAGCAGTGGCGATGAAATAAATTATACAAAGTATAGCGCCTGCCTGGGTTCGAACCCACGACCTTCGTAAGTTGCTACCACTGGGGCACCACTAATCGCTGCGATTGCTGGCTGGTATGCTTTTGTATCAAACGTGAGTCTCTCAGCAAGTGTTCTGCCCGTCAAGGTAGCTTCGCTAAGCGAGTAATCTCTTTGATAACTCTTGTCGCTGCGACAAACCAGGGGGTCTACTCCGAAGTGCAAAGTGCGAATGTTCGGATCGGACCAACACATGGCCGAACCGAATATTAATGAAAAATGCTAAAAAAGTTCGGATCGGCTCAGTTGGGTCGGGACCATAGTCAATATTCGAAAGAGTGTAGGGGTGTAGGATCGGGACCGACCGAACCAAATAGTAACTTCGTAGCAGGAAACGGCCGAACATTCGGTCGATACTACTTCGGAGTAGACCCCCAGTACTCGCTGGCGGTGTGAACAGTCACCGATCAAGTATAAACACACTAACAGTACCAATGGACTTTCATTTTGACAGTTCAACAACATTCATTGCGTTATTTAGGTACGTTGTTGAGCAGACAAATTGTTTCAAGCAATTAATTAGCAATATCCTATAAAATTATTCGGATTGAACTTAATAGTGTGTTACGCAATTAGGGTGTAGGTATATGTATCTCTTTTACTCGCACGGGACCTACAATTTTCTGTATGTTTCTTGAGCGAGAAAATCGTTGTTAGCTAGTCGCTTCCTGGCCAGCGTTGGGACAGGTGCCTTAAGATAACATGCCTCGCAGAGTAGTTGAATAGTTAGTCAATATGGGGGATATTCAAGGGTGAATTTATTTGAAAAGGCCTACAAGGCATGTTTGAGTTTATAACCGAGCTAACATAATGGTACCTCTTTATACATCGATTAAGGTAACAAAGTATTGTTTTATTCGTTCCCGGACAAACGCGTAAGGTAATAACCAGGTAGGTCCAGAATATTAATTGGCGATTTATATAATGGACCATCTATTTTCAATTTTCCTTATTCCATCTGATCCAGGATTATCCTAAGTGACCGTTTTCATGATCGTCATGATTTTCGTGATCATGAAATTGAGAGACCTTTGCTTATAGTTTATACTATAGGCAAAGGTGGGGGCTTACGGCTAATTACCTATCTATCACCAGTTTTGGCATACTGGAGGTAGAAAATCCTATCTATCTCAGGTTTAACATCCCAATAATCTATATCAGTAGCGATCTGTATGATTATTGGCAGTTATGATTATACTGGCTACCGAGAGAGTATGCCCCTTGGCTGAAGGGTCATGTAGGTATTTATAACCTGACTTCGACTTGTTATCCTAAACTCACATTAAACGCTAATATTAACTACCAAAAACCATGTAAATAATTAAGTAAAACAAGTAAGTTTAATAAGGCAATATTAAAGCTGCTTTTCCACCAGAGATGTGCTATGCAGCTATGCTGCGAGGATGTGAAAGCTAAGCTAAGCTAAGCTAGCTAAGCTGTGTAGCGGAGCGAGTAAGATGAAGAGAGAGGTAGCTGTGCGAGGAAAATGCTCAACTCGAGCAACGCGATGCATCGATAGTAGAGAAAGCACGGGGAGTACTCTGCTCTGCACATAACTACACCACTCGCGCATCCCTAGCTCCCATCCAAAGCACGCATCCTTCCGCATAAAAACATAGCTTAGTTGAATCCGTTTCCACCTGTGCTATGCTATGTGGACCAATGAATATGATTGGTGGACAATAAACGCATCCATAGCAACGTAGTATAGCACATGTCTGGTGGAAAAGCAGCCTAATGCACGTAGTCACTTTACCCTGTAACGGAAGCGGGCTATTCTGACGGGCTATTTGTGGTCGGGCCATAACTTAGTTTGTTTTATGATAGACGTCCATACCGCATCGATATGGGGAGGCTATTTTTAAAGATCCCCCGTAGTCTTCCGATAGCCAGAGCGGAGAAACTATTAGCGTGATGTTTTTATACGAAACATTAATTAAATGGGGGTTAGATGAAAGAGAGGGAACAGCGATGATAATCTTTGATGATGTGAGGTTGAATGTTAACGACTATGCTTGCTGACAATTTTGTGGTCCAAAATGACAAACTGCTTGTGTTTTCTCTATATCTGCGCTATGGATATGATTGTTATAATTTATCGTAGGGCAAAGGAATGCTTGCGAATTCTTATTAAAGATATAATATAACGACTCATCCGCTCACAGGTACTTACTGTACTTCCCAATAACTTACTTGGGGTAATTTCTTGGGGAAATAATTTAAAGTGATGTAATTTGTTTTATATAGACTTATATGCATGTTAATATTACAGTCCACCTGTCGAGTGAATGCGTTCCTGAAACCTGTCAGTGCGACAAATTGTAGTAGCTAATAAAGACCAAATTCGCAAAACGCGTATTCGTTTGTATATCTAACAGCTATTAGGTGTCAAGAACGCATTCTCTCGACCGTCGTACTGTAGGGATAGTTAAAGAATAAAAATACAATTCACCAGCTTTTCTATGTTAAAAATTGGACAATGACAGAGCAGTAGCAATAAGGGTGATACAGTCGATAAGTAAGCAAGTAGTAAAAAGTATTTTTGGAAGGCTCGCCTGATGTTAATAAAATGATAGACGCAAGGGACTTTAAACTCTATCTCCAAGAACTGACTCATAAGCAGTCCCTATAGTATTACAGGTGGCAATACACGTTTTAGGTTTACAACAAAATGTAGATCGTAAGCTAGGCAGGCTATTTATCAAACTACTGAAAAGTTTACGTGTATACAAAACTAATTTTAGTAATAGCATTACGACTGCTCTTGAAACTGTTTTAATAACTTTGTTAATTAGGTAACTGGTCTCGACGCACTTAAACAATAATGGGTGTAATAAAAGAGTGATGGCTTAGGAAATTATGAATGAACTGAAATTTTTCTCAGGTAACCTATATGTAACCTATTAATTATTCTTTTCGATGAATTAAGTATTTCGTCATCTACCAACCCACACTGGGCCCGCTTGGGCACGGCCCGGCCTACTCCCACTCACTGAGAGGAGGCGCCCGTGTCCCAGCAGTGGGAACATAATAGGCTTCTTATACTAAGTATTTCGTCATCACATTATAATTAAAAAGTGCAAACCCAAATCTTTATTTAATCATATTAAAAATGTAGTCGCTTTTCGTATCTGTCTGTGTGACCGCGTTGTTCTTCAAACTCAAACTATTTATTTCAACTAAACCAATTACAGGCACTTTTGAATTGTCAAGGGTCGGTCAGTCAAAAAGATGAACTAGCTTCATCTTTTTGACTGACCGACCCTTTGCCCATTCCAAAGCGTAGGTGGTACCTATGGAGAAGAACCGGCAAGAAACTCCATGGACTTCTAAGTGTTTACATAATGGATTTCGTTAGGGTTCCCATTCGTTTAAAACTTAGATATAGCACCAAATCCTGGATGTTTGGATATGTCGCCGTCCAGAAATTAGTAGATCGCATACGTGTGAAGCAAGGGCGAGTCCCTATCACTAGTAGTTAATCATTTACATGTATGTATATTTATAAACTTAGTTTAGTAGGTAGCATACATAAATATCCTGCTACTTTTGACAGCTACTCATGCGGATAACCATATTTCATTAAAAATATTGAATATAATAATATGAACCAAATATTTGATTTTAGATGGTAGGCATTACTATCTAAATTCAAATATTTAATTATTATCATAATAAAATTACCCTTTCATTTGAATCCAACAATAATAAATTATTTCAGCAAGGAAGGAAGTAGATACCAATACCAACTGGTATTGGTATCTACCTACTTCCTTCACACTCCAAAAATACATTTCCAAAAACAATATTTTGAGCATTAATTTGGGGTAATGAAATATGCCGTCACAGGCTCACAGAGCGGAGGCCTGTGTCCCAGCAGTGGGAATCCATAAAGGCTGATTGTGTGACGCTTTCAGGAAAAACACCGGTACCTTCGGGAAAAACCGTTAACATAATCTAGGCCATGGGAAGAACTCGGCGAACGTAACGATTATTGATTTGGGTGCCAAACAGTGTGTATGTCTTCATGGAAGGGAAAAGTGAATCTGTTTACCCAAGGAAAATTGCTCTGTCGGTATCAATCTTTTATCTATTACTAGCGACTACCCTGGTTTTGCATCAATGTACACGCGTAGCATGAGCATCATAGAAACGGGTTTTGTATATGGATGAATAGACAAAATTACAGATTGTAGAAATATTTCTACCGCCTTAAGCATCGTGATGTAGAGAAAGAAATCTTTCTATTCAACAGTCGATAAAAATCTACAATGGCAAGTATGGCAGAAACATTTCTTCTCAACAAGTGGCAAATAGTCTACATCGCATTGGAGTTAGACAAGAATCTATATTGATTTTAATATTGGCTCCCCGTTGCTTTGGACTTATTTAATGTCTTTATCTGCATTGAAACGCGAGTCTACGGGGTCCCAGTGCAGAAGAGATGTCGGATAGAAAGAACGTTGTGTATTCTTGGTAGAATAGAGATAGAATTGGTGAGCTGAAGTGACGATATGTAAAAAAATCAATAATTATGTACTACAACTAAGTTAAATATTAATGTACTATTCATATAAGCCTTCTGGAATAAATGTTCAAAATTATGGTGAAAACCGCATCAAAATCCATAGTGTAGTTAAGGAAAAATATGCGGTCACACAAACAGGAAGAGCGATTTCATTTTATATTATATGTATATAGGTAGATGTGGGTGATATCACTGGCTTCAGTCACCAAGTACCTACTTGTGTAAGCAGAAACACTGAAAAGTGTTGCAGTAGTAGAAAATTTAGTTGGAAAAAGTTGGACTTGGACGACACAGTTTGGCAAACTACACCACATGGCGCTTATATCTCTAAAGAAAATGAAGTTTTGTATAATAAAAACCCCCAATCCCTCTTACCAGGCATTTTCAATCGAAGTATCGATTTTATCGCTTTTAGTGAAAATGGGAAACGTAGAAATCTTAATTTCTAACATTTCGTCGCTTAAGTTCTAACTTTATAAGTAAAAACTTTACAGGAGAGTGAAAAAAAAAATGCATAATTTTACCTACACTACCATGACAATACTATTTTATAATTTGTGTCATCATCTGCCTAGCCTTTTCCCAACTATGTTGGGGTCGGCTTCCAGTCTAACCGGATGCAGCTGAATACCAGTATTTTACATGAAGCGACTGCCTATCTGACCTCCACAACCCAGTTACTGGGTAATACGATACCCCTTGGTAAGACTGGTTGTCAGACTTTCGGGCTACTGACGACCCGTAACGACTGTCAAAGATCCACGAATGACAGCCGGGACCAACGGCTTAACGTGCTTTCCGAGGCACGGAGGGGTCTTGGTATGTGAAAATGGTCACCCATCCACGGACCAACCGCGGCAAGCGTAGCTTAACCTGATCGATCGACCCGTGCGGCTGTTATTACTTATTTGTGTACACTTTAAAATACATATCTTTATTTTTTAGTTAATAGTATCTATTAGATCTATGTAAAATTATGCCTTTTGTCAGTCTCCTGTAAAGTTGATATTTTTGACTTACGTGGTGTTAGAACTTAAGCGACGATTTATATCTCTAATAACTTCTTCCCAAAACTTCATCCCCGTACCTATTTCTTGTTCCCCTAACCTTCCCCGTCGCATCGCATCACCTGCCAACGCTTTTCAGACTTTTTTCGTTTTGCTCGGCTCCTAAGGTTCTTGCTTGATATTAATATATTTAGCCTATAGCCTTATAGCCTGTATAGCCCATAGCCTTCCTCAAGAATTGGGCTATCAAACGCATAAAGAATTTTGGAAATCCTTCTGGTAGTTAGTGGTCCTGGGTATTAGCGCGTTCAAACAAACAAGCGAACTCTACAGCTTTATTATTAGTATCGATTTGTATGGTGTATAAAGAGTGTTCTATTCGGACCTACTCTCTACTTAAATAAATAATAAAGATCGCTACAAAATAATTCTCACTCAATTTACGGAAACCTATATTATTCCATACACGTACTAATAAACTCTACTAACTCAATTCTCTTGAAGACAGAAGTAATAAAATGTTTCCTGTGGCAGTAAGACAAGGCGAACACACTCCAAACGTACGGAGAGATGAAATTGTACCCGGCAAGACATTACAAAAGGACACTCATACAACGGCTCATTATATTGACGCTATGGCCGTGAACGCCAGCGTTTATATAAAGTGACACAATCAAATAAGGTAATTTTATTTAACAGGGAAACTGTCTTCTTAATAACCGTAACGTTGTTTGGTCAAACGGTTTTGATTGCTTCCAGCATTTGCTTAAAAACCCCGAATACTATTGTGAAATTCGAAAATAACTCTGTATGTCTGTCTGTTTGTTACCTTTTCATGGCTGGACGGATTTTGATAATATTTGGCACACGGTAAGATCAAGACCACCAAGACCTGGGTTGAGACATAGGATACTTTTCATCCCGGTTATACGTTCCTGAGGGATAATTACCGACACATGTATTAAATTGGTGAAAATTATAAAAATTATAGTTTGTAGGTAGAGTGTACTGTGCAGATTGATCTTCCTGAGATAGGTTTAACTTGGGTAGGAACTTGAAACATTACTTTAAAAGAAATAGCTTGGGACCTTTGGTGCGAATTCGAGCCTGACAAACAACATAAGCTTTTGTTCTTAGTTTTCCACTTCCAAGAAAAACAAATCTCTCTAGTACCGTGCACTAAAGAGGGGTTCAGACATATAATTAAGTAAAGGGTTTCTTAAAATGACGACAATATAAGACGATTCTAGTTTAGAAAATGGTGAGGGCAATGTCCTTTAATATTTTAAGAAGTAATATAGAATATTAGAAAGCACGTAGATACAGACAGAGAATCTAAAAATACCTGTCATTCTAGGTCATTTTCCTGTGAATTTTAATATATTTTCTGCTGCTTTAGAATTATCTTCCACGTAATATGATTTGATGAATACTTTTAATGAGAAAAAAATCATCAAATTATTTCTACTCTACGAACTTTGTTCGTTTATATTCAAGTAAGTTTATTTGTAAAAAATAAGTTGTTTTCCTCAATATTTTAGAACACGAAAAAAAAAAGACGAAATTCTCCGAGCTGTATCTAATTTCCCAATAAGAGTCCGAACAAAAGAGATAATCTGGGAATAAATATTGAATTTGTCTCTAATTGAGTTGGAACTGTGCCAAAATGATGTGCTTTTCTCCTCCAAGCGAAATGAGAGTAACAATAAGTGTGTGGTGTGTGTAGCTTGTTTGGAATGTGTTCATCGTCATCAACGCTCGACAAATTGTTGTAGATAAGATCTTCTGTGAAGGTATCAGTAGATATTTGTTCTTCTATTGATGTACACAAAGAAAATACAATAATGATTATGAATAATACAATACAAACCACACAAGAATAATACAAACAATTGTATACGAAATCTAGTTTCTTTTCCTAGAACAAGATCCCCAAAATTGATTATGGATTCATCAATATTGGACGGAACAGAATAATAAGCTTGGGGATTTTTGTTGTCCGATATTTTCTGTAATGCTCATCAGATAACGTAATTACAGAAGTTTGTAAAAGTTTCGTGTACATAATTGATGGAAAGTGGGTCATGGATATCGTGTTCGACGATTCTTATGTGATCTGAATTCGTTAGTTCTTCACGAGTAATAAAATAAAACTTCGTGATTAGGTACTTAGAACTATCTTTAATTTCTTTCCGACCAAGGCTAAAGCAAAAAATGTGGAAGGTGTTTTCGAAGAATTACCTAATCAGAATGGATAATAATTAATTACGTCTTCAAAACACTTTATGATTTTTTCGTGAATTTAAG
Source organism: Apamea crenata (assembly GCA_949629185.1). Taxonomy (NCBI): domain Eukaryota; kingdom Metazoa; phylum Arthropoda; class Insecta; order Lepidoptera; family Noctuidae; genus Apamea; species Apamea crenata. The sequence goes on along the minus strand of OX451366.1, from coordinate 6,880,582 downwards.
ACAACGTTTTGGTACTGAAAAAATAATTAGTTTCGCGAAATAAATTAAAATTATGAATTGAAACTACAGTTAAACTTAAGCTTCGACTAATGTTTTGTAGCTCTGATTTCAATTTCCATACGATATCTCTCGATATTTTTTGTAAACAGTTCAGAATTTTTTTAGGGAAAAAGTATTGTGTATGTTTTCGAATCATTCGAGGAATAAAGTAATAGTGTTTGTCTATGCCTACGTAGGCGATACTAACGGAATCGGGATATTGGTTTCTTTTTCAGGATTTCTTAAGTATAAATCGAACGATTTATCTTCCCAAAAAAGATGTAAATCTGTATTTTGCCCCGGGTTCTATGAATTATTTAGGTACCTACAATAGGCGAATTTAGATAAGCCACAATTGTATTATATAAATTGTGCTTTTAGAAGTCCTAGCCGCTTGACTAAACCGAGACTCACTTATTCTCCCCGTCAATGTGGTAATTTTTGCACTGGACCATAAGTGGGTTCGAACCTCGGCAGGCGCTTTACTTTGTATAAATTATGTCATCACCACTGCTCTCAAAAACGGTGAAGGAAACATCGTGAGGGAACCGGCTTGTCAAAAAACAAAAAAAAAATGTGACACCTATGTCCCAGCAGTAAGAACACTAAAGGGCAATTATACCTGGGGAACCTTCTGGTTGCAGATATATTAAGTTATTATTTTAAACTTTTTTGATGCCTTTTTGAAAACAAGTTTTAAGTAAATGTTGCAATTTTTTGCTTGCATTACAATACAATAAGCCAAAAATAAAAGTCGTTTTCCAGCAAATTTTTTTGCACAAAGTTACTTTGTTTGATATACAAAATGCAAAACCATGACTTCGTTAAGGGTCATTTTTCACCTTGTGTAAAACACATGTATCAGTTGGATTGCTCCATTCACACCACGTTACACATTCCTTTCAACGTAAAGGAAAGGAAGCTATTTTGTTTCTAAGGCAAGTTTCAATGAAAATTCGCCATTTAGTGCTCTACGAGAGAGAATCGGAACTTCAAAGCGCGACATCCGTTTCCAATTTATCTTTTATTGGAGATTTCAGCGTCAACACACGAATAGGACGATCATGCGAATAAAATTTCCGAAAAATCACAATAAAAGAGTTTTCACGGGACTTTTCATTAGTTTGTAGCGGTATCTACAAACGCCACATGCGAACAACGCGTCATACTGACGACACGCCAATCCTGCATCTCGCAAGCAGAGTTTACCGTGCAATTAGCATAGATACAATTTCCCAATATCAATCATTGGGCAATTGCCCGCCAGACATAACACCCGTCTGGTCGGAGGATCCTCCCTTTTCAATGGAGGATGAGTGAACTTTACACCCTGTTCCTCACACCCGTAAAAGTTGATTAGAAAAATGTAATATAATAGATTTTCAATCTTAACTTGATGTTGTTAAGATTATTTTTTTAAGTAAGCAATTAAATGAAATGTGAAGTCTTCACACGTGTTTTGGCTAGAAACTGGTTGATTCTGTCTGTCTGTCCGTCTATCAGGATCCCTTTTCTCAAGAATTCAAAATACCCATTATTCGTGTAACTTTTTGAATATTCGTGCTTATTCATGTTACTTATCAGAAAATGCAACCAAGTTTCTTATTTAAATGATCACGTCTGCTACTAAATATGAAACTTATAAATGAATAAGTTTTTCAATTTATAATAAAATTCTAAAAGATACCCATAAATAATGTGCAAGCTTAAAATAGTCACAGAAGCTTTCATAGTGCTTCACAAAATTATTTTCTTCATTCGTCTTGTTCATGTAATTTGAGCTTAGTAATAAATATACTGAAAATAGAAGCATTCAAAAGTAAACAAAGAAAAAGATGACATGAACGCTTATTCACTTTAAACATAAACATGAAGGCGTCTTAAAAACCCAGCTGTCATTATATTAATAAATATTAAAAACCCTGTTAGGTGTTTAACACATAATGAGTAAGACAGAATAAGAGCTCAACAGTGATTGATGGCTAAGTAATAACAGCCGCACGGGTCGATCGATCAGGTTAAGCTACGCTTTCCGCGGTTGGTTCGTGGATGGGTGACCATCTTTACCTACCAAGACCCCTCCGTGTCTCGGAAAGCACGTTAAGCCGTTGGTCCCGGCTGTCATTCGTGGATCTTTGACAGTCGTTACGGGTCGTCAGAAGTCCGAAAATCTGTCAGCCAGTCATAACAAGGTGTATCGTATTACCCAGTAAACGGGTTGTGGGTGTCAGATAGGCAGTGGCTCCATGTAAAATACTGGTATTCAGCGGCATCCGGTTAGACTGGAAGCTGATCCCAACATAGTTGGGAAAAGGCAGGCAGATGATGATGTCACTAATGAGACACAATTACTGTTCTATTATTACAGAACTTTATAAGCTTGCTTAACAGACGAGGGGATAATCACACAATACCCAAGTAATAGAACTATTTAACAAAGCACAAATTCCATAAAATCTAACATTCTGAATCAGATAAACAGCTAGTTTGCAAGGGGATTTGTCGAATGATAACTCGTAGGTTACAACCCTAACGTCTGCAGACATTTAACGAGTGTTGGACAAAGTTTAATAGCTGTATGATGCTTTGCGCAGACACCCGTAATTTAACAAAAGCTGTTTTCAGACTAATATACTTACCACCGTTTAGTTTTCGCTGAACGAATTTCTTCATCTGTCTCAAGTCTATTTTGCCTTCAATGCAATCCTTGATTACTATAATTTAAGCAGTTTTTGCACGAAAAAGTTTTACTCATTGAGTCGTGTGAAAGTTTTTGTCTCTTTTTTTTTTGAGTAATATAAGGTTTATACTTTTGAATGTGATTGCATTTTTGGTGGACGACTGTTGACTTTAACACGTAAGTAAGTACAGACATAAAGATTATCAGATGTTTGAAATGTATTTAAGACATGGCACACACTATGCGACATGCGACAACTCGGCAACTAGACGCAACCACAGTACGCGGACTACGATTGTCATATACTTTGTTCAAACCACTGCACACATGTCGTCGAGTTGCAGAATCGCTACGACAGACTAGGGAAGTCGCACGCTCTTGCTTCTTGTCGCAGCGTCTAATTTCTACACGCACGGTGGACGCGCACACCCGATGACAGTCGCATGCGTCAGGACAGCGTCTTGTCTTCAAACTCGTATGTCGCAGAGTGTGCGAGGTAGTTGGTTGGCCAAAGAACCCTTAAATATCTCATCAAGCCATCGTAACTTTATTAGTCTACAGTTGAAAACAGACTTCTATAAAGTAACATGTAAAATGGGTCCTTTGAACGATGTGTATTCTAGTTATGTTCCTCCATGCGAGGTGCTTTTCCAATAGGTACCATCTATTTTTAAAAAAAGGTTCTTCACCGCTTTTTACGTGCAACATGTGTAATAATTAGAGGAGAGAGGAGATGAATTACGGAAGCGAATGGTACGGACGTGTCGACAACATTTTTATAAAATAAATAATAATCTCCGAATAAAAGTGAAATTAAGTGCCATACACCCAAGTGCGCAATTAGCATTAAGTCATTTGCGATACCTTGGTCGTTATTGCTTTTCATCAACATCCAAGCGAGCGGTGAGCGGCAAGTGTTCTCCCCTCGGACCCTACCGGTGAAAAGAGACGGGCTGCGAATATTCATCTCGCTCTCCTCGTGGTGCTGCGCGGGCGCGCTCCGAACATACCAAGTAAATATCTTTGTATATCTATAAAACAATAACACACGATGAATGTCGCTCGATCGCCACCGCAGTCGCCTAATACGTATAACGAAGGCAATAGAGATCCTATAGCAATAGCAAGTGGTATTGGGAGATCTGAAATGGCTGGTGGTTCGCAACCAGATTTGCGTAAAATTGCCTTATCTGACTCCATCACCCAGGTAACCTATCGTAACAAGAGAAAACAACCACATGACGACTTTGGTACACAATTCGAAAGATTCCAAGACAAAATGGAATCGCTTATAAAGGAAATGGCTCAAACCCAGGCCGAAAATCTTAACAAAATATCCCAAGACGTTTCGGCTATAAAGGAAGAAATAAGTCAGATAAAGCTAACAACTGATCTCCTGTCCTCGGATCAGGTGAAAATAAAATCGGAGTTAGCTAATATCTCAAGCTTCCGAGCTAACATTGAGAAAAAAGTGGACACTATTGAAATTGAAATAGCTTCACTTAAATCTGGGCCCGCTTCCGCAAATACCAAATCTCTGCTTAACTATGAAGACATTATATCGGAGACCTATGACCGATCTCAGAGGGAGAAAAATGTCATTATACGAGGGATAGCAGAAGTTAGATCCTTAAACTCTGAAGAGAGACAAATTCATGACAGCCAGGAGGTAATGAAGATTATAAAAATGGCTGTTTCAGACTGCACAGAACCAACAAAAACTATACGACTCGGAAAATATAATCCTGATACATCTAGACCTATAAAGGTCATATTCCCGACATCTGAACCAGCGAAATCCATTCTACGCCATAAATCAAACATTCAATATGAAAATATCAAGATCTACTCTGATGAGACCCCCTACCAACAAATGTATCGGAAAAATCTAAGAGACGAACTGAAACGGCGAGTAGACGGAGGCGAAACGGATTTAACAATAAAATATGTCAAAGGAATACCTACAATTACGAAAACTCAGCCAAAAAACTAGCGATACAAGATTCAGATGATGCAACTCCAAACATTACATACGAAGTAACCAACTCTTACAACGACTTAATAAAAAACACTAAATCACTAAAATTTCTTTACGCTAACGCACGGAGTATAGTAAAGCCAGGAAAGCTAGATGAGCTAAACTGTATTATACAACACAACATACCTAGTCCTGGGCACGTGATTGTACTATCGGAAACTTGGATCAAGTCCGAATCTGAAGCCAAGACTTTAAACCTGCCAAACTACTCGCATTACTATAATTTTAGAGAAAACTCAAGAGGCGGTGGAGTATCCATATTTGTTCATGATTGCTTAAAGCACAATTATAGTGAGGATCTTTGCAAACAGGACAATCACTACTTATGGGTTCACTTAGATAAATACTCATTGGATATAGGCGCCGTATATAAAACACCAAAATCAAACAATAATGATTTTTTGGAGGAATATTCACAGCAGCTTACGAGGAGGAAAAGAGCATTAGTGTTCGGGGATTTCAACTACGATCTGCTTAAACCGAGCCGACCGGTTAATAATTATACGAAAATTCTGTTAGAAAATGGACACCTAATCCTAAACAACACTGATGAACAATTTAGTACCCGTGATACTGCTACAAAAAAATCGATCCTTGATCATGTCTCATCCAACCTAAAAAATCACAAATTTCATGTCACTATTGTGGAGTCGCCAATGTCGGATCACAAGCAAATCTACGTTGAAGTTGGCAAATATGCACCTGAAATGAAAAAGAAAGTAAAGTACCATACCTTAGATTACACAGCGCTTTACCAAACAGTAGAAAGTAAAATTGTGAATGTCTCTGAGAGTGACTACGAAAGCTTAGAAAACACAATAAAGGAAGCAGTAATTAAAAATAGAATACCGAAAGTCAAAATTCAAAATACGTTAAAATCAGACTGGATCAATAAAGACATAATTGTAATGTTAACAAAAAGGAATCAGCTGTGGTCTGCTTATAAGGAAAATCCAAATGACGATTCAATAAGAAACAATTTCATAACCCTACGAAACAGCGTGCTGGAACAAATTCAAAATACTAAAAGTGGTTATTACTATAAACTTTTCAAAAACTGTGAAAGAAAGCCTTTAAAGATGTGGAAGCTGATCGGGAACTTAGCTGGAAGCAAGTCTAAATCATGCACCGCTCCTTCAAAGCTAGATACGCTAGCCGGTCAAATCACAGACAGTAAAGAAATATGTAATTATTTTAACACCTTTTTTGCTACTATAGGGTCTATTTTAGCTAATAAAATTGCAAGGCCTAAGGAACAAATACATACTGAGCCAATAACACAAGCAACAGTATCTAGTACAAATGAACTGCTAAACTTAACACCAACTACTGAAGCAGAAGTCAGCAAAATCATAGACAATCTCAATTCGAACACTAGTGCGGGCTTAGATGGGATTAGTTGCAAAGCCATAAAAAGTATTAAAAATCTAATATTAACTAAACTCACGATGAATATCAACTATTGTTTACAAAACGGCATCTTCCCGGATTCTTTGAAAATAGCGAAAGTTAGTCCTATCTTTAAGTCGGGAAAAAAGACTGACCCAGGTAATTATCGCCCTATCTCTGTCCTCCCATTAATATCTAAAATATTCGAAAAAATATTACATAAACGTCTAGATGATTACCTCAAAACTATAAACTTCCTCTCTAAGAAACAATATGGTTTCCGCGCAAAATCCAACACTCTAACTGCATTAATTGACCTTGTGACCAATCTGAAAAACAATATCGATGAAAAATGCGCAGCACTTGGTATATTTATTGACCTGAAAAAGGCATTTGATACAATTAGCCATGTACTCCTTCTCCAAAAACTGCATGAAATTGGTATCAGAGATACTGCCCACGACATGTTCCGGTCTTATCTCTCTAATAGACAACAAATTGTTCGGATTGGTGATATGCACAGTAGCTGCGAAACTTTAACCTATGGCGTACCGCAGGGATCCATTCTTGGCCCTCTGTTGTTCATATTATACGTGAATGACATACATAACCTAAACTTGGCAGGCGACATAATACTTTATGCTGATGACACAAGTCTGTTTTTATTTGGAAACAATATCGAAGATGTCATTGAACAAGCACAACAAGATCTGGACACTCTCTCTAGATGGTTCCAAGACAACTTGCTTACTGTTAATGCCTCTAAAACAAACTACATTATTTTTAGTGCTAGGAACAAAAAAGTCGCAAACAACTCTAATCTATACATACAGGGTGTCAGGAGAACGCTTCCGAAGCCAGAACGTAGATTATATACAACCTCTATGCAAACGGATACCACTAACCTTTCGCTTTAAATTGATTATTTTCAAGACTTCATATTTCACAAACACGCAATGGATACCGTACAAAACGTGAGGTCACTGACACGCATGGCAACGTCGCGCCACCGCGCGTCGCGGGCGCCGAGCGCTCCGTACGGCCGGCCGAGTCACCGGATTTATACGGAATTTACAAACACCACTTTCAAAATACCTACCTACCCCTACAATACTTCACAAAATTTTGAATTTTAATCGCAATCGCGGTATCCCACTGGTAAACATTAAAGTTGACAGGCATTTTACGTACCTGTCTAAATCCTTTGCGACCTTATGAGGTTTGGCTCGAACTGCGCTCCATCCATTTCAATACATAGTCGGGCCCGTCGCTGAGTCGATCCGTGAACACGAGGCATTAGTGTAGGATCCTCAACACATTCTGCACGTAGTTTGTTAAACACGCTCACTATTCTGCCCCGCATTTCATCAGCACTGTCACATTCCCGATCAAACACTCTTTCCTTCACATACCCCCACAAAAAAAAGTCCAAAGGTGTTAAGTCGGGTGAACGAGCTGGCCAGGCGTGCGGCCCCAGCCTTCCGATCCAGCAGTCACCAAAAAGCTCAGTGAGACGCTCGCGGACGGGGCGCGTAACATGCGGTGGAGCGCCATCGTGCTGGAACCATGCTCGACGAAATTCAGCCAGCGATACATTATCTAGCATATCATCTAAATGTCCATTTATAAAATTAAGATATGCTGGTCCATTGAGGCGCCGCGGTAGAAACACTGGTCCTAGAATTCGTCCATTAAAAACACCAGCCCATACGTTGACGGACCATCTGGTCTGATGGCCGGTTTCTTGAGTGGCGGACGGGTTCACGTCTGACCATACATGGGCATTCCTTCTGTTCCACATCCCGTTTCTCGTAAATGTGGACTCGTCCGTCCAGATAATGTGCTCAATGAAGCCAGGCGCACGTTGTTGTTGATCTAGCAGCCAACGACAGTACGCACGACGACGAACGTGATCATCAGGTAGCAAAGCTTGTACTTTGTGTATTTTGTAGGGCCGCATTCTGTTCCGGCGCAAGATTTTGTGAACTGTCCAGTGAGAGACTGTCGATACGCCCCGGCGCCGCATTAATTTCGCCGCACTTCGTGTGCCCAGCCGTGGATTTTGGCGAATCATATTTAAAATACGCTCCTCGGTCTGAACATTCACTTGTTGTCCACCACCTGCCGCCATCGGAGCAATTGGTTGATTTTCTAAGACTCTCTGAAAAGCAGCCGTTATCATGCGAGAATCAGACGGATGTCGGACGTTCGGAAATCTGTCTCGGTAAATTCTCAACGCTAGAGAAGCATTGCCACGGGCTTCTCCTAAACACATCAACATATTGCCGTATTCACGAGCACTGTACACGTATGCATCAGGCATTGTTAAAAACAACAAAAAATTATAACTACAAAACAATAAAACAGCACTAAAAAACGTAACAATAATAACTAACACACAAAACTAACAAAACAGTAACAAATACGATTCAATGGCTATCGATCGATTAACGCACGTTCGCTCACGAACCGAGTCGGAAAGGAACTAACTAAGTAACTAGATTACTGAAGAAGTACTATGAAGATCAAACATGCCGCCTGCATGTGATTCCGGCCGACAAAAGGTACCGCCGCGCGCGCCGCCGCCGCGGCAACGAGGAGTCAGATAGCGGTGTCTTTTGATGTGCAAAGATCAACGAAAAATTACAGAGGAGAAAATGTTAAAAGAATAATTATGAAATCAGAAACCAATTAATTTTAATTGTTATGAAATTGTAGATACTTTTGCTTTATTAGGTACAAACAGTTTTCATTTTCAAATTTTTAAATAAGATTAAACGAGTTTCTTAGATTAAATTAATTTAATTATCCACTTTAAATTGATTGGGTTTACTTACTAAATGAAGGATACAGTTATTTTAATAAAAAAGGGCGCGTCGTGTGACTCTAATCACATTGACATAAAGTTCAAATTCAATTGAATCACTCGCGCTAGTTGCTTCAAACTGTACACGCGATCTTTAACTTTATTTCATTCACTATTGATTAACGGCTTACATACAAAACTGTTATTAAATACACGACACAGTGCATCAATTTAATACTGTTGACGCCTCTGTTATTTTTTTACCTATTCTTCTTATTTACCTAATTTTGGCGGCGCTTTACAAAAGATGCCTAAGGTCGCCGCGCCGCCGCGCCGCGCATAGTCGTGGGCGCCTCTCTCTCTCAAATCAAATCAAATCAAATCAAATCATTTATTAAGTGTGTTTTTTGGTGAGGTTACATGGTCTTATAAAATACAACATTGTGCTCAAAAAACTACCCATTGGGCTTACACTTTTTTATGAAATTTCTCTAACTAGGTAACCCGGCCCGGGTTCAAACCTCGGCCTATACCAATGAATTTTAACCAAGGATATTAGTACTGACTTGAGCACGTGAGTGCAGACAGCTGGTACAACACGGTCCACGGTCACAATTATCTCTGTACCTCGCTGGAATGCTATGCCCATCTCGCCTCCCCCTTAACTCCACATGTACGCCGCGTCGCTCGCGTCGCGCGTCACGTGGATTTGGGGTCGTCGGCCCGCGGCCGCACGGCTGTCGGCGAGCGCGCGCGCACTTTGAACTCGAGGTCAGGCGAAAGCATCAGATGATATTTATTTACGAATACATTGCTTGTTAGAGTTTTAAAGAAAAAAAATGTGTTTTATCGCAAATAATGGTTTCATTTAACTGTTCTCACAGCTTAGTGTACGAAAAATGCTAAAAAAAATAGGTAAAATTGTTAAAAAAAAAAAACAGTTTTTTTGATGGTATCGTATCGAGAATCAGTAGCCCTATCAGCTGTCTTCGTTTTCGGAAGCGTTTCCCTGACACCCTGTATATAACGAACCTATAACCCAAGTTTCTACGGAGAAGTATCTTGGTCTCCACCTAGACAAACATCTGACATGGCAGATACATCTAGATAAGTTAAGGTCTAAACTATCTTCTGTCATGGGCGCGCTTCGAGGGATCGTCCGCTGCTTGCCGACATCTGTTAGGTATATCATTTACAACTCTATGGTAAAACCTCACCTGGAATACCTTATAGAGGTGTGGGGCACTGCAGCTAAAACACATTTAAAACAAATTGAAACATGCCAAAACAAAATAATAAAACTCTTATTCCATTACCACTACCTAACTCCGACTGAAAAAATTTATAAAGAAACTAAATTGATGACGCTATCACAGATATATAAATATAACACATGCATACTTGTACATAAGCTATTAAATAAAAATATACACTCAAAAATAATATTTACAAAAAAAGGACAAACACAAAAACGTAGCACCAGACGAAAAAACAACATTTGCTTAAGACTACCACGAACTAATTACGGAAGGAAAACTATACTATACGAAGGAGCAGAGTTGTATAACACATTACCTAATGACATTAAAGATATACAATCCTTTACTTTATACAAAAGAACTATAAAGCACCACATCTTGAAAGCTTTCTCTAGGTTTTAAATTTAACACACCACAAGAATTTAATTTACATCCTCATCAAATTATTATTATTTACTAACTTGCTAAGTACTAAAAAAAAACTAGAATACCTTACCTACCCTGTATTTCCGAAACATTACAGTACATATAAATAGTTTAATGTGTAATTGCTATTGACTTGCCATCAAGAATCGATATGTAATAGTAAACCAATTTTTTCCTTTTACCTGCAACACTGTAAGAAATGTGTGTCTAACAACTAATTTATTTACATATGTACCTACCTTCACCATAAGTAATTCTTATATTATATTTAGTTTTAAGATTACCTTGTATTTCTCATATTAAGTGAATTGTATTCTTTTTGAGAAATAAATGTCTTAAACCGTAAAAAACCAATAGGACTGAATTGGAAAATGGAACGAAATATTGCACTTGTTTCTCGTTAAAGGACTTTGTTTTTATTGAACCTAGTTTAGATTCACAGAAAAATGCACACATACCTACTAGTGGGTTTTTTCCATCAGGAATGTCTCAGTAACAGTCCGGAGTTTGGAAGTTGGTGGTGTTTAGCCCCCGTGTATCGGATAGCACGTTAAGCCGTTGGTTCTGCGCCTGATATCTCCCCGGTCGTGACGGATTGCCGTCCCATCGGACTATGAGAGTAAAGGAGATTGGCCACCGTGACCGAAATCGGTCGGGAGGATATTATTTTATTACTAGTGCGTACCCATATGTGAAACATAACATGAAATATAACGTACGTTTGAACGAACATTCCTTCCTAATAAAGCAATGCAACATGAAATGTAACACACGTTGCCAAACAAATGCGCCCAGTTGTTGAGTTACGTTTCATGTTGCATAGTATATGTTTGGACGGAATGTTCGTTCAAACAGATAGAACAGTTTTCCAGTAGTTAACAAGTTGTAAACTTTGTCAATGAGGTTTTTTGCGAGCGTGTTGCATCATAGTTTCGTAAAGCTATACTCTATCTAAGGACAGTCTTAACTGGGGGCTTTACAACAGCTCTTATAGCACGGCAGAAGTTGAACTGCATTGCTTTATTGTACTTAGCCATAGAACGAAAAAGCAGTGCATTCCAACCCCTGAGCAATGCGAACAGCCTCAGAAGAAAAGAGCTTTACCAGCCAGTCTTACGTAAGAACGCTGAACATATTTCATTATCAAAACATTATACCTTTACAAAGGCAAACAGTAGTTCCGTGTAAAAAATATATATTGTTGGAGCCATCTTTTACAAACAAGCTAACATTTTACATTTACAAGCTAAAGCTAACACTAAAATATTATATATAATTATTAATATTATACAGGGTAGCAGGGACATCGACGCGCAAACTGTAAGCATGGATTCAGCACATGAGTTTAGACCCCATAGCGTCGAAATTTTTCGTCGGTTATTAAAAGAAAAATCTTCTGTTTCATAGCAAAGTGCAATACCTACGCGGTTAAAATGTACTGAACAACAATTTTTTTTTTTTTTTGGTACGTTTATTCTCTAAATGATGGAACCGCATCAATATCCGTTGCGTAGTTTAGAAGACCAACGCGGTCACACAGGCAGACACGAAAAGCGACTTAAATTTATAATATGTAGAGAAGACATTGTCAAGCGCTTGCCGGCTCCGATAAAGCGTCCGTTTACGTAACATTTCGTTGATATGCGCTCTGTGACTTTCAAAGGGATTTGCAGAAAGGCTTTAGTTTTATCTGTGGAACGAATTTTGCTGATATTGTACTGCGTCCTTTCACATTTATTTTACCTCTGACAGCAGCAACCGAATAGCAACCTTATTGCAACGAAATTAAGATAATTGTGATTTTGACAGACTTGGCGTTGGCCGCAACCCAATAGCCACCTTATTGCTATGAAAATGAAGATCACTGTGATTTTGACAGTCAACTGTAACGGACTGTAGTGTGGAGTATTTTGTGTCTGTAATTGATATTGAGACCGTTTTGGAGCAACTTTTTCAATTCACATAAAATCACGCTTATAATCCTCAAAGGGTTAGGCGGAAGTGTACCTATAGTAGTACATTCACATTTCGCCAGATATGTTTAAAGTCAGAAGGTGTGCCTATGGGCATCAACCGAGCACAAATTCAGTCTTTGAGCTGCAAGTGAGAAATTCCAGATGGAAAAAAAAAATAACACTTTGCCTCGTCTGGGAATCGAACAGTCCCGGGATCAAAATATTTTTTTTTTTTTTTGTGAAAGGCTACGTATTTTTAAACATGTAAGACCTTAATATTTTTATTAAAGATTTATTTGGCTATTTTACAATCGCCGAACAGAAGGATCAAAATGAAAAAAAATCCAAAGTTTTTTTTTAAGTTTTCCATGCAGTTAGTTTTTATCTAAGTAATGCCAAGTTCCTAGAGAAGTCATTTAAACATGGTATGATAATTGTAATCCATTAACGACCGTCATTATATTTCAAAGGAAATCAAAGATAATTTATTTGTCCAATAAGTACCTATACACATATGGCGTGTACGAGTATGTTACATTAAATAAATCACAGTTATGTTTTCCCTCAACAACGTACAAATATAAATAGGTAAACATCAAATAATTAACATTATTCATTATTCAAAGCAATTAACATTACAAATTAGAACTTAACAATTAAAATATACAACAGCATAGTGTCATCAACTCATTACAGAAATTGTATAATAAAATAGCCAATTAAATGTCAAAGAAAATAAAAACCAAAATCTATATAACGTGTTCTTCGCGTTATCCATAAACTTTGGCAAACGCTTCTATAGCTTTTACAAATCAAATCTAACACAGGAAGTGGTACTTAAAAAGGTTTCGTTACAAAAATATTTGTAATTTCATTGAATTGTGTTTATAATGAAAACCATTACTTATTAGATATTTAGAAGTTCTTTCTGATGCTGCCAGCTGTTCTGAGTAAGTTAACTCGAGTAATTTAATTGAGCTATGCAGTAAGAATTGGCCTATGTTGCCGCTTAGAGCAATTAAAATGATAAATCTATCAAATACTTCGGATAAAGAGATAAAGAATCATGCATATCGGGTGATTTACGTCAAGGTATTTAGTTTGTATGAAAATTAACAAAAAATAAATAATAAGAATCCTTTAATGTGTCCATAATGAAAAATTCTGATTTCCATGGTTTGAACATCTGGTCGAAGTTTATATACATCGTCCAGAACACGGTGTATATTTCACACAAGTCAGAATAAATGATGCATTAAAATAAAACAAAAAAAAAAAAACGTCTAGCTTATACCAATAAAAGATAGAAACAATAAAAAGTTATTTATTTCCTTCGAGATCGTTTTTTGTCACGTCCGTAAAGTAACGATAAATCAAATATATTTGGGCCATGCTCGTCGGGTTGGACGGAATGGAACTAAGATTGAACTGGAAGACTATCGATCAATGGTTCTTCACTCTTCCAACAGTTTTAGAGTGGTTTGAACGTTATTAATATTGTCGGCACGTAAACCTACCAGAAGGCAGCATTGAATGAACGGTAGTAAAGGAGTGAAGTATTTTTGTGATGCCAACTTTAATGCAAGTTAATATATGGGAAGAGGCCTTTGCTCTGCAGCATGACAATAATAGGCTGATATTATTATTAAAAAAATGGATTTGTGATCCTTATAAGAGTTGTAGAGAAGAGAGTAGTAGAGAAGGCAATTTTCTTGCTTACAGCAGTGCGATTCTGTAACCATCTCACCGTGAAAACTTAGGCGAAGTGAGCTCTCATTCCACCCGCATGCTTGGGATTGACACCTCACTTAACCTGAGTTTTCACGTTGAGATTTTTAGAGAATCGATCGGCTGGTCCTAACCTCGATCGGGTGCTGCTTGTGGTGACTGGTGGTCTCTCTGACCATGGTTTTATTGTTGTTATTAGTATTAACTTATTTATTTATTTTACTTCGATGGTCCTAGTTTATCATTTGTGACTTCAAGTGACAGCTATGTGAACAGAACCCAGCAATTTTTTTTTAGCTTGAGTACGTAATTATAGTTTTTATTATATTTGTTGGTACGAGTATATTGGCGTGGCTAGCTGACATGTGGCAAATAATTTAATTTAACGTTCTGTGTCTTTTAATGTTAATTACTTAACATACCTATTATTGTACACAGTAATTGGGTTGTAGAGGTCAGATAGGCAGACGCTTCATGTAAAATACTGGTAGTCAGCTGCATCCGGTTAGACTGGAAGCCGACCCCAACATAGTTGGGAAAAGGCTAGACAGATGATAACCTATTATTGTATACAATCAAGTATTTTCTAACTCTACAGACAGCTGTGCTGCTGGGTAGTTTTTGCGCCACTTCTTCCCAGCGATAGCGCTAGGAAGTGGTGAAGGGCAGTAGACTAGTATTATTATATTATTATTATTACTACTAGTATTGGGGGACTATCTTTTGTAATTTTGACGTTCGAAAAGTTCTGATTCTCAGCTTAATTTGAATAAATGACTTTTGATTTTGATTGATTTTGATGATTTTGATTCTGTTCACGCCTGATGGAAACCGATGGATGAGGTCTATGATGGAACGAGCCTGCCAAGAAGATGCCTGTTTACTCTTCCTTTTAATGCAGACGGGTTACATATGAAAGGAACACAGACGCTGGCAGTGAGTTCCACATTTTGGCTATGCGCATAATAAATGTTAGGAGAAGCGCTAGACGACAAAAATGTTATGTTTAAAAAAATACTCCTTGGTTCTTTAATATTTACCCACATAGCATTAAGGCCCTACCTCGAAAATTCATGGCAGCTTTATGAATTGACGGCCAAAACGAATTGACGTCTTTTTTAAATAAAAAGTGTTATTAAATCTAAAACTGCTTAGCTTGAACTAACGGCTTAATTCGATTACTCTCTAGGTTTTAAAGTAAACTCCATGGAATAACTCATTAACCATTACTCCTTGATACTTCAAAAAACATAAAAATAGACAGAACTGCAATTTTTTTGTTTCGAGACTATTTCATTGTATGCTGTATTCTTTTTTCAGGCCGTACAGTCCAAAATATACATCAAAATGTTAAATCCCTATTCCACATATCGCAGCATTATGTTCAGATAGTAGCCTTTTTGGTCTCACACATGTAGGTCATTTAAAAAAAAAAAATTGTAATACCGACTTCAAAAAAGGAGGAGGTTATCAAATCGGTTGTTTTTAATGTTCATATTGTTAGTTATAAATGCGCCTTTTTTACTGCTTGTGTTTTCTGTGCGTGTCCCAAATAAAATATTTTACATTCTTTCTTATATATGTACTTAAAAAGGTAACATAACCTAACCTACACACACACAACATTAACAAGTACATTTTTTCTATATATCAACCAACACCACTTTAAGTTAGAAAGTAAGTTTTACCACAATACTAACGCGTTGCCGAATTTAAATCGAAACGATGCTATGTAAGAAATAAAGACACAGTTTGATGATTCATAGCATGCCATCATTTAAATGCATGACAATGATTTTGTGTTCGGAATAAATTGCGATAGTCTGTCAGTGTATGTTTGTTACTCAATTACTTCGTAACTGTTGAATGGATTTGGATAGAATTGAAAACGTAAAATGTAAACGAATTCGTGTCTTAAGCTAGGGTTTTGTAGGAAAGTGATTCCGTTATAATTATTTATTATTAATACCTGTCCAACTTATACTTACAGTTTGCAAAATACATACAAGTTATTTGGCAATACTAGTAACAACACATACAATGATAAAATTAGGTTAGATTACATAAACTAGACAAAAATTTATGAAATTAAACGAAATTAGACAAAATATGATAGGTAAAATGAGATAAATTTAGACTAAAGTAGATACAATTAGATAACATTACATATAAGGGTGTCAAAAAATGCTCTTTATTTAGACAGAAGGCCAATTCTCGTTATTTAAAACGTTCAAAGTCTCATCTCGGCGACAAACAAATGTCAAAATGTAGGGAAATGTAGGGTGTTTTTGACAGATTGAGACTGACATGACCGTAAACGTTCTTAAAATTACGAGAATTGTCCCTCTGATGTTATTATAAGACTGCTGTCCGCTATCTAGGAAACCAAAGCTTTATCAACAGAAAATAAATGACGCTTAAAATATAGTTTTGTTAAAAACTTAAGCGTCATACATACAATATTATTGTGTAGGCCAGTAGGTACATATTGATCCGTTGTAAACAGTTTGTTTTGTCTGCAGTAAAATCAATATTGATCGTATTTATTGATCTTGCCTCATCACAAGAAACAATACCTTTTATGACTATAGTCTATACGACACTACTACTAATTGTCGACACTACTACTACTAATTGTCGACACTATACGACACTACTACTAATTATTTTTGTCGTTGTCTTGTCTTCATTTATTTTCGATGCTTATATATTTATTATGTATGTATTTGCATAATCAGCCTATAATGTTTCCACTGTTGGGACACACGCCTCCTCTCTTCGAGAGGGCCTGTGTGGACTATAACCTGCCACGCAGGCCCAGTACGGGTTGATAGATGTCACACATCTTCGAATTTTTGGTTCTAGGACATGCAGGTTTCCTCACAATGTTTTCCTTCACCGTCTTGAGAGCAGTGGTGATGAAATTATTTACACAAATTAAAGCCCCTACCTGGGTTGGAACCCACGACCTCCAACTCGTAAGTCGGAGCCGTTACAACTGGGCCCCCACTGCTTTTGATGTATGTATTTATGTAACTATTATTTTGGATATGTGATCTGTGTATCTATTTTAGTGTAGATATTATATACATAACATTTTTTTTTATAACTTTGCCCCACACTAGGAATTTCTCCTGTATCGTAGGTGTATTTACAAACATTTAAACTCACATACACAACAGCCAGACCCGGAACAACTAGTTGTAGGTCATACAAATATTTGTTCCGTGCGGGAATCGAACCCGCGATACGCAGCGCAGCAGTCAATCGCTTAACCATTGCGCCAACCGTGCCGTCGAATTTGCACCAACGACAGCCCCATTTTACTCATATCACTGTCCATTAGAAGGTTGCCTGGAGGAGATCGCAAAAAGCGATAAGGCCCCAGTGTATTTGGTAATGTTTGATGTATTTTTTTGTTATATTTGTTTGTGTACAATATGGTGACTGCTAGCGTCGACCAGGAGAGGAATTAAGAGCTCTTCTTGTGGACCGGTCGAAAGTGCAGTGTGCTGTGCCAAGGTTGCTGACGAGGCTGACGGTGATGAGTGTGGTAAAATTTGCGCGTCCGCTGTATGCTCGTGGTCAGGATACCTGTCGAAACCGTGGGTGCTGGCTAGCTGTGTGACTCGCCGCTCGAGAGCTTGAAGAAGTGATGGCGATGACGTCACCCTGAACGGGGGTGTTTTGGAAAGCATTTGAAGAGATAATTTAAAAAAGTTGTCTGAGCCTCTGTACCTAAATTGGGTCAGCCTGTATTTAGCAAAGTCTTATAAATACTCCCAAAACACTTATAAAGTATCCTTAATTAGAAGTTATAAAACAAATCCAAAAAATGTAAATTAGGTTGAAGCTAAATATAACTTTAGTGATTGAAAGTTTCAGCTGATTGTCTTTCCTGGGGCGCGGTTGGAAAGTCGTCTTTTTTAAGCCGCAAACAAGTGCGACACAACATCGCGACGTGACTGTAGTAGAGCAATTTCTATTAATTAAAACTTCATAAAAACTGTTCTACCAGAATCGGGTCGCACCGTCATCGTCATGTCTATCTGCCATGAGCCTTAAGACCTGTTTAGACTGAATAAACAAAGAACGATTCAGAATAGGAGAGGCCTATGTCCAGTAGTGTACTGCTATAGGCTGATGCTGATGATGATGATTTTGATTTAGAATTCAGAATATCATACCAATGTCAGAATTTTATTATGCATTAATTTTAGTCTCGCTACCTTAATAAAAAACCGGCCAAGTGCGAGTCGGACTCGCGCACGAAAGGTTCCGTATAATGATACGGAACCTTTCGTGCGCGAGTATGCGCGACCTATAAAAATTACGTCTGTTGTATGGGTGCCCCCCTTAAATATTTATTTTAATTTTATTATTTATTATTAAAGTAAAAATACAACTGAGTATTTTGTGAATATTTCTAGTGCCTACCTGTTGCCATTATTGATATCGAGCAAAAAATCGCGTTTGTTGTATGGGAGCCCCCCTTAAATATTTATTTTATTTTGTTTTTAGTATTCGTTGTTATAGCGGCAACAGAAATACATCATTTGTGAAAATTTCAACTGTCTAGCTATCACGGTTCTTGAGATACAGCCTTGTGACAGACAGACGGACAGATAGACGGACGGACAGACGGACGGACAGACAGCGAAGTCTTAGTAATAGGGTCCCGTTTTTACCCTTTGGGTACGGAACCCTAAAAACTAATAAGGGCTGATTTACAATCATCAGAGGTATTTTGAGGAACGTCCGCATTCTAATCTCAGTCTCAATCTGTGAAAAATACCTCTAACTTAACTTCTCTACATTTTTGACAAGTTTTTGACATTGATTGTCGCTGAGATGAGATACCGACTAGATTTTGAACGTTTTTAATAACGAGAACTGGCCATCAAATAATAATCAAAATGAAATAAATTGGTTATCTGAACAATAAACATAGTTTTTGACATTATTTTCTTTACAAAACTGTCAAAACGTCATACTGTTATATTCTGCTGATAAAAGTCCCTAAGTTTTGTAACTTTTATTTTTTACTAATAAAAATTAGATACTCTTCCTAATATAATTATTATCGTTTAAAAGACCTTCCCGTAGTTAACGAGTGTTGTCAGACATAATTGATTAAAGAAGAACCAAATTGAATTTCAAAATTTAAATTTTTCCTAGCACACAAAATGTTCCTTTCAGGTTTCGAGACGTTCACCCTCCACCGGGCGCAAATCCAAAATCCGGACTGCTAGAAATTCCAGATGGTAAACTCCAATAACTCTTTGCCCAACCCGGGAATCGAACCCAGAACCTCATGCTCAGCACCACTGCGCAAGCTTTACTAGTTGCGCAAGCTTTACTAGCTTGCGCAGTGGTACTGTAGCAAAAAATAAAACCTAGATTTGAACCCACGAATGACTATCAAAGCGTAATCAGCTTATAACGTTCCCACTGCTGGGACACAGGCCTCCTATCTGTGCGAGGTAGTGGGCCGTATCCACCACGCGGGCCCAGTGCGGGTTGGTAGATGTCACATGTCTTCGACTTCGTTTTTTTCGGTTATAGGACATGTCAGTTTCCTCACGATATTTTCCTTCACCGTACCACTACTTACTGCGGCTTTATTACAATAGGCGATGTTATTGTCTCTTCTTACTTTATTCTAAGCAGATCCCATCTCAAACAAGCCCCTGACCTTAGGGCGTACTCGTTAGGATAAGTACCACTAAGTAAATATGTTTAGGGATTTACTAGCTTCTGAAGACTCGTTTGGGTCCAAACGTTATCCGATAATATTGAGTAAACACTTGTGGGACTTTACTATTGTTGGTAATAAGATTTAGGAGGTCTAAACGGTTTGCAGCCTATACTGATATTTACTTAAACAGTTACGTAAGTATCACAAAATGTCGTCGTAATAATTGAGGGTGTGGTATAAACGTAGGTGTATTATTTTTTGTGGGTATAGACCATGAACAACTTTCTCCATGGGACCAACTAAGTAATTGCGAAAAAAAAATCAACTGTCCCATACAGAACTTCAATACCTACTCGACTCAAATGTATGGGACGGCTGAAAATTTAGAAAGTTGTTCACTTTAACGACTAACGAACTAACGACGTTTGGCCCCCAAACTGGAACGGGCCGGGGCCGCCTTAAAGCGGCTCCTGCCCAACCTGAGGGGGCCAAACGCCTCCTGCCGGAGGCTTTACGCGGGGGTCGTGCGGTCCATGGCCCTATATGGGGCCCCGGTATGGGCGCGTTCACTGCGGCTTCGAGCCGCACACTATCTGAACGCGCCCCAGAAGGTGGTAGCCGTAAGGCTGATCCGGGGCTACCGCACGATCTCGCGCGAGGCGGCATGCCTCCTTGCCGGACTGCCGCCATGGTATCTGGAGGCGATAGTGCTTGCGCGCCTGCATGGGAAACTAACGAAATAAAAAATGAATATGATAGAAAAGAACTACAGAAAGCAGGCAAAAATAGTAAACTTATTTGGAAATTTATAAAAACAAATACATTTAGAACTAAACGACCTGAACCTCCACTTGACTTATTGACAATAGAGAACAACCCAATTGAATCAACAAATAAAGTTAATTTCTACTTTTCTAACGTAGGTAAAACTTTAGCAGAAAAGACCATACAATCTAGAAGTTCCTTCCCTCAAAGCCAACCTAAAACTTTCCCCACACTCAAATCGTTTGTCTTACTAGATACGGATGTCGATGAAGTACTAACAATTATTTCTGGATTAAACGACGTTTGCGCGGTTGGGTGGGACGACATATCAAACAGCATACTTAAACATTTCAAATACCTACTTGCTCCGCCACTAACTCATATTTTTCAGTTATGCTTAAATAATGGTACATTCCCTAAGTCGCTTAAAAAAGCAGTGGTTACTCCTGTATATAAATCTGGTGACAAAAAATGTGTTAATAACTACAGACCCATTTCAGTATTAACAGGGCTCTCCAAAATCCTAGAGAAAATCATTAATATTAGATTAATGAAATACCTAGAAGATAACAAACTGCTTTCAGATAAACAATTTGGCTTTAGACCCAAAAAATCAACTAATCAGGCAGTACATCAAATGACGGATTATATAACAACTTATTTGGATAAGGGCTTGCACTCCATTGGGATCTTCCTAGACCTCGCCAAGGCGTTTGACACAATTTCCTGTCCTTTATTACTGGACAAGCTTGAAACACTCGGAATAAGAGGAACAACTCTTTCACTACTTTCTGATTATCTTAGTGACCGCAAACAATGTGTCAAAATTGGTCAGTACGTCAGTTCTGAGCTTCCAAATAGTAATTACGGAATACCACAAGGTAGTATTTTGGGTCCTACTTTATTCCTAGTATATATAAATGACCTGTGCAGCTTAACACTCCAAAATGGTGTCATAATGTCTTATGCAGATGACACAGCTCTATTGTTTTCAGATAAATCTCGAGATGAGGTATATAAACAAGCCCAGAACGGTTTTAATATAGTGTCTAATTGGCTACATGAAAATCTCCTAACACTGAATGCAGAGAAAACCAAACACATTTTATTTACTATGAGAAATACTAACCTGCCAACTACTAATATAAACATTTATGCACATAAGTGCGGCACGTATGCTGACAATGCATGTAACTGTCCTACTTTAGCAAAAACCGATCATATGAAATATCTTGGTGTAACTATTGACACAAATCTGAATTTCCGTAAACACATTGATTTGTTATGCACTCGAATGCGTAAATTGATATACATTTTTAAGAATTTACGATATATATCGGACTACAAATTAATTAAACAGGTCTATTTAGCTTTGTGTCAATCCATTCTCACTTATTGTATAACTTCATGGGGTGGGGCTGCTAAATCAATCCTACTGCCATTAGAACGTGCGCAGAGAGCAATCCTTAAGGTAGCCACCTTTCGCCCATTTAGATTTCCCACTCACGAGCTTTACACGGCATGTAAGGTTTTAACCGTGCGTCAACTATTTATATTGAATATAGTACTGCACCAGCATAGCAAACTTCCTTATGTCCCAATACCTACAGATAAGAGAAGAAAAGACTTAGTTTGCATACAGCCTCAAACTAGACATACTTTTATTAATAAGTTTTATGTATTTTTAGGTCCGTTCTTATATAATAAAATCAATAAGTCTCTAAGCATATATAGTGTAAATTGTAAAAAATGTAGTGAAATGTTGAGTGAATACTTAGCAACATTTAATTACTCAGACACTGAAAAATTGCTAGAAGTAATGCAATAAGTTTATTAATGTTAAGTCAATTTTTATTTTAAAATATAATTATTATGTATCAATGCTAGCTCTATGTTCAGTAACATAATAGTCCACTACAGCACTCAGCGTTGTTAAGTGATGGCCTGAAACACAGGTTTGAATAAACCTACATCAGGCAGGTCGCTATTGAATCCAGTAGGCTTTTAACCAATATATATAAGTTATACACTAGATTTATTTTAGGCATAGTTTAAAATGTTCCTCATAATACTAATATGTAATTTTGTAATGATGTAACTTCTATGTAATTTATACTTATGTGAACTTATGAATAAAAAAAAAAAAAAAAAAAAAAAAAAAAAAAAAAAAAAAAAAAAAAAAAAAAAAACGGTCTGTCCCTTAAATTAATATGACCACACCTTTCTGATACATGCTGAATCATTCAATATAATTTTATTCCCTTCCATCCATTTCTTTATTCATAAACGTTGCTTGAAGTTAAGTAGTCATTAGCGACTGTTCAACCATGCATTTTTGCCGTTTAAACGTCACATAATTTTGATAATATTTTATAAATAAACCCCTAGTTTATTATATTTATTTATTAAAACTTTATGCACAAGTAAAAAAAATACTGTTCAAAGGCGGACTTAATGCCTGACGCAGTTTGTAACAGTCAATATTACTTCGTTCTATCAGGTGTCATGTTTTACGTATCTTCTTCGAGCCTTTTGCCATCGACCGGGCAAAAAACCAGACTCCGCTACTTTTTTACTGCTAAATTCTATTGCTACTTTCCTACTGCTAAATTTCATTGCTACTGTCCTACTTCTAAATTTCATTGCTACGTTCCTACTGTTCAATTTCATTGCTACTGTCCTACTTCTAAATTTCATTGCTTCTTTCCTACTGTTCAATTTCATTGCTACTTTCCTACTGTTAAATTCCATTGCTACTTTCCTACTGCTAAATTTCATTGCTACTGTCCTACTTCTAAATTTCATTGCTACTTTCCTACTGTTCAATTTCATTGCTACTTTCCTACTGTTAAATTCCATTGCTACTGTCCTACTTCTGAATTCCATTGCTACTTTCCTACTGTTAAATTCCATTGCTACTTTCCTACTGTTAAATTCCATTGCTACTTTCCTACTGCTAAATTTCATTGCTACTGTCCTACTTCTAAATTTCATTGCTACTTTCCTACTGTTCAATTTCATTGCTACTTTCCTACCGTTAAATTCCATTGCTACTTTCCTACTGCTAAATTCCAGATAGAAAAACCCAGTAACAATTTGTGCGACCTGGGAATCAAATCCCAGACCCCATGCTCAGCAGTAGCGCTTGCAACTAGTAGACAAACGAAGAAGCTTGGTATAATATATCAATGATGTAAAATTACAAATACAAGTGCAATTTACATAAATAGAGCATAGTACATATTTCATTTTATCGCAAACGCATTAGTATGCCATGTTTTCCTTTAACATTTGATACTGGTACAGTAATAAATTACATACATATGTTTACAAAACATTTCGCCAAACGTCCGGTAGCAAAATCATTGCGTATTTCTAAATCAAATTATGTTAAATATTTTATTCACTTCAGGGCTGATTTTACCAAAGTCAGATATATACATATTATATTATCTGTGGAATAAAATTGAAGTCTGACAGTTCTAGTATGGAGAAGCTGTCAAACATTCAAAATTTATTCTCTAGATAAGACTTGTTTTATAATAGGTATAAAAGTTTTGGTGGAATTTGCCCTCAAGAGAAAACTGTGTTAGGTGTAATGGATATATATTTTTGTAGACAAAGCGGTTGGAGTGTAGCCTAAGGCTATGGAGCTAGGACTTAAAATAATATCGTATCTATTTTCTTTGCTGCTTATAGTGCCGCTAAGCGTATACCTACTCCAACTCCTACAATTCCGTCCCTAAGACTACCGACTACCCACTGACCGACAAAGCCAGCACTAAGGCAATCGTTAATTTAAAAAGAGTTAAAATAGAATATTAAAACAATAAGTACCTCATAATAGGAGGTACTTTTCACGATGTCTTCGAGGACTGCCGTGAAAAGTTTCGGTGAAATGGTGTCGCCTGTCTCACTTCTCGCTTGATCGATGCGGGTTTAGATGGGGCATGCATGCGGACCTGCAGTGGCCGAGGTGTATTATACTTTTCGCAAATCAAATCTCACTAAGTGTAGATACGACGGGTAGTGAGAATATTTTTTCCCTCCTGCACATACGCAAAACAAAATACGTCGTTATCTTCTAAGCGGTAGACAGACGACACAGATTTGACGATTAGAGAGAACCTATTCTAAATAAAGTTATGAACACGTTGGTAATGTCAGTGCAGATACGGTTTGTGAGATACGACAGTTAGCAGGGCGGGTGACGAATATGTTACTAGAATCTAAATATATATAACTCAAAGGTGACTGACTGACTGACATAGTGATCTATCAACACACAGCCCAAACCACTGGACGGATCGGGCTGAAATTTGGCATGCAGGTAGATGTTATGAAGTAGGCATCCGCTAAGAAAGGATTTTGATCAATTCTACCCCCAAGGGGATAAAATAGGGGATGAAAGTTTGTATGAAACTTTGTCAAACTATACTTCTTAACGCGAGCAAAGCCGCGGGCAAAAGCTAATATAATATAAAGAGAAAACTGACTGTGAATGTGAGTACCATGCAGGCTAGATTGAATACATAACTTTACGAATTTAACTGTCTGGCGGTTTTGAGTATTTTGTATAATTATGTCCTACGCAAATGTCCTACAGATCTGTTATCGTCTCGTGACGGGTCGTTGAGCTCCTTAAAATTGGGTTAAGCTACACGATGACTGATGCATACATGCTGCCTGTTGGGACAGGACAACTCAAAGCTGAAATGGCTCTTTATTCAAAATGGACTACCAGACATGGCATTGTTAGAGTCCCATAAAATCCTAATATAATGTTTGGACTTTAAAAGAGACCATGACCTCTGAGTTTGTTTCGGCATTTCTTCTCAGGGATTAGCCAGCTACGAAATGCCGGCGCCATCTTGTTTTAAAATATGGACGTGTAAAAGTGGTTTAAAAGTATTACTTACAGCAGAAATGAACATTTCATTTCATATCTATTGGCAATAAATGCAAAAATAAACATCACAAGAAAAAAAAACATATTCTGATCGTAATTTTATTTTGACATTTAGTATTAAAATTGTGAACAAAATCTTTTCCTATAACTTGTTTGTAAGCTTTTGTTGATTGTAAAATCATTTTTTAATCGTCCATTTAATATTTAACCCAGAAAACTTCTTCGTAACAGGCAGGGTTGCATTTTTAATACAGGGCATTGAGGTCCATATTTAAAATTAAGTACAAGGTTTTCTAAACTTTGACCCTTAATTAACTGAGTTTCCATGTTTTATTAAAAATAGGGAAAAAGGCGATCTCTTTGTCTTTTAATTCACACATACATAAACTCAAGACTTCTTCTCGTGGGGGTAGGCAGAAACTACAGAACGGTACCTGCAAAGACTTTTACTCACCACTCATCGTTCATTTTTTTTTTCTCTCTCTCTCTCTCACTTTGTACTTCAGAGTAGACCCCCTGGTCATCTCGCCATCTCTGCGCGGCGGTCATCGTGCATACGGCTGATGTGACCCGCCCAATTCCATTAGAGCCTGGCAGCCTTCTGTCCTACATCCAGTATCCCCGTTTTGGAACGAAGCGTGGTGTTCCGAATTCTGTCCTGTCTTTTAACACACAGAATGCTGCGTTCCATTGCTCTTGGGCAAACTCCAAGGCGGAACTTTTGCGACTCGGTAGACGACCTGGGGGTCTACTCCGCGGTAGTATCTAGTTTCCTTAGTTACTTAGTTACTTAGTTTAGTTTCCTGCTACGAAGTTACTATTTGGTTCGGTCGGTCCCGATCCTACACTCCTACACTCTTTCGAATATTGACTATGTTCCCGACCCAACTGAGCCAATCCGAACTTTTTTCGCATTTTTCAAGAATATTCGGTTCGGCCATGTGTCGGTTTGATCCGAACATTCGCACTTTGCACTTCAGAGTAGGCCCCCAGGTCTGATTCACACCGTAGGGGGGTGATTTTTGTTACCTGAAATATTTATTACTCATACGTATTACGTATTACAAAATACACGTAATCTAATTTGTAGGCGTGACATACTTAGATCATGATACGCAAATGAATGTGCCAACACGATGATCGACTCGCTATATTTGTTTAAACAATTTAGCAGACATGTCTTACGTCTGACGATCTGTAGACGATAGTAATTATTACAACAATGAGAAATCATTCATGGCATGTTTTGATATGTCTTTGTATTATTGTATTACTAGCTGCGCTCTGTGGTTTCACCCGCATAAGTTTCGATCCCGTGGGAATATTGGGATAAAAATTATACAATGTGATAATCCTGGTTATAACCTATCTGTTTGCCAAATTTCATTCAAATCCGTTCAGTAGTATTGGCGTGAAAGAGTAACAAACATCCATCCATCCATCCAAACTTCCACGTTTATAATATTAGTAGAATAGTAGGATTCGGTCTCTCTTGTAGAAGGATAATATCTATTAATAGTACTATTAATAACGTGAAATTAATTTACATCTCAAATAGAATAGAAAATAATTTGCTTCTCCGATTCTTTAAGCCTACGAAAAACACAGTACCTACTTCTACTTATTGTATGTATGGCGAAAACATTTCATATATAATTTTAACAAATAATGGTCAGTAAGATTTACTTAACTTTAAAAAATGTTTATTTATTTATATATAGGTACTTTATTGTACACCAGAAAATACATGACAAAAAATACGTTTATTATTAGAAAACAAACAATGGGTGGCCTTATCGCTTTCTGCGATCTCCAGGCAACCACCTATTTTAATGTTTTACGAATTCAAGAAGCGATTTTTAAATAGAAAAACTTAAGATTGGGACTAGTAAGCATTTTCCGAATTTACTGTGATTCGTTATCAAATAGATCAGCATTAATCACGAGTTCTGATTAACGTGAGAAACTAAGAACTCTTAAAACAAAAGCCGAGAGCGGTGATAGCAATCAAACATAAATACAACATAATACTGATGAAGATGGGATCTGCCCTAAAAAGTAATGGCTACTAAAAATTGCTTCTGTTCGAGTCGGGGAAGACAGTACAATAGCCATAAAATTGATAATGATGATGATTATAACATCTATAAAGTACAAAACGTTCAATGGGTACTATCTGTTTTAATGACCATTAGACAAAGAGGTTCGTAGAGGTTATGAGCACGTAATTTTATGATAAACACAAAACATTTTTAATTAACATAGATTTTTCATAACCAAAATAAAAGTCGTTTTCCAGCAATTATTTTTGCGTAATCTGTACATTACGGAAAAATAATTGCTGGAAAATAACTTTTATTTTTCTTGTGAAAAATCGTACGTAGATTTTGTTTTGGTGATGAATCTTTTTTTACGTGTTTTTTTTTAAATGAGACCACGAAAGTTATGCCCAAATATTTTACGACCTAAGATTTGTCACTCCGATAAAAATTTTGGACGAACAGGAATTGTTTATCCTTTCATATTAAATATACCCAAATATTTTACGACATAGGATTTGGCACTCTTAGATAAATGTTTGACGAACAGGAATTGTTTATCCTTTCATATTAAATATGCCCAAATATTTTACGACATAGGATTTGTCACTCTGATATAAATGTTTGACGAACAGGAATTGTTTATCCTTTCATATTAAATATGCCCAAATATTTTACGACATAGGATTTGTCACTCTGATATAAATGTTTGACGAACAGGAATTTCTTATCCTTTCATATTAAATATGCCCAAATGTCGTAAAGACATTGGATTTGTCACTCTGATATAAATGTTTGATGAACAGGATTTCTTTATCCTTTCATAATAAAACTTACATGTAATACTATGTAATATACTGCTGTTTGTTATTCCTATCAAATAAAATAAAATAACATAATTTTCCGTTATCAGAAATAATGAAACGCCGGTCACGAACATGACTTAACTCTAAATATTCAACGATAAATACGGTTGGATACACTTTCATTCGTGTCATAAACTTGTTACAAAATATTATGTCTAATCGAATTCCCAATGCGAACGTGAAAGGAATTCCAATTAATGAACGAACTCCGTAGCAACGTCCCATGTTCAATTTAGTCCAGTTCCGTGACGTAACGAAATGCAACGCCGAAATAGGTTTCATGAAATTGAAACACCAAACGTGCAACTGAAGTTTGTTTTGATTCAACTGCACCTACGTGTGTAAGTAAAAGGTAGTTATAAAGATTGTACATGCATCCATAATGGGAAGTGTTGCCGCAACAAACATGTTAAACAAATGTTAGTTACCGTTCTGTTGGTGAACCGAGCTGCTATTTCCAACTGACTTTACACCGTCTTCGTATCGTCGACTTCCGTTCGTTGTCGGCGCAGGAAACCGCCAGTCAAAGCATAAAATTGAATCACCACTACACGCACCGACGAGCGATTGTTTTCAAACTATATCAACAAAACATTCATTATTATGTCCTCACATTATCGTTTACATTTCATCGAGCACGTTTACAGATGCGATCGAGAGTATCGTCCAATTCACTGCGTATAATTCCAAGTTCGGATTTCAACGATGATTAGGTGCGAAGACAACGTTAATGTCTGAACGGTGGTCTCCTTCCAAACGCACAAAAAGTTTCAAGTCGGAGTAAGTTAAATACTTTAAAAGTTTCACTACTTTCTCAAAGAACACATAATCTAAAACTCTTAATTTAATATTAATTTTTACACCTCAAATTATTTTTAACATAAAAAAGTGAGTCTACAATTTTTCGTATTGTGTATCGAAGTTATTTACGCGGCGCGGAGCTTTTTAGAGACTCGCGCGGACACGTGTGTCGTCAGCGACGGCTCGTTGCCGACTGACGCTTTCCTTCAGTAACACTGAAAATACGAGCACATGGTGAGGCCTCCCGGCGTTTTTATCAAACGCAGGCTCGCGCGGGGTCAATCAACTCCGGAGGGATGAAGTCTCGACAGTAAGTGCTCTCAGTCCTTTGGTAAGGCCAAAGGGATCGGAGGTACAATTACAGAGACCGCTTTAATTGCATTAAGTACGGTTAGAAAAAGTTTAAATTTTTTGTCTCCTGAAATGAAATACCTTTCAATTTGAGCTTGAAAATAATTGACAAATGATGAAATGCTTTTATATATTTTATTATCAAGGTTTTCGAAAGCTTCTTAATTTTTTTATAGTGCCAATTTGTTAGTTGTAGGGTTGGTTGGTAATGCTGTTGAAATTCCGTAAGTGGACTTTATGAAGCAATCAAAATAGTCAAATTAATATCTTCAAGCACTAAAAACGGGGTCAATAAAAACGATTGAATAAATTGTTTTGATGATACTTATTATACATAGTTATCGGATTGTTGTAGCTCTTTACATAATACATCACCTTACGTCGTTCACGTTTTATCTATTGTCCTATCGCATATGAAATAAGCATCACCTTTGTACCTATTTTTCTGTTTTATCTGTTTATTATGTGTGTGCATAAATGGTAAAATAAATAAATAAACACCGTTTTGTTTTCATTTTTTATCCTGTATTAAAAAAAAATTAAGTTATCTAGCTTAGGGCTGATTTTTCAACCGTCAGATCATTTTTATTCGTGGAATAAAATTGACGTTTGACAGTTTTTGTAGTATAGCATTGTTACTATTATTCATTCACTATTCACTCCCAAATAAACCCAAACTCCCAAAATTAATGGTTTATTTTTTTTAGCCTAAATTCAAAATATAAATTCGAAAGTAATTATGTCTGTCGGTACCTTTTCACGCCTAAGCCACTGAACGGATTTCGATAAAATTTGGCAAGGAGATAGACGGCATCCTGGGAAAGGACTCACGCTACGTTTTGTCCCGGTAGCACGTTCTCGTGGGCTAATTTCCGACATCGTTGCGGGCGAAACCGCGGACAGAAGGTAGTACAAAATAAATCTGATTTCGCACTTGACAGTATTGGAGCAATGAACCCGCTACTATTGTCAGGATTAGTCTGAAACTACTGATTGTTTTCCTGCAAATAAACTTTGTTAATTTGATCCGTTTTATATTCAAGGGTGAGCTTCTAAAGGACGGCAGAAAGGTAATATTGTTACGAACTTTTAAGGTTTAATATTATTTACGGTCGCCCTCGTAGGGCATTTATTCATTCTAAAACCATTCATCAGACAAGGTGTTCCATTCTACAATTCCTATATATGTGAAGGTTAATGAAAAACCGGCCAAGTGCGAGTTAGGGTTCACACCAAGGGTTCCGTTCCACTGTACAATATTTAACACTACATATTTATTTAACACCTTTCTCGTATGAGGATTTCCTTTAACTTGTTATTATTTTTCTTTGTTGTTAAGGCGGCTGTTGTTGCGCCGACCCCAAATAAATTGGGATAAGGGCAGGAGAGTGATGATGAGAGGTCATAGTAGTAAACTATTACGGTTCAAAAGATACAGCCTTGTGACAGATGGACGGACAGCGGAACCTTACTAATAGGATTGGCACTATTAGGGCATTTGTGCAAAATAGTCAATTTTTCTTTCTTTCTTTTATCCTTGTAAGGTACGGAACCCTAAAAAAATTGTATTTATTTTAAACAGGAGGTACTATTATATGAGATCTTTTAGAGTTCTGAGAGGTAAAGTTGCTTTTTCGACTGAATAAAAAAGTAGGTAATCTTCAGAAAAATATCTAGACTCCAAAGTATTATTGTAGGTAGTGAAAATTTTGAAGTTAATTCGTGAGCTCACTTCAAACTCAAACTCAAATCATTTATTTCAATTAAACCATTTACAGGCACTTTTGAATTGTTAAAATTAAACTAGTCTTCAAATATTAAACTAGTCTGGAAACAAGGAACTCGTACAAATTAAAACACTGTCAATGACCTGAGAACAAACATAGATTTCCTAAAATTATTTTTTCAAGCCAAAAACAAGTGACTATCCAAATGGAATATCGACAGTCGACATTTTACCTTTCCGATTAGATTCTTGTCTCGATAAATGGACGCATAGTAACGTAAACAAGGAGTAGGTACCATGCGGGTCCAATTTTCACCTTTCACTAACATGCTGTTTCAGCTTTCGTCCCTCTTTTATCTCGACAGCTATAGAAAATAGTGGTAATAGGGAAGATAGTTTACTTAGTTAGTTATTTGTCTAGTCCATCGAATGGGGGATGGATTTACTGGCACCGATTATTTTAAATGCTGAACTGTCTATCTTGCGTAAAGATGGGTGGTAAGAAGTGACTTAATTAAAGGGTATTGTGTGAATACCTGTACAGGGTCAAATAAAATTAGCTAGCGCAACTCCGTGGACGCAATTGAATGACGTGCAATAGGAGAGGTCTATGATGATGATAGATGATGAACTCCGTGCACGTGTATTGATATCTAATTACTATAAAACATCAAAGAAATGTACACTTAATTTCACTGAACTCTTAACTACCTAACTGCAGCTGCCTACGGGCTTGACGACCGTTGGTAGTGGTTTTCTCCTTCGAAAGAAAGAAAGAAAGAAAAAGTATTTATTGCGACTCGTACAGGATCATAAACTAAACTAAACACAGTTAAAAATAAAAAATAAAACAAATTATATATTAAAAAAAAATAACAAAAGGAAAAATGAAACAAAGTCCTATACGAGGCCAAAAGGCTCCTATCTCAGCATGATGCTTCGACATTTAAAAAATAAATGTCGCAGCGCTGGTATTCTGATAGGGCCCGCTGTGATGTCACGGGCAATTCGAGTCGCTGGCACGACAATATTTTATATCTTGTTGGCTCAAAACTTTGCCACTTCCACGGCGATGTCAGTGGCAGCGCTGAGATCACCAGCCGGTCGATTCTGTAAAAATATCACCGTGAAAAGTTAGGTGAAGTGAGCTGTCTATAGTGTCAATCCCTAACATTAATTAGGAATGACAGCTCACTCCACGCTCACTTCACCTAAGTTTTCACGGTGAGATGGTTACAGAATCGCACTGCTGGACTACATCTTTTGGAACAGAGAGGGTAGGATAGGAGGTGGAGCATGGTCGACAGCGTCTCTGTCAGGAAACCCGGCTGACGCCCGTTGCAAACTGTGGAAGGACACTCTTCCTCCTCCTACTTAGTATCTACCACCAAAGGAGCATCTCTTTGCAGAGTGCAACCTTCCGTAGTCCACTTGGAAGTTCCTGAACCGTCTTCGGACACAACTGGGAAGATGTAAGTCCAACCTGGTAAAGTGGGAACCTTGACGGAACGGCAGTAGGGTGCGTGATGTTTTGTTATTAAAAAGAGGTTTCCCTAAGACTTAAAAATGCAGGTTGTTACTGGCCCGTGTTTATTTTTATTCACCAACCGTTTAGTCTTGGCCCCTCG
The DNA here is from genome assembly GCA_949629185.1 of Apamea crenata. Lineage (NCBI taxonomy): Eukaryota > Metazoa > Arthropoda > Insecta > Lepidoptera > Noctuidae > Apamea > Apamea crenata. The sequence continues at coordinate 6,847,479 of OX451366.1, read as the reverse complement.
GCCCCTAATCAATAATGTTTCCACTAGACCCCTTACTATAGTTTATTCCCGACCCTTGGGGGTCGAGAGTGGATTTTCATACAAAGAACAGGCATACCTCGTCTACTTTCTATGAGAACTGTCTTTCCGAAAAACTAAAATACTTCTTACATAACATAATCAGCCTTAGTATAATGTTCCCACTGCTGTGACATAGGCCTCTTCTCTGTGAGAGGGAGTGGGCCTTAATCCACCAGGGCCCAGTGCGGGTTGGTAGATGTCATATGTCTTCGACTTTTTTGGTTCTAGGACATGCCAGTTTCCTCACGATGTTTTCCTTCGCCGTTTAGAGAGCAGTGGTGATGAAATAATTTACACAAAGTAAAGCGCCTGTCTGGGTTCGAACCTACGACCTACAACTCGTAAGTCGCGACTGTTAACGTTAACGGGCCAACACCGCTCTTAGAAAAAAAAAAAAACTTCTTAACTCTTCACAATTCAGAAGCGCCAGACAGAGTGTTATTGAAATGACACAAAAAGTAATTAGATATAATAACCATATAATAATATAATCATAATTTAATCATTTATTACCAAGCCTACGTCACGGTAATATTATCTACATATAATATTACCGTGCCTTCGTCTATCAACAGTCTAGTTCACCCTAAAAAAATCAGTTTCACAGCGCGAGCGGGATAGAGTGTGTACACTGACATATTTGAGTGCACTGAACTGAGGTGTAGCCACTAGCTTAAGGCTCCCGCAGACAGCCGCAACGTGACGGTGTTACGCGATTCCGGTAGAACAATTTCCATGAAGTTTTCATAGAATTTGTTCTACTAGAGTCACGTCACGCTTGTCTGTGGGAACCTTAAGCAAGAGGCTATGATACCTCAGTTCAGTTCACTTAAATATATGTCAGTGTACAATAAACAAGTTTACTCTCGCTGTAGATATCAATGTTGACGGAACTGTCTCGAAATTAGGTTAACACGGAATTACTTCGTGGAATGTTAATGTGATCCCGTACTGGAGTGAAACGGGCGTGAAATAGGACAAGCTTTTAGTCTTGTCTAATTTTCTTCTTCCTAGACATCCCCCTGATAAAGTACTGATAGTTCCTGTAGTCATACATTGAAACGTTTTGAAGTGAAAACGTATGTAGGCGCACTTTCTGAACAGTGAACGAAACTGAACGCTGAATCGGGTGTACTCGGCTCCGACCGGTCGGTGACGCTGAATCGCTTATACTCGGCTCCAGTCGTAAGTTTTCACATCTATCGAGTGGTCATAAACACACACCCTTTTTTTCTGTGGTTGATTTTTTAAGCGAATGAGTTTTGTATCGTGATTGTGAAATTGGGAACTCGTTTTGCCCTGAGTTGTGAACCATACTAGCGGGGCAATTGCGTAACACACTATCAGTAGCGATGCGTTTAATTTTGACAGTTCAACAACATTCATTGCGTTATTTACGTTGTTGAGCAGAAATATTTTTTGAACATATGAAGCAATGGATTAGCAATATCCTTTCAAATTATCCAGATTGAGATCGATAGTGTGTGACGCAATAATGGTGCAGGCTGTGAAGACTTTACACCAGTCAGTAACTTATTAGTAGACGTATTATAATGATGGCTACATTGTCGCGATACTGCGAACCGCTCGACGTCTCCCTGTACAACAGAGAGCGCGCAAAGTGGAGATCGCGTTATAGTGGCAATGTAGCCGTAGCATTAGGGGAAGGGCGGCGGGATCGTCCGAAAGGGTTACCGCTGCCCTGGATCAGAAAGGGCTAAGGAAGGAACACGGGTGGGTTTTAGTCAGTAAGAGTCTGACACTCCCTTCCGCTCCACCCAGAGCGGGAGGGGTCATTTGATGATTTCCCATTCTCAAAAAAAAAAAAAAATAGGGGAAAGTTTATGAAACCTTGGTGTAAAATTACCAGCTTTCTGTGCAGCTACAGGACTACGTTAAAATAGTTCAGAACGTTTTAACGTTACTTGGAATTCGAAAGGATAGTAAAGACATAAACGTGTAACATTCTTGCCCAATTTTAAGTCTTCCAATCTGAAGACTTAAAATTGGGCAAGAATTTTATTCATTTGTGTTTCTGAGAATCGCGGGAACTATTCGGATTGTGAAAACGTAGTAAAGAAGAAAGAACTGAAAATATATGGAAAATATTTATATTTAAAATTCTAGCCGTAGTCACATGAATGTATTATGCGTATTAAAATAGTTTTATATTAATAACACATTTTGTGTAGCTGTCGTAATGAGTTCTGACGAGGAAGACCTGCACCCTAATTGCGTAACACACGAATAATCGGAATCGCTTTCAATTTGACAGTTCAACAACATTCATTGCGTTATTTACGTATTGAGCAGACAAATTTTTCGAACTTATGAAGCAATGGATTAGCAATTTGCTTCAAAATGATTCAGATTCCGATTGATTGTGTGTTACGCAATTGGGGTGCTGCTATCAGTTTTAGCAATTATAGACTCAATATCAAGGAGACAGATTTCAAGCCATACCGTATTTACGACTTCGAAATTTTGACATTTACCAAGAGCTACGGATTGATGACCGGCATCCTAATTGCGTAACACACGATTAATCTGAATCGGTTTCATTTTGACAGTTCAACAACATTCATTGCGTTATTTACGTGTTGAGCAGACAAATTCGAACTTATGAAGCAATGGATTAGCAATTTGCTTCAAAATGATTCAGATTCCGATTGATTGTGTGTTACGCAATTGGGGTGTTGCTATCAGTTTTAGCAATTATAGACTCAATATCAAGGAGACAGATTTCAAGCCATACCGTATTTTCGACTTCGAAATTTTGACATTTACCAAGAGCTACGGATTGATGACCGGCATCCTAATTGCGTAACACACGATTAATCTGAATCGGTTTCATTTTGACAGTTCAACTACATTCATTGCGTTATTTACGTGTTGAGCAGACAAATTCGAACTTATGAAGCAATGGATTAGCAATTTGCTTCAAAATGATTCAGATTCCGATTGATTGTGTGTTACGCAATTGGGGTGCGGTTTGGATTGGGCGATTTCTTTCGTGTTTCTGAGAACGATTTTGAATTTTGATTTTACATATACGATTCGATGTGCAGACGTGATGTGATTGATGGGCGTGGCGCACGCGGTGGTTGAAAATTAAACAAACACTTCCCCTCTCCACCCGCGCGGAGAACGTTTTCCATTCAGCTCGGAAAACGAAAACATCGTGTTTGCGTACACAAATGTGTGTGACCACCTACCTCCTTTTTGTTTTGATGATTTGTGTAATGTTTCGAAAAAACACGCGCAGGAGACGCGGCTTTATACACATTCACGTACATACACGCACACACACACAATACACACTTCTAAATTAATTACCCTCCATTTCCAGTAGTTGTGTAAAAACTAATGGAAAACACCGCGACATGGTTTTGTTTCCAATATGCCTGTGACCCGTGTTTCCGCTCCGTCGTCCGTTTTATACTTTTGTTGTTTTGTTCGTGTCTTCCTGTGTGTCATTTGCCTTAGTAAAGTACAATAGGTATACGATATCGTATTTTATGTTCTTTCTTTAGCTAATTTCGGTTTATAATTAGAATTTGGATTTATTAGGCGTCTATTACGCCTGAAATTAACCATCCACCCAAACTAATGAATTATATAATTAATCATATATATATAATTATATCATTCATTAGTTTTGGGTTATACCCTATCCATTTCAATATCCCTTGATGACATTAAAAATCTAATATTGCAATTGTAATACCTATTGGTATTTTGTGTTTGTTTTTTTCCCAATGTGCGCTTTTATGAATTTCTAACGTCACGATATTACACTTATACTTATACTTTTTGTGGACGTGGATGTAAACGACCATGAGGGATACGTGCACTATCATCATCATCAGCCTACAGCAGTCCACTACTGGACATAGGCCTCTCCAATTTTCGATTCGCGGCAACTCTCATCCAGCTGCTACCAGCCTCCCGGCGAACCTCGTCGCTCCACCTAGCCTGCCTGTGCCTTTTTTTGGTTTCGCGGTGGAAATCCTCATGGACTTCCTCCATCGTGCGGGTGACAGAGGGGTACGAACTACTATGTACTCTTACCGGCTAAAACCACAGCGGTGTTCCACCTCTACCTATGGCCAGGGGTGCGGGATTCGCAAGAGCATTCACGTGCACGTGCACGTGCCTACCTAATACATGCACGTTATAAAGTTATCGTAAACAGCCTATTCATATGTTTCCATACATTTTACTTCCCTATGTTTATCGTGATACGGTGACGTGGGCGTTGGCGTTCATGGTACTTTCGTCACGCTAGAAATTAGAAACATGAATGGGATAGGTACCAATATTCAATAATATTATTTTGGTCTTATTTTGTTCAGTTTTGCCAACACTGAACAAAAGGTTTGGACGCCTAAATGTGTTTTTTGTATTTATTTCTATAGTTAGTCATTTAATTCAGCAACCAGCAGTTTAATTCTCCCACCAATCAACTCGCAGAACCTAAAGCCATCTAAAACTCATTTGATTTTGTAAGTTTTAAAGTGGCAGTTAAAAAAAATAAATAAAGATATCTCAACGCAAACGGGTCCCCGAGGCACAGTTAGATTAAATTTAAAAGTAGGAACCGACGCGAATCGTGACGACGGCGTACTGGTGTCTACGACAAAGCAAATAGAGGGTTGAAAGTCGGACTTAAAGCTGCGTTTACAGGCGTAGGGTTTCTCGACTGTCAAAAGGCGACAAAAAATACTCAGTAGAAAGAAAAAGAAGAAAGAGATAAAAGAGGCTCATAAGGTGATTTTCCCGAACTGTCATTATTTACCATGGTCACCTGTGATGGTCACAATTGCTGGCATGAAAAATGGAAACACGATTTTTTATTTATACAGTCTGTTTCAAAGTTATCACCTGCCTAGCTTTTTCACAACTATGTTGGGGTTGACTTCCAGTCTCACCGGATGCAGCTAAATACCAGTATTTTAAATGGAGCGACTGACGAAGGCTGGTTGTCAGACCTTCGGGCTTCTCCGTACCCGTAACGACTGTCAAAGTTCCATGAATGACAGCCGGGAGCAACGGCTTAACGGGCTTTCCGAGACATGGAGGGGTCTTGGTATGTAAAGATGGTCACCCATCCACATACCAACCGCGGCAAGCCTAGCTTAACCTGATCGATCGAACTGTGTGGCTGTTATTATTTAGCCACTGTTCCAAAAGTATCTAATGAAAATGTAAACAAATGGATCAGAAAACATACTTGTGAATGCTAATTTGTTGTGCCATAAAAGCTGAAATTCTAATGCTAAATCACTAAAAGGATGTTTTTACAGATCTCAATTTTGATCGATTTTTTCTATTGCAATTTAATAATGTCTTTGAAACAATAATTGTTTGCAAACGCAGCTTTACTTCAACGACTTCAACCCTTACGTGCTCATGGAGAGGGTTGGATTGTTAGTCTTTTTAATTAGATAGTTCTTTATTTACGATGAGAACGTTGACTTTTCTTTGATTAGAAAAGGAATGGGAAAGTCTTTATGTTGTTAGAGGTTTGTCCTTACCCCTTTTTTTTGGGTGGGAAAAAAAAGGAGTAAATCGCTTTTGAATAAAGCCGAGTGTGTACATACTTTTGCTCGTGACTGTACCTACAGTAAACCCACATTTCGCCAATTATATTTAAGTCCTATATAATAGGGGGCGAGTCTATTGCCATAAACCTGGCACACATCCGGACTCCGGACTGCTACTGAGAAATTCCTGATGGATGGACTCCTTTTTTTTTTTAGGTGGGAAATCATCAAATGACCTCTCCCGCTCTGGGCTGAGCGGAAGGGCGTGTCAGACTTTTACTGATTAAAACCCACCCGTGTTCCTTCAGTTGCCTGTGCCAGGGGCCACGGTATCTCTTTCGAGCAACCCGCGGCATGTCCCTTACCCCTTACAAGTACTTACTAGTACAGGCGGATTATATTCTGTTTATCCACCCTGCAATTGCATAACATACTTTCAACCACAATCTTAATTATTTTGAAGGATATTGCTAATCCATTGCTTTATATGTTCGTGGTCGTTGTAAGTAAAAGAGATACATATACCTACACTCTAATTGCGTAACACACCATTAAGCTCAATCCGAATCATTTTAAAGGATATTGCTACATATGTTCAGACAATTTGTCTGCTCAACAACGTAAATAACGCAATGAATGTTGTTGAACTGTCAAAATGAAAGTCATTGTTAATGCGTTACGCAATTACCTCGGTGTTCCCTAAAGCGTCAATATTTTAACTGTCAATGTCAGCTGAAACGTTTGAAAATGTCATGTTCGATGTAAACGTCAACTGGAAGGGTAAGGAGGAAACTGGCCTCTATAGGCAAATGTTTTCAATCAACAATGAAAATACTGTGTTTACCAACCTACGTGTCAAAATAATATTATTTTTTGGTTAGGTAATGTAACATAACATTACATTATACCTGTAGTAGGTACACCCATATTTCGCCAGTTATAATATACCTGCCTTATTACATTATTTTTGTACATTTGTTATAAAATTGCATTGTATTGATTGTATTTCAAGTATTACTAACAGTCCGTGTGAGTCTTATTAGATTAAAAAACATCTTACGTTATAGAAACATTTACCTATAACTTGTATTTGTACTTAATAAGGCCGGCGGCGCCCAATGGCGGCACGGCACGGCAAGGGATTTTTATGCGACTAATAGAAAATATAACTTAAAAGTATGAAAATAAAATTGAAATTTCATCGGCAGCACGACGTCCTTTGGCGTCACCATTGAAATTTCAATTTCATTTTCATACATTTAAGATATATTTCTATTCAGCGCATAAAAATCCCTTTTGTCTTTTGATTTTTGACCTTATGATTTTGATTTGTGCCCTTAATGTGATTGTGTATCTTTTCTCATGAATTCTGTTCATGTCGTCGACAATTATTGTGGTAGATTTTAATTTGCAATGAACTCGCCTAATGACAGGCGACTGTGTATGGTCTATTCCAAAAGTATCTAAAGAAAGTGTACACAAACCCTGTTCATGTTTAATGTTATCGTTTGTCTTTTTTCAGTAGACGTAGCAAAGTTCATCTTTTGAACTGGTCGGATAACCCCGGAAACATGCACATGATGAGTCAAGTTAATCCAAACCATCTCAAAAGGGTACCTAACTCAAACCATACGCTACCAAACTTAGCCGAAATTACCGATGAACAACTGCCCGACATCAAATTATAATACATATATAGAAAAGGTATAGTCAAGCGCACGTCCATCATACTAATTTGACATTGACAACTTCTTTATGTCGTAGCAGTGAGAGCGGTGTTCATAGTACAGACGCCAGTACATCAAGCTACCCGAAACTGTCAAATTTTCCCAATCAACCTTGAACCTAATGCTTTGGCAATAAAGTTGAAAATCTATTAAAAAAAATTGACAGATTGTAGTAGCTTCATGTGCTGGTGTCTTTACATGAAGCATCGTGTAATGTGCGGTTGACTGCTTTTATATTTTTTTTATTAACCTATTTTGTCCCATTGCTGGGTAAAGGTGTTTCTCATACTTTTCAAACTCTCTTTATCTTTCGCCTTCTCCAGGTAATCGGTCACAAACGAGTCCAAATCGTCACGCCAGCGATACATAGGCCTGACTCGGTGACGACACTCGTCTTCAGGCACCCACTGTGGGATGATCGTGGCCCATCTGTCCCCATACATGTTATAAGTGTGACCTGCCAAATATCATTTCGGCCTCGCAGACTTGTCGTCAACATATCTTGGAGCAGTTAAAATCTGCCTAACCTTTTCCCAAGTATGTTCGCGTCTGCTTCCAGTCCAACCGGATGCAACTGTAGACCAGTATTCTACATGGACTGACTGCCTATCTGACCTCCAAAACCCAATTACTGGGTAATACGATACCGCTTGGTAAGACTAGTTGTCAGACTTTCGGGCTTCTGACGACCCGTAACGACTATCAAAGATCCACGAAAGACGGCCGGGACCAACGGCTTAACGTGCTTTCCGAGACACGGATGGGTCTTGGTATGTAAAGATTGTGGTGGACTTAACCTGATCGATCGACCCTTGCGGCTGTCATTACTTATACATATTGTTGCAGCTGTATACCAGTATTTTACATGGACCCAGTAGTTGGGTAACACGATACAGACTTTTGGGATTCTGACTGACCCGTGACAACAGTTAAAGATCTACGAATGACAGTCGGGTCCAACGGCTTCGTGCTTTTCGATGCACGGACGGGTCTAAAAACGATATGTCTTGACTCTACCGATAAATAATTCGCAATACGTAATCAATCATCTTGCTAGTCTAACTGTATCCGCCATTTCCTCTGGCGAATAGCCATAGAAATTTCAAGTTCCGCCGACGTGTTTCGCTTTTAAAATGTATGCAGATGGTTTAAAGGCGAATTAATATTCGGTAGGCGGCTAGTTCTGGAGGCCTTTTATGTAGACACTGAGTTTGTACGTCCGTTCATTTGCAACGTAAACAATCGAATTGTACTTCAATTTAAATGATTAGTTCGCCAGACATTTTAATTTGTTGACGTTTACATTTAAATTGAAGTGGCTGATGAAGAGTCCTTTCTTTGGGTTTGTAATGGAGGTGGATGTATTTCATTGGTTTTTTTTAAATTGTTTGAGTAATTTGAGTGCCTTTATCATTTACTTAAAAGTCTATTGTCCCATTCGAGGTTGTTTAATACGTCATACATACTTCATACATACAATACGGCCATAGTTATGGTTTATTAACCTAAATAAAAAAAAAAACCTACTTTTAGTTTGAATTTAGACTTAAACAATTGCGTTCAGTTAGAATAGGTATGTATGATAGAAATATTATAGGTACAATTACGACTTTTTTCCAATAAGTAGTTTTTTCAACATCTTTATTTTACAATAGGAGGATACTAACGCTATTTCTTAGAAGGATCGAAACGCCAACGAAACACAAAAATAACTTCATGCTAGTAATCAATGTGTCCCTAACACACATCAGCATAACACATCTGTAGACAGTCGAGCAGCACCTGACAATGACATGTCACATGGAGCTGCCACAGGAAACACGACTTTATAATATGATTTACCGCTTCTTCATTTGGAAGTGTAACCTCAGCTCATACTGGATGCCTAAACTAGGACCTAAGTTTGATTGAGGCTAGATTTATGTGATAAGTTTAGTGAATTTATGACTAAAGTTTATAAGTTAGTTTTCGCGAAATAGTTTTGTGGTAGAAAGGAAAAAAATAACAGCGATAGCCGTTACTCACAACAGTTTTTGTGTTTTTATAACTATAGATTTATTTAATATACTGTCGGATGGACTCAGGTGTTTCTTGTGTCTGTTATTTTATAGATTGCTTTAGCGTGTGGATAAATTAATACCTAAAGAGAAAAAGTTCGAGTAAATACTAGAAATCCTACTTCCTACTTACTTATATTATAAACGCGAAAGTTTGTGAAGATGGGATGGATGTTTGTTACTCTTTCACGCAAAAACTACTGAACGGATTTTGATGATTTGTACAGTAATATAGCTTGTAGCATATAGCTTATATAATATAGCTTAGCTTATAGCGGGATCGACACTTATGCTGGTGAAACCGCGGGGCGCTGCTAGTATTTTTAAAAGTAATTGTAGTATAACAAGGGTGATGTGAAAAAGTAACTAAAATAATGAAATGTGAAATACAAAAGAAAAGAGTTCCTTCTGTTAGAGAAAGCCGCAGAAAACAGCACTGACGAATTTCTGACTGGTAAATTATTCTGACTTGTGTGAAATGTCTAGATTTTATTCCTATTCACTTTGACATTTATTTCGCTATTTTATTATACCTTTTCTATAATGAGTTGATGGCACTATACCGTGGTATATTTTAATTTTTAAGTTCTAATTTGTAATTTTAATTGCTTCGAATAATGGATGCATTTATAATTATTTGTTGTTTACCTGTTTATATTTTTACGCCGTTGAGGTAAAATATTACTGTGATTTAATTTAATGAATATTGCATGCCTTAATATGTGTATACTAATTGGTTTTAGACAAATAAATTATCTTTATCTTTTAATGGGAATCACTGAAGCACGCTTTAAATATCTGAAAATACAGACATGACATTTCAACATCCTGAGTCAAATTCTGAGGACTTGTAACAGTCAGTAATACGAGACATAAAAATTCAAAACAAAAAAGTTCCAAAGAAAAGGAAATAATTTAAAAAACCTACTAGCAGCAAAACTCAAAAATTCACTTTCAATCATTTAAATATATTTTGTTTTAATAAAGACGCAGAGAACACGAGGGTGCAGAGACGACTAGCTTATAGGAACCAGAGTAGATTTCCGAAGTCTATTTACATAATGTAGTTACATTTGTGGCCGTCTAAAATATTCTACATTTTGTTTCCCTTGGGATGGAAGATACCATAGATTTCACGATCGTAACTCGTGCAGATTCGATGGTTTCTTTTTCTGTATTGTAGCACGATTTACGAACTATTTATCTATCTATCCCATGTCGTGATATATTGCATAGGGCCTGACTGTCCTGGGTGGGCATGTATATCCCTTGGTGACGATACGTGTACTTTAATTTACCCAATCTTGATGGTTAGGATACACTTAGCATAAACAGCCTAAAGTTTCACAGGCTTCGTCTCTGTAAGAGGCAGTGGGCCGCAATGCATCACGCGGGCCTAGTGCGGGTTGGTAGATGTCACATGTCTTCGAATATTCTAGGACATGCCGATCTAGATCATGTCCTCACGATATTTTCCTTAATCGTTTTGCGAGCAATGGTGATGAAATCATTTACACAAATTAAAACTCCTATCAAACCCACGACCCACGATGTGGTGGTTCGAACCCACGACCTACGAATCGTAAGTCGTGGCCGTCACCACTGGGCCACCATCGCTAGGATCCACTTGTTTGGACAAGAAATGGTTCTCACCATTCAGGTTTTCTAAATTTTCACTCGTTTATGCTGGACATCTCAAGAGATGCTGGAAATCAGAGTAAAGTTGTCAAAAAATAAAAGGCCCGTTTTGACATTGACAGTTCTGGTAGTTAATAAAGATTAAATTCGCAAAACACGTATTCGTTTGTATCAAACTGACAGGTGTCAAGAACGCATTCTCAAATGTCAAAACGGGCCTTTTATTTTTGACAACTTTAGTTATGCACAAAAGGGACTACTCTGGCAGTTTTTCTCGAGTCAAAGCTCGGCCCGGATACATCCAAATTGGTGTCACGAAAGTTGCATGTTTGCGAACACTCAGCGATTTTCTTTACTTATAAAACAATCGAAATCCAATATTGTAGTTGGTCGTCCAAGTCCTTGTTTATGAGGTATATTATATCTAAATAAACAAAGGAAAACAAACAACTGCAACAGTATCTTGCGACCCGGCGCCACTCGGTCCTAAGAGTTTAATAGCCTGAAACTCGATATCACGCTCAATATACAGTAACTGTGCGTTCGTGTAGTAGGCGCCATTTTATATTTTGTAGGTAACAACAAGACGCTATCGCAGACGTCAAAACTTATTCGGTTATGTATTCAGTCAAAAAGTTTAGAGTCGAGACAACGCTAATCACAATTTAGATTCTTGCTTACATTGTTGGTGACCAGACATTATTCAAGTTTATGTATTTTAAAGCAGTACAGCTTAGTATGAAAGCAACATTCATAAACTTTTAAAATGGCTCATTGTTTAGACTTTACTCGATAAAGGGTGAATTTCCAATATTCCATAACAATGACGACCCTGTGATTTCTTAAATGCGGTATAGATGAGCTGATCGCATTCAGCACACTAATTGCGTAACACACTATCAATCACAATCTGAATAATTTTGAAAAAGGAATTTTTAACTCATTGAATGTTGTTGAACTGTCAAAATGAAAGTCATAGCTAATAACAGCGTGTTACGCAATTAGGGTGCTGAACGCGATCAGCTCATCTAAACCGCATTGAAGAACTGACAGGGTCATCTTGTTATGGAATATTGGAAATTCACCCTTAATCAGTTTCATTAGTGACATTCACTCTTAGTCAGCTTAAAATCTAACAAGATGCATATATGTAGGTATACACAAAGAATGCCAGTGATGACCTTCGCAGTCCTTTAACCGGGGGGTTACGATTACTGACTGAAAGACAGATTTCCTATGTTGTTAGATTTTTCTTACAATTGTTCGTGTCGTTTTGTGTTGAAACACTCTAGGGCCGTGTGGCCGAGTCCCCAATTAGTTTCTCGAGTCATCGCTAAGCAGTTGGTCGACCCTTCACGTGACCAGAGGGCTGGCCTATTTTTTGGCCAATGAAACAGCATTGCCATAAGTACAGATGCCAGCACATCAAGCTACTACAATCTGTCAAATTTCTTTAATATAATTACAATTTTATCGCTTAAGCATTAGGTTCAAGGTTGATTGGGAAAATTTGACAATTTCGGGTAGCTTGATGTGTTGGCGTCTGTGCAACGTGGCAATGCCGCCAGCCTTTTGGGCACTTTCCTGTTGACAGCAATGCGGACAAATTTTTTGATGCCCTGTGGTTCTTTCTTCTTTTTTATAAACTACAAGTACATATTATTTTGCGATTATTTTAAGACTGTTAGCTTATGTATTCAATAGCCGAGGTTAAAGGTTATAGCCAAGGCTAACCCAGAAAGCAGAAAGCGGCCCAGGTGCGTACCACAAGGGCTCGTTTGAGTTGGCGCGAGAGAAGATTTCCTGGAAGCATTTGGGGGTGGCCTTTACCCAGCAATGGGACAGTAAAAGATAAAAACAAAATTAAAGGCTTATATACTATCTTGGAAACTGAAATGAAAAAATATTTGAATGAAAAAATAAAGTTAGCTACTTAATTAATTAATGTGTTTAAGTCCGATGAGTCTAGCCTCTTGAGTGAAGAACTTTCAGTCGAGAACGGTGCCCGATCATCGGTGCTACAAACCGATACAATAATTTAATTTGACAGGGTCGTCATTTCATTATAAAATCAACCAGAGACTGAGCAACTTCTGTTGTAAATAAATCATATTTAGGTTCATCTTATGTAATTAATTTATTGACACTTTCCGTGGTGTTGAACTTTCTAATTGCTTATTAGCCACTTTGTTGTCTATGGCAGTTTAACTGAAATACTAAAGTTAAAATCTTGTCATAAAAAGGTACTTAAATAAGAAGGCTTACGAATAAACAAGATACCTACATTTTATATAAAATAAGAAAAGATTATGTCAGAAAATTGAACAAGGGATAATGCTAAACCTAATATGCCTTGATACAAATGAAACGCCCACATGGTTTAGTTAAATTTCGTTTAGTTATATTGTTTCAGAATAAGGTAGAAGGCAAAAAACCTAGGTACTACTTTGTACAAAGATTAAATCATTTATACATAATTATCATACATTAAAGTCGCTTTAGGTAAGTGTCATTCTGTGTGACCGCGTTGTTAATGCGGTTATCGCCACCATTTAAAGAATTTATTCCGGAACATTTATGTCTGTAATAAACTTACATTTTAGAAAATAAATCTCGATGTTCTTTCAAGTCGTTAAAACCGTGCAAACGGCGGACTAGTTAATTTTTTTTTTTTTAAGTTTTCACTTTAATTATAATCATCATCAGCTCTTAATAAAGTATTCTTTCTGCGGGGTAATTACGCAACACTCTATGCAATGTTTTTAATTTTGACAGTTCAACAACATTCATTATGTTATTTACGGTGTTGAGCAGACAAATTTTTCGAACATATGAAGCAATGGATTAATCCTTCAAAATTTTTGAGATTGTGAGTTACTTACGCAATTGGAGTGCTGGTGTTTCTAATATTGAAAAAGAGCATGATCAATTTGACGATCGTAATATTCTTAAATATTTATTTCTGCCCATTGATCATAGCTTGTACAGATTCTCATCATCACGTAATCAGCCTAAAATGTTCCCACTGCTGGGACACAGGCCTCCTGTCTGTGAGAGGGAGTGGGCCGTAATCCACCACGCGGGCCCAGTGTGAGTTGATAGATGTCACAGGTCTTCGACTTTTTTGGTTCTAGGACATGCCGGTTTCCTCACGATATTTTCCTTCACCGCTTTGCGAACTTAAACATCAGATTCTCATCCTTAAGTTAAATATCAGAGGTTCAATTATTATTCATCTCCGTTGTTTTTTATTTGAGTTACTGCAGCTTAGTTCAGTATACCTACTCAATTTAGGAGTCAATCATTACAACAATGAATATGGAAGGTGTTTAAGTACACCTTAAGGCAAGTACCAATATTGGCGAAGAGTCATTGAATCCAGTAATTTGCGTGGGTTGCCATCATAATTGGTTCACGTACTTAGAAAAGAAAACAAAGCCTTACACAGTTTTTTTAACCTTTCCGTCTGTTTTTGCGTCAAGGGAATAGTTAGAATGAACTTCTCGAGTTATTTTAGGAAAGTTTTAGTTCAGACTTTGAAACGAAGCCATTTAGGATAGATTAGGTATATTAATGGTAGAGCTTGCTCTACGAATATAGCTCTTAATGCTACGACATAAAGGCGTTGGCAATGTCAGATGGTTATTTACCACTGATGTACAGTTGACTGAGGACTTACTATTTATATTACTGCTGTTAGCCAGATCTGTATCAGAGCTGTATCATCCCACTGGTGGGCAAAAGCCTCTAGCCATGACTTCCAGTGCTTGCGATTCAATGCTAATTTGGGCCACTGCCTATGAGCTGTGGGCCGAAATACCCACGTGGAGGCTTGAGACCGTTAGACGGCGTAGCGGCAGACTCCGTAGAAGATGACGGGACGAGCTGGAAAAAACAAATATATTTATATTACTATAAAATTCACATTGTAGATTCTTCTTCTTATCCTGGTACCCATCTTTGGCTTAATAAAAGCCTCATCGAAATCTCAACTGGTCTCATTTAAATAAAATTGCGGCCACTCATTTTAGCTTTTTTATAGTACTCACGGATGTCAGATAATGGCGATCGTGAAGGAGTTGAATTGTCCTGAATTTAAGTAAAAGATTACAGTTATTACTGGGAATGTTTAATTGTAGGTTAATGTCTACTTTGAGATCCTGATCAGATCTGCTAGAGCTACGATTTCCTAGAAAAGTGGTGGCCGCCACATAAAGACTGCAGTGACGCCTGTCATGAAATTGATGGCAGCTAAGTAGCAGATCAGATGGGCAGGGCCTGCAGAATGGAAAACGAAAGATGGACAAAGAAAATCATAGAATGGGTCCCTAGAGTTGGACAAAGAAAATCATAGAATGGGACCCTAGAGATGGACAAAGAAAATCATAGAATGGGTCCCTAGAGATGGACAAAGACAATCATAGAATTGGTCCCTAGAGATGGACAAAGACAATCATAGAATGGGTCCCTAGAGATGGAAAAAGAAAACGAGGAAAACCGCGGAAGCGCTGGGAAGATATATTTAAGTAAAGAGCTGGACCAGACTGGAGGAGACAAGCTAGAGATAGGGAAAAATGGAGAATGTTGGGGGAGGCCTATAAATATGAATTTTACTCAAATAACAAACAATTAATTAGTAGATAATAACCAATGTGATATAATAAAATAATTACTATGCTTAAATTCTTGTTAAATTGTGTATTTATGGTAGAATAAAGGCTTTTTTATTATTTTACTAGCTGCGCCCCGCGGTTTCACTCGCATACTGATACAGACGGCACGGTTAGCGCAGTGGTTAAGCGATTGACTGCTGCGCTGCGTGTCGCGGGTTCGATTCCCGCACGGAATAAATATTTGTATTGCCTACAGGTAATTGTTCCGGGTCTGGCTGTTTGTGTCTGGAGCACCCACGATACAGGAGTAATTCCTAGTGTGGGGCAACGTTTTAAAAAAAAAGAAAAAAAAATATTTTTCGATCCCGTGAGAATATCGGGATAAAAAGTATTCTATATGTTAATCCTGGTTATAAACCTTCTGTGTGCCAAATTTCATCCAAATCCGTTCTGTAGTTTTTTCGTGGAAGAGTAACAAACATCCATCCATCCATCCATACAAACTTTCACGTTTATAATATTAGTAGGATAAGTAGCAGATCTAGAGTCATGTGCGGAATCCATGGTTCCAGTTTACGCGTCGATATCCCCTGTCTAGTTACACCTCTGCCTAACTCAGGATAACAGTCGTGATGTTATATTATGTTTTACAAGCCTTGTCAATAACAAGTATTAACAACTTAGATTTATAGGTCTGTATTTATGTCTGAATTTATAAGTCTGTGATAAGGCCTGTCGTACTTTATGGATCTGAATGTTGGGCTGTGAAGAAGACGGATGAAAGAAGATTGCATGCAGCGGAGATGAGAATGTTGAGATGGATGTGTGGAGTGACGAGAGTAAAGTAAGAAATGAGTATATAAGAGGAAGTTTGAAAGTAGCGCCAGTGACAGAAAAGTTGAAAGGAAATCGTTTAGCTTGGTATGGGCATGTGATGAGAAGGGACGAAACGCATGTGACTAAATTAAAAGAGTGATGAATATACATGTTGATGGATGGAGAGGGAGAGGAAGGCCGAAGAAAAGATGGATGGATTGTGTGAGGAATGATATGAAAGAGAAGGGAGTGAATGATAGCGTGACGGTTGACAGGGGAGAATGGAAGAAGAAAGCGTGTTGCGCCGACCCCAAGTAACATGGGATAAGGGCAGGAAAATGATATGAACAACTTAGATTTATAGGTGTAAACGCGGGTTAAGACGTTCGTCATCGATTAATTCAGTGTTTGCAATAATAACTATAGCTCTCAAATCACGTTCTTGTATAATCGGGTTGTTTCACAAAACATTATTAACCGAATTGTTTTTAAACAAATAACGGTGTTCAGTTGCTCGCAAATCTTTGGTGATTGTATCCCCGGCCTCGGGTCGTTGTTATAAATTAGGTGTTATGATTTTGGTGAATTATATGAGTACCTTCGCTGTAGTTTCCAGTAGTTTCTATGTCATAATGTTTTGCACTTCCTCCTCAAACTTAAAAGTATTCAGATTTGTGCATTTAGGTACTTACCGACAAAATGATTGCCGAAGAGTTTGTGGCAAAATATTAACCGCCACACGGGTCGATCAAAATTTAAGCTACGCTTGCCACGGTTGCTTCGTGGACGGGTGACCATCCATTAAATATCAAGACCCGTCCGTGTCTCGGAAACCACGTTAAGCCGTTAGGTTCCGGCTGTCATTCGTAGATCTTTGACAGTTGTTACGTTGTTTGTTGTTGACGTTGTTGTGTTGTTGTTGTTTTGGGCTTCTGACTACCCAGTCAGAAGCCCAAAAGTCTGACAGCCAGTCTTACCAAAGGTGTATCGTGTTACCCAGTAACTGGGTTGTGGAGTTCAGGTGCTCCATATCAAATACCCTATTCAGCTGACCCCAAAATCGTTGGAAAAAGCTAGGCAGGTTGATTGACCTACTTTTGATTTGCCATGATAGAAGCCATAGTAAAACGTATTCTGGCCACATTTAAGGTTGCTTTTCAAACAATAGTATTCGGGCGCTATTCGGTATTTAGCTCAGCCTAGTGCCGATATTTATCCCATGATTATGTAAACTAATCCTTCTTTTATTATAAACGTGAAAGTTTGAATGGATGGATGGATGTTTGTTACTCTGTCACGCAAAAACTACTGAACGGATTTGGATGAAATTTGGCACACAGATAGTTCTAATAAAAATTAATATATAGGATACTTTTTATCCCGATATTCCCACGGGATCTAAACGTATGCGGGTGAAATCGCGGGGCGCAGCTAGTATTATAATAAAGAGAAAAGATTTGATTTCATGTATGTTTGTTTGTTACGCTTCTACGCTAAAACGGCTGAACGGGTTTGGATGACATTTGGTACATAACCTGGATTTGGACATAGAATAATTTTTATTCCGATATTCTTACGGGATCGAGATTTATGCAAAACCGCGGGGTGCAGCTAGTACCTACTTATGTATATAGTTATGTGTGTGTCCGTGTGTGTGTTGTGTATGTGTGTTGTTCTTATGTATATTCAGTAACGTGTTTTCTGTAACGTTATTTAATTAAAATTCCCGCTAGCTGTGAAAGCGCGCAATAATAAATCCGTAGGGAGGGAAATCTCGTCAGCTTAATTCCTTTCGGTGTTGTGTTTCATAAGAACAACAACAACAGCAAATTCATTATTAATTTTTCTTGTTAAGCCAGTTAAAATTTTATATGTTAAGCTTTTGAGTTCATATCAACATCACGCGTGTCTTTCGAAGGGGCATTTAGAACTGCCGATCAATACTGTAAAAATCTCACTATGAAAACTTGGGTGAAGTGAGTTGTCATTTCCCATGCAAGGGATTTATACTATTGACAGCCGATCGATTCTGTAAAAATCTCAACGCGAAAAGTTATGTGAAGTGAACTTAGAGTAAGCTGTCAATAGTGCCAATCCCTAGCATTATTTGGAATGACAGCTCACTCCACGCTCACTTCACCTAAGTTTTCACGGTGAAATGGTTATAGAATCGCACTGCAGCTCACTTTAAGCTCAGTTCACCTCAATTGTCACGGTGATTTTTTTACAGAATAGACCGTCTATACCTATAGCAAACTGTCACTTCGCTAGTAATGTTTAAGTCTCATGTAATAGGGGCGATCGTATTGCTATCCTTAATCAACCAATCAGGCACATATGATGTTCCCACTGAGAAGACGCCTGAGCCCCAGGCACAGGCCTCCTTGGTAAGTACCATAGGCCCGGGTTGGTAAGTAGATATCACATGTCTCGCTATCAACCGAGTACAGTCACGAGCAAAAGTATGTATACACTCGGCTTTATTCAAAAGCGATTTACTCCTTTATTTTTTAATGAAATTTTACGTTGTTACGAACATAGCATTTTCGAACCCATAGGTTTATGTAATGTGTCATATTTCAACGTTGCATTCGATATTTCACGAAAAAATCGCATTTGAATGTTGCCAAGTGTTGACATATTGATGCTAAATCCAGAATGACTGCTATAGAGAAATTCCTGACGGAAAACCCAATTGCTACACTATAATTATAGGAACAGACTCCTCCACATCAAGTTGCTTCAAATTTCTTTATTAGATTTTCAATTTTATCGCTATAGCATTAAGGTTCAAGGTTGATTGGGAAAATTTGACAGTTTCGAGTAGCTTGACTTGCTGGACTCTGTACATATTACTATTTGGTATTTCGTTTAGTTATGTATGAAAAGTTATTTCTTCGAACACAAAACTTCCGGAGTTTAGCAGTCCAATATTCTTTCAAATGGAAATATCAAACGAAACTGAAATACCAGTTTCATACTTAGTTTTGAACTCGTAACTTGGAACTTTCATATTGCGCACTGGCAAACAAATAAGTGAGTTTCTCGTTTCTGGAAACAAGTTAATATTGAAAACTCATTAAAACCACGTTGGTTTGAGAACGAACAATATGGAGTATGTACAGTTTTCAGGATTAAGTTTGGAATTACACACATCACATAATGGAAACCACTCACTAATAATGTTATTAGCCTACATACTTAAGAAACCCAACAAATTTAAAAATAAAATAATTCCAAGCCTATGGTATTGAACCAGTGACCGTTACCTAGAATAAGTTAACTACAATATGTTATCTTGTGTTCTCATGTAAGTGGCTTTTTGTCTTTTTGAGAATAAAGTATTAGTACCTAATTAGCTGTGGTGTGTCTACGATCAGTGTCTTGGTCTTTTTGCATCTTTCCAGTAGTTCCAGAAACGTTTATGTCATCGGTGGGCCTAGTTGTGGCAAGTGCGACTTCAGGGCATGAGGTCCCATTCGATTCCCAAATCAGGCCTATTGGGTTTTTTATTAGGAATTTCTCAGTAGCAGCCTGGAATTTAAATCTGTTCTCGGTTGATGGCACTATGTTTGCCCCCCTGTTGCATGGGACTGAAACATAACTGGCGAAATGTGATGTTACTATAGGTACACCTCTGCTTAACCCTTCGGGGAATACAGGCGTGATGTTATGGTATGTGTTTTATCTACAATCAGTGTATTCGTCTTTTTGGATTCTTCCAGTAGGTCCTGAAACGTTTATTTTATCGGTGTTTGCTGTTTCTATGGATAATATCTCACCTTTACCAAAACAATGTATTTCCAGCAAATAATAGTGTGATTTGATTTGACCTGGCCGTAATTCTTTATGACAATGAACGAACCGCGCGAAATCAACGCAAGATTGGCGAGATTAGATAAGGAATTGACGTGGTTTCGAAGGAAGGAATCGTATTATCATTCCTATATATTTCTTTAAAGTAGTTGCGCTAGTGGACCTGTGTGCGCCCTCTTAAGTGTTCATAGTAAATTAGGGCCCTGAAAAGGTAGGTACGCCATGTGTTGTTAAGATTAAGGTTAAGGTTTTTTACAACAGCAATAAATAGCCTAGAAAACAAAATGGAATTTATCATTCATTCTTTAATCCACTCCTAACTTCACGCCTGTTTTCCCTGAAGGGTAAGGCAGAGCTGTGCCGAACTATAGTAAGATGTATGTACCCACGTCGTTAAAAAATGTAGTGCCTTAAATGCATCAAAGCATTCATTATTTATTGGGGCAAGCAAATACTTTTGATTTGATTCGTGAATACCCATGTCAAAACATTTGTTAGTGATTAGTTGTTGTTAGTTGGTTGTACTACTTACAACTAAATTATATAAGAATTATATTAGTTTGGGTCTGTAAACATACCCGCGGCACTACAGAAGTGTGGCAGCCCTAACAGTATCCTGAATCAATTGTTGTACTTAACGCGAAGGTAAAATACATAACAGTATGCCTTTAAAAGTGTACACAGCGTGTATCAGACAGGTGAGGTCATATTTAAGGGGCTGGTCACAGGGCACAGACAAAAATCTGACCAACTTTCTCCATGGGACCAACATAGTCATCGCAAAAAAAAAGTGTGCAGCCACGGGAATTGGATCTTGCCATCTTGGATTTGTAAATGTTCGCAGCCGCCATCTTGGATTTTTATTTTGACATCACTATCGTCTTTAGCACCCTCAAAAATCATGAAAACTATCTCCCTCTAGAACAGGAAAGTCACATGGATAATGCATGGTGACGATTTCTACCAGTTTACTCCTGCGAGCCGCGTTAAAGAACTTCGTTCCAATAATCAGCTGCCTTTCTGATGCGCGCTGTATAGATGCTCGATAAAATGCGTGTTATTGATTCCTATTTATTTAGTTGTGTGTATTATAAAAGACATTGGTCTCTTCTAAATATAGGTGTGATCGCTAAGATACCTACCCACGCTAATAGGTATGTCTGAACAGATATTATTTCCTTTGATTGAGAGTCGCAATATCTCTGACATAATAAGGTAAGTTTTCATCAATAATCCACATATATTATGTACAAGTAGGATTGTATTAATGCCTAATATTGATAGGATTTTACCACATTTGCCATGGGCAAAGACAATCACGCTTTAGATCACAAATTGAAGGTCGACTAAACGCTAAACGATTTTGCAGCAGCTCCTCCAATAAGTATTGGGATAGTGTGTCCGGGAATTGAAGCTGCGACCTGTAGCGCAGAGTCCAACCGGTCAGTCATTTGGTCATTTTGCACTTTGCCAAGATTGGTATTCAAGAAACCTATTCTCTCTAAACCTCACCGTGAAAAGGTAGATAAAGTGAGCTGTCATTCCAATTCTTTCCTATATCCTGTATATAGGTTAAGACAAAGACATTTAATTCTCATAAAGAAATTTACATTTCACTTACATGAAAACAAATTTAAACATACAATATAAAAACTAATCACTGTCCGTCGGCACTCGGACTCACAATAGATTAACCTGACATATTTGACTATACATATATTAACAACAAAACAAAATTATAGTAACATTAGTATGTACTTTTCGTATTAAAAATTATTTAGGTTCGTGGGTACTCCCAAAAGTCCAACACTGTGCCACTATGCGTAACTACACTGCCTTGAGAAAAAGAGTGCGGTCCCGGACCCGCTGTCACTATGTAGTGTATAAACCCTCCCCCTATCTGGTTTCGAACCTATGGTCTGCAACTCGTAAGTCGCGTCTGTTACCACAGGCTGCTCTTCCACTCAAACTACGGTTCAAAAGAAAATATTTAAAATATTTTTACTAAAGGAAGCGGAATAGGTTTCACGATAAAAATTCAAAGCTTTCAAGCATCGGGTTTCTGCGCTAAGCTGCCGTGGGCGTTTGCCTACTAAAATTTTATTCAGTAGGTAGATACAAAATTATATGGTTTTATTTAAAATGTTTACAAAGCTTTCAATTTGTGATAAGCTTTTAAGTTGTTTTCCTTCATATATATTCAAAGTCGAAGTTTTTATTTGTAAAACGTAGGTGGGTGTTTTGTTGACGCCGTAAAAATATCAATAAAGTAGGTGTATACAATTTCACTTAGGTATGCAACAGAATTAACTTTTATAAAAATTAAACGATAAAATCTATCGCTATATTACATAACATTTATCCGCGTACATTTATCCATTTATCCGCATATACATTTCCCTCCCTCCTACCTTATACATTTTAGTGTATTTTTAGAGGGTTATGGGTGAACCCACACTGGACCCACGTGGTGGATTATGGCCCACACATTCTCACAGAAAGAGGAGGTCTGTGTCCCTGTAGTGGGAACATTATAGGCTGATTATGCTACTTGTATGCTGTATCAGAGTATTTTCGTTTAGAGAAAGTTTTATCTTTTAATCTATAGACATTAATTAATTAAAGTTGCTTTTCGTGTCTGTCTGTGTCAACGCGTTGTTCTTCTTAACTACGCAACGGATTTTTATGCGTTTTTTTCCGGAAGGTTTATGTGTATAAGAAATCTCTATGTTTTATCAAGTCGTAAAAACGATGCGAAGCAGGAACCGGACGCTAGTTCGAAAAAAAAAATTGGGTTTTAATAAAATACTAAAAAAGGAAATAACTGCTTTTGAAAGTGAAGGAGTTCGAGGAGAATACTTCTGCTATTCTTTAGTATGATTACTTACTGACAATCAAGCCGACAAGGGTGGAGGCTGAGAGAGCCTTTTCGGCCGCAGGCTACATTTGTAGCTCTATTAGAAGTCGAGTAGCAGATGACACAATCAACACAATTTGTTTTCTAAGATCGTTTTTTCAAACCATAAATAATTGATTCATTGTTCAAAAATGTCAAAATTAAAATATTATAAAGAATAGTGGGTACTTTACTGTGATTCTATCATTGTTGTATTGTGTTATGCTAAGTACTGTGAATACTGTGATCTCAGTTTAGGTTAACTGTCATATTATATTTAATGTTACAATATAGATTATTAATGTGGATCTCTATCTTCAAAATATAAGTTTTCTATTTTTATAATTTGTCATAATAAAGTTGATTGTGTAAGTATATGTATTGTTTTAATTTACTCTTTAGTAACGGAAAATTAAGTTATCCTGGTTAACTAACCTCGTTGAAAATGAGGCCGGAAAAAAAAATGTTACTAACAATTGGGCCTGGTTACCATAAATAAACAAATATTGAAATTGAAATTTAGTTAGTAAATAGTTTTAGTTTAAGTTAGGTAATTATATTGTTACTTTAATTAATTAGGTATAATATTTTTTTATGCATCTCATTTAAATCCTGAATAAAAGCTTAGGTTAAAAAAAAATTAGATAAACTTTTTTTAATTTGGTGTGCCTAATCTAGGTGTACTTACTATGAGAATGCAATTGATTTACGCCTAACTCGTGCCAAATAGACAAATCATTTGGGAACGATAATATATTCATATTCACAGACCCATAGGCGTAGCTTGCTAATGAATACATGGCACACAGTGTAACGCGTTCATATGCGTTAACTTTACGTTTGATGTGGTTTTAGTACCTATATATACAGATACAAAGTACAAATAGGATTCCAAAAAGGCATGTAATTTGTTATTAGGATATCTAGCCCATAGAATCGTCTTATCTATGTGAAAAATGAAAATAAATAAATACCCCTAATCAACACTATCGAATTTTCTTTATTACTATGAGCTTATACTCGCGACATTGAATGCTCACCTAGGGAGATGCGTTAGGTAGCCCGCGAAATTCTGATGGCTAAACCCGATAACACTTTGTTGGCCTGGGAATCGAACCCAGGACCAATAGACCAATGAGGCCAACGGCAGAAGAAAATAGGAACATATACAGGATTTTGCCGTAGCCATTAGTAACACTAAACCAGGAAGCCTTTGATCGAAATCGAAGGAACCAATCCGAATTGAAACCAAACAATCGAATTGGCGATCTTAAAAAAAAATATCTGAAAACATTTCGCGTTCTTATCAGCGTTATGCCAACGACCGCATACAAATCCTCACGGTTCATTGTTTGCGAACGTTCCTTCGAATCGAAGCACTTAAGCCGAGAACAAACCGCGGCGAACGAAGGGCCGTCGGCATCGCCTTTGTGCTAATATTTAACCGCGAGTCATCTCGTTATAAGGCGTCAACCTCTTTCTGGTACTGTCGGCCAAAGAGATTAGTATACACCTAGCAATAGTGTTAATAGTCTCTAGATTCTAGATACTTTAATACACCCAAGAGTCTAGGGTGTTTCGGCTCACTAGCTCCATACAAAATGGAGCTTTGCGATACAGAAATGCATATAAGAAACATACTTCTTTCTTAAAACTATTGTTTGGACACTCGGAATAATCAGCCCCACTACCACCTAAATGACTGGCTAACATTTTGACCACAGCATGAAATATTCTTATAATGCTTGCATTGTAATGCAAGCATTATAATAATATTTCAATATATACTTCGACTTTTAATGGTATTCAGTAACTTGACAGTTCAAAGAAAAATAGTGTTACCATACTAAAACTAATAGTGTTTGGGTAGTGAACGATTTTGCGTAAAGAACTTATGATAAAAAAGGTTTAAAATTAAATAAAACTTTAAATATTCGTAATATTTTCGTAATTAGTCGAATAAATACGAAAAATTTAAGAAATTCCCAAGGTGTCTTGGAAGAAAACAGACATTCAAAACTGGCTGAATAATAATCAATACATTCTAAGTCTATTGTACTACAATTAAAAACCAAAATTTATAACAAATTCTACAATTTATAATAGTGTATATCGTGTTTTTAAGACCAGTTATTAAATATAATATAAAATTTCGCATTTAAGTGCATTAATTAAGTTCATTAAGTTTCGTTAATTCTTGCACCACTTCACTATCTTTTTTTTGTCAAAATCTGGTAACCCTTTAACTGTCAAGTTGCTGAATATAATTAAAAGTCGAGGTATGGTTGAATTTTTCATTGTAGTAGTTTTTGTGGTTTGTTGTTATTATGGTTGGATGCAAAAGGCGGAGGACAGCGTGTTGTGGCGCAGCCTGGGAGATGCCTATGTCCAGCAGTAGACTGCGATAGGCTGAGTTGATAGTTGGAGTCACAGAACACATGTAAAATGTCTACAGACATTGAAATAAAGTTAAATTAAATAACATTTTTTTGTTATGCATTGAATGAGAGTAAGTAGATCTTTACAGCATTAACATCTAATTGAGTACGTAAGGCACAAAACTACACCCAGTCTTTGAAATAAAAGTATGTTTATTTCTGTAAGTAAGTAGATCTTCTAAACAATTTAACACGTCAACTTTTTAGTAAATATATTTTAAAACTAGACCACCTAGTTAGTTCCTATTCCCATTTCTTCGTCATAAGCCAATTCCTGTAATTAAAAACATTCAAAATCTAGTCGCAATGTCATCTCAGCGACAATCAACGCCAAAAACCGGTCAACAATGTAGGGAAATTAGAGGTATTTTGGACAGATTGAGACTGAGATCTGACTGTGAACGTTCTTAAAATTACGAGAATTGCCTATCAGATGACTGCCTATTAAATATCTGTTCTTGCGTGTACACTTGAAAGTTTTGCCGCTTGTACTTTGAAAACGCCTGCGTAGCCACTTGCAAGCAAATTGCTTTTATAGGCCTTTCCTATTATGTTGAACAGCGTGGGAACCTGAAGTGTCATTTTAGGGCGTGGCGTTAATTTTGTGGCTTAATTTTGACAAACATTCCACGATGTTATAACGAAGAATGTGTTTGGATAATGACTTTATTTTCGGTGTTACATCACATAATTAATAATTGGAGAGTCTCCCTCCAACGCTCCGTCTTCCGGTATGCTAACTCATCAGTCATCAGGCACAGGAAATACAAACAGTAAAAAAGGAGCATTTAAAACTAACAAAATCAACATATTTGTTTTCGAATAAACAAAACAAATACCTGTGCGAGGTCAAAAAGGCATCTAAGCATATCTACCTCAGCATAATGCTGCGATATTTAAAAAATAAATACCGAAACGCAGGAATCCTTATAAATTGCAACAAGCCTTTCAAACAAGTAGGTACCTAAGAATAACTCCATGCTGGTCGGATAAAAACTAAATCACTCAATTAAAAAGTCGAATCCATCAAATATTTTCACTTGATCCTATGCAAAGGGAATTGACCTTTCGTATTGTTTATTCAATTTTATCCGCGAATATTTTTCTACCAATTTTGTACGTGTTCTCATTTCGGTTTGAGTCACGTAAATTAGGTATGCAAACAGCCTTTTCTCGGTTCAGATCAAATATTTTGGCGTTTTGTTTTTCTCCAGACATCAGAGTGTAAGTTTAGTCTAGTTTAGCAGGACTAATAAACAGTCAAAGGCCGTTGAAGGCGTTGGAAAACTCACAAGCTGGATCGATGACCTTGTGGAGCCTGCAGGAGGCTCAGAACTGCCGATCGATTCTGTAAAAATCTCGCCGTGAAAACTTAGGTGAAGTGAGCTTAAAGTGAGCTGTCAATAGTGTTAATCCCTAATTAGTTGGAATGACAGCTCAATCCATGCTCACTTCACCTAAGTTTTCACGGTGAGATGGTTACGGAAGTGGCGGTGTATTTATTTATTTATTTAGGCAAACCAACTAATTATACACAAAGACATTCAAAGTACATATCGTTTACAAATATGTACAATAGCGTTGCATGCATCTAAATTAAAGGTAAGCGCAGCACTTTATTAAAATCTCGCTCTATAATAATAATTAGCAAAAAGATGGATAACAATGTAATTGGAACTAATATCAATAATATCTTATACTTAAAAGCAATGTGAATTAGATTAGATTAAATAAGATTGAATTAAATTAAATTGTATTAAATTAAATATGATTACAAGAAATAACTAAAAAAATACCAAATAAAAAACACAAAATAAAAGAAAAAAAAATTTTAGCGAAAATTGACATATTATTGAGCACAACTCTTTTAAACTTAGTAATACAGCCTGAAAATATGTCGATGTCATAATCGTGAAAAATGTCGTGACACTTTCTATGTGTTTGTATGTGTGTCTTTTAATGTATGGGGAATCCTATGTCCAGATATGGACGAATTTAGGCTGATGAGGCCGTCGAAGTAGAACATTGTTAGTGACATGTGACAGCGAAGATCGCGTATCAGAGGAAGTGATCACAAGTCAGGTGGATCGCAGACTCAGTAGAAGGATGACTAAAGAAAATTCATAATAAATCAAGTTATACTTACACAAAATAAACATAAGTGCCTAATTGTCCGGTTTTCCAAACCCCGACCTTAAAAAAAAGCTTCTTGAAAACAAAATGTTTCCTCACCTACCCAATCAA
The DNA here is from genome assembly GCA_949629185.1 of Apamea crenata. Taxonomy (NCBI): domain Eukaryota; kingdom Metazoa; phylum Arthropoda; class Insecta; order Lepidoptera; family Noctuidae; genus Apamea; species Apamea crenata. The sequence goes on along the minus strand of OX451366.1, from coordinate 6,819,628 downwards.
GCGATATGAAGAGATAATCATGACTAGGTACTCGGGCGACTGGGACCGCTGTCAATAAATATGACAGTTTGGTTTTTGATCCAATGTTTTCTTTGGGTAAAAATTGGTAGCATCAATATTTAAGGTACCTAGTTCCTCGCCAGGGCCCGCTCTAATTTTTCGCCCTGTATAATAATTAACGTTAAGGCGCTGCCCAAACGCAGGACACCGTAAAACGCGTTTTTTTATCGCAGTTAGGCGTATTCGTACATATTACAAGAAAAAAAAGTGTATTGTAAAATGTTCATAGAAAACACTTATTCTAAAATATGTCATAAAAATATTATAATATCATGATTTAAAAAAATCGTAAAACAGAACTCAAAAGAATATTTTTCGTCGCAATGAGCGTAAATTAACATATTTTATGTAATGATAATAAAGGACATTCCATTAACTAAAGAAATGTCTAAAAATTACTCCACTGATCCGTGCGTTTATTTTTTAATTTAATTAAGAGCAGATTTTTTAGTGGACAGATAAATTTTAATCAAAATTGACGTCTGACAAATTATTTCTCGGATAAAATTATCTGGCGTTGGGAAAATCAGCCCATAAACTGCAAAATTACATTTATTTTGGTGGTCATTCGATTCACATCAACATAACAAAACATCAAACGTATAGCGACGTTGAACCTTATTTGTAGCCGCGATGCGCTATTGCCAATTACCTAAAATTTTGCTTATTACTGCGCCGTAAACCGCAATGTCGATGTGTTTGAAAAATAATGTAACCAGTGTCCCTTGCGCCTAAGCCCAACACGACGCCATTAAAATCTATCCAACTGAATATACTCGTAATAATAACGTGTATAGCCATACATACTTACCAACGAAAATCATTACTCTCTTTTTCGGCTTCGCCACAGTCGAGCTTAAATTGCGTATGGTTTTTAATTTTGCTGGCGACTGTACAATTAGCGTCACGTGGCTTGTAGTCCCAGTCGACCGATTAAAAAACGCTGTTGGGGGAGTAGTCCCACAGTCCCAGTCGCCTGAGTAGGTACTCTCATAGTGTGCTAAGTTTTCTTAATCGTTTTCTTAATAGAACAATCCGCAATTTGCTTTAATATTCCTTACTTTGCATTAATATTCAAGTTGGGTCTTTAAAAGTAAGGCTGCCATCAGACGGAGTGCATCGCAGCAAACACGCGCAGTCGATATACTCAACTGCATGCAGTTATCTGCAGTCTGATCTGACTTTGCGCAGTAGACGCCACGCATCTAGACCAGGAGCTCAGTGTAAGATTTGAAGTCGAAATGGAAGCACAGACATTACTTTTCTTACTGTATGCGGTTAGCGATGGACAGTGTGCGTCGACGCTACACGACTGTAGCCGACGGCGTAAAGTTGAAGTTACGACTATATGCAGTTAATATTGACTTCACACGACTGCAGCCGACCGCGTGAAGTTGATATCATGACTGAACGAAGTCGAACGTACAACTGCATGCATTTGAATATATCGACTGCGCGCGGTTGCTGAGATGGCAGCCTAAGTTTAAAGATCCTATGTGAATATTAATGCAAAGTAAAGGGTCTTTAAAAGTTACATGAGGAACTCGTGGCTAAGTAATAACAACCACACGGGTCGATCGCTTGCCGGTGTCAGTCCTGGTCTACTTCGAAGTGCAAAGTGCGAATGTTAGGATCGGGCCGACACATGGCCGAACCGAATATTATTGAAAAATGCCAAAAAGAATCGGATCAGCTCAGTTGGGTCGGGATCATAGTCATTATTCGAAAGAGTGTAGGAGTGTAGGACCGACCGAACCAAATAGTAACTTCGTAGCAGGAAACGGCCGAACATTTGGCCGATACTACTTCGGAGTAGACCCCCAGGGGTGGTTCATGACACATTCCAAGGCACGGAGGGGTCTCAGTAAGACCCCTCCGTGCCTTGGAAAGCACTTAAAGCCTTTGGTCCCGGCTGTCATTCTTGGATCTTTGACAGTCGACGTTGACGGGTCGTCAAGACCCCGAAAGTCTGACGACCAGTCTTACCAAAGGGTATCGTGTTTCCCAGTTAGAGTTGTGGAGGTCAGATAGACAATCGTTCCATGTAAAATACTGGTATTCAGCTGCATTCGGTTAGACTAGAAGCCGACCCCAACATAGTTGGAAAAAAGCTAGACAGAATTATGGGATCTTTAAAAGTAACTTATTCTTTAAAATATAATATTATTGTTTCGACAAACAAACAATAGTGAATCAAAAAGGAGTATAAAAGTGCCATTACAAGCGGCAACCAAGCTTGAAAGTTTTAGAAGTACACTCAGATCGAGTGCAATTTAAAACTTTGTTCTGTATCATGCAAACGTGCAATTTCAGCCGGAACAAACTTAAGTAGTAAACATTATTGTAAAGTTTGTCTTCAATACAATTATATTATTTTTATTTTTTTCTTTTAAAAACGTTGCTGCACACTCGGAATTTCTCCAATTATATTGTTTCCATTATCTACTATAGTATACTGTAGTGTGTTTGTGTAGTTAGTATAGTATTTAATATTATTACTGACGGAATACAGAGCGGCAGGGACATCGACGCGCATCTTGTTACCATAGATTAATAACACATGATTCTAAACCCTTGCTTTGAAATATCGGTCGTTTATTAAAAAAAAAAAAAAAGTAGCTGTTCCATACATTTCGACCGCCTATGTATTGCACTTTTATATGAAAGACCTGATTTTTTTTTGATAACCTACAACAATTTCTACGCTGGGGCGTCTAAAATCATGTGCCGCTGGTTACAGTTTGCGCGTTGGTATCACCCGGTGTATACAGAGTGGCGATTAGGTTATCACATTAAATAATACAGCGGTCATTACAATTGTTGAAAGTCTGCTAAAATATGTCCCCGTTTTTCCCCAAAAAACAATTCTACTGACTATTTTTCAAGCTTTTCAGGAAAGCTTTATGTAGGTACGAACCGCAAAAAAACGTTAAAACCTTTTTTGGACTTGTTCTAGGTACTTACACGAAACCTCAAAACTAATTAGGCGTTTTATAAATTACACATTAAATGTTTTAGTTACTATGAAATATTTTAACAGAATTTTCCTAAAACATTAGCGAAAAGCGGACCGTGTAATTAATTACTCCGCATTTCATGTATTAGGAACACCGCACAGATGGAGAGAAATTAAATCTACAGGGTGGAAACTGTGACCACGAATTCAGCACATGATTATAGTACATAACATAACATAATCAGTCTATAATGTTCCCACTGCTGGGAACGGGCCTCCTTTTGGTGAGAGTAAATCTCATGATTCTAGGAGACCCCCTAAAAACGATCTGCCGTTCCATAGAAAAGTGCAATACGTACGCGGTCCTGTACGCAAAATACGCGCACTGGCGTGGCGCGGACACGAGTCCGTATTAACTATTACTTATGCGATCAAAATGTATGGAACACCTGATTTTTTTAAAAATAACCGACGCAAAATCAGTGTTAGGGAGTTAATCATCTACTGAATTCATCATAACAGGTTGTGGGTCGATGTCTCTGCCACCCTGTATACCTATCTATAAAATCTAACAAAGACTGGTGGAGAGACGGTTTCACACCGGCGGTGAAGCGAGGAGTGGATGGGATGGGCGAGAATTGACCTCTCGCTGTGTCGCGTCGAGCGTACAAGATTCTTGTATCCGTTTTGCAAAGTACTAGGTACTTTATTCAAGCAGCAATACAGTTCAATGTTGTATCGAAAAATCTTTCAATTCTCGCATCTAAACATTTCACACCAAAGATGCCCATCCTATCCACTCCTCCTAGCCTCGGTGCGAAATAACCTTAAAGTTAGTTGTCTGTTTCAAAGCGGAGGTTCTTAAAAAAAGTTTTTACACCATATTAGACTATATTACTGTTACTGGACTATGACTATATTTTTAAACATTATACAGCAGTAAAATTCGCCGCCTCATACTACCCAGTTTACCCAGTATCCGAACCTCTTAAACCACACGCTCTGGTCGCAATCAGAGAGAAGTGTCGAATCATTGGGTTGATTAATCGTTTTAATCCACCGCCCGAACACAAAACATTCATTATATCGCAAAACATCTGAAGTCTGAACCCACAGCGACCTTAGCCTGCCATTAGCACTTTTTTATGCTAGAGCTCTATATACAGAATGAAATTTAATAGGTGCGCCAAATTAAAATATCTAATTCAACGCGTTCTAAAGTAAATTTAGAGGCGATGCACATACGTGCGCGTTGGCAACGTCATCGCGAGAGTCACGCTCATCTTGGTAGCGTCCACCGACAACAATACCCGAACTGATCACAGTACCCGACTAATCACCACAACAGGAAACCAGAATAATCTGTAATTAATTAAGATAGCGATTATTCGGAATGACTAATGTAACTAACATTCTCTACCCTTAGATACTCATTGTAGAAGTATAAAAGGAAACCTAATGCATGTATTAGGATTTGAATTCCGATCCAGCCTGTCCCTTACTGCCCTCTCCCAGTGACGCCCTCAGCCGAGGTCCGTACCCCACAGGGGCACCTCTTTAGCGTGTAGTCGCTAAGTTTTTATATGCCCTGGCTGGAGGCCTTAATTTATTGAGGCATCCACAGGCAAGCCCGGTTAATCAGACAACAACCTCAGAGGGTGAACTTCGAGATGCCAATGACAAAAAAAAAAAGAATTAGGATTCATTACCTCATTGACTTCAGCTAAGTCACTACTTGTGTATTTCTAACTTGTTTAAGTGTAAAATAATAAAAAAATATTATTTTTACACTCCTTGTTGATCAGTTTCCTCAACTCGCGCCCTTTTTTCGTAGAAACGGTCGAAATTAGGTAAGTTCAACGCGTTGTCCCACTTGTTACATGTTGTGAATGAATGGATTGTTTATCGGGTGCCCGCTAAAATTGATACTTTAATTTTCTTATTGTTTGATAATACTACTAATAATATAAACGTGAAAGATTGTATGGATGGATGGATGTTTGTTACTCTTTCACGCAAAAACTACTTAACGGATTTGGATGAAATTTGGCACACAGGTGGTTTATAACCAGGATTAACATATAAGATACTTTCTATCCCGACATTCCCACGGGATCGAAACTTATGCAGGTGAAACCGCGGGGTGCAGCTAGTAATTTATAAAACATTTTTTTTATACAATAATACTTGAAGGCAACCTTAGTTTGCACTATCTAAGACGATAATTACACATAAAAAAAAATGGATTTTGGAAATGACAATAAGCTAGTTTCCTAAAAAATTCTAATTAGTCCGTCAGTTAGATTATCCAAAAATATTGAAATCGTATTTTTTCTTTTGTCAATTATATAAAAAAATTATGAAGATATCGCCCGTTAAAGTTCCGCTTGACGTCACTTGCTTGCGGCACTTTTGCAAGCAAGTGACGTCACGAAGTTTTTTTATTTGTAAAACATAGGTGGTGTAAAAACAGGTGTTGTTATTAAAATCTATGTATAGGTACACTATGTTTTGCCGATGACGGCGTACAAATATGAATAAGTTATAATCAATTTAAAATTAATTCAGTAAAAATAATAATTTAAAAATGTCAACAGTAAAAAATAATTAAATAATCGAAAAATGTATAAATGTAATGTAATGAATGCTTCAGTCAGATAATTATTGTAGAGATTTATGTCATATGATAAGTAATCATTTGAATTGCAAATCTAACTTAATCAATAATGTCAGGTAATCAGTTATTAATGTCATATTCTTGAAAATCAAATTCACCGGATAAATAATGGTCACGCATTAATAAAAAATAAGGATATAATTATATTGAAATAATATTGAGCATTGTCATAGGGTGCTATCATTTAAAAACTCGCTGACAGCGTAATAGCATTTTTCAACTAGTAATATCGTTAATTTGTTTTATCGTTAAAATGAGTTGTATCATTTTTAATGTCGTAAGGTATTTTATTGTAAATAACTGGTCCCATATGCATAATATTTTTTCTTAATAATGCTGTTGTGAAACAATTTCATCCTGTAGACTTCATCTAAGTAAATAGCCGTTTTCCAATTAAAACTACCCCTAAAACAAAATCACTGTTAGACATCCCGATTGATAAAGGTCAAGAGTGAGAATTAGCACCAATAGATTTAATTAGAATAGTTGGTGTTTTGAGGTCCACCCACACATACATAATAAGTACTGCACCTCCGAGATATCGCCGCAGCTTGCTGTACTGTGCTGAGCCGATCCAGTTACCTACGTTACGTGCTTACGCAGGTTTGGAGCCTGGTTAACGACGTGCTGATAAGGTGAGGTGATGCCGATCCCGTGCAGTGCATAAGCACTGAAAGAAAAGTGAAGTTCTGTAAAAAAAAGGTCAGTTACAATCGTAACGGAAATGCTACGGTTTTCACAAAATACCTAGATGCAGTGAGTAATAAACACGGTGAGCGCTTCCACCAAATATTACTTCAATTGAAAAGCGTTATCAAGGAAAATGGAACTCTGCGATGCTGACTAAGTACTGCTGGTTTTTTGATCAGGGAAACACCATAACTGCCTAAGATCTACAAATGGCAGCTGGGACCTACGGCTTAAAATGTGCTTTCCGAGGCGACTGACCTCGGCTGGTGTAGCTTAACCTTCGATCGAACCCGTAAAATAGAATAATATTTAAAATAATTTGACGGTAAACTCAATCTGTAAAGTTGATTCGTCAATCCCACATTTCGTGTCCCATTTTGATTGGCGTAGTACAATTTAACTTTTTCATTTCAGTTGACATGCATCGAGTTAGGTTTCCATTAAAAGTTTCCGAAAGTCCCTATTATCATTTGGTTATTACCTCGTGTTTGGGAAATTGAGTGAATTTAAATAATGATTGGCTTTGTAAAAGTTTTATTCATGAAAAAAGTTAAATAACTTGGCTTCGTAAATAACATTACCGATTTTCAGAAAAGTGGGGTACTTATTTCCAATAGCAAATTACGTTCTTATTATAATAAAAATATTATTTTTGCAAAAGAAGCCCAATACTCTGAGAACCGGTCTTACCAAGAGTATCGTATTACCCAGTAACTGGGTTGTGGAGATCAGATAGGCAGTAGCTCAATGTTAAATACTAGTGTTTAGCTGCATCCAGTTAGACTGGAAGCCGACCTCAACATAGTTCGGAAAAAAGCTGGACAGATCATGATGATGTTGATGATTTCCCGAAGGTAATTATACAAAAGTTTTACTGACTAATATTGTCTCATTTCTAAGCTGCAATGGTGGTGATCGATGAATTTTTGAAACAAATCCCTTTCAAATATTTGCTGTGATTTTAGTTCGCAAGCTTAATCCTGGAGTCTGAGAACTAGTCACGTACCTAGCTTTGTGGATAGTTAAACTATTTGGCATTTCCTTATGAAACCACTGTGATTGTGCAAAGCGATTTTTGCAAACGTATACCAAACATAAATGAAATTGTTCCTTTCGATTGTGTGTGTTGGAAATCTTTAGCTTCTACTTGTTTTTCTTTGATTTGACAGTGACTTTATTTGTCTCTTCAGGTGCTAAGTGCATATTTAGATAAAGCTAGTGCATGACTTGGAAAAAACCGGTCACGTGCGAGTCGGACTCGTGCAACGAGTGTTCTGTACAAATTTGTGGGTACGTAACTGCAAATTTACGGTTTTGGGATGTTTTCCTTTACTTGTACTGCATGACATTGCTTCTTGCCAAATTTCATGATTCTAGGTCATCGGGAAGTAGCCTATAGGTTTTGATTCCCTTGCGAGTGTCAAAATATGCGGCATAAACGCCCGTATTTTTTGATTGCGTACTTAGAAGTTTGATTTTTTCACGGTTTCAAGGGAAAAAGCTGGCTGCAAAGGCTGTCTTTCAGCCCTGAGTATTTAATATTAAATTCAACTTGATAACTTGTCCTCATCATCCTCCCCTCCCCTCCTCCTCTCCTTGTCCTGCTTGTCCTCTTTGTTAATATGTGGAAAATGTTGTTGTTATTACATTGATTTTGTTTTATATACCTTACTGATAAGTGTTAAATGTAATATAATATCGTTTTTTTTCCCAAATAAAATAAAATAACTCCACGCGTACTTGAGAAAAAGGGTCTTGTCAGACGGACGGGTGATCTTATAAGGGTTCCGTTATTCCTTCTCAGGTACGGAACACAAAAAACTACGTACGTACATATTTCTCGGGGACTTGGGTTTAATTATGGTATTAATTGAAAATTCAAACAAACTTTTCACAATCGCAGCTGTTAATTATATAGCAGCTGTTATATATTATTGTTCTCACAACCAATACTGTAGTAAGGTCTATAATAATATTATTTTAAGACAGGATAGTTAATTATACCATCTACAAAATTTTGTTAGTGAAAATACTTTCCCGTCCCTTCATAAATCTATCCCAGATCTGTTTTTGTTTCCTAAGCGCCCTAGGAAATGAATGAACGAAGTCTAGCCGAAAAGAAAATTGCCAAATCATCTTTTATACCAGCGCGCTCCGTCATTCCGACAAAAATAGTCTTTTGAAAAGAAGAGGTCTGTTTGGGGAAGGGAAGATAAATTACCTTGGCTGAAACTACACGTGCTGTGGTCAGGTCATTGACGGTATTCTAAGCTGTGCCACGTCCAACAGAAAATAATACTCGTAGAACGTTATACAACGTGTTTTTTTTTATATCCCATAACTCTAGGGGGTCATTGTACTCATCATTAAGAACAACTTTTACTATGGGACCAAACGCAAAATCGCGAAACAAAAATCTGGTATTCCCTACATTTTGACGAGTTATACGAACATAAATGTAGGGAACAGCAGATTTTTTTTTTCGCGAGCATTACGTTTATAAAGAGTTATAGGATATAAAAAAAAATAAAATATATATATCAATATTGTTGCTGCAGATCGTTAAGACATAAAATGGACCAACTTTATTTGTTAACCTCCTGCAACAACTTCCTTCTTTCCTTCTCTAGCCTGCGCTGTCCACTCCTGGGCAAAGGCCTACTTCCATCCTGTCCGTATTTTGCGAGATCGCGCGTCTTCCCCTCAGTTGGTCAAAATAAAACAAAAGTTATCACATGATTCAAATAATTATAGTCATAGAAGCATTATGATGTGGCGCAAGTACAGACGCCAGCACATCAAGCTACTACAATATTCAAATTTCTTTCGTAGATTTTCAACTTTATCGCTAAAGCATTAAGGTTCAAAGGTGATTGAGAAAATTGGACAGTTTCGGGTAGCTTGACCTGCTGGCGTCTGGTACAAACCGATAGGTACATTTCGTATGACCAAATTTTTACCCCAGAAGGCGGGTAATCATTTTTAAAGGAAAATAATAAAGCTTCCGAAAAACAAATTAACTTCCAGCGATCTGTGGTTGACTGTAATACTAACTAAGCTGTGTTAAAATTAATTACCGAAAAGTTAATACAAAATTAACCGACAAAAATGTTGTATTTAACAAACAAACATGAAGCTTATTCAGATTATAATTCTAAGAAAAATATTCTATACTTCCAAATAATAATCTAAATTTCCAAAAAAAATACTAAACTTCCTAAAAAAATACTAAGTGTAAAGTGACGTGTGAAGTGAAAGCAACGTAACACGCATAGGTATATCTTTTTTAAATCGAAAATGCTAGGTTAGGTTAGGTTAGAACTGTGACCACATAACGCCAGAAACATATTTTTTAATGTAAAACCAAACCACACAGCCACAACGCCACAGTTATAAAATGTGTAAGATTGATTCTAAATTTATAATATAAAAAAGGTAAGTTACGATAAAAATGATGACCTGTAGATTTTGGTAAAACGCAATTTAAGCTGGTGGAAAAATATAACGTCAGCAAATATTGTATTAATTTTTCGTAATTTTCATTTTTCGCATTTTATTCGGTCGTTTCTTTATTTGTATTCGCTTATAAGTTGTCAAAAAGTTAGTATTTAAAGCAGTAAATTACATATTTTGAGTATGCTCATATTTTAATTTTTTTTCGGAGCTTTTATTACTACCCATTTTAAAGTGTGTTAACATCTTTTTTTCGACGATATGAATTATTAGCATCGATCGAAGTTTAAACTAAGCTTCCCGCGGTTGGATCATGGATGGACCATCCATTACATAGATATTATTATCAAGACCCATCCGTGCCTCGGAAAGCTCGTAGTCGTTGGTCCCGGCTGACATTCACAGATCTTTGACAGTCGTTACGGGTAGTCAGAAGCCCAAAAATCTGACAACCAGTCTTACTAAGGGGTATCGAGTTACCCAGTAACTGAGTTGTGGAGTCAGATAGGCAGTTACTCCTTATACTAAAATAAAATACTGCTATTCAGCTGTATCCGGTTAGACTGAAAGCCAAAGACTTAGACTTAGTTGGGAAAGCGCTAGGCAGATTGATTGATTAATTATTAGCAAACTTACTGAACTATTCATCAATCTAGGAAATCCTTGAAAAGGTCGCATCGAAAAGTTTCGCCAAATTTAGGGCTCCCCGAAGTGGCTTTGACAATGTAATCCTAGCTATTTCCAATGTTCTGTTTAACGAACCATTTGATTAATTGATAACGTCAGTTCCTTTAGTAAATCCAGTATTATTTGGACGATTTATCGGGAATTTCCTAATGCCGTATCGCAATTTGACATTTAGAGTTGGGACGCAGTGAGCTAGGAATCTAATAGGATTCGGAATGATTTTCGAGTTTCAAGAAAATTCCGTCATTATTGCCTACCACTTTCAGTTCAATTGCAATTTTTTAATTGAAAACTCCTTTATACGCGTTGAGTGATTTTTCGTAGCGGGCTAATAAAAATCAAAATGGTGTATTTTAGACGTCAATAAAAAATATTTAGAAAAAAATTACCGTGACCATGTGGGGTATAAAAATAGAGAGTTAGTGGAAACGATTCCAAAAATATAAAATTATAAGAGCAATCTGATCCAGTCGGTGGCATCAATTCTGAGATTTAAATAAAATGACTGCCGCCAACGATTGCTTGAAAAGTGAGCTTGTTTTGAACTTTTTAGTCTTATCTTACTTAATGTATTGGCTTGAGTATAACTTACAGGGAATCACAAGGTATGCATGCAGTCAGAATTAATAATATGATTAGCCTCCATTCTCCCATATAATATATGGGGAAAATATCATTAAAATATTCAGAATAATATCGGGTGCGGACGCCTTGACCCAAATATCTTGTACGTGACTTTTCTCGTCTGTTCTCGAAATTCATTACCTAGCTTTTATTAAGTTGGGACAACGTGTGGGGGACTAACATGTATCGTGTTAATAATATTCAGCGAAACATTTATTTCGTCATAAAATTGTGTGCTTATTTCCCCAGACCATGGAAATAAGCATTTGGTCGAAGTTTATGTATGTATATCGTCCGGAACACGGTGTATACTTAGTTTGTGCCCAGTAGGTGGCCACGTTGATTGCGGCATCATTTTCATTATTTAGGTCATCCAAGGTGCAGGTTACGGGCACTTAGGACACTCCAGCGAGTGGGTCATGGTCTGGTCAGGAGTACCGCACTCGCATTGGGTGTTGGCGGATTTTTTTTGTTGGTGTTTTCTTTTCAGACGGAGGAAAGGAGAATTCAACTAAACATTACCTCATCCTACTCCTACTAATATAAACGCGAAAGTTTATGAGGATGGATGGATGGATAAATGTTTGTTACTCTTTCACACAAAAACTTCTGAACGGATTTGGATGTTATTTGGCACACATAAAGCCTATAACCAGGATTAACACATAGAATACTTTTTATCCCAATATTCCCACGGGACCGAGACTTATGCGGGTGAAGCCGCGGGGCACTGCTAGTATGATCATATTTATAGGTACCTACTTAAATCAGGCACTCTTTTAATAATCATAGGCTTAAGCATCCCATATCAATGTAAAAGTCCCATTTACAATAAAAAAAAATACCTACAAAATGCGTCCCGATCCCGAATGATTTTTCTATGGAACACTGAGAATGCGGTTTTATTTATTGCTGCGGCAACACTGTACAATATGGTTGCGGTGCTCGTTGCGGTATACATAATATTAATACAGCCTCCTTTTATGATCTCATTTTTGTTGTTTGCGTATGTTTTCGGACCAAAAATTGCACTCAGAAATGTGCTACAGTAGTAAAGGCGAACTGCAGCGTTCTCTGCGAGAGCATTAAAGGCTCCGCCCCACAGGCGCGTTATTATCTACCGATAATATCGAATGCGTTATTGCGATATCGGCTTTCATTACATTTGCGTTAGGGTGGCCACGAAGTTACTCAATGCTGCAATAATAACGACGCAATAGAAACAGGACGGTTTCGATCTTACATACTGCGATATTCCGATATGAGTTCTTAGAACATTTTGTAGTAGGACGCATACGATCCTACACACACCTGCGTTAATAACGTATGAACGTGTAGTGCGGGAGGCGGACCTGTAGTGTAGGTTGCATAGGTACACACGTTAGAAATATCGGACGTAAAAACGCAGCTGTGTGGCAAGCAATCGGGACGCATTATCGCAATAACGCATCTGATATTATGGACCGATAATAACGCGCCTGTAGGGGTGAGCCTTTGTTCAGCAACTTGTTATGTTGTAAGTTTTACTGTGCACGAGTACTTCTACTTTAACTATGCAAAGCAATTTTGATGGAATGTCTTCCTGCCAGGAATGGCCACTTGCAGATTACATTGTTGTGCAGAAAAATAAAGACTTAGCCACTTTTAAACACGGAAATATTCAAACATAACACATTATTCCAGATGTAATATCACGTTTCCAATAGAACCTTTAAACATAATACTCAATACTCATTCAGTCCATCGGAAAAAAAGTAATTGAATTCACAAAGGTCAAAATTCAATAACGTGTAGATTTATTTTATAGCTTTGACATTAATCACTGTTCGATCCTGGGGAATACTCGAATACCTCTAAAACCATTTCAAAATCGATTTGACTGTCATAGACATTTCGTGCCGATGGTTCTATGAAATGTCAAATGAATAAAGTAAATAACGATGAAGCGGAAGCTAATTTTTATGTAGACCGTTCAATAAAAGTTGTGCGGATATTGAGTAAAAGTTTTAAACAAAACTAGTTTGTTTTTTATTTTATTTATCTGTTTATTTTTTATTTTTTGTTGCTTTAGTTGGTCTTGGGTACATTACTAGTCGACAGAGAAATTTATTCGACGCCATGTTTTAGTTTGTTAATAGTTTTAGTTTAGTTATGATATATTTATGGGTATATTTTAGTTGTTATTTATATACATTTCATTTTAATTCTGAATAAATGAGTACCAAATTGAACTAAACATTAGATATAATTATCATGGATGTGAATTCAATGAAATGGTGTCATTTTTGGAATAACGATATATGTTAGCGCCAACATAGCTAATGTATGTTGAGCCTAAAATATTGTTAATCATGTTCGTATGCTCGATCTTCACATTGTGTTTTCGTATCGGCTTGACACGGAGTAAAATTACGCAAGAAGCACAGTATACGAGTAACCATACATTTTTCACACTAATTTTGTCGTAACTTTACCACAAGTTTATTAATAAAGGCCCAAGTGTTTACGAGCCAGTGATGTGGGGTTTATATCTACTTCAAACCTACTCAGAAAAAAAAATGTTGATACGCACCATTCAATCTGCAAAGCAATTTAATTCGTTGATCATGTTATCAACAAAATGTAATTTATTTAGAGGCCTGTTCTTCTGCGATCAGTCAATCAAGTTGCAAATATGATTAAGGTTTTAATCATATTTTCATATCGACTCATGATGAAAAAGCGGAATCATAATATTGAATTATGTCATAAATCATAAGTCATTTTATTCATATGTTGGAATTATCTCATAAGTACGATACCTAGGGTACTTGATATGTTTTTGATTTGATTTCGAGAGATTGATATTGGCTTAGGTAAGTAGTTCGGATAGGTACCTACTTACGTTTGACCTTATCGTGTTGTAAAATTATTTACTTTGTAATATTGTTTTGTTTAACTTTTTTAATGTTACCAGTGTTGTCACTATAACTAGTTAGTGGATACCTACAACATGTCAGGAATGCAAAGGTTTTGTATGTAAGTAGAAAGAAAGAAATACGTTAGGCAGGCGTATATGTCAGGTCATAGATATCCGTGGGTCAGGTAGATAAGCATCATTCTCATTCATTAGGCATAAAGACAACATCTCTTCGAATAAATATTCGAAATAAATCTATCAACATATTTAATGTTGCTACACACACACTAATTGTACCTATTAGGCCGAGTTCACACCAAACGTATTGTTAGCCGCCGAATGTGAGCAAGCGTTACGCAGTCTACTGCTTTTCCATACATATTAAACTTTGTTTCACACCGAGCCGATAATACCTACGCCAGGGATGACGAACCTCTATCTACATAATTATATACATCTAGCTACGTGCCAAATAAATATTGGATGTGGCCATGACGTGCATCAAAATATATAATCTTGACTTAGTGACTACTGGAAAATTACTGTATTATTAGCTACTCTTTATTTTTCATTATTATTCGGTAATGTTAACATTAACAGTTATAAAATTATTTAAATGAAATAACAAATTAGTGCGATTTTTGCTGTAGCAAACTATATGAATTAGATAAATAACTTCCTCAATTGATGCCATACCCAACTTATAATGGCACACGTGCATCGCTTCGCCATCCCTGACCTACGCTATATTATAACTTGAGCCGGCTCACAATTGGTGGCTGACTATACGTTTGGTGTTAACGCGGCCACAAACTACACGCGCGTTTTGAGACAGCGACTGCGCAAACGTGAACGGTAGATGGAAACTGGGGGTCCTTCTCTCTAGGTATGTGTTTAGTTTAGTTTGCGATCTTCCTGTACGAGTCGCAATAAATACTTTTTCTTTCTTTTCTTTTTTTCTTCTAAGTCCGTCAACGAAGATATGGGCCCGTCCGCAAGCAGTTACATTACTTTGGAATTAACTCTACTCCTGATTGGTTAACTTTTTTTGACGGGCAAAAACAGATTGGCAGTAAGCACAGCTGTCAAATCGTATTTTCATTCATTCTTAATTCGGACCGCGAACTAATCCCATGTCCGGAGATGATACGGAGTAGGATATCGTGCTGAGAGAGTAGCAGTAAGTACATGGGGCTCGTGTGGTCAATGGCGCTCTACGGGCGACGGCGGCCATTGTGGGAATGGCCGCACGAGGAGGTGGGACCCGCTGAGGAACAGCGGGTCGAGGCCTGTCGGGGGAGTGGTGAATGCTTATGCGAATCCCGTACCCCCGGCCATAGGCAGAGGTGGAACACCGCAGTGGTTTTAGCCTTAGTTTAAAAAAAAAAGTCTTTCAAGGACTCAATGGCCGTGCACGCGTATCGCTTGAGATAAGTCGTATCGCTCGAGGCCGCGAACGGAGCCTTATACATAGATACATTTGCTTTTATACTATCACCATACGAAACATTATTTATCGCGAAATCATCAGTAACTGGGGTATTAACACTAAGCAGGCCTCACTTCCACCCCGTCCCCATTTTGAAAAGGGCTTAATCTCCGCTATTTACCACAACAAGCTATATTGTGCCGTACCGGATTAGTTCTTCGATAGACAGGATTTATGCTGAATGAACGTTTCAGCTGAAAATGTTCCACCAACAATAATGAAGTGTGCGTGAAGATAGTCTGTTTTGTTTGACTGGTTCAATATTTTTAATCCGGGACAATCATATCATCGTGCTTCTAAAATAATCAATCCGAAGCGTTTTTATCGACCTGGTTTTCAAGGTCAAATATTACGAACACGTGCAAAAAAAATACGAAACCGTCTGGAGAAATAGTCTTGTTGCCGTAAGTAATTGGGTTTCAAAAATCGTAACGATTATTTTAGTTATTATATGTAGTAGGTACATAACGATTATTTTACATGAAATTAATAATCATTAAATAAAGTACTTAATTTAACCAAACTTTGATAAATCATTATTATTTATAACATTTATGTAAAATACTGGTGTCGGTCTGGCATCTGGTTAGACTGGAAGCCGACCACAACATAGTTGGGGACAGTTTAGGCAGATGATTTTGTCGTATAGATGTAGAAATATAATTTATGTTTCTATGTAGTGCCCTCTCTAGATGCTGCAGCCGGGCGCGGCGATTTCTTTCTCTATGGTTTGAAAATCGGCTACTAACATTTCATCATAGAATTAGATCGTTCAGTATTTATTAAGATAAATTCTTACTTTTGAAGTTTTTCTGGATGGATTTAGCTTTTCTAAGCACTTGTCAACAACCAATACATGTCTGAACCACACTATATTCAAATTTTATTTATGTTTCAAATTGTCGTTATTTCTAGTTAAACAAATATCAACTTTATTAATGTAAATTATTGATCCCATTATCGGTAACTACTTTGTAAGAAGAAATAGCCTGTTTTCTCAGTTAATAATTAAGGAAATTCCAAGAGATTGAAGCGATTTCCCTGTACATTTCATAATAGGTTTCTGGTCTACCTAAATAATTTAGCAAATTGTGCTTTTAGGGAAATTGGTTATAGGTTAGTGAATATTATTTATGGAAGTTAGGGGGAGCGGAGATTATAACTAGATACTATTAACTTCGTTCAGCAGACACGTGGGACACTGTTATCTTGTTCAAAATAAAGAAAGTTTGACATCAGGGAAGAGAGGAAGAAAGAGAACCGGGTACAACCAGGAACGTGAGCAAATTCGTATGTACCTATATTTTTTTTTAAATAAAAAAAAAAAAAAATGTTTTTGAAGAAAAGCCTAAGTACATTCTAAAGCAATGTTATACAACTGAGTGGCTATGCTAAGCACAATACATTGAAACCCTGATCTCCAAACTAGGGGTGACCCTGTATCTTAGAGATCAGTGTCCCTCCGCAGCAAAGTCACAAGCCAATATTTGTAACTAATTGGCACTTGACAAAGTATTTTTTATGTCTCTGTTCCTCTGCTGGGTGGCTCTGCTAGGTTTCTACCATAACTTTCCACTGTTCCTTGTGTGTGACCTCCGGCCAATCCCGTTAACACATCTAAGTCATCAAGACAGCGTTAATTGATAGATTGATATTTTAACTTAATCATTAATTGCAGTTAACTGTCTACAGATTTCTAACAAAGAATCTTTCCATCCCAAACGGTTGGTATAATAGCTGACATCCATGTTGGTCTGTCAAAAAACTCAGCCTGTAGGTACGTATTCAAGTAAGAATTAATTTTACAAAATATCAGTCAGACAATAACAACGTGAATTTGTATTTATATTTTACGAGTAGGTCACAGAATAAACATAACATCACACATTTCCCAAAGGGTAAAGGCGGATCCACACCTGTGTACGTGCACGAACATTGAGGCTCGCCTGCATCTTAGGAACATATATTGCACATTTTCGTGGTTTCGCGAAGTGTCCTCAAACGTGTCCATACATCAGCCAATAAAGCACAAACAAATCAATGCTCGCGAACTGCGCGTAACATGTTTGCGACGCGCGGGCACAATTTAATAATAATAACGTTTATTTATAAAAATGCTGCAGATTGACAATAACTTATCTTAAAAATTATAGAGGACACAGTTGCTCATGATGCAACGCTGCATGTGACGCCTCCATAGCCGTTCGAGGCGCGTATTGTGCACGGTTCGGTCGCGTGCGCTATACCTGCGCAGGTGTCGATCCGCCTTTAGGCAGAAGAGTATAATAACACCCACATTTCGCCAGTTATATTATGGGAGCAGTCAGAACTATTGCTAAGTAATAATATTATATTATAACATACAAAGTTATATTAGGAACGTGACCTTTCAGGTAATATAAAATTAAGTTAAGTTAATATCGGTGACCCTAATCTATTACAATGTTTCGTCCCAGAGGGTTGATTTGCAAACTACCACGTTTTGTACGACCGAGTGTAATTCATCATAATGATACCGAGTCCCTCTGGAAGAGGTGTTGTTTTAATAATTATAATAATAAGCAGGTAATGGACTCATTTTCAGTGTATTTTCAGGAATTTTAGCGTAATATACATTTATTACGAAGGTACATTTATGAGTTTGTATTAAACAAAATACCTTTCTACTTAACATGACATAACATCACACCTGTATTCATTCTCCAGGGGTCGGCAGACCTGTACGAGTACCTACATACACCCACATTTCGCTTTATTACCAACAATTATTTACTAACTAGCGACCGGCCGGTATTTATGACTTGACAAAACATTATGATTTCTTTATTATACGTAAGTTTAATATGAACGTATTAGACCTATTCATAAAATTTCCAATGAAGGTGATAACCACAAGAACACAAGAACAACGCTGACACACGAAAAGTGACTTTGTTTTATACTATGTTTTATAGGTTATAGGTACACCGTG
Source organism: Apamea crenata (assembly GCA_949629185.1). Taxonomy (NCBI): domain Eukaryota; kingdom Metazoa; phylum Arthropoda; class Insecta; order Lepidoptera; family Noctuidae; genus Apamea; species Apamea crenata. The sequence goes on along the minus strand of OX451366.1, from coordinate 6,801,122 downwards.
TTTTTTTTTTACATACCATAAATCTAGGGAGTTTTTGTACTCATCATTATGAACAACTTTTACTATGGGACCAAACCTGAAAGCGCAAGAAAAAAAATCAGCTGTTCCCTACATTTACATATCTAACTCGTCAAAATTTAGGGAACACTAGATTTTTTTTCTCGCGCTTTCAGGTTTGGTCCCACAGTAAGTTGTTCAAAAAAATCACGAAACTAGTAAATAATAAAAACATCAGAGAGGAAATTCTCGTAATCGCATCGCAGTCTTATCTCGGCGACAAACAAATGTCAAAAACTTGTCAAAATGTAGGGAAATTAGAGGTATTTTTAACAGATTGAGACCGAGATCAGGCTATGAACGTTCTTAAAATTACGAGAATTGCCCCTCTGACTTTCCAGAAAGTTCAAAACGCTAAACTCATAGTCAACGACTTTTATCAAAAATCGATCACTAATCGAACACGAAACAAATCTGTGTAAACTTTAATTTGCACGATAAAGCAGATTGGTGGAACTTTCTTCACAATTGCAATGTTGGCTAGCCAACATTCAGAGAGCTTTTAATAAAATATAGCTTAACACAACATCACGCCTTATTTTCCCGAAGAGATAGGCAGAAGTGTAAGTACAGTCAAATGGGGTGAATAGGGATGCAGGGGTGAATCGGGACGAAACTTTAAAATGGATTTTAACGTTGAAATAAAATTTTATTTTTTCGTTTGTTGCCAGAAAATATAATACTTTATACAAGATTTTTTTTGTATCCCAAAAACTCTAGGGTATGAATGAAACCATATCAAAGAATCAACTGGCATATGAATTATTTTTCAATTATCATTATTCATACAAAATAATTTGACAAAGTCATTAATTAAGTCATGACAACGTTGCATTTTCTTAGCTTTGAATATGAATGATTGGTTTGAATGAAAATTAATTACTCGTTTTTATCGATGAAACTTAGATACCTACACACATATCTTAAATCTTCGAAACTATGATGTTTAGACCACATATTCTGGTATTTTTTGTATTATTTTTACTTATAGAATATACATAACCCTAGAGTTATGGGATATAAAAAAAACACGTTGTTAAAATATACATATATATATATATATATATGTTAATCTAATTGTAATTTAAACTACATAGTTAAATAGGCAAAAACCTGTCAGAAAGAATTGTTGGTCGTCTGGTGATGAGATGGGTAGTGGTAGAGTTAAGAGGAAAATTTACTCGCAAACAGGAAGGCCGGAGGCATAAGGCTTTGTCAACAAAACGAACTTCATATGGAGCGTGTTTGAAAGGGGGTGGCCCCTTTGAACGCTTAAAACCATTTAATGTTCCTCATAAAAATATTGTGTACTAGATTTTGCTCGCGGTTTCGACCGAGTGGAGGTTGTAAATAATCCTAGGAGCGTACTACCGGGATAAAAATAACCTGCAACGTGGCAGTCGAAACAACGCCCTAAAAGCGTTATTGTATTAAATATGCAACATATTGGCGGCACGTTTCGTACAGTTGATCCATAGACCGCTCGAGTACAGGGATGTGCAGTCTGCTTTACATCGTGTGAACCATCAGACCAGCATATTCGCCCGCACCGTAACATCGGCATCGTCAGCAAAGAAATGTCCAAGGTACTTGAACTAGTGTACCAGACGAATCAAGAGGTCGTTAATAAAATTTTAATAGGTGATACGTTTTCCGGACACTTCTTGCTAACAGCCTTACGTGTAAAGACCACGAGTTTCAACTTAAATTCACATTGTATTTATGTTAAATTGAGTTCACCGATTGCTATATAATTTTAATACAGTACGTGGTATTTAAAATGGCACGTCTAGTTTCGAGTTTACAACAGAAAAAGCTCGACTTTATAGAGCGTCATCAGGCTTTCGCTAAAACTCGCGCGGGTGCACAGTCACATCATAATATGTGATTGTGACGCGCCAGTTAGCGTTGCTCATAATATTTTTCAATACAGATCGCCAGTTAGCGTTGCTCATACTATTTTTCAATACAGATATCATATTGTAGCGAAATAAATAAAAATATTCACTTTACACTTTTAATTTTGTAAAACTAAAAAGAATTGTAAATAAAACCTAATGTTGGACACAGCACAGTTTGTGATATTTACAAAAATGAAATTAGTTTTACAAAATTAAACGTGTAAAGTGAATATTTTTATTTATTTCGCTACAATATGGCATTATCTGTATTGAAAAATAGTATGAGCAACGCTAACTGGCGCGGGCGCGTGTAACGGATTTTTGACACGCGCGGCGGGCGCTCTCAGATTTGTTTCTCCAAAATTGTACCGGAGAGACCGCATTGGGCACTCCGTGCACCCGCGCGAATGTTAGCGTAAGCCCTTAAAACTTTTTTATAGCACTGTGTGACCTAAACCCGCACTTAAGTCACGCTTTTCTGTGACTTAAGTAGTCCGTTGTTACACAAAAATGAGTAAGTAATCTTCTAAAGTTCGATGTACCATAACAACACCCAGGTACTATCATATGTTTCTATCAGTTTTTTAGTTTTTTTTTTTTTAAGATTTCCTTTTGTTTGTTGCAAGAGAATTCATTAAACCTTATTTTTAAGTAGATGCAACAAGATTAGTTAGTATAGTAGGTAGGTAAGTAAATCCTTGAGGCCTGTGAGGTTTATATTGTGATATAAACTGGCCTAGCCTCATTCAAACTTTGAATGGGGTTAATTAGGACAAAAGTAGTTACTTAATTGATTAACTTGAAGAACTTTGCCGTAGCCAACTCGGACTTAATCTTTAATTCATGGTGAGAGACTAAACAAAAGGGAATATCTTGTTTTATTGACTTCGCTTCTCTTTGTATCTGTTTGAAGTTTTTTTTTTTAAAGTTTCTAGTTTAGAATTAGTTCTTTAAGTGAGGTTCGCTTAAGGTTTAAGCAGTCGGCTTCCCATTTAGTTCTCGGTCCCTTTTTATAAGTAAAACAATTTTTCCTCAAAGTTGACTGGTCTAACCATTTTATGGTCGAGTATTCTTCTGTAACTAAATTCACTACTTTTGCTGGAATTTGTTACCTATTTGTGACAACAAGTTTGTAGGTAGCTATAAAGTAATCTAACTTCAGACAGTCCGAACTAAAACATTTTCGCATAACAATAGACCTTTGACACCCTCAGATGAAGGTGCCAACAATTTATCATCTACAATTATGTTGCCATTTAGGTATCATAAATCAAAAATCTATCTGTCTAGCCTTTTGCCAACTATGCTTTGGTCGGCTTCCAGTCTATCCGGATGCAGCTGAATACTAGTATTTTACATGGAGTGACTACTTAACTGACCTTCACCGAGTTACTGGGTAACACGATACCCCTTGGTAAGACTGGTTGTCAGAGTTTCGGGCTTCTGACGACCCGTAACGTCTGTCAAAGGTCCACGAATGACAGCCGGGACCAACGGCTTTCTTTCTCTTTCTTTCTTTTTTCGTTCGGCGGCAAGCGTAGTAAGATTTACAGGGTGGCAGGACATCGACGCGCAAACTGTAACCATGAATTCAGCACATGAGTTTAGACCCCATAGAGTCGAAATTTTTCGTCGGTTATTAAAGAATCGATGTCCCTGCCACCCTGTATTATTAAAGTACCTTTATCTTTCAGATGCACACACATACATAAACTCACGCTTTCTTGACAAAAAATATAAAACGCCACTTGCTACGATCCTTACACACTCCTTTTGCGTCCATTACATTTATACAGGCACCTTTTTTTTTTTTTGTGGATGGGAAATCATGAAATGACCCCTTCCGCTCCACCCAGAGCGGGAGGGGTCATTTGATGAGTTCATTTGATGATGGGGAATCATCAAATGACCCCTCCCGCTCTGGGTGGAGCGGAAGGGAGTGTCAGACTCTTACTGACTAAAACCCACCCGTGTTCCTTCCTTAGCCCTTTCTGTTCCAGGGCAGCGGTAACCCTTTCGGAAGATCCCGCCGCCCCAGCAGGCTTCGGCCCTATCGGGCCCCGTCCTCTGCTGACATCTCTTTGAGGCGCGCGTGGAACACAACGCGCCGTCCGGCACGGGTCTGGTCCTGATCGGACGGCGAGCTATTTATACACGCACCTGACCGCGCGAGTATTATACACCTAACCTCTAACATCACCGATAAGGTCACTTTAATTATGTCCTTCTAGGGTATTTCCACTCACACACCATCATCATCTCATTTTCGTTCTTTTTTTTCAGATGTGTGTAGATAATTTAGCCAAAAACCTAGAATACGGTACCTTCGCAACAATATATCAAGTGTGTAGCCATTGTTTATACAACGGACAACGGTACCCGTTGTGCCTCGGAGAGCAAGTTTATAGGTCTCGAAAGTCACATTGACGAGTCGATACGGGGCCTATAAAAAGCCCAAAAATTACAACACCTCCGTTTAAAACGTTAGAAAACAAAAAATAAAGAGATCTCGTTTTATTTATCGACAATTTAAATGTTTTATTTTTGACTGCGAATATTTTTAGAGGGCCTGAAATTAATTCAGAAAATATTCGATACGTAACAAAATAAGCTGATCATAAAACTAGATTTGTCTACACAATAGGGGTTTTTGAACCGCCATGCCACCGTGGCCATGCTACGAAGATTCCTTGTCAGAAAAAACCCCATGATCCGCACCCGCTAAGTTAACCACTGTAGTGCGTTCCTAAAGTATCTGTTGTAAGTGAAAACAAACCCTGCTCAGGTTAAATTCTTACGCACTAAAGGGATTTACTAACACATGCTGTATTTACTTTATTTAACAATTATTGTATGAATAACATAATTACATTTTGATTGAAAAATTGTCGACGATAGAAGTTATAAAAGTTACTTCAACTGTCAAATAAAAAAACATCTTTAAAGGGATTTGAAATTAGAATATCAGGTTTTAATATTTAAACCAAAGCAGTCAATTTGTAAGTGGCATTACAAATTGGCATCCACAGGTACGTTGTCTGATCGATATGTTTACATTTTCGTCACAAACTTTTGGAACAAACCATAGATTTTTATCCAAACTCATCCTGTATTCTACTACGGTATTATTTATTTGTTTGTGCTTATGTCAATATTTGTTGAAGAAACCGCAAGGGCTGGATTTGTTGAGTGCAGACCACGTATCTGATACACAAACAAAGTGTGGGACGAACTCAGAAGATGGTGCGCTGACCGTCTGAGAAGCCTAGCAGTAGATCTGGAGATATACTGCGTAGTGTAGGTTATAGATAAGCTCATAAGAATTCAAAATTAAGTTGAAAAAAAAAATGTAAGTATTACTCCTCATTCACTATACTTTCTGCTTAACTACAATGATTTGCTTATATGCTATACTCGTATAATAATAGTCAGTTAAGCAACGTTTGCTGAGGTTGGGTGTTGGGTAGACCATCCATAACATACCAAGACCCCCGCTATACCTCGGAAAGCACGTTAAGCAGTTGGTCCCGGCTGTTATTTGTAGATCTTTGACAGTTGTTACGTTACATTATTTTTAAACAGGCTACCAGAAGGCCAATTTCCGTAATTTAAAACGTTCAAAATCTAGTCGCAGTCTCATCTCGGCGACAATTAAGTGTCAAAAACTTGTCAAAAATGGAGGGAAATTAGAGGTGTTTTTGACAGATTGAGACTGAGATCAGACTGTGGACGTTCATAAAATTACGAGAATTGCCCCACCGCTGATTATATTTCAGGTAGTCTAAAAAAAAAGTTGAAATTCATTCTCCATTTAAAAACAGATTTGCCCCTAAAAGCATGAGGGAGAAAATTACATTTTTATTATTACGAGAGGGTATAAAGTTTTGTTACTAGGGGCGGTATTGAGTTTGTGATTGAAAAGGTCAATTTGGACAGCCGGGACTAACATGAGCTGCCAGCCCGTCCATCCGAATCACATTAAGTTGACCTATGGATTAAATCAAGCTTATCTTTCGAAATAATAAAGAAAAGACATCATTTTTGTGTCAAACATTTTATACCCAAAAATTAAAGTAGAAAAAATACTTTTTTCATATGGGAAATAAAATCTTGAGAATTTTTTACTATTACAGAGAAAGTCTACCTAATTAACCCGCCTGGCTGCGTTTTGAGATTGAAAATGCCAAAATTATTTTTTTACGACTTGCTTGAATAAAAAAAAAAAAAAAAATGTTTATTTCTTCACTTTTCTTTCTATGTTAGGTTTGGAGTCACCTTTTAAGCAAACATTTGCTTGTATTAGGTGGTTCCGCTCCTCCAGTTTACAATCTTTCTACAGATGTGTGCGAAATAAGCAAAAGGAATAAATTAAGACTTATTAACATTTTATAATTCTTATGGGTGGCACTGGGTGTAGAATATGTTTGTGAGTGTGTATGTGTGTGAGTTCGTTTGTGTGTAGGGGTGTGTTTGTGTAGGTGTCGGGATGTAGTGGGTGGGCATGTGTGTGAGATATGTGGTATGTGTAGCGCGAGGTGTGGGTGTGGTGTGTATATGTGTACAAATTATATGTGTTTCTTAGTTATGTGATCTTGTGTTTCTTCGTAACTTTTACTCTTGAGCCATTCAGTTAGTGTTTTTTTACAGTCGTGGTATGTCATAGAGTAGATGGCACATTGTTCATTGAGAGCGTTATATATATACGGGAAGATTGTTTAATAAATTGCCTTGTACTCGTAGCAAATGTAGTGTTCACTGGTCAATCTTCAGTTACTTTATTTTTCCTCCTAGAATGTGTCTTGGAAGTAGTAATGCTTGGCACTTTAAATTTTAGGTACGAAATGAATTATGACCTTTGGACTCTGAAATGTTGGCACAGTAAAGTGTTTATAACCTATGAGGGTTTTGATTTCTTAAACAAATAGACTACAGCTCATATGAGCTGTTCCAAAAGTAACTGAAATGTAAGCAAATGGCTACTAAAACGTACCTGTGGATGCCAATTTGTAGTTCCAATTTACAAATTGAGTGCTTTTATTTGATTATTGTAATATTTGAACCTGAAATTCTAATTTAAAATCACCTTAAATGTTTTTCATTTGACAAAATTTGCTATTAATTTTATAACCTCAATTTTCGGCAATTCAAAGAATTTTTTTTCAAATAAACCAATTACGACGATTATTAATGATTAAGTTAGTGGCCCATTCTAAAGCGTAGTAGGTACCTATAGAGAAAAACGGGCAAGAAACTCCACGGACACTCTTTTAAATCAAAATAATATGGTTAAAAAATATTGGTTACATCATTCATGTTGATAATAAGCTTGTGAGAACGATACAGAACGTTATAATATATAATTAAAAGATTAAATAAAAACAATTCAAATTTTAAATTAAAATAAAGCATCAATAACAATCAGCCTATAAGCTCCCACTTCTGGGACACAGGCCTCCTCTCGGTGGGAAGGGGTGGGCAGTAATCCACCACGCGGGCCTAGTGCGGGCTGGATATCTATCCAGCCCGCACCAACCAACTCTATTCTAGCTTCTAGGACATGGCGGTTTCCTGACGACGTTTTCCTTCACCGTTTTGATAGCAATGGTGATGAAACAATTTACACAAAGTACTCGTAAAGCGCCTGTCTGGGTTCGAATCTACGACCTACAACGGCTACAACTCGTAAGTCTGGACTGGACCATCATTACTCTCCCTTTTAGTTAGAACAACCCTAAAACCATAAAGGCCTATTTATTCTTAATTAATTGCCCAGCAGATTGTTCGTGAAATCAGAAGGTCTACTAATCCTCAGCTGTAACATCTTAGTTAGGACTATATCCGCAAATGAATAACTTCTAATGTGATTAGTTATATCAAGTTATCAGAAATTGATGATAATTCGCGAAACTACGTTACTCTGTACCTATATATCGGCCACAACTTGAATACGCAGTACCCATCTGGAATCCTTATTACAAAAAGTACGCTGAGATCATTGAGTTAGTTCAACGTAAGTACCTACGTTGCATGCATTACAGATGCTGTAAAACCAAAATGTCATATCAATTATTGCTTGAAAAATATAACCTCATGACCCCGAATCCCGTCGCACCCTACTTGAAATGTTGACTCTGTTTAGTATAGGTATGCCGCAATATTGTACAGATCTTGTGAACAGTTTGTGCTTCCTGATCCCTCGTACTGTAGTCGGTCGAGAAGTTCGTTCGAGACGCCTATTTGCTACTTCATTTTATCGAACGAAAGATATTAGCGTGTTCAAAAAACAAAAAAAATAGTCACTATAGCTATTTGGTTTGTTTGGAAAAATCACTTGTTTTATTCCGATGTTGGGATTCATTTGATAGTTCCAAAATACTCATTTATGCAATAATATTGCCAGTGTTTTCATGTATTGTCGTATTGTTGTCTCCACATTGTATAATTATCTACACACTATAAATAGTATAATACTGTTCCACTAGACCGCCGTAATGTATTATGTATGTTTTTTACCGGAGGGTCCGGCGTGTGCGACCTTTTGCTTATCACAGCAAAAGGTCGTAAGTAATGAGGTTACGTCTGACGCGGATGAAATTAATATTTTATTTTATTTGCAAATATTTTACATATATTTATTATTTATTTATGTAACTGCCCGTAGTGACATCACAGCGGGCCCTATCAGAATAGCCAGCGCTGCTTTGCACCATGCTGAGATAGGAGCCTTTTGGCCTCGTATAGGATTTTCTGTTTCATTTTTCTGTTTATTACTTTCAAAAATTATATAATTTGGGTATTTATTTGTGATCTTCTTGTACGAGTCGCAATAAATACTTTTACTTTATTTATTTTCTTTCTTTCTATGTCTTCATCGGCTAACATTATTAGAACGGTGCCAAATCCTGACATGACAAAAACATGACATGGCCCTATTTCCCAATGGCACAATATGCATGAATCTGGATGGATCTGGCATTAAAAAGCTATTGACACGAGGTCAGCGGGTAACTTTCGCCAAATAACAGCAAATTAGGTCTGGGATGTCGCCAAAAACCAAGTTCAAATAGGATTAATGGTACATTAAAGCGGCTATTGTATTTTATAACATCGTAATCGCGAAACCCATTGAACTGAACCACTTTGTACCATGGAGAAAGTGGTTCGGGTTGATGGACTGTACGACACCCTTAAACATATCTAACACCTTTCTGAGAGATGCTGTAAGTACAGTCACGAGCAAAAGTATGTATACACTCGGCTTTATTCAAAAGCGATTTACTCCTTTATTTTTTAATGAAATTTTATGTTGTTACGAACATAGTATTTTCGAACCCATAGGTTTATGTAATGTATCGTATTTCAACGTTGCATTCGTTATTTCATGAAAATATCGCATTTGAAAGTTGCCAAGTGTTGACATATTGATGGTCGTGACTGTACGTATACCGTTTATTGTTTAACCTTACAGACAGAAAAATATTTGCTTTAGTGAAATATTAATTCACCATTAGCAAAGACTCTATACACCGCAAACCATACTTTGGGCCTTATCGAATCGTTGTTTTTATCGCTAATTGAGATGTCTCTCTACCCTGAAGTACCCTGTCTATTTATCTATCCAATGATGACTATCTAATGAGTCTTCATTAGATAGGTAAACTGAAGGGTACTTCACGCTGATAATTCTAGCACTTATAATAACTGGTTTCGTTCAAACATGTATTAGTTGTTGATAAGTGGTTCGAAACAGCAGTAATAGTGTGCTAAATCAATCCAGTAAAATATAAAAGGTAAGCATTTACCAGTACCTACCTACTACATTTAATAAATATGGAACGACCTAATCTAGGTATATATATTTTTTATTGCCGAATGGGCTTGCTCTAGACGATGACGATGGAGGAGGTCTATGATGGAACGAGCGTGCCCAGAGATGCCTGTTCACTCTTGCTACGAAGGCAGTCGTGTTAAATGTGGAAGGGGACACAGATGATGAAATGATACTTACCAACCGATTTCCAAAAGGCATGCAAGGGAAAAGAGGGAAAGGGGGGAGGGGGGATGTAAGGCATGGGGGATTTTTAGAAAAAGATTTGTGTAACGAATCAGCGGCCGAGATATATCGGCAGCCTTGATTTAAAAAAAAAAACCTCTCGCACTTTTACCATTAACTATCTATAGGTTTAAGACAAAACGCGGTCACGAGGTCGTTAGCGTTCATTCCATACTCCATCCGTCGTTTACTCCCTGGTTAATGTCAGTAGTCCAATTTTTTTTACGATGAAATGTATACCTACCACTACCATGTCCCTATGTTTTGTATTTTGTCGTTACTAGCTATGCCCGCGACTTTGTTTGCGATCCAGGATGAAAAGTAGCCTGTCTCCTTATCCAGGGCATTGTCAATATGTGTGCCTTTCATACAAATCCGTTTAGCCGTTAGAGCGTGAAAGCGTAACAAACAAACTGACTTTCTTTATAATATTAAGATCATCAGAGATCGGTCCAGAGATGGAGAGGGGATTATCTTTTTTATTAATTGACCGCGTTTTCTCTTAATGCTTTAGCACTTTTAATCCCAGTAAGTGTTAGGTTACACCCTGTTTCTTAGTCGTAACACAAACGGATACTTGACCGTACCTAGAGTCAACTGCACATCAGTCAGCATCACTTGCTCTTCGAAAACCACCCTTACCGCTACGATATAAAGGTGCTGCAATGTCAATTTGTTACCACTGATATGCGGTTGACTATAATCAAGCTTTCATCTATAAAAAGAGATACATAAGACCGCTTTGTGTTTCTTGAAAACTACGAAGCAAACAAAACCATTAACAATTTCTTGTTTTAACTTTCCTCACCACATTTTTCTCAGAATACATATACAGGATAGGTATGTATAAGTATTGAGAAAAATGTGGTGAGAAAAGTTTTGAGTATGAATATGGAAGGCTATATAAGAGTAGGGAGCGACTAAAGAAATGATGGATGGACCGTGTGAAAGATGATATGGCTAGAAAGGGAGCAACTACCGAGATGATGATTATTAGAGATGTATTGACGAAAAAGACACGCGCCGACCCCAAATAAGCAATTGGAATAAGTGTAAGAGAATGATGAATTTCTTATTCTGTATTCTTTTCTCTAGATGACCATCCGCTGGGGTATTGTGTCCGCGGGCAAGATTTGCAGCGACTTCGTCAACGCTGTCAACTCTTATCCTGATAAAGGGGATCAAGAGATTGTCGCAGTTGCAGCCAGGGACAAGAAAAAGGCTGATGAGTTTGCAAAACTACATAACATTAAGAAGGCATTCGGTTCCTATGAGGAAATGGCTAAGAGTTCAGACATTGGTATGTTGTAATGAACTTTGCACTTACGACTTTCATCATCATCTTCATGATTTCTGCCGAAGGACGTCCAGTGCTGGACATAGATCTCCCCCAAGTATCGCCATTTCGACCGATTCTGTGCTTCTCGCATTCAGCGGACTCCTGCGGCCTTCACCATAAAGTCCTGGGTTCAATTCCCGAGTTGGACAAAGTGTTACATAGTTTTTCCATCTGGATTTGTTCAGTAACAGCTCGGATTTTGGATTTATGCCCGGTTGATGGCAGTACACTACCTCCTTCCGTCCTTTACCTACATGGGATTTACATACCTGGCAATAATGTGGTCGTACCCATAGATACTCACCTGTCCAATCCTTCCAATTACCCAATCATTACAGCCGATCGATTCTGTAAAAATCTCACCGAGAAAAGTTAGGTGAAGTGAGCTTAGAGTGAGCTGTCAATCCCTAGCATTAGTTGGAATGACAGCTCACTCCACGCTCACTTCACCTAAGTTTTCACCGTGAGGTGGTTACAGAATAGACAGGCAGGCCTCATGTTTATTATGTTATATTAATATAATGATTATATATAGTTTTATGGTATGACAAGGGACAAGGTTAAGTAGTTTTATCAGTGCTATATTTGTTTCAATGACATGCACTACTATGTCCTTACTCGCACTCTACTCTCTACTTCCCTGAGAAGCACTTAAGATAGTTTATACCCAGAGATATTAATAGTGTTTATATTTATGACTGTTAAAAAAGAACATTAATTTGTTGCGATAAACAAATCACAATAATATAACATCCTGTATTCTCCAAAGGAGTTGGCGAATGCCGTGTAATGGGTGATGTATGCAGGCATATTATAGGCAGAAATGATAACTTAATACATAGACATTAAGCTAATATGTAGGTACCTAGAGGGGCTTGTGACTAAGCACTAACAGCCGCACGGGTCGATCAGGTGAAGCTACGCTTGCCGCGGTTGGTCCGTGGATGGGTGACTATCTTCACATACCAAGACCCCTCCGTGCCTCGGAAAGCACGTTAAGCCGTTGGTTCCAGCTGTCATTCGTGGATCTTTGATAGTCGTTACGGGTCGTCAGTCGCCCGAAAGTCTGACAACCACTCTTACCAAGGGGTATCGTATTACCCAATAACTGAGTTGTGGAGGTCAGATAGGCAGTCGCTCCATGTAAAATACTGGTATTTAGCTGCATCCGGTCAGACTGGAAGCCGACCCCAACATAGCTGGGAAAAGGCTAGGCAGATGATATGAAGCTAATAATTATGTACCTACACAGTCTTGATTCAATGCTTATACATTGCATAGTATTCACTTAACTACTGGAAATGATATACCTACATTTCATAATGTTTTACATTAAATCTATACCCACAACCCACATCTATATATTATTATATGTACTTCTATAGAACTAGCTTTTCGTGTATGTATTTGCTACCGCGTTGTTCTTCTACTACGCTACGAACTATAATACAGTTTTAACCATCGTTTTTTAGGATTTTTTCGGAAATTTTTGTAAAGTGAGTGAGTTCATACAGTTTCGTGTTTTTTTTTTTTTGTATTATAATAAATTCATAAGAAACTCGCCCATAATTCGAAACATACTAGTTCTAAGACCATTGTAAATAACAATTATTGTCTTTTTCTGTTTCAGACGTCGTGTATATCGGGGCTTTGAATCCATTTCACTGTGACCTTACTCAACTATACCTGATGAATGGAAAACACGTGTTATGTGAGAAACCTTTATGCATGAACACACGTCAGGCTGAACTTCTGATAGACCTTGCTAGGAAGAAGAAACTGTTCCTCATGGAAGCAGTGTGGTCTCGTTTCTCTCCTGCTTACGCAGAAATGGAGAAGGAGATAGAAAATGGAGACATTGGAGAAGTGAAGTTTTTGGAGGTCAACTTGGGATTTTTTAGTGAAAGTGAAAGGGTTAAGTGAGTAATTTTCTTCTAATTTTAGCAAATTTTTTGTTATTTTCTAAAAGAATTCCGGCTTCTCTAGTTCCGCAAGACGCAGAGAGAAGAGGTTTAAATCTAAAGCTTCAAGATTCTGTTATTCTAGTGTGATAGCACGCCCTACAATAGCACGACTTACAAATCTGATTTAACTAATTTGCATATTGCATAATCAGCCTATAACGTTCCCACTGCTGGGACGCAGGCCACCTCTCTGTGAGAGGGAGTTCGCCGCAATGCACCACGCGTGCCCAATGCGGGTTGGTAGATGGAATGGAACATGTCTTTGAATTTTTTTGCTCTAGGACATGCCAGTTTCCTCACGATATTTTTTTATTTTTTAACCCCCGACGCAAAAACGACGGGGTGTTTGACGTGTCTCTCTAACCTTGAAATTATGACCCTACGTAAGTACGTATGAAATTTTTTGATTAAATGTTGTCCCGTCGGGGGACCGCTGCTATTTTAAACTTTAACAGAACGTTAGGCTACTAATTAGAGCGGTCCCCCGAGGGGGACATTTCATACGTACTTACGTAGGGTCATAATTTCAAGGTTATTTTTTTCTTTTTAAAGGCTTTTACGTTTATACCTTTTTTGTTCTATTTTTGTCTATTTTTTCAATAGTTTTTTTTTATTGTTTTAGGCTTTTTACATTCATACTATTTTTATTACTATTTTGTGTCGGGGGTTTTTTAAATTTTTAATTTAATTTTTAATTTATTGTTAAATGGGCCTGCTCTTGAACACGATCACGCCTGATAGAAAGCGATGGATTAGGTCTATGATGGAACGAGCGTGCCCAGAAGATGCTTCATCGTTTAACTTACTTACCTAATTATTAAAAAAAAATTGTATATAAGTAGTTTATCAGCCATCTTGTTACCATAACACAAGCATTAGGTTGCTTAGCTTGGGACAAATGGTGCTGTGTGAAATGTCCAGGGATATTATTATATTATTATTATTATTTTCAGTAAAAAACAATACGGCGGTAGTGCAGTTCTAGACGTTGGGGTGTACGTTCTGCAGCTATCACAATTAATATTTAAAGAGTGGCCAATCAAAGTGGAAGCTGTTGGCAACTTAAACGAAGACGGGGTAGACTATACGGAAACGATTATCTTGGAATATGAGGGCGGGAAGCGGGCTGTGCTCAATACTCATACGCAGTTGCAGCTGATTAACCAAGCAACGGTGTACGGAACAAAAGGACGCATCACGGTAATCCTTATAAGTTCTTAAAAGGTATTTTGGGTGTATTCTTCGTCTTCCTGACAACCCTAAAAACGGTGAGAGCCACTGATAAGGGCCCCGATTTACGTATCGTAGGTCGTGGTTTATAACCCACCCAGGCACTTTACTTTGTGTAATTTATTTCAACCAACAGCAGACGTCCTCACGATGTTTTCCTTTACCGTTTTGAGAGCAGCGACCAAACGGTAAATCTCGTTAAAAATTCAAAGGCGTCTACCCACCAAACCGCAATACGCTTCGTGGTAGACTGACGGCCCACTCACTCTCTTAAAGAAGAGTTCTGAGTCCCTGCATTGAGAACATTACAGTTGTTTATGAGTGTACATTTTAAATATTGTTTATTAATCTCATATACAGTTGCTTTAACATCAAAATAAAAGGACACCTCTTAAGATAAGATATTCTCTTAAAGTTGGCATTAACTGGTACTTAACCAAGTATTTATCATTAACTAGTACTTTACTACTTTATTCTAACAATAAAATAAAAACTTTATTTTCAGCTGAAGCCCCCATTTCACTTCCCAGACAAAATTATTTGCAGTGATGGAAAAATGAAAGAATTCAAGCTACACCCGTCGAAAATTCCGTACAATTTCGAAAACAGTGCGGGTTTGGTATACGAGGCACTTGAAGTTGCTAGATGTATCAGAGAAGGTGGGTTCTTTTATTATATTCAGGATTACACTGATGACTCTCGGCGATAATTTAACCTATTCACTCGAGACTTGAAATCTCTCAGGGGAGATATCGAGAAACATAGATCGAGAACACTTAGCTGTACTGTAACAATATAGTGGTTCTAGCATGCCAAAAGCGGTTTGTGGGTACGGGTTTACGCTAACGTCATAACTTGTTGATGGAAATATGACGTTATGACTGGCCTTATAACTGGTCGCCCGATGTGTAAAGGGCTTGGAAGAAGTTAAGAAAAAAAATTGTTGTAGCACCGTAGCCTTTGTTCCGAACAAAACAAAAACACCGAAATTTAAAAAAAATCACGTATCTTTTCGTTAGATCAATCATTTTAGTCTATCGCAGTTCACTATTGGCTCAGATCTCTCCCAGGCTGTGCCACAACACCCTATCGTCCGCCGTTCGCATCCAGTCTGTCCTAGCCATCCTTTTAAGGTCGTCGTCCATCGGATAGGACTTTAATAAGATTTAGGTAATACATAACGGGTGTAAAAAGACATGAGTCACTTGTACTCCCCGTCATCGTTATAATTTTTTGTTCTGGACCATACCTGCGAACCTTCCGGTTACGGAGATATTGAAGGTCAAAATTCTAACTGTTTTAAATGTTATAACACTACTTTTAATACCCCCACGACCCCTGTACAGTCACGAGCAAGAGTATGTTTACACTCGGCTTTATTCAAACGCGATTATTCCTTTATTTTTGAATGAAATTTTATTTTGTTGCGAACATAGCTTTTTCGAACCCGTAGGATTATGTAATGTGTCGTATTTCAACGTTGCATTCGTTATTTCACGAAAAAAACGAAATTTAAAGTTGCCAAGTGTTGACAAATTGGTACTCGTGACTGTATCGTTCCATGCACCCATAAGCACAAACATTGATGCACAGCAATGCTTGCAGTAGCAAGCAAACAGCAAATTTTCCGCACCAATAATTTCCACCAAAAAAATTCGTTTCACAGCAATTATTTTTTATGAAATGTTTCTTAGTTTGATGTACAGAATGCGTACTTGACGCCTGTGATAGGTCTTTTTACATATTTTATAAAAGCTTATAATCATTTGTTATGTATTTCTAGGTTTGACAGAATCACCACGGATGACCCTCGGCAACAGTTTGATTTTGGCAGTTCTGGAAACCAAAGTTCGAGACAAGTTGGGAGTGCGTTTTGATTGTGACGTTTCTTAAGAATTATTTTATTAAAGTTTGTTTACAAATGATCATGTCCTTTTTTTATTAAAATAATCTTAGAACACGTTAAAAAACTAAAGCCCTCTCACATTATGGTTACAAGACGACTTTTCCTGATGGGTTCATTTGGACGTTTTTTTGCAATTATTGTTTTTTTTTCCTTTACGATTCCTGAGCATGATGTGAACAAGCTCGTAGAAGTTTATCACCCAGAATAAAATGATTTGGAATGATTATTTTAGGAGTACGATGATATGATTGTCCCGGATTCAAAATATTGAACCAGTCAAACAAAACAGACTACTCGTATCTTCAAACACCGGTCATTATTGTTGGTGGAACATAAATTTCAACTGAAATGGTTATTCAGTATAAATCCTGTCTATCGAAGAACTAATCTGGTACGGGACAATACAGCTTGTTGTGGTAAATAGCGGAGATTAAGCCCTTTTCAAAATGGGGACGGGGCGGAAGTGAGGCCTGCTTAGTGTTAATACCCCAGTTACTGATGATTTTGAGATAAATATAATGTATACGTAGTTTAACAACAAACGTATAGTCAGCTGCTCATCTGCCTAGCCTTTTCCCAACTAAGTTGGGGTTGGCTTCCAGTCTAACCGGATGCAGCTAAATATTATCAGTATTTTACATGGAGCGACTGCCTATCTGACCTCCACAACCCAGTTGCTGGGTAATACTTGATAAGACTGGTTGTCAGACTTTCGGGCTTCTGCCGACACGTAACGACTGTCAAAGATGCACGAGTGACAGCCGGAACCAACGCCTTAACGTGCTTTCCGAGTCCCAGTGTGAATGTGAAGGCATAATAGTGTATCCTCGGTTCGGTCTGAAAAGTTTAATATGTATGGATAAGCAGTAAGCTGCGTTCCCCCGACCCACCCCGTCGCATCGCAGTGTCACTTCGTTTTCACTTAGTTCTATCTGACTCTTTTTTTAGTTTTTGCTCTGCTCATACTCGTACGGGTCCTATTTCTTTGTTTTCCGGGGGAAACCTTCAAAAGGCGCCTGGTCTTTGGGGATAAAACCAGGGAGTGTGGGATCTTTACCTCACTAAAACCACCCCACTGGTCACCATCTGCACATGGAAGAGGCACCGTTACCTGTCAAAAGACCAATCCGGAGCCCTCTCTGTGCAACGCCTGTTAGGGCACATCTCTGGGGAGACTGTAGAGGGGTCTCCCCGAAGCCTGACTGTGCAAGTGTGCAAGGCAGCACACGACCACTGTGCGCCGCCTTCCCCAAGGTCACTCAGTGGGCCGACAGAGTCCCCACTCTAATCGCCCGCGCGGCGGGGTTTCGGTGTGTTAAGCGTCGCGGCGGTTGACTGCTCGACGCCTTCTTCTCCGAGCGGGATCGGCTCTCTCACGATCCCGCTCGGCTCATACGGGCCCTAGTGTGATGTTAGGTAGTATAACATACCTCAAAAATTGGGCTAACAAATCAAAAATATTTTTTAAAATCCGACTTGTAGTTCCCGAGATTAGCACGTTCAAACAAACTCTTCATCTTTATTATTAGTATATGGCTATAGATAAAGAGTCTTTTTCATTATGCGTCATGATAACGATGCTTAAACACTAGGAAGTGGTGAAGGGCAAGCATTTTGGGATAGACTTTTGCCACTTTTGACGTTGAAAAAGTGAGTAGGTATTATTAACCTTATGTCACCCCAGATTTGCTCATAGGATAACTTAAGTTACCTACATCTTAAAAAAATCATAAATGTTTTAAGCAAGCAGAACTGTACTCATATTATACACCGTGTTCCAGACGATATACATAAACTCCAACCAGAGGTTCAGACCATGTAAATAAGCAGTTTTCATTAAAAAAATACGGGTCCAATATTTTATAAGTAATCTAACTGACTGGTCTGCCAACGAGCAATGGAGCGCAGTATACTAGGCGTTAAGTTAACGGATCGTGTTCGAAACACAATACTGCGCTCCAAAACAAAGATAGCTGACGTGGCTCAAAAGGCTGCCCAACTGAAATGGGACTGGGCAGGGCATGTCTGCCGTATGATGATGGAAGGAGTGGAGGGAGGCCTTTGCCCAGGAGTGGGACAGCGTAGGCAAACATAAAAAAATAAAAAATCGAACTGACGGACTAATTAGATTTTTTTTAGGCATTTAGCCTATTGCTGGGTTCATTAAAATTAAATGTAATTACAAAAGTATTTGTAAGGAAGCCTGTTTAAGTACTACTTCCTTTGCTAGATTTGATTTTTAAAGCTATAGAAGTGTTAGCCAAAGTTGATCGATATCGTGAAGAACACGGTATATATTGATAAAAAAATCAACAAAGACGATTCTATAAAACTCTTAAACTAACCATTTTTTTTTTGTTTCAAGTGATTTTAATGTTGCTGTTTATTCATTAGTTTACAACTTTGCTAATAACTTTAGAAAATCTGCAATTTTAATAAAAGTTCTGTTGTGGTGTTATAAGAGTAAAATTGGCTCGTTCAGCGTTTAAAAACAAACCTTTGAAGACTGATAGAATTTTTAATGTAATTCTACCCTTTAAGAATTTTTTACATTATTTTGCGTATGTTTTTTTTTTGTTTTGTTTTATCAAAAAATTGCGGGGTAATGGTCACCAGATGTGTTTCTATGGACAAGGGGCCCGTGGCTAAATAATAACAGCCACACAGGTCGATCGATCAGGTTAAACTATGCTTGCCGCGGTTGTTCTGTGGTAAAAGTATTTATTTGATAGAAATCGAGTAAGAAGATACTCAAAAACTTACTCAACTCAGTTAATATTTCAAGCAAACCAAATACGCGTGAACTTACTCAATATCTCAATTCGACGCTCCTAATGCGTGCCTATAAATTATCCATTAGCATGTAATGCTCTCAGAATCCGTTTTGAAATCTTTTCTCCCTTAGCGTCGTAATATCTAGGACGTTTCGTATATCGCCGCCATTCTTTCCGAGTCGATTTACAAGGCATTAAAGTGCCATCAATATGTGAAGGGTATATTGAAACTCCTACGCCGTTTTTCTCGTTATTCCGCCTTCTTATTAACTCCCGACGGAAATACGGTGTTGTAACTTTAATTGAAGCCTATTTTTAACAAGCTTTTATTTAACTTGTCTTGTTAGTTAGTATGTATTGGTAATTGCCCCGTTGGTCTCGTGGACGCAAACGCGACTGCTGAGCGTGGGGTCCTGGGTTCAATTTCCAAGTTGGACAAAGTGTTATCGGAGTTTACGATTTGGAATTCATACAGTACATAACAGCCCGAAGTTTGAAGTTGACAATGTGACTCGGAAAGCACGTAAAGCCGTTGGTCCTGTACCTGATTTCTCTCCGGTTATGCCGGATAGCCGTCCCATCGGACGATGAGAGTGAGGGCAGAGTGAGTGTACCTGTGTCTACAATATCTCCCGCGCCGAAGGCTAATCTTCGTTGAGATTGTCCGCTGTGGCCGAAATATTATGGAGAACTATTAATTATGTATTGGTCAAATCTTGCAAGCTGAATTAAAACCACTTCCTCTTATGCTACGCAGTTGAAATTTTACATGTTGACTCTGTTTCGAAGACAATGCATTTTTATGATGCAAGACCTGATTCTACACTCAGGATTTGCTCCAGACGAAGGAACTCCTTATCGGTCCATGGTACAGACACGAAATTTTATATAGGTACGCATATTATTATGATAGTCCGTTTTAAAGTCGTTTATTTTTTACGAAGATATAATATTATTATACAACGGTGCAAGGATCTTTGGCACGTGGCTAATATTGGAACTAACGCCGTCTTGTTTTATCATTAGGTATACAATGACGGTGACAATTTTACAAATGTTTACATAATTTGCTTATAATGTTCCCACTGCTGGGATACAGGTTTCCTCTCGGTGGGAGGGAGTGGGCCCAGTGCGGGTTGGTGGATATCACATGTCTTCGAATTTTTTGTTCTAGGACATGCCGGTTTCCTCACGATGTTTACCTTCACCGTTTTGAGAGCAGTGGTGATGAAATAATCTACACAAAGTAAAGCGCCTCCATGGGTTTGAACCCATGACCTACAACTCGTATGTCGCGGCGGTTACCGCTGGGCCACCACTGCTCACAAATGTTTACAATCCACAATCAATGTCATACAGTCTCCAAAAGATCCTTGCAGCAACTGCACCGCATAGAACCGGACCGTAACTTTATCAAAATCAAAAGTCATTTATTCAAATTAGACTGAGAATCAGCACTTTCTAAAAGTATATAAGACAGTCTCCCAAAACCGCCCTTGACCACTTCCTAGTGTTTTCGCTGGGTAGAAACGGCGCAACAAACTCCCCAGCAGCAGAGCTCTGTATATAATACAGGTTTCAGCTATGGCCAGCCCAACTCTTAAATTATGATTAAAATTCTATGTTGAAATTATGTAAAATGTAAGGAAACAAAACAAAACAAACGTTAAAGGAAGCCATTAAATACCAGACACATTTTATGTTAATAATCTAAATTATAAATAATACTCCTTTGCTCCAAACTCTTTGTTAAATGCAAAAGACAATTTATGACAGAACTCTATAAGCTATGGTAACTTTCGTCGAGACTATTTTGAATAATTATGTCCTTTCTAAATACCCTGTATAATGTATAAAAGATCACGTAAATCACGAACTGGAGGAATAGTTCGTGATTTACGTGGTAATTTTGTAACCAAACGTTTTAACAAGTAAAACTTGTAAATCATTTTCGCTTCGAGTGGTAAATACAGAGGTATTAAGTGAGGTAAGTATCTTTTCAAAGTGTAACTTATTATTTACATTTCAGTAAAGCATTCAAATCGTTCCATTTTATTCCTGTTATAAGTACGTACTTAAATTATGTAATAACAAATAAAAATTTGTTGTGAATTCTGTGGGCGAACGATTACTTCACAAGAATTCGCGTCAACACTGTGTTTACAACAACAAAAGGTGAAAAATCATCAGGACACCTACATTTTAGTAATCAGTAGATAGCAATAGCGGCATTTATTTCTTCAACTGTATAGCACAGGTCACACGGCGAGCTGGCGGGCGGGCAGGCTCGTATTTTCATTGTTGAAAGTTGACTAAAATAGCCGTTATTATATTTTGTACTGATGAAAAAGGTGAAACGAAGCTCGCCCGCCAGCCGGCGAAAGCCTGCGCTTATTTATCTTTGTTTTCACATATATAGAAGCAACAAGAATAATATACCAAGGATTTTGTAATATCTTGATGTAAAAGAATGTCCTTGTAGTTTCTTGCCCGTTCTTCTCCATAGAAATCTACGTTTTGGAATAGGCAACTAGCTTCAACTGTCTGACAAACTGACCGACTAGGTATTAAATTTAATTTTGACAATTCAAAAGTGCCTGTAAGTGGTTTAATTGAAATAAATGCTTTTGAGTTTGAGTTTTGAGTTTGGGCACCTAGTAGTGACTAGGGTGTCCATTTTCGAGTCCCGAAAAAAAAATCGAGACTCGCTCCGGTCTCGAAACTCCCGGGAAAAACGGGACTTTCGAGACCATTTTAGAAATAGGTTTCTTACTCATGGGCTAGGCATTTACACAATCAATACAAGATATTTCAATAAAGTTCTTTATTAATACTGACACTAACGTTATTTTTTTAATATGAAAAAGAGTCGTAAATAATTGTTAAATTCACAATTATTATTTTTAATTTTGATAGTGGGCACGTAAAAAACAGAGAGCATTTAGTGTACTTTCAGACAGAGAGGATATAATTTTATTACAAAAGTAATCCGCGTTAGAAAAAGATCTCTCTGCTTCTACGCTAGTGGGAGGGATAGATAATAAATAGTTATAACATGGCTTAAGTATGGAAAATACTTAAGCCAGTGTTCTGTCACCACCATTTTCAAAGAGAGCGTTTTCCACATGCGAGAATGTTTGCAGGTCATGGATAGACACAGAAGCATTATTGTCTACTATCTCTGGTTGAGGTTTTCACAAATTATTAAGCTCATATTCTAACTCTCTTTTGTCATTAAACTGGTCACGTCCGCATTCGTCATATCATTTGAATGACTAGTATTTACTTGATTTATGGATCACTTTGAATAATGGCAATTTATCTGACTAAGTCTTGATGGCCTCGTTATTCCCGGGACTGGCAGTAGTCAATCTCGAGTCTCGAAAAAATTGTCGAGACTCGAAATTTTCGAGACCGAGACTCCTGGGATGGAAGCTCTAGTAGTGACGCATGAATCAGTTTTGGATCAGAGTTCTCTCAAATGATTTCCGATCCGCACATTAACATACAGGCAATTAATATTCATACAATCCATTAGACACACGAATCCGGAACTACCTCATAACTTCATCTAAATTTCGGATACCGTTACAAATTCGCTTCATAGTTCTATAAGTAATTAATCGTCCGTTAATTTGTTTCAGAAGGTAATAGAAATGAACCCGGTTGTCGAGGTAAATGGACCCGATCATCGGGGCTCTGATCGCTGTCATAAAGCTTACTTACAACATTATCGAAGGAGTTATACGAGCATTCATTGAGATATGCCAGTTAGTTGCAATTTACTCCTTACTCGCTATCGGCTGTTGTGCACTAGCAGCTTTGTTAATAAGGTAACTAAATTTCACTTATATTATATCTGCATAGTCTTTTCTCAACTATGGGAGTACATATTAAGCTTAAAGTGATCTTTATTTTTGTCGTAATAAGATTGCTGTTGGGTTGCAGCTATCAGAGGTAAAATAATTGCGAAATTTAGGCGGAAGCGACAGGCTAGCCCGCGAAATTCCAATTAACAAAATAGAATTCGCGACCGTATGTATGTGCAAGTATGTATTTAAAGAATTATAATCATATAACTGTAATGAATGAATATTTCAATATCAATCAATACGGTTATATGAACTTGGGAATAATATTCTGTTCAACCTGACCCGCAAATTGCAAAAAACTTAAGAAAAGCGCGGTTTACCCTGGCGCTTCCCCATAACGATGTGCGAGTATGTTTTGAAGTAGAATTTTAGAGTAGAATTTCATGTCGGCTCTTTTCCACAAGGAACAACCAATTGGAACCTAGCTTCTGAGGTTTCACAAGTGCCCATGTAGCTTTCTGTGAAAGAAAATATATTGAATTAGAATTTTCGAGTTTGTAAAAAGGTACCGTATTTGTTGAATTTATTTTCAACATTGTAATGTAAGGAATTTATTTTTATTAAAAGTGATGTGTGTAGGAAATAAAAAGAGGCAGAGGTGGTAGTAGTTTGGTATATATATGTATAAGCTGTGTGGGTTTGCTTTCATAGGATTTCACTGTGGGCGGAAAAAATAAATTGATGAAGAAGTTCTAAAATTGTTTGGTGAGTCAGGGAACTTTTAATTGTATTTCGATCGCGAGAAAGACGGAATACCTAAATACCACTGAAGAATTGCCAAACTTAAGTGGCAGTGGGCAGGGTACATTACTCGCAGAACAGATGGCCGATGGGGCCGAAAGGTTCTGGAGTGGTGACCGCGTACCGGATGATGTAGCGTTGGAAGGCCTCCCATAAGGTGGACCGACGACCTTGTGAAGGCCGCAGGAACCCGTTGGATGCGAGAAGCACAGAACCGGTCGAAGTGGAGGTGCTTGGAGGAGATTTATTATATTAGTTTAGAGATTGTGATGTCTTACGACTTCTACGCGAACGAACCCGCGGACAGAAGCTAGTTTTTACTAATGTTATTTAATAGAACAATTACTTTGAATCTAGGTTAATGTTGAATTACAAGAACAAGTGTTGTTTTGACTTATTTCTTACAAATGGACTTATAGACTTTGTTTGTTATGTTTCGCTTTGTTACTCCAGAATATTTATGTAATCACCTTGTTCCACTTTTGCTTGACATTTATTTATTTACTTTTATCAAGATCGTAGTCGTGTTATTATTTCGTTTACCTATAGGAATTTTCCCAGAAGGTTTCTTTCTTATTGTAGCTACTCCAATAATTTATTTGTTGGTATTTTTTTGGAGACAATTCAGTCATATTTCAACAGTGTGGTAACATAGATGGGTTGATTTTCTACCTAAAATATTGATGTCTCTATTTTCAGTTTTATATGTAAAGTTTTCACGGTCAAGAAGAAGCTGGTCTTTATTGGAAGCACATAAGGATCACGGGGCCCCGTATAGATAAGAGTAGATAATCAAAATTTAATAACTATTAACAATTATTTTTAT
This sequence comes from Apamea crenata, assembly GCA_949629185.1. NCBI lineage: Eukaryota > Metazoa > Arthropoda > Insecta > Lepidoptera > Noctuidae > Apamea > Apamea crenata. The sequence goes on along the minus strand of OX451366.1, from coordinate 6,776,459 downwards.
TTATTTACAATTACAATAAATGAATATATAATTGTAATATGATTCGGAAAAGTAACTCTAAGTAGTCACAGGTTAGTGGTTAAAATTTGCACTGAAAATCAATTTTTTTAACATAAAAATTATTTATTGACATAAAACAATTTGTACACCAGAGTATGGAATTCTTTGGCTCCTGCACTAGTTAAAACTGTGTTGCAGGAGCCAGTGTCCTCCCGTAATTAAAAGACACACTTGCGCTGTTTTATGACATATAAAAAAAGAGTAAAGAGATTTTATATTTTAAAACAAATGTATATAAAAAGAAATAAAATAAAACAAAAATAAAATAAAAAAAGTAAAAAAATTATATAAGATTACAACATTAATCAATGGTTCTTCTTTTGCGCGAAAGTGTATTTGTGAGTGTATTTGTGTGTGTGTTGTGAGTGTGTGTGTTGTTTGTGTGGGGATGTGTTTGTGTGTGTATGCGTGAGTTGTCTTGACTGCATTATTTGTTGTGAAGAGGTACTAACTAACTAGGGCTGCTTCTGGTCATCACAAACATCACGAAAACTACATATGCAACTCTGCATCGTCGACACGGAGGTAGGCCCCGAAGCGGCAGTGACCATTATTTTATCATTGAATCGGTTACTTATAAGTTAAGAATGGAACGGCGGCCGCATAGAATGATTTTTTGTGAGTGCAGGCCGGGGCCCCCGTCGATCACGGGGCCCTGAGCACTTGCGCCGTGAGATGGACAGTTTCTTACCTCTTGATACAGTACCTCTGCATCTACTTTTTAACCAACTTAAAAAAGGAGGTGTTCTCAAGCTCAGGGCCCAGTTCGACCATGTTTTCCGCTTTCCACGACGCGAGTTGTCTCTACCCAATGTTTCTATACTTTCAAAGTTAAATTCCTTTTTTTTTTATTTAATGTATTTTCGTAATCTTTTCATCGACTATTTACACTAGGTACTAAATTAAAAGACCAACTAACTATATAAATAAATACAAAAAAAAAAGGATATTTAGGCGACGAAGTACCTACTCGTCCGCGATTACTTTTGATATGAACGTAAGTACATGTTACTGCTGTTTCTTCATAACATGATAATAATAACCGTTACGAAAGTAACGGTTATTATTATCTTATTACATTATCTTAGTACATTATCTCTTTCCAATACACCTGAAATCCTTATTACAGATTTAATACTCGTATTAGCCTCCCGTAACGACGATATTACTTTCCTATTCAGGATGTTTCTGATTTCCTGTTGCGTTTTCAATATTATGTGATATAAAAAAAAACTAGCTGACCCGGCAAACGTTGTTTTGCCATTATTATAAATTATTTCTAGCTGCCCGGCGCTACTTCGTTCGCGTGGTGTCCTACCCCCTACCCTACCCCCTACACTACTCCTACCCTAGTCCTACCCTACTCCTACCCTACTCCTACCCTACCCCCTACCCTACTCCTACCCTACTCCTACCCTACTCCTACATTACTCCTACCCTACTCCTTTTTCCATATTTTCTTACCGTTTAAACCTTCCCTGGATTACGACAAACATTTCAAAACCAAAATCAGCTAAATCGGCCGGCTAAATTGTTCGCATGTGGCGTTGTAGATACCGCTACACTACATAGAATCAAATAAAAAAATTAACACAATGTCAACACGTTTATAACATTAGAAAAATATTAGTTAGTTCTCGTTGATCGTTGTCGGTGGGACAGGTGCCTTAGGGGGTGAATTAAAAGAAAACCTTTCTTAGTGCTCACTTTCGTAGGACAAAGAAAGATGCCATAAAGGAAATAGAAGTTATAGGGCGGCATAATGTTCATTGTTTTCAATAAATCAAAATCAAAATCAAAAGTCATTTATTCAAATTAGGCTGAGAATCAGCACTTTTTGAACGTCAAAATTACAAAAGACAGTCCCCCAAAAACGCCCGCCCTTCACCACTTCCTAGTGCTATCGCTGGGAAGAAGAAGTGGCGCAACAAACTCCCCAGCAGCACAGCTGTCTGTTCAATTAAAAAGAAAATACGTGATTGGATACAATACTAGGTTACCTAGATGTTCGGTAATTAACATTACAAAACAGAACATAAAATTAAATTATTTGCCATAATATGTCAGCTAGCCACGCCAATATACCAACAAATATAATAAAAACTATACGTACTCAAGCTAAAAAATAATTAATTAAAATGTAAATAAAAAAAAAACTTACTACCCAAATAAAAGCCTCCAGGCATAAAGGGCGTGACAGCTTACACATTTATGCATTGCTGGGTTCTAAGACCTGGCAGTAAGCTAATTCTGGAGAAGGAACATAAACATTGTCTTGCGTTAAACTAGGTTGACCAACTATTCTTATCGTCTAAGTAGTCGTTGATGGAATAGTATGCCTTTGAACAAAGGTTGGATTTTAGTTGAGCTTTAAACGCATTAAAAGGCAAGTCTAGAAAAGAAGAGGGTATCTTGTTATAAAAGGTTATACCAAGCCCAACAAATGAGTTATGAACCTTATGAAGCCGGTGAAAGGGGGCACGTAGTTTGTCCTTATTTCTAGTGTTAACACTGTGAATATCACTATTTTTAGTGTACAAGTGTAAATTTTGCCTAATATATAAAATGTTGGCAAGGATGAATTGTGATGCAACCGTGAGAATACCAATATCTTTAAAGAAATCTCTTAGAGAAACTCTGGCACCTAGCTGGTAAATTGCTCGAACAGCTCGCTTTTGAAGGACAAATATATTTTGTATATCAGCGGCTTTGCCCCACAGCAGAATACCGTAGGACATAACGCTGTGAAAATAACTAAAATAGACTAAACGAGCTGTATCAACGTCAGTGTATTGTCTTACTTTCCTGACGGCGTAGGCAGCCGAACTGAGCCTTCCTGCTAGACTTGATATATGAGGTCCCCACTGAAGTTTGGCATCTACTGTTAGTCCTAGAAAAATTGCCGAGCCTACAGTTTCAAGCACCTCTTTATCTAAGACGATGTTGGGTCCTAGGTTTCTAACATTCGGTAAGGCGAACTTTACACATTTGGTTTTCTTGGCATTGAGAACTAAGTTATTTGACGTAAACCAATCTGTAACTATTGAGAGTGCACTGTTTACGTCGTCAAAATCTTGTCTATTCCTGTCTACTTTAAAAATAAGAGAGGTATCATCTGCAAACAGTACAACATCACAGATGCCCGTCAAATGGAATGGTAAATCATTAATGTAAACTAAGAACAAGAATGGACCCAGTATTGAGCCTTGCGGAACACCTAACTGAACTGGTAGCCCGGATGACTTCACACCATTAACATCTACACATTGGACCCTATTATGTAAATACGAAATAATTACGTTGAGAGCTTCGTTTTGGACACCGTAATGACGTAATTTACGCAAAAGCGTGTCATGGTGCACGCAATCAAAGGCTTTGGAGAGATCACAGAAAACTCCAATAGCATTCTGTGATTTCTCCCATGCGTCAAATATGTGTCTCAACAGAGCAACACCCGCATCTGTAGTTGAACGACCTTTTGTAAAGCCATATTGCTCATTATGGAGGAGGCTATTTAAATTAAAATGTCTTAGCAGCTGCTTGAGTATTAACTTTTCAAATATTTTGCTAAATGCAGGTAAGATAGAAATAGGCCTGAAATTGCCAACGTCATTCTTATTACCTGATTTAAATAATGGTATGACTTTACTACTCTTCATGAGGTCAGGAAAAGTTCCTAAATCAACACATTTATTAAAAGTAACAGCTAGATAGGGGCTACGATGTCTATTATATTACTTATAAGTTTAGTGGAGATGCCCCAATAATCACCGGTGTTTTTAGACTTAAGTGTATTAAAAACATTAACTACATCACGCGGGGTTACATGTTCGAAACTAAATAAGGGACTACATTTAGGTACACTACTGTGCAAAAGGTTTTCAGCTTTAGACGAGGACGAATTTAAGGAGCGAGTCGTAGTTATCGGTATGTTGGCAAAAAACTCATTAAATGCCTCAGCTACGTCAGCTGCTTTGTTAACTAATTTGTTGTCGACCATAATCTCAAGTAGTTTTTCTTGTTTAACCGATTTTCCCGTTTCATTATTAATAATTTTCCAAGTGGTTTTTACTTTATTAGTAGAATTTTTTATTGTATCGCCTAAAAATTTTGATTTAGCAAAAGCACTAATCTTTTTGAATAATTTTGAGTAAGTTTTGACATACTCTAGGAAGGGAGTATCAAACCTGTATTTTTTCAAACCATATAACTCGTATAGTCTCGCTCTACTTTTATAAATACCGGGAGTAGCCCATTGGTTAAAGCCAACAGAGGATCCATTAATGTTAATAGTTTTGGTCTTGAAAGTGGATTGGTATTCTTTTTGCACAACATCAAAAAGGGCACCATAAATTTCATTAGGATTCTCGTATTCTACTATCGATGGTGTAATTCTATGAGCTATATTATTTTTAAACATTTTGCAACGACTAGCTGTATAAGGCCTGCATTCAAGTTTATGTGGCTTTTTATGTAATGGCATGGGGAAGCTAGCTAATAAACCACAGTGGTCGGACGTTAAGTCAGTTAACACTAATTTATTTTTGGCATCACAATCACTAAATATATTATCAAGACAAGTTGACGAAGAAGCTGTGATCCTAGTAGGTTCAAAAAACAAGTTAATTAAATTATAAGACCTCAAAAGATTGAGAAGTCTAATACTTAATGGAGTAACATCTAAAATATTAATATTGAAATCTCCACATAAAATAATACTTTTGTTATTTGATTTTAACCTATTGAGAGTATCTTCCATTACCGATTCGAAACTAATAAAATCCCCAGAGGGGGGTCGATAAACGCAAATTATAACAAATCGCTCAAGTTCAACACAAGACAACTCTATAGTGCGCTCGATTGAAAGATTAACTAAATCTAAACGTTGTTTACATTTCAACTTGTTTGAAACAAGAACTAAAGAGCCACCGCGAATAGCACTTTTTCTCACAAATGCACTCTGTACGGTAAAGTTTTCATCATTTATAAACACTACTTCATGTTCCTTCAACCAGTGTTCAGCCAAACATAACACCTGAACATCATAGTTCTCCATAAATAAACTTAATTCTAGCTCTTTGCCGGACAGACCCTGCATATTTTGATGTACAACATTCAACATATTTGGCTGACCCGTTGTCGCACCTAATAGTTTAAACTACAAGGCGTATCAAAAGTAGTATTAGTATCAGTACTAACAGTAATCGATGGTACACTACAAGTACCAGTGTCACTGTGTATATTGTATGCTAAAAGATTAGCAATTTGTCTCCTACAACTAGGTGGCAAATACATAGTATTATTTGTCAGTTTGTAATCAGTAATGAATTGATTACAATCAAAATATAAAATAGCATCACTGTGACGACAAGTCCTATTATAAATGAACATATTTAAATTATAAATATGCTTATTTTGCTCATCAGTTAAATAATGGGAATAAGGCAAGGCACAAAAAATAAATTTACAATTATTAGTCTCATTAAGATGCAACATCAAATGGACACATTCAATTATGTCCTTTTTTCTTACATTTAAGCTATCCCCATATAATAATATAACAGTTGAACTAGGGTTAATTTTTGTCAATTTGATATTACTAATTAATTGGCTAATACTGGCACCAGGTAAACAATGATTAATTACATATTGTTGCGAGCACTGATTTAACAAGCTACCAAAACCTTGACCAAATTTATCAGAAAAAATATAAGTAGTGTTCATCAAATTATTCATACTATTGCTATCATCACTAATACAGCTACCTACTGGCTGGGCTACTGAGGGTGTGGGTGTAATAAGTTGGGGTCCCTGGGAGCAGGTACAGCTAAAAGAGAGGTTATTTGTCAAAGACTCATACCTCTCCGCATTATACTTGACCAGGTCTGCCAACTCATTAGCCTCCTGCATGCGCTTACTCAGGTCTTGTTGAGAAGCCTCATATTTACTAAAGATATCCTTTAGAGCGTATTCCCTAACAAACAACTCATCCTGAAGGTGCCGAGTGTCTGTGTCATACATAGCATTACACAATTCTAATTCACTGTTACAGTTTTTTAATTCTTGTATTAAATTTACTTTTTTTTGCCTAAGTTTTGTATTTAATTTGTTTACTTTTTGGCATTTTAAAGATTTTTGCGTTTTTCTAATTAATCTATTAATTTTAATATATTTTTTTAACTTATTGTGACTAGTAAACAATTTATTTTTAATCATAGTATCATCAGTTAAATCTATTGTTACAACTGGCTCAACACATATGGGACCCGACCCGCTACCAACCAACTCATCATAAAGACTGCAGGTGATCGCAGACTCTTCACGGGCTTTGAGAGTTTCCAAAGCAGTTATTGTGTTGTGGGCCTTGCTTAATTCCTGTTCTAGTTCAGATATGCGTCTCAAAGCCAGTTCGTGAGTGTCACTACATTCCTGGAAATTTGACACTAGTTGACGGAGGTGTTGATGCTGGTCAAGTATGTCCATATGCCGTACATGTAGTTCAGACAGCTGGTGGAATAGCAGATCAATCTTCCAATACTAAACAAATTGGGCTATTGTGGCCGACACTCTAATTGCGTAACACACTATCAATCTGAATCATTTTGAAGGATATTGTTAATCCATTGCTTTATATGTTCGGAAAAATGTGCCTGCTCAACAATGTAAATAACGTAGTGAATGTTGTTCAACTGTCAGAATGAAACTACTGCCGCGTTACGCAATTACCTCGCGGTTCACACCATACTGGAAAAGTCGCTCGTTTAGAATTGCAAATGCAAAACTGTATATTATATTTACTCATGCCGTACTCATTAGTCGCAAGCAAATGATTCTATTCCACGTAGGCATCGTAGCGTGGCGTAGCATTGTGTTATACAACTCGTAGCACTCGTAGCGCTCCGTAAAGTAATTTTGCAATGTTCTAACACAAGTTTAATTGAAATGTCTACTTTTTGTTTATTTTGGATGTAAAGATTTAATCAAATAATTACTGTGGGTAACAATGCAAAAATTGGATATGAATTATATTCTAACCCGCATCTTAACTGAAAACAAACGTCACGCGGATACGTGATCGACGCGATCATTTGTATGAATTATGATGTACAGACGCGGCTTGATCGCAAGTACGTCCTAAATTATATAACACGACGACGTTTTAAGAAATTCTTAACTAAATTCATAAATAAAAATTATTAACACAGAGATAGTACTTACTGAGATTTAGGCTATGCCAATTTACACACGCGTCTGGATTGAGGGCCCAAGTTATTTAGGTAATCATAACAGTTTTAATTCACGTTTAAGAAATTCATGGCCCTTTACTTTAAGTTTTTACTATTTTTAACTAATTTCCCTATAAGTCTTCGTTTCGCAAGGGTTCAAAAAATGGGCCCTCAATCCAGATGCACATGACATAAATTAAAGCGCCTGTCTGGGTTCGCACCCACGACCTCTTACTCGGTAAGTTGGGGTCGTTGCAACTGGCACTGGACAAGTACTGCTCTCTTATGACATGTTTTATAATTACTTTTTCTTTTATCCACAGGTATGGAGTTTGTAAAAACGAACGTTGTTTGTCTGAACACCCAGCCGGGAAATTTATAGTAGTGGCGAGTGTAACCATGGCTGTATATACTGCCCTGGTCATGCTATCTCGGCTGTTCTCAAGATAATAATAATATCATGTGTGCCTTCTAGTATTATTCAAATATAACTATGATTAAAAGGTTTTTTTTTTTTAAACGGTGCCCCGCTCTAGGGATTTCTCCTGTATTGTGGGTGCGTTTACAAACATTTAAACTCACATACACAAACAGCCAAACCCGGAACAACTACTTGTAGGTCATACAAATATTTGTTCCGTGCGGGAATCGAACCCGCGACACGCAGCGCAGCAGTCAATCGCTTAACAGTACAATAACAGTCGGGTCTGACAGTTTTTGTATAGAAGAACTGTTAAAAATTCAAAATTATTCCTCTTATAAATTATCTGGTGTTGGAAAAATTAGCCCTTAGGGCAGATTTTTCCATCGCCAGATAACTTTTATTCGAGGAATAATACTGACGGTTGATCGGTTTTATATGAAATAACTGCCAAAATTTCAAAATTATTCCTCAAATAAGGACAGAACCCTATTAATATCTAATCTTTATTCGATTGTATTTTCGGATGTCGACAGCGATGCCGAGGATTTTTACGACGCCATATTTTGGCTTGTTAGTAGTTTTAGTTTGGATATTATATTTTTAAGCTATTGCATAGCTTCTATCGCGGGCCTTGAGCGTGGGGACCGAATCCAGAAATTCCGTAACGAAAAAAACCTAACACCCAAAAAGAACGACGTTCCAAAAACAAATGACGGTTAATAATTATAATTGCATAAGTTGATAAAAAATGCTATGCAATAGCTTTACCGCGGCAGTCTCCGAGTGCCACACGTCTTTTTTAATTACTTAATTAAGTAGATATACCTAAGTTGTTCTATGTCAATTTCATTTTAATTCTGAATAAACAATTTTACTGTATTTTAAGATGAATAACCCTTCCACGACTTTAATCAATTGATTCCAGAAATTCATAATGTATTTGTTATTTATTGGCTTATTATGATCTGCTTCCAATACACGGGGTCGGCTTAATCCCACGCAGTCAAGATTTAATAATATCCTTACAATATCTTATTATTTTCTACCAAATATTGAGGAAAACTCAATTTGATTTTACAAATCAAAGTCAATAAACTTTGACAAATGAGATGAAGACTTTATTAGGTATACAGCGTGTATCAGAAATGTGTGGTCATATTTGAGACTGTGTTACAATAATCAGCTGTATGGGACGAAAACTTCAGTACCTACCTACTCAACTCAAATGGACGGCTGATGAAACAACCCGCGGCCCTGGCAGGCATCGGCCCTAGCGGACCCCGTCAGTTTGTTCTGACATATCTTTGAGGCGCGCGTGGAACACAACACGCCGCGCGCCGTCGACCCGGGTCTGGTCCTTACCGGGCGGCGAGCTGCCCATTGCTCGCCGCCCGCAAGCCCGCGCCTATGGTGGCCGGGAGTCGGCGGTTGACTCCCGACGTCCAGGGCGTCTCCTGCGGCGATTAGGGGCGTAAGAGATTGCCTCTCCCTCACGCGCTCCGCCTCCTCCTTTGCGATCATTAGTGCTTCGCAGAAGGAGGTGACGGCTTCCCATGCACTCCCGCTCCGTACCATGGCCTGGACCAGGGCCGGACGCGAGAGATCGCCACCGCCGATCACCACCACGAGGACGCAGCAGTGCTCTGCCCAAGCTGGGCAGACCTCCACCGTATGCACCACCGTGTCGCCATGAGATCCCGCCGGAGCTCTGTCCGCTGTACCGTGATTTCTCGCGGCAGCGGAGTTACGCCCCGGCGTTTTGCCTCCTCTCACCACTCCCGTGTGTGGGCGAGAACTTTTGCCTCCAGATCATCCCACCACACTCGTCTGTTCAGATGATCCTTTTTTTTTTATGGAGGACGAGTGAACTTTACATCCTATTTCTCATACCTCTATATAGTCTATACATATAGGTACTCAACCCAAATGTATGAGTGATGATTATTATTTCGCAACCGCCGACTACGATGTTTGTCGCATTCTTCAGTTTGATGGTACTGTACCACACCTTCAACTAAATATGACACATTTCTAAAACACGCTGTATATCTAAAGGTAATCCTCTTAATTTGTACAAAAACGATTTTATCTTAAACATTAGGGTATTACGTTGTGAAACAGATTCCGTAATAATACAAAATAATGAGATAAAAATCAGAGACTTAATTAATCTGTTTGATAAAATGGAAGGGAATTCGGTAAATCCTTCCGCTATTCAATCATTTCTATTTCTGAGAAAATTTAATTAAGCATAATATTAAATAAATTTTAGAGGTGAGACTAGAGATGGGATTCCAACCGGTAAAATCCCGGGAAAATTCAATTTTCGAGTAAATTTCCAGATAATGGGTATTGATTTTTATAAGAACGAAGTAATTTTAATAAGATAGATTCTAATCTATGTTATTAAAATTACTTCTTTCGGCATATACTCGTAGCATAGTAGTAATTAGTATGTCTATGTAGTAGATATGCTATGGCATAACGTGCATAGCATAGCGTGCATAGCAAAGCGTGCATAGCATAGCGTGCATAGCATAGCGTGAGCGCATTTTACTTTGCAATTTTGTTCATTGTTTGATGTCAAGGAACAAAGACAATATACATAATCAACCTACAACGTTCCCACTGCTGGGATACAGGTCTCCTCTCTGTGTGAGTGAGGGAGTGGGCTGTAATCCACCACGAGGCCAGTACGGATTGGTAGATGTCACATGTTTTCGAATTTTTGGTTCTAGAACATGCCGTTTCCACACGATGTTTTCCTTCACTGTTTTGAAAGCAGTGGTGATGAAATAAATTACACAAAGTAAAGCAAGCGACATCGCGACAGGCCCAGACGCAGATGGCGGGATGAGCTGGACTCCTTCAATAAGAGGTTCTCAGCAGCTTTACCTTTGATTTTGCATCACTGTCAGAATCAAAGTGATCTTTATTGTCGTGGTAATAAGGTTGCTATTGGGTTGCAGCCATTGCCAAGACTGTCAAAATCACAATTATCTTTATTTTCGTTGCAATAAGGTTGTTATTCGGTTGCTGCTGTCAGACGTAAACTAAATGAGAAAGGGATTTACGTTATCGCTTTTAAGTACTTAAAACATAAAAAGTAAACAAGAAAGAGCAGTTTTTATTCACACAGATCATTGGAGCGAAGCGATGAAGGTTCTATGTTTTTCGGAGCACAAGTAAAATGTTGGGTCAGAAGCAATAATTCAAACCTTTGCCAATATTCATGACATGAAATAGAAAATATTGGAACCGTCTTTATCTGCAGGACCTATGAATCTCGGGAAAGAAATTGGTTTGTATTTGTATTGACTGGAGTAGCTAACGCCTACTTTTAAATGTGTAGCAACAAGTCGCAGATCTGCGTTAAAATAGATGCGAGTAGCGCGACTGCGAGTACCTGTAACCCATGGATTGGAATGTTGAAACCTAGATAATATATTAATGAAGAACATTAATGCTATTTTAGGAAGCAAAATAAAGAAGATTGGGTCTTGGAACTGCGATTTCTATGCTCTGCACAGAAAAGTTTCATTCGTAGGTACGTCCTATAACTGTGTTTGTACTAGCTATCGTACCCGATAACACAATATAGGTATCGGAAACTTGAAAGTGAAAAAGGGTTTTTAAAAAGTAATTTCATACCGGAGGCTTGCAAATAACGATGGAAGTACAACAAGTAATAAGATATAAAGTGCGTTACCATGGCAACCTGCATCCTGCATGTATTGTAGAAGCTTGCAAGTTATTTTCTTCAACATTATTGCGTTACATAAAGCTCGACCACACCGAATGCTGCATTTTGTCAAAGTAGCAGGTAGACTTGTATTGTTTGTGGTACTAAATAAAACATAGTAGGCAAGTACAGACGCCAGCTGCAGGTCAAGCTACCCGAAACTGTAAAATTTTCCCAATCGACCTTGAACCTTTAGCGATAAAGTTGAAAATCTTTGACAGATTGTAGTAGCTTGATGTGCTGGCCTATGTACCTACCTACTTAAATCCTATATTCCTCAAAGTATTATAGGTAACAGTGTATCACTGATATTTGGCCACTTATGTTTTAGGCCCATGGAAAAGGCGAGCGAAAGTTGTGAATGAGGCACAGATCCAGACCGCTGGTTGTTACCTACTGAGACATTTTATTTATATAAGTTTATAAGTATATAAAAAAATATCTCCTTCATTCATAAACGTTGCCTAAGGTCAAGTAGTGACTGTTTAACCACACATTTTTGACGTTTAAGCGTCACTTAACTTAGGGTAGCGGGATCGTCCGAAAGGGTTACCGCTGCCCTGGAACATAAAGGGCTAAGGAAGGAACACGGGTGGGTTTTAGTCAGTAAGAGTCTGACACTCCCTTCCGCTCCACCCAGAGCGGGAGGGGGGGTCATTTGATGATTTCCCATCCAAAAAAAAAAGCTTCACTTAACTTTAATCATCGTTTATGAAATAAACCCCTTTGTCTATCAGTGGGGGGCCATCACTTGTGAAAGTTTTACATACATACCTTTTCCCATCGAGGTAAAACTACAAAACACCAACTGCTCCAATATTTTAGGTTTTATGTCTGCTAACTTTACTTTAAAAGCAACACATCAACAAGATATGGTCTGGCCTGTTTTTTCGCTACTAGGTAGGTAGATACTATAAAAAATGTAAGCACACAGGAAAAATTAAAAGAAAAAAACATTTTAAAAACAAGCTTTTATTACCTACTTGTTAATAAAAAGAACTAAAAAGTTAAAAATAATTTTGACCTGATAAGAAATAAGTAAAAGCGTGTTACATTTTGATGGAACATTAAAGAACATTTAGCATATTACAACTTCATCATTTTTATTTTGCAATCACAATGTAACACGCTTTTATTTCGTAGGTTTTTTATCAGGATAAAATTATTTTTAACTTTTTAGTTCTTTTTATTAACAAGTAATAAAAGCTTGTTTTTAAAATGTTTTTTTTTCTTTTGATTTTATTTTTAACTTTTTAGTATTTTTGATGCGAGATTGACTACGGCCACAGGGGTGACACTCCGTGTAGGTGAGAGCTCGGGCGCCGGTGACCTTGAGCGGAACGTGTACATCGCTAGGGTTGCCGCAGCCGTTCTTGAGTTATAAATGGTGTAACTAACACGACTTTCTTTTATATAATATATAGATTGTCATAGTAGTTACTCCATTAAGTAAGTTACCTACCCACCTAGTTCGGTACCTACTTGTAAATTGTAATAATATAGGACTTCATAATTGTAGGTGACTAACTAGAAAAAAATTGATATAATAATACTTAACTAAGTAAATAGGTACCTATGCACGTAGTCACGTAGACATACAGACGCGGGGACTTTGTTTTATAATAAGTAGGTAGGTAATGAATTTAGTAATTAATGATGTTAGTGTTATTACGAGTACCTACTTACCTACCTAGTTCAAACGTCACAGTGATTTACATACTACGTGAGTTACCGAAAGTAGGTACTTAATAGAATATTTCATTAATATAAAGTAGACACTTAATTTTCTGGATCGCTAGGCAATGAGAAGAAACTTTTACCTATCAGTTTGTTTTCGATTATTACCACAGCCGTAAACAACAATAATGACAACCGGGCTCGATTACTCGTGCGTGTAGGTACTTGTAGCTCAAGGACAGCAGCTGACTCAGCCCTCGGCCGAGGCGTTCTTCAGTGCGCCCGCGCAACGCCCCGCGCGCCGCGCATGGCCCCCGCGCCGATCCAGACACAAGACATAGCCGCGAGTGATTTTACGAGCACATTTATATATTCTTTGCTACGGCGTAGTTCGTAGCGCGTAGCAGTGTTTTTCCGTTATAGGCGTTTACTGCACTTAAGCTACCTGTACATCATCAGACCCTAGTTACCATCTAGCACCAAAGTACTCGTCAAGACGAATCAAACGAGCCCAAACTCGATGGGGCTATGTCGTTTAATTATTGAGTTCCTATGGCCATCTTCCAGCTCCATCATCAGACCTTGGTTACCATTTAGTACCAAAGTTCTCGTCAAGACGGATCAAACGAGTCCAAACTCGATGGGGTGGTGTCGTTTAATTATAGAGTTCCTATGGCTTCTACCTTCCGGTTCCAGCATCGGGTCAGCTCTATGTCATAATAATTTTGCATTGTCATCCGTTTTACAAATGCATGCAAAATTTCAGCTCAATCGGCTGAAGATATCTGCTTCAAAATTGAGTTGCAAGAGTCCACCCGAACATACGAGTACATACATCGCAAGTTAAATAAAAGCTTGTAAAAAAAGCAGAAAAATGCGGCCCTCTTCAGAGAAACAGCAGTCAGGTAAGAAGCTTGCACAGACCGTGTGTGCAGGCTTTATAAATCTTTTGGTGCTTCAGTCTTTAATATCGTCGGAAAATTTAATCTTACAATTTGTAGCGAAGTTAAATGTAATTAATTAAGTTTGATAATTGCGTCTTGGAAAATTAAATTGGAGGCTCTAAAAATAGAGTGTTTTCCAATAAATACCTGCTTCCACGTGGATCATTGGAGATTGGATTGTATTGGAGATTTCTTTAGAAATAAACATCACCTTTGTACCAATTTTTCTGTTCTTTTTTTTCGAGTCTGTTTATATATGTGTGTACATACATGATTAAATAAATACGGGTTTTTGGTGAAAAGTATAAAATAAGACTTTTATGTTGTGATTTTTCATGAAGCTGTTTTAAATATAACCTACTTTATATTCACTTTCACCAACTACTTATTTGTATCCCCATTGTATCTACTTCTATCTTATCATAATTATGACTTATCGAAGAATGTATATTAATAAATAAGTTAAAGAATTTTCGTATGTCTTCACAATTTATTAATTACGACGAGTATTTCTTTTGTGATTACCAAACTACTTGCGTACCCAATTAGGGCGCAGCAGACACAATTTGTCGAACTGGCGGTTTTACAGATCCATCCAACACCAAATGCGAGTGCGGTCCCAAAATTTGAGTTGACTTTAACCTCATAAAGGTTCTTCTTTTAAATCACTACTACTATACAAGTTTCCAATTAGATAACACAATTCCGTTATGAATAAATTGTAGGATAAATTGCACATATTATATAAGTGTGCAATAGTGATTCACATTTAATGGTTTTCATAATGTTTATCTGCTGCACCATAGTTATGTACGTACGAGGGTAATATTTTTCGATCGTTCCTAATGTGTATTTATTTATATATGTCTGTAAGTATTTCCAGGAATAAGTCCTTTGGCGAATGGGTCATTTTAAGAACTAGTCCTTTTGCGAATTGGTCATTTTAAGAATTAGCCCTTTTGCGAATCAGCCATTTGCCGAATTAAGCATTTTACTAATTGGACATTTAACGACTAAGCCCTTTTGACTAGACCATGCCCATAATGGGAACATTCCTGGAGACGAAAATTAATATAAAATGGAGTGCCTACAATCGAAAAGGAAGTCTTACATTCAACATTATTACATTTCAAACGAGTAATTAAAGCGAAATAAATAAACTATTGTTAGAATTTCCTCAACTTATTCTTTGACCTATTTGAATATAGAATGGTAATTAAAGGCTTTCCTCCACAGGCTCGTTATTACCTGTTGATAATATCGGATGCGTTATTGCGATAGTGCGTCCAGATTCCTTGCCACACAACTGCGTTTTTATCGTTCGATATTTCTAACGTGTGCGTGTAATCTACACTGCAGATCCCTACACGTTACTAGTCTGTGTAAGATCGTATGTGTCCTAATACAAAATGTTCTAAGAACTCATATCGAAATATCGCAAGACGGAGGAACGCAAGCGTCCTATTTCTGTTGCGACGTTATCATCGTAGCAGTGTGTAACTTCGTGGCCGTTCTAATATAAAATAAACTGAAAACAGAGGGGCAATTCTCGTTATTTTAAGAATGTTCACAGTCTGATCTCAGTCTCAATCTGTCAAAAATACCTCTAATTTCCCTACATTTTGACAAGTTTTTGAAATTTGCTTGTCGGCGAGATGACACTGCGACTAGATTTTGAACGTTTTAAATTACGAGAATTGGCCTTCAGATATCGCAATAACGCAACCGATATTAATATCAACCGATAATAACGCGCCTGTGGGGAGAGCCTTAAAGCTGAACAATAAATACTAAGTCCTTCTCTGCTTATATTTTTTTTAAACAAATGAATTTGGTTTTTTTTGTTGGTATTTACAATACGTACACTTGCCTATAATCTGCCCTACCCCACTAAGTTGGGGTTGGCTTTCACTCTAACCGGCTGCACATTAAGTTTATTAATGCTTCAGTTTACAAAAGGGTGTTTGGAGCCTCCTTTTAAGCAAACAATACCTGTGTTAGGAGAAAAGTACCTGCATATGCTGCTGAATACCAGTATTTTACATGAAGCGACTGCCTATCTGACCTCCACAACCTAGATACTGGGTAACATAATACCTTTTGGTAAAACTGGATGTCAGACATTTGGGCTTCTGACTACCCGTAACGGCTGTCAAAGATTTACGAATGGCAGCCGGGACCAACGCCTTAACGTGCTTTCCGGGGCGTGGAGGGGGCTCTATATGTAATGAATAGTCACACATCCGCGAACCGACCGCGGCAACCGTAGCTTACCTTCCATCGACCCGTACGGCTGTTATTATTAAGCCACAAGCTCCTCTTACCTACATCAAAAAGTTAAAGAAATTCTTAAAAAAAAAAATTCTTGAACATAAAGGTTTCCACTAACAACCAATAAAACCCAGACCAGACTTAACTGAACCAACTGAAGTAATTTGTATACAACCTGTAGCGTCGCCCTTTTTTGTAAAAAAATCAATATTATGTTGGCAACACTTACCTACATGAGAGAAGCGTCGGTTTGGGTGTGCTGCAACTTTTTTGTTACACTTTGTAGAACAAACTACACCGTTCCTAACATCTGTGAGTACTGTAAGCGTTTTCTTTCGTTTTTATTAACTTTCTACTTTTGAAGGATTCTAACAAGGTTTGTTTGGTTGCACTATATTATTAGGTCCTTACATATGAAATTGGCGTTTTGTCGAACTGGCCGCTTTGATTTCAAATACTTACCTGGCGTTTGGTTAACAATTCCAAATTCAAAAGATAATGACCAAAAGTCGTACCAAAAAGTCTCATGCATCAAGATCAAAATATTATAGTAATTATTTTCATATTCATAATTTTTTACGACTTTTATGCGTCGGGGATTTGATTTTTGAACAGGGAATTTAATTTAAAGTAAAAAAGTGTTGATATTGTTTTATTCCCTTCACATGACGTTCCATTTCAAATTATATGATTAATATAACCTTGAACTTTGAAAATGTCATGATCACGTCTTTCAAAAAATATGTAAAAAATTATACTTTACCCATTCTACATTAATTAAAAATAACTAGAATAAAATAGAATATAATTTTTATTTAAACAATTATCATTTTTTTAGAGCAATATATTGGCCGTTTGTGTAGGTGACATGTCAAACAAAATAAAGTACTTATAAGTTCCGCGCGAACTATAGTTATCAGGTTATATCGATTTTTTGAAAATCTTCGACACTCGGGTTTTGTTTACAAAAAGAACTTTTGTAGGAGTTAATATGATAAGTGTAGTCTATAAAAAACCAGGATTGACTTTGATGCAGCATCGTACGGGATTCCATACATCCATGAGCATTGTCCTTTATTTCGTTTATATAATATTGTGTTTCGTATCATGTACTATTAGAGGTTGTGTCATTTGACTTCGTTCTGTTCACAATATTATATAAAACTTAAAATGTCACATTATTTACGAATACAAGTTCCACCGTGGCACCAGCGCTGCAGAAACAGCTCAAAGGATAAATTATGTGTAATGGGGAAGCTAGGTACTGTAAAAAAAAAACACTGTACGTTTTTGGTTCCAACGTTCTCGTTTTTGAAATTTTGACCTACGGAACAAACCTCGTAGATGATAAAAAATTTAATCGGATCCATCGCAAAACACTTCAGAGTTAGCGGCAGCCTTCGGTGTGAGTAATAAAACAAATTTAATTCTCTTGAACAAATTGGAAAAGTTAAAAAGCTTGAAAAATGGGTACCGCATGAATTGAGTGAAGCACATCAACAAACATGCGTCGAGTGCTACGTTACATTAATCAACCGTCACAATAACGAGGGGATTTTAAATCGTTTTATTTCTTGTGATGAAAAATGGATCCTGTACGATAATGGGAAACGCTCATCACAATGGTTGAACCGAGGAGAACCGGCCAAATCCTGCCCCAAGCGAAAGTTGACTCAGAAAAAGGTACTGGAAAGTGTCTGGTGGATCAGTGCCGGTGTCATCCACTACAGCTTTCTAAAATCTGGCCAGACAACTATGGCTGATCTCTATTGTCAACAATTGCAAACCATGATGGAAAAGCTAGCCGTTAAACAACCGAGACTGGTCAATTGCTCTAGCCCACTGCTGCTTCAGGATAACGCTAGACCACACACTGCACAACAGATGGCCGCTAAATTAGAGGAGCCCTGCCCTGCCTTCGCCTTCCACATCCAGCTTGCCCCAGCCACAGTGTTACGGTCTGCGGTCCATCTAGCTGGGGAACATCCCACAAGGTCGCTCTATGCAGCAAGCTATGCTCGCAGTTTCTTTGAAGGATAAAATCAGAAATAAAATTATCCGGAAAAGAACAGTTTTTACCGTCATAGCTTGCAGAGTAAGCAAGTTGAACCTGCTCTACTGAGGTACAGAATGTACAACCATACCTCACCTATTTAAATAATAAAATCGACTGCATGCAATTTATAATTTCTTTTTAACCACACAGGTAGTAAGTATCTGAAAACACGCCATCTTATACGAAATTTTCAAAGCGTTCTAAAGCAAGTCCTTTTCGCAGCCATAAGTTGTTTTAAATTTCCGGACTAACTCTTGGAAATTGCTCTGAACTTTGTCTAATAACGGCTCTTTACCACATGTATGGTAATTAACATACAATTAAGACATTCGAAGTACGATTAACTGTCTTAGAAGTAGGCATAAATAAGGGCTTTCTTAAGACCATAAGTTTCTGTAGATAAGTAAAGTAATTATTTCGAAGTTCTTTGCATGATTAAAGTTTTGCGTTTTGAGTAAAGGCTTCTCTTCTTTTGATCAAGTATCGAACATCAGAAGGGCGTACAAACTTATGTACTTACCAATTTAGTTTTAATTTATAAGCAACCACATGCTTGGTATTGACAGCTAACATGAGTGATGTGAATTTCTAAGTAGGTAGTATAATCACTCTATAGTGTTCCCACAGCTGGGGCACAGGCCTCCTCTGGGTGAAAGAGAGTGGCCCGTTGTCCACCACGCGGGTGGACGGGTTTGGTAGGTGTCACATGTTTGGTGTTTGTCTTAAAATTTTTGGTTCTAGGACATACTGGTTTCCTCACGATGTTTTCCCTCAGCACTGCTCTCAAAACGGCGAGCAGTGTTGATTAAATAATTTACTCAAAGTAAATCGCCTATCTGGGTTCGAACCTACGACCTACAACTCGTAAGTCGCGCCCGTTATCTCTAGGCCACGACTGCTCTCAACTAATAGGAAACGGGAAATAGAAAGGAATTTTACGGGTAAATCTGTGAGGTAAATGTTCACTTGTCGTGAGCATTACTTTGAACGCCGTGTCGAGCATCCGCATTATCGTTACATTGCATGGAAATGCTTTTTTAAATTGAGCGTTTGCTTGAATTGTACCATTCGTAGGAACATTACATTAATTGGAAATTCTCCAGAAAAGACACAACATGCGATGTAGGTGTGTTTCGGTTATTTTTTTAAAATTAATTGATGTTTACTCACCATTAGATCACGTCGCCACAAAGACCATAATGCACACTATTCGGTACATGATTGAACCAATTTAATAATATGTACAGACGCCAGCACATCAAGCTACTACAATCTGTCAAATTTCTTTAATAGATTTTCAACTTTATAGCTAAACCGTTAAGGTTCAAGGTTGATTGGGAAAATTTGACAGTTTCGGGTAGCTTGACCTGCTGGCGTCTGTACTTTGACAAATGAGCATCTAGAACATTTACGTCGTCTCGTCAGGATCGCTTGCAATTGCTTTTGAAATAAAAACGTGTTGTACCGAAATTGTGAATGTTACGACTGCTATTATTTTGTCTTTTTCAAGAAAGATTTGCTGCTGAAAGAAAAAAGAAAGAATATTTGTTTATTCTGCACAAACAAGACGGGCATTACAAAAAAAAAGACAAAATATACACATACAACGTAGTCAAAAGCCTCGGGGACTCAAGCATTGTGCTGCTTTGCTTGCTGTAATAAAATAATAATAATATCCCTGGACATTTCACACAGCACCATTTGTCCCAAGCTAAGCAACCTAATGCTTGTGTTATGGTAACAAGATGGCTGATAAACTACTTATATACAATTTTTTTTTGTAAATACATACATATTATAGATAGAAAAACACCCAGACTCGGAACAAATACATGTAGGTCATACAAATATTTGTTCCGTGCGGGAATCGAACCCGCGACACGCAGCGCAGCAGTCAATCGCTTAACCACTGTGCCAACCGTGCCGTCGAAAATAAAACATGTTTAGTAAATAATCTAAGCTACCTATTTTGTTTTTAACGTGTAATGGGCCAGCTCTTGACCTCGATCGCAATGGATAAGGTCTATGATGGAACGAGAGTGTCCAGAAGATGCCTGTTCACCCTTGCTTTGAAAGCTGACGGTTATAATGGACCTTCAACGGGTGGTTGGTTCGCGTTTCATTTCAGGCCCAGGATTGTCGACAGGATTTGAGTTACTACACATAATTAATTAGAATACCAAAGTACTTTTAATAGATTTCTTATTTTCTGCGAAATACAGTTCGGGGATTAATTTAAGCAAATGGATACCCTACGTCAATTAGTTGTTTTATAGCTATTTCATACAACTCTATTTGTACACCTCCTATGCTGCTTTTCAAGTGATGACGACACGTCGCGTGTCCGATTCCCGCACGGAACAAATATTTGTATTGCCTCAGGTAGTTGTTCCGGGTCTGGCTGTTTGTGTATGTGAGTTTAAATGTTTGTAAACACACCAACGACGATACAGGAGTAATTCCTAGAGTGGGGCAACGTTTTAAAAAAACTAAACTAAATATTCTATAATTCAGCAGTTTCATTGCAACTCATAATCGTTGGTGAATTACTTAGATGGTGGTGGTTTGGTGGTGGTGTTGGTGATCGAGACAATTTAATTTGGTAGCCAACTTGCCTGACTTTACCTAAGTAAAGAAGCAAATAGATGCCATTTGCTAGATAGTTTTCAATCGACACTACGCACAATTGTCGAGAATCGAACAAAAATAGATGGCTACACCTTTTAGTTCAATGGCTAAAAAAACCTAAGAAGACTATCTCCATAAAAAATCAGCACTTAATATACTCATTGAATTGGGAGCCTCTTCCGTCCCAGCCGTTACGGATTTGAAAGTGCCCAAGGAACAGTTTTTTTCATCCATTCGTGCCCGTAGTCCCGCGTATTTGTCGAACCATTAAACTTCAGTATTATCACTTTGGAATATTTATCTGCATTTATACGACATTAAACTATCCTTAAAAGTGGATCTAGCAATGCTGACGTACGAAATTGTGCGCTTTTTTCAGATAATCTTTTTGAAATCTTTCAAGAAACATCTTTTACAATGGAAGAACTTTTCTTTTGAAGAGGTACTAAATCTTAACCATACATATTGCCTTACTCATAGACAATACAAAAAAAGAGAACCGTAATTTAGATTAGCTGAGCCATTTAATGTTTTATGGAGATGATGGCAACCAGAACAAAGCCGCTGAAGAAATCCAAATCTCCAAAAAAAATTAATTAAACAATTACTCTCAAAACATGTTTATTCATTCTGAATCCTTAATATTTCAACAAATTAATTTATATTGGGCGATCTGAGCTGCAATTTTGGGAAACCCTTCGCATAGTTATGAAGCAATATCCCAGTAGGTACTTACCGACCAATCCTTTTGCGAGCATTCTCTCTCCTTCTCTCTTTGGTTTACGATAATATCCATTTTCTTCAAAAATTTTGAGTGTGACTTCGGGCCGTAGCGGAACGCCCGAATTTGTGTAAAGCCGCGATCGTCGCGTTGCTACGCCTGTTGTGGCCTGTCACGGCCTGTGCCAAGCATACCCCTGGCGTGTATCGGCCTGGTGCGGCCTATTGGCCGTTATTCCGACATGTCAAGTGGAACACAAAAAAACATCAAAACATCTACAGAAAAAAAGACCTGTGCGAGGCCAAAAATGCTTTTGAATGCTGAAAAGTGTTGGTGTGTTAGTGGTGTTTGTGTTGTGCAGCGTAGAGTTTGTATAAACCCACTTAGGTACAGAAAAAACATCATTTACCATTTGAATGTACTAACTAATCATAATATTACAACAATCATCTAACCAACTTCCTTCAACAAACGGTGTCACAGTGTTTCTCACTCACTGAATGCATGTCACCTTGGCACGATGTGTTACACGCCATTTGCTCAGCCCCCTTTATCCTAATGAGGATGTGGCCATGTGGCTCCCTGCACGGGGACCGCATGTCGCTCATAACTATACTATTTAGGAGCCGCGATCTCGGACCTAGATTACAGTAAACAAATGGAATTGCAGGAAGAGATGAAGTTGTTTCGTTGTGGGTTTTTGATTTCAAGTTTTCTAATGATCTGTATCCTAATTGCGTAACACGCTTTCATTTACAATCTGAATCCTTTTGAAGGATATTGCTATTCCATTGTTTCTTATTATGTTCGAAAATTCGTCTGTTCAACAACGTACTTACCTAAATAACGCAATGAATGTTGCTGAACTGTCAAAGTTAGAGCCGTTTTACGCAATTACCCCGCTGGGGCGTATTTTGTAAAACCGACAGGCTATAGGCGGCAACCTGAAATTTACTCAACTTGCACTTGTGAAATTATTTTTTTTTTATGCCAAAATACCTATGCGGCATTGTCAGTTATATTAAAAATATAACTAATGACTTTTTGGGATTAGAGTTAAGAAAGTTCCTTTCTTCACATGTATGATCGAATCATAATAGGAATCTTACTTAAACATACATAGACTTACGCCTTCTTCCCACGGAGGTAGGCAGAAACGACAGAACGCCATCTACATGCCTTTAAGAAACAGGAAGCTCCTTGCAATAATATTTCCAGTTTGTATGGATTCAATAGTTCCAGAGATTTTGGACTGAATTAGCTGATATTTCGGTCATCATATTTGAACTCTAGCTTGCCATTTGGTCCGGAAAATACAAACGAGGTTCTTCATTTTTGTTTATTTCGAGGCATTCACAAACACATTTCAATGTCTGGATTTAATTCCAATCTACTGGATAGGTACCCCTATTTATTTAGGGGCCGATTTTTCAATAATCTGATAACTTTATTCGAGGAATTATTTTGAAATTTTGACAGTTATTTCATGTAAAAACTGTCAAAAGTCAATTTTAATCTTCGAATAAAAGTTACCTGGTGATGGAAAAATCAGCCCTAAATATAATAATATAATTAGAATATTTATAATTCCCTCTAATAATTTTCACGGTCACCGAACCTAAGCTCTTTGAAAAAGATATCAAAGAAAAATTTCCGTTCAAAACAGCAGGCTAATTCTAAACCAAACAGCCTGAATTAGGACTATTGAATTAAAACCTCCTCTGTGATTTAGGGTGACAAAGTTCAATGGCATTTGAAAATGGGGACCGGCCAATTTCTTTCCCTTTGATTTAAAAAAGCTAAGATTGATTTGTTTTAATTATCCACCACTGAGCCACCCCTCTGCCTAGTCGTGTTCATGTTTGTGTAGATTTTTCTTCGGTCGTCAACCTAGTTTGTAAAGCATTATACTGCTTGAAGAAAATCTTTTCTCCTCCTTTATTGCGGTATTTAATTGCCAGCAATATTCAAATGTTTTTCGTTGGCAGTAACAACAAGTCTGCCTAACGACTAAGTAGTATGGGTACAAGAAATTTTACGCGAACGAAGTCGCGAGCAGAAGCTAGTCAAGTTTAATAGACGAATAATAGGGATGAATATGAATAATAGGCTGTTTGTGTGTGTGAGTTTAAATGATTGTAAACGCACCCACGATAGAATATTCGTTTTACGAGTATATAAGTACCTAAATAATATTAAAATTCTTTTGTAGAATCACAACACTCATTTTTGTCTAGAATATGAACTTGAGGTATAAGTACCTATTTATACATATAGGTACCTACATATGTATGCAGAATACATAAAGGATAAACAAACTGACATTAAAATTCAATTTTAGCACGAAGCGAAAAACTAATATGTACACTCGCCGACAGCAATAATGTTTTACTGACCGTACTGCAGAAAATAAAACTAAATAAATGTTAGTAACATAGTGCATTTTGGACGTTGCCCCGTTAAATTTAATTTTTATCACCCCATAAAATGCAACAATAGAGTATTTATGATAATTACGACTATGTTCGGCGAAACGCTTTTTTTTATTACGATGCATGATCGTAAAAATAATGTTCACAAGAGCACACAGCATTATGCTGATAAAAAAATAGCTTTGGAGCGTCACAGACATAAAGTCAGCAGTTTTTTAATGAATGTACTGAAGTGGTCCGTCAGTAAGGTAATAATTTTTTAAAAGTTCAGGTGAGTGCAGACAATTTTATAATAATGAAGTACTATCTTGAACATAAAGGGAGGTGGTAGCATTTAATATTGCAGCGGTGGTAAAGTTCAAAGCCTCGAGAGTCGTTATATATTCTCCTTGATGTCTCTTGGTGCCCGTACTTCCCGGTACTTTTAAGTGGTACGAAGGTAGCAGACAAACGCTCACTTATGATGTAAAAAATATTCTATAGCATGCCATTGCCAGCACCTTAATTGCGAAACACACGTCAATCACAATCTGAATCATTTTGAAGGATATTGCTAAACCATTGCTTCATATGTTCCAAAAATTTGTCTGCTCAACAACGTAAATAACGCAATGAATGTTGTTGAACTGTCAAAATGACAGCCATCTACTGTTAGTGCGTGTTACGCGATTACCCCGCAGTTCTTATTTTTTAATTTAAAATAGGTACCTAGTTATGCAGACAGACTGAATGAAATATTAAGTGCCAAAATAATTTTTGGCCAAATAAAATTTCAGGCCTTGCGTAGGTGTACTTAAGCGTAGAGTGGGACGCCCCCTAGCTGGATAGACCGACGACCTTAAGAAGGTGGCTGGGAGAGACTGGATGCTGAAGGCGGAGGATAGGGTGTTGTGGCGCATCCTGGAAGAGGCCTATGTCCAGCAGTGGACTGCGATAGGTCCAGCTGATTGATTGACGTATACTCATCATTTCCGTGTTTGTTAATAGGTACTCTTGTAGGTAATACCATCGATAAATAATCATTAATTACAGCAGTAGGTAATAAAAAATTTATCACCAGCCCAAATACCGGTAAAAGTTCGACTCAACAATAAAGTAATAACGCCACCAAGCATGCATGACATCACACATCATTTACGAGCTGTGTCAGATATCAAATGGATCCACCTGACCATAAATTACGCCTCTGAATTCGCACACGGAAATGATTGTTCTTTATCCAACTCTCCACGCATCATCACTTTAGCCAATTGTTTGACAAATGATAGGATTTGTCACAAAAAACAAAAAACACTCGCGAGTTGCGTCCTTTCCGGAGATCAAGGCTTAAGGGGTGCTCACACGTGTTCGGGTCGGCACATTTGATTCGGTCTGACCTCCACAACCCAGTTACTGGGTAACACGATAACCCTTAGTGAGCCGGGTTGATTTTTAAGCTTCTGACTACACGTAACAACTGTCAGAGACCTACGAATGACAGCCGGGACCAAGCTGACCCGAAGCAATTACCGCATTACCGCTTTCATTTGGTTCGTGTCAATCAGTTTCTAGGGTAGATAGATACTGATTGACACGAACTAAATGAAAGCGATAATGTAGCCCATGTACCTAAGCCCTTAATCATGTTCGGGTCGGTGATTCGCGCTAAGCCGAGCGGCTTTTTTCCCGAACGTATAACTGTACATATACTTAATTCGATTGTGTCGTGCATAATCAGCCTATAATGTTCCCACTGCTGGGACACAGGCCTTCTCTCTGTGAGAGGGAGTGTGCTATAATCCACGCGGGTGCGGGTGTCACATGTCTTCTAATTTTTTTATTCTAGTACATGCTGATTTTCTTACGATGTTTGGTGATGAATACACAAAGTAAAGTGCCTGTCTGGGTTCAAATTCACAACCTACAACTCGTACCACTTTGTTGGATACCACTAGGCCACCATTTTAGGCGCTTTTGTCATGCAGCTGTGCCGAACCATGCCAACCCGAACAAGTGTGCAGTACGCCTAACAGCCCTCATTTTATTTTATTTCCCATTTGTTAAAACACGAACCTCGCTTTGTTTTCAGCGGAAACAAGCACGGCTCATGATTAAATGTTCCACGATAACGCGTCCCAAAAATATTACTCTCATTTCCTTCTAGCGTGAAGAAAATGACAATTTAATGACTACACTCTAGGTAAGAATAATGGACAAAAATAACTGGTGAGTATGACTTTATATTGTATTTGTTATAGAAAATGGGTTTTTCTGATGTAAGGTCCATCATTTATTTATTTATTTATATACATATACTTTATTGTACACCGGAAAAATACATAACAAAAAATATATTATTACATCAAACACTACAAAATATATATGTTGTGGTAGTAGAATGTTATGTATACAGGGCCAAATTAAATAAGCTAGCGAAACTCCGTAGGCATAATGGTATCGATATCATCTAAACATTATAAAACACACGGGTAACAGTAATCATAAAAAAATATAACAAAATAAAATAATTTGAAAATTACTTCAATTCGCCTACTCTTTGCACCTTATTTGTTTTAATTCCATTAATGCAATGGTATGATCCTTGACCCCGGCAAATGACCCATGCGCTAACAGTTCTTTAATATATGTTGCTCCAAGATGCTATTTTAGAAAATTGTAAATAAATAATAAAATTTTATAAAATTAAAATATTTTTATAAGACGAAAACACGAAATCGTATACGTGTGTTAAGTTAATGTCGCCATTAAAGCGCCTCACTGCACAATACTCTTTATACGAAACTAGGCACCAAATGTGAATTCCTTCAGTAAATCCCGAACATCGACCTTACAAAAGTTCCCATCTTACAATAAATCATGAACCGTCACGCCTGGGACCATCTCGGGAACTTTCGGAAGGCTGCGATAAGCATGTCAGTAATGTCACGAACTTGAATTGTGTGTAAAAAGGTGGAAAATTATGTATTTCGGGTCCACAAAATTGTGGCTCTTTCACTGAATTCAAACTGGCGCGACGAAATCGTAGGATCAGATTTTTGCGAGCTAAGTATTGGGCTGTTACAATAGTGCAACATTGCTTTCACCCTTTCACCCTTTTATTTTAAGTTCTATAGTAGTTGTTTATCTATACTATTACATATTTTAAAAAGGTAAGTTTTATGTGTTTGAAAGTTTGTATGTAGGGGCTAATCTTTTGAACTACCAGTCTGATTTGAAAAAATCTTATTCATCTGATACTCCAATTCTCAATTAAGGCTATTTAACATTACAACTTAGGACTCTTATAGTGAGAGCGAAGTAATAGTGCGGGCAATTACTGTCTGTGCTTCAGCTTTTCATGATAATGCAATACTAGAGAATTTGAATTTCTGGAACTTGTGACCAGTAGCTAGCCAAATGTCGTTTGAATGAAGATAATTATGCATGTGTGCGACTGAGCGCTAAACTGAACTGAAGGATGAAATACGACTTTACGTTAATGAACAGAGGCCCTAGCAACATAAACGTAACGTAAATTCGATCAATTTTTAATCAAGAATTATCTTCATAATAAAGAGTTTACTTTGCCGGAACAGGTCTACGGTGAGGGGGAGCCAGACCAAGAGACATACAGAAACCCACAGGGCAGCATGTGGCGAGCTGTTGGGCAGTAGTGCGACCCCACAGGCCCTATCTCTCGGGAGAAGTCTTATTCCTCACCTCTGGCTTGCCTTTATTGGCCGGCTGGAGTGAACAATGACGAGGAACAGAGCCCCCACCTCATTCTTGCCTTCATTGGCCGGCTTGAATGGAGATTCGCAAGAGGAAACGTGCTCGGAGGAAGGAAGTATTCCAGTAAGATGCTGATAGGGATCTTGACCGTACTTCCGGGATTGTCCTGATAGCCGTGGACTTCCTCTCCACTCCTGATGAGCACATCAGGACATGTTCCCCCTTGTCGCTACGAAACTATGTGCTAGCGACCGTTTTCGGAGGCCCATTATTGAGTGTGCAAGTCACCCCCTGCCATTTTATTTGTGTAATTTATATAAAACATTGGTCAGGCAGGATCTATAGACTTTCCATAGTCCGCAATAACCAGTTCACTTTAGCCACCCAAACCCATAATCCAATCTTCGTTTCCATGTCCTGCAATAGTCCTACACCAACTGGGGGTTGTATGTACTTGCATAGTGCGAACAGGCATATAGTCGTCTGTTGGTGCCTCATTTCATTAAAAGGTCTAACGGGCCTCTGCGAGTTGGCTTCGGCCCCTAGTACGCCTTCCAAAGGCCCGGGACCCCAGGGTCCCGAGAAATATCGAAAATATTCATTTCTATTCAATATTTACACACCTTACAAATTACAGATATGACTGCCCCCAAAAAAAAAAAAACTAAAAATCTAAATCAAAATCATCACCACCGGAATGCAAATATGCACTTTACATGGAGCGACTGCCTATCTGACCTCCACAACCCAGTGACTGGGTAATACGATAACCTTTGGTAAGACCTGGTTGTCAAACTTTCGGACTTCTGACGACCCGTAACGACTGTCAAAGATTCACGAATGACAGCCGGGATCGACGGCTTAACGTGGTTTCCGAGACATGGAGGATTCTTGGTATGAGAAGATGGTCACTCATCCACGGACCAACCGTGGCAAGCTTAGCTTAACCTGATCGATCGACACGTGCGGCTTGCCACAAGCCCCTCTCGTGCTATATAGACTCACAGGCGCCATCTATTTCAGTTTCAGGTAAAAGTTACAAAAATGATGAGCGAAGATGGCTGTTTACAGAGTAATAAAATAAAACAATAGGCTCTAATTTCCCGTAATATCGGATTACTGATAGCAATTACTAGATCGTAGCGTTTCGTTACAAATCGGGTCGTCTTTCTAAGGCTGTTTGTTTACCGCCACGCTAGTCTTAATAGGTGTTCAAATAACTCCTGAAAATCTTGAACCTCCAAATGACGATGAAGACAAAGACTGGACAGCTCCACTCAAATCTGTGCGGTTTTCTCCTCAAAATACCATTTCAGACACCAATCTACATGATCCTCACATGATCGGACCAAGATTATGTCTGGACTTTAAAAGAGACTGTGACATCTGAGTTTATTTTGGTCTTTCTTTTTAGTAGGTACCTAGTCGGCTACGAGACGCCTCGTCTTGCTTTGAAAATATGATTAACGTGTAAAAGTGTTTGTACAAACCTATGTACTTACAGAAATAAAATAATTTATCATTTAAAGCTCTATACCAAGCAATTATGATTATCAGAATTCCTTTCACATAAAATCGTAAGTTGAAAATTAACTTAAATTCAATTCAGTCTGAGAATTTGAAATGATTCAATTTGTATGAATTCAAGCATCGTGTCTAGTAACTTTTGCTGCAACTTACAGAAGAGTTGTCGACTGTCACTAAATAGTGAAATATTCGTCAATGTTAACTTGAAATTCGGGCATTGTAATCAATTACTCGTGTTGAATAGCTTGACGGACTATTTCACACTTATATTAAGGGGGATGCGCTGAGGTAGCCCGCGAATTTATTTACTTACGTTTTTTGCACATTCTAAATTTATGATTCGCGATCGTAACAAATATAACTTTACAGAATTATAATCATTAGAATCAGCCATACAACTCCGTAAGTTAGAATTGACTTCAAATATCATGATTTCATGAAATAGTCATTCAATGCGGTAATATAATGAACTTAGAGAGTTGTATTGATGATTTTTATGATTATCATTCTATAAATATTTTTTTTGTTAAGGCCGCGAATCATTTTTCCACTTATAGAATAGACTATTCTTTATTATGTACAGACGCCAGCAGGTCAAGCTACCCGAAATTGTCAAATTTTCCCAATTAACCTTGAACCTTAATACTTTAACGATAAAGTTGAAAATCTATTAAAGAAAGAAGAACGGCAGATTCAGTGTCGCTATATTTGAGAAACGAGCCTAAACTAAATTATATGCATTTTATAGATCAAGTTCAGTAGTTTATTTTCCTGATTAAAGTTTTTTTTTATTTTGTGGGAAAAGAGAAAAAAATCATAAATAAATATTTTGTTAAATCAGAAGTAAAAGTAGCAATAACTAAACGAAAACAGCGATGTTGAAAGTAATCATTGCCCTTTTCAGTAGAATAATACTATTTAGTAGAATATGAATGTTGGCTGGATGGTTAAAAACTAACAATCGTTTTATAATAACATTATGAAGAGATTTTTTCTTTTATATTAATAGACATTAATGCGATTGCAATATTCCAATCTTAGCTATAAACTGTATTCTAAATTAATTAAAGAAAACATAACATAATCGTTAGTTTTTACAGTTTGTACCTGGCAACATTAAACAACCCGCATTTCTAACAATTACTGTCATCCTGTGATCTGTCACAGTCACAGTCGTCGTACGTATCCTTGCGATTTGTTTGCCGTCTGTTATTTGTTTACTTTCTAACTCATTAGTGTTTACTTGCATTGTTTATTCCGCGTTCAGTTGAGCTTTCGAGTTCCTGCGTGTTGAGTACTTGTGATAGTGAACACTTTTTTTGAGACAGGACTCTATTTGATAATATAAACATGTCTCGTTCTAACGTTCGGTGTGTTAACTGCGAACTTCGGTTGACGAGACCACGACATCGTCTTTCAAACGAAAACGAAGACCTTCTTAATATTATAAGGTTATGGACTTATCCAAGGGAGGTGAGTAAAAATATTCAGGTCTTTTTTATAATAATGACTACAGTTACTGAAGATTTTTATTAGTTGTTATAGCAGTATTGGTTTTGCACCACCTTCAACTCCCTCAAAGTTCGTATTAAGTAAACGCAAGTGGAAAAATATGATACACAAGTCATACAGGCCATGTATTATAATCTATTTTTCTAAGACTAGATTCTCTCTACTAATTATATGTATACATAAAATACTTAAATGTTTAATTGTTTATTCTATAAGAAGATGCTTTGTATGACTTCCACTTTGTATGACATACATGTTTTCTTTTTGATATTTCACTGTCATTATAACTGGACACTACTGTAATTAAACATACCCAAATGATTACTCATTTGGGTATGTTTCACATCACTGTCTTTGTGTTACCACAAAGACAGTGATGTGTTCAACCTCTAAGTGTGTGTTGACGAGGCTATTCAGAGTGTTACAGAGGCTAATAATTTTTTATTATTATGTTACTCGCAGACAACTGATGCTGACTTCGTATGCCAGGCTTGTTGGGAATTAGCAAGTCATGCAACTAACCAAGTTGCACCGGAAAGACAAGTTGGACATCAAAATGTTTGTGTTGGATGTGGCCGTTCCATTCTAAGAAGCAGAAGTCGTTTAGTACTGAGAGAAAACTGTACTGATGAAGAACAACAACTTGCTGCAATCATTTCACAGTGGATACAGCACCGTCAAGTAAATATATTTTTTGTCTTTATAAAAATATTTTCTTATTACTTCTGTTGTTATAAATATTGATTGTATTGATTATTCTTTTAGCTTACTCCTACTGATGAAGCATGTGGGCCATGTTGGCTACGAGCTCAAAGAATATTGCGTCGCAGCAATAACACCCAAAACGCCCAATTTAACAGTGGTGCTTCAGAGGATATGGCTATATCCCCACACCAAAGCCCTCAACATGAGGAAATTGGAGATTGCTGTGTGAATTGTGACATACAGCTGCTGTCTGCAGAAAATAGGCATTGTCTGTCTTCAGAAAGTGAACATTTTATAAGAGTTATAAAGCTGTGGACATATCCTAGAAACGTAAGTTACAGGCTATTATAATCATAATTTTTTACTGTTGTAGTAAGTTAAAGTCAAAAATTCAATGAGAAATAAATTGTAAATACTTTCTTTTTAGATTGTGGACACTGATTATGTGTGCCACACCTGTTGGGAGCTTGCGAACCACCAGGTTTTATCTGAAATTCCAGAAGAAAATCCAGTGCAACAATCTGGAAATCAGGAAATACCACAGCAGCAATACATTACACTGCCAAACATTAGACGAGCTGCTGACACTAGAAGGCATTGCTTGTTTCCTGACTGCAGGAATCCTGAGTGATATCATATTCCGGACACCATACGTAGACGGGTGCTGAGTGACTGCAACTTTTATATACCTAGAGGTGCAAGGATATGCGGTTACCATATGGGTAGAAACATATTTGGTGAACTGTACACATCTGAAAACACACTAAACCATTTTTGTTAGTGTTAAAAACACACTAAACAATTGTTTTCAAATTGAAGATATGGTTTTCATACTATCAGAACCTGTAAGTGTTTTTGATTTTGAAGACATCCAGAGTCTGCCAGAATATTTAGCACATTATTTTCTGGGAATTTCCTTATCCCAACATCTACAAATAATGAACGAAACAAGAGGACTTCGTGAAATGCACAGAGGAAGTTTTGCATTAACTGCATTGTTATGTAAATTAAGGACGGGAGACTCGGGAGACAGGCTATCGAGTTTATTTCAAACGCCAAGGCGCACTGTGGAAACCCTGATGAACAAGGCTAGGGACATATTAGCTCAGGAGTATGTGCCTCAACATTTGGGTCTGCATCATATAAGCCGGAGTAATGTCATTAGTAAAAACTCATATATAGCAAATAGTTTATATGGCAGACCTGATCTCCCTCTGGAAAGACAAAATGCAATTGTTATCTGTGATGGCACCTATGTTTATGCCCAAAAAAGCTCAAATTATTTATTTCAAAAAGAGACTTATTCCCTCCATAAGTATAGAAATCTCATAAAGCCATTCATGATTGTATGTTGCAATGGATACATCCTGGATGTTACAGGGCCATATCCTGCCACTACTAACGACGCGTCGATAATGATGGATTTATTAAACAAAGACAGTTTTTTGGATTTTTTTAGGGAAGATGATGTTTTTGTTCTCGATAGAGGCTTTAGGGATAGTGTAGACGCTATACATCAGCGTGGCTTCCTCGCCCATCTACCAGAAACCCTGTCACCAGGTCAATTCCAGTTAACTACGCTAGAAGGGAACAGGTCTCGCTGTGTGACAATAAATAGATGGGTTGTGGAAGCCGTTAATGGCAGGATAAAAAGAGACTTTAAAATATTCAGGCATGAATATTTTAATCGTGCATGCCCTCACATGATGAAGGACTTTTCCATTGCAGCAGCTCTGCATAATGCATTTGCCATAATGTTTGTGGATCCCAGTAATGCGGAGCAAATAGTCAATATTATAAATGAAAGGCTTTTTGCACACAACACTTTAGCAGAAATAGTACAAGAAGAGAATCTCAATAGAAGAAACTCTATATTTACATCTATAACCAGTTCAAATATTGTGTTCCCTAGCCTGTCTATAGAAGAATTGGTCCTCTTTGCTTGTGGCACTTATCAAATTCGACAAGCTAGGTCATACATAGGTGAACAATTACGCTTTCATGGCCTTTACACAATAGAAGTTTGCAGAGAGGACCATGTCAATTTAAGCAGGTTAGGGGGAATAAGTCCTTATTTGATTCGAGCAAAAGTAAAGTCCCGCCATGTGTCACGAAAATCCTATTTTGTTTTTATATCAATAGATCGGCAACAAGTGGGTAGGAATGCCATCACAGGATATTGTTGCAATTGTATTGTTGGTTTGCGCACTGTGGGATGTTGCTCCCACGTAATGAGCATAGTGTGGTACCTGGGCTACGCGCGTCACCAGGATAATATAACTCCACCTGCACAATTCCTTGACCACGTTTTACTCAGGCTAGATACATAATAATTGTCAAATAATAAATAGTACATAGCTAATAAATGATTGTAAAAAGTCTTTGTTTCATTTTATAAAATAACATTACCTTACCTAGGTACCTTATTGCTGGACCTGGCTTACATTGCTAGGGATACATGCCGTGCTTTAGGAGAAGCCTATGTATATTAAGTATATAATATATAGAGATGGCAAACTAGTATAGGTACGGTTCACCTGATGATCCAGCAACATTCAACGGCATAACCTTTTGGTGTAGGTAGGTAACAACCTCATTACACGTACCTACATCCTATACCTACTTTTCGCCTCAAAGGAAAAGCTTTATTATACTAATAATATACTTGTAACATGTAGGCGCGTTGCGTTGTATGTATTCTAAAATGAATTAATCTGCTCAATAATCAATCTTATCAATAGGTAGGTACACATTTCACAACATACATAACCTAACCTAAATGTTAAATCTTTAAAACGATTTTCTGTTAAAATCCCATTACAAAAAAATATGCTATGATTACACTTTATGTTAATAGGCCTTAGATCCATCTCTTTTGGGTGTTTTCACTAATGCACGCGAAGTATAAAGGCGACACTCAAACTACATGGGGTTTTGCCAATCTTCTTTGTAAGAATGTAGTAGCTTGATGTGCTGGCGTCTGTACACCATATAAATTACAGATATAAATATATAAATTTTACAAAGGGTGACACAATGGGCACACATACATACAAACAACGTGATACAGAGCTGAGGGCCTAAAAAGGCCACTTTAGCAGAATCATAATAGGATAACAATATGTATCATATTAAAAATTGTAAAATGGTCACAAATTGACAGTTCATATTATGATCTGTGTGCAATTTGACGGCACGGTTGGCGCAGTGGTTAAGCGATTGACTGCTGCACTGCGTGTCGCGGGTTCGATTCCCGCACGTAACAAATATTTGTATGACCTACAATTAGTTTTTCCGGGTCTGGCTGTTTGTGTATGTGAGTTTATATGTCTGTAAACGCACCCACGACACAGGAGAAAATCCTAGTGTGGGGCAACGTTTTTTTTTTAAAAAAAAATCATATAACGTAATTTACCTGTTTGACAGTTTCGTATGGAAATTCGTAAAATGGTCCACCAATGTTTACACCAAATATGATTGATAAGAAATGAATTGTAGGTGATTAAACTACATATTATGTGAAACCATTTAACGAAAATTAGAGGAATTGCTAATGATCTGCTGGGAATTCAGGAAATGAATAGATTTTAGAGGTATTGCTGAAAGTGAACTTTTTAAGCCCCCTGAAAATTGCAAAAAAAACGTAAGAAAATTGTAATTTTGCTGGCTACCTTGACGCTTTCGCCTTAAGGTTCAGCGGTGTGAATCCTAAAGTTTTGCGTACCGAAGTTAATTTGATGTCGTGCGTGAAAACACCCGGCTAGCGCTACCTGAAGTCTATTCAAGTGTATGTTTCAAACTGATGTAATTTCAAGTTAAATAAATATCAACTTTATTATAATAGTAAGTTGATTTCATAGTGACTAGCACTATTGGAAAAGTTATTAAAATGTTTGAAGTTGTAGCGTAAACTGAACTTTATTTTGTAGGAATTAAAGTTATTTTTCCATAAACTCATATTTTTTACATTTTTGGTTGGTCGGTTGAAATAAAAACCTTGGCATAAACTTGGATTCCTACAAATGTTTATGTTATTTCGAGTGGGTATGAGAAACCAATAAAAAATACGTTTATGACAATTTGTAACAAGTTTTAATTGTCAATTTCACTGATGCACGCGGAGTCAACGTGGATGGTGTGGAGTGCATTGTAAATGACTTAGAATATAGGTGTTAGTGTTTCAGATAAAAATCTATTATGAAGGATAAATGAAATAAAGTATAATAGGGTGTTTTTTTTTTATAAAACGTTTCCCCACACCAGGAATTTCTCCTGTATCGTGGGTGGGTGGGTGGTTTTCTATCTGAAACTCAGCAGCAGCCTGGAGCCTCGATCTGTGCCCAGTTGATTGCTATAGGCTCGCCTAACTCGCATAACTAGCGAAATGGGGGTGTACTATTGACTAACCCTTCGGGAAAACAAGGCGTGATTTCATGTTATGTTTTTAAATGAAATTTTTAAATTGACAAAAAATCTAGAGCAATAATAAATATGTAGGTATTCTGTGGTTAACTGTTTTATTACTGAACTGTAGTTCAGGCTAATAATGTAGCATTGCGGTTTAATCCGGGTTAAGTAATCCTTGGTCAGCAGAAACATTTTCGTTTCTAATTTTATCTGCTTTCATTTTTGTGCAAAAACATCGACATTGATAAAAAATGTCTAACCGGTTTTTTACCGATTTCGTGGTAAAACACAGTTCTTAGTTAGGTATTTTTTTTGCAAAAATGGAAAGTTGAGATCATACAGCGTCCCATTTTTATCGTCTAAAAGCAATTGCCTACATTTGAATGGATATGACGCAGATGGATTGTAGAATCCGCTGTTTTACAAAATCGCTAGTGGTTTTACAAAACAGCCGATCGATTCTGTAAAAATCTCACCGTAAAAAGTTAGGTGCAGTGAGCTTAGAGTGAGCTGTCAACAGTGTCAATCCCTAGCATTAGTTGGAATGACAGCTCACTCCACGGTCACTTCACCTAAGTTTTCACGGTGATATGGTTACAGAATCGCACTGCCTAGCCCGTTGTGAAAAACAATTGAACGTCGTTTAGCGGTTTTACATTTGATTCTCATGTATCTCATCATCGACAGTCCTACTTCGCCCACAGCTGAGCATATGCCTCTCTTTTCCTGCGCCAATCTCCATGCTCCTGTGCCAGTCTCATCCAAGTTCTACCCGCGATGGTAACAATGTCATCCACCCTTCTCGCCGCCGCTGAACGACCGACACTTCGTCTCCCAGTCTTTTTTCAGATTTTAATTATACACCGCAAAATAACTAAATATGTACCTAACTAAAATTGACAAAAAATAAAAGGTCCGTTTTGACATTGACAGCTCTAGTCTATACTTATAATAAATCTGTAGAGAGGTCAATTCTGTACATGAAATATATTTCCAAAATAACTATCAGGGGGTGATTAGGGATCGATACTGATGCCAAAAATGCAATCAGTAAAATTTTTGTCTGTCTGTCTGTCTGTCTGTCTGTCTGTCTGTATAACCGTTATAGAAACAAAAACTACTCGACGGATTTTAATGAAACTTGGTACAATTATTTTTCATACTCCTGAGCTGGTTATAGTATACTTTTCATCACGCTACAATCAATAGGAGCAGAGCAGTGAAGGGAAATGTTGGGAAAACGGGAGAAGTTACTCCATTTTTTACGCTTCCGTCGCGTGTGCAACCTTAATGGTTAAAGCTACACAGAAATCATGTATGACGGAAATGTTCTCCTTAAAATTATGTAAAAAATATTCCACGACAGCATATGTCTATCTTTTATGGTTGACTCACAATAACACGTGTAACTCCCGATAGCTCAGCAGTTCGAAGCTTTCTGATTATATTTGTCTACTCTTACATTTATAACACTCTTAGTCATTCTTAATAAAAAAAGTTAACATTATTAACTATTCCATAAAAAAGAATCATAGAAATCGGTATAGAAACACCAAAGTTATACATGAAATGAAATACGCTAATAATAAGCCATCGCGCGTGAATACTGAATCACGCTCAACGCGTCTCGCGCCTATAAAATTCAAAGTCCTGACTGACTGACCGACTGAGACATCAACGCACAGCCTAAACCGCTGGTCCTAGAGACATGAAATTTGGAGACTGTATTCTTCGTGAAGAGTAGGTGTCCACTGAGAAAGGGTTTTTCGAAATTCCACCCCTGAGAGGGTGAAATGGGGGGATTTCGTTTGTATGAAAAATCTTATTCCTTGAGTTAATAAACTTGAAACTTGGCACGAATACTCATGTAAATAAATTATGAAGTTGGGCATTTTTTGTTTTTATAAACTACCCCCTAAAAGGGGATTGGGGGGTTTCAAAGTTTGTATGGAAGAATTTTAGCGCGCGGTCCGATTTAATCGAAACTCAGTGTTTATACCTAAAATTGAAAGGAAAGAATAATCTGTATCAGGGTTTTTCGAAAATGTACCCCTGACGGCCTGTAAAGGGGTAGTCAATTTTACTGGGGAGGATTTTACAGCGTGGCTTGATTAACTCGAAAATTGGTATAAATAATCTTTGAGTCAAGTTATGAACACATCCAAAATGATTTTTCAAAATTCCACCCCTGTGGGGGTGAAAAGCGGGGATACAGTTTATATGAAAAATCTTATTCGTTAGATTCATAATCTTGAAAATTAGCATGAATACTCGCCTAAGTAAGCAATAAAGTTTATCATTATTAGTTTTTCAAAACTACCCCTCAAAGGGGATATAGGGGTGTTAAAGTTTGTGTGGAAGAATTTGTACGCGCCGTCCGATTAACACGAAACTCAGTGTACTTAAGACAAAAATAAATAATAACACGTATGAGGGTTTTTCGAAAATCACCCCCTAACGGGGTGAAAAGGGGTAGTTAATTTTACAGGGGAGGATTATAATAAGTGGCTTGATTAATTATAAAATTGGTATAAATAAAATAATCTTTGAGTCAAGTAATGAATTTTTATGAATTTTTTAAAATTCCACCCTTGTGGGGGGAAAAGCGGGGATATAGTTTATATGAAAAATCTTATTAATTTAGTTAATAAACATCAAACTTGGCAACAATACTTGCCTAAGTAAGTAATAAAGGTTATCATTATAAGTTTTTCAACCTACCCCTCAAAGGGGGATATAGGGGTGTTGAAGTTTGTGTGGAAGAAATTGAATGCGCGATCCGATTAACTCGAAACTCAGTATTGATACTTTCGACAGAAAATAATTAATAATAAGTATGTAAAGTTGTCGCAAATTGACCCCTGATGGGGCAAAAAGGGGTAATTCGGTTTTTAGGGGAGGATTTGAACTTGAAACTGTATGTTACATTTTCACGCCTAAACCACTGAACTTCTGATTTGGCAAAGAGATAGATGGCATCCTGGGGAAGCACATACTTTTTATCCTGGTAGCACGTTCCCGTGGGATAACTTCCGACATCCACGCGGGCGAAGCCGCGGGCAGAAGCTAGTAGTTAATAAAGATCAAATTCACATAACACGTATTCGTTTGTATGAAACTGACAGGTGTCAAGAACGCATTCTCAAATGTCAAAAAGGGCCTTTTATTTTTTGACAACTTTACGGGGTTTTTTTCCCTCTAATAGGCAACAATTAATGTGGAATAATTATTTTTATACTTAACAATTGTAATAAGAAAGAAAGCTCAGTCTCGTAATTTTTTTTTCTAATTACATACATTTATTTTCTCTATTTTTTTATCCCGTTTACACCTAGTTATAATACCTATGTGATGTGCATGCTGTGATCGCCTGTAGATAATTGAAGGAGCACACGGAAAGTAACTTTTTGTATTATTATTATGATTTCATCTGTGTATGTGAGCTTCTGTGAGTGTATTGTTTGAGGTCCTAAATAAATAAACATTCTACGGACACCGCTTTTATACACTGGCGTGTAAAAAAATTTGCCCACACCGTGCTCTCCATTTGAAGGACGATCTCTCAAAATTCTTAATAAATATAACTTATTATTTTATATTGTGTGAAGGTAGGTGAGATACCGTTTGCAAATACTCTTTATTTTGATACAAGGAAAATTCTTGGCAATATCGACTCGATTCTTCAGATGTCCTCATTACTCACTTTTAGCTCGACAATAAAATTGACAAAAGTTCAATTTTGTTTATTTCCGTTCATTTAATGAAAATTGAACTAGATGTTTTACGGACTTCAAAAAAGGAGGTCATTCTATTCGACCTTCATGTTTGTAAGTTCCCAATATTCTCAAAAACGAATAAATCAGTTTTGATATATCTTTCACTAATGTAATCTACATACTTTTAGGAAGCTTTTAGTCCTACTAATATTATAAATGCGAAAGTTTGTATGTATGGATGTATGGATGTTTGTTACTCTTTCACGCAAAAACTACTGAACAGATTTTGACGAAATTTAGCACACAGATAGTTTATAACCAGGATTAACATATAGGATACTTTTTATCCCGACATTCCCACGGGATCGAAACTTATGCGGGTGAAACCGCGGGGCGCAGCTAGTATACAATATATTAGGTTATTGTTAGTAAAACCTATTGCATTACATTGTTTCAAATTGAAAAGCACGGGGTGGGTCGATTTTTTTGCACGCAAGTGTATTTCAAATTTTTTTGCAAGTACGAGTAGCCCGTATGCTTATCCCAGGTATTCATTATCTTCACCCAACAAAAGGTCCTTCACGTTAAATCCTGATTTACCCGCAGAGAATAAATTATTTTTTAACGCGTGGCCCTAAGCGACATTTAATTTTAATTACCAGTTTAATTACACCTTCAGGGTAATTTAGAGGGCTGTTGAGTGATACTTAATGACCACTGGGGGTTCGTATAACACGTTATAATACCGTTTAAAACGGTAAGCTGCCGTGTAATCTCCTGCTTACCTAGTTAGGTATTGTCAGCATTATTTGACTAATAATCACTAATTAAACTGTAAAAAATTCACATCGTTAATCATCTGCATAGCCTTTTCCTAACTTTGTTGGGGTTGGCTTCCAGTCTAACCGGATGCAGCTGGAGGCCAGTATTTTACAAGAAGCGACTGCGTACATCTGACCTCCACAAACTAGCTACCGGGTAACACGATACCCATTGGTGTGAGAGATTGTCAGCCTTTTCGACTTCTGTCTGACTACCCGTAACGACTGTCAAAGACATATAAATGTAAAAAAACAATGGTCAAAGATCTACAAATGAAAACCAGAACCAGCGGCTTATAGCGTGCTTTCTGAGGCACGGAGGGCTCTCGATATGTAATCGATGGTCCCCCTTCCACAACCTCGGCAAGCATAACTTATCCTTCGATTGACCAGTGCGACTGTCATTACTGAGTACTGACCTACCTGAAATGAAATAATTCGTACCTTAATATGTAAAGATTTAATGGATGCAAAAGATTTTGATTAATTTATAAAAACTACAGCAGTTTTTCTTTAGGGTGAACGTCTTACGCAACCTTACCACCCACCTAATTATAATACTTATACTCGATCTGTCAGTCATAAAAGAAATCAACAGCATGTTTAAAAATATATTACATGTCTATGTAGTACCTACGTTACGTTGTAGGTACTTACCTACTTAATGACTGCCCACAGACTTGACTATCGGTTTTTTAACCATTATTAAGTAACATACCATGTAATTGACTGTCCTTGATTATTCTGGTAAATGAATTTACATTCATCATTCATTTTGCAATTACCGGTTTCAAGACTAGACATTAAAATTTGACTCACCACATCAGGATATGCATTCACACCGGTACAAAAAAAAAATAGAACATCTACCATTGTGAGAATACAATAAAATATTGCAGAAGTCAATCGAATTTAGGCCTTAACGTGACGTCATAACAGCGAAATTATAATAAGAACCCATTATGAATGATGCAGCCAGCTGTGGACTGAAGAATGAGTCATGCGGTCCCGTTTACTCGCGTAACTTAATTGCTTGATTGGTTTCTATTTAGACCTTTTAGTCTGAGCAAGAGAGTTGAGTTTTGCTTAGCTGAATGTGAAATAAATGTGTACAACTTTATTGACAATGCGTGCGCTCGCGCATTGTGCGCTACCGTCGTTATGTCAGTGTGACATATGGTGCCGAAGACGACGCACGCCTGTGCTGATAAATAAAATAAATTGGCGCGAACATATTTTTATCGAACAATAATTCTTCGTGACTGTTATAGTGAAATTTATTTTGATAACCAAGTTTTGTGATGACAGAAACGTTTAAATACGTTACAAGGATTATTTTTGTGACAATATTTTATTATACTCTGATATGCGTATACAAAGAAATCAAGCGATTCTGGCCTGGCATTGATTCGACAAACTCAAATTGACATTGGATTTTTCGTTTATTTCTGTTTGCAGTTAATTGGTGAGTACTACCCACATTTTTATAAAATAATTACGTACTTTTTATACATAATAAAAATGTTTATGAAGATAAATTCGTCCGCAAGAAGTGTTTGTGTATTTTTAATTATTTTTTGGCAGCGAGCTTGGAAATTAATTCCGCAATGAAGTATCCCATACACTGCCATCTCAAAATGTATCATTATTCATTAAAAAAATATTATTTGATTGAAAAGATAAATCAATTCCATTGTAATTTGTAGCACATCGCTATTGCTTGATCATGAATTCTACACATTCTACACAACAACACTACATTTAAACAAACAAACTCGAAACAAACAATAGTCTTCATTGATTGAAAGTCTGAAAAAAAAATAAGATATAAGACAACAACGTATGAAGTATTATATTATACAAGTCTAGCAGAAGGAGTATCTGAAGAAAGGATTTCCGTGACACTTGTTGTATTTAAGTAGGTCCCTACTTAGTAAAACTAAAGACAAAAAATATTTTTCTATCTGGAATTTCTCAGTAGCATCCCGCAGATGCCAATAGGCGCACCCACTGTTACATGGGACTTAAACACAACAAGCGAAATGTGGGTGTAGATACTATAAGTACACTTCTGCCTAACCCTTCGGGCTTACAGGCGTGATTTATGGAACTAAAGACAAAGCTGAAACCCCGATGATGGATGATAAATAATGTCAAAACCATAATACCATTACAGCCCAATGAACTTGCTTGAAGATCTACAATCCCAAGAATAACAAGAACATTTCTTAAAATATCCTAACGTTAGGATATCCTTTGGTTGGAAGATAAAACAAACACGTTCGATCGGATGTCCGTCGTCACAGTAAACGATGGGTAGACGTCTCCATGTTACGACAGTATTTCATTCCTAATTTGGATACTTATATCTTCATTTTCACTGACATTTAAAGCAACTGGGATATTGGTTTCGTTCTACATATTGTTTTATGCATGAAATTCATCTTTATCAACATCGTATTGATAATTCTTTACTTTTTTATTATTATTACTACCTTTTACCCGCTGTTTTGTCCACGTGGATGTCGGGAAATATCTCACGACCACGTATTACCGGGATGAAATAATACATTATGTGTTAATCCTGGTTATAAACTATCAGTGTGCCATTTTTTCAATTTTTTGCGCCAATTTGAGACACATCCGGACAAACAAACAAAGATTCTTCATTACTATTTTATTATATTGTACAGTTTATACAACAGTACTACAGTACATTACTACAGTTATTTGATTGTCTTCGTCTCTCAAAAGGTTTACTGAAATTCCATCTATTGCTGTATCATTATCTTTATCATACATAACATACCTCTCGCTGTCATCCACGACGACAAATTAATAAACACATATTTTTTAAATTGCCATGTTTTACTCAAAACAAATTTTTACTCATTTAATTCTTCAAAACCATCTATGTATCTACACACATATGTATAAACAGACAAGAAGAAATGAACGGAATAATACGTGCAAAGGTTATGGTTATTTCCAAAGAATTTTCTTCCAGCATACCAGCGATAAAAAGAGATGTAGAAAAAGTGTTGAAGAGTTGAAGGGTAAACAAAATATGCAATTTAAATAAAAAAATATGCAATTATTACAAAGTGCAAAGATAGTGTTATTCTTATTTCACTCTTCTTATGTGAAGATTCAGAAGTTATACATTCCTATGCGTCTTAACTATCTTGCTGTCATTCAACGACAATGATTAATTATACAATAATTAAGGTTATCTATATTTTAATCTCAGTTCGTTTCGGAAGCAATACATACATCCCTACTTATTTTTGTTTTGACACAAAATGACAATTTGGTCCAACCTTGTACTACTTTGGTATTCATTCTGTTGGATCCGCCGC
Organism: Apamea crenata; assembly: GCA_949629185.1. Classification (NCBI taxonomy): domain Eukaryota; kingdom Metazoa; phylum Arthropoda; class Insecta; order Lepidoptera; family Noctuidae; genus Apamea; species Apamea crenata. Next base: position 6,732,520 of record OX451366.1, on the reverse strand, counting down.
GCACCGTCTGATATCGTCAGATTCGTCACATGTTTGCTTACGTACGTTAAGTTCCTATTAACAAACATGTTTATTATGAGTATTTATTCTCAATTGATTCTTAGTTTAATATTCGTCATTTATTAAAATTAAAATCCCTTAGTAGTTTATTTCAAGCTCACCAGTCTCACCACAAAACTTTGATAGAGTGTAGTCTGGCTGGACCAGTAAAACGAATGTCGCGAGAAAATAATATATATCAACCTACATATAAATGTAATACAGTCAGTGACGCTTATTTGTATTTACATCAAAAACTAAATAACAGGAAACTGTGAGAGTAACATTTAGTCATGATGTATAAATTCAGAGGGTTATGTGTAAAAACATTAATAACTTCTTAGAAAGGGGGAGGTAGGACGTAGTTCAAACGTTTCCTTGAAACGAATCTTAAATTCGGTCATAAATAATTCATCCCTTCAAAATAGCTCTTTAATGTCCACGGTGTGCGGAACTCATAAAAAATGTCTACCCAATTATCTACATAATTTAATTTCGAGAGATATAAAATCACGGTGATTAAATGTTTAGAAATGGTTGTTGGAATCCGAGCCAACTCTCATGCCAATATATCTTTCGGGCTATTTGTCTAGAGTTGGCTAACTCGAATATAAATGGTGACACAGCCCATAACAGTTGTGTTCACCGTCAACATTATATCAGTGTGTTAACTGTCCATGTGTTTATGACTGAATTTGACCAAATAGTTATTTGAAGTAAAACTGTTTGCAATGAATCCTTTTGGAATCTTCATTCGTATGCTAGGAATGTTTTATTTTTAACTTATTTAGTCTTAAAAGGCCTAAAAGAAGACTAACTGTGCAAACCTAAGCTAAGTAGACGGTACAGCCCATTTTGAAGTAGGTATATTGCTAACCCATTGCTTCATATGTTCGAAATATGTGTCTGCTCAACAACGTAAATAACGCAATGAATGTTGTTGAACTGTCAAAATGAAAGACATTGCTACTGTAAGTGAGTTACGCAGTTACCCCGCAGGGCTTTTCTAAATATTTATAACTAGCTGACCCGGCAAACGTTGTTTTGCCGTATAAATTATTTCTAGCTGCCCGGCGCTACTTCGTTCGCTTGGTGTCCTACCCCCTACCCTACTCCTAACCTACTGATACTCTACTCCTACCCTACTCCTACCCTACTCCTACACGACTCCTACCCTACTCCTACTCTAACTCCTACCCCTACTCCTAACCTACTCCTATCCTAATCTTATAAAATCAAAATCAAATGTAATTTATTTATTTATTTGCGTAGCATTTCTCCCACCTACCTATCTACCTACCTACTGATATGTTGGCTGATAGAGATGTACTTCTCTATCAACCAACATATCAGTAGGTAGGCATTCTCCTCTTTTCTGGCCATGTCATCATTCACACAATCCATTCACGATTTCTTCTGTCTTCCTCTATAGTGAGTTAGCCACCAAACTTAGCATAACCAGCATGACGAAATGGATCGCTACTTACAAACCAAGACAAATCGTTTCCAAACAGTAGGTTCTGTAATACAATTATGACGTCACAATACAGTACTTTCATAATAGCATTATTTCAGACGACATTGTTCTGGCTAGAGGTGTTTGAACAAATTAAACGACTGTATAAATTGTCGGTTGTTTATTTACTCGGCATGTAGGTTAGCCCACGTTTTATTAAAGTTGTACTAAATGTTGTATTGTTCGTAATGTCTGGAATAGTAATAGGCAGGTGTCCTCTAAAAGCATTATTTGATATCCTTACCACGAAATGTAGGTAACTCATTACATATTATTTAGTACCTAGGAACACTCCATGGTACTAAATATTAGGTAATTTGTTACGAGATCGTACGTACGTGTGTTATTTGTGTAAATGTAGTGTTGTTCCACAAACAATGGAATATGTACCTAATAATCATGTCCTGTCGTCTGCACGTTACAGGAACTGATAGACGCTAATGATGGCGACAAACACTTCGCCGAATTCTAAACCCTAATCCCAGACTGAATCATTTTAAAGGATTTTGCTAATCCATTGCTTCATAATTATGTTCGAAAAATTTGTCTGCTCAACAACGTAAATAACGCAATGAAAGTTCTTGATCAGTCCAAATTTTAATGTAAGTCATTGCAACCGTTAGTGGGTTACGGAATTACTCCGCTGGGCCGACTCCAGATTGCTATCGACACGCTAAGGAGGAAATGTAGTACCTAGTACAAGTACCTACTTGTTTACAAAATTGTTCTTCTGATTTCACGAAATTTTAGTAGAAAAGTAATAGATCGGACACTTGTCCATTTTCGCCAGGCTTGAAAATGGTAAGGTATCTTGATGTAAATAGTTCAAGGCACACAATGTTATGATTTTTTTAAATCAGATAACTAATCAAATCAGATGATAAAGTCGTAAAAGCTCGTAAGCAGCTAGATGAGAGTTGCGATTTTCGGCAACTCTCATCCAGCTGCTACCAGAGTATTGCTATCCAAATACGACTTAACAAACGTAATACTTAAGTCAGTACTTCAAAATAAAAATTTCGACCGATTTAGATATTCAAAATTTTGTTTTTTTTTCATTAGATTCGAAATCACACACCATATTTTTGAATAATTCCTCAATACTTCCAAGGGCAGGATTAAAACCTAATTCTTTCAAAAAAAAATAAGTTGTAGCTAATTAAGCAAGTAAGTTGGTAACGCATCGAGCAGTACTTAGTATAGCATTAATTATAGTCGTCAGGCGAGCGTTTAACACCATTGAAGCTATTAGCTAATTTCACTAAGCTCTATTCAGAATTGCGACAATTGTAAAGGCATTTTCATACCTGCGGGGTAGTTGCGTAACACACTATCAGTAGGACTTTTTCATTTTGACAGTTCAAAAACATTCATTGCGTTCTTTACGTTGTTGAGCAGACAAATTTTTCGAGCATATGAAGCAAAGGATTAGCAAAATCCTCCTTCAAAATGATTCAGATTATGATTGATAGTGTCTTGCGCAATTAAGTTACAGCTTTGTGTTGTCGACCATTTTTGCTCCCTCCTATTAGTGGGTAGTCACCCCCCTTCCACCCATATCATCTTTCACACAGTCCATCCATCGTTCTTTTACTAGCCGCTTCATTTATTTTTAGTATTTTTGTGAATTTACAGCCCCCAATCTATATAACTTTACCATGTAAAAGCCATAATTCAATCAGAAACCTTTTAAGTGTACAAAATAAATTTTCGCATCAATAATAAAATAAAAAATTCACCGCTGCGTTTCGCTGTTCAATGTGAAACGGCATTACATCTGAATATTGCACGTGGCGCATGCAAAGTGATCAGAGGAGCAACACTTAGTGCTAATGAGAGTGTTAAAATAATCCCTAGTGCACTCTGAGCAGGATTATAGCTTAGCAACAATGCAGAAACTCCTGCTCTACGAAAATTGGGGTTGTTAAATTTCAGTTTAGCATAATATTTGCACATATGCACTATTATTTTGTTCATGTTCAGACGCCAGCAGGTCAAGCTACCCGAAACAGTCAAATTTTCCCAATCAACCTTGAACCTTAATGCTTTAGCTATAAAGTTGAAAATCTATTAAAGAAATTTGACAGAATGATAGTAGCTTGATGTGCTGGCGTCTTTACTTAAAACTTTAATTACTTTATCCTCCGTAGTATTGCGCCAGACTATTTTTAAACAGTTATTGCCCGCAGTTCCACTTGCATGCTAGGGAAACTGCAACATTTACCCGGATAAAAAGTACGATATATTTTAACCTAGCTTATATTTTACCTGTACCTATTCCAAGTTTAATCAAAATCCGTTGATCCGTGATGGAGTAACAAACATTCAAACTTCACTTGGTCAGATGTACAGCTATATTAATAGAAGAATTACGTTTTATTATAATTACATAATTAAATAGTAGTCAGCCATAGAATAAAGTTCGTTGACCCCGTTGTGATCATGAAAGCAAGTACTCAATGAGACAGCTGCAAATCTTCTCACGCCGTGACTGATTGAGGGCAGAAGGATTTTCTTTAAGATATCGTTCGCTTATTCGTACCTTTTATCCAAAAAAAAAAGAAACAGGTCACTAGGATGGAACTAAAGTAAAGTTATCGACACCGCTTTACCATATCGGAGCTCTTAAAAAAAAAAACTGTTTATTTTATCCTGTTCGGGAAACTTAATATAAATAATGTTCTTAAACAATATGCAATAGAAGGCCACTGATAAAGTTAAAACAAAAAAGGTCGATACAAAATACCTATAACATAAATTAGGAAATAAAATTACACGATTGAGAAATATAAACAAAAAATTATTTAGACGGAAAATATACTTTATCGTACACCACAAAGATACATAACAAAAAATTAATCGAACACTACAAAATATGCAATTGGCGGCCTTATCAGTTTTCTGCACTGTTTTCCAGGCAACCTTGGAATGGACAGGATTGGCCTGCAATTTAGTGAGTTTTGGTCATAAATACATACACAACCATGTCATGATCGCCGGGACCAACGGCTTAACGTACTTTCCGAGGCACGGAGAGATCTTGAAATGTGAAGATGGTCACCCATCCACGGAATAACCGCGGCAAGCGTAGCTTAACCTGATCCATCGACCCGTGCGGCTGTTATTACTTAGCCACAAGCCTCTCTACTACTACAGACTATGGTAGTTAATAGAGTTGTAAATTTTAAAGCTTCAATGCTTTAAGGATTCGCTCTGAGACTGAAAAGCACCTGGATTTAGCCTAATGGTGTTTAATTCGGCCATCAACGTTTCTTCTTCGTCGTTTTTGGAGCGAAAGACCAACAATTTGAAATATATCTACACATTCGTCATAAATACGTATCCCCTCGTCGACCCTTCAGTTGATTCATAACCTAGTCGAAATTTACTCTTTCCTCGCGTTATATTTTGCATATATTTTCGTATAAGTTCACGTTAAAAATATGGGTATTTAAATATAAATAGAGTGAGAAATGTGCATCTGTATATTATTTATATTGCTGAAGCAGTTTCAGCTATGCCCCAATATAGTATCTTTGGGCATCGATAACATTGATTTACGCAAGATTTTCTTTGATAAATTGTGTGTATTAATCAGATTTGGCTTTTTATTTCTTACTGACCATAAACATGTTGCTGTTTCATTGGCATGTATAATAATCGAACCTTTAATAATTCCCATTTGGCTTTCCTAAAAATAATATTGAACATTAGGTATATAGTAATATATATATGTATACCTATGTCGCTGGTTTTTCATAAAATTAGGTTTTTGAGGATAAACCGGAAGATGACACATTTTAAACTCAATTTCATCATAAACCTGTAACAATCCAGATTTTTTATCAAAAACCTGAACTAGTTTGGTTCCTCACACTATGGGGTAGACACGAGAAAAAAAAATCATTCCACTTTACGTGTAGGTACCCCAAAAAAAAAATATTTTTCGTGATTTTATTTTAGCACTTTGTCGACGTGGTATACTCACATATCCATGCAAAGTTTCATCTTTCTAGCGCTAAACGTTTGGAAGGTAAGCCTAGACAGACGGACGGAAGGACGGACATGACGAAACTGTAAGGGTTCCGAGACGTGAACTACGGAACCCTAAAAACGGGTACATACAAGGAAATTCGTAAAAAAATATTTAAAAAGGCACATCAAACTTACAAAAAATTTGAACCAATTTTTCAGCGCTTCAAAACAATTTCCACTTTCCGCTTGTTTTTCTCCAATCACTTAAACAGAACCCGCATCATTAATTACTTCGCCATAATTGATGGCGCGATACCGATCAGCTGTTACATGAAGCGTTCATGATAACGGATACTTAATTACTCTGCCTATTCCAAAATGGATTACAAGTTTAATGATACTCAGATTATGTGAAGCTGAAATTATAAAGTATCTATCACTCTTTTTTGTTGAAATAGAATAAGTAAATAACATAATATCACGCATTGTTCCTCCGAAGTTTTGGGCAGATGTGTACCTATACACTTAGATATTACGTCCGCATTCCGCCAGTTATGTTCAAGTGCACTAGGGGAAGAGCCTATTCCAATCAAATGGACACAAATCCAAACTCCGGCCTGCGAAGTTCCATAGAGAAAAACCTGCCTTCGACCCGTGTGGCTGTTATTATTGAGCCACGAGCCCCCGGAAGATAATTAATTATCTTCCGGGGGCTTGTTTCCGAATACGTCTATTGGTCGACTACAAGAAACGTCCAACACGCTAATTGTGCAGCACACTATCAATCTCAATCTGAATCAGTTTTGAAGGATACCGCTAATGCATTTCTTCATATGTTCGAAAAAATTTGCTGCTCAGCAACGTAAATAACGCCATGAATGTTGTTGAACTGTCAAAATGACAGCTATCGCTATGTCAGTGTGTTACACAATTACCCCGCAGACCACCCGTATTTAACTAAATATAGAAACCTGCCACGATGAGATTCTATTAAGGCGGAGTTATCACTTGCATAAATAAGATTCAATTAGTCTAGCCCTAAGTAATATGCAACAAAGCACATAGCTCATTCAAGGTCAAGACCTTATAATTAGATAAATTGTGTGACTAATTACGACAAATGATATTTTATTTACTCAACTGTAGAATATTATGCGTTTGATAATTAATGTTTAATTTGACCCCAAAGGTTATCTTGTCCACTGTGTATTGTTAGCACTTACAGTTACACTTCGTTTTTAAGGACCATGTGGCCTAGAACTCTTAAAATATTATCTGCAACTTAATTTAAATGATAACAAGTATAATAATGTGGTCATAAAATTAAACTACCGGGTGATAGATAAGTTTTATTTATACTAGTGGCTGCTTTTATTTGATTATCTTTAAGTAAAATAATGTATCTAATACTCTCCGGGATTCTTAAATCGAGCCTGCGTTTTTTTTTGTAATAAGTTCTATAGCTTTTTAAATGGTTGCAAATTCTGAAACAATGATGACACCAAAACTTTATGTTTGAGCCATCACTTTTTTGGTGTTATAAGTCTTTTATATATTTTTAGTCCCAATGTGAATCATATTAATAATGATTCACATTGCGATTATGCTAATCTATTGCTTCATATGTTCGGGAAATTTGTCTACTCAAGAACGTAAAATAACGCAATGAATGTTTTCCTACGCATTCCTACTCTTAGTGTTATGTACCTAATTACCTCGCAGATTTCTCATAAAACAACAAATGTTATTGACGTAAAGCGACTTGCACTTAAATCTGTCGTCTATAAATAAATTATGATGTTTAATTGAATCTCGACAGTATTATTCAATGCTGGAGGTTAGAGGCGTTGTGTTGATTCATCGAAATGTTTATTCATAATAGTTAATTTATTCCGATAAGTCTAAACTGGTTAAAGTTTGAGTCACTTGTGGGTTTCCTTCGGAACGTAATGGCGAAAGTTTAGTAGCATGGCGCCTCGGTTTAAAATTGACCTTTGATCCGCGCTTTGGGGATAAAACGACACTTAGAGGATTCCGTACCAGCAGACAGGCACGATGCGATAGCGCGGCGCGCGATGCTAGTCTGGTACGACAATTTCCATGAAGTTTTCCTACCTGTCTCCAGGAGCCTTTACTAAGGCTCCGCTGTCCGTCTGTCGGTTTGTCACAGGGCTTTAATGGGGCTTTAACTTTTGAACTGTTATAGGTAGACACTGAAATTTTCACAAAGTAGACTCTAGCCGCTATAACAACAAATAATAAAGTTAAAATTAATGGAGGTCGCCTTTCAAATAAGGTTTATTTTTTACTAAAGTACGAGTAGGTATAAAAATAAAATGTTAATTAATGTACATACGGTGGTACGTAACCCATTTTGTGCGAGTACGACTATTACTTGGTCGCTTTTTAAAGTCATAATTTTTTTACGGTTTACCTGAAGGCGAATATGGTAAAACGATTGTGTTTATAAATAAAACTAACTTCGCTCATTTTTAGTAAAAGGGAAACATGTTATGTTGTTTACCTACTTTTCATCTTTTTTAAAAATGATACCTTCGTACTATATAACTTCTAACTCTCCTCTGTGTACCTACTCCAGATATGTTTAAGTACCATGCCATAGACGGCAAGCCTATTGCTGTCAACAAAAAATTCAAAGACATGTAACATCTACAAACCCGCACTGGGCCCGCTATTACGCTAATCCCTCTCACAGAGAGGAGGTCTGTGTCCCTGCAGTGGGAAAGTTATGGCTGGTTATGCTAACAAACAAAAAAAAATACCTAAAGTCTACTCAAACTTATGTTTCAAATTGATGTTATTTCAAGTTAAACGAATATAAACTTTATTATAATCGTGATTAAGTGGATTTCAGAGTGCATTAGCATTATTGAAAAAGTTATAAAAATGTCTGAAGTTGTATCGATAACTGAACTTTATTGTGTAGGAATTAAAGTTATTTTTCCAATAACTCATATTTGTTTACATGTTTGGCAAGTAAATCGCGAACGCAGTTCGTAAACTGCGTTATTCAGCAATAATGTTGAGTATTCTGCGTTATTTTACGTATTAAATAACGCAGAATACTCAACATTATTGCTGTGAGAATCGATTAACACTATCTATCACGTTCATTTGTCCGGCATGAACATTACCAACGAACCATTGGACGCAACGAGTGCAAGGCATTCAATGACTAATACAATATTATACTTAATGGATAATACACCTCTGTCCACTTCGCTTATCTGGTTTCCAGCTATTGGGTGAGATATTTAGTACAGCATTGTATCAGAAAAATGTGTATGACCACAACAGCACCCTAATTGCGTAACACACGATCAATCACAATCATCTGTAATTCGTTGCTTCATATGTTCGAAAAAATTGTCTGCTCAACAACGTAAATAACGCAATGAATGTTGTTGAACTGTCAAAATGAAAGCTATTGCTATTGTTGGTGTGTTAAGCATTTACCCCGCAGAACTTGGACTCACACTCAAATCTCATCGTAGTGAAACCAATTACAGAAACGATTTTCTTTTAATACCAAAGTAACTTGAATAGCAAAAATATACCTTGGTACCTACCTACATATTTTAAGGAATGTAAATACTAGATACTTTTTGCGCGTCAATAACCAACATTTAGCCTTATACCGTTAACACTGCAATCTAATAACATTTACAAGCCTTCCCAACCACATCAAAATCAATCGTCATTCTTTATCCCATACACAACAGAGTTCAAATTACCGTGACATAATCCATCAAGTTTGCAGTTAAAATATTGTCGCGTTGAAGCGCCGATATCATAAACATAGCTACCGTCTGATATCAAAACAGTCCACCGTTTCACCTTTTAAACACTTAAGTATAACTTTTATATATTCACATCGTGTGTGGTTCGTATCATAAGTCCCTACTTGACACACGATTGTGTACAAAGACGCCATTTTCCATAAGTGTGAGTCAGAGTTAAGGCATTGTTTTTAATAAAGATGTCGTTTAATTTGCATAACTGTTCGAGTAAGTAAGAATGGTCACGGTTACTTTGCAATTACGATTTGTTGCGGTACATTCTTGGGATATTACGTTTATTTACCTACTTATTGATTATAGTTTATAGTAGGTGCATAGGTTATCTTGAAGATTAATAAGGTAATCTCTTCATTGTATCGAGGACTCATTTAGCATAGCATAGCATAATCAGGCGTTAATGTTCCTACTGTTGGGACACATGCCTCCTCTCTGTCTCTGTGAGAGGGAGTGGGCTATAATCCGCCACGCGGGGCGGGGTGTTGGGGATGCCACATGTCTTCGAATTTTTGGCTCTAGGATACGCGATATTTATATATACATTATATTTATATATACATTATACGAAAATAAATGCTATAACTGCGAAAAACAATGACTGCAAAATGAATTGTTTGACTAAAATCTGTTAATAAAGAACATTGGTAGGATGAAAATTAATAAGCGCCAGATACATTTGTCCATTTATTTATTAAAACTCTATGCACAAGTAAAAAATACTGTACAAAGGCGGATTTAATGCCTGACGCATTTTCTACCATAAGGTGAGTCAGACACAAAATATGGCAGGTACAACATAATACATATTTTACGCATCAAAAAACTGTTTCACAGAAGCATAAGTACGTCGAAATGGAATCTACAGGTTAAATACGAAAACAAATGAGAAACTTAAACAAATATTGGAATGTTCCGACCAAGTATGTAAGGTAAACATGACAAAATTCGCTCTACTTTCCAATACCGAGAAACACCATTTAATCGTCACATGTGGACCATGCCGGTACTAATTACATACATACATACAATGTACATATTAGGTATCGGGCATATTTTTGGAGGGGATTCGTGGCTAAATAATAACAGCTGCACCGGTCTATCCTTGCCCTGACTGGTTCGCGGATGGGTAACCTTCCACTATACATATCGAGGCCCCTCCATGCCTCGGAAAGCACGTTAAGCCGTTGGTCCCAGCTGTCATTCATAGATTTTTGACAGTCGTTACGGGTCGTCAGAAGCAAAAAAGCCTGACAACCAGTCTTACCAATGGGTATCGTTTTACCCCGTAAGTCGGTTGTGGAGGTCAGATAGGCAGACGGTCCATGTAAGCTATTAGTATTCAGCTGCACCCGGTAGGGCTGGAACCGGACCCCAACATAGTTGGGAAATGCTGGGCATATTTTTGGTGGATTCATTGACTATTTCTGTTGTGTGATACCTGTTTTAATTTTTAATTTTAATTAACTTTCTTAGCTTTATAGGTGCACGTGTTTCCGTGACAAATAAACCTATTTCTCTTTCAATTATACTAGCACCAATGACGTCACCCTTCATTAGAATTCACGAGAGCTTTCACCATTTGCCACGGGAATGGACATCCTTATTGGTTACTCGTTCTATTATCCGCTGTGGTTCGTCAACCTGACAAATTTGTAATTTTTTATGGATTTGGCAGCTCTAGTGCTGTACAAGATGAAATATCGACGTCAAGCAAAATTGGGTTGTCTTATTTTTTGTCTATTTAGGTCCTGCCATCAGCTTTAAACCAGCGCTGGGGCTCTGTCTCGTATAGTCTGTCTTAGCATTATGCTGAACCCCAACTTGTTATTTTTTTTTGTGTGTTTATGTTCGTTTTTATGCGTCATGTTTGCCGCAAATAAATGTATTTTCTTTCTTTCTTTACTTTGATTAACGATCTGGGCTTGATGGTTTACTTGATTCTGTAGACTTACTACGAAACTGCATCTGAATCTACTTAAATTGCTTGAAATGTCTACCTAAGCAGGCTAAGGTATCTCGAGATTGAACTATCGACAGAAATACAGCACTAGCTAATCACAAATCAGCAAATCGATGTTATCTATTAAACCTTATCGCTTTGTCGTATCGACACAGTTTACAGTGTACTTCTCAGTTAAATTTAATGCTTATCCGTTATATCTACTTCATATTAATATACAGTTTGCTAAAGCCATATTAAGGTAACGTATATGTATAATAGATATTACTACCTAGCCAGTATTCGATGAATAGGCAGGGAAACTTGAGCTGTTTTAAAGAAGATGGATTTAGTTTAAGAAGACGTCATAATCAATTCCAGCCAAGAGTACATACCTACCCCACGCAATGGCTGTGTATGAATTTCGTTGACTTGAAAGAGACGAAAATAATATAAGTACTGCTATTCATATTATAAATGAAAGTCGCTTTTCATGTCTGTCTGTGTGACTGTGTTGTTCTCCTAAAATACGCAACGGATTTTGGTGCGGTTTTCATCATCATTTTCTGGAAGGTTTATACATGTGTGTATTACACTTAATTATATTAAAAGAAATCTCGATGTTTTGTCAAGTCGTGGAAACTGCGCGAAGCCTACTTTCTAAGTCCGTCAACGAAGATACGGGCCCGTCCGAAAGTGGTACGAAACTTCAGAATGAACCCTACTCCCAAATAATTATCTTTTTTGGACGGGCAAAAACACATCGGGAGTAAGAACAACTGTCAAATTGTGTTACCCACCACGCCTGCGGAGTTTTGCCAGCTAATTTAATATAACCCTGCATAAAATTAACAATTGGGCTAAGAGAACCACCGATTGGGTCCCACTAAACGCTCGACGCCATCGCGGCAGGCCGAGACGAAGATGGCGGGACGAGCTTGACTATCCTACCGTAGGGACTGGCCGGCTCGCGCAAAAGACACAATAATCTATTTTCCTAAAAAAATCTAATTAGTCCGTCAGTTAGATTATCAAAAAATATTGAACCCGTATTTTTTCTTTTGTCAATTATGTAAAAAATGATGAAGATATCGCCCGTTAAAGTTCCGCGTGACGTGACTTGCTTGCGACACTTTTGCAAGCAAGTGACGTCACGACGCCCATTCTCAAATTTTGACGCGCTTTATCTTTGTCATTTTTTGTTTGATTGTCAAAAGAAAAAATACGTGTCCATTATTTTTTGATAATCTAACTGACGGACTGAATCTAACGGACTTAATATAATTATTATTTTTTTTTATCCAGGAAACTACCTTATTGTGTCGAAAAGGGATACGGAGACCTACTATGCCCTGCACTGGGACAATACAGGCTAGTTAGAACTTTAAAACAATAACACAAATGATTGTGGTACATAGTTCGAACTGTAAAGCCCAGTGTAAAATGCCCGCATAGTTCCTTCGCCCCTCGAATGATACCAATTAGGTTTAATTGTCGGTTAGCCATCCATTACAGTGTCCACAGTCCACTGATGCTTAACAAGGAATCAAATTGTGTAATCTCATTTGATATACCATTTTAGGGTTCTTGTATTGAAATAATTGTTACCACTGATTGGGTTGTTAGAGATAGGCATAAAAAAGAAAGGGGTACGCAGGTCACCGACCCATTAAATTGTAAAAGACATCAAATTTTATTGCTGCAACTTACAGGAATTTGAATTTTTATTTTGTTCGTGTTCAGTACGGCTTCTGAATCATGGCTGGTCTGAACTTTGAGCAGACGGCTGCGCAATATTTAATAGGAACCAAATGGTGATATGAGGCGAATGTGAGTACCCTATGTTCAGACCGGTCAGATTGTAAAGTACCTATCTAACGCGAAGCAGACATTTCGGTATCAAAATGAACTAGGCACTTAAAAGGGTTCCTTTGTATTTTCTATACTACCTACCAACATACTTGAAAAGGATAACCACATACTTCAATGAAACGGAAAAAACAAAATGTTTTTGTACGATATTATCCAATCCATTCAAATTATTTTCCTAGTACAATACATACAATAACAAATTAGGTACATAATTGAATTCATGAATACTTCAATGCTTTCTACTGATATTTCCAGTCTGCTGACCACACTAAGGGCTTCCTACGAACGCTCAATCTAACATCAACCCACATATTAATGCAACGAACCATTGAACCAATTCCACCATAACGCTAATTAAAAGTAGAAAGCATTATTTTCCAATAGGTACTTACTTCCTTTATAAGAGAAGGCAAACACTTCGTACCATATAAATATATTATATCTATGCTTCGTACGTATTTTTTTTTTTTAGTCTTGGAGCAAATGTGACAAATCCGAGTTGCACTATTGCAACTTAGGATATGTCACCAACCATTTCCTCTTGTAGGCCAGTTATGATACTATTGCTCAATACAAACAAAAAAAAACTTGTTCTTACATTGCTTATCTGTTCAAGTACCGTAACGTTTACATTGCATTGCATCGCATTGATGCACCAGAACTGTTCAGGTTGTATTTCACTACAATTACCTACATTTCTTCAGATTTTGTGAACTCAAATGTTTATTTATTCCTTTAAATATTTTTTTATACAGGTTTACCAACAGTTTTTGTATAAAATAAATCATGAGTAGAGGTAACAATTTATTAGCCTTGGATTAAAACAGTCGCTAATTACAGGCTACCCAGAATTCTCTAAAATAAAAGGTTAACACAGGAAAATAAAAATATAAACCTAAACGCACTAGAATGTTCACTGTTCACAAAATGGAATATAATATTATGCATGGTAAAATACATCATTGCTTACCCCGTTGCTGTAGGCGTATTGCTGTGTATCTTATATATTAAACTATTAAATAGGAAAACTCACCATCTTCCTTGAAATATATCAGCTATGATACCCCAAACTTAGCGTGGCACTTATCCAACCGAAATCTCTTCAAAATGACTGGCAACGTTTCAGACATATGTACCTCGCTTACCTACATAGCTACGCTAATAAACTTAACTGATATTAATTACAAACTGTAGAAACATGTTATCCGTCGTGGTTTTGATTAGCCTTTTGAACTCCAGGGACCAAAATTTGGGCCACTAGCAAATTAGATGACGAGGTTAGTGAATAATAATTGGGATGCCCAAAATTAATTTAGAATTCAAATAGGTATAACAAAATTATTAAAGAGATTGTTGTTAGATCACACACCTACTAACTTTTCTCTACAATATTACTACGACGTTCATACTAAAAAGAATATACTGGATGACTCTTGCCTTCAACCATCATAAAGAAGATGAGCCTTGCCACCAAGCTAGCAAGATGGACGCTTCGTATCTTCCAATCATTTTAACTTTTCACAATCCATGCATGTGGCAGTAGGCTGCAGACGAGCCCTGGAGTGGAGACCGCGTATCGACAAGCGTAGTGTGGGACTCCCCCCAGCTAGATGAATTGACAATCTTAAGACACACTGGACAGACTGGATGCGGTGGGTGGAGGACAGAGTTTCGTGGCGCAGCTTGGGGGAGGCTGTCCAGCAGTGGACTGCGATAGGCTGATTTGAATCCATGGATAGACATAGGGCTTTAGATTAAACGCAACTGGCGCGTGAATTTTAAATGGAACAAAATAGCATACGAGAAACAATATGAATTGTTCGATTTCCAGGTCGGGCCACCATATCATTATGTTTTTCTATTTGGACTTTCTCAGTGGCAGTCCGGAGTCTCGAATAGTAGCCGGTTGAAGGCAATGGGCTCACCCCCTGTTGCATAGGACTTAAAGATAACTAGCGAAGTGTCAGTATACTTCAGGTACACCTCTGCCAAACCTTTCGGGAAAACAAATCACTATGTTCAGTTGTCTAAATAATATTCAGCTTTGTTGAGCTCTGCTCCTCATAACCACAAGAGACCTCTGCAAAGCGAATAGGTTAACACAGTATTTAGGAAGGCACTCAACTTAAAAGTTACTAGAGCTGGAGTTGGAGTACAATTATTAAAGTTAGTACTGTGTGCTCCCTTGAGTGTAAAACAATTTACGTACCACGTTAAATGTATCCTTAACCGAACGTAATTTGGAAACGTGAATTTCGCTCTCGGAAGTTTTTATAGGTATTTGCATCTTCATTTCTTTCAAACCAAAAGGTTTTCGTCTTACTAAAAAAAGTAATACATAGACATGGTAGAAGCGTGTTACGACTATGATTTATATAATTTTTTACCATAAACATCAATTTCTTTGAAAAGTTGTGCGGAAATCGATTGTCATGGCACGGGCTTGTGATACGGAGGAATGAGGAATATGTCGTGAGGAAAGTTTTGAGTATGAATGTCGATAGCTATATGAGCAGGGGAAGACCAAAGGAACGATGGATGGGCTGTGTGAATGATGATATGGGTTAAAAGGGGGTGACTACCGAGACGACGACTACAGAGAAATACCAAAAAAAAAAATGTTGCAGACTCTAAATAAATTGGAATAAGGGCAATTTAATATCCATGTTTATTTAAAAGCTATTGAAAATCCTGCCACATTTCCAAAATTTGCATACTTTCAATTGAATTGCAAAAATTAGTTGCAACAAACTTTATTAGTTTTCTCCTTTGTGTATTGGTACTGAGAAACCTATAACAGGATATTCAAATAAGTCTTCCACTGCACGACACGGATTTTGAACAACGTTGTGAATTTTAATGTCCGTCTGCTGTAGCTTGTGCTGCATACCTGTCCTTATATGTACCTGTGACCGAGACCTATTTTCTCTAGGTTTCATTTAGCACCTAAATAGGCACATTCATGTTTCTTCCTATCCTGTTTACCTTCTCGTCTTCTTGAGCCGTGGTGGCCAAATGGTAATGGCCGCGAATCATGAGTTTGAGATTACTTTGTGTAAATTATTTCGTCACCACTGCTCTCAAAACGGTGAAGGAAAACATCGTCAGGAAACCGGCATGTTCTAGAACAAAAAAATCGAAGACATGTGACATCTGCCAACCCGCACTGGGTCCGCGTGGTGGATTACAGTCCACTCCCTCTTACCGAGAGAAGGCCTGTGTCCAGCAGTGGGAATATTATAAGCTGATTATGATGATGATCCTGTTCACCTTCATCTCCTTTCTGACCTAACTGCAATTTATTTGGGGTGGGTGCAGCACGTCTTTTTTTCCTAAAATTCAATTTCTTTAAGAACTTAATAGAGATTATGGGAAGTTATCCTCTTCTCCCATTACATCCTTGACACACGAGTTCGTGTATACAATGGGAACTTAGAAGTTATTCTAGTAACGTGAACAGTTTATGAAAAGAGTTCGAACTGCGTAACCAAAACTAATCGGGAAATTCCGGAACATAAACAGGGTATTGTAAAATGGAGGCAGTTGTTTTCAGTTGCGGTCAATCCGGTGACTAGCCACTTGGTTAACCTACTTACATACATAATACGGTAAAAGATGGTATTAAAGTACTTAACTAACTAATAAGTACTAATATACAATAAGTAACATAATTATGTTCAAAAGTTCAAAAGGTCAAAAGTTATGTTCTCCGACGAATCAAAATTTATGCTCTACAAGCACGATGGAAGACACAGAGTGTATCGAAGACCAGGGGAAAGATTCAAGCAAGCATGCATCGAAGAAAAAGTAGCCTACGGTGGTGGGTCTGTACTTGTGTGGGCCGGAATTTCTTCTGAAAGTCGCACAGAGCTGGTGATCATAGAAAACGGCTCTTTAACTAGCGTAAGATATGTGGAAGAAATCCTCAATGATCACGTTGGTCCATTTATGGTCAATTTAGGTGAGGATGCTATATTTATGCATGACAATGCCCGACCTCATACAGGCAGGATTGTGAATGACTACCTTCAAGAGATGAACATTACTCGTATGGAGTGGCCAGCGCGCAGCCCGGATATCAACCCGATCGAGCATGCTTGGGACGAGCTAGGCAGATGCGTAAAACAACGAAACCCTCCCCCAATCACGCTTCGTGAGCTCAAAATTGCTCTCACAGAGGAATGGGAGAATATTCCCCAAAATCGTATAAGGAACTTGGTGTACAGCATGCCAAACCGCGTAAACGCAGTAATGGAAGCACGAGGAGGCAATACAAAGTATTAAAATTCAAGAAAATCGTAATAAAGTTCAAAAATTTCATGTTTCCTATTTTTGTTTTAAGGAGAGATCAGCAGTTTTTTTCTTTATGTAATTTTGTGTTAATAAAATGTATGGTGACTCATATTTTTTTTACTTTCATTTAAGGAGTATTACATTGTCTATTAAATACAATTTATTGCATTAACCTATCATTTTTAGTTTCCGAGATTTTTAACATTCTTTAAGTGACCCGGATTCATTGCTCTCGAGTGTATTATCTACTTCTTTTTAATACAAATAATTTATTTCGATTGTATTTGTACGCCTTTCTAGGCAAAACATGTTGAGACTTCTTTTTTCTCTTTTTCCATCTCATTGTAAAACCTACACGTGTTTTTTTTTTGACAAATAAATGTTATCTTATCTTACCTCATACACCCCAATTATAGTAATACAATGACCAAAACTTATTTTTTTTTAAGGCTATCTATAATCTATCATTACCAAATTATAATATATCGTGTTGTGTAGCATTACATTATGCATTTAAAATTGAGTCTTATTGCCTCGAAATGAGATTTAATTTAGTTTAAGGATATTTGCCGTGCATAAATGTTGTATTAATTAATTCCTGCAAATATTTTCTCTTGATATCTGCGTAGGATTAATTTGGAAATTCCAAATATTATGATAATAAACAGTTGAGTCTACGAGTTTATTTTATGTTTAGTGGGACGTCACAGCTTTCCGTGATACGTACGTACTTACATAAGTAATGCGGCATGAGGCAAGCGAGGGTTTATTTCGGCTGAATGAACAACAGTATCCGCCTGCCGTTTGTCGCAGGCTCTATTGGCCGAAATATCCGTAGCTTTAAGAGCATTTACACGAAAATCGCTTAGCTTAGTTACCTACGGACTTGCCTATACGGAACGTGAAGAATTTAAGTCTGTCAACGAAATGCTACTAATGTTATAAACTCGAAAGTGTGTGAGGGTAGATGGATGTTTGATACTCTTTCACGCTAAAACTACTGAACGGATTTGGATGAAACTTGGCACACAGATGGTTTCTGACCAGGATTGAGATATAGGATACTTTTTTCCCGATGTTCCCACGGGATCGACACTTATGTGGGTGAAACCGCGGAGTACTGCTAGTACTAAATAAAACTACACCTGTTGAATTAAAAAATCCTCTCTTGAAAATGCCGATGGGTTTATTAGGGACTAGCTTCTGCCTGTGATATTTCTTGTTCCCCGACCCACCCCGTCGCATCGCATCGCCCGCCCGTGCTATTACCTACTTCGTTTTCTGACAATTTTTTTCTATATGCTCGGGACCTTCCTAAAGAATTGGGCTATCGAATGTAAAAAGAATTTTTCAAATCCAACAGGTAATTCTAGAGATTAGCGCGTTCAAGCAAACAAACTATTCAGCTTTATTATTAGTATATGTAGAGTAGTATAGATTTTGTTGCGGAGTTATTTTAAAATTATGATATCTCCTAAGATATTGATTGAAATCAAGTGATGTCAAGAGCAATTTTGTTCACAATTAAATACTTGTGATGAATAATTTATTTGGATAAGGATTAATATAATGTTGATAAAAACCTTCGCAAAGAATGCATTTGGAAGAAATTCGAATAATTTTTCCCGTTTTTGCAACATTTTCCATTGATGCTCCGCTCCTATTGTTCGCAGCGTGATGTTATGTAGCCTAAAGCCTTCGTCGATAAATGGACTGAATTCTTCAATTCGAACTAGTAGTTCCTGAGATTAGCGTGTTCAACCAAACAAACTAACAAACAAACTCTTTAGTTTAGATAAATCGAGAGGGTCATCAGTCCGCGGAAAGTTCCGGCCAAGTGCGAATCGGACTCGCGCACGAAGGGTTCCGTACCATTATCTATAAAAATCACGTCTGTTGTATGGTAGCCCCCATAAATATTATTTTGTTTTGTTTTTAGTATTTGTTGTTATAGCGGCAACAGAAATACATAATTTGTGAAAATTTCAATTGTCTAGCTATCGCGGTTCTTGTGATACAGCCTGGTGACAGACAGACGGACAGACAGACAGCGAAGTCTTAGTAATAGGGAAACGGGACTAAAAATGACGTATTTGCACAACGCCATCTATGGGTGAATGGATAAAACGTCTGCACCAAGCATGTGCACGCGATGAATGAAAGATATATTCGTGAATGTTTTAGCGGCATTTTTCGTTTTTAGTAAATGATAAATAATAAAATAATGATAAATGATTTTATTTTGTAAGTAGGTTTGTACAAACACTTACACGTCAATCATATTTTAAAACTAGATGATGTCGGCGTTTCCTATCTGACATGTCTGAGAAGAAAGGCCGAAACAAACTCAGAGGTCACAGTCTCTTCTAAAGTCCAGACATAATCTTGGTCAGATCATAAATGAAGACCATGCAGGTCGATGTCTGAGATGGTCTTTTGAGTAATTTTTTATTATCTCCGAAACTATATGACCAATTGACATACTGTCAAGGACACATCTTATCTCCTTGATATCCTTGTGATCATAAAATAATTTATTTTGATAAGGATTCGTATTTCAAAATTTTTTCATCCAAACGTAAGCATGTCAAAAAAATACTTTCTTAAAACATAAAGACGATATTAAAAGATAAAATATTAAAGATAGAAATATGGTGCCGCGGATTTTTTTGTAGAATTTTATGGCGGACGATTGCCATACATTGTTTTTAGTTATATACGACTGTCTAGGCAGCGCATGCAAATAATTCTGTTTGAAGAGGTATTTCTTTCCGACTTCCTAGACAAAAGTTGTGATAGTTCAGCTAAAATGCATGATATAAACATAATTTATAGCCTATGGCACTCACACATAATGTAGCTTTCTAGCAGTGAAAAGATTTTTAGAATTGGATCATTAACTCCGGAGATTACCTCCTACATACATACAAACAAACAAATTTTATCTCTCTAAAATATTAGTATAGATTCTAGGAATATGTATAGATTACTGACCATGGGTGTTGGGTACCCCGGGCTAGACAAAGTGTTTTTAGGGCTTTTCCTTTTTCCGTAAGAGTTTATCAGTCAGGTCAGTCTAGATTTGTTCCCGATGTTTGGCAATAGGCTCAAACATAAATAAAGAAATGTGGGTGTAGGTATGTACTTAACCCCTTTGCGTAACCCTTCACTAAAGGCGTGATCGTGATCTTGTGTTAAAAATAAAAGTCGGTCCTGGTCCGGAATTTTCGAGTTCCAAACTTAGGCATGCCCCAAAATAATGTACCTAATGTTCATATAAAAGTTTTCCCTATATTCGTAGACGTGTGATGAAATAACATTGATGGATATACCAAAGTTCCCTAATTTTTCGAATATGTAGGCGAAGCGACCGAGGTGTGGCGCCTTGTTGATTGATAAGCCTGTTTATTTTGGGATAAAAATGATGATAAAATCTCTTATGAGTGTGGAGAGTTCTCTGAACCCGAAATCGCAATACATTCAGCAATTGGGATATGAATTAGGTGCGTTTCATTTGAATTTTTTTCCAAATATATGCACGCCACACTTGGCAGAATTTGATGATGCCATTGACTAATCTTAAAACTATATAATATCTATTTAATCTTAAGAATATATCCTAGCATAGACCACATTTGTCCTGCAATCACCCTATCTTACTTGATTGAGGCAAGCCAGCTTCATGTTTTCCACAGACGGAAGGTACTCGGTTGTTTTTCTTTTTTAACCGGCAAAGACCGAAGTCAGTTGGTCAAAGTCTTCTTCTTCGAGTATCATAAATTATTTCATTGTCATTAAATATTTTTCGGTCGTACAGACGCCAGCACATCAAGCTACTACAATCTGTCAAAATTCTTTAATAGATTTTGAACTTTATCTTTAAAGCATTAAGGTTCAAGGTTGATTGGTAAAATTTGATAGTTTCGGGTAGCTTGACCTGCTGGCGTCTGTACCTCGGAAAGCACTTTGAGCCGTTGGTCCCGGCTAACAACCAGTCTCGCCAAGAGTATCGTATTACCCAGTCACTGGGTTGTGGAGGTCAGACAGGCAGACGCTGCATGTAAAAGACAGCATGCAGGTATTCAGCTGCAACCGGTTAGACTGGAAGCCGACCAAGATAGTTGGGAAAAGGCTACTCAGACAAATTGAATATTTGTCAATCGGTCGAAAGAAGAACATTGTATTAAAGATTGAACCGTCGTCGTCGGCTGGTCGTCTTCCCACGGCTCGAGAGCCTCTATCAACAATGTTTGTTTGTGGGCGACGGCTTGACAAGTGGTAATCAATCTATTACTGTTCAAGCCTAGCCAAAACACTTTGATGGTATTACCAACAAGATAGAAACGTTCGCCTGTCATTCTTAGATTTTTGTAGTATTGTTGTTACGCAGATGAAAGGGGGTATTAGGATCTCTGGATGTTTCTTATCAGTTATGTGTAAACAGGCTTCTGCCTATTGTGTGGAAAGTAAATAGCATATTTAGGACATAACGTTCTAATCTGTACTTATTGATATCTGAGCGAAATATAATACATTGGCACATACCAAAGGGGAATCTTTTGG
Organism: Apamea crenata; assembly: GCA_949629185.1. Classification (NCBI taxonomy): domain Eukaryota; kingdom Metazoa; phylum Arthropoda; class Insecta; order Lepidoptera; family Noctuidae; genus Apamea; species Apamea crenata. The sequence continues at coordinate 6,710,505 of OX451366.1, read as the reverse complement.
TATGTAGGTATATTATATTTGCTTCAATTTATGTGATGTTTTATTGGTCGTTACTTGTGCTGGAACCCGTTTAGTCTTCATATTTCCTCTTTATCGTTATTACTTGAAGGTTTTACTCATTGAAGCCGAAAACTTCCATAAAAACGGTTCTTTTGTGAATCCTAAGATACCCCTGCTGTTTTTAACCCTACATTAAAGCTTAAATTCAGTTTGGAGACGCCAATTAGTTTTCTATACAGGGTGGCAGGGACATCGACGCGCAAACTGTTACCATGGATTCAGTTCAAACGATTCTGAACATCCCTGTGTTGCAAATTTAAAAAATTTCGTCCAATATTAAAAAAAAAATAGCTGTTTCTTGATTTGGTTTTTGATAACGGTCGAAAAGTTTCTACGCTATTCAGGGTGGATTATCAGTGTGAACTTCATCGTTCCAGTTTGCGCGTCGATGTTCCTGCATACAAGGCATGCATCTTATAAGTAGTACATTCGGCAGCTAATTACAATGACTGCGTGCATCAGTCGTAACGCACGATTAACAATGAACTGACCCGCACTGAGCTGGTTACTCACACTGTTAAACCCACTTCATTATACAAACGGCTCGGTTAGTTAACTAACTAGTTACGTGTCTGTAAAATTGAGTCTTAAGTAACTTGAGAGTTAAGTAATTGTTTCGATAGTATACGGAAGGATTTGTTTTGTAAATTCTAAGTTCTATAAGTTGGAAGTTAGCAAAGACCCCCTGAGACTTTGACTTGGGATTGTAGATATAAAAATACTAAGTATGAGTCATAGAGGATTTACATCTGTTTTAAGAGATCGATTTTTTTTCGATATATTAACTGCCATCGTAGCGAGATGACGTAGACGCGTACCGCCAGGGTTGGTTCGAGATGTCACGGGAAAAGAGTCCCTGGGGCCTTTACCCAGAAGTGGCACAGTACGGGTTATTAATAAAAAATACTGCTATCATATCGGTACTAGATTGGCACATGAAGGTTACAGGAGTTACTCAGCAGTGGATGATATTAACAAGGCTGCCAATGATGGTGATCATAATGATGAAATCTGCACTGCTCCCTTTTTCTTTTTAAAGGAATAAAGCGTTCAGGGGCAAAATGTCCAATTCTCAAAATGTCCAACGGTGTCAAAATGTCCAAATACCCAAAATGTCCAATTGTCAAAATGTCCAATTCTCAAAATGTACATACAATGGTCAAAATGTCCAACTCCCAAAATGTCTAATCTTTGCTAGCAAATTTGTTCAATAAGTCATCAAGGCGCTTTTTTAATACTTCAGTTCATGACTTTATGCACTCTAGAGGGCACCATATACAATTTAATGTGAGTTCGCATAGCCTATAACCAGCGGACGATCAAGACGCTCCCAACGATACCTCACTTCTTGTCAAAATATGATAATACAGTTTAGAAGTTATGAAGGAACAGATGAACATACATACATACATACCGGTCAAAATCATAACCCTCCTTTTTGCTTCGCCGTAGTCGGGTAAAAAACACATCGCGATCTATCACGCCAAATACCACAAAAGGGGGCTCTGTCTAGAAGATACGGGACACGTTTTACAAAATTTTGTGAAAAGTGATTATTAGTGGGTAGAGGTTAAAAATTACATTAATGTTATCCATCCAGATAGATAACTTCTATCCAACGTCGCTATAATTTTGTATGCCCTTTTTAGAATTTACACGATGAAGACGTCACGCAAAAACGGGTAGTGATAGTTAAACGGTACGTTCGAGATACCATCTTAAACAAATACCAACCAGTTAGCGTAACTTTATTGACTCGACTCGATGATTACTCGAGTCACGTGTAGGCAGGATTGCTCATCGATTACGATGACAACAAATATCCATATTCGTGAATGGACTCGAGTGTTCAATGGATGAATCATTGTTTTTTGTTTTTTCCTTTAAGCTCGATTTTCGAGTATGCGTCATGTATGGTTTTACCTTATCCAACCACAGGTTAGGGTTTACGTTGATAGCTGCATGTACGCAGAACCGATGGCCGATGGGTTCGATGTGTTATGGAGTGGCGACCGCGTACCTACATGAAGACGTAGCGTTGAAAGGCTTTCCACAATGTGGATCAATGACCTTGTTAAGGCCGCAGGAATATAACATACACAACTACACACACATTACACCCCACATGCACTCACCTCGACTGTTTTTGTATGTTTATTCTATGTATCCTTCTTTTTACTAACTTTTTTGTTTAATTGTGAATTATTAAAAATTATAAAATTACATTAAGTATTGATAGTTAATTATTATGAATTTATCAATACCAATCTTGCGCTAGCAGAACTGATTCAATTAGTAACTCTGTGTAGTGTTTGGGTCACCAAGATAACAGCGGGGGCCAAACTAGGCACAGCCTGTGCCTAGTTTGGGACCCGCTGTTAAATCAGTCAAGTCTTCTGTTGGTTAGAACTGCATGCTAATACTTGTATGTTTGTGAACTATGTGTAAGTTGTAATAAATAAATTTGAAATTTGAATATCATGGATCCCCTACTAGTATGTTAGTTGTGTAAAGCTGAAAATTGTGTTTTCTGCTCCTGGCCTAAAAACTAGGAGATACGCGTCTACTATGAGCATATGAAGATGTTTTATGCTACTTCTCTTACCTATAGGCGATGAAAATACTCATAACGCTTTCTATAACTACACCACGATCAAAATATCCAATCGTAAATCGATTTTCCAGTTTCCGATTTTCATTCCTTCGATACAAAATAAGAAGAATGTTACTACGTGACTTTCTCGTCTTAACAGACTTCTTAAGACTATAGGTAGGTGTAAACAAGTTATTTTTTTGTTTGAAAGAATCAGTGCAAATCCATATTTGTTACGCTAGTGAGCGGTTTACTTTGTTACGGATGAGTTAACTTCGAGTTAGTGATGTTCAAAGATATTCGGAATATTCTTTGATCGTGTGTGGAAGCGATGAACTAGTGATGGGATAGTATTGTTACCCGTTATTGCAAGACTTGGAACACTTTTCTTGATTTTTCCTTTGTCTGTATCTATATTACCTTTTGTCATTTCCAGTCAATTATTTACTGGTGTGGATGGACTCATAATTACTAAAAACATTGCAGTGATATTTTTATGGTGATTATAATGTAGAGTAAATAGATACTTGTGGTTGTATATGCTTCTAAATCTTGTGTTTCCATATACTTTCATTTATTTTTTTATACACGTTTAACTATTATGATGTAATCTTTGAAAGAGTATGCATAGCCTTGCTATCTATAGTTTTTATCTCTCTATGATACAGGTATTTCACAGTTCAGCATTAGATTGAAATGTCGATCGTTCCAATCTGATAAACATACATATAGACCACAGCAGAAAATATATTTATGTAAGACTCAGTATACTGAGTGGTTATTTGTTTACTCGAGTGATTTTTTCAGGCCAAAATATGATCAAAGCGCAGACTTATCATAACAAAATAAGAGTGTCCCAGTCCCTCCGTCCAATAAAGCCGAAATAGGCTAGCGGCAGTCAACGCTTCATGAACATACTTGAATCTGGGACAGATTTACTTTTATACCAATATAAGTAGTATTGACTGGACTGGCCACTGTACTGTAATAAGTTACAAAGTAATAAGTAACGAGATCTACGGTTATACGTACATATATTCTGAAGTATAAGTATCTGTGTCCTTTTCATAAGACAACGTACGAGTTGTTTTGTCGCGAAGTATTTTATGAAGAAGAAAGTTCGAATGACATAGTTTGGGACACGACCAATTTAGTTTACCGAATATCAACAATCGATTGTTATATGTTTCAGCCTTTTAGCACTAAATAAATACAAAACTGGATCCAAATCTCTCTTCAAGTTCAAAAACTCTTTTTTTTTAATTATAGGTGTTAACTGAAAGATGAAGTTACACAAGATTTTGATTCCATTGTGTTTGCTTTGTGGAGAAACTGTAAAAATCAAAAGTCATTTATTCAAATTAGGCTGAGTATCAACACTTTTCGAACGTCAAAATCACAAAAGACAGTCCCCCAAAACGCCCGCCCTTTACCAATTCCTAGTGCTTTCGCTCATTTGTCATTCATCAAACTGTAACCTAGGAATGACAGTCGACAAGTATCAGAACCCGTCACCACTCAACTACTTAATATATAACGTTTCCACGTCACTTGATTCCCTCATTTACGATGCTGATGCCATTCCACGACAATCACCACACATTAACCTCAACTACTAAAACATAGCATAGCGTAATCACCCTTACCGCAACAGCAATAAGCTCTACGACGGCATGAATACTATTTCCCGGAATGTGTCGAGTATTTGTAAGAGCGATTGTACACATTGCATAATAAAAGCTGAGACAATGCAATTTTGACCTTGGTGCACTTGAAATAAAAGTTATGAATAACGCATTTTTGTCATGAGCACTATCTAATGGTTTGTTACAAGATATATGTTGGGTTAAGAAGCGTGGAAATGGAGCAAAGGAAAGGTATCAGTCTCAATAAGTAATATAGCAATAAGTTAGAAAAGAGAAAATGTATAGCTATTAAAGACTGATGGAAGTGTCTACTTTCTTTTCACATTCGTCTTGGTGCAGTTGTTCTTTTGTTCCATCTTACTCAGATAATCTTTTATCGATCATATTATTTCCTTGTTTGAAAATTTGACATTTAGGGACTTACCTACCTAACCTTATTTCAAATAAGTAAACTTCAAGAATGTTTTGGCATGTTTTCTTCGTAATAATTCTGAGAGTTTCTAGTAATTTAAAAGATCACGGCCCTTTACGATAAGTACAGGATATTCGAAAATTTCATATCTTTAAAAACTTAATTATTAATTTAATAAAGAAAATAATAATGATACCAGCCTAGAAATAATAAATAATACTGATATTAATTGGAGCATAATTTTTTTTTTGCTATAGGTATATGATAATTTACTTATTACCTAATCGCTATTACCAGAGTGCAGTAAAATGGCAGACCATATTTTTACATTGTCGTTCGAAAAGGACATTTTCGTCACTTTTACGTCTAATAAAATTGAATAATAACATGACGCATTCTGTCTTCTCCTCTCTGTTGAAGCAGACTCTAAATTACATCATAAATACTGACTAGGTATATTTATAATCTTATCTTAATACTTACAAATATTCACTTACCACGCACAACTATCTAAATATTTAATTAAATAACGTACGTAATTATGTAATCTAAACAAAATAAACTACTTGTTTTACTTAATGAGGATTAACAACAAGCCAATTGCACTTGTTAGTATCTACATAATTTATTTATTTAAACTCAAAAAAATCTCAAAGCGAAAAACCCGTTCAAAAGTGAAAACCACCATCGGTTGGTCGAAAACTGCTCTATTAGAGTGCAGACCTTTCAGGGTTTATTAATATGGGTACCTATAATATTCATTAGAGCACTCAACCTGTTTATCGATGTAGCCTTTACACAAATTATTATTTAGTAATTTGGTAAAAGCTTGTTAATGTAAAACATCGAGTATTTTTTGTTTATGGCATCTAGCAGGTAAACCTAGGTTGTTGGCTAAACAACCGGGCTTTCCTGTGGATGCTTTAATAAATCCTTAATTTATTAAAGCAAGCTCCAGCCAGGACATAAAGCTTCTAAACTATAAAGCGACTACACGTTAGGGGCGCCCCCTGATACGGTCCTCAGCTTAAGGCGTCGCCGTCGGTCACTAGGGGAGGGCAGCAATAGACAGACTGGATCAGCCGATCGATTCTATAAAAATCTCACAGTGAAAAGTTAGGTGAAGTGAGCTTAGAGTGAGCTGTCAATAGTGTCAATTCCTAGCATTAGTTGGGAATGACAGCTCACTCCACGCTCACTTCGGTGAGATGGTTACAGAATCGCGCTGCTGATCGTGATTTAAAGCTACAGCGGCATAATTTCTCAGTAGCAGCCTGGTGTTTGAATTGGTGCTCTGTTGATGGCAATAGACCTGCCCCCTATTACATGGGATTAAGGCTCAATGCCGCGGAACGGAGTGGAAGCGAGTTTTCGTAGCGATATTTTACATAGCAAAATGAACTTTATGTCAATTATCTAACGTACAAACTAGATGACGAGCTTATTACTGCCGGAATTCCCGACAGTGCGCGATAATTCTCCAGAAGATTCGCGACCTGTGCGTATGTGTGTATCTAATTTGTGCGTTACTCTTTTGACTTAAAGTTCATTATGCTTTGTACAAAAAAAATCGCTTCCACTCCGTTCCGCGGCAGTGTAAATTGAACCTTAAACATAACTAGCGAAATCTGGGTGTAGTTAAGGTACTATAGGTTCACCTCTGCCTAACTCTTCGGGGTATAGAGGCGTGATGTTATGTTCAGCGCCAAAAACAACGTATCATCAATCAAAAGGAAGACAATCAAATAAATACCGCATTACCATCTCATAACAAACCAAGAAATCGCATCACTTGTATTATGAGTAATGGATATAGCCGACTAAGTTCTCGATTCTCGATTTAGGTTAATCGCAATGCTATACGTATCGATTTGAGGTCGATTATATCTCCTAGTATTGTGCGGGAACGACTGCTTGATGTATGATCGAGACATCGTTTAGGGACATATCTGGTATCTTGGCCTGGTTTTCTGGAGTTCATTCATATAGTGAACTGTCTTATATGGTAAAAGCCAGTAATAATAATACCAGCCTATTACTGCAGGGCAGAAGCCTCTTCTCATGTAGAGAAGGCACGAGCATTAAGCACCACGTTTGCTCAGGACGGGTTGACGGTTTTAGACTTATGTATTACTGGCTGAGCCCCGCGGTTTTACCCGCATAAGTTTCGATCCCGTGGGAAAATCGGGATAACAAGTATCCTGCGTTAATCCTGGTTATAAACTGTGTGCCCAAGATACACTCACAAAGTTCATATTAATTTAAAAGTCACAAGTAAGGATACTCATCATCTGCCTAGCCTTCTCCCAACTTATGTTGGGCTCGGCTTCCAGTCTAACCGTATGCAGCTGAATACCAGTATTTTACATGGAGTGACTGCCTATCTGACTTCCACAACCCAGTTACTGGGTATACAATACCCCTTGGTAAGACTGGTTGTCAGACTTTCGGGCTTCTGACCCGTAACGACTGTCAAAGATCTACGAATCATAACAGGGACCAACAGTTAAATGTGCTTTCCGAGACACGGAGGGTCTTGGTATGTAAAGATGGTCACCCATCCACGGACCAACCGCGGCAAGTGTAGCTTAACCCGATCGATCGACCCGTGCGGCTGTTATTATTTAGCCACAGGTATGGATACTGTTATGCCAAATAGTTTCCAAACGATTCGTCATTGATTGTGGTTTTATTGACTGGCAATTTAATGTCTTCCACTAAATGATGATGACGATATGACATTAAAGTTAATGATGTCACGATTTCTTTAATGAATTCTAGTTACCAAGTCAGTAAGTATCCGTATTTGGTATACGTACAGTCAACAGCAAAAGTAGATGATCAAAATCAGAAATGCAATACTAATGAACGAAGTTCGCGTCAGAACTGTGTGGCGTCGAAGTGATTCAAAAGTATGTGATTGTAAATTATACCAAACATTTACTACTAGCACGCCACACAACTCTGACGCGAACTCCGTTCATTAGTATTGAATTTCTGATTTTGATCATCTACTTTTGAAACCTTTTAAAAACTTATGTAGGGCCCTAACAGGTGTTGCATAGAGGGGGATTCGGATTCCATGTGCATATGGTGACCACCAGGATGGTTTTAGTGAGGTAAAAATCACACACTCTACACCCTTTCCTGGGTGGTTATATCCCCAAAAAAAGGGCGCCTTTTGAAGGTTTCCCCCGAAAAAAAAGTTACTAGCAACCTCATTAACTGTGACACCCAAATATGTAACACCTAATGTTTGGAAGGTTCACATGGGAGCCATCATCATAAATTCTCTCATAACCTTAAAATTCTTATCACTCTAACTCACAGATCTGCGATAAATTACATATTATGTACATTTGCTACCCCTTCAACATTTTACTGTCCTTTGTAAATATACCTATACGACATTTCATTTATCTCGTTGTTCTCAAATTCTCATACAGTCCCACGAGTACATGTATACATCTTGGAGATATCCCTTCATAAAATCTATACTACTAATAACAAAGCTGAAGAGTTTGTTTGAACATGCGAATCTCTCGAATTACCACTCGGATCTCATAATTATTCTTTCATTTGATAGCCAAATTCTCGAGGAAGGCTATATGATTACACAAAGTTAATACGACAGAGGGGCTTTCCTTTAAACTGCCTATACTAGGTACCATTTTCAAGCTCTGTACCAAAATTCAATTTAATAGGAGCAGTAGTTTAGTCGCAAATGATTTTTTAAGTTTTTGCACCATTTGAACACGATGTATCTTTCCTAACAGCTGATTATGTCTAAGCATAGGTCATGCACCTTACAACGATAAGACGTTGCCACTTTGTTACCTAGGTATCTAAGGTCAGTCAAATATATTTACAAAAGGTGGTTGTGTTTTATTCTGATTTGTAAGCTATTTAGCTTGTTTAAAAAAATATTTTCTCATTTTTGGCGCTTTTTGTTTTTAGACCGTATCGAATTAATAATATACACAGAGTGTAATTTAATGCCCCACTGTCTAATAACTCTGTATGTATTTAACATCACGCCAAGAGTCTTGGCAGCCGAGCAAAAAGAAAAAAAGTAAGAAAGAAGGTAAGTAAGTAAGTAAGCGAAGTAATAGCGCAGTGTGGCGCTGCGATGCGACGGGCTAGGTCGGGCGAACAATACATTTCACGCAGACGAACCCGCAGGCAAAAGCTAGTAGAGTAAATATAGCTACAACAATAATGGAAAATGACCAACGTCGTAGACAGAACTTTTTCGAGTGACATCCCTTGGGTATCGAAGGGATCTCGTAACCTCTTTGAGAGTGAAACTCGGTCAAGGAATAAGATGTTTCGTGGTTATGCGAATCTTGTTTTTTTGATCTTCGGAGTTGTTTTGACTTGATAACATCGGTTGCCTAGCTTTGAAGATGGAGTGACATTGATTGAATACCTAAAAAAAATAGGTACCCTAGTTTTGGAACAGTCGGGTGGAAACATAATAACTATGGTCAAATTGAAATAAATGAAGACTTGAGAAAAAAATAAACTGACCTTTCTCATTTACTGTAGGTATTCTTTTATAATTAGATAATTATATGCTAAGTAACTAGTAGTAGGTATTATAAACTTGAGTAGTAGGATGAGCTGGACTCCTTTGATAAAGATTGGTCCTTGGCAGCTCTGGACAGAGAGAGGTGGAAGGAGGGGAAGGCTTAGCTCAGCAATGGGACATTAAAGGCTAATAAAAAAAAAAATGTACTTATAGCTTTAACTTTTATTCCACGCTCGCACGGACATAAATCTTCAACTCACTGCTTAGCGCCGAGAGTTGAAAATCCAACAGTGTGTTTTTTCGATGCGCTGGGATGCGCCCTGTTGCATTCTCAATGCTTGGTTCAACACCGAGGGTTGTAAATCCAATGCGCGATAAAATCCCGCAGTGATACTTTTACGTATAGTCAAGCTACCCGAAACTGTCAAATTTTCTCAATCAAACTTGAACCTTAAGGCTTTAGAGATAAAGTAGAAAAAGTATTAAAGAAATTTGACAGATTGTAGTAGCTTAATGTGCTGGCCTCTGTACCTGAACATGGTCTAATCAACTTGTCGTCACATTACCCTGTTATTGTCACGGAACTTAACCCAACATGTTGTATTTACTTAAACCAGTCTCAAGTTAACATGCAAATCGTCAGTTTCCCAATGGCGGTATGAATCAGTTTGCTGACTCAGGCGCATTCTCTCGTCTCAGGTAGCGGCCATTACTTAGTCCATGAGTCATCGACAACTCGTCACTTCTACACTTTGTCCATTATTAATTATCTTAGTTTATGGATTTCTTAAGATTAAGTAAGTATTTATTATTTGGTATTTTTTAGTTTTATGCTATATTTCGATCTGTTTTTGGTGTAACACGTTTCAAATGTTTATGATAAGTGCGATTCTATAAACACATTAATTTGGACACAGGCAGGCTTCACGCCTCTTATGCCATTTAATCAAAATCTAAATACATTTAGATCATCCATTCCTCAAAAGTCCATTTCAGACACTAATCTACATGGTCCGTCCTCACATGATCTGACCATTATGTCTGAACTTTTAAAAGAGACTGTGACCTGTGAGTTTGTTTCGGTGTTTAGAATATTATACAATAGAAATACTCTTTATTATGTCTATTCTATAATATTCTAGAAAGTTTACAAGGGGGACACAATGGCCGGTTTTTTTGTGCTTTTTCTAAGAGTTTTTGAAGAGGGCACCGACCACATCTAGTTTTTATAATAATATTGACGTGTAAAAATGTTTGTTTACATAAACCTACAGAAACGGTCATGACATTAGTTCCAAAATAACATTAAAAAAAAAAAAAAATGTTTTTACAATAAAATCCAAACCCACACAGTACTACTTATTAGTTATTCTGTGCTCATACTAGGTACAATAAATTAATTATACCTAACTCCTTAATACGGCATCTTACATCCTATGACGGAAACACTTTCGAATATTTTAAGGTCAACATGACTCATCCAAACTTCACGGATATGATTAGTAGTACGTACCAATAGAACCTCTTGCTTGTTATGTACAAAAGCCAGCAGGTCAAGCTACCCGAAACTGTCAAATTTTCCCAATAAACAATGAACCTTAATGCTTTAGCGATAAAGTTGAAAATATATTCAAGAAATTTGACAGATTGTAGCAGCTTGACGTGCCTACCTAACAATTACTCACGCTACTGCCTAGGGGGTTACCGCAAATCAAATATGAATATTTAAATATAGGTACATATAATTGTTTGTTCAGGTGGATAGGTACCTATAGGTACTTGATGCGTAAACAATATTCATATTTTCAGTTGGTATGTACATGATTATATTAAAAATTCTTATTACGTAAGTATATTACCTAATTATAAAATAAATAAATAATAAACAATTTATTTCAGGCGACACACGTAGACAAATAATACCTTAACCTAAACATACATATTTTTATAAAAAATAGCAAACTATTTTAACCATTGTACTCGAAGTGATGACTGTGTCGGTCTGTGTAGGTAGGTAACTATGAACCTTAATGCTTTAGTGATAAAGTTGAAAATACTAATAAATATGCTAATAATATATAATATGCTAATAAAACTCATATACATATAAATACTAGCTGTTGCCAGGATAAAAATACGCCTATGTCCTTCTCCAGGTCATGATCTACCCATGTGCCAAATTTTATCCATATCCATTCAGTAGTTTTTGCGTGAAAGAGTAACGAACATCCATCCTTCCATCCATCCATACAAACTTTCACGTTTATAATAATTATAGTAGGATAAGACGGGTTTGTTGTTCTAATATTATACTGTTATTGTAAATTATGTTAACATAACAGTAGGCTCCAGTTATTTTAACGGAAGTTTCCGCCATAAAGGACCAAACATTTAAATTTTTTTCAAAGCTTTTCTTTACGTAAAAGTGAATTATTATATGTTTCAATACATTAAGAAGACACAATGTAGGTACCTTATCCTGTAGTCTTAAATGAATGCGAAAACTTTTCCTTTTTAAATTATATACCTTAATTCTTTTGTTAATTGTTTGAAGGCGCTTTATCATAAAATAAGCCGGCTAATTTCTGCTTTAGAAGAGAAAAAGGAAGTACCTAATGTTTAACAGCGAAAAATGCTTTACCGTGAAGAAAGTATAAGACGAAAATATAAATAATGAAAGACGTAGTTGGGAGCAGTGCCTATTTGTAACGGCCCCGACTTAAGAGTTATAGGTTCGAACCCCGACAGGCTCTTTACTTCGTATTAATAATTTCATGACCGCTACTCTCAAAACGGTTAAGGAAAACATCGTGAGGAAACCGGCATGTCCTAGAACAAAAAATTCTAAGACATACGACATCTACCAGCCCGCACTGGGCTCGCGTGGTGGATTGCGGCCCACTTCCTCTCACCGAGAGGAGGCTTTTGTCCCAGCATTGGGAACACTATAGGCTGATTATATAGTTTGAAGAAGAACGTTTTTTGGAATAACTATCGGGTTATTGAACAATTTAACACAAAGCAAGTATGTATAATACCAGCCTATAACTGTCCCAGTGCAGGGCAGAAGGCTCTTCTCATACAGAGAAGGCACGAGCATTGACCACCATGCTTGCTCAAGATGGGTTGGCGATTTCGTACTTGGGTATACCTAGGGGGTCTACTCCGAAGTAGTATCGGCTGAATGTTCGGCCGTTTCCTGCTACGAAGTTACTATTTGGTTCAGTCGGCCCCGATCCTACACTCCTACACTCTTTCAAATATTGACTATGGTCCCGACCCAACTGAGCCGATCGATCGATTTCAATAATATTCGGTTCAGCCATGTGTCGGTCCGATCCGAACATTCGCACTTTGCATTTCGGAGTAGACCCCCTGGTTTCCTCACGACGTTATCCTTCGCCGATGCCAGAAATGTCAAAGAAAAACTCCGAAAGTACATAATTATTATGATTTTTAAAACTCACATCTTTTTTATCCCGAATTTGAAACCTCGCGCGTGAGACGCGGCCTTAACCACTGGGCCATCACGACACAGCAATGTAACTAATCTAATATTGCGACATATTCGCCAAAACTGTAAACAAATATGAGTTTATGGAAAAATAACTTTAATTTCTACACAATAAAGTTCAGTCATCGCTACAACTTCATACATTTTTATAACTTTTTCAATAGTGGTAGTCACTCTGAAATCAACTTAAGTACTATTAAAATAAAGTTGATGTAAGTTTTACTTGAAATAACGTCAATTTGAAACGAATAGAATTTGATTAAAGGTAAAACTGAACGTGACAAACTCTACGGCGGTTTCAGTTACTTATGGGTTTAATTAACAACCTTTGGAATGTACCCCTTTACCTGTACCTTCTTACATTTACCTATTGGCGTTGACCAGCACTCTAATTGCGTAACACACTTTCAATCACAATCTGAATCATTTTGAAGGATATTGCTAATCCATTGCTTCATATGTTCTAAAGATTAGTCTACTCAACTATGAAAATAACGCAATGAATGTTGTTAAACTGTCAGTATGAAAGTGAAAAAAAAAAGTCATTGCTACTGAAAGTGTGTTTCGCAATTACCCTGCAGTTTGTGGTTTTGATTCGTTTTTTTTTTCTACAGAGATTTGGAGCAAATGTAAGTACTAAGAAATTATTAAGAAATTTTTGTACTAAGAAATGAAAGTCAAAGTGAAACCCAGTACTTGTGTGATGCACGAACGGCTGTCGTGATTTCGTGACGAGCTTTCATCAGTTCGACATACCCCATGACTAATTAGCAGAACATTAAAATCTGTCTGCATCTAGTAAAATCTCGTGTTTTTATCAACAGCTGATGTTAAGGGGCAGGCGCCGGGATAGGCCGCGAAATGTTATTAGGTTTTTTGTAATTTGCACGTCTGTGTCATGTTGAATGTTGATTAAAATATTGTCGCGAGCGTAACAAATATGACTTTACGGAATTAAAATCATCAATGCAACCCTCTAAGTTCATATAATCCAATGTAATGAGTATTTCATAAAACATGAATCAATAGGAATATATGAACTTAGGGTTGTATTGATGATTCTAATGATTATAATTTTGTAAATACATACTTGTTACGCTCGAGAATCATATTTGGTACAACATACAACCTGACACAACCTGCAAATTGCAAAAAACGAAAGTGAATTTCAATTTCACCGGCTACCTAGCGCATGCCCCTTAATGAGACTCTCAAGCTAGATGTTACAGACTTACAGTACGATTCATATCTGACGAAGTACCTTGTTTTTTACACACCGGCGCGCACTAAAGTGCATTTTGCAATGCTATAAATATGCTATTTGTATATACCTAAGTACGAAAGGACCACAAAAAAAGATCAAAAGACTCTTGAAGGTCATGTCCAATTACATTAAACCAATACTTTTAAATTAAATAATGATTAATGGAGACAATAACGACAGCAAATTGGAATTTTCATCGAAATTTTCAAAACAATAATGAATTGCTTTGAATATTATTTCTATATTATTCCTGCTTTATTTGGAAAATAACACAATTGTGGTTTAACAATTATAATTTATCAAAAGGAAAACAAAAACCAAGTCAAAGCCCCAAGCGAATGGGAATTACTAATAAAAAGCACTTATGTAATTTAACGTAAATATAATTGAAATAACTACCTATCTACATGATTTTTCTATAGGACATGTTCAGTAGTACCCGGAGTTTTGAATTGTGCCCGATTTCTGGAACCCATACCTCCTCTCTGTGAGAGGGAGTGGGCCTTAGTGTACGCGGGCCCACTGCGGGATGGTAGATGTCACATATCTTCGAATTTTATTCTGGTGCACGATGTTCTCCTTTACCGTTTTGAGAGCAGTGGTGATGAAAGAATTGGCTCGTAACTCGCGGCCATTTCTACCGCGCCACCGCTGCTCCTGCCAGGAACCCCAGGAAGAAAACAATTCCATGTTGCCACGGCCCACGGACCTGAGTGTAAATCCGGGGACGGATGACACGAAGCGTGCCCGTAACCGTTCTCTTCCTACACTCATAAATCAAAGATTACTTTATTGCCTGATTCATAACAGAGGGGACATTATCTGTGATCAGTGTAGGTGGCGGACAACGACCGACAAATTGGTACTAATGCAATCATTATCGCTGGCACGACACCTATACGCACTTTATAGTTCAATATTGTAATGTAACAGATATGCTTTGGGAGATACGCATGCAAATATATTGAAGTAAAATAATTTACAGATATATATATTTTAAATAATTTACACAAAGTAAAGCGCCTGTCTGGCTTCGAACGTACGACCAACGAGTCGTACGTCGCGGCCGTTACCACTGGGCCACAACTGCTCTCAAAACGGTGAAGGAAAACATCGTGACGAAACCAGCATGTCCTAGAACAAAAAATTCGAAGACATGTGACATCTACCAACCTGCACTCGGTCCGCGTGGTGGATTACAGTCCACTCCCTCACACAGAGAGGAGGTATGTGTCCCAGCAGTGGGAACATGATAGATTGAGTATGCTATAACTATTTTATAATAATTGCCAGCAACTTATCAATTTGCGTGACGCTGTGGCTATTGCAATAGATACACTATTTCAATAGCCACAGCGCCAGGCAAATGGATAAGTTTTCTCAGATATCTCAGAGAGGATGCTGCTGTTTTGAGTCACAAACTTCGATCTTTGCAGAAACAGAATCATACTACAATGTTCCTACTGCCCCAAACAACAAATAACAGTTTTTGTATCTATGGTCCCAACCATACACACAAGAACTGCACCCTAATTGCGTAACACACGATCAATCGGAATCGGTTTCATATTGACAGTTCAACAACATTCATTGCGTTATTTACATAATTATGTTTTCGAGCAGACACATCATGAGACATTTTTTGAACATATGAAGCAATGCATGGATTAGCAATATCCTTCAAAATGTTCCAGATTGAGATTGACTGTGTGTTACGCAATTAGGGTGCTGTTTTTATCTGTCAAGAACGTTTTGAAAGCATAAATTGCACAAAGTAAAGTGCATGAATGATCTCGAAGCGTCATATTAAAATCGTTTTTACAAGAACAATTTGCGTAGGCGCTTCCTCTATTGAACAATGGACATTATCCACTTATTGTCGCGCTAAATTGGTTAATTGTCGGTGCAACGGGATGTCGTGGGTATTTAAATTAAAGCTGTAAAGTGACCGATGACATAAGAGGGTAAGAGGTTTGTAATGAGTTCAGAATTGATGCTTTGCAGCTATCTATATCTACTAGTATTAAAGTAACTGTCTGTTTGTATGAAACGCGTACGGAGAGACCATGACCCGGCTTAGGGCATAGAATAATTTTTCTCCCGGTTCTCATGTTCCGTGGAATAATTTCCGACCTCCACGCGGGCTAAACCGCGGGTTATATGTTTAAGCGTATTTAGATAGAACACTACATCCCTGAAACATAGCTTATGTTGTATCTTTATGTAGAATTAAATCTTTTGCAGTTTCGTGAAAACATCGTTTTCGCTCCTTCCTCCTTCCTTCCTTTCCTTTTTTTGTTGGTCTAAAATGTATGTCACAATTAACTTTTCAATTAAATATATTTCGCTTACTATTTTCAACCGGCATGTCCTAGAACCAAAAATTCGAAGACATGTGACATCTACCAACCCGCACTGGGCATGCTCGATGGATTACGGCCTACTCCCTCTCAAAGAGAGGAGGCCCTGTCTCCCAGCAGTGGCGACATTATAGCCTGATTATGCTTATGATTTTCATTATTGAATTTTCAGTGACGCCGCGGTTGTATTTAGTAATGTCACGTAGTTATCTGTAATCAAAGTGTATGTTGCTGACATAATATCACCATATTTACAAAGACCTCTCTTGCTAATTTCTCCGCGTTATTCAAGCTCCTCTGTACCGGATTTCATTAAGACAATTGAACTTCTAACTAACGCCTACGTATCATTAGCAGATGAATGGAACGTTGCCCTTTTCTCTTATGAAATATGCAAATTAACATCAGTACCTACTTGTGTGTGTGTAGCTTTGAACTTTCACCGGTTTTGTAAAGCTTTCTCTGTAACAGTTTAATATACATACATACTCGTATTTCTAATATCAGGTTCAGCTATGCTTGCTGTGATTGGTCCGTGAATAAAACCGCCCGAAAGTTTGATAACCAGGCTTACCAAGGGGCACTTATCTTGGTTGTGTTACCCAATAACTGAGTTGTGGACTTGATGGCTTCACATACCAAGACCCCTGACTTGTCCCGGAAAGCACGACAAGCCGTTAGTCTGGGCTGTCATTCATGGATCTGTGACAGTCGTTACGGGTCGTCAGAAGCTCGAAAGTCTGACAACCAGTCTAACCAAGGGGTTTCGTATTACCCAGTAGCTGAGTTGTGGAGGTCAGATAGGCAGTCGCTCCATGTAGAATACTGGTACTCAGCTGCATGCAGTTAGACTGGAAGCCGACCCCAACATAGTTGGGAATAAGGCCAGGCAGATGATGATGACATATTTCTATTATATTTTCAGATATATACTACTAATTAAGGGCGCTACGTAATCTCTGAAACTAGCAGTCGGATTTGAAAAAATCTTTTTGCATTTGATAACCCAATTCTTGGGAAAGGCTACTTAACTCCAAATCCGTTTAGTAGTTTTTACGTGAAAGAGTAACAAACATCCATCCATCCATACTTACAAACTTTCGCGTTTATAGTACTACTAGGATTATAGTAGGATATAATTTCCTTTTCCGGGCTGTTAAGGCTAAACTGACCCTAATTTATTAGTTACCGAACTGAGGGCTAAAAAATAACATTTATTTATAAAAACTAAAAAAGTAGCAACCAAAGAACCTGCCATCTAATCTCTTCACCACCCTTGGTTGACTGGTAGAGAATGTCTAAGGCATTAAGTTCGCCTTTGTACCTTTTTTGTGTGCGAAAATATTAAATAAATAAATAAGAAAGAAAATATACTTACCTATAGTAAAGACGCCAGCACATCAAGCTAATACAATCTGTCAAATGTATTTAATAGATTTTCAACTTTATCACTAAAGCGTTAAGGTTCAACTTCAAGGTTGATTGGGAAAATTTGACAGTTTCAGGTAGCTTGATGGCGTCTGTAGCTATTAATAAACGGAATTAACGACAATATCTAACGTTTCAATTGATATATTTTTTAGTTTCACAAGTTCTGGGGGTCTACTCCGAAGTAATATCGGCCGAATGGTCGGCCGTTTCCTGCTACGAAGTACTATTTGGTTCGGTCGTTCCCGATCCTACACTCCTATACTCTTTCGAATATTTACTATGGTCCCGACCCAACTGAGCCGATCCGAACTTTTTTCGCATTATTCAATAATATTCGGTTCGGCCATGTGTCGGTCCGATCCGAACATTGGCACTTTGCACTTGGGAGTAGACCCCCCGTTTATCTCTGTATTTTTTATAAATAATTCGATGCTCATACATACATATTATATCCATGATATAAATTATTAGTGATTTGAATTCAACTGAAAACTGTCCTATCAAAGAAACAAACTTCGTTTCTGTCGCAATAAAGGAAACTTTGATCTCAAAGATGCCTTTTAAACTTCGACTTTGACTTCAACTTCGACTTCACTGCGACTGCAACTGTTTAAGTTTAACATTTGTTTGTAGGTCATGGAAGTCAGTTTAGTTGTAGTTGATGAGAAGGCCAATATTGTCTAACTAGCAGCGCCCCGTGGTTTCACCCGCATAACTTATGATCCCGTGGGAATATCGTCCTGGTTATAAACTATCTGTGTGCCTAATTTCATCCAAATCCGTTCAGTAGTTTTTTTTGTGAAAGAGTAACAAACACCCATCCATCCATCCATCCTTACAAACTTTCGCGTAGATAATATTAGGGATTGCGAATCTCCTCACTAGAAATATTTTCCAATATCCAAAACTAGCGCTTCGCCCGCGGCTTTTCCCGCGTGTAAAGTAGACTTTCTCATACAAAATTCTGTCGCTTAATCGCGTCATTAATATAGAATGTGATACCCAGGGATAGTGTAGCTTCGCATTAGCAGAATCGGATCAGTATTAGTTCCGAATATAACTCCCTATATACAAACTCAAAAATGTTACCTCTTTATAATATTAGAGATTTGCCACTTTTTACATACCTACTAAGAAAAAAAATGGCGAAAAATATCAATGGCTTAGAGGTGATAATACTAACCTAGTATTTTATGATAAGATAGACACTATAGCATGAAATTACGGCCACTTAAGCTGTAAATAAAAGGCAAATTATCCGTGACAAACACAATATTCAAAAAACTTTCAGCGACAATATAAAAACATGCCCAAACAAGAGAACAATAAATTCTATGACCGTGAAAGCGTGCAAAAACAGGCTGTATTCCTGGAATTTTCTAAGTAATGAGATAAATGTACTCACAGAAGAGGGGTTGACACTAAAGCGACACAATTGCAGGTAGATATTGTTCGGGGACTGTGTGGTCCCTAAACATTCGGCAGTTTCCGTCTCCATTACCTTATGTAAAAAACTCACTGAATTATCATAAAGCCGAGCAAAATGTTCCACGTAGAGTTGTTTGATATTATGTACATGTGTTATGTTTCCTAATACACATATAACATACACATTTGAAATAATTTCTTTAAGAATTATGATCATTGTTCCCGTAATTATTACGTTCCTACAAATGGATGCAACCTACATAATAATGAAGCACACAATATTTTGAAGGCAATTCTGTCATTGAAATTAGCTTTCTCATTTGTCACTGTCCTTCGTGGATCTTTGACAGTCGTTACGGCCGGGTCGTCAACCAGAAGCCCGAAAGTCTGAAAACCAGTATTGCCAAGGGGTATGGTACTATGGTATTAGTGGAGGTCAGATAGGCAGTCGCTCCATGTAAAATACTACCAGTATTTTTACGTTCAGCTGAATCCTGCCCAACATAGTTGGAAAAAGGCTAGGCAGATGATGATGATTTGCCACGTGAAAGTTCCTTGCCCAACCTGCAGTGCGATTCTGTAACCATCTCACCGTGAAAACTTAGGTGAAGTGAGCGTGGAGTGAGCTGTCATTCCAACTAATGCTAGAGATTGACACTACTGACAACTCACATCAAGCTCACTTCACTTGAGTTTTCACGGTGAGATTTTAACAGAATCGACCGGCTGTTCAATTTTGAATTTGGTCTAAGTATAAAACTCAATACAACTTCAGTGACTCCCACGCGAGTTAAAATAGTAGAACGTACTAGAGATAAGACCACATTGTTATCCATTAGCTCAGGTAGTTTCTAAACTTAGCTCCTCGTCGCCGGGCTACAGTTCCTCTTTCTGTAGTAATAGCTCTCAGAGGAGTATCTTAATAAGTCGTATCGAGTAAGTGTAGCTCGTGCCCACTAAAAAGATGGTAAAGAAGGCTCCATAATATAATGGGCGAAAACAGCCGCAGGCGCACATACAGGGTCAAATTAAATTAGCTTAGCGGAACTCCACAGATGTGGTGAGTATCGATATCTTAACATGGTAAAACAAAGAAAGTGTAGTTACGTGAAGTATGAGTTTAGAAAATCAGTTATGTGTTGTTGTTATCTCGTCGAGATTTGAACCCATCACGTTTCTGAAGTTTACAAAAAAAAAACTGATATGTTAACTGGTATGTCTTACATGTGTTGCTTGACATATCAGTTTTTTTTAGCTAACGAAAAAGTCATGATTTGATGTTTTTTTTTGGCATTGATCAACGACCATGAAATCATGATTTTTTGTGTTGGGATGGGTATCGACTATCATGACTGTAGAGTTTCGCTAGCTAATATAATTTAACTCTGTAGACACGTACGTACGGCGATTTACAACTACATACAAACGAATGTTAGGCGTGACTCGTACGTGACTGTCGTGAGTGCACTTGCACTCGCTGTACATGATCCGTGTCTATGTGTGGGTGAGTTTTTGCTCGTTGTGTGGACCCAATCTTCTGTATTTCTCTATTATGTGTATTGCCTTACGTGGAAATTTTTAGTTCGCGGAAAACTTGGAAGATCTAATCAAGCGGCACAGTGGTCTAGTCTAGATGTCTAGATCTTCTTGGTACAGTTGCTTTTTGTTTCTGACATATTTATCTGGTTTTTGTTTAGTTTCTTTGACTTTTCTTTTTAATCTCTACTGTTAGGCTTCGTTTTAACCAGCCCCTTATTTTAAAATATTCTCCCCCGAGCATAGACCTTTGTAAAATATTTCTAAAAGCTAAAAGCTTTCAAAAATTTCATGATTAACAATTTGGATATAAATGGTTGCTTCGTTTACTTTCAAGATTCTTTTTTTTTTTGTTCATATTTTATCTTCATTACCTTTAGAACCAACCTTTTTGTTAAATTTTGCCAGAATATATAAACGTGGAATTTGATATTTCGACATTATATCCAAAATTATACCATTTATCTTATCTTATCAGAAAGGCAAGCTTTAATAAAAATTACGCTGGGTAAGAGAGTTGTTGAATATTTCCGGCAACAAATACCCCTCCTATGCCGTATAATATTAAAAGATGGAGTCCTAATTTAAGTTTGCTGGAGCAGCAAAAATATCCTGAATAAATAAAAAGCACCTAAGATCTTTCCATCAGAATTCAATCTACTTGAAAGAAAATATTATTGACCCAATAAAAATAAGCTTACAACACAATAGAATCATGAAACTCGTTGAAAAAGAAAACAGCTTTACTAGAACATTGCCCCGAAGTCGCAGAAATACAGGCATATTCTTATATTTCAAACGAAAGAAAATCAAAACATATTTACCCGAAGATATTTCTGTTTTTTTGTACAAATAATTAGACGTGGATTTCATATCTGTTATTTGATGATTTGTTATTTGATTATTTCCGGGATGGTATTGATGTTTTGTGTAATAGGATCAAGTGGTTTGATTTCGACTGCTGACTTGAAGAACGGAAGTTTAAGATGTTTTAAATGTTTTATATACAGGTTGGCATCGACGTATGAATGATGAATTTAGCACTTGAACCTGAAAGGTTTCGTCGGTTATTAAAAATTAGCTGTATTACATACATTTAAACCGCATTGGTATTGCACTTTTCTATGAAACAGCAGATTTGTTGTTATACCCGACAAAAAATTTCAGCCTTATCATGAATCCATGGTAACAAGTTGTGCGTGTATGTTTATTTTCTTCAGCAAAGTTCAATAAGTTGATAAGCAAATACACGTTTAATATAGGTAGCAATATTCCTTGAATTTTCATAATAATAGATACCTAATGCTCTTATTTTTAGATATGGTGGATATGCCTTAACTTTTTGAGAATGCGGTATGATACCTTAGTCCCGTTTCTCTCCGTTTCGTTTCTTAAACTCTCCGATTTTTTCAAATTTTGTATCTTTTATGAACTCATTCTTGACTGGCTTCTTTCTGGCCATAGGTACCTACAGAATCACGATGGAAATGAGTGTTTTCATCATAGCTTCATAGAAGATTATAGACCACACAGCAAACATAACAACATTTAATACGATTCTTTCCAAAGTTTCAATGGTTGCATTATCTTCAGCGCGCGTTAAGTGGTCCAAATTGGCGCTGGAGCAATTCAAACAATTGTAGCGTATGCGCCGGCGACGCTAAGCTGGCGATAATTAGACGCCATATTAGTTTTGTTTCTTTGGGCGTGAATAAATGTTGCAGTACGTTGAATTTACACTTTGGCTATGGAAGAAATGGGCTGATAAGGAAGTACTGTTTAGCAACTTAAGACTTTGTATACTTTCATTTTGGTTTACCGTAACGTTACAAAGGGCCTAGAACGATAGGGCATGTGATGCCTGTAATGTGAACTACTTTGCGTACTATTGTATAGAATTAAGTTCTTGTAACTTAACGGATAGCTGTGCTACTTGGGACTTTGGTGCACCACTTCTTCTTTCCAGCTAAAGCACTATATAGGAAGCAATGAAGGTTTTGGGGAAGTGTCTTAAGTAATTTTGACTAAATGACATTTGTTTTTAAACCTCTCGCGAGCAGAATTCGATGGGAAAACGGCTAATTTGTACTAGGATTGAAACAGCGCCTTTACAGTACGTACAAGGAACTACTTTTGACAGCCAACGTTATATGCAAAAAACGGCGTAAATATTTTCGAAAAGAAAATATATTTTAAAGATAACTTCTAGAATAATACTAGATAGGTACTCTTGCGTAAAATAATTAAATGAAAGCACCTTCAACAAAGTGTGCCAATGACTATAATGTCTATATACCTAGGTATATAGGTAATCTATTGTAAATTGGATTGACTATTACATTAACTCCAAGAAACCTCTAGTTCAAGACTTTAGGCAGTAGTAACAGCGTTAAGTGGAACCAATTTTGAACAAAAACGTAATAGAGTAATTAAATACCTACATAGAAAGGTCAGTGGACAAAGATACAGAACTCCACAACATTGTATACGAAGTTTACCTTCACTGCTTCACAGTGACTAGGTAATGACATAATATGCATTACTGTACTTACATAAGTACAGTCACGAGCATAAATATATTACTATGTACAGCTAGGCAATAATATCTGACTTCATCACTCATCCATTAATATCTGTTGTTGACAACAGATGACGGAAAATGTATGTGATAATTTGTGGTAGGCCATAATACAAGTGGCAGCACAAATTGTGACATCGAAGGAACACCAAAACTATCTGACGAGACAATTAAGCGATGTCAAAATATAGGATGCTACATCGGCTTCAAAAAGATGTGCTACCTACTCAGTTAAATTCAGATGTGATACCTCGTTGTGATAAAAAATATCTAACATCACTTAGGCAACATAAAAACCTAACAATACCTATAACGTTTTGCGTCGTCTTGACGACAGATATTAATAGAAGAATCTTGAAATCAGCAGTGCGATTCTGTAACCATCTCGCCGTGAAAACTTAGGTGAAGTGAGTGTAGAGTGAGCCGTCATTCCAACTAATGCTAGGGATTGACACCTTTGACAGCTCACTCTAAGCTCACTTCACCTAACTTTCTACGGTGAACTTTTTACAGAATCGATCGGCAGATATTATTGCCGACGTGTTCATAGGTCATACTATGCTCGTGACTGTACATACCTGCATCTATTCCTTTATTACGTTACAACATGACCTCCGCAAGAACAATATGAGTAGGCAAGTATATCATTGTGATTTGCTAGTGTAAAAAAATACAATACAATTAATTTGTCAAAGGATGTAGTGAATGAAGATATAGACATGCTCGATTACGTAATAATACTAATCATCCTTTGACTGTATAACTAAGCTGCGTCCGTTGATAATTTAGTATTAAATTTATCAGTTTTTAACTGACATACGGCTGATTTTTCAATAGTGAGATAGCTTTTATTTGAGGAATAAATGTCGTGGTTTTACACACAGTTTTTAAATAATAAATATAAATAAATAAAAAAATAATAAAGTCATTATTTATTCTTCAGATAAAAATAATCTGACTGTTACAAAATCTGCCCTTAAAAAAGAGGAGGTTATGTATTGTGCGGGTTTTTTTACCTCTGCTTCAGCGATAAAGTTGAAAATCTATTAAAGAAATTTGGCAGATTGTAGTAGCTTGATGTGCTGGCGTCTGTACACATAGCCAATTGCGGCCATAATAATTATATTAGTAGACTTATATTCAATTTTAAAACAATAGTGATGAATTCCAACACAAACCTACTGTTTGGTTAACTCATTGTTTTCAGTTTTAAACGGCCACCTGCTATGCGATTCTGTAACCATCTCACCGTGAAAACTTAGGTGAAGTAAGCGTGGAGTGAGCTGTCATTCCAAATAATGCTAGATATTGACACTATTGACAGCTCACTCTACGCTCACTTCACCTAACTTTTCACGGTGAGATTTTTACAGAATCTATCGGCTGAGCGGTACCTATACGATTTTTTTTTTCGTGGATGAAACTATGGAAGAACAACGGGGGGGAGTAGGAAAAAGCTTTCAGTTTGATAGTTCAACAACATTCATTGCGATATTGACGTTGTTGAGCAGACAAATTTTTCGAACATAATGAAGCAATGAATTAGCAATACCTATCCTTTAAAATGATTCAGATTGTGATGGATAGTGTGTTGCTCAATTAGGGTGCAGGTCACTTCCATCCCGACTGCAGTGACATTCCAACTTGACCTATCAGGATTGTCAGTCTGACCTCCAGTCTGAGCCAAATCAGAATGAGCTCATCCTCTTTTCCACCTTTTTGTGCCGTACTGATTAATTGAACTGACTCATGTAATCATGACGGATGTATCAATTTATCTTCAGTCCAATGTTTATGGTGTTTTGTGTTTTGTCCTCTAAACGGGGTCATATTAAATTAGCTAGTGAAACTCCGCAGACGTGATGGGTAGAGGTACCTAAACACGATAATATAAAAAAGTTAGTGTTGTTAGCTAAAGTACGATTTGAGAAAATCGGTTTTCTTATATTTTATCGTGTTTAGATATCGTTAATCATCACGTCTGTGAAGTTCAAACAAAATAATATCATTTCTTTTAAATTGATATTTCAAGTGACTACAATAATTGCGGTCAAAGACCCTATAAAAAATATCATCAAATTATTTTATTTTTTAGATAATATCGATACCCATCGCATCGACAGAGTTTAGCTAGCCATTTTAAAATAACCCTGTATATTCCTGCCTATTCGGTCGGAACAATGTCGGTGCACGCTTGATGGGTTACTGGGCTTGGCTTGACCTCATGACGTTAGTTCATGTTAGGAGCGCCATCCAACACGATATGAGACTATATTTCATACGATTTGCGTGAGAGATACCATCCATATATTATGTTGGTTTTGCTTGATCGTTAGTTGTTTGTATAAAGGTCGAGTGGCTGATGAGACTAGAACATGATTCATGATGCATGCCATCATCTTCCTGTCCTTGTTCTATGTTACTTGCGGTCGGCGTAACACATTTTCTTATTCCACTACCTCCTATCAACCGTCATGGTATCATTTCTTTTCTATCATTACTCACACAATCCATACATCTTTTAACTGGCCTTCGTTGTTATAATCAAGTTCTTCTAGCTTAACAGACACCTGTGCTACTGTGGAGTTTGTTGGTATACCTACTTACATATAATCAAGGTCTTCTAGGTTAACAGACAGCTGTGCTGTTGCGCCACTTCTTCTTCCCAGCTTAAGCACTAGGAAGAAATATATTAAGATGTTTTATTTTTTTTTATGTATGATTATTTTATTTTATTTCATGTTTTGATTGTTATTTCTTTTCTTTTGTTTGTGTCGAATCATATGTTGCAATGGTTTATTTTATTTCTTGTTTTGATTGTTGTTCTTATTTACAATAAGTATAATTGCGTGCTGCACTGGTTGCCGTCATCACGTCAACGCCGGCTGCCGCTGAAAACCAGCGCTGGGGCTCTGTCTCGTATAGGGTCTTAGCATTATGCTGAGCGATGGCCGTTTTGCGTGAATGTGACGCATGTTTACCCCCCACTTTTTATTTTTTTTGTGTGTTTGTTCTTTTTTTTAAGCGTCATGTTTGCCACAAATAAATGTATTTTCTTTCTTTCTTCTTTTTTTAAATGACTTAATTTTTATTTCTTCCTGATGCACCGCGATACACGTCATTGCCAATATTGTTAATAACAAGAAAACTGTTCCAGCAGTTGCCTGCGTTGCCTCATTCATTCCAAATCATCCATTTCAGCGTGTAAAGGTTTACCAAAACATTTCGGAATCACGGTGCATTACCGCCGTTACTTCGAAACCGTCGTCGTTTGTCAGCTAAATGCATGAGTCATGCGTCACGAGGCTATTCATTGGCTTGGTCTTAATTGTAAGGGTCATGGCGCATTGTTTCGGTAACCCCAGGAGAGCTTGATGCAACGGATCGTAGAAATAGACACATAAGATTAAGTATCAGGTTATTTGTATTACGCATTTGTGATTAAATAAAGATGCAAGACAACGTAATAATGAAACCAACCTACGCACACTAGGAAGTAGTGAAGGGAGTTGGTAATTTTTGACGTTCAAAAGTGCTCATTGATATAAACGATTATTGATTTGATTTATGTCTGGGATATGAGTATAGTACTTTGGAGTTGATGCAAATTCAAGAAGGGTTTTGTACAGACTGTTGAGTAGAAGTTTAATATTTTACTAATAAGAAATATCGTCAATTGTTTCAGATACAAAATGGCAGACGACATCATGAACTTTACAGACGAAGTCAGCGCAACGTTGGAACCCAGTGAACTGTCCAAGTAAGTCATCTTAATGTTGGAATGATAATAGATTTTTATTCCACATACTAATTCTGCCAGGGAAATCTGACACTAGTCACCACGCAATACGAGAAACCTCGAAGCTGCTCCTTTTAAACAATCATCCCAGAAGAGAAAAATCTATCGAAAATCAAAACATAAAATATAAATCGTGCCGAATTGGTATTCAGTCGAAAAAAAAACGGTAAAAAACAAAAATCTTACTCTACTGATTGCCAGCCTATTAAAGATTTATGAATAAAACTACTAATAGTAAGTATGTACGTAAGTAATTGTAGTTTGTTTAAGTCACGATCTATTGTTTTGAGTCCTTCGCGACGCAGACGTGATCAGCTCATTGTCACATCGACTTGTTGATATTTTCTACCTATTTCCACAGATTTGTTTTGGTTTAAACTAATTATATTTATATAAACAGCAACACAGCCCGATACACTACACACACACATATGTATGTATACACTTGCTCTAGTCTAGTATCCAAATTACTACACATACATAAACACACGCCGTCTTCCATGGGGGTAGGCAGAAACTACGAAACGCCACCTGCATCTCACATAGTCCTACGATATTTAATATTACAAATATCAGTCTTGTTATACGAAAAATTGTGTAGACCCAGGAAACTCAGCTTTCCAGGTTTATTGATGAAAGTTCCCTTATCCACATTATTAATATTAGCTTTAATCTAGACGAAAACGGCGACAAACTAGACAATTCATCAAACAACGACTCTTCCTTTTCTGTAAAAAAATTCGGAGCTTTCAAAATGAACCTAAAAGCGGTTGCAGACCAAGAGCTTAGCTAAGTTTATTTATTTATTCATTTATCATCCTTACAACTATCATTACATGCCTTACCCTAATGCGAAAGTGTAGTTATCAACTTAAAAATAACATAACTAAATTACATACCTAACAACAAATAATATAACTTTTTACCTTACATAACTAACTACATTTAATAAAACTCTTGCGAATTCACTCAAAGAGCTCGAAAAAATATCCATTCTCTCACGACTTCGGATATAATTTCATGATATACTCGTATTTCATGGAAATAGCTATTCACACTGTAAATTGCAAAAAACTTAAGAAAATGTAAATTTCTCGAGCTACTCTGGCGCTTTGCCCAAAAGCATCGCTTGCATAGCTCAAGTATATTTTTCTAGACTTGTGTGCGAACCGCAAACTATGAACACAAGTATGAAAAAATTACCTCAGCTACGCGAGCTTAGCTCGTAGTCTGCAGCCAGCTTTGTATTCCCAGGGTTTTAATAATGTTTTAAATAACCAGGACATCAAGGGCAACTCCCTTGTTCATTCGCTCAAAAGACGGGATTTCACGGGATCTATAGAGAAGGCTGAAATATAAAAGACATCCGGTACTAAGCTGGCTCAGTATGAACTCTGCGAATAAAGGTTATATGATACGGCAGATGAAAAGTTTCGTAATAAAAACTGCGTTCAATTTGGGGCTGAAATCTTAATGTTTTTTTTTAAATGGAGTTCTTTAATTCCGCTTGCGGTACCTACGAGTAAACTAATAGAAATTGTCAAGCAACGAAAAAGCGTTTTGACTTTCTCTCATGATTACTAAAATTAGTCTTTAGTGACAAAAAACCAAAATGCAAAACCAAAGACACCGACTTCGGAAATTAACCTTATTTCCACTTTGTAGTGTTATTTTTGGAAGTCGGTTGGGTTTTTTTTTTGTAATAAAGTTTTTTGGTCCTTTTATCCGCGTTTTTTTTATAAATGAGAGCCTGCAAAAGTCCATTGTTAAAAACAAACGCACTATTTAGTATCTCAGCAGTTTCACGAGGCATTCCATGTCGTTCTTTTGGTTCCGTAACTACCTAATAGAATTTGTGTAAAAATATGAGATGCTGGGTAAAAGAGCGCCGAGCCTGAAACAAAAAGAGATAATTACGCGCACCCTTTGAAAGTATTTCGTAATTAGCGTTCCAAACACGTTTCGGCTTACATACAGCTGCATAAACATAAAAACTCGTTTCCTGCTGAAAATGACTTTTTTCTACTAAACGGAAAGTTATGGAAAAAAAATCGTAGGTACTATAGAGAGCCCTCTAAGGTAACGGGAGGAATCCAACAACTTATACCTATGACTCCTTTTAGAATATATTGGGCGAGCGTCTTTACATATTTCTCAGTAAACTACCACCGACTGTTCTAAACAAAAATCCTCATTAAAATATTTGACACTAGCTTGAACGTTCGAATGGAACCCGCGCATAATTATTATAGCCGGCCTGCATCATATTAGGGCGCCTTCGGCAGACAACCTCTGTACAGTACTTAATATAGTATCGCGACATATTCGCCAAAAATGTAAACAAATATGAGTTTATGGAAAAATAACTGTAATTCTAACACAATAAAGTTTAGTTTACACTACAAATTCAAACATTTTTCAATAGTGCTAGTCACTCTGAAATCAACTTAAATCCTATTAAAATAAAGTTGATATTTGTTTAACTTGAAATAACATCAATTTGAAACAGGAAATTAACTTTGAATATAGGTCAGTCATCATCCACCTAGGCTTTTCCCAACTATGTTGGGGTCAGCTTCTAGTCCAACCGGATGCAACTGTATACTAGTACTTTAGGTAGGTGCATAGGTCCGTCTCATCCTACAAATGTTACTCTAGATTTTTGTCAAACTTTTCGTCTCTCTTTTAACTTGTCCTCTAAGGAGTTTTACCTTTTCTCCGTCTTCTAACTAAATATGTTAGATGTTACTTTTATACAACTACCAAATAGTTTCCGTGCGGGTTCGATTCCCGCACGGAACAAATATTTGTATGACCTACAATTAGTTGTTCCGGGTCTGGCTGTTTGTGTATGTGAGTTTATATGTCTGTAAACGCACCTACGACACAGGACAAATTCCTAGTGTGGGGAAACGTTTAAAAAAAAAAAGTTTTTAAAAGTCAGATGCCGTTGAACTCGCGATCTTTCCGACATTTCTTGGATTTTGTAAGAAAAACTTAAAAAATATTTTGGCGCTTATCTAATCTCGTGAGTCGTTACTGGACCACGTCTGGAGCTACTGCTACCAGAAGCGACGGAAAAATACTTTTTCAGAATATTTTGGTCATAGGTAAAAGTGTTCCGATAAAACTTTCGCTAACAAAGATTACTTAAACCTTAAAATAATTTTGATACTAAGTACATTATTAAGTACTGGAGTCCTCAAGGGATTAGGCAGAGGTGTACCTTTAGTACAGACGCCAGCAGGTCAAGCTATCCGAAACTGTCAAATTTTCCCAATCAACCTTGAACCTAATGCCCTAGCGATAACGTTGAAAATCTATTAAAGAAATTTGACAGATTGTAGTAGCTTGAACATTTCACCAGTTATGTTTAAGTCTGCGAGCCTATTGCCAACAACCGTGCACAGATCCAGACTCCAGGCTGCTACTGAGATATTCCTAATGCAAAACCCAATATCACTTTGCCCGACCTGGGGATCGAACCCAGGACGTCATGTAGTAGCGTAGACCAACGAGACAGTAATGTAAAGGTTGCCTGCTAAAGTCGACCTTATGTAGTGTAGGCTGGCAATAACACAAATCTTGCCTTCGAACCATCAAGCGAGTTTAGAACGGCCTTTTAGATTTTTGTTTGGAAAAAGGAGTGATAATATAGCCGGGGTGATATAAAGACGTTTGCTTGGAATAAACGCAGAAAAAACGTTGTATGATTTTAACACATATACCCCTGCTATAGTACCAATACTGCACAGTACTTATATCATG